>CM037089.1:86638132-87933803 GCA_020916435.1 Oxytropis ochrocephala | reverse complement strand
ACGGTGAGTGCGGCGGTAATAACGTTAAGTCCAAGCGATGGAGCGATGGGTGTCGTTTTGGTCGCTTAGGTGTCGCTTTGGTCCTAAGTGACGTTGGAGTACTCGGATTGGTATTTGTTAGTCAAATGCTTGAGTGTCGAGGTGCTCGTTGAGGTGGGCGACGACTATGGAGTGTTGGCGAGGTAGGAATGTCGACCTTAGTGCTTGATTGATGGTGTTTGGATGTTGTTAGCCTTAGTGCGAGAATGATTTATGTGTGTTTGTTGGCCCTATGGCTCACGAGTAGAGGAGTAATAAATGATGAAGTCCTTGAGGGCATTAAATAAATGAAAATGGTGAATCAGAGGACTTGGTCTAGAGAGGTGAAAGCGAGAGGACTTAGGTCCTATTTATGAATAAAAGGTCTGCGGTCTAATTGGTGAGTTATTGGAATTGTGTTATGATTTAATTGAATAATGTATATGTTGTGTGTTATGCATTGTTCATGGCGTCGCATAAATCATAAGCATAAGGTGATAGCGAAGACTTGGTCTTGGACTTGGTCCTAAGGTGATAGCAGAGGACTTGGTCCTAAGGACTTGGTCCAGAAGGTGATAGCGAAGACTTGGTCTTAATGGATCCATCATGCATATGCCACTGGAGTATGGAGTCTGCATCATTCATATAAATCATGCACTGATTGTGGTATTATTTTGTGGTAAGGACTGAGGTGTCATAGCCTGCTGAGATGATTTGTTTTGAGTGAGTTGAGGTGTTGTTTGTGTTTGTTTTAGCATGAGGTTTGTTATAAACATTGCTATTTGTGTTTAGAGACTCACCTACGCTTTTATGTTGCTGCTCTCGTGGCGACAAGCGGGTGATGTCGCGGTGATCACGAGTGAAGGTCCTTTCTTCCCTCAGCCTAGTTGTGGCGTCTTGCTCTGTGACGTCAAACTGGGAAGCCGGGTAGTCTATTAGTTGTTTAAGTTTAGTGTTGAACTGTAATAGATTGATGTATTAGAATTTGAGGGTTCGTCCCATTTAAGTCGTGCTATGTATCACGCAATTATATTTTATTAATGAAAAGTATTATTGGCTAAGTGAAAGCGATGTTTGAGAAAGCGTAGCATTCCGCGAGAATGTATCTTTAAAAAGAAAAGGAAACGATTTTTGAACTCTGATTTTATAAATTAAAGTATTAAGAGTAAGGGGTGTTACAAGTTGGTATCAAAGCAAAAGTTCGGTCTGTCCGGCCAAGTTTGTCGATCGTAGTGTCTCGAGAGATCCGCATGCCGATCTCAACGAGAGACCTTGTTGTAGATTTTGTTTGGTTGTTTGCTGTTTGTTGATTGTAGCATTGCTTGTAGTTGCTTGTGATTATTGTTTGTATTAAGTGAGGTATGTGAGATTAGAAGAGCATTTTAACGACGTCAAAGGGTAGGAGTCGTGACGACGCCGCCGTACTCTGAAGCTGCGTTAAAAGTCCTTCAATATGAAAGGTGTAACTTTTGAAAGGGCGTAGTTTTGTGACCTTAACTAAATTGGATGCGTGAGTAGGAGGGACCCGATCACCCCATAACTCATTCCCAATGAAAGAGGTGACAATAACTCGTAGTTATTATAAATTTTGAATATGTACTAATTTCAACTTGATTGATTGAGTGGTGTGTGCAAGTTTGATTGACACTTTGTGTTTGAAGTTCATGCAAAGAAAATAGAGCATGCCTTTTTGGAAAAAGTTTAGAGATATGGTTTCTGGAAGCCTAAGGTAGAAAATTGTTCTTAAAAGTATGGTAGTGTAACACTGGGGGGCTGATGTAGAGTAGTAGTCTTTTGACTTAGTTTTTAAGATGTAATATATTGATGTCCTAGTACTTAGTGTACTGAGGTAGGTGCGTTGAATAGTAAGTGTAGTGAAGCTTAACTTGTCGCGGGTAGAGAACCGAGGGTATTGTGTCGTATAAGCCGAGCCGTGGTGAGTGCTTAAGCGTATTAATACCTAAGAGTAGTAAATCAAGGTGAAATTGTGTGGTTAGGTGTGAAGTGACTAAGTGTAGATGATGAAGTGAGTTGTGAATAAGCTATGTGTAGTTGAGGAGGTGTAGTGCATGGGCGTCTAAGCTAGTTCTTGAGGTGCAATATGGTGCGCCAAGGTCTTTGTGTAGTGGGAAAGCGAAGGGTAAGGTGTGTATGCCGAGGCGTTGTGGTATAAGCCAGAGGCAAGCGAGAGGTAGAAATTGAGGTAAATGACGATGAGGTGTAGGTGTGGCTTAGACCCCATATGAGAATCGACTCGTAGTTGCCGAAGTGAAGTTAGCAAAAATCCTTGTTTGCGTTTAGCGTGGAGGTATCTGAGGTGGCGGAGAAGTGAGGAAGGATAGGTTGCCTAAGTGAAGTAATTAGGAAACCAGGAGTCGGTCTTGGGCGCCATTGAAAGTGTAGTGTGCGCCTAAGTGGAGGCGTAGCCGAGTTGGTGAACTGGGGTGATTGAGGGTGGATCGAAGTAGTGTAACCCAATTGTGTTAAGACTAAGGTGAAATAAGTAAGGTAGTTGTGGTATAAGTATAGATACCGAGATGATTATGGTGCGAGAGAGGAGGCTAGTGTGCGTGTGCACCGAGGTGAGTGATGCGTATGCCGAGGTGCTAGAGGATGGTGCCGAGGTTCCGTTCGAAACCACAGTCGCGCAAGGCGCTGCCAGGCGTAACTGGGAGTGCTGTTGGGTGTTGAGAAAGCTTAAGTGGTTGAAATAGGATAGTCCGTTTTAGTCCTAGGTAACGTTGTAGTCCTCGTAGTATTTCTTTAGTTCCACTACGTTTAGTGTGAGGGCGTTGAGATAGCGTGAGAACTACGATTGTGAGAGTATTGAGTGGAGGGTTGGACGATAACCATGGGGCCTTGTCCGAGGTGCGAAGTCAACTTTAGAGCTGTGAGCGATGATGTGTTTAAGTGGTGAGGTTCCAAAGGGGACTGACGTTGAGTGTTGGGTCATGACCTCATTTTTACGTGTTGTACTCGTGGTGTTTGGGGTTGCCTTCTAGGCATTCTCTCGTAGTGAGAAGGCTTGATGCATTTAGGTGTTGTCTTGAGAAGTGGGGTAGCCTTCAAGGAAAATGGTTGATCCTTAGGCGAAGTCGTTTGGCCCTTAGGTGACGCATGGGTCCCTAAGTGTTGGTGAGTTTTAGTTTGGCCGTAGTGCAGTTGATTTAAGTGGCGTTGAAGTCCACCACTGTTGGTGGCGATGAGCTCGGTGAGTTGTGAATAGACATAGAGATAGTGGCTGACATAGTGTAAGGGTTATGCGAGTTTAAAGCGTCTGGAAATCGACTTGTAGTTATCTAAGTGAAGTGTATCTTTGGTCGAGGTATGTCTTTATCGAGGATAAGAGGTATTAATGATGTTGAAACTATAAGTGAGTTGAACTGTCAGTATGTGTAGTTTAAGCATGTCGAATCTAGTGTTGTAGAGATATGGATGTATTGATGTGAAGTGTATGTATGGGCCGATTAATGTCGTCGAGAAGTAGGTAAGAGGATACCGAGGGTGAGGTGAAGAGGAGTGAGTGTGTGCTCGGTGTGGTGTGTGTCTCGTGGCGTGTAAGGCAATGGGCGCCCAGTATGGCATGCCCACTGCGTTTTGTTTTTAGTGGCGTGTTGCGCGCGCACTTTGTCTTGGAGTGCCGAGTTGAGTAGCCGTGCGTGTGTGCTAGTGAAGTCTTGGCGCAGAGCGGGCGCCATGTCGCGTCCCAGTTGCACTGTGTTGCGTCTGGTGGAGCCCCATTGCTTTGTGCGCCAAATCTTTGTTTTAGTCTTTGAGACGAGTGTCGTGGCTATGTGCTTAGGAGAGTAGATGGTTATAGAGTTTGTAAGTATGTGATGAAGTATAGATACTTAAGTGTAACTTTGGATGATTAAAGGATTAAAATTCAGTATGAGATATAGGATGAAGGGATGAGGAGGATATTATTTGTAGCTTGGATATAGATTAATGTAAGAGATGAACATTTGTACATTAAGTAATTGCTATAGTGTGGTTTCCTAATGGTAGGGTAAGGGTGTTTGGATAAATTAGGTGGGATTTTGAGGATCCAAAAGGTGTTTGAGAAAACCCTAGGCACAAAGGCGCTGTACGTAGAAGAGTGGTGTCAGTTGTAGCCAGCAATCAAAGGTGAAATGGGAGAGGTGAATGACGAAGAAAATGTGGTTTCCTAGAGTAACTGAGGTAGTAGCCGAGATGGGTTGTGGCGAGGTGATGTCGTTACAGTGACCAAGGAGTAGTGGCCAGAGTTAAATAGTGATAAGGTGTTGTCCCTAAGATGAACCGAGGTGTATGGGTTGAGATGTGGAGGTATTGGAGTTTAAGTGTCGTCGTTTAGGCGTGACAAAGCGTAAAGCGTTTAGTTAAGGGTAATCTGGTAGAATTTATTGTCAATCTGATGTTATTCCTTGTCTTATTAAGGTCGAAATCTTTGTGGACTTCGAGTCTTGTATTGCTTGGTGTGCTTTCTGTGTCTCTTGTCAATTCGACAGGGACCTTGCTGTGAATTATGCTTATTGTCATTGGGTATGGTCAGATGTAACCTCGGGTATGAACTAGATAGAGCATAACTAAGTTTATATTAGCTAAATTTTCGAGGACGAAAATATTCTAAGTGGGTGAGAGTTGTAACGCCCCAAATATAATTCAATTATTTATTTAGTGGGTTCTTTAAGGCTTACAACATTTGGTTAAGTCAAAGGATTAATTGGAGTTTTAGGGTATTTAGGAGGTATTTGATTTAAATGAGGAGTGGTGGTTAGTGAAAGGGGAGTGGTAATTTAATTAAAGAGGAGTAGTGCAAGTGATGGAGGAGTGTAATTAGAGGCCCATGAGAGTTAGGCCCATTGCCCATTGGAAGCCCATAGGCATGTCTTAAAGGGAGTGTGTCGAAGGAGAGGGAGACATTAACTCCAATAAAATCTAAGAAAGTCAAAGGGGGAGTAAGAGAGAGAAGGTGGTAGGTGAGATTAGCTTTTAGAGAGAAGAAGAAGAGGAAGAGGAAGCTTGGCGTGGAAGGGCTCAATGCTAAGGAGGAGGAGCTGGATTGTTGGTGAGGGTTGGTGATTCTTGTTAGATCGGGAAGGCTTGGTGGAGAGAGTGCTACTTCTTCAATCTTTTGAGGTAAGGGGGCTCTCTATTCATTTATAGTTCTGTATGTATGATAGACTTTGTGTGTAAGCTGTAACGCCCCAAAATAATTTAATTAGTTGTTTAATTAAGTTAGTTGAGAAGTACCACATATTATTAAGTCAATTAATTAAGTTGGAGTTTTATTTTTATTTAGGAGGTATTATAGTGACTAGTTATATTAAAAGAAATAATAGAGAATTTAATATAACTAAGAGGTGTTGGGTAGTAAATAAGGGAGTGGTAATTTATTTATTTCAAGGGGTGTTGAAGTAACTATGGGGTGCAAATAAAGGGCCCAAGGCCCACTAATAGGCCCAAACTAAAGGAAATAACTTTGGGGTGTAGGGTTTTCTACCCATTTGGAAGAAAAGAAAGAAAAGGAGAGGGAGAGAGGAGGAAGTAAGCCGACGGCTGGGAAGAATGGGAGGGGGAGTTTTTATCATCTCCAATGCCATGCCTACATTCCTTTCCTTTGACCATTCACAAATGCTAGCATATTATCCCTCTTTTCATCATTTGATTGCCACCTCAAGCTTCACATTTTTCATACTAAACCTACACATTTTGGCTTCAAGCATTAGCGTGGATTAATTGTTAATTGGAGGAGCATTTCTTCCATTTTGCTTGGGTATGTTGGTATTTGGTACCAATCTTTTTCATTTTTCTTCCTCTACCTTTTAGTATAGGTTTTAACCACTAATTCCTTCCCATTTCTACTTTGCCATGGAGAGGTATTTGGAGCTCAAAGTTTAGGAGAAGCTAGTTTTAATGGTTCTTGAAGTTGTGAAGGAGGGAACACTAGAATTCTTCAATTTTGAGGTTAGGGGGCTCTCATTTACATCTATAATAAGTTGTAAGATATGTGTTATGTGTGGAATAGCCCTTGAAATAATTTGATTGGTTGATTTTTATGTTATCTTTTGATTGATGTTGTGTTGAATTTATTTGGGTGAATCTATATTGTCAAAGTGCTGCTGAATGTGCTGTTTAATGTGCTGGATGTGTTCTAAGTGCTGTCGAAAATGCTGTTTAATGTGCTGGAAGTGTTTAAGTGCTGTCTAAAATGCTGTTTAATGTGCTGGAAGTGTTTAAGTGTTGTTTAATGTGCTGTATAATGTTGCTGAATATGTATAATTGCTGATTTAGCCCCTTTATGTCAATTTAGTCCCTATTTGACAGTTTAGTCTATGATGTTAATATTGATATAATTGTTATTGGTGAATTAAATGACGATGTATTAAGTGACGTTGATGTTGGTAATTCAAAGACGGTGCATTGATTGATGATGTAATGATGAATTAATGGTGAGTATTAAATGATGTTGATTAATTGTTTAGGTGAGTGTTATTAAATTGAGAATTGAATTGTTGAGTAAAGACTATGTTTAAAATTGTTGAGTTGGTGAGTTGAAGGAGAGGCGCCAAATGCCCAAGAAAATGGCGCTGTAGGTGTGTGGGGTGCTAGGTGGGCGCCAAAGTGGCTGCCCCTTAGTGTCTAGGTACCCAAAATATGTCTAAGTGATGGTTTAGTCCCTAAGAATTAATTTAATCCTTGGTGTGACAAATTAGTCCCTAAAATTAAATTAATCCTTGGCGTGACGAAATAATCCCTTAGCGTCTAATTAGTCCCAACGTGTCAAATAAATCCTCGGTCCCTAAATTAATTATTGGCGTGTCAAAATGGTCCTCAAGTGAGGAGAATGTCCACATGGGGTGGTTTTGGTCCTTAGGTGAGAGTTAAGTAATAATTGATGAATTGGTGACAAACAATTGGTGAGGTGATGGTAAACAATTGGTGAGGTGATGATAAACAATTGGTGAGGTGATGATAAACAATTGGTGAGGTGATGGTAAACAATTGATGAGGTGGTGTTTGACAATTGATGAAGTGGTAGTTAATAATTGATGCGGTGTGCTTAGTGTGGTGTGATGCATTGTCATAATGTCACATGAATCATATGCATGGCCGGCCAAGCAAGCAGGTTGGTGAGGGCTTGGCCAACGGTGATGAAATACCCGACGGGGTGGTGATGAAATACCGACGGGGTGGTGAGGTGAATATGGATCCACATGCATGTTGCATACATGCATATAATCATACATTCTTGGGATTCTTGTTAATGTCCAATTAATCTGTTATGGTTGCTTGTTTGGTATCTCATGCGAATGATAAATGCCTTGTGTCTGTGAATTGTTGTTGCTAGCTAGTTCTTAATATAAGGCTTATTTTACCTGTTATTATTTATGTAAAGAGACTCACCCTAGCATTTCTTGTTGCTGCTCTCGTGGCGACAAACAGGTGATTCAAGTGATGGTGCCATGCCTCTTGGGTTTTATTGAGTCAGCTCTGATAGTAACACCGGGGATGGGGTCTTAGTGTTACTTTATTATGGTTATGTATTAAACTGATTTGGAACTATGTATTGAGTATGTGAACTCAGTTTCATTTTCCATTTGTCTTTGTAAACTATTTGATGGGTTACTGTAAACACTAAACAGGTTGTTTTGATGGTTTAATCCATGTGACTATGATATGCATTTTATGCGCTTGATGAGTTTGAATTTTTAAATATGTTTGATGACATTTTATTCAATGTACCACCCTCTTTGAGGTGCGTGGACAAATTTTTGAAAACTCTGATTTTTATTAAATGAATTAGCTTAATATAGAAAGGGGGTGTTACATTAGTGGTATCAGAGCAGTTCGGTCCGTCCGGCCAAGTTGTCGAGTCTGTTAACCCTCGAGTCTTGGTACTCGTTCTAAATCATAAATTATGTTGCTGTCTATTACTGTTAACTTTGTTGGTTTGCTAATTCATTGACGTGCCTTGCGACTTATTTGCTGGATTACGATTGAGAGTTATATTGAATTAGTGAGGTATAGGTGATTGAACTGTAAAACTGTTGGTTGTAGCATCGACCTTATGCATTTGTGATTATTGTTGTATTACTAGGTTATGTGTGATTAAAGAGTTCTAACGACGTCAAAGGAGTGAAAGTCGTGGCGACGCCTTCGCACTCGGATTTGCGTTAAAAGTCTTTTAATGCGGTAGTTCTAAATTTGGAAGGAAGTAGTTTTGTGACCTTAATTAGTTGGTTGCATGAGTAGGAGGGACTGATCACCCCAATCATTCATTCCCAATGAAAGAGGCGACAATAACTCAAGGTTATTACTCACTTTGGATGCACGCGCTAATTTTAATTCAATTGACTGCTGGATTGGTTTGTTAGGATATAGAGAGTACCTTATACGACCTAATCTTAGTAAATTATACACTAGACAATAATTGCGAGGATTGTTTGTTGAATATTATTGCGCTTGATTGACATTTCTACTAGAGGTTAATTGTTCTTTGTGTTGAATAGGAATTTGATCGACTTGTGCTTAATTGTTTCTAAGATTATGCGCCAAAATGAAATAGTGTGTAATGCTATATTTTCGTTATCCCAATTAAGGTTGCATGACTTGAAGTTTCGATATTTTCAATGTTTCTATTTGACTTGTTTCGTGAGCATGATGTGTTTTGTCAAATTTAATACTTAACTTTCCTTACCTTCCGAGTGTATGTCGGAAACTAGAATTTTGAACTAATAAGTAGTGGTTTATGTGGTTGCATAATTGTGTGATGGTGAGCTTTAGGATTGCATATAGTTTCTCGTTTGAGACAAAGCGTAAGTCCTAAGATTTTCAAAAGGCAGTACTTGGAAAATTTTATGCTTTGGAAAACAAATGGGATGTCAAATTAGTGTTGAATTTTGTTTCCAAGTTGTTTTAAGATTTTATTTCAAATGTGACATAAATTCAGCTTTTGAACCGATTAGGTTGTGATTTAATGATGTTGAAAAATTAGGAGATTAGACATAAATCGCATGATTAAATGAGTTAAAAATTTTAGACTACGAGAATGTGAGACCGATAATAATTGTCAAGGTTTTAGAAAGCGAATGTAAACAATTTTAAGTACTTCTTGATTTGTGAACTATAATTGTGAAATTTTTGTTCGAGTATGAATTAACTTTGACATGGTGGTTGCTATATCGCTAGTGTTGGTATCACTTCTTAAAAATTGTTTTACGTGGGATATAAAATTAATGATGAAAAACCGTGTACCTAGATTTTTGTACACTTGTCTTACTCGTTTGGTTTTCTTTGCTAAATGTTGACAAGAGTATGTGGCTTCCTTTGGTTAAACTAATAGCAAGTCTTGAATCAAATCAATTGTTTTAAGAAGCATGAGTTGGTTATATTATTTACGTGATATGAAATCAATTGAATTTGGTAGAATTATATGTCCATGGTATTTTCTAGGAAGTTGTAAAATCGCATATTGGCCAAATCCTAGGAATAAAGAGATTGAAGAGGAAGCTTACGTGTCTAAATCTTTCGGACTTGTGTGCTTGAATTATTTGCACGATTAGTTATGTTATTTGGTGTTTGAATGAAATGTATGAGTGTGTGATAACTATAATCGGTTTGGTGATTTATAATGGTGAGTTTTAATTGCGTATGATTTAGGTGCGTTACTAGATGCTGTTTCAGATCTTTTAGAAACTGGTATTATTTGGTCAATTGAAAAATTATGTGGTTTGTCATTTCGAAAACTTGATTGAATGCTTGTTAATTCGCGATTGAGTTGAATTTGGAGTTATAGAACTCGATTATAGGTGAAACAAGTTTGGTTAAAATTACGGAAAACAATCTGGACACTGTTTCAGTCTTTTGAAAACTGGTACTGTTTGGTTGAGTCAAAAATTATGTGGCTGAGTGTTTTCGAAAATAGACTTAAAGCCGGTCGTTTTGGCACTAGTTTCATTAAATTCGGAGTTGTGTAGCTCCAGGTTATGAGTCTCCAAAGTCGAACCAATTTTTGTTTGAGTCAATCTGTGGGTAGGTTCGGTGGTTGCAAGTTTTATGCCTCCAAACGAACTCCGTTTTGAAACGATTCTTTTCCATTAGAAACTACACTCAAAGTGTTTTTGTTCGGGCTGAAGTTTTGTCTCGTTCGGTTAAGTTTAAGTCGGTTTAGCGTGAAATGAAATAGGAGGGCGAAATTTGTCAAGTCTGAAAAAACTGTTTGGGTTGTTTCTAAAAAGCTGTACTAATTGGCTCATCGTTTTGAAACTTTAAAGATATTTTCAGAAACTACACATCCGTGGCTTTCCAACGAGTATTTATTTGTCGAAATCCGAGGCCTTTACTATTTCAATTAATTCGCCAAAGTAGGCGCATAGTTCTGAAATTTTACTTTTTGAGTTTAGGTAGATTGATTTGAGCGTGTTAATGTTAATGTAAATGATGTTGGATATATGATAATTGTTCTTGATTGTTGGTATTGTTGTGTTAATCACGGTTGTTAGTGTTCTTTGGGCCTCTGCCATAATTGTTGTTGTCTCTTGTCTTTGGGTAGTCGGGTAGGGTTTTGACAACCTACGAGTTAGAATACCTAATTGGGGAGTAAGAGTGTAGGGAAGAGTGTTCGATCTGTTGTGTAGACGATAGGGCGTGGGTGATAACGGTTAGAGGGAAATGCGGGCAAGAAGCTAAGTGGGAGAGGCGCTACGGCGGGGATTGTGTGTCACGAGTGTGGTAAGCCGGGGCATAAGAGTCCGTGTATGGTCGATAAGTGTTTCGAATGTGGTAAGGAAGGTCATGTAGTTGCTAAGTGTGAGAAGAAGAATGTGGTGCCACAACTAGGGGAATTGGGGCACGATGGTACCAAGTGTCCACAAAGAAAAGAAGGAGAAGTATAACGGGAGAGTGTTTGTCCTGGCGGGTTCGGAGCCTACGGAGGAGTGATGGTACTACTTAGAGTGCGAGTTTCAATTAGAGTGCCTTGCTAGAGTTTAATGCTTGTGGTAGTGAGTGTTTAAGTTTGCATATCCATGATAGTTAGATTTTAGAGGGCGAAAATATTCTAAGTGGGGAGAGTTGTAACGCCCCCCAAAATAATTTAATTAGTTGTTTAATTAAGTTAGTTGAGAAGTACCACATATTATTAAGTCAATTAATTAAGTTGGAGTTTTATTTTTATTTAGGAGGTATTATAGTGACTAGTTATATTAAAAGAAATAATAGAGAATTTAATATAACTAAGAGGTGTTGGGTAGTAAATAAGGGAGTGGTAATTTATTTATTTCAAGGGGTGTTGAAGTAACTATGGGGTGCAAATAAAGGGCCCAAGGCCCACTAATAGGCCCAAACTAAAGGAAATAACTTTGGGGTGTAGGGTTTTCTACCCATTTGGAAGAAAAGAAAGAAAAGGAGAGGGAGAGAGGAAGTAAGCCGACGGCTGGGAAGAATGGGAGGGGAGTTTTTATCATCTCCAATGCCATGCCTACATTCCTTTCCTTTGACCATTCACAAATGCTAGCATATTATCCCTCTTTTCATCATTTGATTGCCACCTCAAGCTTCACATTTTCATACTAAACCTACACATTTTGGCTTCAAGCATTAGCGTGGATTAATTGTTAATTGGAGGAGCATTTCTTCCATTTTGCTTGGGTATGTTGGTATTTGGTACCAATCTTTTCATTTTCTTCCTCTACCTTTTAGTATAGGTTTTAACCACTAATTCCTTCCCATTTCTACTTTGCCATGGAGAGGTATTTGGAGCTCAAAGTTTAGGAGAAGCTAGTTTTAATGGTTCTTGAAGTTGTGAAGGAGGAACACTAGAATTCTTCAATTTTGAGGTTAGGGGGCTCTCATTTACATCTATAATAAGTTGTAAGATATGTGTTATGTGTGGAATAGCCCTTGGAATAATTTGATTGGTTGATTTTTATGTTATCTTTTGATTGATGTTGTGTTGAATTTATTTGGGTGAATCTATATTGTCAAAGTGCTGCTGAATGTGCTGTTTAATGTGCTGGATGTGTTCTAAGTGCTGTCGAAAATGCTGTTTTTAATGTGTTGGAAGTGTTTAAGTGCTGTCTAAAATGCTGTTTAATGTCTTTGGAAGTGTTTAAGTGTTGTTTAATGTCTTTGTATAATGTTCTTTGAATATGTATAATTCTTGATTTAGCCCCTTTATGTCAATTTAGTCCCTATTTGTGATTTAGTCTATGATGTTAATATTGATATAATTGTTATTGGTGAATTAAATGACGATGTATTAAGTGACGTTGATGTTGGTAATTCAAAGGCGGTGCATTGATTGATGATGTAATGATGAATTAATGGTGAGTATTAAATGATGTTGATTAATTGTTTAGGTGAGTGTTATTAAATTGAGAATTGAATTGTTGAGTAAAGACTATGTTTAAAATTGTTGAGTTGGTGAGTTGAAGGAGAGGGGCGCCAAATGCCCAAGAAAATGGCGCCTGTAGGTGTGTGGGGTGCTAGGTGGGGCGCCAAAGTGGCTGCCCCTTAGTGTCTAGGTACCCAAAATATGTCTAAGTGATGGTTTAGTCCCTAAGAATTAATTTAATCCTTGGTGTGACAAATTAGTCCCTAAGAATTAAATTAATCCTTGGCGTGACGAAATAATCCCTTAGCGTCTAATTAGTCCCAACGTGTCAAATAAATCCCTCAGTCCCTAAATTAATTATTGGCGTGTCAAAATGGTCCTCAAGTGAGGAGAATGTCCCTATGGGGTGGTTTTGGTCCTTAGGTGAGAGTTAAGTAATAATTGATGAATTGGTGACAAACAATTGGTGAGGTGATGGTAAACAATTGGTGAGGTGATGATAAACAATTGGTGAGGTGATGATAAACAATTGGTGAGGTGATGGTAAACAATTGATGAGGTGGTGTTTGACAATTGATGAAGTGGTAGTTAATAATTGATGCGGTGTGCTTAGTGTGGTGTGATGCATTGTCATAATGTCACATGAATCATATGCATGGCCCGGCCAAAAGCAGGTTGGTGAGGGCTTGGCCAGCGGTGATGAAATACGCGACGGGTGGTGATGAAATACCCGCGGGGTGGTGAAGTGAATATGGATCCACATGCATGTTGCATACATGCATATAATCATACATTCTTGGGATTCTTGTTAATGTCCAATTAATCATTATGGTTGCTTGTTTGGTATCTCATGCGAATGATAAATGCCTTGTGTCTGTGAATTGTTGTTGCTAGCTAGTTCTTAATATAAGGCTTATTTTACTGTTATTATTTATGTAAAGAGACTCACCCTAGCATTTCTTGTTGCTGCTCTCGTGGCGACAAGCAGGTGATTCAAGTGATGGTGCCATGCCTCTTGGGTTTTATTGAGTCGACTCACGATAGTAACAGGGGATGGGGTCTTAGTGTTACTTTATTATGGTTATGTATTAAAGCGATTTGGAACTATGTATTGAGTATGTGAACTCGGTTTCATTTTCATTTGTCTTTGTAAACTATTTGATGGGTTCTTGTAAACACTAAACAGGTTGTTTTGATGGTTTAATCCATGTGACTATGATATGCATTTTATGCGCTTGATGAGTTTGAATTTTTAAATATGTTTGATGACATTTTATTCAATGTACCACCCTCTTTGAGGTGCGTGGACAAATTTTTGAAAACTCTGATTTTTATTAAATGAATTAGCTTAATATAGAAAGGGGGTGTTACATAAGCAAGCATGTGTTTGTATTCAGAGTTGTATGTGTGTTGTTGGATGCTTGTGTTGACTGTTGTTTCATTCATTTTGGTGATGTTGTGATGAGTTGGTCATCGTGAGAGGCAAGGGAGAGGCAGGGGAGCTGAGAACTCTTAGTCCCAGTGAGCTAGGCTTGCTGTATCACCTTCGTTGAGGTCGGTGATGAGTTTATTGGATTAGCTACGTAGAAGAACTTGTGTAATAGTGAGGTGTAGGTTTGATCATAGACTGAGAACTAAGGAGAAAGAATAGGAGAAAGACTAGGCGCCTGAGAGAGACTTAAGAGTTGAAGTGCAATTGGCTAACCAAAAGAGTGTTGGAGTCGGTGTAGTTGAGGCGTGTATAGGCCGAGTCGGTGTAATCCTAAGTGTTGACAGTAACGTAATCAAATGAAGCGTGAGTGAGGGTTGGAAGATGAGGTAGTGCGTAAGTAAGCTAAGTGATGAAATCGGTGAATTTGAAGCCAAGCGTAAGGCGTAGGGTTGTTGTTCTTGCCGTGTGTCTGCGAGTAGGTAAGCCAGAGATGTATATGCCGAGTTGGGTGGTGTATGTACTTAGGTGGAGTTGCCATAAACTAGTACAGATTGAAATTAGGCTTATCCGAGATCAACATAGTCAAAGTCGGTATAAGGCGAGACTAGTGTGGTCAAACTTAGGTGCAATTCCAAGCGAGGGTAGTCGAGTGGCGTGAGTCGAAGTCTTGCGCATTCGAATCTAGCGTAGTTGGAGTCGATGTGGCGAAGTAATGCGTGGTTTCACGTTAGGAAAATGTTGACCTTAAGCGTAATCGTAGTTTGAGTATGGCCAAAGCAGAGGTGTCGAAATAGTAGTGAGTCGAGGTGCGATCGGTGTCGAGGTCTTGTGTCTTTGCCGAGGTGCCAAATGGGTGCCGAGGTCTTTGCGTATGAGCTATGTTAGGCGTATTTCAACTGCGAGAGGTGACGGTGAGTGCGGCGGTAATAACGTTAAGTCCAAGCGATGGAGGCGATGGGTGTCGTTTTGGTCCTTAGGTGTCGCTTTGGTCTGGTAGTGGCGTTGGAGTACTAGGATTGATTGTTAGTCAAATGCTTGAGTGTCGAGGTGCTCGTTGGTGGGCGGCGACTATGGAGTGTTGGCGAGAGGTAGGAATGTCGACCTTAGTGCTTGATTGATGGTGTTTGGATGTTGTTAGCCTTAGTGCCGTAATGATTTATGTGTGTTTGTTGGCCCTATGGCTATGAGTAGAGGAGTAATAAATGATGAAGTCCCCGAGGGGGCATTAAATAAATGAAAATGGTGAATCTGAGAGGACTTGGTCCTAGAGGTGAAGCAGAGGACTTAGGTCCTATTTATGAATAAAAGGTTGCGGTCTAATTGGTGAGTTATTGGAATTGTGTTATGATTTAATTGAATAATGTATATGTTGTGTGTTATGCATTGTTCATGGCGTCGCATAAATCATAAGCATAAGGTGATAGCGAAGACTTGGTCTTGGACTTGATCCTAAGGTGATAGCAGAGGACTTGGTCCTAAGGACTTGGTCCGAAGGTGATAGCGAAGACTTGGTCTTAATGGATCCATCATGCATATGCCACAGAAGTATGGAGTGCATCATTCATATAAATCATGCACTGATTGTGGAATTATTTTGTGGTAAGAACTGAGGTGTCATAGCCTGCTGAGATGATTTGTTTTGAGTGAGTTGAGGTGTTGTTTGTGTTTGTTTTAGCATGAGGTTTGTTATAAACATTGCTATTTGTGTTTAGAGACTCACCTCTTGCTTTTATGTTGCTGCTCTCGTGGCGACAAGCGGTGATGTGCGGTGATCACGAGTGAAGGTCCTTTCTTCCCTCAGCCTAGTTGTGGCGTCTTGCTCTGTGACGTCAAACTGGGAAGCCGGGTAGTCTATTAGTTGTTTAAGTTTAGTGTTGAACTGTAATAGATTAATGTATTAGAATTTGAGGGTTCGTCCCATTTAAGTCGTGCTATGTATCACGCAATTATATTTTATTAATGAAAAGTATTATTGGCTAAGTGAAAGCGATGTTTGAGAAGCGTAGCATTCCGCCCGAGAATGTATCTTTAAAAAGAAAAGGAAACGATTTTTGAACTCTGATTTTATAAATTAAAGTATTAAGAGTAAGGGGGTGTTACAAGTTGGTATCAAAGCAAAAGTTCGGTCTGTCCGGCCAAGTTTGTCCAGTCGTAGTGTCTCAGAGATCCCTTGTCGATCTCAAACGAGACCTTGTTGTAGATTTTGTTTGGTTGTTTGCATTTGTTGATTGTAGCATTGCTTGTAGTTGCTTGTGGTATTGTTTGTATTAAGTGAGGTATGTGAGATTAGAAGAGCATTTTAACAACGTCAAAGGAGTAGGAGTCGTGTGGCGACGCCTTTACTACTGGATCACTGCGTTAAAGTCCTTCAATATGAAAGGTGTAACTTTTGAAAGGGCGTAGTTTTGTGACCTTAACTAAATTGGATGCGTGAGTAGGAGGGGTGATCACCCCATAACTCATTCCCAATGAAAGAGGTGACAATAACTCGTAGTTATTATAAATTTTGAATATGTACTAATTTCAACTTGATTGATTGAGTGGTGTGTGCAAGTTTGATTGACACTTTGTGTTTGAAGTTCATGCAAAGAAAATAGAGCATGCCTTTTTGGAAAAAGTTTAGAGATATGGTTTCTGGAAGCCTAAGGTAGAAAATTGTTCTTAAAAGTATGGTAGTGTAACACTGCGGGGCTGATGTAGAGTAGTAACACTGGGGGGCTGATGTTGCGACGATGTAAGCTGCGGTCTTGGAGCTATGCTCAAAGCGACGTTTGTGCCCGAGAGGCTATTATTGTTTTTGATTGTTTTCCGAGGTGATGTACATGGTGTCTCATGCTTGCCATATGCATTATTGCGACGATGTAGGCCGCGGTCTTGGAGCTATGCTCAAAGCGACGTTTGTGCCCGAGAGGCTAATTTTGCGACGATGGTACCTCATGCATATGCCCGGCGACGTGGGATGCATCTTCATGCTTATACATAAATGATGATGAGATTAATTGCCGATGTGCTCTATTGTTGTGGCTTATTGATGTTTTCGGTGATGGTTGTACTATAATGTTGTTAGGCTATGGTTATTATAGTTTGCTAGTCTACAGTATATTACCTATCATATACTTTTTATCTTTGTTAGAGACTCACCCTTTCTTGTTGAATGTTACCTCACGTGGTAGCGTGCGGTGCGCTAGTGAAGGACTCCTTTTCCTTCATCCCTTTCGAGTCATGTCGGTCGCTCTGATACGTAGCACCTGGGGGAAAACGAACGCTAGTCTATTTGTTGTTTTATGGTTTCTAGACCTTGTTACTATGTTCTCAGATCTTTTTATGGATTGTATGATGTCGAGATGATTTTACGATGTCTTGCGTATCTTTTGAAAGTTCTAATTGAACACGCATTGTTTAAGTTTTGAGAAGTTGATATGTGTTCACAGGTGTATCGGCAAATCGAGAAGCGCCAGCAGCAATTGGACTGCAGCCCGACCCGTCTCGATCGGCCCCGAACACGCAGCTTGCTTGGGCGCAATTCGCCGGCGAAATCTTACGCAAAGCGGTCGGACCTCGCGATATATATCGCCATTCGCATATGGCATCGAGTGCGTTCTCTAACCTTGTGCTATCTGCGGCGACCTCTCACTAGATCGTCGGAGTATCTTTGCGGTACCACCCGAGGTGCTCAGCGCGTGAAGCGGGGCCCGGTCCTTTCACTCATTCAACGGCCGGCCCATCGGCGAAACAACAAACACTTCAACACTTCATTGGTCAAGGTGCGATCAATTGGCGACCACGGTGGGAGGCGTGCGCTATCTACCTCGTTCATGGCTCCACGCGGCCGGCCCGGCGCGCGGGCGCTTCTCCGACTCAATCCTCGGCGAAATCGCCAGCGAACCGGGGCGTGGCGTCCGCGATCCACGAATCTCGAGACTTCCACGACAAGAACCCGGTGCACAGCGGTGCGTGGGCCAGGTCCTCCAGCCAGATCCATCCGCCCGTTCACGGAGACTTGCCGCGGGCGATTGGCGGGCATCCGAGAACCTCTGCCGGACCAGTCACTCGGCCGTTTTGCGAGATCTTGCAAAACAAAAATCGGTGATCGCGATGACGAGACACGCTCATCTCTCGATGCGAAAGAGGTCGATTCGGGCGCGGCGTGCGAAAGGCGGAGAACCCTACGCTCGCCGCCGGCCGTAGCGAAGACACCGCTCCTCCACGAAGGAGCATTTCGCCGAAAGCACTACTCATCATTCTCCGGCAAAGCGGCGGGGTGCATAGGTCGCCCCGGCGAGCAGCAGCGTGAAGCGCCGTTCGATGTCCGATGACTATGAAGATTCTAGCTACCATCCCGACACGGTCGCTCACCCACGGATACTCCTCCAATGAGTGCGTCCGGTCACGTCGATCGAAGCGGATCTTGGGATTCTCGAGAAGAATTTGGAGGATTACGAGAGATGGGAGTTAAGCGGCACGAACCACTGCGTGCTCAAGAAGGGCACGGCCAGGCTAAAAGATCTTGCCGCTACCACAAGAGTAAGGGGCACGGTACTAACGGTTGTATGGCCCTCAAAGATGATATTGAAGAGCTTATTCGAGAAAGGCAAGTTGGGAAAGTATGTGAGGTCGGAGGAAGGCGACCGACCTCGAAGAAAGCGAGAAGAAGGCGATCGGGACGGAGGAAAGGGCCTCGGCCATAGAAACACCAAAACAAGGATCGATCGAAGATCGTGACACTCGGCGATCCAAAGTCCGTAATGTTGCGATGGTTATTCATGGTGGAAACCCCACGGATCGCGAGGAATCTAACAAAGCCACCAAGAGAAAGTGGGGCGAGTTGTTAATGGTCGCATCCACTTGGCACCACCACCGGTCTCGGCGAGACCCCCGTCTCGGTCGGTGACGCGACCTATCTGACAGCAAGCCTAATAGTTATGTTCCATTGGTAATCGAGTGTCATGGCAAACACGGAGTGCGAGAGAATCTGGTCGATCAAGGTAGCTCGGTGATATCATGTTTGAAGACTTGATCGACAAAATAAAGGTTGATCGGAGCGAGATAATTCCCGGCCGAGCCTACCCCTCTAACGAGTTTCAATGGGCGACCACCTACCGTTGGGAGCGATCGAGTGCTAGTCACGTTTGGTGGCGACAGGGAGATAGTACTGCATGCAGGGCCCGGTCGGGGCGGCGTTCCTCGTACTCCCCCTCAAATCCTGCTATCAATGTATTATTGGTAGGCCGACTTTTGGTAAGCTAGAGGCCGTTACGTCGGCGGTGCATCTGAAAATGAAATTCTACGACAAAAGGCGACCAAGTGGTTACCACAGGCGGCCGACCTTGAATCGGCAAGAAGAAGCCACGCTCTATACCAAGAAATATGTGGCGAGGTAGATGCGTGGCGAGCGTTCGAGCACTAGTGAAGGCCATCAAGTCAATGTCGATTTTTGGGCGCTTCGGTATGATCGGACAATGACCAGAGGACAATGATGATGATTTGGCTCGAGAGATTTGAAAAAGCAGTGAAAAGATCGAGCCTCATGGAGAGTTGGTAGATGTTCAATTGGGTGGCGACCCGTCCAAAAGCGATAAAACTTCGGTAGCGACCTACGAGCAAGTGAAGCAAGATCTTTTGCGATTAGCTTGAGAGACTATCTTGACTGTTCGCATGGCGGGCATCGGACATGCGGCATCCCTATCGAAGTAGCACGCCCATCAACTCTCGATCGATGAAGGGGTCGGCCGGTCGCTCAAAAGAAGGCGCTTTTCGAGCGAGGAAAAATCTCAAGCGCTGCAAAGGCCGTTGAGG
Source organism: Oxytropis ochrocephala (assembly GCA_020916435.1). Classification (NCBI taxonomy): domain Eukaryota; kingdom Viridiplantae; phylum Streptophyta; class Magnoliopsida; order Fabales; family Fabaceae; genus Oxytropis; species Oxytropis ochrocephala. The sequence goes on along the minus strand of CM037089.1, from coordinate 87,914,238 downwards.
ACCTCATAAAGGCCAATTTTATAGAAGAGATCAAATACACGACACGGCTATCCAGCGTCGTGTTGGTCAAAAAGAAGAATGGAAAGTGGAGGATGTGTGTAGACTACACCGTCTGAACAAGGCATGCCCGAAGGATGCCTTCCCGTGTACTAACATTGACAAGTAGTCGATGGGGCTTGGACTACAAACTCTTGTCCTTTTTGGGCGCTTACTCGAGTACAATCGGATCACGATGTATCCCCGATCGACACAAGGCGGCATTCATGACGGATCGGAAACTTTGATACAAGGTGATGCCTTTACGGCTGAAGAAACGGCTGGAGCGACCTACCAATGGGATGATGAACAAAATTTTCAAGAGGCGGTCGGTCGAATCTCGGAGGTGTACTTGGGCGACATGATCATTAAAAGCGTGGCCGACCGGATCATGTGGCGACCTCGGGGAAATATTTGAAGAAGCGGGGAAGAACTCACTCCGATTGAATCACGAGAAGTGTACCTTTGGGGTGAGTAGGCGATTTTTGGGCTTCCACGATTGAAAGAGGATAAAGCAAACCACGAAAAGTGCGGGGCGATCGCCGATATGAGGCCTCCACGACTAAAAAGAGATACAACAAATGAGCGGCATGGTAGCGCCTGTCGAGTTCATTCCCAAGCGGCTGCAAGTCGCTTCCACTCTTTAAAATTTGTTGAAGAAAGAGGTGGATTTTGAGTGGGCGGACCAATGCCGTGGCGTTGGATGAGTTGAAACAAGCATTGATCAACCCGCCGATTATGACTAAGCGCTGCCGGGCGAGACCTTGTATTTATACTTGGCCATAACGAAAGAGGTGCTAAGTGCGGTATTAGTCGGAGAAAGCGATGCGAAAGCAGAATCCGATCTATTTCATAAGTAAAGTACTCCAAGGGCCCGAGTGAGATACGAGAAGATAGAAGTTTGCCACTTGCACTCCTAATAGTTGCTAGAAGATTGAGACCCTACTTTGTGGCCCATCAGTCGTGGTAGGACCGACCCGACCTATCGAGCAAGTCTACATCGGCCGGACACAGGCGGGACGGATGATAAAGTGGGCGGTGGAGCTCGGTGAGTTTGGGATCAAATTTGAATCGGATCGGCCGCAAAAAGCGCGGTGTTGGCGACTTCATACCATTGAAATGACTCCTATCTCGGAAGAAGCGGTGAGGCGACACGGATCTTGCATGTAGATGGGTCGTCCAATAGCAAAGGGAGTGGAAGCGGGCCTAATATTGGAAAATTCGAAGGCCTTGCCGTTGAAGTCTCTTTAACCTTTGCATTCCACACTTCAAACAACCGGGCGAGTGCGAGGCATGCATAAGTGGCCTTGGCTCGCGCGAGAGATTTCAATGTCGGCCGGGTTGAACTCGGATCGATTCCCTACTCGTAGTCTTGCGGATCAAAGAATTATATGATGCTAAAGGCGACGTCTTTGAAAAGTTATCTAGCAAGAGTGAAGAAGCTCTCTCAGCGATTCGGCCGGCAGCCGAAAGTGGTACATGTGCCTCGGACCAAAAATGTTCGAGCGGATATATTATCGAAGCTTGCAAGTACGAAGACTCAGGAAATCACGGGAGTTTGATTCGGAGAGCGTTAAATCGGCCGAGTGTGTCGACCAAGCCAACCCGATCATTGGCGTTCTTTGTGTCAATTGATTGATTGGATCGCCCCTATCCTAAGGTACATCGTTGAAGGTGAAGAAGCGAAGCGACGAAGCGGCGAAATTGGTCGAGCTCGGGCGACCAAATACTCGTGATAGAAGGAAAGTTATATAGAAGGGGTTCGTCCCGTTATTGAGGTGCCTTACGTCGGTCGGCCAGCCATGTGCTACTGAGATATTCACGAAGGTGTTTGTAGGAGCCACCAGGGGGCACGTTCCATAGCAAAGAAAGCCCTCGGGCCGGCTATTCTTGGCCGACCATGGATGAGGACGCCAAGAAGCTCGTTCAAAAATGCAAGAAATGCCAAGTACATGCGATGTCCACATTGCACCTTCCTCGAAATTACAAAGTCTTGTCTCACCTTGGCCGTTACTTTGGTGGGGCATGGATCTTCTAGGCCCGTTTCCACCGCCCGGGCCGATTCAAGTTCTTGATCGTGGCGATGATTACTTTACTAAGTGGATCGAGGCCGAGCCGCTTACAACAATCACATCGGCCAAAGTCGGCAAGTTCTTGGACGGTGTGTGCTAGCGCCGTTTTAGGATACCCCAGCAATTGATAAGCGACAACGGTACCCGGTTTCTTGATAAAAGATTTAGAAAATGTTGGCGACTTAGGGGTTAAGCAGCGCTTTACCTCGGTCGAGCATCCTCGAACAAGCGGCGGTAGGCGGCCAGCGAGTTATCTCACGTGGTTTAAAGCGGCGGATGAAGCGAAAGGAAGCTGGTCGAAGAAGGCGCGATCCGTTCTATGGGCCTCTGGGGCGACCCAAATTCATCGGCCAGAGAGTCGCCGCTTGAGTTGGTGTCTGCGGAACTAATCTTTGTGATACCCATAGAAATGGGCGAAATGAATTGGAGGACTTGAAACCCCTACGGTGGTTGACAACGGCCAGAGCTATCAGGAAGAATTAGACCTAATTGAAGAAGCTGCGCACCCAAGCTTCACTAAGAGAGCAATTGATCAAGCAGGAAGGTCGCGGCCAGTACAACACTCGAGTTCAAAAGAGAGATTCTCGGTCGGCCATTTCGTTCTAAGGCGGGCGGCGTGGGAAATAAGAATGCACGCCAAGGAAGCTCGCATCAAATTGGGAAGGTCCATACGGGGTCATCAACAAGGCGGAAAAGGGGCTTACGAGCTAGAAACCATGGATGGGCGACTATCCCCGAACACATGGAATGCGAGAAACTTAGAAGATATTATGTTTGAATGTAACGGCGACTTGAATGTAATGAATGACCGACCTATTAATGAAAAGCGAGCGGCGCTCTTTTTCCCATTTGGGTTTTTACGAGGGCGACCTTTAGAAACATGATGTGTTCTTTACTTTCTCACAAGAATGTATGGCCGGTCGCTCAAGATTGCCCGTGGCAAAGGAGGCGTCGAAGATTTATCAAAGTTGATTAGATCGTCGAAGCGATCTACCTCGAAAACCATCGAAATGGCCCGAGGTTAGATAACCCGCCAAACTTGGTCGTCGAAACGATATGAGGCATGCGCCGCCGAGCCGGCGCAAACGACGGTCACCGAGTTGACTCGAACGAGCGCCATCGAAAATGGCCCAACAACGTTAGGTCGTCGAAACGATCTACCTCGAGAGCCATCGAAAATGGCCCACGGGTTAAGTTATAACCCATCGCAACAGGCCGTCGTAGCGACCTACCTCGAAAGGTCATCGAAGTGATCTCAACGAGTGCCATCAAGACGGCCCAAGCAAGTGCCGCCGAGCGACCTAAATCTAAAGTTCGTAAACTTAGAAAAATAAATGCGAAACAATCAGATTCAAGCAAACAAACAAATTAAACAGAAATAAATTGTCATTACAAACAAGGGACGCCCGGTCGAAGCCGAGCGCCCACTAATTGAAAAAGCGCACGGCGCGGGAAAATTGTTGTGCCCGAAGGCAAGTTAAAGCTATTACAAAAATTACACCGCTCGCGGCGGGCTTGAAAGATAATGGTGGCGGGCGAGCGACATTGCCTTGCTCGTCAACCTGCGAGCAACATGATCTTGTTGTTTTCAACATAGTGCGCAGGCTTTATCATGTTGTCATCAAAATTGATCTTCAAGTCTGGGTTCAATGCCCGCGCCTGGCCAAGAGCATTGTAAAATTGCTCAATTGCAGCCTCTGGCCGGCACAGGCCACCATTCGGATCTTTCCTCCGGCTCGGCCTTCTCGCCACCCAATTGGCCTCTCGCTTCCCCATGGCCTCGAGATCGGTTTTGAGTTGTGACACAGCGTGAAGCTCCTTGTTCCTCTTTGCAAGCTTGGCACGGTCGTCCTCCCCGTTTGAGGCCTCCTTCTTCGATTGGCGAGCTTGTCATATTTTTTGCTGCGCCTCGGCTAAAGCCTTGTCCTTTCTGAAAAATTCAGGTCGGCGGGTTGTTAGTCGGTCGAACAAATGTAAGATGAAGAGTACAAGACTAAGAAAATAAAATTACCATCGAGTTCGGCCACCAGCTCGCCATGAATTTCGACCCCCATGCGAGAGAAGCGCGAGCGCCATGGGTTTCATACATCTTGTTCCCGGATCGGCCGTACCCAAGCTTTGGCGAGATGATAGGAATCTCCTCCGTTGCGGGGGCCGGGACCCGACCATCACGCTTGGCCCGCTTGGGTGGCGATCGGCAGCGGGGGAAGCGGCCAGGCCTCGCTGGCCGGCTTCTTCCCTTGGCTCTTAGGAGTGCAGGGGACTTTTGAGGAAGATTTGGGAATATCCCCGACCGAGAAGCGTCAAATCTCTTAGCCCCTCCTTCCGAAGCTTGGGGCCAGGCGAGCGAGTCCCGTTTTTGCGGCCATTCTTTACGCAGAAATGCAGAGTCATGAGTTAAAAGAAAAAAAATCAATAACGAAATATAAGGACAAAAAAGTTCAAGAAGCGAACCAATCTCGGCCTCCAGTCTTGGCCTTCGTGACAAGACAAAGATTCGGCAAGGTATGTCGCCCTTAGGATCTGGGCGCATCATACTCGCCAACGACTTTATCATCTCCAAAGTCTCCGTGTCGGCCTCGCTTGAAGTCTTTCACCGAGTAGATGTAATCGCGCGACGCTGCGAGAAATGAGCCTCATTCCACATGATTGGGAAGTAAGGGGACCTAGCATCCGTCCGGTTGAACCTCGAAAGCGGCCTTGCCCGGCCTCCTCGGTGGGAGCGATCCCGAAATCTTGCTTTTCGGGCCGCTCCCAGCGACTCTGGAATGCTTTGAAAAACCGGTGGTGGGTCTTACGCATCTTAAAGGAGACTTGCTCCTCTTCTCCTTGTTGGCCTTCTCTCGACCATTTCGGCTCAAAGAGAGCAAAGAAAAGCATCATCGACACCCGGCGGCCCTTGGTCAAGACACCTCAAAGGTCTTTAAAAACGCCCATGCGTTTGGATGAAGCGAAGAAGCGGCGACCCCATATGGCGCGGGGCGTCGCGTTGGAACTCGATAAAAGGAGGGTAATCTTCATCTTCTCGAACACGAGCGATACATCGTGAACTTGAAGTTGGAAGAATAAGTCGCGATATCTTCGCCTCCTTCATGCCTCTCACCCCTCCAGCCCGGTGAGTCATCAAAGCGCGCTCCGCAGGTCGGGCAAAGCGTCGTGGCGGCGTAATAATGTCGAGATATATCTCGAGCTACATCGGCTTGGACTTGGCCGACCGCCCGTTCGACCCTCGGCGTTGGCTTCGGACGAAAATATTGACTTCGGGCTGAATCGCTTCTTCCTCGTGGGCGCTTCATCTCGGCCGCCTCGGCCTCTACCATCTCCTCGTCCACGGCGGGGGGCGGCGCTAGGCTCTTCATCATCAATGATCACCACCTCCACGTCTTCCTCTCCGGCCGGTGGAGTGTTGCCTGGCCGCTCTTGGAATAAACGGACCTTGACCCAGAGCTCTTTGTACTGGTCGACCCTCGGCCGGAGGAATGGGAAGTCGAGCTCGTACTGCTCGAGGAACCACTCGAAGAGCAAGAACCTTTGTCGCCCGAAGGCGACTTGGGCTCTTCCTCGTGGAGATTGGGCTCGCCGCCCTCGACATGTATGGAGCGAAGGATTGCGGTGGTTTTAGGGAATACGGGCGGTCGGTTTAAATCAAGTGGCATGCAAAAACACCTATGATAAAGGAGCGAGTCGGTCGGCCGAGTAGAACACTCATGAGAGGGGGCGATTTGGCCATCCCTCGACCTGACACCCCCTATCACGAGGCATGGAAAAGCACGAAATACTTTCAAGTAAAAACTCAAGCTTAAAAAAAGTAAAGGGAGAGATCGATCCATACCTTAGCGGATGTGGTGGATCGGTCGCTAGTAAACAACGATTTTGGATGCAAGTCGGCGGCGGACAAGTCGGTCGTTGGCGAGCAATTCTTGGAAGTGTGAGAAATGAACTCGTGAGAAGGGCTATTTATAGTGCGATTTACGCGCGCGAAGGGGCCCGGGATACGAAGAGTCACAACGCCTCGTCTTCTCACCAATGGTTGCCTCCAGACAACCTCGGAGACCAAGCGTCCACGTCTTAAATGGCATTAAAGACCAACCGTCACAACAAAGACGGCCGATGGTTGACAAGCGGTGCGACACCGCCTGCGAGAAAAGCGAGCGGCGCGCCGTTCGTCAAGATAACTTCACTCTGGGGGGCTTGATTCAAGCCTCGGCCGCTCTTAGCGACCTGGAGGCTTGGGGGCAAGCTGTTCTGGGTGTATCGGCAAATACAAGAAGCGCCAGCAAAGAATTGGACTGCGGCCCGGCCCATCTCGATCGGCCCCGAACACGCCGCTTGGAGCGCAATTCTCGCCGGCCGAAATCTTCGCCAAAGCGGTCGGACCTCGCGGTATATATCGCCATTCGCATATGGCATCGTGTGCGTTCTCTAACCTTGTGCTATCTGCGGCGACCTCTCACTAGATCGTCGAGTGTCTTTGCGGTACCACCCGAGGTGCTCAACGCGTGAAGCGGGGCCAGGTCCTTTCACTCATTCAACGGCCGGCCCATCGGCGAAACAACAAACACTTCAACACTTCATTGGTCAAGGTACGATCAATATGTGACGTCCCAATGCATGATGAATTTATTTTCCGCACTCTGATATTTAATAAAACTAAGGGGTAGAATTGGGGTGTTAGATAGTTGGTATCAGAGCAGTTCGGTCTGTTCGACCAAGTTGTCGATTTGTCGAGTCTAGTAACTCTCGAGTCTTAGTACTCGTACTAAATCATGTTTTATGTTGTAGTGATTAGCTGAGATGGCCGGAAGAAATGATGCTGCCCTTGCTGCTGCTATGACAGCTATGGCTCAAGCTGTAGCAAATCAACAGGGTGCTGGTGAGAATGCCGGTTCTCGGAGTTTGGCTACTTTCGGTAAAAATCCGCCTACTTTCAAGGTAAATATGATCCCGATGGTGCATTGGCATGGCTGAAGGAAATGGAGCGGATATTCCGAGTCATGGATTGTACCGAAGCTCAAAAGGTCAGGTATGGTACTCATATGCTGGCCGAGGAAGCTGATGATTGGTGACTAGATATGAGGCATAGGTTGGAGACTGCGAACGAAGAGGTTACCTGGGCTGTTTTCCGTAGGGATTTCCTAAGGAAGTACTACCCGGAGGATGTCTGAGGTAAGAAGGAGATCGAGTTCCTTGAGTTGAAACAAGAGTGTATGTATGTGACCGAGTATGCTGCCAAGTTCACCGAATTGGCGAAATTCTATCCGCACTATGATGGGGCTAATGCGGAGTTTTCCAAATGCATCAAATTTGAGAATGGGCTGCGACCTGAGATCAAGAAAGCAATTGGATATCAGAAGATCTGTGTCTTCTCGGAATTGGTTGATAGCTGTAGGATCTTTGAAGAAGATAACAATGCTCACTTTAGAGTTATGAAGGATAAGATAAACAACTTCCAGAGCCGTGGAAAGCCATATGAGGTTCCTGCTGGTAGAGGTAAACAGAGGGTTGTTGCTGGTAAGAAGCCAAGTGGAGGAGATGCTCCCGCGGCCATTGTGTGTTTCAAGTGTGGGAAGTCTGGTCACAAGAGTTTCGAGTTTAAACCTGAGGTAAAGAGGTGCTTTCGATGTGGTAAAGTGGGTCACATGGCAACAGATTGTGATCGTAAAGATGTGGTTTGTTTCAACTGTGAAGAGGTGGGACACTTTAGCTCTGAGTGTCCAAAACCGAAGAAGGAGAGGTCTAGCAGAAGGGTGTTTGCCTTTGCGGGTACTAAGCCTACCGAGGATGATGGTCTCATTGAAGGTACGTGCTACATTAATGGTACTCCTTTAAAGTCTCTTGTTGATACTGGTGCATCTCACTGTTTTATTGATGTCGAATGTTGTGAACGTCTGGGTTTGGCGTTGTCTGCTATGATTGGGGAGATGGTTATCGACACTCCTGCTAAGGGGTCGGTAACCACTTCTCTAGTATATTCTCGGTGTCCTTTGTCGATCTTCGGCAGGGACTTTTTATAGATTTTGTCTGTTTACCGTTGACTGGGTTAGATGTAATTCTGGGTATGAGCTGGTTAGAGCATACCATGTTCACATTAATTGTCGAAGCAAGTCGGTAAGTTTTGGGGACGATGAGTCGAGTCTGTTATCTGCTAGTCAGCTTCGAAGGTTGATGAAGGAAGAGGTTCAGTTGTTCTCGTTGATGGCCTCATTATCTGCTGAAAACCAAGCTGTCATTGATGGAGTGTCGGTGGTGTGTGGCTTCCCCGAGGTGTTTCCTGTTGCACCTCAAAAAATCCAGTTTGGACTTCTCAATGTACAACGTGGGAAAATTTTGAAGCAGCCACCAATATTTTAGTTTTGAGACGAAAACATTGAAAAAACCTCTTTTTATACAAGGCGGGTGGTCTTTTCGAAAACAGGAGATGTAGGTTTGGGGGTCGGTTAGGTATGGGGAAGGTATTAGCACCCCACACCTCCTTTCTACCGAAAGAGAACCATTAATTTGATGTGTGGTTTCGACAAGGTTTGATTTGAAACAATTGTTCTACTTCTTTTCGTATTCCTTTTATTTGAGAAAAAATATTTTGTAAGCGGAGAAAAGAAAGATTCTTTTTAGAATTTTTGAAAAGCGTGCTCGACGGGACGTAGCCCGCTCCTACGTATCTCCCGGTGCGATGGAGAATTCAAAGCTTACGTAGTTCTCCTGAGTCGAGAAGTTTTGGTGTGTGGGTGTTTTTTATTGTAGGGGTTCTCGTGCAGGCTATGCAGAGTCCACTAACCTAAAACATAGACATCCCGCCTGCGTGCAGAGCGACGTGCCCCTACTTATTGAAAAGTGATTTGAATTACTTGAAAAATTTGTGGTGAGGTTGGTTGCTTTTATTTGAGCAAGTATCTCAGGCTCGCACGAACTGTACAGCTCGCTAACCCTAAGACGCTAACCAACCCGGATGTACACCCGACTTGATTCCTTACACATTTTTGAAATAGGGTTTAAGTTGTTAGTTGCTTGTTTTATTTCTCATAAGTATCCCAAGATGTTTGAGTTGTACAACTCCGATCTTAGGGCGCTAGTCAACATCGTAAATCGTCGTCAGGCTTGACTACTTATGAGTTTTTTTTAGGAAAAAGGAGTTTTTTACTTTATTTACTTGTGAAAGGAAAAGAAGTTAAATTGGTGAGATTTTAGGAAAAGAGTAGGACATTTCAATCAATCCCAAGTCCACAACCATATGCAAAATGAATGATAAAAGTTCAAACATATTCAACTAATCAAGCAATCATGAACATGTTAATCATCAACTAAGATTAAACATGCCAATATAATCAAGGGATTCAATTATCAAAGATGCAAGACAAAGTTCTTAAAATAATTGTGCGTGTGTGTGTGAGAGAGGTACATTTATTTTAATGACTCTATGCTACACAAGTAGTAGGCTTACGTCTTCATATAAGAGTACATGCATGGGGGAGGAATTGCACACAATTAAGTCAAGACATTTTAATGGCATCATGAACAAGAGAGATACAATCAATTATAGGCATAGAATATTCTTAGTTAGATGAATGAACATGCAAGCAATGATGTGCATGATTAGGCAAATATGCAAATACATGAGCATACAAGGATATGAATGAATGATCATATAAGACTATGCATGAATGAATAGGCATACAAGACTATGCATGAATGAATGATTGAGCATACAAGACTATGAATGCATGAGCATAGTTATTGTGCAAGGTATGAACATTTGAGTATGCATGAACATGTGAATGAATGCTAAACATGGAATTAATGAATGCATGAGCATGTGAGAGGGTAAGAGAATGCAATAGGTCTAAGCATGTATGAATGCATGAACATGTGAGCATATGAAAGTATGCAAGTACTAATGTGCTAACATAAGAATGTGTCACACAAGTGATACAAATAAATGAAATGCAAAAGGGTAAAAGTTAAATGAGATGAGATAAAATGTTTAATGAAGTGGTAAAAGGTTAGAGTAAGAATATGGTAAAAATGTTTGAGTAAAAGGTAAATAAAAAGCAAAAGTGTTTTTTATGTTCGTTGGTAAATAATTAATGAATGGTAAAGTAAAAAGTAAGTGAGTGGTTAAAAGTGAAAAGTGAAAAACACAATTACACAACTTGTATTTACAAACACAAGATCGAATCAACAATTTATGAGCAACAAATTGGTACAAATTGAGGCCCTTGGCCGAATGCATAGCAAGGCAAAAACAAGCACAAATTTCATCATGTTCTTGCAACCAAATCATATCAATGAGCATATGAACATAAACCCTAGGATCTACTCATACATTTGATGCTCAAACAATTGTCATTTCATCATTTATTTCAACTCAAAATCAAAAGGAAATGCAAGAACAATAGAAACCCTAATTTCTACTTATGAACCCGAGAGCATAGTTGGCTAGGTCCACCTTTTTATTCAACTTGAACACAAGAGATGGTCAAAGAAATGCATGAACAACCAAAAACACTATATGGCCGAAGCATTTTTGAAGGAAAATGAGGTTTTGTTTCATGAAATTTAGAGAAAAATGTGTGGAAATTCAAGCGAAATTATTCATGCACAAAGACAAACTCCTTCAAGGCCAAGGACCCATCTCAAACACCCAAGGCTCCCAATGTCCTTGTCATAATGTTTGAAATGGATCCTCAAAGCAAACAACAACAAGCAATCAAGAAGAAGTTGGGAGTAGAAGAGAAATTTATATGGTAAAAGTGGAAAAAACAAAGATCTAAGGCCTACCTTAAGAACTTTCAAAAGAAATGAAGAAGAAGATCAAATAAAAACCAAGAACACTTGAACCTCTTCTTGAATCCCACGAAAATCTCTTGATCTTGAAGAATTATTGTTGAAAGTTTGATGATAATGCAAGATTAGAAGTAGGTGTAGTATAAGAATCAAGGAAAAGGAGGCTTTGATGGTGAAAAATTGAAAAAATGGAAGAAGGATGAGGGAGGGGTAGCTTCAGTTTTGAGAGAGGGAGGAGAGGAGAGTATTGTGTGCTAGGGTAAAAAATGAGAGTCCTCTCCCTAATGGTCTCTTATTTTGGGTTTTTATATGAGATGCAAAATTAAGGGTATATAGCACATTGTGCTTTTTGCAAACCATTGAGATTTGAGATAGAATTTAAATTAAGGGCTAGGATTGCAATGCACATGGATAAGGGCCAATGAGAAAACACAAGTGAGGGTGAGAAGGGAGTGAAGTGGCGCATAAAAATAAAAAGAAAAGGAGGGTTTGTGTGGAAAAAAATCTATTTTGGGAATGAAGGCTCATATGAGATATGATCTAGAAAAAGGGTTAAGGGTATATTTGTGAGGAAATGTTATTAAAGAGGGAACTTTGCATTTTTTGATGAAGGGGTGAGTGTAAGTGGGTGAGAGTATTTACCAAAAGGGGCAAAGTTGAGGATAATACCAAATCTATTCTTAAGGAGTAAGAAATAGAAGAGTGTAGAAGATTTTTATTGAGAAAGGGAGAGTGTGAGGCGCATAGGCTGAAAATGGGAGAGGAAAGAAATAAAAAAAAAACTTGTTTTTGGTCTTTTGTCTTATTGAGGACACTTCCTTCTTTTTGAATTTTGAATTTTTGGGCATGCAAATGAGAGTTCACCTATTGAAAATGTGTTACATGTTTTTGGGCACCATAAAATAGCCTCCCCAATTATCGGTAAATCCAGTGACGGTGTCAATTCATACATGATATGGTTGTTTGTGGTTGATGCATTGTTCATGGAGTCACGTGCTTCATATGCATCAAAACGATGGATATGGGCTTCGGCCATTGTATCAACATGACGGATATGGGCTTCGGCCATTATATCAACACGACGGATATGGGCTTCGGCCATTATCTCAACACGACGGATATGGGCTTCGGCCATTATATCAACACGACGGATATATTTAATGGTCTTTTAGTTTTTTTTATGCAATAAAAATGGGGAAAATACATTTTTAATTATTTTGGACTAGGATCTTCTCTCTAAAAATTGTACAAAAATTATCCTTGATAGAATAAAATGTACTTTTTGTGGGTGCATATTTTTGACGAGAAAATCATCTTGTTGTGAAAAAATGACCAAAATACCTTTTGCCCTAAAAACCTTAGTTTTTGCTCAAAACACATGTCCACTTTGAAAATGCTTCTAAAACCCTAGGATGACCCTAAAAACCCTGAAATGCATGTTGAATGGCTTGTCCTGAGGAATTGTCCCTTATTTGCGAAATGACTAAAATACCCTTTTGCACTGAAAAACCCTAGTTTGTCCAAAAAGTGCATTCCAACTCCAAAAATGATTTTAGAAGCTTTGAAATGACTTTTAGAACCTTAAATGCAATGCATGATGCTCTTTTCTCTTCTATTTATTTATTTTTGGGGAAAATTAGGGTTTTGACTTAAGCCGGACAAAATTGGGGTATGACAGCTGCCCCTCTTTATCTAGATTTTAACAAGGAATATGAATTGGCCGAAACATATTCCGAGGAAAAATAGAGATAAAGAATTCCGAAATTATACCGATTTTGTCTACTTAGGGAAAAACCCGAATTTTCTTTTCCTTTTTTATCTTCTAGTTTTTCTTTTTGGGTGAATGGATGCCAAATTTTAAATGAGTGTAATGAATGAAGTGTCGACCTCTCATAAGCCAACAAAAGCGGGGAAATAGATTGGTGTCAACCTCGGGCGGCAAAAGCGAGAAGTAAATTGGTGCCAACCTCGGGTGGCATAAGCGACAAAGAAATAAAGCGGTAAAGAAAAGCGATGAAAGAAGGTATCGACCTGCAGTAGCCGAAACCTTTGCGGGAAATAAAGAAAGTGATAAAGAATGCACCGTGGCCTTTGGTAGGTGACAACGGAGGAAATAAAGAAAGCAATAAAGCGATAAAGAGTGTACCACCTGCGGTAGGCCGACACCTGGCGAGAAATGCAGGTTGGTGCCAACCCTCGAGCGGCAAAAACAAGAAATAAAGCGATAAAGATGGTATCGACCTCTAGTAGGCCGACAACGGCGGGAAATAAAGAACGTGATAAGGAATGCGATGAAAGAAGGAGCGCTTGTGGCTCGAAGGAACACTTGGTTGAGAAGGTGGCCTGCTTCGAGCGGCTGAGGTTCAATATCAAGTTGTGGGGTGATACATTTTACCTTGATGGACTTACGCTATGCTTTATCTTGACACACGGCTAGTCCGGAAGGACCACGAAGTGCGGGGGCGATCCGTCATGCTCGGTGATGACTTGGCAAAATGAAGGACCACGAGATCGAGGTCGATCCGTCATGCTCGATGATGACTTGGCGAAATGAAGGTCGAATTCAAAGTCGCTTTGTTGGGTTGTTGATTTGTGTTCACAGGTGTATTAGCAAATCGAGGGCGCGCCAACAAGCAATTGGACTGCGGCCCGACCCATCTCGATCGGCCCAAACACGCTGCTTGGGCGCAATTCTCACCGGCGAAATCTTCGCCAAAGCGGTCGGGCCTCGCGATATATATCGCCGATTCGCATATGGCATCGGTGCGTTCTCTAACCTTGTGCTATCTCGCCCGGCGACCTCTCACTAGATCGTCGGAGTGTCTTTGCGAGTACCACCCGAGGTATTCAACGCGTGAAGCGGGGTGGTCCTTTCACTCATTCAACGGCCGGCCCATTTGGCGAATCAATCAACACTTCAACTCTTCATTGGTCAAGGTACGATCAATTGGCGACCACGATGGGAGGCCCGTGCGCTATCCTACCTCCTTCATGGCTCCACGCGACCGGCCCTGAGGCGGGCCACTTCTCGACTCAATCCTCCGGCGAGAATCGGCCCAGCGAGACCGGGGCGTGGTCGTCACCGTCCACGCAGTCTCGAGGACTTCCGCGACAAGAACCTTGGTGCACAACGGTCGCGGACACATCCTCAGCCAGATTCAACCGCCCGTTCTGGCGACTTGCCGCCCGAGCCGATTGAAGCGGGCATTCGAGAACCTCTGCCGGACCATGTCACTCGCCGTTTTGCAAATCTGCAAAACAAAAATCAGTGATCGCGACCGAGACGCGCTCTCATCTCGATGACGAAAGAGGGTCGATTCGGGCGCGGCGTGCGTGCGAAGGCGGAGAACCTACTCGCCGCCGCCGGCCGGCGCGAAGACACCGCTCCCCTCCACGAAGAGCATCTCTCGCGGGAGAGCACCACCCACCGCCTCCCGGCAAGACGGCGGGCGCATAGGGCCGCCTGGCGGAACGTGCGTGAAGCGCCGTTCGATGTCCAATGACTATGAAGATTCTAGCTACCGCCACGACACCGGTCGCCACCCACCCACAGTACTCCTCCAATGAGTCGTCCGGGTCACGTCGGTCGAGAAGCAGATCTTGGGATTCTCGAGAAGAGCTGGAAGATTACAGAGATGGAAGAATCAGGGACATTTCGCATCGGCCAAGGAGAGGCCAAAGCGAGCGACCCAGAAGGCCTCCTCAGCTTCCACCAACTGGCCCATCCGGAGGATTCTATGGAATGCCGGGCAACGAGGCATGCCTCGCGATGCAACCCTTTGGGTCGAACGGCATTCAGAATGAGCACGGCCCGTTCTCCAGGGAGATCAGGCGTTACAAAATTCCGAGAGATCTCCGCAAGCCGCCCAATCTCAACAAGTTTGATGGCCGAGGAGATCTAGACAAACATCTCCGCTACTTCAATAATTACTGTTGTTATAGGGAATTGGGACCGACCATGAAATGCAGGCTTTTTCCCCAGTCACTGGACGGCCGAGCATTGGAATGGTGGGAGTCTCTGCGACCCAATTCCATCTCCTCATGGGACGACCTGATCAGAATATTCTTGTCTCACTACACTGCAAATCGCTGCCAATATCGGTATGAAGAATACTTGGACTCTGTTGTTCAAGGCGACAATGAGACGCTGAGACAGTATATCGACCGGTTTAACACTGAGGCCGAGTCCGTTCGTGACTTGTCAGACAAGGACAAGCTAAAATATCTGAGCGTGGTATTCGGCCAGGACCACCGGTTCGTAGAAGAATTCACTCTTAACCATTACCAAGATCTCGGCTACTTCTTGGCGAGGCTAACGTCCACATGGCGTATGAAGAAACCACAGGCGAGCAAGGAAGGCCGTCGCGCCACGACCTAAAGAATAAAATAGTAAGCGGCCAAAGGGCATGAAGGTCGCCGCGACAATCGGTCGACTTTCGAGATAAGAAGTTCGATCATCGCACTCGGTGAACACCTCTATTGCACGGATCTATAGCGAGTGCCAAAACAATGAATTTGTGGGAGTAAAGCGACCCGATCCACTCGTGCTCAAGAAGGGGGCACGGCCAGGCTAAAAGATCTTTGCGGTTACCACAAGAGCAAGGTCATGATACTAACGATTGTATGGCCTCAAAGATGATATTGAAGAGCTCATTCGAAAAGGCAAGTTGGGAAAGTATGTGAGGTCGGAGGAAGCGCGACCGACCTCGAAGAGAAGCGAGAAAGAAGGCGATCGGGCCAGGAAAGGGTGCTCTAGTTGTTTCAAGCACACAAGACAAAGACCGGTCTGAGGATCGAGAAGCTCCACGATCCAGGGGTCGCAACGTTGCAATGGTCATTCACGGTGGAAATCCGTTGGACCGTAGAGAATCGAATAAAGCCACAAAGAGGAAGTGGGACGAGCTCCTGATGGTCGGTTCAACATCGGCAGATCCACCGGTCTCGAATAGACCCCATCTCGTTTGGAGATAGCGACCACACGATGGTAGGCGAAAACGATTATGTTCCGTTGGTAATCGAGGCGATTATGGCCATCTTTGAAGTTCAAAGAATTCTAGTCGACCAGGGTAGCTCGGCCGACATCATGTTTGAAGGCTTGATTGACAAGATCAAGGTCGATCGGAGCGAGATAATTCCCCAGGCCGAGCCTACTCCCCTAACGGGCTTCAATGGAGCAATCACCTACCCGTTGGGGACGATCGAACTCATGGTCACATTTGGTGACGACACTGGAGATAGCACTTTGTACAGGACGGTCCGCACGACGTTCCTTGTACTCCCCCTCAAATCATGCTATCAGTGCATCATTGGTAGGCCGACCATGGACGAGGATGCCAAGAAGCTCGTTCAGAAGTGCAAGAAATGCCAGATGCATGCTGATGTCCACATTGCACCTTCAACGGAGTTACAAAGTCTTGTCTCACCTTGGCCGTTCGCTTGGTGGGGCATGGATCTGCTAGGCCCGTTTCCACCTGCTCCGGGCGGTTCAAGTTCCTGATCGTGGCGGTAGATTATTTTACTAAGTGGGTGAGGCCGAGCCTCTTGCAACCATCACCTCGGCGAAAGTAAGCAAATTCTTGGCGGTGTGTGTTGGCCCGTTTTGGGATCCTCAAAGAATCGATAACGCACAACGGCACCCGGTTCACGCAGACAAGAGATTCGGAGAAATGTTGGCGACTTAGGGGTAAAAGCAGCGTTTCACCTCGGTCGAGCACCCTCGGACTAACGGCCAAGGTAGGCGGCCAGCAGAGTACTCTGCGTGGGTTGAGCGAAGACTTCGATGAAGCGAAAAGGAATCTGGTCGAAGAGTCGCGATGCGTTCTATGGGCTTACGGGGCGACCCTCACTCAACGGCCAGGAGTCCCCATTCGAGGCCAGTATATGGGGTGATCTTTGTGATACCCATAGAGATGGGCGAGCCGAATTGGAGAACTTGAATCCCCTACGGTGGTTGACAACGGCCGAGCTATTCGAGAAGAATTGGACCTAATTGAAGAAGCTGCGCACCTGGCGTCACTAAGAGAGCAATTGATCAAACGAAAAGTCGCGACGGATACAATACTCGCGTGCAAAGAGAGACTTCACGGTCGGTCACTTCGTTCTAAGACGGGCGGCGTAGGAAACAAGAATGCACGCCAAGGAAGCTTGCACCAAATTGGGAAGGTCCATACGGGGTCATCAACAAGGCGAAAGGGGGCTTACGAGTGGAAACCATGAGCAGGCGACTATCCCGGGACATGGAATGTAGAAAACTTCGGGAAGTATTACGTGCAATGTAACAAACGACTTGAATGTAATAAATGACCGATCTATTAATGAAAGCGGCGGCGCTCTTTTCCCACCGGGTTTTTACAGAGGCGACCTTTAGAAACATGATGTGTTCTTTACTTTCGCGAGAATGTATGGCCGAGTCGCTCAAGGTTGCGTGGCAAAGGAGCGATCGAAGATTTATCAAACTTGATCGTCGAAACGATCTACCTCGAGAGCCATCGAAATGGCCCAAGGGTTAAGTAACAACCCACAACGTTAGGTCGTCGAAACGATCTATATCGAGCGCCATCGAGATGGCCCAAGGGTTAAGTAACAACCCACAACGTTAGGTCGTCGAAACGATCTATATCGAGCGCCATCGAGATGGCCCAAGGGTTAGATAACCCCGAACCTCAGGTCGTCGAAACGATCTGTAGCGTGTGCCGCCGAGACGGCACAAGCAACGGTCACCGAGCTGACTCCAACGAGTGCCATCGAAAATGGCCCAAGGGTTAAGTTAAAACCCATCGCGATAGGCCGTCGAAACGACCTATCTCAAGTGTCGTCAAAATGGCCCAGTCGAGTGCCATCGGAATGGCCCAACCAAGTGTCACCGAGTGGGCACCGTTTAGCAGATAAGAAATGCCGAGCGACCTAAATCTAAAGTTCGTAAACTTAGAAAAATAAATGCGAAACAATCAGATTCAAGCAAACAAACCGAGCAAACAAACGAATTAAACAGAAATAAATTGTCATTACAAACGAGGGACGCCCGGTCGAAGCCGAGCGTCCACTAATTGAAAAACTGCACGAAGGCAGGAAAATTGTTGTGCCCGAAGGCAAGTGAAACAGTTACAAGAATTACACCGCTCGCGAGCGGGCTTGAGGTTTTTCGAAAAGAAGCGGTGGCGGTCGAACAACGCGTTCCATGTTCATCCCTTTGCTCAGGCAGCATGATCTTGTTCTCCGCAACGTAATGGGCGGGATTTATCATCTTCTCATCAAAGTTGATTTTCAGATCCGCATTCAAGGCACGCGCCTGAGCAAGAGCGTTATAGAATTGCTCGATTGCTGCCTCCCGACCGGCCTGGGCCACCATTTGGATCTTCGCCGCCAGCTCGGCATTCTCGGCCTCCAACCTGGCCTTATCCTTCTCCACGGATTCAAGGTCGGTTTGAGATCTATTCACACAGCGACAAGCTCCTTATTCCTCTTGGCAAGTTTAGCCCGGTCCTCCTCGCCCCGCTGATGAGCTTCTTTCTTGGCCTTGGCAAGCTTGTCGTACTTCACCTGCAGCTCGGACAAAGACTCCTTAGCAGCGCGAGCCCCTGCAAACAGAGATCGTCCAGCTATTAGTCGGTCGAGCTAAGATAAAAGAAATAACGGGCTGAAAAAGTAAAGTACCTTCAGCTTCGGCCCCAACCTCGGCCATGATTTTGTCTATCCCCAGGCAGAGAGAAGCGCAGACCTCCATCGGCCTCTTCCTGAACCAATCGAGCTCGACCTGTCCTAAACCCTCGAGCGAGAGAATAGGAAGGTCGGCCTTGGCGGAATCCATGTTCCGGTCGTCGAGCCTTATCCGCTTGGCGGAGCGATCATCAGCACGATGGGGCGGCCAGAAACGACTTTGGCAAATTTGTCTTTGGTTTCTTCTTTTGGCCCTTGGGAGTAGGGGGCAACTTGGAGGACGATTCAGGGACCTCCCCTGGCCGAGATCCGTCGTACCTCTTAGCTCCTGGAATTGCGGCAGGGTTCAGAACTGACTCGATCACGGCCCAATTTTTACCGGCCATTCTTTCTGCAAAATAACGGGTTATGAGTTAGAAGAAAAGATTGACAGCAAAAATGTAAAGGCAAAGTTCAAAGGCAAACCAATCTCGGCCTCCAGGTCCTGGCCCTCGAGCAAGACAAAGTGGTCGACAAGGTATGTCACCCTTAGGATCCGGGCGCATCATGCCCGCCGCGCCTTGATCATGTCCGAGATTGCGGTCGGCCTCCCCAAATCGTTGGTTGAGTAAATGTAATCCCCAAGCCTCTGCAAGTGAGCCTCGTTCCACATGATGGGAAAGAAAGGTGGGCGAGCATTCCGTCATTGGACCTCGACCGCGGCCTTACCGGCCTCCTCGGTGGGAGCGATCCGAAAAATCTTGGCTTTTCGGGCCGCTCCCAGCTCTCACGGAATGCTTTGAAAAACCGGTGGTGAGTCTTCTGCATCTTAAAGGAGACTTGCTCCCTCTTCTCCTTGTTAGCCTTCTCCCTGAGCCAGCTCAGCTCAAAGAGAGTAAAGAAAAGCATGACCGACACCGGCCGACCCAGCTTGGTCAAAAGAACTTCAAAGGTCTTTAGAAACGCCCACGCGCGTTAGGGTGGAGCGAGAAGGCGACCCCAATGTGACGAAGGACGTCAACGCTGAAATTCGGTGAAAGGAGGGGTAATCTTCATCCTCTCGAACACGAGCCGATACATTGTGAACTTGAAGTTGGAAGAATAAGTTGCGATATCTTCGCCGTCCTTCATGCCTCTCACCCTCGAGCCCGGTGAATCATCAAGCGCTCCATGCAGTCGGGCAAAGCATCGTGGCGACGCGGTAATAATGCTCCTATGAGGCGAAGAGTTTCCGATACCCAAGACATATCAGATACATCTCGGGCTACATCCGCTTGAACTTCGGCCGACTCTTCATTCGACCCTCCAATGTTTACTTCTGGACCAGAGCTACTGACTGCGGGCTGAGTCACTTCTTCCTCGTGGGCCGCTTCATCTCGGACGCCTTCGGCCTCTACCATCCTTCCGTCGCGGCGGGGCGGCGCTGACTCTTCATCATCAATGATCACCACCTCAACGTCTTCCTCTCCTCCCGGTGGAGTGTTACACGGTCGATCTTCAGAATGAACGGACCTTGACCCAGAGCTCTTTGAACTGGTCGACCCTCGGCCGGAAGAATGGGGAGTCGAGCTCGTACTGCTCGAGGAACTACTCGAAGAGCAAGAATCTTTGTCGCCCGAGGACGACTTAGGCTCTTCCTCGTGGAGATTGGGCTCGCCCGGCCTCGACATGTATGTAGCAAAAGATTGCGGTGGTTTTCCGGGAATACGGGCGGTCAATTTCGTCTGTGGCATGCAAAAACACCTGTGATAAAGGGAACGAGTCAGGTCGGTTGAGCAGAGCACTCATGAGAGGGGGCGATTTGGCCATCCCTCGACCTGACACCCCCTATCACGAGGCGTGGAAAAGCACGAAGTACTTTCAAGTAAAAACTCAAGTTTGAAAAAGTAAAGGGAGAGATCGATCCATACCTTAAGCAGATGTGGTGGATCGGTCGCTAGTAGAAACTTGACTATGAATGCAAGTCGGCGCGAGGCGAGTCGGTCATTGGCGAGCAATTCTTGGAAGTGTGAGAAATGAACTCAGCAGAAGGGCTATTTATAGTGCAGATTCTTGGCGCGAAGGGGACCGGGATACGAAGCGTCACAACGTTTCGTCTTCTCACCAATGGTTACCTCCAGACAACCTCGAAGACACCAAACGTCACGCCTTAAATGTCAGTGAAGACCAACCGCGCGGCGGCCGCGGCCGATGGTTGACAAGCGGTGCGACACCGCCTGCAGAGAAAGCAAGCGACGCGTCCGTTTCGTCGAGATAACTTCACTCTGGGGCATCGATTCAAGCCTCGGCCGCTCTTAGCGACCTAGGCTTGGGGGCAAGCTGTTCTGGGGTGTATTAGCAAATACGAGGATCGCCAGCAACCAATTGGACTGCGGCCCGGCCCATCTTGATCGGCCCAAACACGCTGCTTGGAGCGCAATTCTCGCCGGCGAAATCTTCGCAAAACGGTTGGGCCTCGCGGTATATATCGCCATTCGCATATGGCATCGTGCACGTTCTCTAACCTTGTGCTATCTGCGGCGACCTCTCACTAGATCGTCGGAGTGTCTTTGCGGTACCACCCGAGGTATTCAACGCAGCGTGAAGCGGGGTGGTCCTTTCACTCATTCAACGACCGCCCATTTGATTTAATCAATCAACACTTCAACTCTTCATTGGTCAAGGTGCGATCAATTTGAACTAAAGCGAAGGACCACAGGGTCCGCGATGATTCGTCGGTGCTTTCGATAACGACGGGATCCGAAGGGGCGCATTGGTCTGAAGGGACACGTGGGTCCTGAAGGGATTCACAAATCCTGTTGATTGACTGATTGAGATGGCCAATGCTGGCGTATTGAATTGAGGTACCTGCATACTTCAGTTGATGCAAGGGATGGTGCATGAAGCATGGGTGCATGTTATGCAAAGGCATGTTATGCAGAAGCATGTTATGCGAGTGCATGCAATGCTATGATTTTGGTGTGATGATGCATGTGGTGGAACACTCTTGAGGTCTTCCTTTTGATTTGATTTTTCTTGATCAGCTTTCTTTTTCTGATCATCTGTTTTTCATTTGCTCTTTTTTTTTTAATGATCTTGCTTGATCAACTTTTTTTTTTTTTTCTGATCATCTGTTTTTCATTTGCTCTTTTGCTCTTTTTATGAAGTGCAGGTATGCGAATGCAAAATTTTGGTGTTTGATGATATGTAATGCCCTTGTGTTTTGATGAAATGGCAGATGACATGCAATGGAAAACTTTTCCTTCTTTGCCTTTTTTCCGTGAAATGTGAATATTGCTATTATGCGAAATAAAATGATAAATAACATGAAATGATGAATGACATGGGATGTTTTAGCTTTCTTTTCTTCTAAGAGATGCAAGTATTGATGTGATGCAACTGTATTGCTTTAATGTTTGATGAGATGATAATTTTTGGTTCTTTTTGTTTTATGGAATGCAAACACTACTATGATGTAGACGACACTGAATGTTTTTGTTTTTTTTTCTTTTTTTTTTGCATAGGGACCTCAGGATTTTGGGGTGATCAATTCAAGTCGTCCTATCGTGATGACCATTTCGAATGTACATTCGACTTAGTCTCCTATTTATTGAAAATGATTTTGTATTTTGAAAATTGATTTGATGTTTGATGCAATGATGATGAATGCTTTTTCTTCTTTACTATCTTCCTCTATGAAATGCAAGTATTAATATGGTGCAACTGACGTGGACCGTTTTTCTTTTTGCTATGTGATGAATGCACAAAATGCGAAGAAAAAGCATCAGTCGCCGGAAAGGGAAGTTGAGTTTTCTATTGATCTTGTACCTGGTACCAGACCTGTTTCTATGGCACCGTACAGGATGTCTGCGTCGGAATTGTCGGAGTTGAAGAAGCGGCTTGAAGAACTGCTTGAGAAGAAATTTGTGAGGCCGAGTGTGTCACCGTGGGGAGCTCCTGTGTTGCTGGTTAAGAAGAAGGATGGTAGTATGAGGCTATGTGTGGATTATCGTCAATTGAACAAGGTAACCATCAAGAACAAGTATCCACTCCCGAGGATAGATGATTTGATGGATCAGCTGGTAGGTGCGAAGGTGTTTAGTAAGATTGACTTGCGGTCGGGGTATCATCAGATTAAGGTGAAGGATGAAGATGTTCAGAAGACAGCATTCAGAACTCGGTATGGACATTACGAGTACTCTGTGAAACCTTTCGGTGTTACCAACTGTCATACCCCAATTTTGTCCGACTTTGGTCAAAAACCTAATTTTCCCCAAAAATAAATAACCAGAGGAGAAGAGAGCATCATGCATTGCATTTAGGGTTCTAAAAGTCATTTCAAAATTTCTAAAATCATTTTTGGAGTTGGAATGCACTTTTGGACAAACTAGGGTTTTTCAGTGCAAAAGGGTATTTTGGTCATTTTTGCAAATAAGGGGCAATTCCTCAAAACAAGTCATCCAACATGCATTTCAAGGTACTAGAGGTCACTCCTAGGGTGAAAAATCATTTTTGAAGTGGAAATGTGTTTCAGGCAAAAACTAGGGTTTTTAGAGTGAAAGGGCATTTTGGTCATTTCACAATAAAAACGGTCTTTTGTCCCAAATCCTTGAATAATCATCAATGATTTATTTGAGGGATATTTGTGCTCCATTGTGATTATTTTTGTGCATAAATATTAAACCTTTTGGCCTAACAACCTAGTTTTTGGAAAGAAGGGTAAAATGGTCTTTTCCTTTGAGGTGGGGTAAATAAATAAATTTTGGGATTGGTGAGATCATAAAATTCAGAGCCCAATCATTGAATCATGGGATATGGCCCAAAATGGCATGAATTTAGAAGAATGATCTAGAAGGGAATATTCTACACTCTTTTGAATTTTGAAAGGTTAAGAATAGTACAATAGTACAATTTGCAATTCCACTCACTCTCCCACTCTCCCTTGCTGCGCACATCAGCCATATACACCCCATTTTCATTTATTTTTATTGTTTGCAAATTGTACTAAATCATGGCCTTCCATTTAAATGTGAAATACAATCCCCACCCTTCATTTGAATCAAAATGGCACTTGTGTAATAAGCTTTATGGAAAAATACAATTTTGTAAATGAGCTTATCCTTCACCCCACTCCTTATGCTGCGCATTTCAGCTCCTCTCTCTCCTCATCTTGTGCTTTTAATTACCCTCAATCCATGTGACATTGCATCTTGACCATTGATTCAAAATTTATCTCAAATCCTATTGGTTTGCAAGAAGCACATTACCCTAATTACCCCTTTAGTTTTTACCCCATATAAAAACCCAAAAGCAAGAGAGCCTCTCATACACACTCTCTCATTTTACCCTAGCTAGCAATCTCTCCTCTCCTCCTCCTCCTCTTGGCCGAACCCTCTCCCTCCTTCTCCTCCATTTTCTTTTCAAGTTTCATCCACCAAATCACCTCAAATCCACTCCACATTCACATATCCTCTTCTTTTCATCCTTGATTCCATTTTTACATCACTAGGGAGCTTGCTTTCTTCAAGTTTGCGTGGCATTTGTTGGTGTTTTGGTCTTGATCTTCATTTTTCTATTCTTGTGTAGCTTTGATCTTGAGGTAAACATCTTATCTCTTGCATTTTAACTATTAGCTTGTGAATCTCCATTCTACTCCTCTTTCCTCTCTAAGAGGCTTAAAGGGTTCATTTCAAACACTATGTCAAGGACTTTGGGAGCCTTGGGTGTTTGAAGTGAACCATTGGCCTTGATGAGAGGTTTCTTGTGTTTTCAACCATGTTTTTGCATTTTTCACACTCATTTTGTCACCTTTTCATGAATAAAGAATTTTCATGTGATATATGCATCTTATTGTTCATGTCATAACTTGCAAGTTTGAATTTTGTTTTGATCTTGAGGGATGTAGGAGGTTCGGTTTTAGGCCTTAAGAGTTAGGGTTTTTGTTTGCCTTCCTTTTACTCTTTGATTTTTGTGTAAATAAATGCTTGATGTGCTTAAACTTGCATGACTTTGTTCTATGTGTTGGATATGAGTTTTAGCATAA
The DNA here is from genome assembly GCA_020916435.1 of Oxytropis ochrocephala. Lineage (NCBI taxonomy): Eukaryota > Viridiplantae > Streptophyta > Magnoliopsida > Fabales > Fabaceae > Oxytropis > Oxytropis ochrocephala. Next base: position 87,889,692 of record CM037089.1, on the reverse strand, counting down.
AAAAAACTTGTTGTTTATGTCCATGTATGGTTTCGGCCATAGAGTCTCTTTGATGCTCACTTTTGTGCTTAACATGTGTTGTTGATCTTGTATAAATGAGTATAATTGTGTTAATATGTTTTTAACCTTTTTACCACTCATTTTCATGTTTACCTTACCACTCATTAGCATTTTACTAAAAAAGTAAAAAAACATTTTAACTTTCTACCTTACTACCTCATTAAATAATTACCATTCACCTCATGCATTTTTACTTTACCATTCATTATTTTTTTTACTAAAAGTTTTACTACATGTCTATTTGCAAAAATACTCAAAACATTCTTACACTTTGCATCTTATCATTCATGCACTCATATGAGCTTATATCTCTTGCATTTTTTATACTCCCTTGAATGCTCATGCATATATTAATTTCATGCCTTGCATTCCACAATTGTATGCTCATGCATTCATACATTTGCCTAATCATGCATTCAATAATGCTATGCCTTGCATTCCACAATTGTATGCTCATGCATTCATACATTTGCCTAATCATGCATTCAATAATGTTATGCCTTGCATTCTATAATTGTATATTCATGCATCCACATGCTCGCCTACTCATGTATTCAATTGTTCATAGCAACTTGTAAATACTCTTTATGTTTGCTTTGCTTATGCTCTCATTGTTGTCTCGGTTTTGATTTGAAAAAGATTTGTAATGTTCTACTTCTTTTCAAACTTAAATTTAAATGTTTTCAAATAAAAACCCTAAGGCATTTTCCTAAACAAATCAATAGCCATCACTCGAAGCCATTGCTTGTTTGATCGCTAATGAGGAGTTATTAGTGATAGTCACTCGAAGCCTATGCTTGTTTGACTATTATGAAAGCTCCCACACATTAATTAAACAACAAAAACCAATTCAAATTTCCTAAATAACACGAGTTATTAGTGGTAATTATCACTAAGGCTCACCACCTTTTTCAAAACAATTTTCAAGAAAAAAAGAATAATAATACAACGTTGTCGCTTGTAATCACTCGAAGCCATTGCTTGTTTGGTGTTCACGAACACTCGAGTCTTATTTCAAAATTCCCTAAACCTAAACTCCTAAGCCGTTTTCAGACGCAAAAAAAACCAAGAACTACGTAGCTTTGATCCTTCAGCCAGTGAGGGTACGTAGGACCGGGTTCATGTCCCGTCAAGCACTCTTTTCAAAAAAAATCTTTGTTTTGTTCCGCTTTTCAAAGATACCAAAAACATTCCTTTTTTCCGTTTTCAATAAAGCAATCTCTCAAAAGAAAGAAAAGAAAAGAGGTAGAACAATATATTTCAAATCAAACATTTCAAAACCACATCAAATTAATGGTTCCCTTTCGGTAGAAAGGGCGCGTGGGGTGCTAATACCTTCCTCATGCGCAACCGACCCCCGAACCTACATCTCTAAGTTTTCGAAAGACTACCCGTTTTCAAAAAGGTTTTTTTTCAATGTTTTTCCTAAAAATAAATATTGGTGGCGGCTCTACTATTTTCACGTTGTCAAACTGAAAAGTCCAAACCGGATTTTTCGGGGCGCAACACCAACGCGCCGAGACTATTTATGGCGTACATGAACCGTATTTTCCATACTTACTTGGATCGGTTCGTGATGGTATAAATTGATGACATTCTGATTTATTCTAAGACAGAGGAGGAGCACGCAGAGCATTTGAAGTTAGTGCTAGAAGTGTTGAAAGAAAAGAAGTTATATGCCAAGTTGTCTAAATGTGAATTCTGGCTGAAGGAGGTGAGTTTCCTTGGTCATGTTATTTCTGCTAGTGGCATTGCTGTGGATCCAGCCAAGGTAGATGCGGTGTTGCAATGGGAGAGTCCGAAGTCAGTTACTGAGATTAGAAGCTTTTTGGGACTGGCTGGTTATTATAGGAGATTCATTGAAGGTTTTTCTAATTTGGCACTCTCGTTGACTCAGTTGACATGCAAAGGAAAGGCTTTTGTTTGGGACGCTCGATGTGAAGAGAGTTTCGCCGAGCTGAAGAGACGATTGACGACGTCTTCTGTTTTGACGTTGCCCAATCCGGACGAGCCTTTCGTGGTGTACTGTGATGCTTCAAAGATGGGTTTAGGTGGTGTGCTTATGCAGGACGGTAAGGTAGTTGCTTATGCGTCTAGACAGTTGAGGACCCACGAGAAGAACTACCCTACGCATGACTTGGAGTTAGCTGCAATTGTCTTTGTGCTGAAAATCTGGAGGCACTATCTCTATGGTTCTAGGTTTGAAGTATTTAGTGACCATAAGAACTTGAGGTATCTATTTGATCAGAAGGAGTTGAATATGAGGCAGCGACGGTGGTTGGAGCTATTGAAGGATTATGATTTCGGCTTGAATTATCACCCAGGCAAAGCTAATGTCGTGGTTGATGCTTTAAGTCGAAAGACCTTGCATATGTCGGCAATGATGGTTAAGGAGTTAGAACTGATTGAGCAGTTCATAGATATAAGCTTGGTTTGTGAAGTGACACCTAAGAGCGTCAAACTGGGAATGTTGAAGATTGATAATGACTTCCTGAATAGTATCCGAGAAACCCAGAAGTTGGATGCTAAGCTAGTCGAATTGATGGTTGGGGATGATCAATCTGAGGAAGGAGACTTCAGGTTGGATTCCCAAGGTGTGTTGAGGTTTCATGATAGAATCTGCATTCCTGATGAAGTAGAAATGAGGAGGACGATTCTTGAGGAGGGCCACAGAAGTAAGTTCAGTATCCAACCCGGAGCTACGAAGATGTATCAAGACTTGAAAAAGCTGTTTTGGTGGCCGGGAATGAAGCGAGATGTGGCACAGTTCGTGTATGCGTGTTTGACTTGTCAGAAGTCAAAGGTTGAGCATCAGAAGCCTGCAGGGTTGATGCAGCCGTTGAACATTCCGGAGTGGAAATGGGATAGCATTTCCATGGATTTTGTGACGGGTTTGCCTAATACAGTGAGAGGACATGATGCAATTTGAGTGATTGTTGATAGGTTAACAAAGTCGTCTCATTTCATTCCTATTAACATCACATATCCGGTACCTAAATTGGCAGAGATTTACATCCGAGAAATTGTGAAGCTGCATGGTGTTCCTAAGAGTATCGTCTCGGATAGAGATCCGAGGTTCACTTCGGAATTCTGGAAGAGCCTGCATGAAGAGTTGGGATCGAAGTTGAGGTTGAGTTCAGCTTATCACCCTCAGACGGATGGTCAGTCAGAGAGGACTATTCAGTCATTGGAGGATCTGCTGAGAGCTTGTGTTTTAGAACAGGGAGGTTCGTGGGATTCCTACCTTCCACTGATTGAGTTTATATACAACAACAGTTATCATTCCAGTATTGGAATGACACCTTTTGAAGCATTGTATGGTCGAAAGTGTAGAACCCCATTGTGTTGGTATGAATCTGGAGAGAGTGTGGTGCTCGGACCGGAAATTGTTCGCGAGACAACCGAGAAGGTGAAGTTGATTCAAGAGAAGATGAAAGCGTCGCAGAGTCGACAGAAGAGTTACCATGATAAGCGGAGAAAGGACTTAGAGTTCCAAGCTGGGGAGCATGTGTTCTTGAGGGTCACTTCGGTGACTGGTGTTGGTCGTGCCTTGAAGTCGAAGAAGCTCACTCCTCGTTTCATTGGTCCGTATCAGATCTCGGAGCGAGTTCCAAGCTGGACGATGTGCAGGTGAGGGATAACCTCACGGTGGAGACAATGCCGGTGCGAATTGAAGATCGCGAGGTGAAGACTTTAAGGGGTAAGGAGATAAACTTGGTGAAAGTAGTATGGTTAGGAGCTACTGGCGAAAGCATGACGTGGGAACTGAAGAGCAGGATGCGAGAATCCTATCCCGAGCTGTTTGAATCAGGTAACTATTTCGAGGACGAAATATTCTAAGTGGGGGAGAGTTGTAACACCCAAATAATTTAATTAATTATTTAATTAAATTATTAGTATTACACTGACTTAACTATATGAAATTATTAATATATTGTTTCACTATATTGAAGGGAGTAGTACTCGGTAACTACGGAGTGGGAAGAAGCGACCCAAGGACCCTAAGCCCGAGATATAGGCGCTAGGTTAGTGATGCAAGTCGCATCACTTGAGAAACGAAAGGAGAAGAGAAGAAAACAAAGGAACAACGCCGTGAGAGAAGAAGAGGATTTCGCGAGTTGAAGGAGAAGGAAGGAGCTCAGTGATTGAAAGGTTCTCTTCTTCATCAATCTTTAAGGTAAGGGGAGTCTCATAGTATAAAGGGTTATGTTGGGTTGTATATGGGAGAGTAGTTTCTATAATGCCTAGGTAGTGTTGTGTTATGTTTGACGATCTATGAATTTATATGATTGACTTGATGATGTTGGTGATTGATCATAGTTTTGTTGTTTTGTTATGCCTGAATTACGATCATGTATAATGTTGTTGGTGTTGTTTGAGAATTGATTGGCTTGGATTGAAAATGTTGCACCGAGGTGTTTGATAGAATGTCTAGGTAAAGTGAGAATGCCTACCTTGTCGTGTGATGAGTTGTGTCGTCTTGGCGCCATGGTGCTGCCAGTGTATGCGTGTCAAGGTGGGTGAAGTGTAACCGAGGTGAGTGAGGTGAAGTGAGGAAGTGTAACCGAGGTGGGTGAGCTATTAGCCCTAGTTGCTTAACTATAGTTACAAGACTAGATTTACATTTACAGTTTCACTATAAGACTATTTACTATAGCTAGGTAATTCTACCATTCCTTCTATTAGGAAAGACCAAGAGGAAGAAGGAAAGGAGCGTGTGTCGAAGTTGGCCTGTGTCGAAGTTGGCCTGTGTCGAATTTTGGCCTGTGTCGAATTCTAGGATGTGTCGAATACTGAAGTGTGTCGACTTCTAGGGCGTCGAGTTCTAGGGTGCCATATCGTGCTGCCCAAGGTTGGGATGTCTTGTAATGTAAGATAAGAGTGATTAACAGTAAAAGCGACGCTGTGTCAAGTATGACGAGATGGTTGATGTTGTAGTTGTCGAGTCGAATATAACGAACTAAAAATAGTGAATGTTGATGATTCTGATGGGTCGAGTAAGACCACCTAAGTGATGACGATGTTGCGACGATGTAGGCTGCGGTCTTGGAGCTATGCTCAAAGCGACGTTTGTGCCCGAGAGGCTATTATTGTTGTTGATTGTTTTCCGAGGTGATGTACATGGTGTCTCATGCATGCCATATGCATTATTGCGACGATGTAGGTTGCGGTCTTGGGGCTATGCTCAAAGCGACGTTTGTTCCCGAGAGGCTAATTTTGCGACAATGGTACCTCATGCATTGTCATACCCCAATTTTGTCCGGCTTAGGTCAACACCCTAATTTTCAACCAAAAATAAATAAATTAAGGCTTGGCATGCATTTTAGAGTTTTAAAAGTCATCCAAGGGTTTTTAGGATCATGTTTAGAATAAAAATGCATTTTTGAGCAAATTAGGACCTTTTAGGGTAAAGGGCATTTTGGTCATTTTTCACAACAGGATGATTTTTCTTGTTAAAAATATACATCCACAAAAATACATTTTTATTCCATCCAAAATAATTTTTGTACAATTTTTGGAGAGAAATTCCTAGTCCAAAATAATTAAACATGCATTTCCTATTTTTAGTGCATAAAAAATGCCAAAAGACCATTAAAAAATTCCCCAATTAATTAAGTGACAATTTTGATTGTCTAGAATAATTAGGAAGTTATTTCATGGTGTCCAAAAATATGTGACATGTTTTTAATAGGTGCACTCTCAATTACATGCCCAAAAGATTCAAAATTCAAAAATAAAAGGAGGAAGTGTCCTCAATAAGACAAAATAACAAAAAAAGCAAGTTTTTTTATTTTTTCCCCTTCATGATCAGCTGATCATGCGTCCCTCCCTCTCTCTATTTCCCTCAAGAAGCTTCTACACACTCCATTACTTACTCACCAAGTTTTAATTTGATCATATCCTCAATGTTGCCTTTTTGGTAAATTAACCCATGCACTTACACTAACCTTCCCACCAAAAAACCCCATCTTACCTTTTTGAGAACATTCCCTCACCAAAATACCCTTAACCCTATTCTACAAAAATCCCCATTCCCAAATTAGATTTTTTTTGTTCACAAATTTCCCTTTTTTCCTTCTTTTATGCGCCACCTTCACCCATTTCTCTCACACACTTGTGTTTTCTAAATACCCTTGATCCATGTGACCAACAATCCTAACCATCCATTCAAAATTAAGATCCAATCCTAGAGCCCAATCAAAGCAAAAAGTCCTAAATACCCTAAAGCCTCAAAATCCCTATAAATAGCTCACACCTCCTCTCTTCACCAATCTTTGGCTATCATTCTCACCTTCAAGAAAACCAAGCATTATACTTCTCCTCCTCTCCACCCTCTAGGCCGAAGCCTTCTCCTCCTTCCCCCTCCTCCATTACTTCACCTTCATCCACCAAAACACCTTGAATCCACCTCTCACACCCTTAACCTTCCTTTCTCACTCAAGGAGTTCATCACACCACCTTTACCCCCTTCCTTCTCTTGCAAGGCCGAAGCCCTCTTGCATTTTCTCCCTCCATTTCTTCAATTTTCTCTTCCATTTTAGAGAAAAGGTAAAATCCATAACCCTCTTTGCATCATCTCCAAATATTTTGCATTGAAGTTCATTTTCTTCCCCTCATTCCTTTCGCATAGCATCATCTTTTCAATGTAGTTTGTTGTGGTTGAGGGGTGAGATTTGTTGTCTCACCCTAAAATAAGTTGATTAGTGTTGTTTTCATGTTAATTTTTGAGTTTTCTTGTTAAATAAAGTGGAGCAAGGTTTCGCATATACATGATTAAAATGTCTTCAAAATTGATTTTGTTGTTTCTTTGTTTAAATCTTGTTGTTGGTATTCTTCTTTAGAGAGTTGTTGTGGATTTGGCTCTATGATTCCTACTAGTGCCAAGTGCACTTTGATCTTAGTAGTGAAGAGAGCTAGAAATGACTTTTGTTTAATATATTAGTTTATGTGCTCATTATTTCTTGTGTTTTAGTTTACCTTTTGTTTATTGATGATCTTGCAAAGTGATTCACACTACATGCCTAGTGCATTTCCTTCAAGTGGTGAAGATTGCAAGAGAGGATTCAATTTATTTCATAGTTGATATGTTTATGATCTAGCTATATTATTGTTTAGTTAATGATGATCTTGCAAAATGATTCTCACTACATGCCTAGTGCATTTCCTTCAAGTGGTGAAGATTGCAAGAGAGGATTCAATTTATTTCATAGTTGATATGTTTATGATCTAGCTATATTATTGTTTAGTTAATGATGATCTTGCAAAATGATTCTCACTACATGCCTAGTGCATTTCATTCAAGTGATGAAGATTGCAAGAAAGGATTCAATCTATTTCATAGTTTAATAGTTTATGTGTTCTTGTAGTCTAGTTATGTTGTTGTCCACTTGTTGATGATCTTGCAAAGTGATTCTCACTACATGCCTAGTGCATTTCATTCAAGTGATGAAGATTGCAAGAAAGGATTCAATCTATTTCATAGTTTAATAGTTTATGTGTTCTTGTAGTCTAGTTATGTTGTTGTCCACTTGTTGATGATCTTGCAAAGTGATTCTCACTACATGCCTAGTGCATTTCATTCAAAGTGGTGAAGATTGCAAGAAGGGATTCAACCTTGTATAAATTGTCATTCTATTCTCTACTTCATTTTTTTTAATAGTTCTTGTGAATTAATCATAGTTTTGCTCAATGTTCAAAGTTTTCTTTGCATACTTGGTTTAGGCCATGAGCCCATCTCATTGAATAAAGTTCCCCATTGCATATTCTATAGTGTTAGGGTTTTGATTTTTCGGTTTTGGTTCCTAAATGTGTGTTCTTGGGATTAGGGTTTTAGGCTTGGAGGTTTAAGTCCCTATTTTGTTTTCTTGAACTTTTAGGTTGAATAAAAATGCCTTGCTAGATGCCCATTTGGCAATTTCCTATGTTAGTTTAGGTTTATGCCTATATGTTCATGCATTTGTTTATATCTTTTCAAGTTTACTCATGCATATATTAATATCATGTTTTGCATATATTAATATCATGTTTTGCATCTCATAAATTAAATGTTCATGCATTAATATCATGTTTTTTTCCTTTTCATAAATTAAATGTTCATGCATCCAATAATGTTGTATTTTGCATTCCATAATTGCATACTCTTGCACTCATATACTTGTACCATTGTGCACCCAATTGTTCATAGCAAATTGTAAATACTCTTTTGATTGCTTTGCTTGTGTCCCAATGGTTGTTTTGAGCTTTTGACTTGTAAGAAGGATTTGAAATGTCATATTTCTTTTCAAGCGTGAAATCCTATGTTTTTTTTAATAAGAAAACCTAAGGCATTTTCCTAAATAAAATCATTAACCATCACTCGAAAGCCGTTGCTTGTTTGATCGTTAATGAGGAGCTATTAGTGGTAGTCACTCAAGCCTTTGCTTGTTTGGCTATCATGAAAACTCCCACACATTAATTAAACAACAAAAACAACTAATTCAAACTTCCAAAATAACACGAGCTATTAGCTCACCACCTTTTCAAAACTATTTTCAAAAGAATAATACGACGTTGTCGCTTGTAATCACTCGAAGCCATTGCTTGTTTGATTACCGTTCCAACTCTCTTTTCTTTCGAGTTAATACCGAATGCCACTCGAAGCCTTTGCTTGTTTGGTGTTCGCGAACACTCGAGTCTTATTTCAAAAAACTCTAAAAGCACTTTCAAAAATCACAAAGCCGTTTTGCGCGCCAAAACGAGAACTACGTTGCTTTGATCCTCGGCAAATGAGGTGCGTGAGGACCGGTTCATGTCCCGTCAAGCACATCTTTAAAAACCCATAAAAACAAGAACTACGTTGCTTTGATCCTCACCGCGAGTGGTACGTGGGACCGGGTTCTGTCCCCGTCAAGCACGCTTTTCAAAAATCTTTGTCTTGTTCCGCTTTTCAAAGATACCAAAAACATCCCTTTTCCCCGCTTTTCAATAAAGTGATTTCTCAAAAAGAAAAGAAAATAAATAGAACAATGTATTTCAAATCAAACATTTCAAAACCACATCAAATTAATGGTTCCTTTCGGTAGAAAGAGGCGTGTGGAATGCTAATACCTTCCCCATGCGCAACCCGACCCCCGAACCTACATCTCTAAGTTTTCGAAAGACCACCCGCTTTCCTAAAAAGGTTTTTTCAATGTTTTCCTAAATAAATATTGGTGGCGGCTCTACTGATTTTCAAACGTTGTCAAACTGAAAAGTCCCAAACCGGATTTTTCGGGGCGCAACATGCATATGCCCTGCGACGTGGGTTGCATCTTCATGCATATACATAAATGATGATGAGATTAATTGCCGATGTGCTCTATTGTTGTGGCTTATTGATGTTTTCGGTGATGGTTGTACTGTAATGTTGTTAGGCTATGGTTATTATAGCTGCTAGTCTCTAGTATATTACCTATCATATACTTTTTATGCTGTTAGAGACTCACCCTTTACTGTTGAATGTTACCTTCGTGGTAACGTGCAGGTACACGCTAGTGAATGACTCCTTTTTCCTTCATCCCTTTCGAGTCATGTCGGTCGCTCTGATACGTAGCACCTGGGGGAAAACGAACGCTAGTCTATTTGTTGTTTTATGGTTTCTAGACCTTGTTACTATGTTCTCGGATCTTTTTATGGATTGTATGATGTCGAGATGATTTTACGATGTGCTGCGTATCTTTTTGAAAGTTCTAATTGAACACGCGTTGTTTAAGTTTTGAGAAGTTGATATGTGACGTCCCAATGCATGATGAATTTATTTTCCGCACTCTGATATTTAATAAAACTAAGGGGTAGAATTGGGGTGTTACAAAGACCACAAATCAATGAAACTTGCGCACCTTGCCTTGATTCTTGAGATTAGATGATGAACAATTAGATTTTAGTAGAAGAGGAGGATGATATGTGAAGTAGGAGTGGGTTTGAGATAGAAAATGGGAGTGGATTGAAGAAGAATGGAGGAGGAATTGGGGGTAGGAGTATTAGCCCAAAAGATAGGAAATGGAGAAGGGAGAGTTGTGTGAGGGTTGTGTGAGTGAGAAAATGAGAGGCCAAAAATTGTGAGAGATGGGCTTAACAAGGTATTTTTAGAATGCAATTAGGGTTGAGGGTGTTTTGGTCCTTGCATTCTAGTTGTGCTCTAGGATTGGACCTTAATTTTGAATCAAAGGCTAGGATTGATGATCACATGGATTGAGGACATTGAGAAAGCACAAATGAGGGAGCGAATGGGTGTATATGTGCAGCTCATGAGGGGAGTTGCGAGGCTGTGAATTTCCAAAAATGTTTCTCCACAATTACATATTACAAAATTGCCATTAACTATGAATGAATGGTGGAGATTTGCATCTTAATTTGAATGGAGAGGGTCATGATTGAGATACACATTGCAAGTAATGAAAATAAATCAAAATAGGAGGGATAATGGGCTGTGGGGCACGAAAATGAGAGGGAGAGTGGTGCCCAAGTTTTGCAAGTTGTCATCTTGTACTATTGTACTATTGTGAGACCCTTCCAAATATCCTTTTTTTTTATTATTCTTCTCAAGATAATTCCATAAAATCTAACCATAAATGGCCAAATACTAGGAATATAAATGAATGGGCCATTTTCATGAGATCACTATGCCCAAAAATGATATAAAACCTCTCCTTGAATTTTTGAAGAATATCCCCTTTTTTGTTGACTTTTTAAATTTGACTTTTTGTACAAAAATCAACAATGCATGCGCAACACACATATAACTCAAAACATTTGCCCCAAATAAATTCCCTTAAAAGTGCACAATGATTCTTGATGAGAAATTATCCTACTTTGCAAAATGACCAAAATACCCTTTGACCTAAAAACTTGCTTCTTGCTAAAAAAAATGCATTTCCACTCTAAAAATGATTCTAAAAACCATAGAATGACTTTTGAAACCCAAGAATGCATGCAAAATGCTCCTCACACTCTTCAAAAGGATGCCACACTTCACAAATTATTATTTTTTGTGGAAAATTAGGGTTTTGACCCAAGCCGGACAAAATTAGGGTATGACAGATGCCCCTCTTTATTTGGATTTTAACAAGGAATATGAATTGGCCGAAACATATTCCGAGGCAAAATAGAAATAAAGAATTCAGAAGTTATACCAATTTTGTCTACTTAGGGAAATCCGAATTTTCTTTTTTCTTTTTCTCTTTTTTGGTTTTTCTGTTTCTTTTTCTTTTAAATGGGTGTCAGCCTTCGGCCAACAAAAGCAGAAAATAAGCTTGGTGCCATCCCTCAGTAAGCTAGCGAAAGCGGTAAAGAAAGTGGTAAAGAAGGCAGTAAGGAAAGCGATAAAGAAAGGGTGCCGGCCCTCGTTAAGCCAGCGAAGGAGGCTGCCTAAAGCCTTTTAACGAATCGCGAATGATCTGAGTTTGCACTTGGGCCTGGGAGCACGTGGGCTTCAAAGGGGTGGTCTTGCGAGCGACCGGGGGAGGGTACTATATCAAGTCTAGATCTCGATATTTCCCTAGGACTGTGCCTTGTTTTAGGCCAACACGGTTATCCTCTGCGACTGGACCTATTGAGGTCAGGGGGACTTGTAACACCCCATGTCTACCCGGTAATTTAAATCAAAAGTCAGAGTATATAAAAATCATTTCTGGTCATCTTTTCGTTTAGCGTGTTATAAAATAGTGAACTGATTGACTATGGGATTACTCAGGTAACTGATACTACTTGCAACAGGCATTGACCTCCTTTGCAAGGCTCTCAGTGATGCCCTTGTAAATACACTAGCGAAAGAAATTCTGACCTTAGTGGCGAACCACCATTTAGCCATAGTCATTCAGCACACTAATAGTATAACATAAATCATTCCTCAATAAAATGGAGCGTCACACATTTCTCTTAAAAACATTCACCAGTTAACTCATCTCATAAACATAATCAAAATCACGTAACACCAAAGAAATAAACTCGTGGAACTATAGTTTCACATAATGCAGCGGAAAATACTCATGATCTCAACAGAATAATTCAGCGGTCTCAAATCAATACATACAAGGCTCAACAAAGAGCAAAACAAGACAACTATAGTTCATAACCCCAACCCCTAGGTGCTACGTATCGAGCGGCGCACCGACTCGGGAGTAGTGAAGGTAGAAAGCCCTCACTCATGACTACACGTGGTAAACAACAACGAGAAGGGTGAGTCTCGAACTATATAATAAAAGTGATAATAAGCAATATATATATAATCATAGTTTACTGACATACTCAAACACACCAATCATCACTCAACAATATTCATGCACTAATGAGAATGTATGCAATGTAAGTATGCATGTGGTACCATTTGCCCCCAAGCATTCTCATCATTAATGGAGTCCTCATGACTCACGGCCTCCCGCCGCCTCGGAGCTTCACAATCATTTTATAAGGCCCTCCTACGCCGCCTCGAACTTCACAATCATTTTATAAGCTCTACGACAGCGGTAGAATGTATGCATGAGACTCCATGTACAACACAAACACAATCTCAAACATTTCTCAATACCCACATTAACTCTTACCTCGGTATTCAATCTCATTTTATAGCCCCCATGGCTTGCCCTCCCGCCCATGCCCTCCTCGGCATGCTCGGGTCACCTCATTGTATACTCTCGACACCATTAAGTCCCAAGGACTAATCCCTCTAGAGTACTCAACCTCACTCAAGGACCTAAACCACCATTTAGGACCAAAACAATCATCTAGGGACCAAACTGTCACTTAGGGACCAAAACAGCACACTCGGGACCAAACTGTCGCCTAGGGACCAAAACAGCACACTCGGGACCAAACTGTCGCCTAGGGACCAAAACAAAGACCCTCGGGACCAAATGCGGCGGCACTAAGTGCCAAAAGCAAGAACAATAACGATGACACAATTAAGACACAGGTGAAAAATATTGATTCACGACTTGATTATTTTGAACGAAGTTGTTTTGAAAAGAAAACAATCAATTTTGGCCTTATTTTCTTTTGAAGACAGAAATCGATTATTGCCTTGAGTTTTAAAGAGGACAATCGATTGTTGCCTTGAATTTTGAAGAGAACAATCGATTGTTGCCTTGAATTTTGAAGAGAACAATCGATTCCTTGCTTCCTTTTTAACAAGAATAATCGATTCTTGGCTTGACAATACAATTAAGGAATCGATTCATGACTCTTAACACTACAAGGAGAAATCGATTCATGACTCTTAACACTACAAGAAGAAATCGATTCATGACTCTTAACACCACAAGAAGGAAATCGATTCATGACTCTTAACACTACAAGAAGAAAATCGATTCATGACTCTTAACACTACAAGAAGAAATCGATTCATGACCCTTAACACCACAAGAAGGAATCGATTCATGGCTTTCCTTGAGTTCTCTCCTTCTCACACGATCAATACACCCAGATGATACAATTCTCAGTCATCTCAAACACAATCAATATCATCAATTTAACATCATCAAAATTTATCAACATCATCCAAATTCATCAACAACATCAAAATTCATCAACATCATCCAAATTCATCAATAGCATCAAAATTCATCAACAATCGTCAAACATCAACGATCATCAGGATTCATAAAAAAACAGTGACCTAAGCCCTAAATCCCAACATACAACCCATTATATCCCTTATTATATAGCAAGACCCACCCTTACCTTGATCAAACCAGAAGACGAAGTCCTTCCAACGGAGTCACCAATCAACCACAACAAATGACTCTTCTTCTCTCTCCTTTTTCCTTGTGCGATCCCTCTTCTTTCTTTCTTCTCCCTTCTCCTTTCTTTTCGTTTTCTTTCTTTTGCACAAATGAGAAAAATTCTACTTTTGGCTATATGTATATTGGGCCAAGCGCACCTTTGGGCCCTTTTACACCCCTTCTCCATTTCTTCCACCATCCCTTCAATTAAAATAAATTCTTGAATTATAAACACTATTTTATATTCTATTATAATTTAAAATAGAGTGTAACACTTTAAATAATTTAATCAATCGCTTAATTAAATCATTTAGGGTGTTACAACTCTCCCCACTTTGGAAATTTCGTCCTCGAAATTCATACTGATTCAAACAACTCCGGATCGACTCCCGCATCCTGCTCTCCCGGCTCCCAAGTCATGCTCTCACCAAGCTCCCAACCACACTACCTTGACCAAGGCAATGTCCTTCCTCTCAACACCTTCACTTCTCTATCATCAATCCTCACCGGCATAGTCTCCACAAAGAGGTTCTCACGCACCTCCACATCATCCATGTGAATCACATGAGGCAGTGCGGAATATACTTAGGGGCGTGACACGTGGAAGACATCGTGCAAGTTCGAAAGATTAGGCGGCAAAGCCACCCTATAAGCAACCTTTCCAACCCTCTCGGTGATGCGTGCGGTCCAATAAACCTTGAGTCAACTTCTTTGCCTTGAGCCACGCCCAACACCGGTCATAGGCGTGACCTCAAGAACACATGCTCGCCACTGAAACTCCAAGTCCTTCCTCCTCTTATCATGATAACTTTTGCTGCACTCTGGGACTCTCTCATTTTCTCCCCGATCATTTTCACCTTCTCCGTAGTCTCCCTAACCAACTCTGGTCCAAGAACAACACTCTCGCCGGGACTCATGCCAACACAAAGGAGTCCTCGCACCTCCGCCCATACTGAAGGCCTCAAAAGGAGCCATCCCAATGCTCGAATGATAGCCGTTATTATAAGTGAACTCAATCGGTGGAAGATGTGTATCCCACGCACCTCCTGCTCTAGCACACAAGCTCTCAAAAGATCCTCCAAAGATCGGATGGTTCTCTGCAGCGACCATTAGTCCGAGGATGATAAGTGAACTCAACCTCGCTTGGACCCCAAAGCCTCCCGCAAGCTACCCCAAAACTCGATGTAAACCGCGGGTCTCTATCCGACACAATACTCTTCGGGACCCCATGAAGCTTCACAATCACACGAATGTAAATTCTAGCCAACTTTAGCACGGGAAAGGTGATGTTGATAGGAATGAAATGAGCGGACTTAGTCAACCTATCCACAATCACCCAAATAGTGTCGGACCTCTCGCAGATTTGGCAACCCAGTCCACAAAGTCCATGGAAATGTTGTCCCACTTCCATTCCGAATCTCTAAAGGTTGCATCAACCCCGCGAGCTTCGGTGCTCAATCTTTGACTTCCGCAAGTCAAACATGCATATACAAACTGCGCAACATCTCTCTTCATACCAGGCCACCAAAATAGTTTCTTCAGATCATGGTACATCTTAGTAGCACCTGGATGAATACTTAACTTGCTCCTATGGCTCTCCTCAAGTATCATTCTCTTCATATCGGCATCATCAGGAACACATATCCTGTCCCTGAATCTCAATACTCCCTGGGAATCCAACCTGAAATCCCCATCCACTGCCTGATCACCCGCAACCAACAAATCCACCAGTTTCACATCCAGTTTCTGGGCGTCTCTGATATTAATCAAGAAGTCATTATCAATCCTCAGCATGCCCAGCCTGACACTCTGCGGTGTCACCTCACAACCCAGACTCAAATCACGGAATTGCTCAATCAACTCCAATTCTCTCACCATCATAGCTGACATATGCAAAGTTTTCCGACTCAAAGCATCAGCCACGACATTAGCTTTGCCGGGGTGATAGTTAAAGCCGAAATCATAGTCCTTCAACAGCTCTAACCAACGCCTCCTGTCTCATATTCACTCCTTCGGTCAAACAAGTACTTGGACTCTTGTGATCACTGAACACTTCGAATCTAGTGCCATAGAGATAGTGCCTCCAAATCTTCAACACAAACACAATCGCAGCCAACTCTAAGTCATGAGTAGGATAGTTCTTCTCATGGGTCCTCAACTGTCGGGACGCATAAGCAACCACCTTCCCATCCTGCATCAATACACCTCCCAAACCCATCTTGGAAGCATCACAGTACACAACAAATGGTTGCTCTGGCACAGGCAACACTAACACTGGAGACGTGGTCAACCTCCTCTTTAGCTCTTGGAAGCTCTCTTCACACTTTGCATCCCACACAAATGCCTTTCCCTTACAGGTCAATCGAGTCAATGGAAGGGCTAGCTTAGAGAACCCTTCAATGAACCTCCTGTAATAACCAGCCAACCCCAAGAAACTGCTGATCTCAGTCACAGACTTTGGGCTCTCCCACTGCAACACCGCATCAACCTTGGCTGGATCCACAGCTATACCATCACCAGAAATAATATGACCCAAGAAGCTCACCTCATGCAACCAGAACTCACACTTTGACAACTTGGCATACAACTTCCTCTCTTTCAAGACCTCTAGCACCAACCTCAAGTGCTCTGCATGCTCTCCCTCAGATTTTGAGTACACCAGAATATCATCAATGAAAACGACCACAAACCGATACAGATAGCTATGGAAGATTCGGTTCATGTACTCCATAAACACCCCCGGTGCATTTGTGACACCAAATGGCATTACAGAGTACTCATAATGCCCATACCTCGTTCTGAATGCTGTTTTCTGGATATCCTCATCCTTCACCTTAATCTGGTGATACCCGGACCTCAAGTCAATCTTGCTAAACACTTTAGCACCCACCAGCTGATCCATCAGATCATCTATCCTCGGGAGAGGATACTTATTCTTGATAGTTACTTTATTCAACTGTCTGTAGTCCACGCACAAACGCATACTCCCATCCTTCTTCTTTATTAACAGAACTGGAGCTCCCCATGGTGACACACTAGGCCTCACAAATTTCTTCTCAAGAAGCTCCTCTAACTGCTTCTTCAATTCGAGATAACTCGTAAGTCGACATCCCAGTGCGGTGCCATGAACACGTGCCTAGTACTGAGCACAAGCTCAATCCCGAACTCAACTTCCCTCTCTGGGGGCACACTAGGAATCTCATCCGGAAACACTTCAGGGAACTCACACACCACCTGTAACCCATCAACCACAGCTCTGTTCTCAGCAGACATAGACGCCATCAAAGCAAACAACTGACCACCCTCTTTCATTACCTCCTGCAGGCGCAATTGCTCGTGAGACAATGAGCGTACTCTTCCTCTTCGGAAGGAGAAAACTAATAGACTTATCGTAGCAGCTTGATGTGCACATGGTTATCTACTAACCACCCATGCCCGAATCACATCTAACCCACCCAAAGGCAAACAAATCGAGATCAACCGTAAAAAATCTCGCCAAGACCGACAGAGGACACCTAGCACACATCGCAGAAGTAGTTACTCGGACCTTTAGTTGGAGTGTCGATAACCATCCTCTCTCCATAGTAGACAATACTAAATTTAACTTTTCAAAGACAAACAGATGCAATAAAAGAGTGCGTAGCACCCGTGTCAACAATAGCAACTAAAGGTGTACGAGAGATGAAACATGTACCTCGGATATCATTAGGTCCTCCAACTCGCCAATGCAAACACCCTCCCGGAGATCTTTCCTTCTTAGGCTTGGGGCACTTGAAGCTAATGTGACCAGGCTTCACCACAGTTGAAACATACAACTTCCTTGCGATCACACTCGGATGCCATGTGACCACTCTTCCCACACTTAAAACATCTCTTCACTTCCATCTTACAATCAAAGCTCTTGTGACTGGCTTGTCACACTTGAAACACACAACATCGACATGCTCTCCCCACTTAGCTTCTTGCCCTCATGGTACCTCCTACCCTCAAGCAGACTGTTTCCACCATTATACTTGTTACCACCCGAATACCTTTGCTTTCCTTTGTCGTGACGTCTCATAAGGCTTACCCATGTTATGAAATTTCCCCTCCGGTCTCTCATGACCCTAGAGCGGGCATTCTTTGTCTTCCTCATAAATCCTGCAGAATCTACCAGATCAAAGAAATACTCTAATTTTTCTCGATACCCCACACCGCTTGATATCGACTCTCACCCATTCTCAAACTTGATGCACTTTGAGAATTCAGCCCGACCTCAAGATAGTGTGGATAGAACTTGGCCAACTCCGTGAACTTGGCAAAGATACTCGATAATGTACATACTTCCCCCTCGATTCAAGGAATTCCAAATTTTTCTTACCTCTAACGCCCTCCGGGAAGTACTTTCTCAAGAATTCCCTTCGAACACACCCAGTGATCTCCTCCTCATGCGACTCCAATCTCTCACCGGTCTCTAGCCACCACCATCGCCTCTTCGAGATAAAGTATGAGTACTGCACTGACTTTACTCGCTCATCGGTCACCCCAATCACCCTGAAGATCCTCTCAATCTCCTTCAGCCAAGTCAAGGCACCATCCGGGTTGTACCTCCCCTTGAAGGTAGGGGGGTTCTCTCTCTGGAATGTTGCTGCATCATGGTTTCAAAGATTCTGTTGGTACCCACGCTTTGCGCTATAGCTCGCAAGGCCTCAAGAAAAGCAAGATCGATCCTTCTCGGCCATATCAACCTAACACTGCAGCATAAACAACCAGTTCAGAACTATTTTAATACACCTAGTTGTCATACACACTATGACAGACTGACACACTTGGCCGGACAGACCGAACTTTTGCTCTGATACCACTAATGTAACACCCCATTTCTACCCGGTAATTTAAATCAAAAGTCAGAGTATATAAAAATCATTTCTGGTCATCTTTTGGTTTAGTGTGTTATAAAATAGTGAACTGATTGACTATGGGATTACTCGAGTAATCGATACTACTTACAATGAGCATTGACCTCCTTTGCAAGGCTCTCGATGCCCTTGTAAATACACCAAATAAAGAAATTCTGACCTTAGTGGCGAACCACCATTTAGCCATAGTCATTCAGCACACTAATAGTATAACATAAATCATTCCTCAATAAAATGGAGCGTCACACATTTCTCTTAAAAACATTCACCAGTTAACTCATCTCATAAACATAATCAAAATACGTAACACCAGCAAATAAACTCGTGGAACTATAGTTTCACATAATGCAGCGGAAAATACTCATGATCTCAACAGAATAATTCAGCAGTCTCAAATCAATACATACAAGGCTCAACAAAAAGCAAAACAAGACAACTATAGTTCATAACCCCAATCCCTAGGTGCTACGTATCAGAGCAGACCGACTCGGGGAGTAGTGAAGGTAGAAAGCCCTCACTCATGACTACCTGTGGTAAACAAGAACAGAAAGGGTGAGTCTCGAACTATATAATAAAAGTGATAATAAGCAATATATATATAATCATAGTTTACAGCATACTCAAACACACCAATCATCACTCAACAATATTCATGCACTAATGAGAATGTATGCAATGTAAGTATGCATGTGGTACCATTTGCCCTCCGGCATTCTCATCATTAATGGAGTCCTCATGACTCTGGCCCTCCGGCCGCCCTCAGGCTTCACAATCATTTTATAAGGCCCTCCGGCCGCCCTCAGGCTTCACAATCATTTTATAAGGCCCTCCGGCCGCCCTCAGGCTTCACAATCATTTTATAAGCTCTACGACCGCAGCCGAATGTATGCATGAGACTCCATGTACAACACAAACACAATCTCAAACAGCTCAATACCCACATTAACTCTTACCTCAGTATTCAATCTCATTTTATAGCCCCCATGGCTTGCCTCCTCCCCCATGCCCTCCTCGGCATGCTCGGTCCACCTCATTCTCAACACCATTAAGTCCCAAGGACTAATCCCTCTAGAGTACTCAACCTCACTCAAGGACCTAAACCACCATTTAGGACCAAAACAATCATCTAGGGACCAAACTGTCACCTAGGGACCAAAATAAAGACACTCGGGACCAAACTCACGCCTAGGGACAAAAACAAGACACTCTTCGGGACCAAACGTAAGCCTAGGGACCAAAACAAAGACCCTCGAGACTAAATCGGCGGCACTAAGTGCCAAAACAAAGAACAATAACAAAGATGACACAATTAAGACACAGTGAAAAATATTGATTCACGACTTGATTATTTTGAACGGTTGTTTTGAAAAGAAAACAATCAATTTTGGCCTTATTTTCTTTTGAAAGGCAAATCGATTATTGCCTTGAGTTTTAAAGAGGACAATCGATTGTTGCCTTGAATTTTGAAGAGAACAATCGATTGTTGCCTTGAATTTTGAAGAGAACAATCGATTCCTTGCTTCCTTTTTAACAAGAATAATCGATTCTTGGCTTGACAATACAATTAAGGAATCGATTCATGACTCTTAACACTACAAGGAGAAATCGATTCATGACTCTTAACACTACAAGAAGAAATCGATTCATGACTCTTAACACCACAAGAAGGAAATCGATTCATGACTCTTAACACTACAAGAAGAAAATCGATTCATGACTCTTAACACTACAAGAAGAAATCGATTCATGACCCTTAACACCACAAGAAGGAATCGATTCATGGCTTTCCTCGAGTTCTCTCCTTCTCACACGATCAATACACCCGGATGATACAATTCTCGGTCATCTCAAACACAATCAATATCATCAATTTAACATCATCAAAATTCATCAACATCATCCAAATTCATCAACAACATCAAAATTCATCAACATCATCCAAATTCATCAATAGCATCAAAATTCATCAACAATCGTCAAACATCAACGATCATCGATTCATAAAAAAACAAAGGACCTAAGCCCTAAATCCCAACATACAACCCATTATATCCCTTATTATATAGCAAGACCCACCCTTACCTTGATCAAACCGAAGACGAAGTCCTTCCAACGAGTCACCAATCAACCACAAACAATGACTCTTCTTCTCCTTTTTTCCTTGTGCGATCCTCTTCTTCTTTCTTTCTTCTCCCTTCTCCTTTCTTTTACGTTTCTTTCTTTTCTTTCTTTCTTTTGCACAAATGAGAGAAAATTCTACTTTTGGCTATATGTATATTGGGCCAAGCGCACCTTGGGCCCTTTTTACACCCCTTCTCCATTTCTTCCACCATCCCCTTCAATTAAAATAAATTACTGAATTATAAACACTATTTTATATTCTATTATAATTTAAAACAGTGTAACACTTTAAATAATTTAATCAATCGCTTAATTAAATCATTTAGGGTGTTACAGGACTTACCTGCAGCTCGAATGCAAGTTGAAGTCAATCTTTCTGGGGGACACGTGGGTCCAAAGGGGATTCGAAAATCCAGGTTTTCTTCATTTAGTCAATGCTTCCGCACCGATCCAAGTTGCCTGTCCAGGACGCAGGACTTTTCTTTCTCTTGGCTATCTTTGCGGTGATCCGATTTAACACGAGTTTCGGCACGATCGCGCGACTTGCTTGAGAGTTAACTTCTGGGGAGTGCGTGGTGTAACACCCCATTTCTAC
The DNA here is from genome assembly GCA_020916435.1 of Oxytropis ochrocephala. Classification (NCBI taxonomy): domain Eukaryota; kingdom Viridiplantae; phylum Streptophyta; class Magnoliopsida; order Fabales; family Fabaceae; genus Oxytropis; species Oxytropis ochrocephala. Next base: position 87,868,282 of record CM037089.1, on the reverse strand, counting down.
CCGGCAATTTATAATAAAAATAAGAGTTATAAAAATTTATTTCCAAATGGAGTGCTACACTTAATTCAGCACAAACAATAACAATTATAACATAAATCTTTTATTTCAACAATATAATACGCAACACCAACTCAAAGGATGGAATTTCTCAACACCTTATTAAATAATTTCACGCACCAGAAATAATAAACATTACGCAGCGGAAACAGAAATATAGTCTCAGATGGACAACAACAATCTCAAATACAACGTGGAAATATCAACTAAAATAGTTCAATAGTCAACAAAAGTAAATGACTAGACGCCATTTTCCCCACAAACTGGCGCCCCCTGGTGCAACACAGCACTAGGCGCAAAAAACTCAGCAACTTGGCGCTCGTGGCAACATGCAAATGCATCGGGCGCCATTTTCACAACATTCTCGCGCCCCGCAGCGAAGCGATCTTAGACACAAACTAAGACACAAATCGAGACACGATCTCGGCACACGAAGCGCATTCCTGTGCTCCTGGCAAGACTTTTGGTGCCCTCGCTTAGGCACAGCGCAATGGTAGCAGCCATTTGGCGCCTGTGGCCGCGCCACATGCACCCACGCACCTGCCACACTCGGGCGCCACCACCCAGCGCCATGGGCAACAAAAATGGCGCCAAAGACTTAGACACCCACGCACACACCCACCTAGGCGCCACAACAACAGCGCCACAGCAGCGTGCATTTGGCGCCACGCACTTGCTGGCAAACACAACCAGCGCATTGGGCAGCCACTTTTGGCGCCACGCACCTGGACACAGCTCACAACAAGTGACACGAGCGCCGTTCTCGGCGCCTGCGCGCCTATTTGGCGCCCACATCGCACATACACACATAGCCATCGCAATAAAGGCATTGCGCGGCGCCATTTTCCCAAAGAACTTGGCGCCTGGCGCGACAACTCGCACACGACACCCAAACAAGAAACCCGGTGCCATTTCTCCAAAGAATGTGGCGCCCGAGCAAAGAAAACACGCACGCACACATCAAGCTACTGGACACACGCGCGCCATTTCTCTAGGAAATTGGCGCCATGCACAACAACACAACACAAATGCCCACTGCTACAGTACACAGGGCGCCATTTCCCTAGCACATTGGCGCCCCATACTCCAAAATCCCAATTTCTTCAATTCCCCCAATTCCAATCATCATACACAATTTAAATACACTCTATAATAATTCTAATACCTTCAATTTCATATTTTAAACAACAATCACGCATCAAAACAAAATCAATATCGTGAAACCCTAACCTTAAGCCCTAAATCGATTTCATGCTCTATTTCACATTCAAATTCATCAAAACAAGCATACAACCATCAAATTCATCATCAACAAATACTATTAAGGACCCTATGATCTATATACGACCTATTATACTCTCTATTATAGAGTGAGACTTCACTTACCTTAAATTACACCGTAGAAAATGCTTCTCACCAAGTCACCTACAAAACCTCAGCAACAATGGAGCTCTCCTCTTCTCCTTGCTTGGTGCGATCCAATCCTTCCTTCCACACTAGGGTTTTGCGCCGTTTTCCTTTCCTTTCTCTCTTCTCTCTTCGCAAACTTTCTTTCTTTTCCTTTCCTTTGCACAATGATGCGAAATGCATCACTCCCAGGAGCCTAAGTCATTGGGCTTGGGCTCTTGGGTCAATATTTGCAGTCCCGGTATTTCCAATACCACTCCCTTCAATTAAATAAAATATTACATTATAATTTAATATTAATTAAAATAAGTGCAACACTTTAAATAATTTAATCAATTACTTAATTAAATCATTTAGGGTGTTACAACTCTCCCCCACTTAGGAAATTTCGTCCTCGAAATTCATACCTGAGTCAAATAACTCTGGATAAGACTCCTGTAACACCCCCTTATTCAAATCAATCGGTCTACTAAAATTCAAATCAGAGTTTCAAAAATCCACTCAAAGGAGTGCTACATTTAGTGAATAAAATGAAAGATGTAATTCAATTAAGTTCAAAATAGTTTCACAAGACTATACAAGCATTTTATCATACGCATCACCACGGCAAAAGTGGTCTCACCCATCATATAAGGCACCTCGGCGAAGACACATCAAGGACATATTACATGGTAATAGTTACAAAATAATGATAGTTTTGATTCAAAGACTATCTATCAAAATATACACAAGTTCAAATTAAACGGACAAAATAGACTACTCGGCTGAACCCAAAGTTACATGACCAGAGCGGAACCACGACCAACTTGAGCTAGGCCTACCATCACTCATGCGTGCACTGCAAGTTGCCACGAGAGCAGCAACAAAAGCAAACTAGGGTGAGTCTCTTAACACAAGTAATATAATGTGAATAAAACATAAGGTTAGAAATGGCACTAAAAGCACCTCGGTTCACCTAACAAAGCCACTCACCGATAGTTCAAAAACAATCACACACATCATCAATCACTCAAACATATTGAATCATGTCATGTATGCATGAAATGCAACCCAACCACGAGGGCCTTATGCAATGAGGTACCTCCACCGCCGTTATTTAGCCCGTCGGCATTCTCCGTCGTTAACTCCGTCGTTATTTTGACATGGAGACCGAAGTCTTACCATATCCGAGGCCGAGACCTCCTCCGTCGTTATATGCACATGAACATGTTACTCATGACAAATACAATCACACACAAATCAAATCATAGCGTATGTGAAAGTTTACACCGTCATTCACCGTCGTTCTACTCCGTCGCTCACATGGCATCTACACCACTTAGACATTATCTCAGTGCTAAGGTCGACCCTACAACACCGGTAGAATCACCCTAGGACCTACAACCGACATCTCAGTCACCTCGGCACCTCTTAATTACCTCGGCACTCACAGTGGACTAAGTGTCCCACCGAGGACCACAACTACACTTAGGGACCAACTTGTCCCCTAAGGACCAAAATGGACTTAATCCCTCCAACACTTATACACATTGGTGCTAAATGGCACTCACAGTGGCGTTCCACAATGTGGTAGACAACATTGGCGCCTAAATCAACACATCGGCACCTAAATCAACACATTGGCGCCTAAATCAACATTGGCGCCCTCGACATCACCTCGGCACACTATGTGTGTGCCTTGGCTAAAACACACTCAACCCTCAACTCGGTATCGTGCTCACAGTTAAGCACTACCTTACACCAAAATCACCTAAGTCATGGGAATTCACTCCTTAGTGTTCCCCGGTTCACCACCTATACTTAGGCACTTGGGCGTTTCACCTCGGTGACGCTACCTCGGCCTAAGGACCTCGGTTCACTACCTCTACAGCTCGGTAATCTTAAGGCGAAACACCTACACTTCGTTTTAGGCGTCCTTACCCTTCACTTATGGTATTTAGACACATACTCACCCTCAAATTCACCAATAGACCCTCAACTAAGACACAACTAGACGTTGACTTCCCTCAACTCGGTTTCTCTCACTCTAGTTGAAGAACACTTCGGTTTTACGCGCGTAAATAAGGCGCTTAACTCCCATTTCACTCCTTTACTCTGTTTCTTAAGTTAGACTCAACATGCAAGCTCATTTTTAGCTCACCACACTCACTCACACTCGTATACTCACTCTACTTCTCCGATCCTCTCCCTAACTCTACATGCAAGCTCATTTTCAGCTCACCATGCACTGCTCTCTCTTCATACCACTCAGAACAGAGAGAGTGTTACACTCCTCTCTCTTTCCAAGTTGATCCACCGTCGTTCCTCACCACAAATCACATCAAAAGGCAAGAACACAGCAAAACATGTTAAGATCAACACATAAAACATGCATGCAAGGTGATTCAGAAACCACTCACACCAAAAATGCAAACAACACAGAACATTACAAGTCTTAGAAGACCCCTAACCTTAATGACTTGAGAAGAATGAGAATCCTTCACTCTCCAAGTAACTACAAAGAACAATTCTCCTCTCCTCTTGAACTCTCCACGCTGCTTTCTCCTCCTTCTCTCTTCTTGGTCTCACTTCTCTCTACTTCTCAATTTAGCAACTTAACTAATTTTTGGGATGAAGGAATGTCTCCTTCGAAGGCACATTCTATTTAACATGTCCTAAAGACTTAAGTGGGCCTTGGCCTTGTTTAGACCGTGGGCTTCCACTACCCACACCCTCTACTAACTTAGACAATTTACTAAAGGATAACACATGTTTAACACTCACTCAATAAATTATATGACTTAAAAGTTAAAATGTTGCAAACCCTTAATAACTCAACTAAGTTAATTAATTGAATTATTTGGGGTGTTACAACTCTCCCCTACTTAGGAGATTACGTCCTCGGAATCTTACCTTGATCAAACAGCTCGGAATAGGCCTCCTTCATTTTGCTCTCTAGTTCCCAAGTAGCATGCTCACCAGCAGCTCCTACCCAAACCACCTTCACTAACTTGATTTCTTTTCCTCTAAGAGTCTTTACTTCTCGGTCTTCAATTACGATTGGCATTGTCTCCACAAAGAGAGGTCGTCTCTTACTTGCAAATCATCCATTTGAATGACATGGGACGGGTCAGGAACATACTTCCTCAGCTGAGATACATGGAACACATCGTGCAAATTTGACAGATTAGGTGGCAGTGCAATTCGGTATGCCACCTTCCCAACTCTCTCCAAGATTTGATAGGGTCCAATGAAACGAGGTGACAGTTTCTTGGACCTCAGAGCTCGTCCCAACTCCAGATCCACAGGGGGTGACTCTAAGGAATACATGGTCACCGGCTTGAAATTCTAAGTCCTTCCTTCTCTTGTCATGGTAACTCTTTTGTCTGCTTTGTGATGCCCTCATCTTCTCTCTGATCATCTTATCCTTCTCGGTAGTCTCTCTAACCAACTCGGGTCCTAACACAACCCTCTCTCCTGTTTCATGCCAACACAGTGGAGTCCTACACCTACGGCCATACAATGCTTCAAATGGTGCCATTCCAATACTTGAATGATGACTGTTGTTGTAAGTGAATTCTATCAGTGGTAGATACGAGTCCCACGCACCTCCTTGCTCCAGCACACAAGCCCTCAGTAAGTCTTCTAAGGATTGGATAGTCCTCTCGGATTGACCATCGGTCTGAGGATGGTATGCCGAGCTCAAACGCAACTTGGAACCCAACGCCTCTTGCAAGCCCTTCCAAAATTCTGAGGTAAACCTTGGATCTCTGTCTGAAACAATACTTAAAGGAATTCCATGAAGCTTCACAATGACATTGATATAAATTTCTGCTAACCTCGGCACTGGGTAAGTGATGTTAATAGGGATAAAGTGTGATGACTTCGTCAGTCTATCAACAATCACCCAAATGGTGTCAAATCCTCTTGTTGTCCTCGGCAACCCGGTTACAAAGTCCATGGAAATGCTATCCCACTTCCATTCAGGAATATGCAACGGTTGCATCAACCCTGCCGGCTTCTGGTGCTCCACCTTTGACTTCTGGCAAGTCAAACACGCATAAACGAAACGAGCTACATCCTTCTTCATTCCCTGCCACCAGAATAATTTCTTCAAGTCTTGGTACATCTTCGTAGCCCCTGGATGGATACTCAACCGACTTCTGTGACACTCTTCCAGAATAGCCTTCTTGATCTCTTCATCATTAGGTACACATATCCGTCCTCTGAACCTCAACAAACCTTGTACATCTAGCTCAAAATCCTTGCTATCAGCTCGGCCAACACTTGCAAACACATCAACCTTCTGTGCTTCCCTTATACTAACCATGAACTCATTGGTGATCTTCAGCATCCCCAACTTAACACTCCGAGGTGTTACTTCATATACCAGGCTCAAATCCCTAAACTCTTCAATCAGTGCCAGCTCCTTGTTGCGCCCGAAAAAGTCCCCGAGGGAGAACCTTCCTCGTTTACAACTTTTTTTTTAAAAAAGAAATCTTTCAATGAAGCCGCCACTAACATTTATTAAGGAAAATATTAGGAAAACCTTTTGGAAAGCAATTGGTCTTTCAAAACTCTGAGATGTAGGTTCGGGGGCCGGTTAGGTGTGGGGAAGGTATTAGCACCCCACACCTCCTTTCTACCGAAAGGGAACCATTAATTCGATATGTGGTTTTGAAGTGTTTGATTTGAAATGAATCGTTCTACTTCTTTTCTTTTCCTTTTTATTTGAAAGAGTTTTTTAGAAAACAAGAGAGAAAGAAATCTTTCTGGGATCTTTGAAAAGTGAAACTAAACTTAGATTTTTTAAAAGAGTGCTTGACGGGATGTGACCGCTCCTCCTACGCACCCTCAATGCGATGAGGATCAAAGCTACGTAGTTCTTGTTTCTTAATCTTGAGAAAATCATGTTTTGTCTTTATCTTATCTTTTGGGTTTTGGAAATATGACTCAAGCGTTCATGAATACCAAACAAGCAATGGCTTCGAGTGGCGTTCATTACTAACTTGAAAGAAAAGTGTTGGAACCGGTAATCAATCGAGCAATTACTCAAGTGATCACTAGTTGCAACGTTTTATTATCTTTTCTGAAATTGTTTTGGAAAAGAATGAGTCTTAGTGATAACTACCACTAATAGCTCATATTGTTTTTTGGATTTTGAATTGATTTGTATTTGATTAAGGTGTGGGTGCTTTCGTGATAATCAAACAAGCAAGGGCTTCGAGTGACTACCACTAGTAACTCCATCATTAACGATCAAACAAGCATCAGCTTCGAGTGATGGCTAATGATTTTGTTTATGAAAAATGCCTTAGGGTTTTTATTAGAAAACATTTGATTTTGGACTTGAAAAGAAAGTAGAACATTACAAATCCTTTTTTATTCAAAACCGAGACAACAATGAAAGCATAGGCAAAGCAAACATGAAGAATATTTACAAGTCGCCATGAACAAATGAATACATGATTGAACAAGCATATGAGTGTACAAGTATGCAATTGTAAAATACAAGGCATAACATTATTGAATGCATAATTAAATGCATGAGCATATAATAGTGGAAGGCAAGGCATGGTATTATGGAATGCATGAGTAGGCAAGTATTAAAATGCATGAACATATATGTGTAGAACACAAGACATGAGATTAATATATGCATGGGCATTTAAGAGAGTATGAATGCAAAAGATATAAACTTGTATGAGTGCATGAATGATAGGATGCAAAGTGTAAAAATCTTTTGGGGTATTTGTGCAAATAAACAAGTGGTAAAAACTTATGGTAAAAAGTTAGTAAAGAGTAAAACAAGTATGCATGAAGTGTAAGGTAATTACTTAATGAAATGGTAAAAGTAAAAGTAAAAATGTTTTCTTTCCTTTTTTTTTTACTTATGGTAAAATGCTAGTAAGTGGTAAAGTAAACATGAAAATGGGTGGTAAAAAGTTTAAGAACACATTCACATTCTTACACATTTCTACATAAAATCAAACACAAATTTTAAGCATTAAAATGAACCCTAAAATGGCCTCTAAGGCCAAACCTTATATGCACAAATCATCAAGTTATTTCATGCCTAAATTTATTATCAACACACGAAACAAGTTACACAAATCAAGCATTTTATTTGCATAACTCAAAAAGAGAAAAGGAAACAACAAACCCTATTTTTAGGACCTTGAGGCGAAACCTCACATGACATAAACAACACATTATTTCATGTTAAGAATCATAACTAGCACATAGAACAAGATCATAGCAAATTTAGGCACATCAAGCATTTATTTACACAAAATCAAAGGGTGAAAAGACAACCAAAACCCTAAATTTTAAGGTCTAGAAACCGAACCTCACACTCAATGAATCAAACCAAAATCTCAACTTGCAAGTTATGACATGAACAATGGGATGCATATATCATGTGGAAATTTTTATTCATGCAAAGGGTGACAAAATGAGTATGAAAAATGCAACAACAATATGATAAAAACACAAGAAACCTCTCCTTAAGGCCAAGGGTTCACTTCAAACACCCAAGGCTCCCAAAGTCCTTGACATAGTGTTTGAAATGAACCCTCTAAGCCTCTTAGAGAGGATAGAGGAGTAGAAGGGAGATTCACATGCTAATAATGAAAAATGCAAGAGATTAGGTGTTTACCTCAAGATCAAAACTACACAAGAATAGAAGAATGAAGATCAAGAACAAGTCAACAATAATCTTCACAAATCTACACAAATGTCACGCAATCCTCAAGAAAGTAAACTCCTTTATGGTGTAAAAATGGAATCAAAGGTGAAAAGAAGAAGATCTATGAAGGTGAAGTAGGTTTAAGGTGATTTGGTGGATGAAAGTTGAAAAGAGAGTGGAGGAGATGAAGGAGGAGGGTTCGGCCAAGAAGAGAGGAGAGGAGGAGAGGTTGCTAGCTAGGGTAAAATGAGAGTGTGTGTCTGTGCTAGGTCTTATTTTGGGCTTTTATATGAAGAGAAAACTTAAAGGGTAATTAGGACAATGTAACTCTTGCAAACCAATAGGATTTGAGGTTAGTTTTGAATCAATGGTCAAGATGCAAGATCACAAGGATTGAGGGTAATTAAAGACACAAGGTGCGCAGCCTAAGGAGAGATGGTGAAGGATAAGCTCAATTACAAAATTGTAATTTTCTACAAGGCTTATTACACAAGTGCCATTTTGATTCAAATGAAAGGTGAGGATTGATTTTCACATTTAAATGGAAGGCCATGATTTAATACAATTTGCAAGCAATACAAATAAATGGAAATGGGGTGAAATGGGGCTGATTATGCGCAGCAAGGAGTGTGAGAGAGTGAGTGGAATTGCAAATTGTACTATTGTACTATTCTTATCCTTTCAAAATTCAAAAAGGATGTAGAATATTCCCTTCTAGATTATTCTTCCTAGTTCATGCCATTTTGGGCTATATCCATGATTCAATGATTGGGATCTGAATTTTATGATCTCACCAATCCCAAAATTGATTTATTTACCCCACCTCAAAGGAAAAGACCATTTTACCCTTCTATCCAAAAACTAGGCTTTTAGGCCAAAAGGTTTAATATTCATGCACGAAAATAATCACAATGGAGCACAAATATCCTCAAATAAATCATTGATGATTATTCAAGGATTTGGGATGAAAGACCATTTTTATTGTGAAATGACCAAAATGCCCTTTCACTCTAAAAACCCTAGTTTTTGCTCGAAACACATCTTCACTTCAAAAATGATTTTTCACCCTAGAGTGACCTCTAATACTTTGAAATGCATATTGATGACTTGTCTTGAGGAACTGTCCCTTATTTGTGAAATGACCAAAATACCTTTTGTACCAAAAACCCTAATTTGTCTAAAAGTGCATTCCAACTCCAAAAATGATTTTAGAAACTTTGAAATGACTTTAAAACCTAAATGCAATGCATGATGTTTTTACTTTTTAAATTTGATTATTTTTGGGGAAAATTAGGTTTTGACCTAAAGCCTGACAAAATTGGGGTATGACAATTTCCTCTTTATCTAGATTTTAACAAGGAATATGAATTGGCCGAAACATATTCCGAGGCAAAATAGAGATAAAGAATTCAGAAAATATACCGATTTTGTCCACTTAGGAAAAACACACATTTTCTTTTTTCTTTCTCTTCCTCCTTTTTTTTTTTTTTCGGATTCTTGAGTGATCAATTCAAGCGTCCTACTGTGATGACTACTTAGCCTTCTGTATTTTTTGAAAAAGCAGTAAATGAAAACTTGGCGTCTTGTGAAACGATAAAAGGGGTACCGCGTCTTTAAAGCGAGAAATGGGCACTTGGCGTGCAAAAAGCGGTAAAATGCCCAGTTGCCTAAAACTCGTAATCCTTAAACGAACTCTTGGCGAATCCGAAGTTTGCACGCGCTTGAGGAGCACGTTTCCTAAAATCTTTGGTCTTTCGAGCGATCGGGGGATCGCCATCACCCGAATCGATATACTGATCATCAATCTACGGCGCCCATCGTATCTTAGGGTCGATACAACTATTCCGCTGCGCCGCATGGGTCATGCGTCCCATCGCGTTGCTCGTATACGATGTGAGACCTCTTTTTGCACACTTGGGCGCTCTCTTTTCCTCTTTTGCGCTTGGGCACTCTCTATTCTTCTTCTTACGCGCTGACGCGCTCTTTTTCCTCTTTTGCGCACTTGGACGCTCTCTTTTCTTCTTTTGTGCGCTTGGACGCTCTCTTTTCTTTTTCTCTTTTCTCTTTCTTCCTTTCTGATCTCTCCACTGAGGGAGTTCCTTCTGGAACTTGAAGTCGAACATTGGTACCGAAGTACCTATCCTTCTTTGTACCTGCAAGTGAGATGAACAAACGCATGCAATGCAAATGCCATGATTGCTATTTTCTTTTTCTTTTCCTTATGGTGAATGTAATGCAAACGCCTGAATTTTTCTTTACTTTATGATGCATGACTGATGAGTGCGTGATCTTATGCTTGATGCATGTAATGCATGACTTTGTTTATTGTCCTTTGTTTTTTTTTTTCAACCTCTTTTTTCGTTTTTTGGTTAATATATATTTTTGCTCTTTTGCTCTTTTGGCTTTTCTTTTCTTTGGCCGACTAACTCTGAACTTGTATCCTCGCGACACCACAACCATCTATGATAACGATTCGAGAGCCGAGCTCCGCTTTCTTGTTCTAACGCAATCGCGCTTCTTATTTGATTTTTGTGAGTTTACTTGATCGAAAGATCGTCTCTTTTTGTTGTTATTTTCAAAATTTTCGCAATGATCTTAATACTATGATTTATGCACATTTCACGATTTATCTATCATCTACCATAAAACGTAGTTTTAAAGCGTAAATGAAAAGAAAGCAACAAACCGATAAAGTGAAAAATTTGGACTTTTATTCATATGGAAGTCGACGCGCGTAATGTCACGCTGATCGAAAGGAGTACATTGGAAATTTTTCTCAAACTAAAAAAACAAGAGGATCGACGCAATAGATCTTATGAATATTCTTTGTCTCTCGAACATTTGATGCCAACCGCTCATACTTATAACTTTGATCACCCTTTTATCCAAGCTTTTGGAGACGCCGCTTGCTTCTCTTTTACCTCCTTAAGTCCAACTTTTCTCGACCCTAATTTTGCCTGGATCGCCCTTTTTGGTTTTCAATCCACCGGTCGCTCAATTTTGCCTAGGTCGCCCTCTCGGGTTTTCAACCTAGCGAGCTAATTCTTGTTTGGCTCATCTTTCTCTTTTTCCTTTTACTTTTCTCAGGCGTAATACTTCTTGACTGAATCTGAATTGACTGGGTTTCTGAGTTCTTCACCATCCATGCTGGTGAGTATTAATGCTCCTCCAGAGAAGGCTTTCTTTACCACATATGGTCCGTCATAGGTAGGAGTCCATTTCCCACGGGGGTCACTTTGAATAGGCAGAATCTTTTTGAGCACAAGGTCTCCCTCGCTGAATTCTCGGTGACGAACTTTCTTGTCGATGTCGTTTTCATCCTTTGTTTGGTACAACCCGACCATGACACGTAGCTGCAACTCTCTTCTCTTCAACGAGGTTCAACTCGATCTAGACGAGTTTGAACCCATTCACCTCTTCTAACTTGGCTTCCATGAGCCCTCGGAGAGATGGTATCTCAACCTCAATAGGAAGAACGCTTCGACCCATACACTAGAGAGAAAGGGTTGCCCTTGGCCGGCGTGCGCATCAAGTACGATACCCGCAAAGCAAAGCAAAGGAAGCATTTCGTGCCGATCCTTGTAGGTCACTACCATTTTCTGCACAATTCTCTTGATATTCTTGTTGGCTGCTTCAACTGCCCCATTCATCTTTGGACGGTAGGGAGAGGAATTGTGATGCTTAATCTTAAACTCTGTGCACAACTCTTTCATCATTTTACTATTCAGATTGCTACCATTGTCTGTGATGATTTTATCTGGGAGACCATAGCGACACACCAGGTCCTTCTTTACAAACTTGGCAACCACGGAACTAGTTATGCTGGAATATGAGGCGGCTTCAACCCATTTAGTGAAGTAATCAATTGCAACTAGAATGAAGCGGTGCCCATTTGACGCCTTGGGCTCTATGGGACCAATGACATCCATGCCCCACATTGAAAATGGCCAAGATGCGGTCAAGACATTTAACGAAGCCGGTGGAACATGAATATGATCAGCATAAATCTGACATTTGTGGCACTTTCTCACAAAACTGTAGCAGTCACCTTCCATCTGCAACCAGTAATAACCAGCCCTTAATATCTTTCTTGCCATAGTATGCCCACTGGAATGAGTCCCGAATGTGCCTTCATGCACCTCTCTCATGATTTTTTCTGCTTCCTCCTTGGCCACACACCTAAAGAGTACTTTATCATGGTTCCTCTTGTAAAGTACTTCACCGCTCAAGAAGAAATTCATTGACAACCTTCTAAGTGTTCTTTTATCATTTTCTCGATGCCCCCGGAGGATACTGCTGCATTCGGATGTAATCGCTTGATGTCATGATACCAAGGCTTATCATCTTCTTCATCTTCAATTGTTGTGGCAGAGTGGTGATAATATCTTTGCAAACTTCGATGTCGAATTCGATCCGGGTCAAGTTCTTATCGCAGATTGATATTAAACATTGAGGACAAAGTAGCGCATGCATCGCCCGGTGATTCTCTGCGAGGCGAATGTTTGAAAATGTGATTTCTTCAAAGGGTTCAACCAATTCTCTGATATAATCCCTATAGAGTATCAACTCGGGATCTCTCGCCTCCTATCTCCATTCATTTGATGAATGACTAGAGCCGAGTCTCCGTGACACATCTAGTCTTTTGACTTTCCACTCTAGAGTCACTCAATACCTGAATACATGCTTCGTACTCGCAATATTGTTTGTGACATAGAAACTTAGTCTAGTGGTGACTGGTATGAAACGATTGTCGTGGAAATCAACACCGCCTCACTCAGTGCCCATAATCAAGCTTGAAGCACCGTCGAACACTACTCTCCACCTTTCGTTCTCTGGGGACTTTCCTTCTTCAAACAGAGCCATAATGTCCTCATCTCGGGAAATCACATTGCATTGACCGATAATCTTCGATAGGTGATGTGCGGTATTCGCCAACGCACTACCTTTTATGGCTTTTTGAGTGACATAAAGAAGATCATATTCGACAATCGCATCTCGCCATCCGCGATTCTTCCCGTGTGCGCAGCTTTCTCAAGATATACTTGATAGGATCCATCTTTGACACTAACCAAGTGGTATGACTTAACATGTACCGCCTTAAACGGTGAGCGTGCCCAAGCCAAGGCACAACAAGTCTTTTCTAGTAGTGAGTACCTCGTTTCACGATCAAGGAACTTCTTGCTCGAGATAATAAATTGCATGCTCTTTCTTGCCGGGCCACATGTTGTCCTAACACACAACCCATCGAACTTTCTAACACAATCGATACAAGATCAAAGGTCCGCCATGCACCGGAGGCATTAAAATAGGTGGATTCTGCAAGTATTTCTTAATCTTCTCAAAAGCTTCTTGGCGTCATCATTCCACTTAGTCTCTTGATTCTTGCACAAAGAATTTGAAAATCGGCTCACATGTGGCGCTTAATCGGAAGATAAACACGAAATATAGTTCAATCTTCCAAGAAAACCCCGAACTTCTTTCTCTCGTTCTAGGAGCGAGCATTTCGAGAATTGCACGTACTTTTGTCCGGTCCACTCTATCCCTTTTTGACCGACGATAAACCCTAACAGCTTTTCCCGACCTCACCCCGGGCGTGCACTTGGCCGGGTTAACTCGAGCTTGAACTTTCTCAACCGCTCAAGAGCTTCGCAAGTTAACAATATGCTCCTCATCGCTTTTGACTTTTGCAATCATATCATCCACATAGACCTCTATTTCTTTGTGCATCATGTCATGAAACAATGTGACCATAGCCCTTTGATAGGTAGCACCGGCGCGTTTTCAAACCGAACGGCATGACTTTATAATGTAACGCCCCCAAAGGGTCGTAAAAGTCGTCTTCTCCATATACTCGTGAGCCATTTTAATCTGATTATAACCCGAATACCCGCCCATGAAGGAGAAAAGGGAGTGTTGTGTTTGTGCTATCTACTAGGACATCAATATGAGGCAAGGGAAAGTCATCTTTGGGATCGCCCGATTCGCATCTCTCGTAATCAACGCACATTCTAACTTTCCCATCCTTTTTGGGCACTGCACAATGTTAGCAACCCATCAGTGGGTATTTAGCTACGGCTAGGAAACCAGCGCACAAACCGCTTCTTCACCTCATCTCTAATCTTTAAAGACATCTCAGTGCTTCATCCTCCTTAACTTCATTAACCGAGAGCACTCGGGCTTGACTGCAACTTGTGCACCACTATATCTCAGATCTAATCCGGGCATATCCTCATACGACCATGTAAAGACGTCAACATAATCACGCAGAGTTGGACCAACCTCTCATATTCCCCTTTTTTCATTGACGTGCCAACCTTAACTTCTTTCTTTTCACCCTCTCGTGCCTAAATTGACGGCCTCAACGGTTTCCTCATATGGTAGAATAAACTTTTCTTCTTGCTCAACCATTCTCATCAATTCGGAGGAGTCTCCCACCATCCTCAACATCCTCCTCGGCTTGATTAACGAGGTAATCAAAATTAACATATGAACCATTGGCACTATTATTTCCAGAGACATTCATTTTAGATCTGCATTTGCGGGAATAGAAAAGCAATGAACAAGCAAAAATAGAGACACAAAATGAAGACACAAAAAAGCAATTTTCATTCATTTGAGAATTCAAAACTACATTTTATTGATAGATGGTATTTTAAAAGAAAACATGCATGCCCTTATAAAATGTCCTAAGGCCTTGGCGAGAGCCAAAGGATTTGCATTACAAAAATCATTACTTTGAAATGAAAACAACAGGAAATCGACGATCTTCCAGCTTGCCAACTTCTTCTCCCGCAACATGCGACAAACCATATCCCGACCCTCTTCTTTCTTCACTAACTAACTTTACCCGACGACACTATCCGGGTCGTATTGTTCATCTTCCTCACCCCATCCTCGTGGGCCGATGTCTTCTATTCGGATTTGAGCGCCACGAGCATCATACCCGACTAAGTAATCAAACTTTCCACTAGGCTCTCCTGAGTATCCCAACATCCTTCCTTTGCCATGGGGACAACTACTTGGTTGTCTTCGCTCATCTTCTTCATCCCACCTCGTAGGCTGGATATCTTCTATTCGGATTTGAGCACTCGCAGGAGCATCATATCTGACCAAGTAATCAAACTTTCCACTGGGCTCTCCTAGAGTATCCCAACATCCTTCCTTTGTAGGCACTACTGTTATGTCCTTAATGGTTTCTTCTTTGCATGAGAAAGGAACTGGGTCTTTAATGACTGTTGGTCGAGCACTGACTTGAACCATTCTTGGATCGATTTGCGCAAAATTTCAATCGGCTTTTTGGTCTCTCTACCGCCGTCTGAATATAGAGTTAACACTTCATCTTCCATACCATGAGTTCCTACCTGGACCATGTATTGATCCATTAAGTCCTGCAGGATCATTGTGAAGCTTTCACAACCTCCCTCACATAAAGAGTCAGCACACCCTTCTTCATGGCAACACCCTTTTTTAACAACCTCAGCCCGACATAACTCAGCGTAAACGACACTTAGAGGAGTCTTGATCTCGTGCACTTTCTTTATCAATCGCCCACCAGAACTTTCTATAGCGTTGGTAGCCGGGTCTCTCGTGACCCTGAATGGGTTAGTGGTAACATTTGGATCCTCTTGCTTGAAAGTTATGCCTTTTGCATCTATCAAATCTTGTACCACTATCTTGAAGGCTCTGCAGTCTTCCACAACATGCCCCACTGCTCCTTCATGGAAAGCACAGGTGTTATTGGGATTGTACCCCTTGAAGTAAGGTGGTAGGACAGGTTTCATGAGCCTTGTGCTGATGAGCTTGTTGGTGATGAGGTAGTTAAAAAGGTCTGTGTAGGACATGGGAATTGGGTCAAAGGTTCTGTTTTGGTAGGTCTTTTGGTAGTTGCTTTG
Organism: Oxytropis ochrocephala; assembly: GCA_020916435.1. Classification (NCBI taxonomy): domain Eukaryota; kingdom Viridiplantae; phylum Streptophyta; class Magnoliopsida; order Fabales; family Fabaceae; genus Oxytropis; species Oxytropis ochrocephala. Next base: position 87,852,259 of record CM037089.1, on the reverse strand, counting down.
ACTGTTGTTTTGGAATGGACGAGCTGTTTGTGCGGGAGTGGGGACTGGAATATTGGGTGGCTGATATGGTGGGTTGATGGTGATGGCATTGGTTTCTCCTTCCTTCTTTTTGGGAAAGCCGGAGAATGACTTTTTCTGGGGGTTTGCATTACTGGTGAATCCCTGTGCAATCTTTCCACTTCTCAATCCACTTTCCAACTTCTCTCCCACAATCACCAAATCTGAGAAATTGGACGAGACACTACTAATCAAAGTCATCATAATACAACGACGGCAATGTTTCCATAAACATAGAAACCAATTCCTTGTCTAGCGAGAGGGTGTAACTTGCGCACCAAAGCCCTCCATCTCTCTCGGGCATATTCCTTGAATGATTCATCGCCTTTCTTACTCATGTTCTGCGGTACTGTGTCCGATCCGCGCCATATCCGCATTGTATTGATCTTGCTTTGAGAAAAGCATCCGCCAAATCCTTCCAAAGCCGATTTGGGATGGCTCTAACTTCATGTACCAATTAAGAGATGCCCCGCTAGGTCAGTCTTGGAAGCAATGGATTAACAGCTTGTCATCACGGAGTAAGTAGACATTTTCCTGCAGTACATCGTCAGATGACTCTTTGGGCAAGTAGCACCTCTATATTTGTCAAAGTCGGGGACCTTGAACTTTGGGGGTAGCACCACATCGGGGATAAGGCATAAATCTCTAGCCTCTTTAGCTCTGAAGCCAAAACCTTCAACCATCCTTAGCCTTTCTTCTAACATTTGGAATTGTTCCTTGGTCTGCTGCTGCTCAGCGGAATAACCCGGGGGAGAATTGCTTACAACATATTGCGGTGGCAGCCTTGAGTATTGAACCTGGGGATAAGCAGAGTTGCGAGACACGAAGCCACGAGTCTCGCGAAAAACAAACAAGTGTAGTGAGATTCTGAGGAGTGGACTGAGGTATAACAATTGGATGGGGAACTTGAACCCGGGGTTCAACAGTTACCCCTTCTGGTCCAACAGACGTTGGCTGCACATTCTCGACTGTCGACACAAGACCAGCCTCCTGATTTGCTTCTTGACTTGGGGGAGTGTATCCCAAAGGAAGGCCGTAGGCGAGCCATCAAGGCGATCCAAAGTCATTCCCATCTTTCAAGGACAACAGAAGCCTCATCACCTCACTCATCTGCGCTTTTAAAGCATTCATCTCATTCCTCATTTCAGGATCACTCTGATCGGAGCTACCAGAGTGATCGTTCGATTCTCGCATCGCGAGTGGTCGGGTTTGCTCCACTTCCATTTGCCGAGTCCGGAATAGGAGGATTCTCGATTCTCTGCTTCTTGGCCGAGGTGGATCGATATCGCTAAGATTGCCATCCTCCGCCTTTGTGGCGTGTCCAATACCGATGTTGTCGCACCACTTTGCCTTTTCTCGCTTATTTAGACTTTTATTATATAAGAGCGAAAAAAGAAAAATGCATGAATGAATGCACGAATGTATGCATAATGTTTGCTCGACGTCAAGAACCACGTAATGCCTCATCTTGTCTTAGGCGCGTCAACTTTCCTTCCTTTCTCTTTTCTTTTCTTTTCTTTTTTTTATTCATTTTATTTTTCTCTTTTTTTTCTTATTTATTATTATTTTTTTTATTATTATTTTTTCTTAGAAAGTGAAAGGAACGAGGAATCAAAGTAGCAAACCAAACACTTCATTCATCAAGGACAAAGAGCTTCAACGACTTTTGCCAAGGGAAAAGGTGGTACCATATTCATAATGAAATAAAGTAAAGTAAAGGAATACAATACTTCAGAATACAATATTCAGAGTGAATGCTTTAGATAAATAAGTACATCTAATCAACTCAATTACAAATGGCTTTAAATTCTTCGGCTCTCTTCCTTTTCTTGTTGACTCTTGCTCCCTGAGATTGTTCCTTGAACTCCACGACCAATGCCCTAAGCAATACTTCACAAACTTGTACACCTCGGGAGGGTGTTGAAGAAACACATTTCGCCGCCCTTAGATTTCAGGAACTCCTGCCATAGCTTGACTAGCTTGATTCGGATAACTTGGAGAATTTGTCCTTCCACATCCGGATTTCCTCCTTTAGCTCTTTAATGATCTCTTGCTCCTCAATTTTCCCTATCAAGTCCAGAGCGCTTTTCCCAATCTTGACTCGGCTCGAACTTGCTGTAGGCCTCCTCCATCGCGAAGGTTACCTTTTAATTCACCAAATATTTCTCTCTCAAAACTCAAGGCTTGCTGATATTCCTTGAGGATCTGCTCAACAGCATTTTTCTCCTTCTCGAGGTTCCTCAGCTGACCTTTCAACTCCCTCACCAGGTGTGATTCTTGCTCTGACTGGTGGGCTAGTGTCTTCCACTCTTGGGCCTCCTCAAGCGCTTTCCTTGCTTTCTCTTTTGTACTTCCGAGTTCTTCTCGCTCTTTTCGAAATCCACAGGGCCTCTACCTTGCTTTGTTCTTCTCTCTTGAATCGTTTGACACTTTCTTCCACAAATGGTCATCTTGATAGCATTTTCTTCCTCTAACTTTTCCTTCTCTAGAGTCATCTCTTCTAACTTGGCCTACAAGGCTCTCTTCTCTTCTTCTACCTTTGCTAAGGTGAATTTGGCTTCGTTCAACTCTTCATAAGTAGGGACATAGGGTTCGAATCTCCTCCTCAAGGGTAAGCATCCTCGACTTCGGTGATCTCACACTTTGAAGCTTGTCCTTAAGCCATTGATTGAAGGTGACGCCACCGGTTCTTTTGACAATTCTTCACTTCCTTTTGCACTCATGATTCCCATGATCGTTGAACTCTTCAAGCAAATCACCGCATTTAGGCATCCCCTTATAGAGGTAAACACGGACAAAGATGCTTTCGGAGGGTGAGTTCTTCATCTGCAACCGAAGTTGCCTTAAAGTCAATGAAGGGTTATAGTTGATACACCCTTAAGTCCCCATGAGAGGCACATTCTGAAATCTTCCACAACCAACAACACCATAGGTCCATCTATTCCAACATGCAGCGGTATACCATCGAATTTGGAGATCATTAAGGTTTTTCGAAACTCAAACCATTCTCAAGTAGTTCGACCTTCACCTCACAACTTAGAGCATAGGAAATTAACTCTTTGACATCTAGACGGTTATGGACCACATGAAGAATGAGCCGTGCATAGAGGACGTGAATGTAAATGCATATTTTCTTTGTACTGAATCGATCGTGGCGAGTGAAGGCATGATACGTGTTAGCAAGAATAGCGTGCACGGGATTGATAGGGTTCTTGGCATCTTTGAAGGCTAAGAACGCACCAATTGCATCTTCATCAATATACCTCTCTATTTGAGGAAAAGAATGACCCCAAATATGGTAAGAGCTAATACCAACTTGAATGGACCCCACCCTTGGCCGTGAGCATAAGATTGCATCAGTCTTCAAGTATTCTTGCGGATACCCGGCTATACCATTTCTTTTTAGCTTCAGAACTTCAATCGGTCCTTACCAATCCTCAACAACGTTGCTAACCTCTCATCGATTGTAATACAGATCCTCGGAATTGATAGGGTCTTGCATGAGACCGGAGAATCCCAAAAGTCGCTCATACTCTTCTAATGTGGGCGAAAGTGAAAGTTCTTGAAGAAAAAGCATCTCATATCGTAATCATAGAATTGGCTTAAAGCCACAAGAGCATCTTCTTGAACATTCAACTGCAAGAGCTTGCGGATATTCCCATATGTTAAATCGAAGGAATCCCTCTCAATTGGACCCATGAGGGCTGCACACTGTCTCAAGCTACCAACATCCACTTTCTTTACAACCGGGAGGCGAGAAGTAAGTGAAGCTTTGCTACTTGATTCCATTTTGACACACCTATGACAAGATGGTGCATTATTCGGTGGTCCTCGACAAGCAAATGCAAATGAGATGCACTATGAATGCATGAATTGCAGAAACTTAAGTTTTATGCAATGCGGGGATGTATGCAAATGACAATGATGCTTTATGCAAATGCAAGGTTAGGAAAAACTTTATTTGCGATAACTCAGGTTTCCTTTTTTGAAAGTGCGGACCGTGCATAATCGCTTCATATAGACCTAGGTAGGAGGAAAGCTACATCAAGAACTCTTTCTTCCCTTTTTGAAATAAAGTGGGTCATATGTCGCTTGTATGAACGGCAAAAAGAAAAGGCTACAATGGCAACCCTTTCTTTTCTTTTTTTTTTTGAAAATCGCTTTTTTTAGGAAAGACATGTCTAAACTACAATGCAACACACAATTTGTATGTCCTCGTGTCCTACAAAGGTGGGGATCCTAAGTTCTAGGGCAACTTCAAAGGTTCCTCCCATGTAGTTCTAATTCACACCCTCACAATGGCTACGAGAGCTATAGAATCCTCATGCCGACATCCACAAATGTAGAGAACTACCAAGTGTGAAGCGTCATGAGAAAGCGTGCTCTGGTTGAGACTTTCATGAGTATCGCATGCAGGAAAGGTCTCGAATGACAGTCACTAATCGCCTCCACTCTCCTAGGTGTTTGTTGGATCCGGTATAGGAGCCCACTCATAACATACAAAATGTAAGGTGTGAAAGTGTGTGATTGAGGACATACTTTCTAAAATCTACCCTCCCACACTGCAAGGAAAAAGCCAGACCACCCGGATAGAAGCAAACAAGAACATGTCGCCTACCCTAAGGTTTAGCATCACTTCAAAACAAATGAACTAACCTAAGGTGTCATCAACAACCATATATAGCTTACCTCAAGAAAAGGAGCAGAGAAGAAGGGATTATAATAGATGGGGAAAGCATGCATAATTACAAGCATATGAAGAAAGAAAAGGAAAAGGTAAGGAAATGAAGAAGTAAAACGAAAAATAATTCAAATCAAACATTTTGAACCACACAACGGATTAATTAGGTTTGACCCACTTATTTTTTTAAAAAAAAAAATTCCCAGTGAAGTCGCCACCGCTATACCCGAAAAGTCCCCAAGGAGAACCTTCCTCGTTTACAACTTTTTTTAAAAAGAAATCTTTCAATGAAGCCGCCACTAACATTTATTAAGGAAAATATTAGGAAAACCTTTTGGAAAGCAATTGGTCTTTCAAAACTCGAGATGTAGGTTCGGGGTCGGTTAGGTGTGGGAAGGTATTAGCACCCCACACCTCCTTTCTACCAAAGGGAACCATTAATTCGATATGTGGTTTTGAAGTGTTTGATTTGAAATGAATCGTTCTACTTCTTTTCTTTTCCTTTTTATTTGAAAGAGTTTTTTAGAAAACAAGAGAGAAAGAAATCTTTCTGGGATCTTTGAAAAGTGAAACTAAACTTAGATTTTTTAAAAGAGTGCTTGACGGGATGTGACCCGCTCCTACGTACCCTCAATGCGATGAGGGATCAAAGCTACGTAGTTCTTGTTTCTTAATCTTGAGAAAATCTGTGTTTTGTCTTTATCTTATCTTTTGGGTTTTGGAAATATGACTCAAGCGTTCATGAATACCAAACAAGCAATGGCTTCGAGTGGCGTTCATTACTAACTTGAAAGAAAAGTGTTGGAACCGGTAATCAATCGAGCAATTACTCAAGTGATCACTAGTTGCAACGTTTTATTATCTTTTCTGAAATTGTTTTGGAAAAGAATGAGTCTTAGTGATAACTACCACTAATAGCTCATATTGTTTTTTGGATTTTGAATTGATTTGTATTTGATTAAGGTGTGGGAGCTTTCGTGATAATCAAACAAGCAAGGGCTTCGAGTGACTACCACTAGTAACTCCATCATTAACGATCAAACAAGCATCGGCTTCGAGTGATGGCTAATGATTTTGTTTATGAAAAATGCCTTAGGGTTTTTATTAGAAAACATTTGATTTTGGACTTGAAAAGAAAGTAGAACATTACAAATCCTTTTTTATTCAAAACCGAGACAACAATGAAAGCATAGGCAAAGCAAACATGAAGAATATTTACAAGTCGCCATGAACAAATGAATACATGATTGAACAAGCATATGAGTGTACAAGTATGCAATTGTAAAATACAAGGCATAACATTATTGAATGCATAATTAAATGCATGAGCATATAATAGTGGAAGGCAAGGCATGGTATTATGGAATGCATGAGTAGGCAAGTATTAAAATGCATGAACATATATGTGTAGAACACAAGACATGAGATTAATATATGCATGGGCATTTAAGAGAGTATGAATGCAAAAGATATAAACTTGTATGAGTGCATGAATGATAGGATGCAAAGTGTAAAAATCTTTTGGGGTATTTGTGCAAATAAACAAGTGGTAAAAACTTATGGTAAAAAGTTAGTAAAGAGTAAAACAAGTATGCATGAAGTGTAAGGTAATTACTTAATGAAATGGTAAAAGTAAAAAGTAAAAATGTTTTCTTTCCTTTTTTTTTTACTTATGGTAAAATGCTAGTAAGTGGTAAAGTAAACATGAAAATGGGTGGTAAAAAGTTTAAGAACACATTCACATTCTTACACATTTCTACATAAAATCAAACACACATTTTAAGCATTAAAATGAACCCTAAAATGGCCTCTAAGGCCGAAACCTTATATGCACAAATCATCAAGTTATTTCATGCCTAAATTTATTATCAACACAGAAACAAGTTACACAAATCAAGCATTTTATTTGCATAACTCAAAAAGAGAAAAGGAAACAACAAACCCTATTTTTTAGGACCTTGAGGCCGAAACCTCACATGACATAAACAACACATTATTTCATGTTAAGAATCATAACTAGCACATAGAACAAGATCATAGCAAATTTAGGCACATCAAGCATTTATTTACACAAAATCAAAGGGTGAAAAGACAACCAAAACCCTAAATTTTAAGGTCTAGAAACCGAACCCTCACACTCAATGAATCAAACCAAAATCTCAACTTGCAAGTTATGACATGAACAATGGGATGCATATATCATGTGGAAATTTTTATTCATGCAAAGGGTGACAAAATGAGTATGAAAAATGCAACAACAATATGATAAAAACACAAGAAACCTCTCCTTAAGGCCAAGGGTTCACTTCAAACACCCAAGGCTCCCAAAGTCCTTGACATAGTGTTTGAAATGAACCCTCTAAGCCTCTTAGAGAGGATAGAGGAGTAGAAGGGAGATTCACATGCTAATAATGAAAAATGCAAGAGATTAGGTGTTTACCTCAAGATCAAAACTACACAAGAATAGAAGAATGAAGATCAAGAACAAGTCAACAATAATCTTCACAAATCTACACAAATGTCACGCAATCCTCAAGAAAGTAAACTCCTTTATGGTGTAAAAATGGAATCAAAGGTGAAAAGAAGAAGATCTATGAAGGTGAAGTAGGTTTAAGGTGATTTGGTGGATGAAAGTTGAAAAGAGAGTGGAGGAGATGAAGGAGGAGGGTTCGGCCAAGAAGAGAGGAGAGGAGGAGAGGTTGCTAGCTAGGGTAAAATGAGAGTGTGTGTCTGTATAGGTCTTATTTTGGGCTTTTATATGAAGTGAAAAAACTTAAAGGGTAATTAGACAATGTAACTCTTGCAAACCAATAGGATTTGAGGTAAGTTTTGAATCAATGGTCAAGATGCAAGATCACAAGGATTGAGGGTAATTAAAGACACAAGGTGCGCAGCCTAAGGAGAGATGGTGAAGGATAAGCTCAATTACAAAATTGTAATTTTCTACAAGGCTTATTACACAAGTGCCATTTTGATTCAAATGAAAGGTGAGGATTGATTTTCACATTTAAATGGAAGGTCATGATTTAATACAATTTGCAAGCAATAAAAATAAATGGAAATGGGGTGAAATGGGGCTGATTATGCGCAGCAAGGAGTGTGAGAGAGTGAGTGGAATTGCAAATTGTACTATTGTACTATCCTTATCCTTTCAAAATTCAAAAAGGATGTAGAATATTCCCTTCTAGATTATTCTTCCTAGTTCATGCCATTTTGGGCTATATCCATGATTCAATGATTGGGCTCTGAATTTTATGATCTCACCAATCCCAAAATTGATTTATTTACCCCACCTCAAAGGAAAAGACCATTTTACCCTTCTATCCAAAAACTAGGCTTTTAGGCCAAAAGGTTTAATATTCATGCACGAAGATAATCACAATGGAGCACAAATATCCCTCAAATAAATCATTGATGATTATTCAAGGATTTGGGATGAAAGACCATTTTTATTGTGAAATGACCAAAATGCCCTTTCACTCTAAAAACCCTAGTTTTTGCTGAAAACACATCTTCACTTCAAAAATGATTTTTCACCCTAGGAGTGACTCTCTAATACTTTGAAATGCATATTGGATGACTTGTCTTGAGGAACTGTCCCTTATTTGTGAAATGACCAAAATACCCTTTTGTACTGAAAAACCCTAATTTGTCTAAAAAGTGCATTCCAACTCCAAAAATGATTTTAGAAACTTTGAAATGACTTTAAAACCTAAATGCAATGCATGATGTTTTTACTTTTTAAATTTGATTATTTTTGGGAAAATTAGGGTTTTGACCTAAGCCGGACAAAATTGGGGTATGACACTCCTTTACCATCATTGATGACACATGCAGAGATTTCCTACTCAGCGCATCAGCTACAACATTGGCCTTCCCTGGGTGATAGTTCAGGCCGAAGTCATAGTCCTTCAATAACTCCAACCATCTCCTCTCGCCTCATATTCGGTTCCTTCCGATCAAACAAGTCATCGCAAGCTCTTGTGATCACTAAACACCTCGAACCTTGAACCATAAAGGTAATGCCTCCATATCTTCAATGCAAACACCACGGCAGCTAGCTCTAAATCATGAGTGGGGTAATTCTTCTCATGAGTCTTCAGTTGTCTTGAAGCATACGCCACTACTTTACCTGCTTGCATCAACACACAGCCCAAACCTAACTTAGATGCATCACAATAAATCACAAAAGGCTCCTCTGGATTAGGCAACGTCAAGATTGGCGACGTTGTCAATCTCCTCTTTAACTCTTGGAAACTCTCTTCACATCGGACATCCCATACGAAAGCCCTATCCTTACAAGTCAATTGGGTTAATGGCAACGCCAATTTGGAGAAACCCTCAATGAATCTTCTGTAGTAACCGGCTAGCCCCAAGAAGCTCCTCACTTCGGTGACCGACTTGGGTGTCTCCCACCTCAACACAGCTTCAATCTTTGAAGGGTCCACTGCAATCCCCTTGCTGGAAATCACATGGCCTAGGAAACTCACTTCCCCCAACCAAAACTCACACTTGGATAGCTTCGCATATAACTTCTTCTCCTTCAGAACCTCCAGCACTATCCTTAAGTGCTCGGCATGCTCTTCTGCCGACTTGGAGTAGACCAAAATATCGTCTATGAACACTACCACAAACCGATCTAAGTACTCATGGAAGATACGATTCATATACTCCATGAATACCCACGAGCATTAGTGACACCGAATGGCATCACTAAGTACTCGTAGTGTCCATACCGAAGTTCTAAAAGCCGTCTTTGGTACGTCTTAGTCCCTTCACTTTGATTTGATGGTAGCGACCTCAAATCAATCTTTGAAAAATACTTGAGCACCTACCAATTGATCCATTAAGTCGCCAATTCTTGGTAGTGGATACTTGTTCTTAATTGTAACCTTGTTCAACCGTGCGTAGTCCACGCCTGACCTCATGCTTCCATCTTTCTTCTTCACGAGTAACACAGTGCTCCCCATGGTGACACACTTGGTCTTACGAATTTCCTTTCTAGCAATTCTTCTAACTGTTTCTTGACTCGGACGGCTCGGATGCGGACATCCTATAAGGTGCCATAGACACCGCCTTGTTCCAGAATCAACTCTATGGTGAACTCGATCTCTCTCTCAGCGGAACATCGTGTATTTCTTCAGAAACACCTCGGCAAACTCTCTCTCGACCACTGGCATATCTTCAATCTTAACTTTATTCTCATCACAACGACGCCCATAATGCAAACAGAGTAACCCTTCTCCCAACAACTTGCGCACTTGCTTAGCGAGAAGTAAAACCGATTCCTTTACCTCGGCGGCGGGAAAACTAACCGATCTCTCGGTAAACAAGAATGGATATGAACATGGTTGTCTACTAACCACCCATACCAAGGATGACGTCCATTCCTCTAGTGTGGTAAACAAATTAGATTAACGAGAGAAGTCCCCGCCGAATACGATCGGTGGGCACTTCAACACACTGAGAGGTAGTCATCTGTACCCATGGCCGGAGTGACAATGACCATCTCCCTTCCCAATGAAGACAACACTAAACTTAGTCTATTAGCACACATAGCAGAAATGGCCTGCTTGATCTCAGGCTTCAAATCGTTCTCAAACTTAATACACTTGGAGAACTCAAAGGTAGAGCTCTCCAAGTGTAATGGGGATAAAACTTTGCCACCGGAGAACTTGGCAAAGATACTCGCATACTGGTCGGGTTACCTTGCTTGAGCTCCAAGAATTCCATTTCCTTCTTTCCTTTCACATCCTCCGGGTAGTACTTCCTCATGAACGCCCTCTTGAAAATGTCCCATGTAATCCCTTCCTCAGCAGTCTCCAATCTTTGAAGAGATTCAAGCCACCAGTCGTCGGCTTCTTCAGCGAGCATATGAGTTCCAAACCTCACCTTTTGCTCATCGGTGCAATCCATCACTCAATATCCTCTCTATTTCTTTCAACCATACTAGAGCCCCATCAGATCATACCTCCTCAAGTAGGAGGATTTTCCTCCGGAAAGTAGCAAGCCTCACGAGCTCCGGCATCCTCGGCATTCTCACGAGGTCGATTCCCATAGCAGATTGCCATCGCCTCCAACGCAGCGGCCTATAGCAAAGATCATTTCTTCCACTCTTTCCACCCATTTCTACTTCACCGATCACACAATCAAGAATCGGTTTAGAACGAGCCTAAGACTCGAGGCTTAAGACACTTAGACTCAACTACTTGGTCGGACAAGACCGAACTTATGCTCGATACCAACAATGTAACACCCCTTATTCAAATCAATCGGTCTACTAAAATTCAAATCGTAGTTTCAAAAATCCACTCAAAGGAGTGCTACATTTAGTGAATAAAATGAAAGATGAGAATTCAATTAAGTTCAAAATAGTTTCACAAGACTATACAAGCATTTTATCATACGCATCACCACGGCAAAAGGGGTCTCGTGCCATCATATAAGGCACCTCGGCGAAGACACATCAAGGTCATATTACATGGTAATAGTTACAAAATAATGATAGTTTTCGGTTCAAAGACTATCTATCAAAATATACACAAGTTCAAATAAATAAACAAAGACAAAATAGACTACTCGGCCCCAACCCAAAGTGTTACATGACCAGAGCGATACCGACCAACTTGAGCTAGGCCTACCATCACTCATGCGTACCTGCAAGTTGCCACGAGAGCAGGCAACAAAAGCAGCTAGGGTGAGTCTCTTAACACAAGTAATATAATGTGAATAAAACATAAGGTTAGAAATGGCACTAAAAGCACCTCGGTTCAGCTAACAAAGCCACTCACCGATAGTTCAAAAACAATCACACACATCATCAATCAGCTCAAACATATTGAATCATGTCATGTATGCATGAAATGCAACCCAACCACAGGGCCTTATGCAATGAGGTACCTCCACCGTCGTTATTTAGCCCGTCGGCATTCTCCGTCGTTAACTCCGTCGTTATTTTGACATGGAGACCGAAGTCTTACCATATCCGAGGCCGAGACCTCCTCCGCTGTTATATGCACATGAACATGTGACTCATGACAAATACAATCACACACAAATCAAATCATAGCGTATGTGAAAGTTTACACTGTCGCTCACCGTCGCTCTACTCCGTCGCTCACATGGCATCTACACCACTTAGACATTATCTCGGTGCTAAGGTCGACCTCTACAACACCGTAGAGAATCACCCTAGGACCTACAACCGACCTCTCTCCACCTCTCGCACCTCTTAATTACCTCGGCACTCACAAGTGGACTAAGTGTCCCACCGAGGACCACAACTACACTTAGGGACCAACTTGTCCCCTAAGGACCAAAATGGACTTAATCGCTCCAACACTTATACACATTGGTGCTAAATGGCACTCACAGTGGCGTTCCACAATGTGGTAGACAACATTGGCGCCTAAATCAACACATCGGCACACTATATGTGTACCTCGGCTAAACCCCTCGACATCACCTCGGCACACTATGTGTGTGGCTTGGCTAAAACACACTCAACCCTCAACTCGGTATCGTGCTCACAGTTAAGCACTACCTTACACCAAAATCACCTAAGTCATGGGAATTCACTCCTTAGTGTTCCCTGGTTCAGCTCACCTATACTTAGGCACTTGGGCGTTTCACCTCGGTGACGCTACCTCGGCCTAAGGACCTCGGTTCACTACCTCTACAGCTCGGTAATCTTAAGGCGAAACACCTACACTTCGTTTTAGGCGTCCTTACCCTTCGCTTATGGTATTTAGACACATACTCACCCTCAAATTCACCAATAGACCCTCAACTAAGACACAGCTAGACGTTGACTTCCCTCAACTCGGTTTCTCTCACTCTAGTTGAAGAACACTTCGGTTTTACGCGCGTAAATAAGGCGCTTAACTCCCATTTCACTCCTTTACTCTGTTTCTTAAGTTAGACTCAACATGCAAGCTCATTTTTAGCTCACCACACTCACTCACACTCGTATACTCACTCTACTTCTCCGATCCTCTCCCTAACTCTACATGCAAGCTCATTTTCAGCTCACCATGCACTGCTCTCTCTTCATACCACTCGTAATGCAGAGTGTGTTACACTCTCTCTCTTTCCAAGTTGATCCACCGTCGTTCCTCACCACAAATCACATCAAAAGGCAAGAACACAAAGAAAACATGTTAAGATCAACACATAAAACATGCATGCAAGGTGATTCCAAACCACTCACACCAAAATGCAAACAACACGAGAACATTACAAGTCTTAGAAGACCCCTAACCTTAATGACTTGAGAAGAATGAGAATCCTTCACTCTCCAAGTAACTACAAAGAACAATTCTCCTCTCCTCTTGAACTCTCCACGCCGGGTTTTCTCCTCCTTCTCTCTCTCGGGTCTCACTTCTCTCTCTACTTCTCAATTTAGCAACTTAACTAATTTTTGGGATGAAGGAATGTCTCCTTCGAAGGCACATTCTATTTAACATGTCATAAAGACTTAAGTGGGCCTTGGCCTTGTTTAGACCGTGGGCTTCCACTACCCACACCCTCTACTAACTTAGACAATTTACTAAAGGATAACACATGTTTAACACTCACTCAATAAATTATATGACTTAAAAGTTAAAATGTTGCAAACCCTTAATAACTCAACTAAGTTAATTAATTGAATTATTTGGGGTGTTACAACTCCCGCATCCTGCTCTCCAGCTCCCAAGTCATGCTCTCACCAGCCGCTCCCAACCATACTACCTTGACCAAGGCAATGTCTTTCCCTCTCAGCACCTTCACTTCTCTATCATCAATCCTCACTGGCATAGTCTCCACAGTGAGATTCTCACGCACCTCTACATCATCCCTGTGAATCACATGAGACGGGTCTGGAATATACTTCCGAAGCTGTGACACGTGGAACACGTCGTGCAAGTTCGAAAGATTAGGCGGCAAAGCCACTCTATAAGCAACCTTTCCAACCCTCTCAGTGATTTGGTACGGTCCAATAAATCTAGGAGTTAACTTCTTTGCTTTCAGTGCACGCCCAACACCAGTCATAGGCGTGACCCTCAAGAAAACATGCTCACCAGCCTGAAATTCCAAGTCTTTCCTCCTCCTATCATGATAACTTTTCTGCCGACTCTGTGACTCTTTCATTTTCTCTCTGATCAACTTCACTTTCTCTGTAGTCTCCCTAACCAATTCCGGTCCAAGAGCAACACTCTCACCGGACTCATACCAACACAAAGGAGTCCTACACCTCCGACCATACAGTGCCTCAAAAAGAGCCATCCCTATACTCGAATGGTAGCTGTTGTTATAAGTGAACTCAATCAGTGGAAGATGTGTATCCCACGCACCTCCCTGCTCTAGCACACATGCTCTAAAAAGATCCTCCAAGGACTGGATGGTTCTCTCTGTCTGTCCATCCGTCTGAGGGTGATAAGCTGAACTCAACCTCAATCTAGACCCCAATGCCTCTTGCAAGCCCCTCCAAAAATCAGAAGTAAACCGAGGGTCTCTATCAGATACAATACTCTTCGGGACACCATGCAGCTTCACAATGACCTGAATGTATATCTCAGCCAACCTCGACACCGGATAAGTGATGTTGATAGGAATGAAATGGGCAGACTTAGTCAACCTATCCACAATCACCCAAATAGAGTCAAATCCCCTCACAGTGCTTGGCAACCCAGTCACAAAGTCCATGGAAATGCTATCACACTTCCATTCTGGAACCTCTAAAGGTTGCATCAACCCCGCAGGCTTCTGGTGCTCAATCTTTGAGTTCTGGCAAGTCAAGCATGCATATACGAACTGTGCTATATCATTCTTCATACCAGGCCACCAAAACAACTTTTTCAAGTCATGGTACATTTTTGTAGCACCTGGATGAATACTCAACCTGCTCATATGGCTCTCCTCAAGTATCATTTTCTTCAACTCAGCATCATCAGGAACACAAATTCTGTCTCTGAATCTCAATACACCCTGGGAATCCAACCTGTAATCCCCATCCACAGCTTGATCACCAGCAACCAACAAATCAACAAGCTTCACATCCAACTTCTGGGCGTCTCTGATACTAACCAAGAAGTCATTCCCAATCCTCAGCATACCCAGTCTAACACTCTGTGGTGTTACTTCACAAACCAAGCTCAAATCACGGAATTGCTCGATCAACTCCAATTCCTTTACCATCATTGCTGACATATGTAAAGTTTTCTGACTTAAAGCATCAGCCACGACATTAGCTTTGCCGGGGTGATAGTTCAAGCCAAAATCATAGTCTTTCAAAGAAATCTAACCAACGCCTCTGCCTCATATTCAGCTCCTTCTGGTCAAACAGATACCTCAAACTCTTGTGGTCACTGAACACCTCAAATCTGGTACCATACAAATAGTGCCTCCAAATCTTCAGCACAAACACAATAGCAGCCAGCTCTAAATCATGAGTAGGGTAGTTCTTCTCATGTGTCCTCAACTGTCGGGACGCATAAGCTACTACCTTCCCATCCTGCATCAATACACCTCCCAAACCCATCTTGGAAGCATCACAATATACAACAAATGGCTGATCCGACACAGGCAACACTAACACTGGGGATGTTGTCAACCTCCTCTTCAACTCATTGAAGCTCTCTTCACACTTTGCATCCCACACAAAAGCTCTTCCCTTACAGGTCAATTGGGTCAACGGAAGGGCTAGCTTGGAGAACCCCTCAATAAACCTCCTGTAATAACCAGCCAACCCGAAGAAACTTCTGATCTCAGTCACAGACTTTGGGCTCTCCCACTGCAACACTGCATCAACCTTGGCTGGGTCCACAGCTATACCATCACCAGAGATGATATGACCCAAGAAACTCACCTCATTCAGCCAGAACTCACACTTTGATAACTTAGCATAAAGCTTCTTCTCTTTCAACACCTCTAGCACCAATCTCAAGTGCTCTGCATGCTCCTCCTCAGACTTAGAGTACACCAGAATATCATCAATAAAAACAACCACAAACCGATCCAAGTAACTATGGAAGATCCGGTTCATGTACTCCATAAACACCCCTGGTGCATTAGTGACACCAAACGGCATTACAGAGTACTCATAATGTCCATACCTCGTTCTGAACGCTGTCTTCTGGATGTCTTCATCTTTCACCTTAATCTGATGATAGCCTGATCTCAAATCAATCTTGCTAAAAACCTTAGCACCCACCAGCTGGTCCATCAGATCATCAATCCTCGGAAGAGGATACTCATTCTTGATAGTCACCTTATTCAGGTGCCTATAATCCACACATAGGCGCATACTCCCATCCTTCTTCTTCACTAACAAAACTGGAGCTCCCCAGGGTGACACACTAGGCCTCACAAATTTCTTCTCAAGGAGCTCTTCCAACTGCTTCTTCAATTCAGATAACTCAGAAGCTGACATCCCAGACGGTGCCATGACACGTGCCTAGTACTGTGCACAAGCTCAATCCCAAACTCTACTTCCCTCTCTGGTGGCACACTAGGAATCTCATCAGGGAATACTTCAGGAAACTCAAACACCACCTGCAACCCTTCAACCACAGCTTGGTTCTCAGCAGACATAGACGCCATCAAAGCAAACAGATGACCACCCTCCGTCATTACCTTATGCAGCTGACCGGTAGACAACAAAACCGATTCTTCCTCTTCTGGAGGAAGGAAACTCACAGACTTGTTGAAACAGTTGATGTGCACATGGTTATCTACTAACCAGTCCATACCAAGAATGACGTCCAACCCACCCAATGGCAAACAAATAAGGTCAACCAGAAAATCTCTATCGAAGACTGACAGAGGACACTTAGCACACACTAGAGAGGTAGTCACCGAACCCTTAGCTGGATTGTCGATAACCATTCCCCTCTTCATAGAAGTTAACACTAAATTTAACTTTTCAGCACAGACAGCAGCAATAAAAGAGTGCGTAGCACCCGTATCAACAATAGCAACAACAGGTGTACCATTAATAAAACAAGTACCTCTGATTTCATTTGCCTCCTCTGAACCTTCTAGTGCAAAAACTCTCCCACTGGACCTCTCTTTCTTCGGTTTGGTGCACTTGGAGCTAAAGTGACCAGCTTCACCACAGTTGAAACACACTGCCTCCTTACGATCACAATCAGATGCCATGTGACCTTCCTTCCCACAACTGAAGCATATCTTCCCCCAAGCCTTGCACTCAAAACTCTTGTGACCCTGGCTTGCCACACTTGAAGCACACAATATCGCAGGGAGCATCTCCCACTTGGCTTCTTGCCTCGGCGGACCTCTTACCCTCCGCAGACCTACTACCACCAGCATACTTGCTACCACCAGCATATCTCTATTTACCTCTATCAGCAGACACCTCATATGGCTTACCCCTGTTCTGGAATTTACCCCTCTGGTCTCTCATGACTCTAGAGCGGGCATTGCTGTCCTCCTCATAAATCCTGCAGCAGTCAATTAAATCAGCAAACACTCTGATTTTTTGATACCCAATGGCTTGCTTGATATCAGCTCTCAACCCATTCTCAAATTTGATGCACTTTGAGAATTCAGAACCAGCCTCAGCATAGTGGGGATAGAACTTGGCCAGCTCTGTGAAATTAGCAAAGATACTGCAGGATACCATACTACCCCCTCGGCTCACCAAGGAACTCCAGCTCTTTCTTCCCCCTGACGTCCTCCGGGAAATACTTTCTCAAGAATTCCCTTCTGAACACAGCCCAAGTAACCTCCTCATGCGCAGCCCCTAGCCTCTCACTGACCTCTAACCACCAGTCATCAGCCTCCTCAGCTAGAGTGTGCGTACCATACCTGACTTTCTGCTCATCATTGCAGCCAATCATCCGGAAGATTCTCTCAATCTCCTTCAGCCATGCCAAAGCACCATCTGGGTTGTACCTCCCCTTGAAGGTAGGAGGGTTCTCCCTCTGGAATGTAGCCAGACTACGAGTCTCGATGATTCTCACGAGTCCCCATAACTCGCGCTATAGCTTGCAAAGCCTCAGCAAGAGCAGCATCAACCCGTCTAGCCATATCAACCTAGCACTGCAGCATGAACAACAATTCAGAACTAATTTAAGACACCTAATTGTCAAACTCAATATGACAGACAGACACACTTGGCCGGACAGACCAAACTTTTGCTCTGATAACACTAATGTAACACCCCATTTCTACCCGACAATTTATAATAAAAATCAGAGTTATAAAAATTTATTTCCAAATGGAGTGCTACACTTAATTCAGCACAAACAATAACAATTATAACATAAATCTTTTATTTCAACAATATAATACGCAACACCAACTCAAAGGATGGAATTTCTCAACACCTTATTAAATAATTCCACGCACCAGAAATAATAAACATTACGCAGCGGAAACAGAAATATAGTCTCAGATGGACAACAACAATCTCAAATACAACGTGGAAATATCAACTAAAATAGTTCAATAGTCAACAAAAGTAAATGACTAGAATCCTAAACCCATCCCCTAGGTGCTACGTATCAGAGCAGACCGACTCGGGGAAAGTGAAGGAAACAAGCCTTCACTCATGGCTACCTGTGGTAAACAACAACAGAAAGGGGTGAGTCTCAAACCACATAATAGACACTATAATAAACAGTATATTTAATCATAGTATCACACACATACAGTCATATAGCAGCATTATTCATAATAATCATCACTCAACAACACTCATGCCCTTTTATGAGAATGTATGCAATGCAGTCATGCATGTGGTACCGTTTTCCCCCATGGCAGTATCATCAATAAATTGAGTCCCCATGACTCTGGCCCCCATGGCCTCATCATCAGTATATCAACGTCGCGACCGCAGCCGAATGTATGCATGAGACTCCATGAACACATCACAACACAATTCACACATCATTATATTCACAATTTATATATCACTTCTCACCTCATTGTCAAATCTCAGTTTTTAGCCCCCATGGTTCATGCCCCCATGGCATCATCAATCACCTCATTAACTAGCTCATCACAATCATGTCCCAAGGACTGATCACAACTAGAGGACTAAACCTCACTCAGGGACCTAAAACACCCTTTAGGACCAAATTGTCACCTAGGGACTAAAACAGCACACCTAGGACCAAACTGTCACCTAGGGACCAAACTGTCACCTAGGGACCAAAACAGCACACACTTAGACACAAGGCAGCACTAGGCGCCATTTTCCCCCAAATCGCGCTCGTGCAACACAAAGACTAGCGCCAAAAACTCAAGAACTTGGCGCTCGCAGGCAACACGCTACCCCATCGGGCGCCATTTTCCACAAAGATTCAGGCGCGCCACAGCGCGACAATGCTTAGACACAAACTAAGACACAAATCGAGACATTACGATCTCGAACACGAAGCGCATTCTCAGCGCCGCTAGGCACAGCAAAGAACACAAAGCGCAATAGTGGCAAAGAATTTGGCGCCAGGCTTTGCGCCACATGCACCCACGCACCCTTGCCACAATTCTAGCGCCACCCTAGGCGCCATGGGCAGCCAAAATGGCGCCCAGCACTTAGACACCCACGCACACACCCACCTAGGCGCCACAACAGGCACCACAGGGCAGCCATTTGGCGCCCTGCACTTGGCACAAACACAACCAGGCGCATTGGGCAGCCACTTTTGGCGCCACACACCTAGACACAAAGACACACAAATCAAAACAAGGTGACACGAGCGCCATTCTGGGCGCCCTGGGCAGCCATTTGGCGCCCCTTTCACTGGCACACACACACATAGCCACTGCAACAGTGCACAGGGCGCCATTTTCCCAGCAACTTGGCGCCTTGGCAGTGACAACCTGCACACAGACACCCAAACAGTAACCCAGGCGCCATTTCTCCAACAATGTGGCGCCCAGGCAGCAAACACGCACGCACAGTCACTGCTACAATGACACAGGCGCCATTTCTCTAGGAAATTGGCGCCCTGCACAGCAACACAACACAAATGCCTACTGCTACAGTACACAGGGCGCCATTTCCCTAGCACATTGGCGCCCCATACTCCAAAATCCCAATTTCTTCAATTCCCCCAATTCCAATCATCATACACAATTCAAATACACTCTATAATCATTCTAATACCTTCAATTTCATATTTTAAACAACAATCACGCATCAAAACAAAATCAATATCGTGAAACCCTAACCTTAAGCCCTAAATCGATTTCATGCTCTATTTCACATTCAAATTCATCAAAACAAGCATACAACCATCAAATTCATCATCAACAAATACTATTAAGGACCCTATGATCTATATAGACCTATTATACTCCCTATTATAGAGTGAGACTCCCCTTACCTTAAATTACACCGTAGAAAATGCTTCTCACCAAGTCACCTACAAAACCTCAGCAACAATGGAGCTCTCCTCTTCTCCTTGCTTGGTGCGATCCAATCCTTCCTTCCACACTAGGGTTTTGCGTCGTTTTCCTTTCCTTTCTCTCTTCTCTTTTCGCAAACTTTCTTTCTTTTCCTTTCCTTTGCACAATGATGCGAAATGCATCACTACCAGGAGCCTAAGTCATTGGGCTTGGGCTCTTGGGTCAATATTTGCAGTCCCGGTATTTCCAATACCACTCCCTTCAATTAAATAAAATATTACATTATAATTTAATATTAATTAAAATAAGTGCAACACTTTAAATAATTTAATCAATTACTTAATTAAATCATTTAGGGTGTTACACGCGGACTCGAAGGGATTACTTAAATCCAAATGGTTAAGGGGGACACTTGGGTCCAAGGGAAAGTAGCAGATCCCTATGATTGCAAGGCTACATGGGTCGGGGGATAAATGAATCCCGCCGATTGTAGGAGTACTTGGGTCCCAGGACAAACTTTCATGAGGATCAAACAAAGAACGGTTTCGAGTGATCATCACTAAAAGTTCATCCCTAGTGATCAAACGAGCCTTGGCTTCGAATGACCGCTAGCAATTTACACGGAAATTGAAAAAGAGCGCTCGGGCTTGAGAGGGTTTCTCACATCCTCATTTCTGGAGAGGACACTTGGGTCGCAGGATGTACAATCATGAATGATAAGTAACAGAAGGGGGAAACTAGCGTGGGTGCGCTGTTCTGAAGGACCTGCATATGGAATACAACTTTTCTTGGGGCTTTCATGGTGATCAAACAAACAACGGTTTCGAGTGATCAACACTACTAACTTGGCCATTAATGGTCAAACAAGCAAAGGCTTCGAGTGAGCATTAACAACTTATTTGGATGCAAAATAATTTGGCAAAAACATGGATGTTCATGAGATGCGCTTTATTCTTTGATTTTTATTTTTTACATGCCATGAATGCAATGCAAATGTATGCCATGCAAATGTACTTTATGCAGATGTGTGCGATGCAATGACTTTAGTGGAATGATGAATGCAATGAGATGCTATTCTTGATCCTTCGTCTCTTTGATTTTCTTTGGTCAACTTTCTTTTTTCTGACTGTTTGTTTTTCTTTGCTTTTTCATTCTTTTTGTCTGATCTTTTCCTTTTTTCGCTCTTTTGCTCTCTTCGGCTTTTCTTCTTTTTGCTGGTTCGACCTTCCCGTGACACACACAACACGAGGTCGAGAAACTTATTAGAGTTGTTGTGGCGCACGAGCCAGGTGCAGGCCTGCTTTTATGATCTGCCATCTAGAATGGTCTATGAATGCAACTATTTTTCCT
This sequence comes from Oxytropis ochrocephala, assembly GCA_020916435.1. Lineage (NCBI taxonomy): Eukaryota > Viridiplantae > Streptophyta > Magnoliopsida > Fabales > Fabaceae > Oxytropis > Oxytropis ochrocephala. The sequence continues at coordinate 87,830,817 of CM037089.1, read as the reverse complement.
TGCAATTAGTATGATTTATGCACATGTTTTACAGGTCAGTATCACCATCATTATAAAACGTTTATTTTGAGCTGAAAAAGCAGAAAATAAAAGAGTGAACAAATGTGAGAAAGTTGAACTTTATTTACGTGGAAATCGGTCGTACAGGAAGTTACGCCGATTGCTTATTACACTTGAAAGTCTAAACTATGAAAAGACACGAAAAAAAGAGAGAAGCTAATTTCTGAGTGTCCGTCTTTGTGGAACAGTGCTAAACATTTACGTCCTTGACCTTGATCACTCCCTCATCCAAGTCTTCAGGGGAGTTGTATGCCTTTCTTTACTTTTCACGCTCAAGTTTTCCGACCCTAATTTTTGCCTAGATCGCCCTTTGCGGGTTTTCAATCCACCGAGTCGCTCTGATATTGCCTAGGCCGCCCTTTGCAGGTTTTCAACCTAGCGAGCTAATTCTTACTTGGCTTGTCTTTCTCTTTTTTCGTCTATTTCTTTCAGGCATAATACTTCTTCACTTGATCGTAATTGACTGGGTTCCTTAAATCTACATATGGGCCGTCATAAGTGGGTGTCCACTTCCCTCGGGGATCAGTCTGGATGGGCAAGATCTTCTTAAGCACCAGATCACCTTGCTTGAATTCACGAGGCCGGACTTTCTTGTCAAAAGCCGTTCTCATTCTCTGTTGGTACAGCTGCCCATGACACAAAGCTGCAATCCTTTTTTCTTCAATGAGGTTTAGCTGATCCGCACGCAGACTGCACTCTACTCTACTTCTTCCAGTTTAGTTTCCATCAGTACTCGCAGGGATGGTATCTCAACCTCGATTGGGAGGACTGCTTCTGACCCGTATACCATAGAGAAAGGAGTTTCCCCAATTGAGGTACGCACTGAAGTACGGTAGCCATGCAAAGCAGGGAAGCATCTCATGCCAATCCTTGTATGTGACCACCATTTTCTGAACTATCCTTTTGATGTTCTTGTTAGCTGCCTCGACTGCCCCATTCATCTTGGGCCGATAGGGGGAAGAATTATGATGTTGGATTTTGAACTCTGCACACAGGTCCCTCATCATTTTGTTGTTCAGGTTGCTGCTGTTATCAGTGATGATCTTGTTAGGAAAACCATAACGGCAAATCAGATCTTTCTTCACAAATTTGGCAACCACTGAACTGGTTATACTGGAGTATGAGGCAGCTTCAACCCACTTCGTGAAATAGTCAATGGCGGCCAGGATAAAGCGATGCCCGTTTGATGCTTTGGGTTCAATGGGACCGATGACATCCATCCCCCACATTGAGAACGGACGGATGCGATCGAAACATTGGCCGCGAGCGCACATGGATATGATCGGCGTAGATTTGGCATTTGTGCACTTTCGGACAAAGCTGTAGTAGTCACCTTCCATCTGCAACCAGTAATAGCCCGCCCTTAGAATCTGTCTAGCCATAGTATGCGCACTGGAATGAGTTCCGAATGAGCCTTCGTGTATAACTCTCATGATTCTTTCAGCTTCTTCTTTGGCAACACACCTTAAAAGGACCATGTCATAATTCCTTTTGTAGAGAACTTCACCGCTGAGGAAGAAATTCCTTGACAGTCGCCGAAGAGTTCTCTTGTCATTTTCAGATGCCCCGGGAGGGTATTCTCTGCTGATGATGTACTGTTTGAAATCATAATACCAAGGCTTGTCATCAGGCTCTTCATCTATGGTTGTGCAGTAGTGATGCGCAGGTAGACTCCGGTGCTGGATTGTGACATGAGTCAAGCTTTTATCACAATTGATATTGAACATGGATGATAAGGTTGCCAATTCATCAGCCAACTGGTTTTCGCTTCAAGGGATGTGTTTGAAAGTGATTTCGTCGAAAGACTCCATCAACTCTTTCACATAATTACAATAAGGAATCAGTTTGGGATCTCTGGTCTCCCAATCGCCTCTTGTAACACCCCCTTTCTAATTACTACTAATTAGCCAATTTAAAAATCAGAGTTTTCAAAAACTTTTCCACGCACCACAAAGAGAGTGCTACATTTTCATCAAGACATAATAACACATTGAAATTTCATAAAACAACTAGTACGTGATATAGCACTTCAAAATGGGGCGAACCCTCAAAAACACTTGTTTAGTTTTTACAACAACCGGAATATAATTCACTAGCACAGCGGAATATCAACAAGTCTGGGAGTATTTAATACATCACCAAATATCAGACTAAATACATCAAGACAAAATACTAAGTGACTAAGACGCCCCGCTCCAGTGCTACATATTAGAGCATGACCATAATTAGACTACTTCATTCGCTATCACCTGCAGGTTGCCGACATGAGAAGCAACATGAAAGCAGTAGGGTGAATCTCTTTACATAAATAATGAAGTGGCATATAGAGTCACAAGAAGGGGGGTTGAATTGTGACCCTTTGAAATTTATATCCTGCAACTTAGAAAATGTCCTCTCAAGTTGATACTTGGAGATGAGATAGTTAGCTTAAAACAATTTCACAAGACATACTCTTCTTGAGTAGGTTATATGTATTGAACCTTCTTTTTGTTTAAGTAGGTTCCACATGATGAACCTTCTCTAGTTAAGTAAGTTCAATTCATAATGAGTCTTGTGTTGTATTTATGCATAGAAACATTTTGTTCATCAAATGAATTTTATCCTTTTGTTGAACATGGTAATTCAGTGTTTGATAACTTGAGGAACATATTACCAAGACATATATATGTGAAGGATAAAACTCTTTAATGTAGAGAAGCTTATGAGAATGAAATCATTTCAGATTGAAGCTTCTATAAATGTTTTTAAAACAAGATATGATTTATGCATAAAATACATGAGTAGGTTAGTAACAATAGATGATCAATATAAAACACTAACTACTCAATGAAGAAGGTTAGTAATAATAGATAATCAATGTAAGATACTAACTTCTTAATGATGAGGATAGTCATGAATAATAGCTTGTAAGAGATATGTTGGTTTTAACTTTGAGATTAAATCATAGATTATAAGTTCTTAGTTAAAAACCGTTTTGAAAGGTTGAATAAATCAACCTTCTCATAGTTTGGACAATGGTGAATATGTTATAGCATGTTAGAAGATAGTAAGGAAAGCTAGTAAATAACACAAAGAGAGTTATGAGGGTCACCCAAACCTCGGCTACTCCTCTCCCCACGTCCACGTGAGTATTTCCACTATTTTCCAAATAGCCATTACACTTGCTTTTGATCAACACACAAAAGACTTCACCACCACTAGCTTTGATCACACACAACAACCTAGTGCACTCTTACACAGCTACGCCTAGCTGTTTCCACTCTCTTAGAAACTCTCCACTAGTTACCTAAGAATCACCTTATCAAGTATAATCACCACCAACACTCACCTATCCTAGGTAGCTTAATAGAACAACACACACATTGTAGTTTCTCATCAACACTCACCTACTCCTTAGGTAGCTTGATAGAACACTACACATGTTGTATTTTCTCATTAACACTCACCTTTATTTCTAGGTAGTTTGGTGAGATATTTACAAGATAATGTTTACAATAAGGGTTTTGGGGTTTTGGGATGTTTAAGAGCTTGAGAATAAATTACACAAAGTGTATACAATGATGCTCATCAAGCTAACACACACTCACTAAAAGAATCCCAGAATTTTACATTAGAAGCTTGGAGTGTGGGATGAGAAGGTTGGATGTTTCTTTGAGAAGCTTGAAAGATGAGAGGTTCCAACCCAAACTCATGCCTTGAATCTTCAAATTCCAGCCTTTAAATAGCCATGGAGACTGAATATAGCTGTTAGAAATTTGAATGGAGTTGAATAGAGTCGTTAGAAACTTGAATGGAACTCTTTGGAGTATCCTTTGGTCCATAGGAGTGACTTTAAGTAAGGTACAAAAGTTGACAGCTTTTGAACCTTCTGAAGTCTGTCTTTATGCTTTAACTGACACATTCAACCTTCTTCTTCTGACATTGTACTCCTCTAGTAGTCTAGTCTACAACCATGCTTCAGTTATATCCGTTGGACAGCCTGGAATTAATTTGAATCAACCTTCTGAAGCTTCCTAGCATGAATAAACACCTCAAATGTGCCATATGAATAATCATTCATTACCTTCTTTTATATTCAAACTTTCAGCACATTTTATGACTTGGAATCTTCATTTAATTCACCTTAAGATCATTCAAGAAGAGTTAATGTGTTTGGGATAATTTTGATATGGTTTCCAGCAACCTTCTGAACATTGTTTCTTCCTTCACTTTAACCTTCTTAACATTGAACTTATACTTCCAAGGTGTTTTGTTAGTCAAACTTCTTTTGACTTCAGTCAAACTTTCTGTTGACTTTTGGTCAACCTTCTGTTGACTTTCGGTCAACCTTCTGTTTGACTTTCAATAACCTTCATTTTTGACTTTCACCAACCTTCTATAGAAAGGTCAAACCTTACATTGACTTTATTTTTTAAGCTTCTCATGAGTTAACCTTCTCAAGGTTTTTCTACCTTTATAATATACCAATATTGTAGACCATGGTAGAGCCTTAGTTTGCTAAGTCTTTGGCTTGGTTTAACCTTCTTTTTGCCATGGTCAAACCTTCACGTAGTCCGAACCTTCTAGAGTTTTAACACTCTCAATTATTTATCTTCTATGAAAAGTATTGGCTTGGTAAAACCTTCTTATTTGACTTGGTCAAGCCTTCTCAAATGACTATTCCTTACTTGAATGAACTTTGATGTTCCTAGGAAGAATCATTGATTTACCTCTTCTTCATTTAATACCTTTTCTTGACTTGGTCAAATGTTCTGTTGACTTAAGCAAACTTTCTCAAATGATTATTCCTCAACCCAATAAACTTTGATGCTTTTAGGAAGAATCATTGAGTACCTCTTCTTCAGTTCATCAATGAGAGTGATTGTTCTTTAGTTGTTGAAGTTTCCTAGAGTAGGTTGCTTGTTTATTTGAACCTTCTTATCTTTTGAACTTTCTCCAACTATTTTAACCTTCTTTAACTATTGAACCTTCTCATATGTGAACCTTCTTATGTTTATTTCTACCCTTGACTTTTTGCATGTTTTAGTCTTGCTCTATGATATGCTTCTTAATAAGCTTTTGAACCTTTGAGTAAGAGAGCATTGGTAGAATATAACCTGATTAATGACTATGAGAATCTCCTTTGTAGAGACTTGTAGAAACCTTTGATCCATCTAGTCATTAGGTTATTAGGACTCTCTTGATAGGAATTCAATTAGATGATTTGCATTTACTTTGATTGCCTAAAGTCTTCTCTGTTTTCTTTGTGAATTTCCTAGTCCCACACATTGTAATAGTAAAGATAATATGTCTTCATGAAGCTTGCATTACTATTCTTGTAACTTTGTTGGTGCTACTCTTATTCTTCAATTTTTTGAGAATGGCATGCAATGGATTGATCTAATTTGCTTCTAGCATGTCCACTTGAAAGAAACCTGTTCTTTTCAACAAACTCAAGACACCCATTAGTAGAGCACCATTCAGAATACTTAAGCTTTAGTTCATAAGGTTTGTTATCATTAAAACCATATATCAAAAAGGGTTTTATCTCAACAAATAATAGCAAATAGGATAAGCATTATATTAGGGAAGGCAACTAGCAACAATCACATTCCAACAATTATTATATCGCATTAAGTATGGCACATCAGCTCACAAACATCATACAGCAACACCAATTTCATGAATGTATGCATGTATGCAAGTATGCATGTGGTACCATCAATGTAACACCCCGGAAAATATTTAATTGAATTATTAAATTTATTGGAGGCGTGATTAATTTGATTAAAATTGATGGGTGTTGTTCAGGAGGTGGAGCGAGTAAAAAGGGTGGTGTTGGCGTGGGAGGCCCAGCGCTTGTTGAGCCCACAGCTTAAACCCTAGGGGTCTAAGCCAAGCTCCTCTCAATTTCACGTTTTTGGAGAGAAAGAAATCAGAGTTGAGAGAGAGAGAGAGAGAGAGAGAGTGCGCTGCACTACAAGGAGAGGAAGGAAGGTAATTTCGCAAGTTTTCTTCAGGTGAGAATTCTTGATCCTTCTATGCCGTTTTTCTTCATTATCTTAGTGTTGTAGCCTATCCCTAACCTCCATTGTGTTGATTCCTCATTGATCAAAGGAGAGAGAGTGGCTGTGATTTCAAAGGAAGAAGAAGAAGTTTCGTTCGTTGTGTTGCTGGGTTTTGTACGTGATTCCATCATCGTTATTTTCCGGATCATACAAATTCGAGGTAAGGGAGAGCGTTTCGGTTTGACATGATTGAGTATTATAGTGGGGTTTTGTGGGGTTTGTGGGAATGGAAATTGTGGATGAAATTGATGAATTATTGAGATGATTGCTGAATTTTGATGTTGTAATATAAATTGATGATTTTTGATGTTGCTGAGGAATTATTGAGATAATTGCTGAATTTCGATGTTTGTGATCTGAATTGATGATTTTGATGTTGTTGATAAATTGTTGATTGTTCTTGATGAACCATTAGTGATGATGTGATGAGTGATTTGGTGAATAAAATGTGTTTTTGGTGTTGATGATCTGAATTTTCTGCACAATTTGATGTTTTCTGCGCATTCGCGCCTCGCTTGCGCTTAAGTTGCGCTCCAGGCGCAAGTACGCTGCACTGTGGCCTGCTGCTGCTGCCCATTCGCGCCTCGCTTGCGCTTAAGTTGCGCTCCGAGCGCGAGTCACTGTTTCTCACTGTTTTCTTGCTGTATTTCTTAAATTGTTGTCACGTTTTTGAAAAATTGATATCTTGCGAACCGGGAACCCGATTGAGGTGTTCTAAAATGCGTTGGAAAGCTTATTCAGAGGCCTAACTGAATATTCTATTTTTAAGGCAAAATAAACTGTTTTGTGTTGCCGTTTATACAAATTAAAATGTGATGTTTTCCAAACTTGAAAATGTGGTGTTATTCCTCCGAATTTAAAATACGTTTTCCTCCAAATTAAGATGTGATGTTTTATAAATTAAAACGGGATGTTTTTCTAAACTCTAAGCGTGTTGTTACCCGGATTTCAAAGGTGGTATATGTGATGATGATGTAACCTGAATTGTGATGATTTGTGACGAATATACTCTATGAGTATGATTATAATGACGTTGTGATGTGATTGCGATGAATTGCGATGAATACACTCTAAAGTGTTTTATGACGAATTGCACATGTGTCCATAGAGTCTCATAGCATGTGCATAATGTGACGAATAGGCTTCGGCCTCTTGCGACGAATAGGCTTAGGCCTCTTATTGGTGACAAGCAGCCCATAGTGGCTTATTGCGACGAGTATGGTACCATCATGCATATGCCCCGGCAGCGCGTTGCATTTACATGCATATTCATTGGATCGTGACTTGTTGTCATATTGTGGTTTGAGTTGGTGTTTGGCGAAGATGTTATGATGTTGAGAACGACGTTGTATGATTGTTTGTGTTCATTACTTTACTATGTGCTTAATTATGCTTTGCTGAAATTCTCACCCCTTCTGCTTGGAATGTTGCTCTTTTGTGGCAACGCTGCAGTAAATCATGAGTGAAGGTCTTGCTTGCCTTCGGTGTTATCTATTGGGGCTGTCTGTCGAGTCGCTCTCTGATACCGTAGCACCTAGGGGGCGTAGTTGACATTTATTTGTTATGAATTAACTGTTCAATGACTATGTTGAGAGTAGGAGATGTGTTTTTTGAGAGGCTTAGTGAGCTATTATTTTATTCCGCTGTGACATGTTGAATTATGATATTTAATGTTTTATGACGGTGGTTTTACTGCACAAACTTTAACAAGTGCAATTGATGAGTTTTTGTGACGAGGTAGCATTTCTTTTCTACTAATTAAATTAATATTTTCGAAAAGGAAATTACTCTGATAATGACGTGTAAATTGAGGGGTAGAAAAGGGGTGTTACATTAGTGGTATCAGAGCAGTTCGGTCTGTCCGGCCGGTTGTTGAGTCGTCGAGTTGAGTAGCATTTGAGTTTTGTTACTCGTTTCTGAATTATGTTCTTTGTTGCAGTGCTAGAATGGCAGAACGGAACGATGTTGCACTTGCTGCTGCTTTGCAGGCTATAGCTGGAGTTGTGGGCAACATACCCGATGCCTTAGGTGCTGCGACGCATAGTTTGGCTACGTTCCAGCGAGAGAACCCTCCTACTTTTGAAGGCGGGTATAATCCTGATGGTGCTCTGGAGTGGCTGAGTGAGCTGGAGAGGATCTTCCGCGTCATGGATTGTACCGATGCTCAGAAGGTCCGTTACGGCACGCACATGTTGAAGAAAGAGGTTTATGACTGGTGGAGGACGACTAGTCAAGGGTTGACGGTCGCCAACGAGGAGATCACTTGGGTTTTGTTTGAGAGGGAGTTCAAGAGAAAATACTATCCGGAGGATGTCCGCGGAAAGAAAGAGGTTGAGTTTTTGAGACTTGAACAAGGTAGCATGACTGTGACTGAATATGCTGCAAAGTTTGCTGAGCTATCCAAGTTTTATCCGCACTATGATGGAGAAGGTGCGGAGTTCTCCAAATGCATTAAGTTTGAAAACGGGTTGCGTGCTGACATTAAGAGAGCCATAGGGTATCAACAGATCCGTGTGTTTCCCTTGTTAGTTAATAGCGCCAGGATTTTTGAGGAGGACAATAATGCCTTCTCCAGAGTTATGAAAGAAAAGCAAAAGAACTTCTCGGGTCGTGGTAAGCCATATGAGGTGCCTGCTGGTAAGGGCAAAGGGAAGTTTGTTGGTAAGTTTGTGGGTGAGTCTAAGCGAAGTGGGGGAGATGTTGCAGGCAGTGTTACTTGTTATACGTGTGGGAAAGTAGGCCATAAGAGTTCGGATTGCCCAAATAAGGATAAGAGGAGATGCTACCGGTGTGGGAAAGAGGGACACATGTCTTCCAACTGTGATAAGAAGGATATAGTATGCTTCAACTGTGAGGAGAGTGGACACGTCAGTGCACAGTGTCCAAAACCCAAGAAGGAGAGGTCGTATGGAAAGGTATTTGCTCTAGCTGGATCGGATGTGGTGAATGAGATTCGAGGTACGTGTTATATCAATGATTTCCCTCTTATTGCTATTGTTGATACGGGTGCTACCCATAGTTTTATTGTTGTTGCTTGTGTTGAGAAGCTAAGTCTTACCTTGTCTGATATGTTAAGAGAGATGGTTATCGATACTCCAAACAGGGTTCGTGACCACCTCCGTTGTTTGTGCTAAATGTCCCGTATCCATGTATGGTAGAGAATTTTTGGTTGACTTTGATTTGTTTGCCGAGTGGAATGGATGTTATTCGGGTATGGATCGTTAGTTGATAACCATGTTCATATCAACTGTCGTGAAAGGTCCGTGAGTTTTGCTTCGCCGGAAGAGAAATCTGATTTGATATCTGCGGATCAGTTTCATAGGAAGATGAGGGAAGAGGTCCAGCTGTTTTCTCTGTTAGCGTCGTTGTCTGCCGAGAGCCAAGCGAAGATTGATGAGTTGCAGGTAGTACGAGAATTTTCTGAGGTGTTTCCTGATGAGATTCCGGATGTGCCACCAGAGAGGGAGGTGGAGTTTACTATTGACCTGGTTCCTGGCACTAAGCCTGTGTCTATGGCACCATATAGAATGTCTGCGTCTGAGTTGGCGGAATTGAAAAAGCAACTTGAGGAATTATTAGAAAAGAAGTTTGTAAGACCGAGTGTGTCGCCGTGGGGAGTTCCGGTGTTGCTAGTGAAAAAGAAAGATGGTAGTATGAGGTTGTGTGTAGACTACCGTCAATTGAATAAAGTTACAATCAAAAACAAGTATCCGTTGCCAAGAATTGATGACTTGATGGATCGCTAGTGGGTGCTAAGGTATTCAAAGAAGATTGACTTAAGGTCCGCTATCACCGATCAAGGTAAAAGATGAAGACGTCCGTAAGACGGCGCGTTAGGACAAGATACGGGCACTATGAGTATTCCATAATGCCTTTCGGTGTGACTAATGCGCGGGGTATTCATGGGGTACATGAATCAAATTTTTCGCGAGTATCCGGACAAGTTTGTGGTGGTCTTCATTGATGATATTCTAATTTACTCTAAGTCGGAAGAGGAGCATGCGGGGCATCCGAAGTTGGTGTTGGAAATTCGAGGATCGAAAGTTATATGCGAAGTTGTCCAAATGTGAGTTTTGGTTGAAAGAAGTCGGTTTCCTCGGTCATGTGATTTCTAGTGAGGAATTGCGGTGGATCCTTCTAAGGTTGATGCAGTGTTGCAGTGGGAGTCTCCGAAGTCAGTTACTGAGATAAGGAGTTTTCTGGGATTAGCTGGTTATTATAGAAGATTCATTGATGGGTTTTCGGTTGGCTCTACCGCTGACCCAATTGACTTGCAAGGGTAAGGCTTTTGTTTGGGACGACCGCTGTGAAGAGAGTTTCAATGAGTTGAAAAGGAGGTTGACTACATCCCCGGTGTTGACCACCGCCTAATCCGGTTGAGCCGCTTTTGGGTTTATTGCGATGCTTCCAAGATGGGTTTGGGTGGTGTGCTTATGCGAGAATGGGAAGGTGGTCGCTTATGCATCGAGACAGTTGAGAACTCATGAAAAGAATTACCCTACTCATGATCTAGAACTTGTTTGTGGTATTTACATTGAAAATCTGGAGGCACTACTTGTATGGATCGAGATTCGAGGTGTTCAAAGATCACAAGAGTCTACGGTATCTGCTCGATCGTAAAGAATTGAATATGAGGCAACACGGTGGTTGGAACTATTGAAAGATTATGATTTTGAATTGAGTTATCACCCGTAAGGCCAATGTGGTTGCGGATGCGCTTGAGTCGGAAGACTTTGCACATGTCGGCATTGATGACTAGAGAGCTTGAGTTAATTGAGCAATTCAGAGACATGAGTCTAGTTTGTGAAGTTACACCTCAGAGCGTCAGGTTGGGTATGTTGAAAATTGGCAATGATTTTATGGCAGGTATCCGAGAAGCGCAGAAGTTAGATGTGAAATTGGTTGATCTGATGAGTGGAATTGGTCAGTCTGGGAATGAGGACTTTGAGATAGATGCGCAGAATGTGTTGAGATATCGAGGAAGGATTTGTGTTCCCGAAGATGAAGAAATGAGGAAGGCGATCCTCGAGGAGGGCCACAAGAGTAAGTTGAGTATCCATCCGGGAGCAACGAAAATGTATCAAGATCTGAAAAAGATTTTCTGGTGGCCTGGATTGAAGCGTGATGTGGCAAAGTTTGTGTATTCGTGTTTGACCTGTCAGAAATCGAAGGTCGAGCATCAGAAGCCTGCAGGAATGGAGCAACCGTTGAATGTTCCAGAGTGGAAGTGGGATAGTATTTCCATGGATTTCGTGACGCGGTTACCCAATACAGTGAGAGGACATGATTCAATTTGGGTAGTTGTGGATAGATTGACAAAATCTGCTCATTTCATTCCTATCGGTATTAAGTATCCGGTGTCGAGATTGGCAGAGATCTACATTCAGGTGATTGTGAAGCTACATGGCATTCCCTTGTGCATTGTGTCGGATAGAGACCCAAGGTTCACTTCAGACTTTTGGGGTAGTTTGCAGAAAGAGTTGGGTTCGAGATTGAGGTTGAGTTCACTTTATCATCCTCAAACCGATGGATGATTGAGAGGACGATTCAATCGTTGGAGGATCTGTTGAGGTCCTGTGTTCGGAGCCAGGAGGTGCGTGGGATACTCATCTTCCATTGATCGAGTTTACATACAACAATAGTTATCATTCCAAGGATTGGGATGGCGCCGTTTGAGGCGTTGTATGGTCGGAGGTGTAGGACTCGGTGTGTTGGTATGAGATCGGGAGAGTTTGGTACTTGGACTCGAGCTAGTCGAGAAACTACCGAGAAGGTAAAGATGATCCGGAGGAAATGAAATCGTCGCAGAGTGATGGAAGAGCTACCATGATAAAAGGAGGAAGGATTTAGAATTTGAAGCGGGTGACCACCGTTTCTTGAGGGTTACACCTATGACCGTGTTGGGCGTGGCGCTTGAAATCGAAGAAGTTGACTCTCGTTTCATCACCGTGTCGACACGGAAAGAGTTGGAAGTGTTGGATATCGGGTGGCCTTGCCACCTAATCATTCGAACTTGCACGACGTGTTTCACGGTCGCACCTTCGAAAGTATATTGCGGATCCGCTCTCATGTGATCCAAACCGATGATGTAGAGGTGCGGGATAATCTCACCGTGGAGACCGTGCTCTGCATTTAATCGAGGATAGGGAAGTGAAGACCCTTCGAGGTAAGAAGATCAATCTGGTGAAGGTTGTTTGGTTTGGAGCACCGGTGAAAGCCCGACATGGAGCCGGAAGATAAGATGCGAGAGTCGTATCGTAATTGTTTGAATCGGTATGTTTTCGAGGACTAAAAATCCTAAGTGGGGAGAGTTGTAACACCCTAAAATATTTAATTGAATTATTAAATTTATTGGAGGCGTGATTAATTTGATTAAAATTGATGGGTGTTGTTCGGGAGGTGGAGCGAGTAAAAGGGTGGTGTTGGCGTGGGAGGCCCAAACTTCTTGTCGAGCCCACGCCTTAAACCCTAGGGGTCTAAGCCAAGCTCCTCTCAATTTCACGTTTTTGGAGAGAAAGAAATCAGAGTTGAGAGAGAGAGAGAGAGAGAGTGCGATGCGCTACAAGGAGAGGAAGGAAGGGAATTTCGCAAGTTTTCTTCAGGTGAGAATTCTTGATCCTTCTATGCCGTTTTTCTTCATTATCCTAGTGTTGTAGCCTATCCCTAACCTCCATTGTGTTGATTCCTCATTGATCAAAGGAGAGAGAGTGGCTGTGATTTCAAAGGAAGAAGAAGAAGTTTCGTTCGTTGTGTTGCTGGGTTTTGTACGTGATTCCATCATCGTTATTTTCCGGATCATACAAATTCGAGGTAAGGGAGAGCGTTTCGGTTTGACATGATTGAGTATTATAGTGGGGTTTTGTGGGGTTTGTGGGAATGGAAATTGTGGATGAAATTGATGAATTATTGAGATGATTGCTGACTTTTGATGTTGTAATATAAATTGATGATTTTTGATGTTGCTGAGGAATTAGTGAGATAATTGCTGAATTTCGATGTTTGTGATCTGAATTGATGATTTTGATGTTGTTGATAAATTGTTGATTGTTCTTGATGAACCATTAGTGATGATGTGATGAGTGATTTGGTGAATAAAATGTGTTTTTGGTGTTGATGATCTGAATTTTCTGCACAATTTGATGTTTTCTGCGCATTCGCGCCTCGCTTGCGCTTAAGTTGCGCTCCAGGCGCAAGTACGCTGCACTGTGGCCTGCTGCTGCTGCCCATTCGCGCCTCGCTTGCGCTTAAGTTGCGCTCCGAGCGCGAGTCACTGTTTCTCACTGTTTTCTTGCTGTATTTCTTAAATTGCTGTCACGTTTTTGAAAAATTGATATCTTGCGAACCGGGAACCCGATTGAGGTGTTCTAAAATGCGTTGGAAAGCTTATTCAGAGGCCTAACTGAATATTCTATTTTTAAGGCAAAATAAACTGTTTTGTGTTGCCGTTTATACAAATTAAAATGTGATGTTTTCCAAACTTGAAAATGTGGTGTTATTCCTCCGAATTTAAAATACGTTTTCCTCCAAATTAAGATGTGATGTTTTATAAATTAAAACGGGATGTTTTTCTAAACTCTAAGCGTGTTGTTACCCGGATTTCAAAGGTGGTATATGTGATGATGATGTAACATGAATTGTGATGATTTGTGACGAATATACTCTATGAGTATGATTATAATGACGTTGTGATGTGATTGCGATGAATTGCGATGAATACACTCTAAAGTGTTTTATGACGAATTGCACATGTGTCCATAGAGTCTCATAGCATGTGCATAATGTGACGAATAGGCTTCGGCCTCTTGCGACGAATAGGCTTAGGCCTCTTATTGGTGACGGTGTGCCCATAGTGGCTTATTGCGACGAGTATGGTACCATCATGCATATGCCCCGGTGTGCGTTGCATTTACATGCATATTCATTGACTGTGACTTGTTGTCATATTGTGGTTTGAGTTGGTGTTTGGCGAAGATGTTATGATGTTGAGAACGACGTTGTATGATTGTTTGTGTTCATTACTTTACTATGTGCTTAATTATGCTTTGCTGAAATTCTCACCCCTTCTGCTTGGAATGTTGCTCTTTTGTGGCAACGCTGCAGGTAACCGCGAGTGAAGGTCTTGCTGCCTTCGGTGTTATCTATTGGGCTGTCTGTCGAGTCGCTCTCTGATACCGTAGCACCTAGCTAGGGGGCGTAGTTGACATTTATTTGTTATTAATTAACTGTTCAATGACTATGTTGAGAGTAGGAGATGTGTTTTTTGAGAGGCTTAGTGAGCTATTATTTTATTCCGCTGTGACATGTTGAATTATGATATTTAATGTTTTATGACGGTGGTTTTACTGCACAAACTTTAACAAGTGCAATTGATGAGTTTTTATGACGAGGTAGCATTTCTTTTCTACTAATTAAATTAATATTTTCGAAAAGGAAATTACTCTGATAATGACGTGTAAATTGAGGGGTAGAAAAGGGGTGTTACAATCAACCTCCATAATTTTTCCTTGAGGGCACAACCACCATAATAGATATCAACAACCACCATACGATATCAAGGCCGAAGCCTACAACCACCATTTGATGCATATGAAGTATGAGACACCATGAACAATGCATCAATCACACACAATCTCATTATATGTAAATTACCACCACCATTGAACAACCACTTTAATCAACCACCTTAAACAACCACCTTAAGGTGTTAAACAACCACCATCAAGTATTAATCAACCACCATAAAATACTAATCAACCACCATAAAGTATTATTCAACCACCATAAAATATTAATCAACCACCTTAAAATATTACTCAACCACCATAGAATATTACACAACCACCTTAAACTCACCAAGACATCCCAAACACTAGCTCTAAGGCTAAACATAGCTCTAGGCTAACACCAATGCCAAGGACCAACTCTCACAAAAGGACCAACTTGTCACCTAAGGACTAAACCGACACCCACAAGGACTAAACGGTCACCTAGGGACTAAACAGTCACATAGGGACCACAACGACACATTAGGAGGATCAATAGTGTACAAGGACCAAAACAACACTTTTAGGGACCAAACGGTGAACAAGGACCAAAACAGCATTTCTGGGGACTAAAAGGTGAAAATGGACCAAAATAGCATTTTTGAGGACTAAAAGTGAACAAGGACCAAAACAACATTTTTGGGGACTAAGACACAACATAGCAGCACAGGACAGCACTTAGACAATATTCAGCAGCATTTGATAGCACTTAGACAATATTCAGCAACATTAGACAACACTTAAGATAAGGCACAAGGCCACACCATGACACACACGCCCAACCGGGGCAACACGGGCATGCCACTTTGGCGCCCCTCTCCCCCCAACATACGCCCACACACCCATTTCACCAACATACACCCATTTCACCAATACACTTAAACAACAAAATAGTGGCACAATGCTGAACCCCTACAGCAGTGCACTTACTTCGGCGAATTAATTCAAATACCAAACGACATCGGATTTCAACAAAAGACCACTCATTGGAAAGCTCTCTGAGTGTAGTTTCTACCTATGATTTTAGTTATTCAAAATAAGTATCCAGTTGGTACAGTTTTTCAAAACACTACACTGAGGTACCAAAATCGGACAGAACTCTTTACCCAACTTGCAACCAAATTTTATTTCTCATTTCTTTATGAAATTTCGTGAAACCAGTGCCTATTTCGTAGAGGATTAAGTCTAATTTTCAATGAAATAAGAATCATTCAAAACGTAGTTCAATTGAGAACACAAAACCTGCAAAAACCGAACCTACTCCCAGTTTGATTCCAGAAATTTGACCTAACTTTGGAGACTCATAACTTGAGCTACACAACTCCAAATTGAACGAAACCAAAGGCCAAACGACTGGCCTTAAGTCTATTTTCAAAAACAATTAGCCACATAATTTTTGAATCAACCAAACAGTACCAGTTTGAGAAAAACCGAAACAGTGTCCAGAAAACACACAAAAACCATAAACAAGTAAAACTCATCATCAACACCCAATAAAATTAACATGGCATTTCATCAAATTGAGTTCAACACAACACCAACCAAAACAAATAACACAAATCAATCAATTGACTATCCTAAAACCTAACCCACATAGTATACTCATCATATACCCTATTATGAATGAAAGAGAGCCCCCTAACCTTAGAAATTGAAGAACTCTAGTAACCCTCCTTCACCACTTCAAGAACCACCATAACTAGTTACTCCACCACTTTGAGCTTCAAACCCCATCCATGGCAAAATGGAAATGAGAAGGAATGAGTGGGTAAAACTTACACTAATGGAAAGAGCAAGAAAAATGAGAAAGATTGGTGTCAAAACCCACTTACCCCAAGCCAAAATGAGAAAATACTCTCCCTCCCTCCTTCATTCAGCTGCTGGCCGTCCCTCCCTTCACTCTCTCCCTCTGCTTTTCTTTTTTTTTCTTTCTTCAAATGAGTAGAAAACCCTACACCCCAAAGTTATTTCCTTGAATTTGGGCCTACTAATGGGTCATGGGCCCTTTATTTGCACCTCCTAGTTACTTCAACCACTCCCTGACATAATTAAATCACCACTCCCTTATTTACTTCCTAGCACCTCTTAGTTATATTAAACACTCTATTATTCTTTTAATATAACTATTCACTATAACACCTAATTAAATAAAATAAAACTCCAAGTTAATTATTTGACTTAAATAAATGTTGCAAGCCTTAAATAACTTAATTAAATAAATAATTAAATTATTTTGGGGCGTTACAACTCTCCCCCACTTAGAATATTTTTGTCCTCGAAAATTTACGCCAACTCATGAAATCAACATTAAATCTCCTTATCACCTCTAACCGTTCTCACCCATGTTCTATCGTACACTCAACAGACCAAACACCCTCCTCTACACTCTTACTCCCCAAATAGGTATTCTAACCTGTAGGTTATCAAAATTCTACCCGACTACCCAAACCCCGTCTAAGGTTCACCCAAGACACGAATGCCTATATCGTCACGTTTATTTTCATATTCAACAAAATGGAAACGCAAATACCAAAGACAACAACAATCGTGGCCAGAGGCTCAAACAACACCAACAACCGCAATTAACACAACAACACCAATCTCAACAATCAACACGACAATATCAACAAAATTCAACTTCAACTTATTCAACACTGTAAGGTATAGGATGAGAGGCCTGTCTGACACAGGTGGCATTAAGACTGGTGGATTCTGCAAGTAAACCTTGATTTTCTCAAAGGCAGCTTGACACTGGTCATTCCCCTTCAGCTCTTGATTTTTGCACAGTAATTTGAAGATTAGCTCGCAAGTAGCAGTCAACTGGAAGATGAATCGGGAGTGTAATTCAACCTTCCGAGGAAACCACTGACTTCTTTCTCTGTTTTGGGCACCGACATCTCGAGGACGGCTTTTACTTTGTCCGGATCCACCTCGATTCCCTTCTGGCTGACAATAATACCTAGCAACTTCCCTGATCTCACCCCAAATGTGCACTTGGCCGGGTTTAACTTGAGTTTATATTTCCTCAACCGTTCAAAGAGCTTCTGCAGATTGACAATGTGCTCCTCGTCGGTTTTAGATTTTGCGATCATGTCGTCCACATAAACCTCAATCTCTTTATGCATCATGTCGTGAAACAGCGTGACCATGGCCCGAATGGCATGACCTTGTAACAGAATGTTCCCAGAGCGTTATGAAAGTTGTTTTTTCCATATCTTCGGGGTCCATCTTGATCTGATTATATCCCGAATATCCATCCATGAAGGAGAATAACGAGTGTTGAGTCAGCACTATCCACTAAGAGATCAATGTGAGGCAAAGGAAAATCGCCTTTAGGACTAGCACGATTCGCATCTCTGAGTCAATGCACATTCGACCTTCCCGTCCTTCTTCTAACCGGACAATATTGGCAACCCATCGCTTGCATTTCTGGCCACCGCTAGAATCAAAGGCCAAATCGCTTTTTCACCTCATCCCTAATCTTTAGGGACATCTCGTGTTTCATCCTTCGAGTTTCGCTTACAAAGTGGGCATTCGTGATTGATCGACAACTTATGCATCACAATGTCGAGATTCAACCTGCATATGTCTTGATAAGACCATGCAAACACATCGACGTAATCGTGCAAGAGCTGAACCAACTTCAGGAGATCATTCTCATCCATCGCCGTACCAACCTTGACCTCCTTCTTGTTCTCAGCTGTACCTAAATTGATCACTTCAGTGGATTCCCCGTGAGGCTGAATAACCCTTTCTTCTTGTTTCATTAGTCTCATGAGTTTTGGAGGAGTTTCCCAGTCTTCCTCAACATCCCCCTCAGCTTGATTGATAGGGTGATCAAAGTCAAAATATGGACCATTAACACTGCTATTTTCAGAGACAATTATTGTTGGTCTGCATTTTGCCAAAGCGAAAAAGCAAAATGAAAAGCGAAACAAACAAGCAAAAAACAGGGAAAAGGACACATGAAATGAAGAGAAATGATTTTTATTGATTGAAAATTCAAAATAACGTTTTTATTAATGATGATGATTCTGAAAATAAAAACATGAGTGCCCCTAGCAGCTTGTTGATAAACTCTAATTAAGTGCATTTTTAGAGATGTTTTTGAATTACTTTTAGAACAATTATTAGCAGTTATATGAATTATTGACTTACATTTGCTATTTATTTTTGCAAAGAAGAAGATAATGTGAAAAGAACAAAAATTCAATCTAATGATACTCAAATCATCAATTATATATATGGGCTAGCAAATATAGAATTGGGGGGTGGATATATTAAAAAGAATTGGCCCATGCAATGAATAAGCTGACCACGTGAAGATAAAGTAAAGAGGAGGTTGTTTTCAATTAAGGGTGTGGCACGAAACCCTAGGCATGAATTTTAAAAGGGTTTTGCATTGCAGCATGAATGGGGGGAAGTTGATTAAGATATAAAAAAAGCTGCAACGTGAGAACGAGGGGAGACCTGACGGCACACACACTGTGGAAGAGAGAGGAATAGTGCTTTCACCAAAATAAAAAGGATTGGCACGCATCCAGGAGGGAGATCTGACGCGAGAAGAAAAAAACGGGTACCCGTTTTTGACACCGTGAGAGAGCTTTGGAGCAAAATACAGAGACTGAATACAGGATAAGAATTTACTCAATCTCCGGGTTATTTTTATATTCTGTAATTCATGACTTTAAATTTTATTCCAATGTTCTTGAACACTATGGATAGCTAAATCCTTTTCTAGGGTCGTAGGTGGATCTTGCTTGATTAGAGACATTTTTATGTTTTAATTTATGCTTTGAATTCCTGGGTTTTTTTAATTCAATTAATATTATCCTATTGCTTTATCACATAATTAGGATTGACAACCCTCTGCATGTTTATAATCAATTAGTTGATCAATGATCGCATCAGAATTAGTTGGTGGACCTATAGGATAATTGGGATCAGTAATTAGGGAATGACCAAACCGTAATTTAGTCTTTCAATCATTCAACCTTTTGTGCTTTATGCTTTTCTTGAATTTAAATTCTTGCATGACCAAACAAGGGTTAATTTAGGAAAAAGAATACTAATCACGAATGACCAAACGGATGAGCAGCTTTAGTAAAGGGATTGATAGTTGAATTAAAATAAAGGAATTCAAGTAGAATTAGACATAGAGGAATCGAACCTTGCAAGTGAAACCGTGACCCTAGGCTTCTCTCCATTGATTAAACTTTACAATTCTAATTCTTGCACTTTATTTCTTGTTATTTTAGTTTCTATAATCACCAAATATTCGTTCGTCTAAATAATAATTAATCTTAAGTAGTTTGGTACTTATTAATTAATCCCTGTGGAGACGATATTTTTTTTATACTACTTCCGCGATAGAGTACACTTGCTCTAAGTGTGTTTTTAACGCAACACTTGTCCTATGGCCTTGGGCAGAGCCACAGGGTTGCATTACAATGATTACATTGAATTAAAAGCCACAGGAAAGGCAGCAGCTTCCCAATTCTTCAACCCTTCTCCAGCAACGCAGGGACGAACCAGACCAGTCCAACCTTCTTCAGCTTCGGATCCATTACCGATGACAGCAATTTGGTCGTGATCAAGCAACCCAGCACTCACGAAGCTCTGGCGGATATCACAAACAGGAATGCTCCGGGGCCATGGATCTTGGCCTTTTGACTTGGCCAACCATCTTCCATTTCTTTCCTCCGCCATTTTCCTTCTTTCGGCCAGACTTAGATTGTATCCCAATCCGCAACGATCTCTATTCTCCTTCAGCTGGATGGGCGCAAGAATTCCTTGCCTAGATTTTCCCAAACCAGATCCAACCTTATACCCTTGATCTATCATGATTTTAGCAACCTGCTCCTCTTTCTTGATCTTCCCAAATACAGCGTTTGCAATCTCCAAGGATTGATAGGCGGTTTCCAGGGATTCTTCGGCGGCCTCCACATACTTGAACGGTGATGGCTTGTTAACCAGTGTTTCCTCCTCGCCAAACACAACAACAACTTTATCGTCCACCACAAATTTTACCCTTTGATGTAAGGAAGAAGGAATGGCTCCTGCCATGTGGATCCATGGTCTTCCTATCAGACAGCTGTATGAAGAGGTAATGTCCATGATTTGGAAGTTGATATAGAAGACCTCAGGACCAATCTGGATGGGGAATTCCATCTCCCCCAACACTTCCTTCTTAGACCCATTGAAGGCTCGCACCAGAGTCGAGCTTGGCTTCATGTAGGAACAATCCACGTCCAACTTATCCATCGTGGATTTCGGCATTACATTTAAATGAAGACCCGTTGTCAATCAAAACTCTAGCCAGCACATAGTCCCCACACTTAACTGAGATATGCAGAGCCTGATTATGTTCTTTTCCTCTGGAAGGCAACTCATCATCAGCGAAAGTCAGGTGGTTTGCTGCCACGATGTTTCCCACTATTCCATCAAACTGATTCACTGAGATATCTTGGGCAACATGAGCATCGCTGAGCACCTTCATCAGCGCAGTCCTATGGGCTTCCGAACTGAGTAGCAATGACAACATAGAAATTTTGGCAGGAGTTTGCTTCAGCTGATCCACAGCTTGATAGTCACTCTGCCTGACAATGTTCAAGAATTCATTGGCCTCCTTTTCTGTCACCTTTTCTTGGGCGACTTCCATTTATCCTTACGACCTCTCTGTTCCGCATCTTGGGAAGTTTCAGCCCGGAGGGTTTCTGGAGCGTACACTCTCCCACTTCTGGTAATCCCGCTTGCTCCCACTATATTAGTCACCGCAGGGGCACCTGGAGAGCGTTCCGCCAAAGACAGCGTACTATATTTCCACGGGACTGCTTTATCTGACTCGTAGGGAAAAGGAGCAGGGACTTCAATAACTATTGGTTGAGCCTTGGGTTGCACCAACTTTGGATTGTAATTGTACAAAATTTCAACCGGCCTTCTGACCTATTGGTGCATGGAAAACACATACACTTGTGTAAGTATACACTGTCCAAAAACAAGTAGTAAAAAGATCGAACCCACAGAGATTGAAAAATTCACTTTTAAAATCAATATAAAGTAACTAAGTAACAAAATAATTTTGGATTTTATGTGATGATCACAACTAAGTTAGAAAGCAAAGTAAAAATGTTGATAGTGCAAATGAGAAAAGTTAGTTGGAATGTCTTCATCAAGTAATTTACTTATAAGTGTTTGATGCAGTATGTGATGCAAATTTGACCAATGTCGTTGGATTAGCTATGTGCCTTTCGGTCACTTTCTTCAGAGTTTTATTACCAGCTCTTCTGATCCTTGCTTTTGCAGTAAAGAAAGGGTTGTCAATGCCTTTCTTGCCTCCTAGCAAATATCCAAGTTGCTAAAATAAATTCACTCTTGTATTTTAAGTACCCACAATTTATCCTATGGACTATACTATCCTATCTCTAGGACTTAGCATGGTTTTCACAAAGTTTTCTTTATGTAAAACACTCACCCATATTAGTTCTTGAGTTCTTAATTGTAAGCCATTTATGGTCATTTACAAATCTACTTATTCTAAGTGATCAAGTTCAAAATAAGTTTGAAAAGATTATCAAGCAAGAACTAAAGTACAAACATACATACATGCAACATACTTACTTAAAAGCTCATTAAATGATTAAAACATTCCAACTAAGAAAGGTTTAGCCAACAAGAGACATTGCAAGATATATATAAACTGAATAGACCATGTTTATATATAATAGAAATCACAAAAGAGAAACAACAAGATAAAAGTTACAAATGTTGAAACCCTTTGTATGAAATCTTCTAGCAATGCACTAGCATTACTCCTTAGCACTATACAAACACTATGAAAACGAGTTAAGGAGGATTTGTCAATTCCTTCCTTTCCCTCTTATAAAATAAAAACTAACTATGTATATTGAAATTTTGATCTAACTTATGGATTGTGATATATTTCCAAATGAAGATGTGAGGTCCTTTTGTAGCCTTCAAGAGAGGTGCTTCCTTCCTTCATGTTGAAGTAATCTTGAGTGGATGATAGCTGTAGTTGCTTTCCAGCAGTTGTTTGCATGGATAAGATCTTTGACAAGTGTATAGCGAGGTCTCATGATGTATGAACATGTGTCCCTATGTTGATGACTCTTCAAAGCTATCCCTATAGCTATGTGTGAATGGTAGGCGCCTACTATACAAGGTGGGCTGGCTTCGAAAACCAGTATGAGGTCAACAATTTGCAAGTGGATGCATGAAGTCGGGCCGCTTATTCACCAAGTAGTGCAGATTTGATGCGAGATCGGTCAGAGCATTTGATGCAGAAAAGCATTGAGATCGTGCCTTGAACAAAACATCAAACATACCACAATATATCCAAAATGGCTTAATAATAACTATAACCATTCAAATCACTCAAGTTATCATATATCACATAAAATACTATATAAACTCTTTATTATTACTTGAAAGAGAGCAATTACTAAGTTTAAACATATGAAATACTCTATATAAATAGAGTTATCACACCCCCAAACTTAAACCATTGCTTGTCCGCAAGTAATGACAAAGACAAACTATTAAAAACTAAAATTCTAGAAGATAGATCAACTTGATATTTTTTGGATTTTCATGAAGAGTTCCCTATGAATTTCATTTCTCAACAATCTTTCTTGTGCCTTTATTTCTTCAAAACTACCAAAGCTATTCAAACTCTTTTGTGTGTGTGTGAACCCACTGAGTTGAGATTTGGTTCCAAGACTAAGTGAAAAAATTCCTCCTAGCCTTTGAAAGGATTGGTTCATCTTTGGTCATACCAAAATTTTTTTAAAAGAGAGATTAGACTCACAAAATTTTCTCAAGTGTTGGGGAGTTCTAAAATCAAAGGGCTTGGTTGAATTTTTCAAAGCTTTTGAGCCAATGCATTTTTCTATTTTTTGGTGTGGATCTTTTGAGCAGATGCAATACTTCGTTGAAGTGATTTGTGCATTGATTTTTTCTGCATTTTTGCTTTTTCTTTAGTGCAGTTTGCATTGATGCTTCTGCACTGATGGTGCTTTTTCTTTTTCTAGCTCATATTACCTTCCTCACTGACCTCCAGATGCAAATGCACTTTGGCACAGGTCTTTGACCTCCAGATGCATATATTTTTTCTTTGCACTTTGGCACAGGTTCAGTTTTTGAACTATCCTCCAGATACATTTATTCCTGCATGGCACAGTCTTTGACCTCCAGATGCATTCATGTACTTAGGCACATGTATAGTTTCAAAATATTTAGGATATGACTTTGTCCACATTTTTGTATTCTTTTTGTGCATTGTTTACTCTTTACACTTTTCAAATTCAGCCTTTGTTTTCATAAACACCCCCAAACTTAATTCTTTAAGCTCTTCTTTCTTTTTAGTAAAGCTTTGTTTTGACCTAAGCTTACCAAAAATTCCCCTTGCATCAGATTGTTCTTTTAAATAGCAAGGTTCTTTTCACAAACTTAGTTTTGAAGTATTGAAGTAAAAATAATTTTGGTTATTTTCTAAGAAATAAGGCTTCGTTTTCTCTTTTTTCATCATTAAAATTCCATCCATAGGGTTTTCACCATATTTTTGAAAAACTGATCTTTTTCTACTAAAATACTTAGATACTACTTTGTTAAATACATCTAATATTTAAACAAACTATAAACTACTTTAACACATATATATTTACTATATAAAACATTAAACACACAACATACTAGATAAAAACAAACATATTTAAACATAACATAACATGCAAATCCCCCCCCCCCCAAACTTAAGGGGTAGCAGTGTCCTCACTGCAAGTTTGTTCAGAAAATACAAACCATATTTTGTCCAAAATAGGGGAGAGGGATTAAATACAACCAGGGAAATAGTTCAGATAGAAACAAAACAAGCTATAGCAGTTTATGTGAAAACTTGTAAATTGATACTCATTTCTTTGCTCCACTCCTGATTCTGGTGCTTTGCCTTTTGTTGAGCATGCAAGAATCTCTCTAGCTATCAATCTACCTATGTCAACATTCCCCTCGGAGAGAATTGTATCTAGCAAGATCAATCTCTCTTTGGTCATTGCATATGTGTGTGATGTAGGCAGAATTGAAGTAGCTATGAATATATGCCAATTTCCTAATGCATCAATCAAATAATTACTTCTAAGTTTGATTTCATTAGGTGTGAATTTTTCCCAAACAGATCCTGGTATAGCAATCCTATTTCTCAGTTCTTCCATTTCTTTCTTAAAGGTCTTGGCCACTTTGTTTTCAAATTCAATTCCATTATATTTCAGCATATAATGTTCATTCAATTTCTTGGCATGGAAGTGTACAAGTTTACCTCTCACCATGGAAGTGTAGGAATGCTCTGTTCCTTCTTGTGGTGTGATTCCAGCATAGAATTCTCTCACCAAATCTTCAATGTAGCCTCTTCTTGGAAGAACAAAGTGGTCCCAGTTGAGATTGGCCACTGTTGACATGAATGATGGGCTAGCCTTTTTCAGATCATACCCTCTCTCGGGTAGTAGATGCATTTTCCAGAAATGAGCATTATCATTGGTTCTGGATTCTGGTTCCTTGGCTTTGCCTTTCCTACTTGCCGATGATTCTGCATGCATGCTTTTCTTTCCTTTCTTCAAAGATTCAGCATGTTTGCCTGATGATTTCTGTGCAGAATGCTTTTTCACCATTTTGATTGTTTCAATTTCTAGGTTTTTGATTGAGAAGATGAGATTGTGAAGAGTAATTTGTGTTTTGGAATGAGAGAAATTTGTGAGATTTGCGAAGGAAGGGGTAACGGTAACAAGTTTAAGGCTTTATGTTTCAGGAGGAAGGAAGTTAGTGGATTTATTAGGTAGCCGTTATGCATTGTGTGCTGCGCATGCATCTTGCAATGTGTCTTGCTTGGCTATTTACACTTAATTAATCTTGCTTAACTTCCCTTTGATCTTCCTGAAACCTTAAGAATCACACTTAATCAATTTCTTCAAGTTTTTGAAATTTTTGCTGCAGGGCACATTTTCCTTCAATGCAGGTGCACTTGATGCAGCTGCATTAGTTTCCTGCATTTCTGCAAAACAACTAAAAACATAAAATTGCACAAAAATAATTAAAAACAATGGGTTGCCTCCCATCAAGCGCTTGTTTTAAGAGTCTTGTCAGCCTGACTACCTCTTTTCACTTAGAGATTTTGTAAATGGGTGGTGGTTTTGTCTCTCACCACATGTTCACCATAGTACATCTTAACTCTTTGACCATTCACTTTGAAGACAGTATTTGAGGTTTTATCTAATAAGTCTACTGCTCCATGTGGATAAACCTTTATCAACTTATATGGTCCTGACCACCTTGATCTTAGTTTTCCAGGAAATAGCTTCAACCTAGAGTTGTATAGCAAAACTAGTCCTCCTTCTTTCAATTCTCTTCTGTGAATTTTCTTGTCATGCCATATCTTAGTCTTAGCTTTGTAGATTTCAGCATTCTCATAAGAGGTTTGCCTAATTTCTTCTACTTCATCAAGCTCTAACATTCTCTTTTTACCTGCCTTGTTTAGATTGAAATTGAGCTTCTTGATAGCCCAATAAGATTTGTTCTCCAATTCCACAGGTAAATGGCATTATTTTCCATAGACTAATTTGTAAGGGGACATTCCTAAGGGTGTTTTGAATGTTGTTCTATATGACCACAAAGCATCATCCAAATGTAAAGACCAATCTTTCCTATTTGGACTAACCATTTTTTCTAGCATTCTCTTAATTTCGCTATTGGATAATTCTGCTTGTCCACTAGTTTGAGGATGGTAGGCTGTAGCTATCTTATGCTTAACTCCATACTTAGCTAGAAGGTTTTCTATGATCTTATTGCAGAAGTGTGAACCTTCATCATTAATGATAGCTCTAGGAGTTCCAAATCTAGTGAATATATTTCTTTGAAGAAACTAACTCACTGATTTAGCATCATTATTAGGTAATGCTACTGCCTCTACCCATTTGGACATATAATCAACAGCTACTAAGATATATAAATTGCCAAAAGAAGGTGGAAAAGGTCCCATGAAATCCATGCCCCAAACATCAAATAATTCAATTTCTAAAATATTTGTTCTAGGCATTTCATGCTTATCAGAAATATTTCCTGCTATTTGACATTTATCACAGTATTTGACCATAAAATAAGCATCTTTAAATAAAGTAGGCCAAAAATAACCAGACTGTAATACCTTAGCTGATGTTCTAGTGCTTCCAAAGTGTCCTCCATAAGGTGCAGAATGGCAATGCAGAAGCACTGCTTGTTGCTCCTCTTCAGGTATGCATTTCCTTATTAATTGATCAGTACACATTGTAACACCCCCTTATATTTAAGACTAGTTCAATTAATAAAAATCAGAGTTTTTCAAAAATCCTTTCCACGCACCTCAAAGAGGATGGTACATTTAATAAACCATCGTCACAACACAATAAAAAAAATTTCAAACGCATCAAGTGCGCAAAACACATATCATAGTCATGTGGGTTAAGACCCTCAAATACCTGTTTAATGTTTACAATAATCCAGAAAATAGTTTGCAATGCAGCGGAAATAAAACTGAGTTCAACATACTCAAATACATAGTCAAATACATAACATAAAATAGTAGTACTAAAATCCCATTCCCGGTGTTACTAGATCAGAGCTGACACAATATCCCATGAAGGCATGGCACCTTCACTCAGAATCACCTGTTGGTCGCCACGAGAGCAGGGAACACAAAAATGCTAGGGTGAGTCTCTTTACATAAATAATAACAAGTAAGATAAGCCTTATATTAGGAAAACATCTAGCAATAACAGTACACAGTAATCATGATAATTGCCATTCAATTATAATATCCACAAACAGCAAGATTTAGTCATTTAAACATCAACAAGATTTCTACGAATGTATGAATATATGCATGTGTGCAATATGCATGTGGATCCATAACCATCACAAAAACCCTGTCGGGCAACCACCACATTTTGGCCGAAGCCATACCACCACCACCACCACCACGTAATGCATATGATTTATGTGACACTATGACAAATGCATCACAACACAATCCATCACAATAAGTATTAAACCACCTTTCTGGCCGAAGCCCGCGTCATTTATTAACCCACCACAATTGCCAATTATTAACCACCACCACCTCAATTATTAACCACCACCTCCTCGATTATTAACCTCCACCTCATCAATTATTAACCACCATCTTAACACTTATTAGATTAAATCCCACCTAAGGACCAAACCACCTCATAAGGACCTTACTTCCGCTTAAGGACCACTTTAACACACCAAGGGTTAATTTAGTACTTAAAGGTTATTTTGACACACTATTAATTAATTTATTACTTTGAGACTTAAATGGCATAGTAGAGCTAATTAGACACTAAGAGATTATTTTGTCACGCCAAGGATTAATTTAATTCTTAGGGACTAATTTGTCACACCAAGGATTAAATTAATTCTTAGGGACCAAACCATCACTTAGACACAATTTGGGCACCTAGGCGCCAAGGGCTAGCCAAAATGGCGCCCCATAACCAAACACCAACAGCCCACACTCACACACACGGTGACACACGCACACACTAGCACAGGGCGCCAAGTTTCTAGTAAACTGGCGCCCCCCCTGCAACGCCTCACACTTTGCACGCACAAGACACACACACCACGCACCAGGCGCCCAAAATGCCTAGCATTTGGCGCCCCACTCTGCACATTTCACAAGCACCCCACACGGCGCGCCTACACTAGACACGGGCGCCAGATTCCTAGGGAATTGGCACCCCATCCTGCCAACCACACTCAAACCGAAACCAAGGTGCAACACGGTATTTCTGGGCGCCACTTTGCCTAGCAAATGGCGCCCCTGCCCAGCACAACACAACCCAACACATAGACACCACACCAGGCGCCAGACTCCCAGTAATTTGGCGCCCGCACTGCTTTGACCACAACCCAAAGACTGGCGCCAGATTGCCCAAAGAATTGGCGCCTCTCACTAGCACACACGCGCGGACATAATTCAGCAACCAGGCGCCAATTGCCTAGGCATTTGGCGCCCCCCTTCCAACATCCTTCCCCAAAATGCTTCAAACCTCAATTACTACCCAACAATTCATTTCCCTCATAACAACACACACATAATCATTAAATTATTGCCTTTAATTCATCATATCCACATACTCATTCTCATATAACCATTTCATCAAACATATACCATGCATAAATCATAACTCATGCTTCCACAACAACAAATAACATGTTATGACCAAAACAAACACTCCAAACATCAATCACATGTAATCAACACAAAATCACACAACAAGTCATTATTAGAGCCATTCCACCTATAAAACATATCATACTAGCTATTATAGACATAAAGGAGAATCCCCTAACCTTGAAATTGCAAACCCAAGAGAACCATCTCCAACAACAACCCAATAATCCACAAATACAAGCTTTTCTCCTATACTTGAGCTTCTAACTCATCCATGGAAGAGGGAAAAATACACAAGATTAGGTATAAAACTTATAATAAAAGATAAAGGAAGGAAAATGGAATGGATTAGTACCAACTTCACCTACCCAAGGCAAAAAGAACTAATTTTTCTTTCCTTCCCTTGCTGCACAGCAGCCGTGCGTCCTTTCCCTCTCCTCTCTTCTATTTCTTTTCTTCCTTTCATGCATTTCTTTCCTTCTCCCAGCCGTAAGCCTCTTATTCCTTTCAATTCCATTCCTTTAAATTATCATTTAACCCTAGGCCCAATCAATTTGGGCCTTATTATTTACACCCCCTTCTTACTACCACCACTCCTAATACTTAAACACCTCCTAACTAATATAAAATTCCAAACTAATAGAAATAAATCCTAACTTAATTATTCCACTTAATTAAATTAGACCCCTCATTTATTTACTACACCTCACTCTTTAAATAAATTGATTACCTTATTATTACTTAAATATGGTCAACTAACATATTACTTAATTAAATTAGTCATAATCACTTAATTAAGTAAATTTAATAATCACCTAAATAAATTAGTTAAATACTCACCTAATTAATTTTGGGTGTTACACACATCTTGTAAAGGAAGGGATCATCTCAATAGTATTGCTTGACTATGTAGAAGAATCTTCTCCTTTGTTGATATGTCATATTCACTGGTACTACTTTGCTTGCAAGGAAATTTACAATATCAGCAAACCATGGTGCAGATGCATTAGATGCTCCTGCATTGCTTATAGCAAATGCAGTTTCATGTTTTGCATTGACTGTGATTGCCAATAGTTTCTCATCTGGAAAGCTCTCCTTGATTTCTTCTCCTTGTGTACCAAGTGATTCTCCTTCAATCCTTGATAAATGGTCTGCTACTTGATTTTCTACTCCTTTCTTATCTCTTATTTCTAAATCAAATTCTTGTAGGAGTAAAATCCATCTTATCAACCTTGGCTTTGCATCCTTCTTTGAAATTAGATACTTAATGGCAGAGTGATCAGTATAGACAATAATTTTAGTGCCAACTAAGTAAGATCTAAATTTTTCAAATGCAAAGACCACAGCTAATAATTCCTTTTCAGTAACTGTGTAGTTAACTTGAGCTTCACTTAATGTCTTGCTAGCATAATAAATGGAATGAAAAACCTTGTTATACCTTTGCCCTAGGACTGCTCCTACTGCAAAGTCACTAGCATCACACATTAATTCAAATGGCCTGCTCCAATCTGGTGTTACTATAATTGGTGCTGTCACCAATGCCTTTTTAAGCTTGTCAAAAGCTTCTATACAAGACTCATCAAAGTTGAATTCTACATCATGTTGCAGAAGCAAACATAATGGTTTTGAGATTTTTGAAAAATCTTTGATAAACCTTCTATAAAAACCAGCATGGCCTAAGAAGCTCCTGATACCTTTAACTGTATTTGGTGGTGGTAGATTCTCAATGACATCAACCTTAGCTTTGTCTACCTCTAGACCTTTCTTTGAAATCCTATGTCCTAGTACAATGCCTTCTTGTACCATGAAATGGAACTTTTCCCAGTTTAATACTAAATTTGTTTCTTCACATCTCTTGAGAATTTGTTCCAAGTTTGTTAAGCAAACTTGAAATGTTTCTCCAAAGATAGAGAAATCATCCATGAATACCTCCATTGATTGCTCAATGAAATCTGAGAATATAGACATCATGCATCTTTGGAATGTAGCAGGTGCATTACATAAGCCAAATGGCATCCTTCTAAAAGCAAAGGTTCCATAAGGGCATGTAAAGGTGGTTTTGTGTTGATCCTTAGGCTCAATGGCTATTTGATTATAGCCTGAATAGCCATCTAGGAAACAATAGAATTCTTTCCCTGCTAGTCTATCTAACATTTGGTCTATAAATGGTAAAGGAAAGTGATCCTTTTTGGTAGCTTTGTTGAGTTTTCTGTAATCCATACAGATTCTCCACCCTGTGACAGTTCTAGTTGGTATCAACTCATTTTTTCATTGGCTATAATCTGTCACACACCCCCTTTCTTTGGTACACATTGGACGTATTTACCCAAGCACTCGCCTCGATATGGGGTATATGATTCCAAAGATCTAGCCACTTTATGATTTCCTTTTTCACAACCTCTTTCATAATAGGATTTAGTCTTCTTTGACTCTCTATGTCGCTTTTTGGAATTTTCTTCCAAAACGACTCTATGCATGCATATAGAAGGACTAATTCCTTTGATATCTGCCATTTGCCAACCTATAGCTTTGGTATGCTTCTTTAGAGTACTAATGAGATCACTCTCCTGTTTTGATGTTAAATCAGAAGCAATGATAACAGGTAAAGTCTCATTTGTTCCTAAGAAGGCATACTTAAGGTGTTCAGGCACTATCTTCAATTCTAAATTAGGAGGTTGTTCTATTGAGGGTAAGTTCTTCTTGAGAATTGGATCCTCAAGATTGAGTGGTTCATAAGTTCTAGCCCATACTCCCTTACAAGAGTTTTCTATTGGCAGATTTTCCTTTTCTAGTATTTCATCATCTAGCAATGCAGCTGCATCTAATGCATCTGCATTGGCTAAGTGATCATACTATTTGTAAAACTGTTTTTCTACCAATTGATCTAGAGAAAATAAGGATGAACACTCTTCTGTATCCTCTGAAGGATACTTCATAGCATTCATTACATTGAATTTTATCTCTTGATCATTCACTCTCATAGTGAGTTCACCTTTCTGCACATCAATTATGGTTTTGCCAGTTGCTAAAAATGGTCTACCTAGGATAATAGACACTTCCTTATCTGCATCAAAGTCAAGGATAACAAAATCTACAGGGAATACAAATTTATCTACCTTAACTAAGATGTCTTCTATGATACCTTCAGGATAGACTATTGATCTGTCAGCTAATTGAAGTGTCACAGTGGTTGGTTTTGCAATTCCAATTTCTAACTGGTCAAAAATAGATTTAGGCATCAAGTTGATGCTTGCACCTAAATCACATAAAGCTTTACCAATATAGGATTTTCCTATAGAAAATGGAATTGTAAAACTACCTGGATCCATCAATTTCCTAGGAATCTTATTTTGCATAAGCAAACTACAATCTTCTGTCATGGCAACTGTTTCAAACTCTCCTAATCTTCTTCTCTTAGTAAGCACATCCTTCATAAACTTTGCGTAGTTTGGCATTTGTTGGAGTGCTTCTACTAAGGGAACATTGATGTGTAATTGCTTTAGTACCTCTAAGAATTTACCAAACTGCTTCTCCTCATGTGCTTTTTTCAGTCTTTGAGGATAAGGGGGAGGAGGGTATTCAGGTACTAACTTAGGTAGTGGACTTTGAACTTCTTGTGATGCAGGAGCACTAGATGCTTCTGCATTGGTTTTTTTTTGATTTTTTGCTTTTTCTCCCTTTTCTACACTTTCCTTCTCAGTTAACTCTACCAGATCCTTACCACTTCTCAATGAAATAGCCTTAACCTGTTCCTTTCCTTTGGTTTGGGAAGGAGTATCATCTGTATTTGAGGGTAAGGAACCTTGTGGCCTTTGATACAGAGCTGTGGCTAGTTGACCAACTTGATTCTCTAAGTTCTTAATGGAAGCATCTTGAGTTTGTCTAGCAGTTCTAGATTCACCGATGAATGCTTTAAGCATGGATTCAAGAGAATTCTCAGTGGTAGGTTGAGAGTTTCTTTGGTTATTCTGAGCTGGGAATTGTAACACCCCCGTTCTAAATACTACTAATTAGTCAATTTCAAAATCAGAGTTTTCAAAAACTTTTCGACGCACCTCAAAGAGAGTGCTACATTTCTTCGAAAACATAAAATGGCATTTATAACAACATAGTGTGTGATACATAGCACGTTAAAATGGGGCGAACCCTCAAAAACACTTGTTTAGTTATTTACAACATCCTGAATGTAATTCACCAGCACAGCGGAAACATCAACAAGTCTAAAAGTATTTAATACAACATCCTATATCAGACTAAATACATCAAAATAAATTACTAAGTATCTAAGACTCCCGCCCGCCTAAGTGCTACATATCGAGCATGACCAAAGACTAGACTACTTCATTTGCTATCACCTGCAGGTTGCCGACATGAGAAGCAACACGAAAGCAGTAGGGTGAGTCTCTTTACATAAATAATAATAGCAAATAGGATAAGCATTATATTAGGGAAGGCAACTAGCAACAATCACATTTCAACAAATAGCACATAACATCAAGTATGGCACATCAACTCACAATCATCATCAAGGCAACACCAAACATATGAATGTATGCATGAGTGCAAATATGCATGTGGTACCATTCATCGTCTTAATAGATATCAACCATCGTCTTAAATAGATATCAACCATCGTCTTATTAGATATCAACCATCGTCTTAATAGATATCAACCATCGTCTTAATAGAAATCAAGGTCGAAGCCTACCACCGTCTTTTGATGCATATGAAACATGAGACACTATGGACAATGCATCAATCACATACAATCTCTTTGCACACCAATCACCACCACCACTAACAACCATCTTAAACAACCGTCTTACACAACCATCTTAAACAACCGTCTTAAACAACCATCTTAAACAACCGTCTTAAACAACCATTTTAAACAATCAACTTAAACAACCGTCTTAAACAACCATTTTAAACAATCATCTTAAACAACCATTTTAAACAACCATCTTAGACAACCACCTCAAATTATTACACATCACCTTAAATTCATTAAACAACCACTTAAGTTGTCTAAGACCATCATCAACCACTAACTCTAGGACTGCCATCAAGGTCAAGGACCAACTCACATCTAGGGACTAGACCGACACCTAGGGATCAAAACAACATTTTTGAGGACTAAAAGGTTCAGAGGGACCAAAACAGTATTTTTGACACTTTGGGCAACATTGGCAACACCCGCACAAGGTGCTGGATTCCTACAGCAGTACACCTACTTCGGCGGATTATTTAAAATAGCAAACGACATCGAAAAATTACAAAAGACCACTCGTCGGAAAGCCACGGATGTGTAGTTTCTGGATATAGCTTTAAAGTTTCAAAACCATGAGCCAATTAGTACAGTTTTTATAAACAACCCGGACAGCTCCCAGACTGGACAGATTCTGTCCTCCCACTTCATTTTACTCTAAAATGACTTAAACTTGACCAAATGGGCCAAAACCTTAGCCCGAGCAAAAGAAATTTGAGTGTAGTTTATAATGGAAAAAGAATCGTTCAAAACGGAGTTCATTTGAAGACATAAAACTTGCAAAAACCGAACCTACTCACAGTTTGACTCTAAAAAATTGACCCGACTTTGGAGACCCATAACTGGAGCTACACAACTCCGAATTTAACGAAACCAGTGCCAAAACGACCGGCTTTGAGTCTATTTTCAAAAAGAGTTAGCCACGTAATTTTTGGATCAACCAAACAGTACCAGTTTGAGAAAGACCGAAACAGTGTCCAGAAAACACACAAAAACCATAAACAAGTAAAACTCATCATCAACACCCAATAAAATCGACATGGCATTTCATCAAATTGAGTTCAACACAACACCAACCAACACAAATAACACATAAATCAATCAATTGACTATCCTAAAACCTAACCCACATATAATTACTCATCTTATAACTTATTATGTATGAAAGAGAGCCCCCAAAATTGAAAACCCAATAAGCTTCTCCTTCAAAAACACAAGGAACCACAAAAAATGGAAGCTCTCCTACTTTGAGCTTCAAAAACGCATCCATGGAAAAGAGGAAATGGAAGGGAATTAATGGTTAAAACTTATACTAAAAGATAGAGGAAGAAAAATTGAGAAGATTGGTACCAAATACCAACTTACCCAAGCAAAGATGGAATTTTCCTCCCCCTCCCTTACCATTCAGATGTGTGCCTCTCTCTATGGCTGTCCCTCTCTCCATTTTTTTTCATTTCTTTGCTTCTAATGGGTAGGAAACCCTACCCCTAAGGTTATTTCTTTAGTTTGGGCCTATTTGTGGGCTATGGGCCCTTTATTTGCACCCCCTAGCTACTTCAACCACTCCCTATTTTAATTAATTCCCCACTCCCTTATTTATTACCCAACACCTCTTAGTTATAACTAATCACTATAACACCTCCTAAATAAAATAAAACTCTAAATTAATTATTTGACTTAAATAAATGTTGCAAGCCTTAAATAATTTAACTAAATGAATAATTAAATTATTTTGGGGCGTTACAGGAATCCTGGTGGTGTAGTTGGTGTAGTTGGTGCAGTTCTAGGTGCAGGTGCACTATTATTGCTCAATCTAAAATTTGGATGATTTTTCCAACCAGGATTATAAGTGTTGGAATAAGGGTTGTTATTCCTATTATAACCTACATAATTTACAGAGATAGATAGGGTTTCTAGAACACTCCTCATACAAGTGACCTACTCCACAAGACACACAACTAGGTGTGCCCGAGGTACTTGTTCTATCACAGCAATAGTTCTTTGTCGGTGATGCAATGCATTAGATGCAATAGCATTGCTGTATGAAGTTTTTCATCAAATTAGCTAGAGTGGCTACTTGAGCGAGATAGAGGCGTATATATCATTAACTTCATGTACCCACGATGGTTTCTTTTGGGCACTTACCCTCTCAAGAGGCCAACTAGAGCTATTAGTCGCTATTCTATCAATTAATTCACATGCTTCATTGTATGATAGATTTAATAACACTCCACCGGATGATGCATCAAGCATTATTCGGTTTGAGGTTCTAAACCATTATAAAATGTTTCCATTTGAATAATAACAGGTAAACCATGATGAAGACATTTTCTTAAAAGTTCCTTCCATCTTTCCCATGCTTCAAATAAAGATTCAAACTCTTTTTGTCTAAAAGATGTAATATCATTTCTTAACCTGACATTTTTGATAGGTGGGAAATATTTTCCTAAAATTTTTCTCACCATTTCATTCCATGAATGGATAGAGTTAGGCTCTAAAGAATTTAGCCAAGCCTTGGCTCTATCTTTCAAAGAATATGGAAATAACCTTAATCTAAATGCATTTTCACTAACACCAGGTATAATAAAATTACTACATATTTCTAGAAATTGCCTTAAATGCAAATGAGGATCTTCATGAGGAGATCCTCCAAATTGACCAATAGTTTGAAGCATTTGAACATCATAGGCTTAAATTCAAAATGCTTGGCATCAATATGAGGTCTATTTATACTAGTTTGCATGTTTTGATGATCAAACTGAGCATAATCCCTCATAGGTCTATCTCTATCATTAATCATACCTATGTGATCCATGTGGATGAGATTTTCTCTATGAACTTCTTTTTCAGTAGCATGCTGTGAACCAGGGCCTCCTCTCACTGAGTGTGGCCTTGAGCTTTGTTCTTCACTGAATGACATGTTGCAAGCTTGTTGATTCTGCTTCTGGAATCTTAGCAATCTCCTGAATCTTCTTTCTATTTCTGGATCTAAACTATATTCTGGAGTCATGTACTGTTGTTGACAGAAACTACAAATACCAGAATTTATATACAACACTAAATTACTATATATCAGAATTTTTTAAAAAGAATTTACTTCAATCCCCGGCAACGGCGCCAAAAACTTGGTGTATGGAAAACACATACACTTGTGTGCAAGTATACACTGTCTAAAAACAAGTAGTAAAAAGATCGAACCCACAGAGATTGAAAAATTCACTTTTAAAATCAATATAAAGTAATAAAGTGTAAAGTAACTAAGTAACAAAATAATTTTGGATTTTATGTGATGATCACAACTAAGTTAGAAAGCAAAGTAAAAATGTTGATAGTGCAAATGAGAAAAGTTAGTTGGAATGTCTTCATCAAGTAATTTACTTATAAGTGTTTGATGCAGTATGTGATGCAACTGCACTTAATGTTGTTGCATTAGCTATGTGCCTTTCGGTCACTTTCTTCAGAGTTTTATTACCAGCTCTTCTGATCCTTGCTTTTGCAGTAAAAAAAGGGTTGTCAATGCCTTTCTTGCCTCCTAGCAATTATCCAAGTTGCTAAAATAAATTCACTCTTGTATTTTAAGTACCCACAATTTATCCTATGGACTATACTATCCTATCTCTAGGACTTAGCATGGTTTTCACAAAGTTTTCTTTATGTAAAACACTCACCCATATTAGTTCTTGAGTTCTTAATTGTAAGTCATTTCTGGTCATTTACAAATCTACTTATTCTAAGTGATCAAGTTCAAAATAAGTTTGAAAAGATTATCAAGCAAGAACTAAAGTACAAACATACATACATGCAACATTCTTACTTAAAAGCTCATTAAATGATTAGAACATTCCAACTAAGAAAGGTTTAGCTAACAAGAGACATTGCAAGATATATATAAACTGAATAGACCATGTTTATATATAATAGAAATCACAAAATAGAAACAACAAGATAAAAGTTACAAATGTTGAAACCATTTGTATGAAATCTTCTAGCAATGCACTAGCATTACTCCTTAGCACTATACAAACACTATGAAAACGAGTTAAGGAGGATTTGTCAATTCATTCCTTTCCCTCTTATAAAATAAAAACTAACTATGTATATTGAAATTTTGATCTAACTTATGGATTGTGATATATTTCCAAATGAAGATGTGTGGTCCTTTTATAGCCTTCAAGAGAGGTGCTTCCTTCCTTCATGTTGAAGTAACCTTGAGTGGATGATAGCTGTAGTTGCTTTCCAGCAGTTGTTTGCATGGATAAGATCTTTGACAAGTGTATAGCGAGGTCTCATGATGTATGAACATGTGTCCCTATGTTGATGACTCTTCAAAGCTATCCCTATAGCTATGTGTGAATGGTAGGCGCCTACTATACAAGGTGGGCTGGCTTCAGAGAACCAGGCATGAGGTCAGCAATTTGCAAGTGGATGCATGAAGCTGGCTGCTTATTCACCAAGTAGTGCAGATTTGATGTAGGATCAGTGCATGAGCATTTGATGCAGAAAGCATTGAGACTGCACTGAACAAAAACATCAAGCATACCACAATATATCCAAAATGGCTTAATAATAACTATAACCATTCAAATCACTCAAGTTATCATATATCACATAAAATACTATATACACTCTTTATTATTACTTGAAAGAGAGCAATTACTAAGTTTACACATATGAAATACTCTATATAAAATATAGTTATCACCTATCTGCCTTTGTCAGAATACAGAGTCAACACATCATTTTCGGCAAGGGTTCCCACCTGGACCACACACCGATCCATCAGATCTTGCAAAATCATCTTAAAACTCTCACAGTTTCCCACACAAAAGGAATCGGCACACCCATCTCCTTGACAGCACCCTTTCTTGACAACTCCAAACCGGCATAACTTATCATAAATGGTACTCAGAGGAGTCCTGATTTTTTTAACCTTTCTTATCACTTGCCCAGCAGAATCTTCTATGGCATTAGTGGACGGCCTCTCGTGTCCCGGCAATGGATTTGCAGTTATGCTTGGACTATTTTGCTTGAATGAAATCCAACTGGCATCGATTAGGTCTTGAACCACATGCTTAAAGGCCTTGCAATCTTCCACAGTATGACCAATTCCACCCTCATGGAAACTAAAGGTAGCGTTAGCATTACAATTTCTGGGGAATGGAGGCTGAAGAGGCGTCATGGACCGAGTATTGATCAGGTTCTTTGAGATCAGATGGTTGAATAACTCAGTATAAGTCATCGGAATGGGATCAAAAATTGTACGCCTCTTGTATTGGTAATTCTGGGCTTTAGAGCCATCATTGCTTTGCTGGGGTGATACAGGAGCATAAAAAGGCACCACCTGTGGTGGAGTACTAAGTGTCGTGACCTGGATCTCGACGTAGATGGCTCGAAAATATATATTTTTATGGAGTCGCCACCCAATTTATTAAAAATAGGAAAAATTGAGAAAAACCTAATCTAAGAGTTAGTGGTCTGCGTAACTAGGTCGGATTCGGGAGTCGGTTATGCGTAGGGAAGGGGTGAAACCCTAATTTCACTGCACCCCTAACACATCTGTCCTAAGACAGTTACCCTAAATTTGATTTGTGCAATTAATAAGTCATTTAATTATTTGTTTACCCCAAAAATAATACTTAATAAAATTTAGCAGAAAGATAATTATTTACAAAGGACTAATTTAAGAAAATTTTAGTTTGACTTTGACAGGGAGACCCCGCGCCTACGTACTCTCTGGTGCGATGAGAGACTCAAAAGTCATGTAGTTCTTTCTGAAAATTTGTTTGTTGGTTGATTTTAATTTTGAAGGGGTTTAAGATCTAAGTCGTACAACTCGAGTTTCTTAAACCGGGATCGACAAGATGTACATCTCGGTCAATCCCATATTTTTGATATTTTGAAAATAGGTTCTACATAATAATAAACTGATTGGGGTTTTTTCGGAAAACGTGTTGTTCGGTTTTAATTTTAAAGTGATTTAGGACCAAGTTGTACAACTCGGGTCTCTTAAACCGGTGTTGCGGATTTGATAAGACGTACGTCTCGACCAAATCCTAATTATATTATTATTTCATAATAGTAGATACAAGAGATCTACGATTTTTATTAAAGTAAACAGTAATAAAAAATAAAACATAACATAAAAAAATCAAATAAAAACAAAAATGAAGAAAGATATAAAATAAGGAGCCAAACGTGAATGATGGATGGGATGGGGTCATGGGGGAGGTCGCTAGCTCCATTTTCCAAACATAGTGTCAGATCCACTTTTTTATTTTAAAAGATGCGACATTAATTTATTTAAATAATAATAATATTAATAATAAGAAGGTTAAAGAGGGAGCATAAAAGTTTAGATAAGAGTTTTAGAAACCCTATCTGTTACCACCAGCCGCAAACCCATTCAAGAGAGAGAAAGAGTGTTTTGAAAGAGTATTTGGAAAATGAGAAAAGAAAAGAAGCATATATGGAAAGGGAAGATTAGGGAGTGATGAAACGATTACAGATCTGTTCTACACTCTACTTCATAAACATACACACTATATAAACAAGAAAGGGTACATAGTTACAGATCTAGTAAAAAAATACATGTTTTCTACATCTTTAGATTCAGACTATTTTTGGAAGCCAACCTGATACTGCTGCTGTCTTCTTGCTCGCTACTACTACCATTTCTCCCTTTTCCGAAATTCAGAACTCAATATTTGGTGACTAGGGTTTCAACGTGAAACCCTAATTTTTTTGGGTGATTTCTGAGTGCCCCCTTTTGACCGTCGTTGACTGTTGTTTTTATAGGAATATATTAAGTTTTTTGCATTAATTACATTTGACTATGTTTGACTGGGCCTAACTTTTGTTTGCAGATTTGGGCTTTGGATCAGACCCAAATCAACTCCTACTGTTTGCTGATCCCTGAATCTGCTGAAATAACTGCTTTATTTATTAATTTAGTATTTATTTTATTATCATTTTTTAGATTATTGTAAAAAAAACATTGTAACTAAACAATTAAATAAAACTACTATTTTCTTTGTAATTTTTTGAATTATATATCTTTGTTTTGTTTAATCTAAAAGAATAAAAATAATGCGAAAGTGACAAACCTAGTAAAATGACGTATTCGTCGACTAAAACACGCAAAACACGCAAAACACGCAAGAAAATTAAAGACAATGTCAGGGCGGAACCGATAGCAGGAAAATTAAAGACAATGCCAGGACGGAACCGATAGCAAGAAAATTTAAAGACAATGTCGTATGAACCGATAGCAAGAAAATTAAAGACAATGCCGTATGAACCGATAGCGCAGAAAAATTAAAGACAATGCCGTATGAACCGATAGCAAGAAAATTTAAAGACAATGTCGTATGAAACCGATAGCAAGAAAATTAAAGACAATGCCGTATGGAACCGATAGCATGAAAATTAAAGACAATGCCGTATGAACCGATAGCATAAAAATAAAGACAATGCCGTATGAAACGATAGCATGAAAATTGAAGAAAATGCCGTATGGAACCGATAGCATGAAAATTAAAGACAATGCCAAGGCGGAACCGATAGCATGAAAAATGAAGAAAATACTGTATGAACCGATAGCATGAAAATTAAAGACAATGCCGTATGAACCGATAGCATGAAAATTAAAGACAATGCCGGGCGTGTGAACTGATAGCAAGAAAATTGAAGAAAATGCCGGGTATGGAACCGATAGCAAGAAAATTTAAAGACAATGCCAGTATGGAACCGATAGCAAGAAAATTAAAGAGAATGCCGTATGAACCGAACCGAGTAGCATGAAAATTAAAGACAATGCCAGGGCGGAACCGATAGCATAAAAATAAAGACAATGCCAGGGCGGAACCGATAGCATGAAAATTAAAGACAATGCCATGGCGTAACCAATAGCATAAAAAGAAAGACAATGCCAGGGCGGAATCGATAGCATGATACTTAAAGACAATGTCAGGGCGGAATCGATAGCATGAAAATTAAAGACAATGCCAGGGCGGAACCGATAGCATGAGAGAACGTGTCAGGGCTGAACCGATAACACGGGGTTGAGAAGGGAAATGCCAGGGCTGAACCGATAGCATGAAAGAATGTGCGAGGGCTGAACCGATAGCACGGGGATGAGAAGGGGCCAGGGCTGAACCGATAGCACAGAGTTTAGAGCATGCAATGCACGCCTTGCTTTGGATAGTTTATTACTTTATTTACAAAGTACGGAACATAAATGTATGCTTCTCTAGTCATGAAGTGACATGCTTGGATGGACATGAAATGTATGCAAACTATGACATGAAATGCATGAATTATGCACTTCTTGAAAGCTGAACTCACTAAGAATTTTTTTTTTTTGTGCAGGCTTTATTTGAAATCAATCAAGCTTGTACTCATATGGAAGCTTGTCCTCAACATAGCTAACTTGCTTAGACCCTCTTTTCTATTTTTATGATCACTTCTCACCTTTCAAACCAACCACCCTGTTGCGCCCCGAAAAATCCGGTTTGGACTTTTCAGTTTGACAACGTGAAAATAGTAGAGCCGCCACCAATATTTATTTAGGAAAACATTGAAAAAACTTTATTTTGGAAAAGCGGGTGGTCTTTCGAAAACTTAGAGATGTAGGTTCGGGGGTCGGTTGCGCATGGGGAAGGTATTAGCACCCCACACGCCCTTTCTACCGAAAGGGAACCATTAACTTGATGTGGTTTTGAAATGTTTGATTTGAAATAAATCGTTCTACTTCTTTTCTTTTCTTTCTTTTGAGAGATTGCTTTATTGAAAACAGGGAAAAAGGAATGTTTTTGGTATCTTTGAAAAGCGGAACAAAACAAAGATTTTTGAAAAGGGTGCTTAACGGGACATGAACCCGGTCCTACGTACCCTCACTGGGCTGAGGGATC
Source organism: Oxytropis ochrocephala (assembly GCA_020916435.1). NCBI lineage: Eukaryota > Viridiplantae > Streptophyta > Magnoliopsida > Fabales > Fabaceae > Oxytropis > Oxytropis ochrocephala. The sequence goes on along the minus strand of CM037089.1, from coordinate 87,788,251 downwards.
AAAGCTACGTAGTTCTTGGTTTTAGTGATTTTTTTTTAAAAGTGTTTTTGGTTATCTTTGAAAATCAGGACAAAACAAAGATTTTTAAAAAGGGGTGCTTGACGGGACATGAACCCGGTCCTACGTGACTTCACCGGGCCGAGGATCAAAGCTACGTAGTTCTTGGTTTTTGCGATTTTTAAAAGGTGTGCTTGACGGGACATGAACTCGTCCTACGTACCTCACCGGGTGAGGATCAAAGCTACGTAGTTCTTGGTTTTTTATGGGTTTTTTAAAAGATGCGCTTGACGGGACATGAACCCGGTCCTACGTACCCTCACTGGCTGAGGGATCAAAGCTACGTCGTTCTTGGTTTTGCGTCTGAAAACGGCTTTGGAGTTTAGGTTTTGGAGTCTTTGAAATAAGACTCGAGCGTTCATGAACACCAAACAAGCAAAGGCTTCGAGTGGCATTCAATACTAACTCGAAAGAAAAGAGAGTTGAAACCGGTAACCAAACAAGCAAAGGCTTCGAGTGATTACCAGTGACAACGTTGTTTTATTCTCTTTTTGAAAATTGTTTTGAAAAAAGGTGGTGAGCCTCAGTGATAATTATCACTAATAGCTCATGTTATTTTGGAAATTTGAATTAGCTTTTTTGTTTAATTAATGTGTGAGAGTTTTCATGATAGTCAAACAAGCAAAGGCTTCGAGTGACTATCACTAATAACTCCTCATTAGCAATCAAACAAGCAACGGCTTCGAGTGATGGCTAATGATTTGTTTAAGAAAAAATGCCTTAGGGTTTTTATTTGGAAAATCATGTAATTTCGAGTTTGAAAAGAAATAGAACATTTCAAATCTTTTTTCAAGTCAAAACCGAGACAACAATTGGAACACAAGCAAAGCAATCATAAAGAGTATTCACAAATTGCTATGAACAATTGAAGGCATGATTAAGCAAGCATGTAGATGCATGAGTATACAATTATGGAATGCAAGGCATAGCATTATTGAATGCATGATTAGGCAAGCATGTGGGTGCATGAGTATACAATTATGGAATGCAAGGCATATCATTATTGAATGCATGATTAGGCAAGCATGTAAGTGCATAAGTATACAATTATGGAATGCAAGGCATAGCATCATTGAATGCATGATTAGGCAAGCATGTAAGTGCATAAGTATACAATTATGGAATGCAAGGCATAGCATCATTGAATGCATGATTAGGCAAGCATGTAAGAGCATAAGTATACAATTATGGAATGCAAGGCATAGCATCATTGAATGCATGATTAGGCAAGCATGTAAGTGCATAAGTATACAATTATGGAATGCAAGGCGTAGTATTATTGAATGCATGATCATATAATAATGAATGCAAGACATGATATTAAATGATGCATGAACATGTAAGTGAGTATGAGAATGCATGAGGCATAGACATATATGAATGCATGAACATGTAAGCACAAATGATAAAATGCAAAGTGTGGAAATATTTTGGGTATTTTTGCAAATTTGACAAGTAACAAAACTTTTAGTAAAAAGTTAGTGTAAGGTAAAGTAAAAATGTAAAAAGTAAATGGTATTTACTTGATGAAAGGGTAAATGAAAATGTAAAAAGTAAATAGTAATTACTTAGAGAAATAGTAAAGTAAAAAGGTAAAAAAGGAAGGGTGATTAGGGGTCAAAACACACTAACACAACTACATTTGTCTACACAAGATTAAACACACATTTTGAGCACTAAAATGTGCACAAAAATAGGCCCTATGGCCGAACCCTATATGAACATAAACAACAAGTTTTTTCATGCCAAAACTCAAAATCAATACATAGAACAAATCATCCAAATCTAGCACATCATGCATTTATTTTCATAAGTAAAAAAAATGAAAAGAACACAAACAAAAACCCTAATTTATAAGGTTCAAAACTGAATCCCTTACACCCATAAATCAAGTCAAAGTTCAACTTGCAAGTTACGATATGAACAAGAAGGTGTATATAATATATGAAAGTTCTTTATTCATGCAAAAAGTGAAAAGATGAGTGTAAAAATGCAAAATGTATAGTTAAAACACAAGAATCCTCTCATCAAGGCCAAGGGTTCACTTCAAGCACCCAAGGCTCCCAATGTCCTTGACATAGTGCTTGAAATGAACCCTCAAAGCCTCTTTGAGAGAGGAAAGAGGAGTAGGAGGAAGATTCACATGCTAATGACTAAAAATGCAAGAGATAATAGAATTACCTCTAGATCAAAGATAAACAAGTGTAGAAAATGAAGATCAAGAATAAATCACCAACAATCTTCACAAATCAACAACTATGGCCACGCAAACTTGAAGAAAACCAACTCTTTGATGATGTGAATGTGGAATTAAGGATGAAAGGAAGAAGATATATGAATATGGAGTGAGTTTGAGGTGGTTTGGTGGATGAAACTTGAAAAGAAAATGGAGGGGGAGGAGGAGAAGAATTCGGCCAAGCTAGGGAGGAGAGGAGGAGAGGTTGGTTGCTAGGGTAAAAATGATAGTGTGTCCCCTATGATCTCTTATTTTTGGGTTTTATATGGGGTGCAAACCTAAGGGTAATTATGACAATGTGCTTCTTGCAAACCAATAGGATTTGAGATAAAATTTGAATCAATGGTCAAGATGCAATGTCACATGGATTGAGGGTAATTAAAAAGCACAAAAGTGAGGAGAGAGAGGGCTGGGTGCGCAGCTAATGGAGGGTGGTGAAGGATAAGCTCATTTACAAAATTGTATTTTTCTATAAAACTTATTACACAAGTGCCATTTTGATTCAAGTGAAGGGTGAGGATTGCACACAAAACTTGAATGGAAGGCCAAGATTCAAACACAAATTGCAAACAATAAAAATAAATCAAAATGGAGTGGATTGGGGCTGAAGTATGCGCAGCTAGGTAGTGTGAGAGGGAGTGGAATTGAAAATTGTACTATTGTACTATACTTAACCTTTCAAAATTCAAAAAAATATGGAATATTCCCTTCTAGATAATTCTTCTAAATTCATGCCATTTTGGGCCATATCCCATGATTCAATGATTGGGCTCTGAATTTTATGATCTCACCAATCCCAAAATTGATTTATTTACCCCACCTCAAAGGAAAAGACCATTTTACCCTTCTATCCAAGAATTTTATTTTTATGTCAAAAGGTTTAATATTTATGCACAAAAATAATCACAATTAAGCACAAATATTCCTCAAATAAATCATTGATGATTGTTCAGTGATTTGGGACGAAAGACCGTTTTTTATTGTGAAATGACCAAAATGCCCTTTCACCCTAAAAACCCTAGTTATTTGCCCAAAACACATTTTCACTTCAAAAATGACTTTTCCCCCTAGGAATGACCTCTAATACCTCAAAAATGCATGTTGAATGACTTGTCCTGAGAAATTGTCCCTTATTTGCAAAATGACCAAAATACCCTTTTGCACTGAAAAACCCTAATTTGTCCAAGAAGTGCATTCCAACTCCAAAAATGATTTTAGAAGCTTTGAAATGACTTTTAGAACCCTAAATGCAATGCATGATGCTTTTTTCTTCTATTTATTTATTTTTGGGGAAAATTAGGGTTTTAACCTAAGCCGGACAAAATTGGGGTATGACAGCTGCCCCTCTTTATCTGGATTTTAACAAGGAATATGAACTGGCCGAAACATATTCCGAGGCAAAATAGAGATAAAGAATTCAGAAATTATACCGATTTTGTTTACTTAGGGAAAAATCCGAATTTTTCCTTTTTCTTTTTGGGTGAATGGATGCCAGCCAGAAAAATGACTGTAATGAATGAAGTGTTAACCCTCAGTAAGCTAACAAAAACAGGAAATAAATTGGTGCCAACCCTCAGGCGGCAAAAGCAAGAAGTAAATTGGTGCCAACCCTCGGGTGGCATAAACAGCAAGAAATAAAGCGGTAAAGAAAACAGTAAAGAAGGTACCGACCTCTGGTAAGCCGACACTGGCAAGGAAGAACGCGATAAAGAATGCGGTAAAGAAGGAGCGCTCGTTGCTCTGAAGGAACACTTGGATTCTGAAGGAGCACTTGCGACTCTGAAGGAGCACCTGGGCTCTGAAGGTGGCCTATTCGAGCGGCCTGAGGTTCAATATCAAGTTGTAGGACTGATACATTTTACCTTGATGGACTTACGCTATGCTTTATACTGACACAGCTAGTCTGAAGGACGCGAAGTCTGGGGGGCCGATCCGTCATGCTCCGTGATCACTTGGCGAAATGAAGGACACGAGGTCTGAGGGGCCGATCCGTCATGCTCCGTGATGACTTGGCGAAATGAAGGTCGAGTTCAAAGTCGCTGTTTGGACTGTTGATTTGAACTAAACTGAAGGACCCTAGGGTTTGAGGATTCGTCGGTGCTCGATAACGACGGGATTTGAAGGGAAGCATAGGTCCTGAAGGGACACGTGAGTCCTGAAGGGATTCGCAAATCCTGTTGATTGACTGATTGAGGGGGCCAAAGCTGGCGTATTGAATTGAGGTACCCGTGGCTCGAATATGAGGTGAAGTCTGCTTTTGAAGGGGCCGCCAGTCCCGGGGATTCACGAATCTCGTTGATCTTCTTTAGTCGATGCCTGCGCTTCGCACCGATCCGTCCGTGTGTCCGCTCGTGTTAGCGGACCTTTCTCCCGCTTCCTCGATTGGTAATCAATGTCGCCAGCCCGATCCGGGTGTCCGCTCGAGCTAGCGGACCTTTCTTCGCTTCCTCGATTGGTGATCAATGTCGTTGCCAGACCGATCCGGGTGTCCGCTGTGCTAGCGGACCTTTCTTCTCGCTTCCTCGATTGGTGATCAATGTCGTTGCATCGATCCAGGTGTCGCGCTCAAAGCATGGACCTTTCTTTGCTCGCTCGCTCGATTGGTGATCAATGTCGTTGCACCGATCCGTGGTGTCCGCTCGAAGCTAGCGGACCTTTCTTTGCCTCGCTCGATTGGTGATCAATGTCGTTGCACTGATCCAGGGTGTCTGCTCAGGCTAGCGGACCTTTCTTTGCCTCGCTCTGATTGGTGATCAATGTCGTTGCACTGATCCAGGGTGTCTGCTCAGGCTAGCGGACCTTTCTTTGCCTCGCTCTGATTGGTGAATGCCATCGCATCAATCTGGGGTACCTGCACACGTTAACAGATGCAAGGCATGGTGCATGGAGTATGAATGCATGTTATGCAGGGTCTGTTATGCAAATGTATGTTATGCGAGCGTATGCAATGCGATGATTTAGTGGAATGATGAATGCAATGAGATGCTATTCTTGATTTTCTTTGGTCAGCTTTCTTTTTTCTGACTATTTGTTTTTCCTTGTTCTCCCTTTGATCAACTTTTCTCTTTTCTGATCGTTTGTTCTCCCTTTTGCTCTCTTGCTCTCTTGCCCCTGTTGGCTTATCTCCTTGCTTGTTCAGCCAATCCGCGACACTCATGGTACGAGACTGAGGAATATATTGAACTTGCGGGGCTCATGGGCCAGGTGCAAGTGGGCTTTAACTTTGTCGTTCGAAGCAATCGTGGGCTTAATCACTTTCTCTTGCATGACTAACTTGTTTTGGGGAATTGCCTCTTTCCGTGACCTTTAAGAATTTCAATGATTTGTAATGCTCTATGATGTATGCACATGTTTTACAATTCAGGATCACCATCATCATAAAACGCTTATTTTGAGCAGAAAAAGCGGAAATAACAACAGACAGACATGAGAAAGTTTGAGCTTTATTGATGTAGGAAATCGGTCGCACAGAAAGTTACGCCGACTGTTCAATACATTTGAAAGTTTAAACTACAAAAAGACACGAAAAAGGAAAGAAGCTGATTTCTGACTGTCCATCTCTGTGGAGCAGTGCTAAACATTTATGTCCTTGACTTTGGTCACTCCCTCATCCAAGTCCTCAGGGGAGCTGTATGCCTTTCTTTACTTTTCCTGCTTTTTTTTTCGTTTTTTTTTTGGACAAACATATTTAAATAAATAAACTTATTTGTCCTAAAGCTAAAACTCTGAGAAAACAAAAGCAATCGATCATTGATCGGAATGGATTTTTGGAGATTGTGGGTTTTTGTGGAGGAAGGATGATTGGGTTTACTGAAGTGCTTGTAGCAATGGTAGGATGATTTTCATTCGGTGTTGGCTGACGTTTGATGATTTATGATGGTTATTTGGCTTGATGAGGTGTTTGGAAGTTTTATTCCTGGCTAAGGGTTGGTGGAGGGCGGGATGCCGAGGTCAAAGGGAAGTATTTGCAGTTTATTGAGACAAGGATCTCTTGTGTTTTGTGGTAACGTGTATCAGCTCACCACTTACATTTCTTTTGTATTTTTGGGATTTTCATTTTTAAATCCCTTTTCTTTTTTTTTGATTGATTTTTTTGATTTTTCTTTGATTTTTCCTTGACTCGGGTGAGCTGATAAAAAGTGATGCACCTTTTTTTTTTTTTGAGATTTGAGATGATCCTTGTCTAGGGTGATTTTTTTTGGATTTTTTGGCTTACAGTGGGTAGCACAGTTTTTTTTCGAGAATATGGGAAGATGGTCGAACTTTATTTCAAATCACGATTGCTCGTTTTCTCAAAAATTAACTCAAGGACAATAATTTATTTACTCCTATATATTTGCCTTTTTTTTATATATATTTTTGTTTTTTTTGTTTTTTTTGAAGGAGAAAATCATCTTTGGGACTAGCACGATTCAGATCTCTGTAGTCGACGCACATTCTGACTTTACCATCCTTTTTCGGAACTGGGACGATATTGGCAACCCACTGCGGGTACTTGGCCACTGCTAGGAACCCTGCATCAAATTGCTTCTTCACTTCGCCTCTGATTTTGAGGGACATCTCAGGCTTCATCCTTCTCAACTCCTGTTTTACAGGCAGACATTTAGGCTTGACTGGTAGCTTGTGTACCACAATGTCGGTGTCCAACCCAGGCATATCTTGATAGGACCATGCAAACACATCCACATAATCGTGCAACATATGAACCAACTTCATGTGATCTTCGTCATTCATGGCGGTACCCACTTTGACCTCTTTCTTATTCTCAGCTGTACCCAAGTTGATCACTTTAGTGGATTCCCCGTGAGGCCGAATAACCCTTTCTTCTTGTTTCATTAACCTCATGAGTTCTGGAGGAGTTTCCTAGTCTTCCTCAACATCCCCCTCAGCCTGATTGATGGGGTGATCAAAGTCAAAATATGGACTGCTAGCACTGTTATTTTGAGAGACAATTGTTGTGGTTCTGCCTTTTGCCGAAGCGAAAAAGCAGAATGAAAAGCGAAACAAACAAGCAAACAATAATAAAACAGGAAAGAGGACACATGAAATATAGAGAAATGATTTTTATTGATGGAAATTCAAAAACAACGTTTTTATTGATGATGATGATTCTGAAAATAAAAACATGTGTGCCCCTAACAACTTGTCCTATGGCCTTGGGCAGAGCCACAGGGTTGCATTACAACCAATTACTTTGAGTTAAAAGGTCACGGGAAATCAGCAGCTTCCCAATTCTTCACCTCTTTTCCAAGAAGACAAATGACGAACCGCACTGCACCCACCTTCTTCTGTTTTCATCCACCGCGATGGCGGCAATTTGGTGGTGATTAAGCAAACCAAAGACTCACGAAGCTCGGCGGATGTCACGAGCACAGAATGCTCGAGGGCCGTGGATCTTGGCCTTTTGACTCAGCCAACCATCCGCCACTTCTTTCCTCTGCCATTTTCCTTCTTTTGGCTAGACTTGGATTGTATCCCAACCCGCAACGGTCCTTGTTCCTTTTTAGCTGGACGGGCGCAAGAATTCCTTGTCCAGATTTTCCCAAGCCAGACCCAACCTTATACCCTTGATCCATCATGATTTTAGCAATCTTTCTTATTACTTGCCCATTAAAATCTTCTATGGCATTAGAGGTTGGCTTCTCGTGTCCCGGCAATGGGTTTGCAGTTATGCTCGGACCATTTTGCTTGAATGAAATCCAATTGGCTTCGATTAGGTCTTGCACCACACGCTTGAAGGCTTTACACTCCTCCACAGTATGACCAACCCCGTTTTCATGGAAACTGCAGGTAGTATTAGCGTTGTAACCTCTGGGAAATGGCGGCTGAAGGGGCTTCATTGAACGAGTGGTGACTAAGTTCTTGGAAGTTAAGTAATCAAACAACTCAGTATATGTCATTGGGATTGGATCAAAACTGGTCCGTTTCTTGTATTGATGCCCCTGAGCCTTGTGATCAAACATCATAATGCGACTCACCGGACGTCCAGTTCCTCTGTATTTGTCCACCTCAGGAGCTTTGAATGTTGGTGGCAAAACCAAATCTGGGACCAAACACAGCTCACATGCCTCCTTGGCTCTGACACCGGCACCCTCCATCGCCTTTACTCTTTCTTCGAGTGCACAAATTGGGTCATTTGGCTGCGACCCCTAAAACATGTGTCCTTGGGGGTGACTACCCATACCGTAATAATACCATCTGGGCTGAGGAGCATTGTGAGGTGGTGCCGCCAGCCCCGGATAGGACTGAGCGCAGCAGGAGAACTAGAAATCTGGATCTGCGGTCCTCCGGCAGCTCCTGCAGGCATGGTGACAGTGACTTGATTGGGCGCATTCACACCGGCAGGAGTAGGTCCAACAGTTCGTGGCATGTACTCGGCAAGCATACCCCAAGGATATCTCTGTGAAGTGTATTGATTCGGCACATTCACTCCTGAAACAAAGACGGGATTACTGATTCCGGATCCCGGAGGAACTGTGGCTGTAGCACTTACTGACACTGGATGAGGAACGAAAGAAGTGACACTATCTGGACCCACTATGGCGACACCTTCAGCAGCTGTCTCACTCTTCAAACTTTGCAACATAACCATCATCTCATACATCTGGGCCTCCATTGCCCCGACCTTATCCTTAAGCACATGGTACTCCTGAGCCAGCTGCTCAGGATTCAAAATTTGCACGCCCAAGTCTTCATGCTCTGGATTACTCTCACTTTCAATCCCCGGATGCTCTTGCGGATTGGTCATCGCCTTGGCTTGTAGTCGGGTGAAGTATCGGTGACGGAGAACCAAATGTGCCTTTTTCTGTTTGTTTAGACATTTATTGCATAAGAATGCATGAATGGATATATGAATGCATGTACAATGTTTGCTTGATGCCGGGAACCACGGGATGCCTTATCTTGTCATAAGCGCATAAACTTTTTCTTTGATTTAGGAAGTGAGATAAACGAGGAATCGAAATAGCAAATCGACATACTTCCTTCTTCAAAATTGGGAATCGAGAAGTAAGTGAAGCCTTGCTATTCGATTCCATTCTGATGCACCTATGACAAAACGGTACATTATTCAGTGGTCCCCGGCAAGCAAATGCAAATGAAATGCAGTGTGAATGCAAATGTTTACAACATTTAGTTTTAATGAATGCGGCATGATGCGATTATGATGTGAATGATGCATGTAGAGAAGATAAAAGCGATGCGTATGGACGGAAGTTCAAAAATTTAGGTGACACACTGCATGCCGCCTCACGCAGTGGCTTATTTGAAGAAGGAAAATATTTTTGTATTTTCTTGGAAAAACTATGAAAAGTTCCTTTTGAGGAAGACATGCCCTAAATTACCATGCAGCACACAATTCGTATGCCCTCGTGTCCTACAAAGGTGGGAATTCCTGAGTTCTAGGGCAACTTCAAAGGTTCCTCCCATGTAGTTCTAATTCACACCCTCACAATGGCTACCGAAGCTATAGAATCCTCATGCCGACACCCACAAATGTAGAATGCTACCAAGTGTGAGGCGTCATGAGAAAGCGTACACCGGTTGAGACATTCATGAGTATCAGACAGACAAAGGTCTTGAATGACAGTCACTAATCGCCTCCACTCCCCTAAGTGTTTGTTGGATCCGGGTATAGGAGCCCACTCATAGCACACAAATCATAAGGTGTGAAAGTGTGTGATCGAGGACATACTTCCTAAAATCTACCCAACCCCACCTGCAAGGAAAACCAGAACAGTCCAGACAAAAAGGTCGTCTACCCTAGGGTTCAACATGCATATATCATTTCAATATACAAACCATCCTAAGAAGTCAACAGTAATTATGCGCATTGCTTACCACAAGAAAGGGAGCTAAGAAGGGGGATCATAGCAGAAATGGGGGGAAGCCTACATGAGCTTACCTCAAGAAAAGGAGCAAAGAAGAGGGGAACATGATGAGGAAAAGGGAATGCATGAACATAGCATGTAAACAAAGAGAAAAGGAGTAAAGTAAGCAAGAAGCGCACATAGGAGAAGAAGAAGAAGCAAATGCACATGGATGCAACACAACATGATAATGCAAGAGAAGCAATCAAACATCGCAGACAAAGAAAGAGAAAAGAAGAAGAAAAAGGAATGGGTAAAATTATCTTTCAAATCAAACAACTTAAACACACATCAAGTTAATTAGGTTTGACCCTCGTCTCTCCTTTTTTTAAAAAAAAAAAAAAGTTTTTAAGTCCCCAACAGAGTCGCCAGCTGTTGCGCCCCAAAAAATCCGGTTTGAACTTTTCAGTTTGACAACGTGAAAATAGTAGAGCCGCCACCAATATTTATTTAGGAAAACATTGAAAAAACCTTTTTTTGGAAAAGCGGGTGGTCTTTCGAAAACTTAGAGATGTAGGTTCGGGGGTCGGTTGCGCATGGGGAAGGTATTAGCACCCCACACGCCCTTTCTACCGAAAGGGAACCATTAACTTGATGTGGTTTTGAAATGTTTGATTTGAAATAAATCGTTCTACTTCTTTTCTTTTCTTTCTTTTGAGAGATTGCTTTATTGAAAACAGGGAAAAAGGAATGTTTTTGGTATCTTTGAAAAGCGGAACAAAACAAAGATTTTTGAAAAGGGTGCTTGACGGGACATGAACCCGGTCCTACGTACCCTCACTGGGCTGAGGGATCAAAGCTACGTAGTTCTTGGTTTTAGTGATTTTTTTTGAAAAGTGTTTTTGGTTATCTTTGAAAATCAGGACAAAACAAAGATTTTTAAAAAGGGGTGCTTGACGGGACATGAACCCGGTCCTACGTACCCTCACTGGGCTGAGGGATCAAAGCTACATAGTTCTTGGTTTTTGCGATTTTTTAAAAGGTGTGCTTGACGGGACATGAACCCGGTCCTACGTACCCTCACTGGCTGAGGGATCAAAGCTACGTAGTTCTTGGTTTTTTATGGGTTTTTTAAAAGATGCGCTTGACGGGACATGAACCCGGTCCTACGTACCCTCACTGGCTGAGGGATCAAAGCTACGTAGTTCTTGGTTTTGCGTCTAAAAACGGCTTAGGAGTTTAGGTTTTGGAGTTTTTGAAATAAGACTCGAGCGTTCGCGAACACCAAACAAGCAAAGGCTTCGAGTGGCATTCAATACTAACTCGAAAGAAAAGAGAGTTGAAACCGGTAACCAAACAAGCAAAGGCTTCGAGTGATTACCAGTGACAACGTTGTTTTATTCTCTTTTTGAAAATTGTTTTGAAAAAAGGTGGTGAGCCTCAGTGATAATTATCACTAATAGCTCATGTTATTTTGGAAATTTGAATTAGCTTTTGTTGTTTAATTAATGTGTGGGAGTTTTCATGATAGTCAAACAAGCAAAGGCTTCGAGTGACTATCACTAATAACTCATCATTAGCGATCAACAAGCAACGTCTTCGAGTGATGGCTAATGATTTGTTTAAGAAAAAACGCCTTAGGTTTTTATTTGGAAAATCATGTAATTTCGAGTTTGAAAATAAATAGAACATTTCAAATCTTTTTTCAAGTCAAAACCGAGACAACAATTGGAACACAAGCAAAGCAATCATAAAGAGTATTCACAAATTGCTATGAACAATTGAAGGCATGATTATGCAAGCTTGTAGATGCATGAGTATACAATTATGGAATGCAAGGCATAGCATTATTGAATGCATGATTAGGCAAGCATGTGGGTGCATGAGTATACAATTATGGAATGCAAGGCATAGCATTATTGAATGCATGATTAGGCAAGCATGTAAGTGCATAAGTATACAATTATGGAATGCAAGGCATAGCATCATTGAATGCATGATTAGACAAGCATGTAAGTGCATAAGTATACAATTATGGAATGCAAGGCATAGCATCATTGAATGCATGATTAGGCAAGCATGTAAGTGCATAAGTATACAATTATGGAATGCAAGGCATAGCATCATTGAATGCATGATTAGGCAAGCATGTAAGTGCATAAGTATACAATTATGGAATGCAAGGCGTAGCATTATTGAATGCATGATCATATTATAATGAATGCAAGACATGATATTAAATGATGCATGAACATGTAAGTGAGTATGAGAATGCATGAGGCATAGACATATATGAATGCATGAACATGTAAGCACAAATGATAAAATGCAAAGTGTGGAAATATTTTGGGTATTTTTGCAAATTTGACAAGTAACAAAACTTTTAGTAAAAAGTTAGTGTAAGGTAAAGTAAAAATGTAAAAAGTAAATGGTATTTACTTGATGAAAGGGTAAATGAAAATGTAAAAAGTAAATAGTAATTACTTAGAGAAATAGTAAAGTAAAAAGGTAAAAAAGGAAGGGTGATTAGGGGTCAAAACACACTAACACAACTACATTTGTCTACACAAGATTAAACACACATTTTGAGCACTAAAATGTGCACAAAAATAGGCCCTATGGCCGAACCCTATATGAACATAAACAACAAGTTTTTTCATGCCAAAACTCAAAATCAATACATAGAACAAATCATGCAAATCTAGCACATCATGCATTTATTTAAATAAGTAAAAAAAAAATGAAAAGAACACAAACAAAAACCCTAATTTATAAGGTTCAAAACCGAATCCCTTACACCCATAAATCAAGTCAAAGTTCAACTTGCAAGTTACGATATGAACAAGAAGGTGTATATAATATATGAAAGTTCTTTATTCATGCAAAAAGTGAAAAGATGAGTGTAAAAATGCAAAATGTATGGTTAAAACACAAGAATCCTCTCATCAAGGCCAAGGGTTCACTTCAAGCACCTAAGGCTCCCAATGTCCTTGACATATTGCTTGAAATGAACCCTCAAAGCCTCTTTGAGAGAGGAAAGAGGAGTAGGAGGAAGATTCACATGCTAATGACTAAAAATTTAAGAGATAATAGAATTACCTCTAGATCAAAGATAAACAAGTGTAGAAAATGAAGATCAAGAATAAATCACCAACAATCTTCACAAATCAACAACTATGGCCACGCAAACTTGAAGAAAACCAACTCTTTGATGATGTGAATGTGGAATTAAGGATGAAAGGAAGAAGATATATGAATATGGAGTGAGTTTGAGGTGGTTTGGTGGATGAAACTTGAAAAGAAAATGGAGGGGGAGGAGGAGAAGAATTCGGCCAAGCTAGGGAGGAGAGGAGGAGAGGTTGGTTGCTAGGGTAAAAATGATAGTGTGTCCCCTATGATCTCTTATTTTTGGGTTTTATATGGGGTGCAAACCTAAGGGTAATTATGACAATGTGCTTCTTGCAAACCAATAGGATTTGAGATAAAATTTGAATCAATGGTCAAGATGCAATGTCACATGGATTGAGGGTAATTAAAAAGCACAAAAGTGAGGAGAGAGAGGGCTGGGTGCGCAGCTAATGGAGGGTGGTGAAGGATAAGCTCATTTACAAAATTGTATTTTTCTATAAAGCTTATTACACAAGTGCCATTTTGATTCAAGTGAAGGGTGAGGATTGCACACAAAACTTGAATGGAAGGCCAAGATTCAAACACAAATTGCAAACAATAAAAATAAATCAAAATGGAGTGGATTGGGGCTGAAGTATGCGCAGCTAGGTAGTGGGAGAGGGAGTGGAATTGCAAATTGTACTATTGTACTATACTTGAGACCTTTCAAAATTCAAAAAAATATGGAATATTCCCTTCTAGATAATTCTTCTAAATTCATGCCATTTTGGGCCATATCCCATGATTCAATGATTGAGCTCTGAATTTTATGATCTCACCAATCCCAAAATTGATTTATTTACCCCACCTCAAAGGAAAAGACCATTTTACCCTTCTATCCAAGAATTTTATTTTTATGTCAAAAGGTTTAATATTTATGCACAAAAATAATCACAATTAAGCACAAATATTCCTCAAATAAATCATTGATGATTGTTCAGTGATTTGGGACGAAAGACCGTTTTTTATTGTGAAATGACCAAAATGCCCTTTCACCCTAAAAACCCTAGTTATTTGCCCAAAACACATTTTCACTTCAAAAATGACTTTTCCCCCTAGGAATGACCTCTAATACCTCAAAAATGCATGTTGAATGACTTGTCCTGAGAAATTGTCCCTTATTTGCAAAATGACCAAAATACCCTTTTGCACTGAAAAACCCTAATGTGTCCAAGAAGTGCATTCCAACTCCAAAAATGATTTTAGAAGCTTTGAAATGACTTTTAGAACCCTAAATGCAATGCATGATGCTTTTTTCTTCTATTTATTTATTTTTGGGGAAAATTAGGGTTTTAACCTAAGCCGGACAAAATTGGGGTATGACACACCCTCAAATTTGACCTCCTCTGTCTTCCCCCTTTTTTTTTGATTATCATTAGCTCTCTCTAAATCACATTACCGATTCCAAGTTGACTATTTTGAAGCATTACTTAATGAGCATGCATGAATTCACAGGTATTTAAGAGCTGGAATTTTTGGGTTTTGGATTTTTGGTTTGAAAGTGAAGGGTATTTTTTTAGAGGGAAATCATAGGGAGGACAAAGACGACACAAGATGATAGGGAAAAGGTATTGTGGCAACCTTGAGTTATTGGGCATTCCATTTAACTTGAGGTGTCTGACATGTTGGGAATTGGCTGGGTATTGGAAACAAGTTTTACCACAGGAGAGACTACCGGAGGTAGCAAGCAAAATCTAACTCACGGTTATGCACACTTTTGCCCCGGCGTCGGTAGAAGGTATTGCCCAAAGAGAACACTACACCGGTGTGCCAAACAAAGTTTGACTCGGGAGAGGACCTGCAAAGATTTTGCTTCAAACAACTCAGGTGTGGAAAGGAAATTTTGGACTCATGACGAGTCTTGCACATGTTTTGCCCCAGTATTGATAAAAGTTGTTGCTCACAAGAGTGCACTGGTGTGGCAAACTTGACAGATGTAAGGTATGGTAAGGATTTTGCCTCATTCTGGTGAAAGACATTGCCCTGAGAGAACACTATCTAGTGTAACAAGAAACATTTGACTTCTAAAGGGTCTTACGAAACTCTGCCCCAGTGTGGGGTTTTCTCGAGACTCTCAAGCTTATCCTTCACAAAGTTGCCCAAATGTACACTATTGTGTGGCCCGAGTAGAAGAAATTTCCCAATGAATTACATAAGCTTCTCATTGTAAGTCTCATTCCCCTTTTGTACCCTAGTTTTTGCCTAGACTGCCTTTGCAGGTTTTCAGTCTAGCGGGCTTTATTTTGTTTTTATTATCCCTAATTTTTGCCTAGACCACCCTTTCGGGTTTTCAATCTAGCGGGATTCTTTTTTTTTTCACTTCATTTTTTATTAGAGCAAAGAGTAATTTAAAATAAGCAGATGATTTATCTCAAAATTAACATTAAGAAAATGAAAACAATCATTCATCAATCAGAGCGGGCATTTGGAGGCTCAAAGAAGGGTTCCCAAGACCCCATATCATTCACATTTTTTTTCACTTCTCTGCTTTTTCATTACTCTTTCTTTTGTGCCCTAATTTTTGCCAAGACTGACAATACTTGCTTTCAGTCTTGCAGGCTTCGTCTTTTTTTCTCTCTCTTTTTTTTTGAACTTTTTCCACTATCTCCTTGATTTCATAACATCGGAAAATTGAATGCACTAAATTCTATTGTAGTATCGATCCTTGTCTAGGGTTTAGTGAAAAGAAACTGTAGGCTCAAAGACAACAATGAGGGTTCTTTTTATGGGATAGAGAAAAATGGTCACTCTTCATTTGAAATCATGATTTCACATTTTTCAAAAAAATCAATTTCGAAATAACATTCACGCTTTTACACATCCTTTGCTCTTTATACTTTTTTTTTGTCTATTTTTTTTTTGTTTTTTTTTTTGGGAAATGGACCTTTGAGATCTGATATTTGCTCACTGGTTCATCCTTGAATGATGCAACCAAAAGGGCTTTAAGAATTATTGCTTGAGGCAACAACTCGAAAAGGGGTTAGTGTTTTAAGGGAACATGGTGAGAAATGATGGAAATGGTTTTTTAAATCCATGCAAATCCATTAGTGTAACGCTTCAACTAAATTAACTTGATTTCAAGCTTACGTGACTAAACAAGTGCTAACAACAATCCTCTCTCTTTTGGTTTTGAGCTTTTTTCCGAGAACTGATTGCCAACCTTATGCCTCCATTTTACTCTCATCTTTCCCAATATGCCCCGGTATTGTGCCTCGTAAAGTCTTTTCTCTCACGTCACTTCCCTAAACCTCTGATAATTAACCTTTTCGAGAGAATGATCTAATTCCATTTGTCTAAGCTTGATTGGTATCCACTTTCATACGAGTACAAAAATTTAACATGAATGAAGACTTAATGACTTAAAACCTCTTTTTTATTGATTTTCTTTAAAGAGAAGAAAATGCTACATGAAAATGAGTCAAAGAAACCAATATGTTATTAAATGCATGATATGTACGCAAGCATTCATCCTAAGATGTAATATATGTGTTTGTTTTGTAATATTTTTTTCATTATTTTATGCAGTGCTGAGAGAGACGTTATAACGGCAGACGCTGTAGCGGCACAGGAGCTGTCATAATTTGGAGTGTTTTCCATCTCTTTGTGATTTCGATTTTATGGCTTTAGGTAACACTTTTATGTTGTATTTCTCGTGTTGTTGCTCATCATGAGCTGATTCTCTTGTAGTTGGATTGCTTTGAGCTTTGTAATGAATCGTTAGTATTTCGTTATTAACGTTTAATGTTTTGCGTTTCAATCTTTGTATGTTAATTCTTCCAAACTTGTTTTAGAATTGATCAGCTAAAATGAGTATTGATCGTACCTTGACCAATGAAGTGTTGAAGTGTTTGTTGTTTCGTCAAGTGGGCCGGTCGTTGAATGAGTGAAAGGACCGGTCCTGGCTTCACGCGTTGAGCACCTCGGGTGGTACCTGCAAAGACACTCCGACGATCTAGTGAGAGGTCGCTCGGGCAGATAGCACAAGGTTAGAGAACGTACCTGATGCCATAGGCGAATGGCGTATATATACTGCGAGGTCCGACCGTTTGGCGAAGATTTCGGCCGGCGAGAATTGCGCTCCAAGCAGTGTGTGTGGGCCGATCGAGTTGGGCTGGGCCGCAGCCCGATTCTTTGCTGGCGATTCGTATTTGCTTTGATAAACCGAGAACGAGCTGCCACCCAAGCCTCAGGTCGCTTAAGAGCGGGCCGAGGCTTGAATCGATGCCCCGGTGAGTGAAGTTATTTTGACGAAACGGACGCGGCGGTCGCTTTCTCTATAGGGCGGTGTCGACCGCTTGTCAACCATCGGCCCGTCTTTCGTGACGGTTGGTCTTTACTGACATTTAAGACGTGACGTTTGGTGTTTCCGAGGTTGTCTGGAGGCAACCATTGGTGAGAGGACGAAACGTTGCGACGCTTCGCCTCCTACGACCCCACCAGCGCCATGAGTCCGCACTATAAATAGCCCTTCACCGAGATTATTTCTCACACTTCCAAGAATTGCTCGCAACGACCGACTCGCGTCTGCCGCGACTTGCATTCATAGTCAAGCTGTTTACTCGCGACCGATCCACAACATCTGTTCAAGGTATGGATCGATCTTTACTTTTACTTTCTGAACTTGAGTTTTTTCTTTGAAAGTATTTCGTACTTTTCCACGCCTTGTGATAGGGGGTGTCAGGTCGGGGGATGGCCAAGTCGCCCCCTCTCATGAGTAATCTGCTCGATCGACCTGACTCGATCCCTTTATCACAGGTGTTTTTGCATGCCACGGACGAAGTTGTCCGCCCGTATCCCTGGTAAACCACCGCAATCCTTTGCTACACATATGTCGAAACCGGGCGAGCCCAATCCCCACGAGGAGGAGTCTAAGTCGTCTTCGGGCGACAAAGATTCTGGTTCTTCAAGCAGTTCCTCGAGCAGTACGAGCTCGAGTTCCCATTCTTCTGGCCGAGGATCGGCTAGCCCAAAGAGCTTTGGTTCAAGGTCCGTCCATTCTGAAGAGCGGCCGTGCAACACTCCACCGCCGGAGAACATCGTTTCTCGAGCGGGAGGAGAGGAAGAAGATGTCGACGTGGTGATCATTGATGATGATGAGGTTCAGAGTGCCGTCCCAGTCGCGGACGAAGAGATGGTAGAGGCCGGCGGCCGAAATTTGAGAAGTCGACGAAGAAGAGGTAGTTCAGCTCGCAGCTAGCTTCTCTGGTCGAGAGGTAAACATTGAAGGAGGGTCGAACGAAGGGTCGGCCGAAGTTCAAGCAGATGTAGCCTGAGACCCATTCGACATGTCTTGGGTATCAGAAACTCTTCGTTCACACAGGAGTATCATTACCGTCGGCCATGTTGCCTTGCCCGATCTGCGGAGCCGCCTTGACAAATTGCCGGGCTGGAGGGTAAGAGGCATGAAGGGCGGAGAAGACGTTGCAACTTACTCTCCCAACCTTAAGTTCACGATGTATCGGCTCGTGTTCGAGAGGATGAACATCACCCCTCCTTTCATCGAATTTCAACGCGACGCCCCGCTGCGTCACATTGGGGTCGCCTTCACAACTCCACCCTAACGCCATGCGTTCTGAAAACCTTCAAGTCCTCGCGGACTAAGTTGGGTCGGCCGGTATCAATCATGTTGTTCTTTACTCTCTTTGAGCTGAGCTGGCTCAGGGAGAAGGCTAACAAAGAAAAGAGGGAGCAGGTCTCCTTTAAAATGCAAAAAACCCACCATCGATATTTCAAGGCATACCAAGAATCATTGGGAGCGGCCTGGAGAGGTCAATACTTTTGGATTGCTCCCAATGAGGAGGCCGGCAAGGCCATATCTCGAGGTCCAACCGGACGGAATGCTTGGTCCCCTTACTTCCCATCATGTGGAACGAGGCTCACTTCTCGCAGGAGGCCGGCGATTACATTTATTCTATCAACGATTTGGGGAGGCCGACCGCAATCTCTGGACATGATCAAAGCGTTGGCGAGCATGATGCGTCCGGACCCTAAGGCGGCGACATACCTTGTCGCCCCTTTGTCTTGCTCGAGGGCCAGGATCTGGAGGCCGAGATCGGTTTGCTTTTGAACTTTGCCTTTACATTTTATTGCCAATGCTCTTTTCTAACCTTTTGACTTGTTGTTTTGCAGAGAGGATGGCCGGTAAATCTTGGGCCGTGATCGAGTCAGTTCTGAATCCTGCTGCAATCCCAGGGGCCAAGAGGTATGAAGGACCTCGGCCCGGGGCCGATCAGGAAGGGCCATCAAAGGTAACCCCAACTCCAAAGAGCCAAGGGAAGAAACCGGTCAACAGGCCCCGGTCGCCTCCTCACACTGCTGATCGCTCTCCCAAGCGGGCCAAGCACCAGGAGCGGAGCTCGGTCCTCACTAAGGATGACCTTCCTATCCTCTCGCTTGAGGACTTAGGGCAGGTCGACTTTGAGCGATTCAACAAAAAACCCATGGCTGTCTGTGCTTCTCTCTGTATGGGAATAGACAAGATCATGGACGAGATGGCGGGCGAACTCCAAGGTATTTTATCTTTTCCGTTGCACCTTTCTTGTCTTTGTTCGATCGACTGACCGTTCATCGACCTACATTTTGCAGGAGCTCGGGCCGAAAAAGAGAAAATTCTGACTGAGGCGCAGCAAAAATACGATAAGCTTGCCAAGGCCAAGAAAGACGCCCTTCAGAAGGGTGAGGAGGACCGGGCCAAACTCTCCAGGCGGAACAAGGAACTTGCTGGCCAGGTGACCAATCTGAAAACTAACGTTGAATCCTTGGAGAAGGACAAAGCCAGGTTGGAGGCCGAAAATGCAGAGCTGCAGGCGAAGGTCCAAATGGTTGCCCAGGCCGGTAGGGAGGCAGCGATCGAGCAGTTCTACAACGCTCTTGCTCAGGCGCGTGCCCTGAATGCAGATCTGAAGATCAACTTTGATGAGAAGATGATAAATCCCGCCCATTATGTTGTGGATAACAAGATCATGCTGCCCGAGCAAGTTGATGAACAAGGAAATGTTGTTCGCCCGGCCACCATTCTCTTCTGAAGCCCGCCTGCGAGCGTAGTTATCTCTGTAATAGTTTAGCTTGCCTTCGGGCGTGACAATTTAAATGCTGCCTTCGAGCAGTCGAATATTTGGGCGCTCGGCTTCGACCGGGCGTCTCTACTTTGTAATGACATTTTTTACTCGTCTTTAATTACGTCTACTTGAATTCACGTGGTTATGTCTATGTATTTCGTTCATTTATTTGTCTAAGTTTTTTCGAACTTATCGGTCGCTCGGCGACCGTTTCGTACTGTTTCGAAAGCGCTCGTTTATGGTTGGGCCATTTCGATGGCACTCGACTGGGCCATTTTGATGGCACCCATTGGGATCATTTCGATGATCTCTCGAGGTAGGTCGTTTCGACGGCCTATTGCGATGGGTTATTACTTAACCCTTGGGCCATTTTCGATGGCGCTCGTTCGAGTCAACTCGGTGACCGTCGTTTGTGCCGGCTCGGTGGCACACGCTACAGATCGTTTCGACGACACGAAGTTTGCGGGTTATCTAACCTCGGGCCATTTCGATGGTTTCTGAGGTAGATCGTTTCGACGATCCGATCAACTTTGATAAATCTTCGATCGCTCCTTTGCCACGGGCAATCTTGAGCGACGGTCATACATTCTTGCGAGAAAGTAAAGAACACATCATATTTCTAAAGGTCGCCCTCGTAAAAACCCGGTGGGAAAAGAGCGCTGCACGCTTTTCATTAATAGGTCGGCTGTTCATTACATTCAAATCGTTCATTACATTCAAACGTAATACTTTCTCGAAGTTTCTCTCGCATTCCATGTTCGGGGATAGTCGCCCGTCCCATGGTTTCCAGCTCGTAAGCCCCCTTTCCAGTCTTTTTGATGACCCTGTATGGACCTTCCCAATTTGGTGCCAGTTTCCCTTGGCGTGCATTCTTGTTTCCTACGTCGGCCAGTCTTAGAACGAGCTGACCGACCGTGAAGTCTCTCTTTTGCACGCGAGTATTGTATCTGGCTGCGACCTTCTGTTTGATCAATTGCTCTCTTAGTGACGCTTGGGTGCGCAGCTCTTCAATTAGGTCCAATTCTTCTCGAATAGCTCGGTCGTTGTCAACCACTGCAGGGGGATTTGAGGTTCTCCAATTCAGTTCACCCATTTCTATGGGTATGACGGCATCGGTCCCATATACCAATCTGAAGGGGGACTCCCCGGTCGTTGAATGAGGGGTCGTCCTGTAGGCCCAAAGAACGGACTGTAGCTCTTCGACCCAGTTCCCTTTCGCTTCATCGAGTCTTCGCTTCAAACCTCGTAGGGATAACTCGCTGGCCGCCTACCGCCGTTTGTTCGAGGGTGCTCGACCGAGGTGAAACGCTTTTTTACCCTAAGTCGCCAACATTTCTCGAACCTTTTCTCTGCCGAACCGGGTGCCGCGTTGTCGGTTATAAGTTCTTTGAGGATCCCAAAACGGGCTAGCACACATCGTCCGAAGAACTTGCTGACCTTGGCCGACGTGATCGTTGCGAGAGGCTCGGCCTCGATCCACTTTGTAAAATAGTCCACTGCCACGATCAAGAACTTGAATTGGCCTGGAGCAGGTGGAAATGGGCCTAGTAGATCCATGCCCCACCAGGCGAACGGCCAAGGTGAGACAAGACTTTGTAATTCTGAGGATGGTGCAATGTGGACGTCAGCATGTACTTGACATTTCTTGCACTTCTGAACAAGCTTCTTAGCGTCCTCGTCCATGGTCGGCCAGTAGTAGCCGGCCCTAAGAGCCTTCTTAGCTATGGAACGTGCACCTTGGTGACTCCCGCAAACACCTTCATGAATATCCCTCAACACACATGGTGCGGCCGGTAGACGTAAGACACCTTAGCAATGGAGAGGAGAATCCTCTTCTGTACAACTTTCCTTCTATTACCGAATACTTGGTCGCTCTGAGCCTGACCAATTTAGCTTGCTTCGGATCGCTCGGTTCTTCCCCTTCAACAATGTATCTCAGGATAGGGGCGATCCAGTCTGAATCCGCATTGACACACAGAACGCCCAACGACTGACTTGGCTTGAGTCGACACGCTCGGCGGTTTAGAGTCTCCTGAATCAAAACTTCGTGGTTCCCCGGGGTCTTCGTGACTTGCAAGTTTCGATAGAATGTCTTGCTCGAACATTTTCGGTCCGAGGCACATGAGTCACTTCAGCCCGGTCGAACTGTTTGAGAAGCTCTCTTACTCTGGCTAGGTAATTCTTCAGCACGTCGTCCTTAGCATCATATAATTCTTTGATCTGCGAGACAACAAGCAAAGAGTCTCGATCGGGTTCAACCCGGCCGACATTGAAGTCCTCGGCGAGCCGCAGTCGGCTATGCACGCCTCATACTCGGCCGATTGTTCGATGTATGGAAAGCGAAAAGTCAAAGACACCTCCACACCCAGTGCCTTCGTAATTTTCCAAGATAGGCGGCTCGCTTCCTTTGCTGTTGGACGACCCATCTACGTGCAAGATCCGTGTCGTTTGACTTGATCTTCCGGATAGAGTCATTTCGCTATAAAGTCGGCCAACACCGCGCTTTGCGCGCCGATCCGATTCAAATTTAATGCCAAACTCATCGAGCTCTCTACCGCCCACTTTATCATTCGTCCCGCTTGTCCCACCGATGGAGGACTTGTCTGATAGGTGGTCGGTCCTTACCACGACTGATGGGCCACAAAGTAGGGTCTCAATCTTCTAGCAAATGGTTAGGAGTGCAAGGGCAAACTTCTCTATCTTCTCGGTATCTCACTTCGGGCCCTTGCAAAGACTTTTTACTAATGAAATAGACCGGATTTTGCTTCAGGTCGTTTTCCCTGACTAACACCGCACTTAGAACTTCTTCTGTTATGGCCAAGTATAAATACAACGTCTCGCCCGGCAGCGGCTTGGTCATAATCGGCGGGTTGGTCAAAGCTTGTTTCAACTCGTCCAACGCTCGCTGGCATTGGTCGGTCCACTGAAAATCCACCTCTTTCTTCAGCAGTCTAAACAGTGGAAGTGACTTGCAGGCCGCTTTGGGAATGAACCTGGATAGGGCGGCCACCATGCCATTCAGCTGTTGTATTTCTTTTTTAGTACTGGGCGGCCTCATGTCGGCGACCGCCCTACATTTCTCAGGGTTTGCTTCTATCCCCCTTTCAGTCAGATGGAAGCCCAGGAATCTGCCGGCCCTCACCCCGAAAGTACACTTCTCTGGATTTAGTCTGAGCGAATTCTTCCTTGCTTCCTCAAAGATTTCCCTCAGGTCGTTCACATGATCTGGATCGGTCCCACTTTTGATGATCATATCGTCCAAGTACACCTCTGAGATTCGACCGATCTGCCTGTTGAAGATTTTGTTCATCATTCGCTGGTAGGTCGCTCCAAATTCTTTAAGCCGGGCGGCATCACCTTATCTTGAAAATTTCCCCGATCTGTCATGAAGGCCGTCTTGTGTCGATCGGGCGGATACATCGTGATCTGATTGTATCCAGAATAAGCGTCCAAAAAGGACAATAGTTTGTAGCCCGAGGCCCCATCGACCAGCTTGTCAATGTTGGGTACGGGGAAGGCATCCTTCGGGCATGCCTTATTCAGATCGGTGTAATCTACACACATTCTCCACTTTCCATTCTTCTTTTTGACCAACACGAAATTGGATAGCCAGGTCGTGTACTTGATTTCTTCTATGAAATTGGCCTTTATGAGGTCCTCAACGGCCTTTGCAGCGGCTTGAGATTTTTCCTCGTTCTGGGTCCTTCTTCTTTGAGCGACCGGCTTGGCGCCTTCATCGACTGAAAGTTGATGGCAGGCTACTTCGATAGAAATGCCGGGCATGTCTGACGCCTGCCATGCGAACAGGTCAGCATAGTCTCTCAAACATTGCACAAGGTCTTGCTTCACTTGCTCTGGTAGGTCGCTACCGAGTTTAACTATCTTTGTTGGGTCGTCTCCCAACTGCACATCTATTAGTTCTCCATGAGGTTCGCCCTTTTCAACTGTTTTTCACTCTCGGGCTAAGTCATCATCGTTATCCTCCGGGTCATTGTCCGGATCATACCGAGCATCCAAATCGATGGCGTTGACTTGATGGCCTTCACCAAGTGCTTTGAACATTTGGGCCAAGGTCTACCTCATCGCAAATTTGCCGATACACGGTCGTGGCTTCGTCTCTTTGCCTCTAGGTCGGCCGCCGGAGTAACTACACCGTCGTCTTTCTTTGTAAATTTCATCTTCGATGTCTTCGTTGATGCCACGGCCTCTAGCTTGCCTGTGGTCGGCCTACCAATGATACAATCGATAGCATGATTTGAGGGGGAGTACAAGGAACGTCGTGCGGACCGTCCGCATGCAAGTGCTATCTCCGGTCGCGTCACAAATGTGACCATGAGTTCGATTGTCCCCAACGGGTGGTGGCCGCTCCATTGAAGCCCGTTAGGGAGTAGGCTCGGCACGGGGAATTATCTCGCTCCGATCAACCTTGATCTTGTCAATCAAGCCTTCAAACATGATGTCGGCCGAGCTACCGGGTCGACTAGAATTCTTTGAACTTCTCGTGTTGGCCATAACCGCTCACGATTACCAACGGACATAAATCGTTGGCACGCGCCATCGCAGTAGTCGCTATCTCCAAACGAGATGGGGTCTATTGAGACCGGCGGGGCTGTTGACGTTGAACCGACCATCAGGAGCTCGTCCCACTTCCTTTTTGTGGCTTTATTTGATTCTCTACGGTCCAACGGGTTTCCACCGTGAATGACCATTGCAACGTTGCGACCTCTGGACCGTGGAGCTTCTCGATCTTCAGACCGGTCTTTGTCTTGGGCGCTTGAAACAACTAGAGCACCCTTCCTCTCTCTGCGGATCGACCTTCTTTCGCTTCTCTTGAGGTCGGTCGCCTTCCTCCGACCTTACATACTTTCCCAACTTGCCTTTCTGAATGAGCTCTTCAATATCATCTTTGAGGCCATACGATCGTTAGTATCATGACCCTTGCTCTTGTGGTAACGGCGGTATCTTTTAGTCGGTCGTGCCCTTTCTTGAGCACGAGTGGATCGGGCCGCTTTACTCCCACAAATTCATTATTTTGGCACTCGCTATAGATCCGCGCAATAGAGGTGTTTAGCCGAGTGCGATGATCGAACTTCTTATCTCGAAAGTCGACCGATTGTCGCGGCGACCTTCATGCCCTTTGGCGGCTTCTTATTTTCTTCTTTAGGTCGTGGCACGGACGGCCTTTCTTCTTCGCCAAAGTTTCTTCATACGCCATGTGGACGTTAGCCCTCGTTAAAAATAACGAGATCCCGGTAGTGGTTAAGAGTGAACTTTCACTTCTACGAACCTGGTCCTGGTCGAATACCATGCTTCAAATATTTTAGCTTGTCCTTGTCTCGACAAGTCACGAACGGACTCGGCCTCGGTGTTAAACCGGCCGATATATTTTTCGGCGTCTCATTATCTCCTTGAACAACGAGTCCAAGTATTCTTCATATCGAAATTGGCGGTTGGCGGCGCAGTAGTGGGACAAGAACATTCGACTGTGTCGTCCCATGAGGAGATGGAATTGGGTCGCAGAGACTCCCACCATTCCAATGCTCGGCTACCGCCCAACGACCGGGAAAAAGCACGCATTTCATGGTCGGTCCCAATTCCTATAACGAGCAATAATTATTGAAGTAACGGAGATGTTTGTGCGATCCCCTCGTAGTCAAACTTGTTGAGATTGGGCGGCTTGCGTAGATCTCTCGGAATTTTGTAACGCCTGATCTCCCTGGAGAACGGGCCGTGCTCATTCTGAATGTCGTTCGACCCAAAGGGTTGCATTGCGAGGCATGCCACGTTGCCCGGCATTCCATAAAATCCTCCAGATGGGCCAGTTGGTGGAAGTTGAGGAGGCCTTCTGGGTCGCTCGCTTTGGCCTCTCCTTGGCCGATGCGAAACGTCCCTGATTCTTCCATCTCTGTAATCTTCCAGCTCTTCTCGAGAATCCCAAGATCTGCTTCTCGACCGACGTAACACCCCAAATAATTCAATTAATTAACTTAGTTGAGTTATTAAGGGTTTGCAACATTTTAACTTTTAAGTCATATAATTTATTGAGTGAGTGTTAAACATGTGTTATCCTTTAGTAAATTGTCTAAGTTAGTAGAGAGTGTGGGTAGTGGAAGCCCACGGTCTAAACAAGGCCAAGGCCCACTTAAGTCTTTAGGACATGTTAAATAGAATGTGCCTTGAAGGAGACATTCCTTCATCCCAAAAATTAGTTAAGTTGCTAAATTGAGAAGTAGAGAGAGTGAGTGAGACCAAGAGAGAAGGAGGAGAAAACGAAAGCGTGGAGAGTTCAAGAGGAGAGGAGAATTGTTGCTTGTAGTTACTTGGAGAGTGAAGGATTCTCATTCTTCTCAAGTCATTAAGGTTAGGGGGTCTTCTAAGACTTGTAATGTTCTGTGTTGTTTGCATTTTGGTGTGAGTGGTTTCTGAATCACCTTGCATGCATGTTTTATGTGTTGATCTTAACATGTTTTGCTGTGTTCTTGCCTTTTGATGTGATTTGTGGTGAGGAAGACGGTGGATCAACTTGGAAAGAGAGAGAGTGTAACACTCTCTCTGTCTCGAGTGGTATGAAGAGAGAAGCGGTGCATGGTGAGTCAAAATGAGCTTGCATGTAGAGTTAGGGAGAGGATCGGAGAAGTAGAGTGAGTATACGAGTGTGAGTGAGTGTGGTGAGCTAAAAATGAGCTTGCATGTTGAGTCTAACTTAAGAAACAGAGTAAAGGAGTGAAATGGGAGTTAAGCGCCTTATTTACGCGCGTAAAACCGAAGTGTTCTTCAACTAGAGTGAGAGAAACTGGGTTGAGGGAAGTCAACGTCTAGTTGTGTCTTAGTTGAGGGTCTATTGGTGAATTTGAGGGTGAGTATGTGTCTAAATACCATAAGCGAAGGGTAAGGACGCCTAAAACGAAGTGTAGGTGTTTCGCCTTAAGATTACCGAGCTGTAGAGATAGTGAACCGAGGTCCTTAGGCCGAGGTAGCGTCACCGAGGTGAAACGCCCAAGTGCCTAAGTATAGGTGAGCTGAACCAGGGAACACTAAGGAGTGAATTCCCATGACTTAGGTGATTTTGGTGTAAGGTAGTGCTTAACTGTGAGCACGATACCGAGTTGAGGGTTGAGTGTGTTTTAGCCAAGGCACACACATAGTGTGCCGAGGTGATGTCGAGGGGTTTAGCCGAGGTACACATATAGTGTGCCGATGTGTTGATTTAGGCGCCAATGTTGTCTACCACATTGTGGAACGCCACTGTGAGTGCCATTTAGCACCAATGTGTATAAGTGTTGGAGCGATTAAGTCCATTTTGGTCCTTAGGGGACAAGTTGGTCCCTAAGTGTAGTTGTGGTCCTCGGTGTGACACTTAGTCCACTGTGAGTGCCGAGGTAATTAAGAGGTGCCGAGGTGACTGAGAGGTCGGTTGTAGGTCCTAGGGTGATTCTACCGGTGTTGTAGGGTCGACCTTAGCACTGAGATAATGTCTTAGTGGTGTAGATGCCATGTGAGCGACGGAGTAGAACGACGGTGAACGACGGTGAACGACGGTGTAAACTTTCACATACGCTATGATTTGATTTGTGTGTGATTGTATTTGTCATGAGTCACATGTTCATGTGCATATAACGACGGAGGAGGTCTCGGCCTCGGATATGGTAAGACTTCGGTCTCCATGTCAAAATAACGACGGAGTTAACGACGGAGAATGCCGACGGGCTAAATAACGACGGTGGAGGTACCTCATTGCATAAGGCCACATGGGGTTGGGTTGCATTTCATGCATACATGACATAATTCAATATGTTTGAGTGAATTGTGATGTGTGTGATTGTTTTTGAACTATCGGTGAGTGGCTTTGTTAGCTGAACCGAGGTGCTTTTAGTGCCATTTCTAACCTTATGTTTTATTCACATTATATTACTTGTGTTAAGAGACTCACCCTAGCTGCTTTTGTTGCCTGCTCTCGTGGCAACTTGCAGGTACGCATGAGTGATGGTAGGCCTAGCTCAAGTTGGTCGTGGTTCGCTTCTGGTCATGTAACACCGGTTGGGGCCGAGTAGTCTAGTTATTTTGTCTTTCATTAGGCTTTGAACTTGTGTATATTTTGATAGATAGTCTTTGAACTGAAAACTATCATTATTTTGTAACTATTACCATGTAATATGACCTTGATGTGTACTGGCCGAGGTGCCTTATATGATGGGCTGAGACCCTTTTGCCGTGGTGATGCGTATGATAAAATGCTTGTATGGTACTGTGAAACTATTTTGAACTTAATTGAATTCTCGCTTTTCATTTTATTCACTAAATGTAGCACTCCTTTGAGTGGATTTTTGAAACTCGATTTGAATTTTAGTAGACCAGGTTGATTTGAATAAGGGGGTGTTACTGAGTTGGTATCGAGCATAAGTTCGGTCTTGTCCGACCAAGTAGTTAGTCTAAGTGTCTTAAGCCTCGAGTCTTAGGCTCGTTCTAAACCGATTCTTGATTGTGTGATCGGTGAAGTAGAAATGGTGGAAGAGCTTTGGAAGAAATGATGCTTTGCTATAGGCTAGCTGCGTTGGAGGCGATGGCAATCAAGCATGGGAATCAACCTCGTGAGAATGCCGAGGATCTTTGAGCTCGTAGGCTTGCTACTTTCCGGAGGAAAATCCTCCTACCTTCAGGAGAGGTATGATCCTGATGGGGCTCTAGTATGGTTGAAAGAAATAGAGAGGATATTCAGAGTGATGGATTGCAACGATGAGCAAAAGGTGAGGTTTGGAACTCATATGCTCGCTGAAGAAGCCGACGACTGGTGGCTTGAATCTCTTCAAAGATTGGAGACTGCTGAGGAAGGGATTACATGGGACATTTTCAAGAGGGAGTTCATGAGGAAGTACTACCCAGAGGATGTGAAAGGAAAGAAGGAAATGGAATTCTTGGAGCTCAAGCAAGGTAACTTTGACCGTGTAACAGAGTATCTTTGCCAAGTTCTCCGAGCTGGCAAAGTTTTATCCCCATTACACTGAGCTACTGCTGAGTTCTCCAAGTGTATTAAGTTTGAGAACGGTTTGAAGCCTGAGATCAAGCAGACCATTGGGTATTGTAGCGACCGAAAAATCCGGCAAAGGATTCTTCGAAGTTCGAAAGGAAGCCGCCACCAAATTTTAGTTTAAGGGCAAATTCGGAAAATCCCCTTAGGTTTAAGATAAGGCTTAGTTTAGGGTTCGGGAGTCGTTATGCGTGGGGAAGGTATTAGCACCCCACGACATCCTTTGTCTAATTATTTATGCTTTATTAATATTTACCCTTATTATTTATAATGAAAAAGACTTAATTAACTTTTTAGTTTTTAGTGCTTGACAAGAGTGGACTCTTGCTCCTACGTACCTCCGGATGCAATGGAGGAATCAAAGCTACGTAGTTCTTCCTGAAAAAGGTTTGTTGGTTGGTGTTTTTTAAGGTAGGGGTCTTAGGACTCCTTGAACTATCTGACCACCATCGATTCTAGTACGCTGACTAACCCGATTGTACAACCGACTTAGTCCCCTACTTTTTGAAAGTATTTTTTTGAGGTTTTTTTGAAAGAGGTTTGTTTGATGTGAGGTGAGTTGGTTTTAGAATAGGTACTCTAGAACTCCTGAACTGTACAGCTCATTAGTTCTAGAACGCTGACTAACCCGGTTGTACAACCGACTTAATCCCCTATTTTTTAGGAAAAATAATTTATTTATATTTTTATAAGTTTTTAGGATTATTGAACTGTACAGCTTATTTGTCTTAAGATGATGACTAACCCAGTTGTACAACCGACTTAGTCTTTTGTTTTAGAAAAAATTATTTATTTGTGTTTTTATAAGTTTTTAGGATTACTGAACTGTACAGCTCATTGGTCCTAGGATGATGACTAACCCGGTTGTACAACCGACTTAGTCTTTTATTGTTGGGAGAAATGATTTATTTATATTTTTATAAATTTTTAGGATTACTTGAATCAGATAAAATTTCATTGGTCCTAGGATGATGACTAACCCTGGTTGTACAAACCGACTTAGTCTTTTATTTGATTTTTGAAGAAATAATAATTTGTGCATAAAAAAAAAAGACAAAAACTGATAATTAATAAAGACTAGGCTAAAAAAAATGAATAAATAAATAACTATATAAATAAATATGAATAGATATATACATAAACAATAAATAAATAAATTACATTACAAATAAATGATAAATAAATATGTACATAAAAATAAACAAAACAAATACAAAACTAACCTGGACTCGACGAGTGCCGAACCGATGAAAGACAAAAACCGGACTCCAGTCTGGTCCATTTTGACCCCCAAGACCGCAAGAACCGCTTTGAGAATCGGAAAGCCGACTCAAAACGTCCAAATGATCAAATACAGGTTTTTAGTGAAATGGGCCGCTATCGCTTTGACCCAAAAGATCACTTAACCCGCCAATGATCTCTCCCCCTAATCTTCACCTCTCAACCCCTTTTATATCCAATTGCTAGGGAGCTCTTGTTTCTTGTGAGCAATGTGGGACTAAAACAAGGTAGAGAAAGCAATTCTCTTTAAAACACAATTCCGTTTTTCTCAAACTCACACCGTAAAATTGCGATTCCGGATTCGTTAACCATTGGATCGTCTTCCTTTTTGACAGTAGGTTCGTGAGACATATATCTACGCTTTCACCATTCGGATCGTCGAAACAAGGTCTGAGGAGAGAGAAATTGCCTTCGCAATAGCTGCAGCTTTTGGTCCTGCTTTTTCTCAAACCCCTCACCGTAAAAGTGCGATTCCGGATTCGTTAACCGTTGGATCTTCTTTCTTTTTTGACAGTAGGTTCGTGGGAAATATATCTACGCTTTCACCGTTCGGATCGTTGAAACGAGGTCTGATGAGAGAGAAATTTCCTTCGAATAGTAGCTAAAAACTAACACCCAAAATACGCAAAAAAACTACTATTTTTGTAATTTTCGAAAAAGTCCAAAATAAAATGGTTGAAAAAGTCCAAATTAAAAACTATTAAAAGAACTCGAGACAAAATTGGGGTATAACAACTGCCCCTCTTTATTTATATTTTACTAGAAAAGGTGAGGTGTATTCAATTTTTCGTAGTGAAAATAGAAATAAAGATAGAATAGACGTCAATTTTGTCCGTTTAAGAGGAAGTGGAAGGTTTGAGAGATAAGAGGCAGTAACAAGGAAAGGTTAACACTCGGTGCGTTAACCTGAAGTTAAATGAAGGGTCATCAAGGACCTGAAGGAGCACTAAGGCTCTGAAGGACCACTCAGGGTCTGAAGGAGCACTAAGGCTCTGAAGGACCACTCAGGGTCTGGAAGGCTGCCTAAGCCTTAATTGAAGGACCATTGTGGTGCAAGGAGCGCAACTAGCTACGGTACTAGTTAAACGGCCCGAGGGGCCTTTATATTCGAAGCGCCATGATGGGTCAAGATCGTGTCTAGAATCGATATGTTGACCATGAAGGACGTCCACTGTGTCTTAGGCTGACACAACTAGTCTGAAGGACCACGCGGGGTCTGCGAAGGTCCGTCGGGCTCGACTCCGACGTTGCGACCTGGGCCACTTAGGGCACTGCTCTGAAGGACCACTTGGGGTCTATAGGGGTCTGAGGGATCAACCTGGTGATCTGTGATACGATATGAGATCAACGCTTAAAGCGCTGATATTAGAGGAACAAAATATAGGGACTAACACTTTATGTGTTTATCCGAGCACACCTAACAAATGCATCTTCCCGATGAGGGAAAAACTTTCTTCATTTGGCAATGCAATTAATGGTGCACGCGTATACGTGCAATGATTGGTATCTGGTGGAATGATTTTTTTCTCTTCAGTTTTTTTGCTTTTTTACTTGTTACGTAATAAATGCATGAAATGCAAATGTGAATATGATGCAAATGAAATGATTGAATGCTAATGCCATGGTGCATGCATGATGCGATGATATGATATGATATGAGTGATTGAGTGCAAAACATTTTTGTAATGATAAGATCACGAGATTTTGGATGCGAGAACAATGGGTGAATATTGATCATTCTTTGGAAAAATTAGTTTTGATTCAAACTTCGCATTCTCAAGGTCATTACCTACGGACATTGATATGAAAAGGTACTTGACCGCTTTTTGCAAGCTCGCTTATTTTTCCTTCTATTATGATGACCCTTGATGATCGAAGTTTATGTCCACAAAGTTACCTAAGTAGAATTTTAGCATCACATGATCAACTTGTGTTCTCTCCTCTGAAGCTTTGTTTAGTAAAGACATATGTTAGTGCAAGTATGAATGAGTCAGTTAACTTGGGGTTCTAAAGGCCTAGGGTGAGGATATTTGTGGCACATGAAGGGGTGAATGACTGACTGGTCTTTGTCAAGGTCATCAAAGGTACGTTTTTCCAAGCCAAGAAATGCAGGACTGCCCCCAACTTAGATTTGATGACGGTGAGTGTCCGCTCGCTGTCTAGTGGTGACAAGCTAGGGGTGTAGAAGGTGATGAATTGGGAATGCATTGGTTTTGGAATGAAAGGTGGCAAGTAGGAGATGTTGTCTCAACCTATAGAGTTTGACGTTTCCCTAATTATGGTAAGGACAAGATTGCCCCAACTAGAGTAGAAACGCTTAGGATAGTGAGTTGAGAAATTGCCCCGGTATGGTTTTTTGGCTGTGAATATGGCGAGGGGATGAGATGGGTGTAGGGTGAATTTTCCATTTGAAGGTGGAGTAAAGAGCGCGTGGATTGCCCCACTTGGAATGGTATTTCAATGGTCGGCTTTAGTGAGATTGGGAAAGGCGACGGAGTTAGGGTTATGGGTTTTGGAGTTTGTGCAGTATGGCTATAGGTCGGGTGTGGTATGGGATGGACACTGCATAAATTTCCCCAAGTTCAAATGGAATAGATGGTGAAAGGGATGCCCCACTTTAGGATCTAGGTGACGATCCTAGTATAAACTTTTGGTTATCTTTAGAATGACTCTCGGACTACAATAGTCTTGAGTTTCTTTGTGATGAAAACTACACTTGGTGATCACTAGACCTTGTCTTAGTATAATCAGAATTTGAATGAATCTTGTGGTGCAAGCCTTTTGATTTTTCTTTTCTTTTGAGTTTTTTTTGAGATATATTTTTTTGAGCAAACATATTATAAATAAACTTACTTGTCCTAAAATTAAAACTTTGAGAAAACAAAAGCAATCAGTCAATGATCGGAATGAGCTCTAGAGGGTTGTAATGTGGCCGGTGGTTAATGATTTATGAAGGAAGGGATAATTGGGCTCAAAGAGGTGTTTGATGATTGATGGGACAAATGATTTGGTGACGTAACTTGGCTAATGGGTGATGATTTATGAAGGAAATGGCTTTTAGGCTCAAATGAGTGTTCGAGATTTTATTGAGTAATTGATGTGCCTCATGGTTGGATGGACTTGTTTAGGATTTTAACGTGGCTAAGGGTTTATGGAAGATAGGATTTTGAGGCCAAAAGAAGTGTTTGAGGTTTATTTTAGACAAGTATCTCTTATGCTTTGACGGTAATGAAGTATTAGCTCACGATTTGTACTATTTTTGTTTTTTTCCTTTTTTTTTGTTTTTTTTTTTGGGATTTTTTAATCCTCTTTTTGACTTCACTCTTTTGTGATTTTTGTTTCTTTTTTGGGTGAGTGAGCTGATAAAACTAATGCACCATTTTTTTGATGCGGAATCGATCCTTGTCTAGGGTTTGGGATTTTTGGCTTAAGGTGGGTGGCAAAGGGTTTTTTGAGGATAGGGGAAGATGGTCAAACTTCATTTCAAAACATGATTGCTAGTTTTCTCAAAAATTAACTTAAGGACAATAATTTATTTACTTTTATATATTTGCTCTTTTTTCTTTATTTCTTCTTTTTTTTTATGCCCTAATTTTTGCTTAAGCCGCTCTTACGAGTTTTCAACCTAACGGGCCTTTTTGGATTTATTTTTTTGTAAAGGATTTGCACCAAAGGAATACAACGTTGACAAGGTATTTTAGAGATCACAAATTTGCCCCAGTATGGAGGGTTTAAAGCGTTATTTCATTAGTGAGAACAAACCAAAAAGTCGACTAGGTAGGGGAGTAAGTACTTTAGGGTGGTCAGGGTGGGATTAGACTTGGACGGGGGTAATGATAAGGTATGGATATTAACTGACTCAAACAAGAATGAATTCACATGTCACACACAAGTTACTACACGAATGCTTACTAGAGAGTTAACATTAGTTAACACATGAAAGAAAATTTTGGCGGACCATTTCGGTCATTCATCATGGGATGCAACGCTTTGTAAAAAAATGTGAACGAGCTGCTAATTTGAAAATTTGAGTGCCTTGAAATGCCTTGAGCTTGCAACTAAGTATGACTAAACTTTTTCGAAAAGAATGATTTACCTCACAAGAATGTCTCACCCCTCATCACATTTTTTTTCTAGAATTATGCTCATTTTTTTTTGTAATGCATGATGTAAGTATGCAAATGAATGAGTGTGCATAAAATGCGAATGAATGTATGTGAAATGCGAATGTAATGATAATGTATGTGAATGAAATGATAATATATGATTTTATTTATCATGTCGGGGAATTATAAGTTTTACGTTTGGAGAGTAAAGTACAAAGTTTGACTTTGACTTTAGCATGCATGGCTTCTCTCCAAAATAAAGCTTTTAATTCTCAGGCAGTCATAAAATTGTACGTAACATAAGATGTTTATTTTTGTTTTTTGTAATGCAAAGAAAAATGCATGAGGTATGGTTTCTAAGAAACTTGCGGTAAATAATGATTTGGGTTTTTGATTTTTTTGATTTTTGGATAAAAGACGGTAAGCACAAATATTTGTTTGAATGCAAGGGTATGAAGCTCCTTTGTGACCCTAGAAAGATAACTTACGGAGTGAGTCTAAGGTTTCTTTTATAGTGAGCCTCACAATGGTAGTTATAAAGAATCCTACACATGGTTCCTAGAGCCAAGGACCCCAGTCAAGAACACTGACCTCAACAATAGGCAAGCTATTAGAAGGGATAGCATCCTTAAAAGGAATCAAACTCTAGGTGAGATTTTCATGACCACCCAACGAGACGTACGTCCCGCAGGCCATCACTACGCAATCTCGTTCTAACTTAGGGTACACTCAAGTCCGGGTAGAGGACTTTTCTCACATGTGTGTGCAGAAGTGTAATTGTGGAGTGTGTATGAGCAATTTAAAAAATAGCCCAACAACTGCAAACAGATCAACAGTCATACAAATATGGTCTTCTATCCTAGAGTTTATATATCACATAAAAATATAATATGCAAATAATAATAATAATAAATAAACAAATAAATAAAGGGAAGGGTAAAAATTAAGTTAATCCTAAATAATTAGACTAGGTTTTGACTCTCTAAAAAGTTAAGTCCCCAGTGGAGTCGCCAGCTGTAGCGACCGAAAAATCCGGCAAAGGATTCTTCGAAGTTCGAAAGGAAGCCGCCACCAAATTTTAGTTTAAGGGCAAATTCGGAAAATCCCCTTAGGTTTAAGATAAGGCTTAGTTTAGGGTTCGAGTCGTTATGCGTGGGAAGGGTATTAGCACCCCACGACATCCTTTGTCTAATTATTTATGCTTTATTAATATTTACCCTTATTATTTATAATGAAAAAGACTTAATTAAATTTTTAGTTTTTAGTGCTTGACAAGAGTGGACTCTTGCTCCTACGTACCTCCGGATGCAATGGAGGAATCAAAGCTACGTAGTTCTTCCTGAAAAAGGTTTGTTGGTTGGTGTTTTTAGCGTAGGGTCTTAGGACTCCTTGAACTGCATGACTCATCGATTCCTAGTACGACTAACCCGATTGTACAACCGACTTAGTCCCCTACTTTTTGAAAGTATTTTTTTGAGGTTTTTTGAAAGAGGTTTGTTTGATGTGAGGTGAGTTGGTTTTAGAATAGGTACTCTAGAA
This sequence comes from Oxytropis ochrocephala, assembly GCA_020916435.1. NCBI lineage: Eukaryota > Viridiplantae > Streptophyta > Magnoliopsida > Fabales > Fabaceae > Oxytropis > Oxytropis ochrocephala. The sequence continues at coordinate 87,751,973 of CM037089.1, read as the reverse complement.
CTCCCGAATCTGCATGACTCATTAGTTCTAGAACGACTAACCTTGGTTGTACAACCGACTTAATCCCCTATTTTTAGGAAAAATAATTTATTTATATTTTTATAAGTTTTTAGGATTATTGAACTGCATGACTTATTTGTCTTAAGATGATGACTAACCCAACTTGTACAACCGACTTAGTCTTTTGTTTTAGAAAAAATTATTTATTTGTGTTTTTATAAGTTTTTAGGATTACTTGAATCTGCATGTGACTCATTGGTCCTAGGATGATGACTAACCCTTGTTGTACAACCGACTTAGTCTTTTATTGTTGGGAGAAATGATTTATTTATATTTTTATAAATTTTTAGGATTCTTGAATCTGCATGTACTCATTGGTCTAGGATGATGACTAACCCAACAGTACAAACCGACTTAGTCTTTTATTTGATTTTTGAAGAAATAATAATTTGTGCATAAAAAAAAAGACAAAAACTGATAATTAATAAAGACTAGGCTAAAAAAAATGAATAAATAAATAACTATATAAATAAATATGAATAGATATATACATAAACAATAAATAAATAAATTACATTACAAATAAATGATAAATAAATATGTACATAAAAATAAACAAAACAAATACAAAACTAACCTGGACTCGACGAGTGCCGAACCGGACTGAGCAGCAAACCGGACTCCAGTCTGGTCCATTTTGACCCCCAAGACCGCAAGAACCGCTTTGAGAATCGGAAAGCCGACTCAAAACGTCCAAATGATCAAATACAGGTTTTTAGTGAAATGGGCCGCTATCGCTTTGACCCAAAAGATCACTTAACCCGCCAATGATCTCTCCCCCTAATCTTCACCTCTCAACCCCTTTTATATCCAATTGCTAGGGAGCTCTTGTTTCTTGTGAGCAATGTGGGACTAAAACAAGGTAGAGAAAGCAATTCTCTTTAAAACACAATTCCCGTTTTTCTCAAACCTGTCACCGTAAAATTGCGATTCCGGATTCGTTAACCGTTGGATCGTCTTCCTTTTTTGACAGTAGGTTCGTGAGACATATATCTACGCTTTCACCGTTCGGATCGTCGAAAAAGGTCTGAGGAGAGAGAAATTGCCTTCGCAATAGCTGCAGTTTTTGGTCCGTTTTTCTCAAACCCCTCACCGTAAAAGTGCGATTCCGGATTCGTTAACCGTTGGATCTTCTTTCTTTTTTGACAGTAGGTTCGTGGGAAATATATCTACGCTTTCACCGTTCGGATCGTTGAAACGAGGTCTGATGAGAGAGAAATTTCCTTCGAATAGTAGCTAAAAACTAACACCCGAAAATACGCAAAAAAAACTACTATTTTTTGTAATTTTCAGAAAAAGTCCAAAATAAAATGGTTGAAAAAGTCCAAATTAAAAACTATTAAAAAGAACTCAGACAAAATTGGGGTATAACAGGTATCAAAGGATAAGGGTGTTTTCTGAGTTGGTAGACTGCTGCAGAATTTATGAAGAAGATAGTATGGCTATTAGCCGAGCTGGGAAGGATAAGAAGACCTTCCAACCTCAGAACCGTTGGAAGCCTTATGACCGTTTTGGTGGTAGAGGAAAGGGAAACTCTACAGGAGAGAGAAAGCCTAGTAGGGAGATGCTCCTGCTATTACGACTTGTTACAAGTGTGGGTCGCTGGGCACAAAGCGAAGGAGTGCAAGGTCGAGGTGAAGAGGTGTTATAGGTGTGGCGGGGAGGGCCACCATCACCTGAATGTGGGAGAAAGGAGATAGTTTGTTTCAATTGTGGAGAGATGGGGCACATCAGTCCTAAGTGTCCTAAGCCAAAGCAGAGAAAGGCGTGGGGAAAGTGTTTGCGCTAGCTGGGTCCGAGGTGGTGAATGAAATCAAAGGTACGTGTTATATCAACGGTGTTCCTCTAGTTGCAATTATAGATACTGGTGCGAATCATTCATTCATTTCTGCTATGTGTGCTAATAGACTAAGTTTAGTGTTGTCTTCATTGGGAAGGGAGATGGTCATTGTCACTCCGGCCATGGGTACAGTGACTACCTCTCTGGTGTGTTCGAAGTGCCCACTGACTGTATTCGGCAGGGACTTCTCTGTTAATCTAATTTGTTTACCACTAGAGGGAATGGACGTCATCCTTGGTATGGACTGGTTAGTAGACAACCATGTTCATATCCATTGCGCTGAGAGATCGGTTAGTTTTCCTGCTGCCGAGGTAAAGGAATCGGTTTTACTTCCTGCTAAGCAAGTGCGCAAGTTGTTGGGAGAAGGGGTTACTCTGTTTGCATTATGGGCGTCGTTGACAGTAGAGAATCAAGTTAAGATTGAAGATATGCCAGTGGTCAGAGAGTTTGCCGAGGTGTTTCCTGAAGAAATACCTGATGTTCCGCCTGAGAGAGATCGAGTTCACCATAGAGTTGATTCCTGGAACAAGGCCGGTGTCTATGGAACCTTATAGGATGTCTGCATCCGAGCTGTCCGAGCTGAAGAAACAGTTAGAAGAATTACTAGAAAGGAAATTCGTAAGACCAAGTGTGTCACCATGGGGAGCACCTGTGTTGCTCGTGAAGAAGAAAGATGGAAGCATGAGGTTGTGCGTGGACTACAGACAGTTGAACAAGGTTACAATTAAGAACAAGTATCCACTACCAAGAATTGACGACTTAATGGATCAATTAGTGGGTGCTCAAGTATTTTCAAAGATTGATTTGAGGTCAGGCTACCATCAAATCAAAGTGAAGACGAAGACGTACCAAAGACGGCTTTTAGAACTCCTGGTATGGACACTACGAGTACTTAGTGATGCCATTCGGTGTCACTAATGCTCCAGGGGTATTCATGGAGTATATGAATCGTATCTTCCATGAGTACTTAGATCGGTTTGTGGTAGTGTTCATAGACGATATTTTGGTCTACTCCAAGTCGGCAGAAGAGCATGCCGAGCACTTAAGGATAGTGCTGGAGGTTCTGAAGGAGAAGAAGTTATATGCGAAGCTATCCAAGTGTGAGTTTTGGTTGGGGGAAGTGAGTTTCCTAGGCCATGTGATTTCCAAAGAAGGGGATTGCGGTGGACCCTTCAAAGATTGAAGTCGTGTTTGAGGTGGGAGACACCCAAGTCGGCCACCGAGTGAGAGGAGCTTCTTGGGGCTAGCCGGTTACTACAGAAGATTCATTGAGGGTTTCTCCAAATTGGCGTTGCCATTAACCCAATTGACTTGTAAGGATAGGGCTTTCATATGGGATGTCCGATGTGAAGAGAGTTTCCAAGAGTTAAAGAGGAGATTGACAACGTCGCCAATCTTGACGTTGCCTAATCCGGGAGCCTTTTGTGATTTATTGTGATGCATCTAAGTTAGGTTTGGGTGTGTGTGTTGATGCAAGCGAGGTAAAGTAGTGGCGTATGCTTCAAGACAATCAAGACTCACGAGAAGAATTATACCCCACTCATGATTTAGAGCTAGCCGCCGTGGTGTGTTTGCATTGAAGATATGGAGGCATTACCTTTATGGTTCAAGGTTCGAGGTGTTTAGTGATCACAAGAGCTTGCGAGACTTGTTTGATCGGAAGGAACCGAATATGAGGCGAGAGGAGATGGTTGGAGTTATTGAAGGACTATGACTTCGGCCGAACTATCACCCGGGGAAGGCCAATGTTGTAGGCGATCTGGCCGAGTAGGAAATCTCTCGCATGTGTCATCAATGATGGTAAAGGAGCTGAACCGATTGAACAGTTTAGGGATTTGAGCACAGTATATAAAGTAACACCTCGGAGTGTTAAGTTGGGGATGCTGAAGATCACCAATGAGTTCATGGTTAGTATAAGGGAAGCACAGAAGGTTGATGTGAAGTTGGTTGATGTGTTTGCAAGTGTTGGCGAGCTGAGAGCAAGGATTTTGAGCTAGATATACAAGGTTTGTTGAGGTTCAGAGGACGGATATGTGTACCTAATGATGAAGAGATCAAGAAGGCTATTCTCGAAGAGTGTCACGTGAAGTCGGTTGAGTATCCATCCGGGGGCTACGAAGATGTACCAAGACTTGAAGAAATTATTCGTGGCGTGGAATGAAGAAGGATGTAGCTCGTTTCGTTTATGCGTGTTTGACTTGCCGAAGTCAAAGGTGGAGCACCGTGGCCGCGGGGTTGATGCAACCGCTGCATATTCCCGAATGGAAGTGGGACAAAGATTTCCATGGACTTTGTAACCGGGTTGCGAGGACAACAAGAGGATTTGACACCATTTGGGTGATTGTTGATAGATCGACGAAGTCATCACACTTTATTCCTATTAACATCACTTACCCAAAGGCCGAGGTTAGCGTAAATTTATATCAATGTCATTGTGAAGCTTCATGGAATTCCTTTAAGTATTGTTTCGCATGCAGAGATCCAAGGTTTACCTCGTAATTTTGGAAGGGCTTGCAAGAGGCGTTGGGTTCCAAGTTGCGTTTGAGCTCGGCATACCATCCTCGCACCGATGGTCAATCCGAGAGGACTATCCAATCCTTAGAAGACTTATCGAGGGGCTTGTGTCTTTGGAGCAAGGAGGTGCGTGGGACTCGTATCTACCATCGATAGAATTCACTTACAACAACAATCATCATTCAAGTATTGGAATGGCACCATTTGAAGCATTGTATGGCCGTAGGTGTAGGACTCCACTGTGTTGGCATGAAACAGGAGAGAGGGTTGTGTTAGGACCCGAGTTGGTTAGAGAGACGACCTCACTGTGGAGACAATGCCAATCAGAATTGAAGACCGAGAAGTAAAGACTCTTAGAGGAAAAGAAATCAAGTTAGTGAAGGTGGTTTGGGTAGGAGCTGCTGGTGAGCATGCTACTTGGGAACTAGAGAGCAAAATGAAGGAGGCCTATTCCGAAATTTGTTTGATCAAGGTAAGATTCCGAGGACGTAATCTCCTAAGTAGGGAGAGTTGTAACACCCCAAATAATTCAATTAATTAACTTAGTTGAGTTATTAAGGGTTTGCAACATTTTAACTTTTAAGTCATATAATTTATTGAGTGAGTGTTAAACATGTGTTATCCTTTAGTAAATTGTCTAAGTTAGTAGAGGGTGTGGGTAGTGGAAGCCCACTTGGTCTAAACAAGGCCAAGGCCCACTTAAGTCTTTAGGACATGTTAAATAGAATGTGCCTTCAAGGAGACATTCCTTCATCCCAAAAATTAGTTAAGTTGCTAAATTGAGAAGTAGAGAGAGAAGTGAGACCAAGAGAGAAGGAGGAGAAAACGAGCGTGGAGAGTTCAAGAGGAGAGGAGAATTGTTGTTTGTAGTTACTTGGAGAGTGAAGGATTCTCATTCTTCTCAAGTCATTAAGGTTAGGGGTCTTCTAAGACTTGTAATGTTCTGTGTTGTTTGCATTTTGGTGTGAGTGGTTTCTCAATCACCTTGCATGCATGTTTTATGTGTTGATCTTAAAATGTTTTGGCGTGTTCTTGCCTTTTGATGTGATTTGTGGTGAGGAACGACGGTGGATCAACTTGGAAAGAGAGAGGAGTGTAACACTCTCTCTGCATTACGAGTGGTATGAAGAGAGAGCGGTGCATGGTGAGTCAAAATGAGCTTGCATGTAGAGTTAGGGAGAGGATCGGAGAAGTAGAGTGAGTATACGAGTGTGAGTGAGTGTGGTGAGCTAAAAATGAGCTTGCATGTTGAGTCTAACTTAAGAATCATAGTAAAGGAGAGTGAAAATGGGAGTTAAGCGCCTTATTTACGCGCGTAAACCCAAGTGTTCTTCAACTAGAGTGAGAGAAACCGAGTTGAGGGAAGTCAACGCTCTAGTGTGTCTTAGTTGAGGGTCTATTGGTGAATTTGAGGGTGAGTATGTGTCTAAATACCATAAGCGAAGGGTAAGGGACGCCTAAACGGCGAAGTGTAGGTGTTTCGCCTTAAGATTACCGAAATTTTGTAGAGATAGTGAACCGAGGTCCTTGGTAGGAGGTAGCGTCACCGAGGTGAAACGCCCAAGTGCCTAAGTATAGGTGAGCTGAACCAGGGAACACTAAGGAGTGAATTCCCATGACTTAGGTGATTTTGGTGTAAGGTAGTGCTTAACTGTGAGCACGATACCGAGTTGAGGGTTGAGTGTGTTTTAGCCAAGGCACACACATAGTGTGCCGAGGTGATGTCGAGGGGTTTAGCCGAGGTACACATATAGTGTGCCGATGTGTTGATTTAGGCGCCAATGTTGTCTACCACATTGTGGAACGCCACTGTGAGTGCCATTTAGCACCAATGTGTATAAGTGTTGGAGCGATTAAGTCCATTTTGGTCCTTAGGGGACAAGTTGGTCCCTAAGTGTAGTTGTGGTCCCTCGGTGTGACACTTAGTCCACCGTGTGAGTGCTTAGGTAATTAAGAGGTGCCGAGGTGACTGAGAGGTCGGTTGTAGGTCCTAGGGTGATTCTACCGGTGTTGTAGGGTCGACCTTAGCACTGAGATAATGTCTAAGTGGTGTAGATGCCATGTGAGCGACGGAGTAGAACGACGGTGAACGACGGTGTAAACTTTCACATACGCTATGATTTGATTTGTGTGTGATTGTATTTGTCATGAGTCACATGTTCAATATAACGACGGAGGAGGTCTCGGCCTCGGATATGGTAAGACTTGGTCTCCATGTCAAAATAACGACGGAGTTAACGACGGAGAATGCCGACGGGCTAAATAACGACGGTGGAGGTACCTCATTGCATAAGGCCCTGTGGTTGGGTTGCATTTCATGCATACATGACATGATTCAATATGTTTGGTGATTGATGATGTGTGTGATTGTTTTTGAACTATCGGTGAGTGGCTTTGTTAGTTTGAACCGAGGTGCTTTTAGTGCCATTTCTAACCTTATGTTTTATTCACATTATATTACTTGTGTTAAGAGACTCACCCTAATTTGCTTTTGTTGCTGCTCTCGTGGCAACTTGCAAGTACGCATGAGTGATGGTAGGCCTAGCTCGAAGTTGGTCGTGTCTGCTCTGGTCATGTAACACCGGGGTTGGCCGAGTAGTCTATTTTGTCTTTGTTTAGGCCGAACTTGTGTATATTTTGATAGATAGTCTTTGAACCAAAACTATCATTATTTTGTAACTATTACCATGTAATATGACCTTGATGTGTATCTTGCCGAGGTGCCTTATATGATGGGTTTGAGACCACTTTTGCCGTGGTGATGCGTATGATAAAATGCTTGTATGGTACTCGTGAAACTATTTTGAAATTAATTGAATTTCGCCTTTCATTTTATTCACTAAATGTAGCACTCCTTTGAGTGGATTTTTGAAACTCGATTTGAATTTTAGTAGACCAGGTTGATTTGAATAAGGGGGTGTTACAGAGTACCTCGCTCGGTGGCGTAAGTGGTGTCGATCGGTAGCTAGAATCTTCATAATCATAGGACATTGAGCCGCGTCACGCTGTTCTCGCAGGGGCGACCAGTGTGCCTCGCCTCTTCTCACGGAGAACGATGAGTAGTGCTTCTCGGCGAGAAATGCTCCTTCGAGGAGGAGGAGCGGTGTCTTCTCGCCGGTCGGCGGCGAAAGCGTATGTTCTCCGCCTTCGCACGCGCGCGCGGCGGAATTGACCTCTTTTTCGTCTTGAGAGATGGCGCATCTCTCTGCGCGATCACTGATTTTTTTGTTTTGCGGATCTCGCAAAACGCTTTGAATGACATGGTCCTGTGAGAGTTCTGAATGCCCGCTTCAATCACTTCTGGACGGTAAGTCTCGTGAACGGGCGGTTGAATCTGTTGGAGGACGGTCCGCGGCCAGCAGTACCGCAGGCTCTTGTCGTGGAAGTCCTCGAGACTCGTGGAATCGTGACGCCACGCCACGCCCCGAGTCTGGCTGGGCCGATTCTGCCGGAGGATTGAGTCGAGAGCGGCCGCGTCGGGGACGGTCGCGTGGAGCCATGAATGAGGTAGGATAGCGCACGGCCTCCCATCGTGGTCGCCAATTGATCGTACCTTGACCAATGAAGTGTTGAAGTGTTTGTTGTTTCGCTGCAAGTGGTAGGTCGTTGAATGAGTGAAAGGACCGGTCCCGCTTCACGCGTTGAGCACCTCGGGTGGTACCGCAAAGACACTCCGACGATCTAGTGAGAGGTCGCTCGCAGATAAAGACACAAGAGTTAGAGAAACGTCACGATGCCATAGCGAATGGCGATATATATCGCGCGGTCCGACTGCTTGGCGAAGATTTCGGGCGGCGAGAATGCGCTCCAAGCGCGCGTGTGTGGGCCGATCGAGTTGGGCCGGGCCGCAGCGAGCCGATTCTTGCTAGCGATTCGATTTGCTTTGATACACCTGCGAACAAGTATATTCACGGAGTGCATGACATACGGTCCATGAATCGAACTCAAAGATTGATATGAATGAAAGGTTGTTTAAAGACATTTAACCAACTGTGAACACCCAATTTTAACCAGTGTCGCACTTTAGTCTTCTATACTGAGAGCGTGTCTCTCATTTAATTAGGCTAGTGTTCAGCGGTCTTGATTAATTCGAGCGTTTCTCGTATATTTAAATTGATGTTCATTAGCTTGATTATTTCAAGTTTTCTCGTTTGAATAGGTCGTTACACTTTAATCCGTTTATTAGGTGCTCTTTGACTAAATTTGGACCTACACTCACGAGTTTGAGCCTAGACGCAGTCATGGGGCCTAACGCGAGTTATCGTTAGATCGAGTTCGGGTTTTGAACGTAATTGGGCTTATGAATTCATTTTGTGCCTTGTTTACGATTCTTATCAGTCCGTTGGGCCCGATCCGACCTATATCGCGCTTTTGATCGGAGTCGTAAAATGATAAAACAAAATATATCGCGGGAATAAAATCATTACAACCAGCTCAAAAAATATTTACAGTTGTCCAAAAATAAACTGCTAAAACAAATCCGAAAATAATAAAAAATGCAAAAAAAAATATACAGAGGTGCAATCAGTTTTTTTAAGCTGCTCTCCAACTGCTAATTTGGGCTGCAGATCTGAAAAAAAAGAAGTCAAAGTTAGTCAAAGCCCAAAAAACGAAATTAAATACTCTAACCTATTTTTTTAATATAAAAAGGACAGTCATGGATCAGTCAACAGGCAGAGAGAGACCTCGAAAATCACACCAAAAAAATAGATTAGGGTTTCACACGAAACGCTAATCCTTGAGAAACAGTGTTTGTTCAAAGAGCTCTAAAAAAAAATTTACGAGAGTCGGCGGCTGGGAAGGAATAGCAGGTGGTGAGTAGGAACAGCAACAGATCGGTTAGCCTTTTTCTATTTCCAGAAAATACAGGTATTTCTATGTCAGAGACAATGTAAACATACCAACTGACAGTTTGTTTATTTTATTTTCGCATATGTGTTAAATATTATACCCATGGGTTCTGTTGAAAACGTGTAAGATCCAAAGGAAAAAAATTTCAGTTTCGATTTTGCTTTAAATACCCTCTGATCTTTGTTTTGTTTTGAAAAAAATGAACACAAAAAGGGAACAACCAAACCAGCCATTTTACATGAACCAGAAACAAGGAGAAGTGTAGAAGAGAAAGGGGAAAACCGAAAATGAGAGAGGAAACAAAAAAAAACCGAAAAAAAAAACACAAACCTGGAAAGACACCGCCGCCGGCAACCACCGTGAGCTTCGTCTTCTCCGGCATCCCCCCACCGTCGGACCGCCGCGAGTTCCGGCCGGTCCCCCTCCTCTACCTCGCGAACACCCCGTTTCGGTCCCTTCACCGTCGGCTTCCCTTCCCCACGCCACCACCTCCTCTCTCTCTTCCCTTTTCCTTCTCTCTCTCCCATCTCTCACAGTGTGCCGTTTCTCTCTCCTGGGAAGCTGGAAACGGCGCAAAATCAGGGGATGGAATGAATGAGCTTCAATAACCCTAAGCTTAACGTTATATCTCCTTTATGTCTGATTCATTTTAGTTTTTTCAAAGCCCACTTACAAACCCCACCCCCTGTTACCTCATGCACCCCCTGGCCCATTTTTTTGTTTTTTTCTGACAGTGCCCCAAACCAAAAAAAATGCCACTGGGCCCTTAATGTTCGCACCCCACTGTTATTAATACAACTCCCTGCGAGTCTTTGCATCCTTTTTTTACTGTTGCATCCCATTTCGAATTTTTATCAGCTTCTTGCGTTAATTGTTTATCGGCATTTGCTCTTTCCAAAATAGTAATAATAATATAATTAGGATTTGATCGAGATGTACATCTTATCAAATCCGCAATACCGGTTAAGGGACCCGAGTTGTACAACTTGGTCCTAAACCACCTTAAAATTAAAATTGAACAATCCGAAAATCCCCAAATCAGTTTATTACTATGTAGCATCTATTTTCAAAACCACAAAAAAAAATAGGGGTTTGGCCGAGATGTACATCTTGTCAACCCCCGTTTAAGAGACTCGAGTCGTACGACTTAGATCTTAAACCCCTTCAAAACTAAAATCAACCAACAAATAAATTTTCAGGAAGAACTACGTGACTTTTGAGTCTCTCATGGCACTAGAGAGTACGTAGGCATGGGGTCTCCCTATCAAAGTCAAAATTTAAATTTTCCAAATTAGTCCCTATTTCATTTCCTTGTAAATAATTGATTATTTTTCTACTATTTTTATAAATATTATTTTAGGGTAAATAAAATAATTAAACGGCTTAGTAATCGTTGCACAAATCAAATTTAGGGTAACTGTCTTAGGACAGATGTGTTACGGGTGCAGTGAAACTAGTTTTCACCCCTTCCCTTCGCATAACCGACTCCCGAATCCAACCTAGTTACTAACTTTAAATTAGGTTTTTCTCAATTTTCCTATTGCTAATAAATTGGGTGGCGACTCCTCAAATAATCTATTTTTGAGCCGTCCGCGTCGAGACCCCGGTCACGACAGATGGCGACTCTGCTGGGGATGTTAGTGAGAGTCAAGCCTGTTTGATTTATTTGTGCGAAATATTTCTAAGTTATTATTTTATTTACCCTCTGTATATATTTGTTTATATGTTGTTTAAACCCTAGGTTAGAAGACATTTATTTTGCTATTTGGTTGTATTTTTCTTGATATTTTGCAGGTGCTTTTCCATCTTCACCTTTCTTTTTAGGGTTTGAGATTTGTATGCTCCCTTCACACACTACACCTACACAGTGAGCACACACTTAGAGTTGAGCTCACACCGGACCCACAAAAAAAAACACCTAAGTTAGAACGAGGATAAGTGGGACTCATTCTGGATGTACATCCTATGTGACTTCCATGAACTCCTCATCTAGAGCACGATCCTTCTATGTGGGTACTCACAAATAGGGATGTACATCCCGTTGTGTGTAATCTTCTAGAAGGGTACTTGGCTCTAGAGACCTTAAATCTCCATAGGGTATAGTTACCAACCCTATGAGTATTCACAATAGAGACATTAGACCTATAGGTCCTGATGCTCAATAGCATGGGCTAACCAAACTAGGTCACACAGGGAGCTACTCTACCTCTTACCTTACTCTTCATAAAAATCTTTTCCCATCAAAAAATATGTTTGATTTCGAAAAAATTCACAAAAAAGAAAAATCTTTTTCGCATGCATTTTTCATTTTCTCTTCAAAAAACAAAATAATTTTTTTCTTCCCTTTTGTTAAAACAGGAACTTAGCAACCATTGCGCGAACTAATCAAGAAAAAACCAATCCAACTCGAGTCTACTTCACCAGAGCAAGAGCGAGAATGGTCAACAACCTGTAGAGAGTTACCAGAAGGAATTTGACCCAAGAGGTAGATGAGATCGGGGAAAGAATGGGAGAGATGATCATGCACACAAACTCGAATGGAGGAAACTCTACAGACTATCAGAGACACTATCACTCTGCTGTCAACACGGGTGATGGGCCATGTGGCAACCGAAGGGGATGGGATCCATAATCCGATTAACGTGGAGATTCCCCAAAACAGGGGTTTCGACGGTATGATTGGATTGGGGTGCGAAAGCTATTAATCCTAATGAGCCGGGGGAGGATGTTCCACACCGTAATGGGGACGAATGAAGAGCGCGAGCATCTATGCCGAGAGACATGGCAAATCAGTCATGGATGGAAAAAATGGAGGAGAATATCAAGGCTCTCCAGGGGTCTGTCTCCTTCGAATCCCTAGGGGTAGATGAACTCTGCCCTACTACTAATGTGGTGATTCCTCAGGATTTTAAAGTGCGAGATTTCACAAAGTATGATGGGAGCACCAACCCCTTCTCAGCATTTGAGGACCTATTGCACCAAAATGTCAATATGGTCCAAAGATGAGAAGTTCCTCATCAGCTTCTTCCACGAGAGCTTGATAGGGCCTGCGTTAGAATGGTACATCCAGATGGATCACTCCAAGGTCAGTTGTTGGAGGGATCTTGCTGACATCTTCATGACTCAGTACAAGTTCAACATGGATATGGCTCAGGCACGTGAGCAAATGGGATATTGCAAAAAGGAACAATGAGACATTCAAACAAGATGCTCGAGGTGGAGGACTCTTCTTTGCACACAAGTTCAACCATCGCTCACCATCTCGGAGATGTGCTCATACTTTTTGGGAACCACAGGGTCCCCATGTGGCGGCAAAGAATGGCCGAGTGCATATAGGGATTTTGCTGACCTAATAGCTGCAGGGGAGAGGGTTGAGATGCTGACAAGAGCTGGAAAGCTCCAAGTAGAGCAATCAGATGGCGGGCAATCGAAAAGGAACTTCCCCCAAAAGAAGAATGACCATTGATATAACCAACCACAACCAAGTATGGCCTACACCTCATACCCAAACACCAACCCTTCACCTACACAGCCCTTTCCCATAAACAGTATCCTAGGGGCACACCCCCAACCACAACCCAACTACCACCAAACTCGTCCGAACTATCGCCCGGCGCAAGACAATTTCCCACCATTCCCAAAACTTTCCATCACCAATTCAGAACTATTCCAACAATTAGCAAAAGCTCGTTTGGTTGCAGGAATTCCCGTGAAAAATTGGGAGCCTCCATTTCCAGCATGGTATAACCCAAACTTAACCTGTGAGTACCACATGGGGGGTGTAGGGCATTCAATCGAAGATTGTGAGGCATTCAAAACAGCAGTAAGGAGGTTGATTGCCCATGGGAAGCTCGATATTCAGGAAGAGGCAGGGCCGAACATCAACAACAATCCTCTCCATAATCACACTAGAAATAGGACAGTGGGTATGGTGGAAGGAGACCAAATGACCATCCAGAAGTCTGATACCTTTGGAGCTGGCTATGAGGAGAATCTTGGGGAGAAGTTCAAAACACCGACAACGGACAAGGAGAAGGCTCATGTGATCCCACATTTGAGCGACACTTCCCCAGAACCAACAGGAGTGATCTCGCCTGAAGATGCGATTGAAGCTATGCACCGCCTTGTGATCAACACGAGGGACAAGGAGGTCTCGGAAGCAGGTGGCATTGTTCTCCCCGACACCAATCAGAAGTCACTGAGCAATTGGCAAGCTGAACTTATTATTGATGTCGTTACTTTCATGTAATCATTTTGTACTTTGTTAATTTAGCCAAGTAAGGCTATGAGACTTATGTTATTTTGCTTGAGACAATAATTAAATGAAATTGCATGCATTTCTATTCATTTTTGTTCTTGTTCCTCCTCCGATCTTTCTCGATCTCTCACCTCTCCCTTTATTTCTATTTTTCTCTTTTTGTTGCTATTTTCCGTCTTGTTAAAATACTCTCCAAAGATGCTAATTTCGCTAGGGTTTTGCCTCATTGTGAGAACGTCGATAACTTATCGTCTGATCCCTTTGCGACTTCTAGTAAAGGCTATTTTGAGTTGGAAGAAGATGGCGAAGTGATTGATAGATTTTTTTGAGTTTTTGGGGCACACTTAAGAGGAATTTGGTTTGAAGGATGAGACAGAAAAGCTGAATTTGGTAGACAACCGTGAACAGGAGGAGGTAATCACTTTGTTTGAGGAATATCTTGATGTGTTTGCATGACCCTATAAAGATACGCCCGACATTGATCCAAAGATATCTGCACATAATATTCCTGTCTTCCCAGAGGAAAAGCCAAAGAAACAAAAAAAAAAAAACTGAGAAAGATACACCCCGACATCAAGGAAGAGGTGACCAAACAATGGGAGGCAGGATTCTTAGAGGTCTCGTTGAAACCAAAATGGGTAGCTAACATTGTCACAGTGCCACCAAAGAATGAGAAATTTAGGATAGGTGTGGGCTGCCTAGACTTGAACCAGGCCATTCCAAAAGACGATTTCCCACTGTCTAACATTGATTTACTTGTTGACAATTCTGCCGAGAAGCACTGTTTCTCATTTATGGAGTGTTACTCTGGATACAACCGAAACCCCCGTGACTGATGAAGATAAAGAATAAATAAAAGACAACATTTATCACTGCATGGGGAACCTTTTTGCTATAGGGTGATGCCTTTCGGTTTGAAGAATGCTAGGGCAACATACCAGCGCGTCGTGGTCGCCTTCTTCCATGATACAATGCGTGTTCGAATGACATAATCAAGAAAGCCATGTTGGAGTGCTGCAAATGCTATCTGAAAGACTCAGGAAATACAAGGTGCGGTTGAACCTCAACAAGTGTGTATCTGGGGCATCGTCAGGGAAGTTACTTGGATTCCTGATAAGTGGGGATGGTATCGCAGTAGAGCCTCGCCCCGCTTTCGACAATGAAAGTCATGAACTTACGGCCCGATAAAACTCAGCGCCGCCAAGAAATTTTGTGCCTAAAAAAAAAAAAAAAAAAAAGAGTCCCGCTAGATTGAAAACCCGAAAAGGGCAGTCTGGGCAAAAATTAGAGGCAGTAAAAAAAAAAAAGAGAGAGAATCCCGCTAGATTGAAAACCCGAAAGGGCGGTCTAGGCGAAAATCGGGGATAATAAAGACCTGATAGACCGAAAACCTGAAAGGGCGGTCTAAGCAAAAATTGGGGTCAACAAAGCCTGCTAGATTGAAAACCCAAAAGGGCAGTCTAGGTAAAAATTAAGGCGGAAAAAAAAAAGAAAAAAACAAAGAAGGAAAAAAGAAAAAAAGGGGGCATAACGGCAGAGGAACTCAATGATCACGCTCACACTAGGGGCAATATGGTTTCTATGGCTGCATCAGAATCCACTCAAGTAGTCGCATTAAGGGTTTCAGGAGGGTCAGCAGATGAGGGATCGACCAACTCATAATGGGGCAAGATTTGTGTGGGGTTCTCTACCCATGACCACTTTTCCCATTTGTACTTCTCCTTTCTAGCCAATATCAAACCATCTTTGCTGGTTATTCAATTGTTCCTGCATTCATGTTTGTTCTTGCATTCATAATTGACTCCTTAGTCTGTTCTTTTGTTATTGCATTCATGATTTATTCATTAATTTATGTCTCAAGTAAAATGGCTTAAGTCTGACAAATTTCAAGACGAGTATGTCAGTAACACCTTAATAACTGATCAAAAGAAAAGTGCCATAAAAATAAAAAATAAAAAAAAAAAAACCAAAGAAAAATAATAATAAAGAACTCAGCTGACAACGGATTGAGGAGGATAAACCCACGTCGTCGTTCACTACAAAGGCAAGAAAACCCAAAGGTCGCAATATGTCTCAAGTAAGTTTGAACAAGGTTCAAGAAGAATGCATTTAGTCAAAGGGATCAATATCAAGAAAGTGACATTGTTTGCAATGGAATGGGAAGTAGACGAAAGTTTGATTGGTCAAAGGTTATTAGTTCGCAACAATGGTTCTAGCCCTAAAACAAGGGTACCCACAAGTAAGCATGCATTAAATTTCTTTTTGCGTGCTATCGGTCTTCTGCAAATGCGATTTTAATTTCTCGCTATCGGTCTTGCGCTCAGCGTTGCTTTTATTTTACATGCTACTCTGGTTCGTACGGCATTTCCTTCTCATCCCCGTATATCGGTTCACCACAGCACATTCTTTCATGCTCTGCGGTTCGACCACAGCATTTCCGCTTCTCACCCCGTGCTATCGGTTCGTACAGCACATTCTTTCATGCTCTGGTTCACGACCACGGCATTTCCGCTTCTCATCCCCGCATATCGGTTCACCACAGCACATTCTTTCATGCTACTCTGCTTCACCACGGCATTTCCTTCTCACCCCGTGCTATCGGTTCGACCTGCACATTCTTTCATGCTCTGCGGTTCGGCCACGGCATTTCCGCTTCTCACCCCGTGCTATCGGTTCGGCTACAGCACATTCTTTCATGCTACTGGTTCGACCACGCATTTCCCTTCTCATCCCCGTGTTATCGGTTCACCGACACATTCTTTCATGCTACCGATTCGGCCACTGCATTTCCCTTCTCATCCCCGTGCTATATCGGTTCACCCACAGCACATTCTTTCATGCTACTGGTTTAGCCACGGCATTTCCTTCTCATCCCCATGCTACTCTCGGTTCGGCCACGCACATTCTTTCATGCTACTGGGTTCGGCCACTGCATTTCCGCTTCTCACCCCGTACTATCTGCGGTTCGGCACAGCACATTCTTTCATGCTACTGGGTTCATTACGACATTTCCTTCTCATCCCCGTGTTATCGGTCCGGCCACGCACATTCTTTCATGCTACTGGCTTCGGCCTGCATTTCCGCTTCTCATCCGTCTTACTATCGGTTCGTACCGCACATTCTTTCATGCTACTGGCTTAGCCACGGCATTTCCGCTTCTCATCCGTGCTGCTCGGTTCGTACCGCACATTCTTTCATGCTACTGGTTCGACCACTGCATTTCCCTTCTCATCCCCCGTGCTATCGGTTCGTCACACTCGCACATTCTTTCATGCTCTGGCTCACTGGCATTTCCCTTCTCATCCCCGTGTTATCGGTTGGTAGTGACACATTCTTTCATGCTACTACTTCGACCACTCGAATTTCCTTCTCATCCCCGTGTTATCGGTTCGGCCACAGCACATTCTTTCATGCTCACGGCTTCACCTTGGCATTTCCCTTCTCATCCCTCGCTATCTGGTTCGCCACGGCATTGTCTTTAATTTTCCTGCTTATCGGTTCGCCGCATGGTCTTAAATTTTCCCGCGCTATCGGTTCATACAGCATTGTCTTTAATTTTCTCGCTATCGCCCGCCCACGGCATTGTCTTTAATTTTCCTGCTAACTGCTCAACCCTCGGCATTTGTCTTTCAAATTTTGTGCTAACAGTTCGCTCACTGCATTGCTTTTTAATCTTTCATGCTAACTGCTCACTCTGCGATTATCTTTTTAGTTCTATGCTAATCAGTTTCACTACTCGCATTCGCTTTTAAATTTTGTGCTAACTGCTTACTACAGCCTTTATCTTGTAATTTTCCATGCTAATCGGTTCACCGACATTTGTCTTTTTAAATTCGTACTAATCTGCTCACCTACAAACCTTTATCCTTTAAATTTTTCATGCTAACAGTCGCTTCCGCATTTGTCTTTTAAATTTTGTGCTAACGGTTCAGCCCTGGCATTTGTCTTTTATTTCGTGCTAACGGTTTAGCTCTGACACTGTTCGCGTTACTATGTGATACTAATTCATTAGTTCTAGTTGACTCTAACACAACACCTTCGACACCACCGGCTAAAATTGAGTTTCACGTCTGTACCCATGTCTTACTTTGATAATACAACAAAACATACGTTTTTTGTATTATAGCGTAAAAAAATGAGTACAGAGGGGCAACTGTGAACACCCAATTTTAACCGGTGTCGCACTTTAGTCTTCTATACTGAGAGCGTGTCTCTCGTTTAATTAGGCTAGTGTTCAGCGGTCTTGATTAATTCGAGCGTTTCTCGTATATTTAAATTGATGTTCATTAGCTTGATTATTTCAAGTTTTCTCGTTTGAATAGATCGTTACACTTTAATCCGTTTATTAGGTGCTCTTTGACTAAATTTGGACCTACACTCACGAGTTTGAGCCTAGACGCAGTCATGGGGCCTAACGCGAATTATCGTTAGATCGAGTTCGGGTTTTGAACGTAATTGGGCTTATGAATTCATTTTGTGCCTAGTTTACGATTCTTATCAGTCCGTTGGGCCCGATCCGACCTATATCGCGCTTTTGATCGGAGTCGTAAAATGATAAAACAAAATATATCGCGGGAATAAAATCATTACAACCAGCTCAAAAAATATTTCAAGTTGTCCAAAAATAAACTGCTAAAACAAATCCGAAAATAATAAAAAATGCAAAAAAAAATATACAGAGGTGCAATCAGTTTTTTTAAGCTGCTCTCCAACTGCTAATTTGGGCTGCAGATCTGAAAAAAAAGAAGTCAAAGTTAGTCAAAGCCCAAAAAACGAAATTAAATACTCTGACCTATTTTTTTAATATAAAAAGGACAGTCATGGGTCAGTCAACAGGCAGAGAGAGACCTCGAAAATCACACCAAAAAAATAGATTAGGGTTTCACACGAAACCCTAATCCTTGAGAAACAGTGTTTGTTCAAAGAGTTCTAAAAAAAATTTACGAGAGTCGGCGGCTGGGAAGGAATAGCAGGTGGTGAGTAGGAACAGCAACAGATCGGTTAGCCTTTTTCTATTTCCAGAAAATACAGGTATTTCTATGTCAAAGACAATGTAAACATACCAACTGACAGTTTGTTTATTTTATTTTCGCATATGTGTTAAATATTATACCCATGGGTTCTGTTGAAAACGTGTAAGATCCAAAGGAAAAAAATTTCAGTTTCGATTTTGCTTTAAATACCCTCTGATCTTTGTTTTGTTTTGAAAAAAATGAACACAAAAAGGGAACAACCAAACCAGCCATTTTACATGAACCAGAAACAAGGAGAAGTGTAGAAGAGAAAGGGGAAAACCGAAAATGAGAGAGGAAACAAAAAAAAACCGAAAAAAAAAACACAAACCTGGAAAGACACCGCCGCCGGCAACCACCGTGAGCTTCGTCTTCTCCGGCATCCCCCCACCGTCGGACCGCCGCGAGTTCCGGCCGGTCCCCCTCCTCTACCTCGCGAACACCCCGTTTCGGTCCCTTCACCGTCGGCTTCCCTTCCCCACGCCACCACCTCCTTCTCTCTTCCCTTTTCCTTCTCTCTCTCCCTCATCTCTCACAGTGTGCCGTTTCTCTCTCCTGGGAAGCTGGAAACGGCGCAAAATCAGGGGATGGAATGAATGAGCTTCAATAACCCTAAGCTTAACGTTATATCTCCTTTATGTCTGATTCATTTTAGTTTTTTCAAAGCCCACTTACAAACCCCACCCCCTGTTACCTCATGCACCCCCTGGCCCATTTTTTTGTTTTTTTCTGACAGCGCCCCAAACCAAAAAAAACGCCACTGGGCCCTTAATGTTCGCACCCCACTGTTATTAATACAACTCCCTGCGAGTCTTTGCATCCTTTTTTTACTATTGCATCCCATTTCGAATTTTTATCAGCTTCTTGCGTTAATTGTTTATCGGCATTTGCTCTTTCCAAAATAGTAATAATAATATAATTAGGATTTGATCGAGATGTACATCTTATCAAATCCGCAATACCGGTTAAGGGACCCGAGTTGTACAACTTGGTCCTAAACCACCTTAAAATTAAAATTGAACAATCCGAAAAACCCCAAATCAGTTTATTACTATGTAGCATCTATTTTCAAAAACACAAAAAAAAATAGGGGTTTGGCCGAGATGTACATCTTGTCAACCCCGGTTTAAGAGACTCGAGTCGTACGACTTAGATCTTAAACCCCTTCAAAACTAAAATCAACCAACAAATAAATTTTCAGGAAGAACTACGTGACTTTTGAGTCTCTCATGGCACTAGAGAGTACGTAGGCATGGGGTCTCCCTATCAAAGTCAAAATTTAAATTTTCCAAATTAGTCCCTATTTCATTTCCTTGTAAATAATTGATTATTTTTCTACTATTTTTATAAATATTATTTTAGGGTAAATAAAATAATTAAACGGCTTAGTAATCGTTGCACAAATCAAATTTAGGGTAACTGTCTTAGAACAGATGTGTTACGGGTGCAGTGAAACTAGTTTTCACCCCTTCCCTTCGCATAACCGACTCCCGAATCCAACCTAGTTATGCAGACCAACTAACTTTAAATTAGGTTTTTCTCAATTTTCCTATTGCTAATAAATTGGGTGGCGACTCCTCAAATAATCTATTTTTGAGCCGTCCGCGTCGAGACCCCGGTCACGACACCAACGTTTGCTAAATCTAGACATAGAAAGGCAATAGTTCATAGGGCAAAAACTTTGGGTTCTTTATTATACAGGGGTGAACTTATTTAGAACTTAGACATAGGCTTCTTGTAATGAAACCACGGCGTCGGATCTAAAAAGTACAAAATCAATTGCGCGAATGGCTAACGATCTTACTTATCATTATATTACTTGTTGCGATTGTGTATACTTGCACATCACCTTTTCGCACAACAAGTTTTTGGCGCCGTTGCCGGGGATTGTGAAAGTTAATTTCTATTATTTAGTTAGTAAGTTTAGTTAGTTTTTTTTACTGTGTTCTGTTTTTTCAACAATTTTTTTCTCTAATTTGTATTGTACTTTGTATTTGTAGTGTGTTGTTCTCTTTGTTGTTTTTAGTGTTACTATTTGTGTTTGTTGTTTTGTGAAAGAAAAAAAAATCCACTTTATGCCATGGACCATTGGAGTTTTGACTTTATGCAAGAAATGAATGAATTGAATGCTAAACAACAATGTTTCAATTATGATTTCCATGAGAGTGAACATGAAAGGGGCTGTTATGAGACAAATTTCATGCCCATGGCTGTCCAAAATATTGATTATAGCATGGGAAATGTTGTGTGTGAGCAAGATTCATATTCTCAAGCTCAAACCGAAAGATTGCATGAGGACAACTTTGAATTAAAAGAACTCTTAGCTCAATTCCTTGAGGATATCAAAGTGGATAGAGACAACTCTCAAATGTCATGCAATAATAAAGAGAGTTGTATTGATGAGGTGGTTGAGCAAAATGAAGATAATTTCAAAGAACTCTTAGCTCATTCCATTGATTATATGAAGATGTATCATGACAACTTTGAAGCTTCATGTAAGAATATAGAAGCTCACATTAACACAATTTTGGAGCATCTAAAAGAAGATAGTTGTGTTGAAGAAGTGGTTGAGCTAGAAGAAAAGAGTTGTATTGAAGATATGGTTGAGCAAAAGGAAGAAAAGAATGTAGAGTGTGAACTCGAATGTGGTCATTTGGAAATGGTGGAAGAAAAAGAAAAAAACAGTGTAGTTGTAGAAAAACAAAAATTCAAAAATAGTGACAAGAAAGAAAATCCAAGGTTGAGGTATGAAAAGAGTCATGTGAAAATTGAGATTCAACCTTTGGTAAGTGAAGAAAAGAATCCTCCGCAAAATGAGCTTCAATTTTTTCAAGAAAGGAGAAATTCATATCCCAAATGCTTATTGGTTGAGGCATGGGAACACTTGCTTCCATATGCCAAATAAATGGGATTTCTGACCAAAAAGAGAAAGCGGAAGGATGATATTTTCTTCTTGTCCTATTATCCACCCTAACGTGGGTTTTGAATTCCAAGTCCAGTGAGGACTCTTAAACTAAGCGCTCTTTGGGAGGCAACCTGCATTTTTTATTCTAATATTTGTTGTTTTTGTTTCTATTTTGATGTTGCGGTGACCACCCATGGCATTGATGAAGTGAGCTTTAATTGTGAAAGCGCTATAAAGCACTGTGACAGCGTCCACTGCCGCAACAAATTAACCCGAACTAAAAAGAATTGTGTTGTGTTCACCAATCAGTAACTCTTCCCTCTTGTGTTGTGTTGTGTTGTGTTATGTTGTGTTGTGGTGTTGTTTGTTTTCAAATAAACTTGTTGGATGTTGTAGCCTCCGTAATAACATCTAGCAATTGTATATGATTTCAAAATTATGTTGTGTTAAATGTTTTTAATTTCAATATTGTAGTGTCCAAAAGGCCTCTCCCATTAGAATTGCATGAGAAGTAAAGACACTGTTGAGTCTTAAGTTGGGGGGGAGGACCTTAAATGTGTTTAATGTTATATGTGTAAAATGTTAATATTATGTGTTTAATATTATGTTTGTTGAATAGAAAGCATGATAAGTTGCAATTCCTAGTTTTTTAGTAATAGAATGTGTATCTTCCTGGGCCAAATTTAATGATGATTAAGTGTTTATGTGTGGAGTAGCCTTGTTTACTTAGCAAAGAGCATTCCAACTACTCTCATTCTGAATTTCTACTTACCATCTATCTTATTTGCTTTTGTACTTTTATGTTGATGACATTAATGATTCTACAACTTGTTATTGTTACTTGTTTTACTCACTAACTAATTTACTAATTTAATTATAGAAGTAAA
The DNA here is from genome assembly GCA_020916435.1 of Oxytropis ochrocephala. Taxonomy (NCBI): domain Eukaryota; kingdom Viridiplantae; phylum Streptophyta; class Magnoliopsida; order Fabales; family Fabaceae; genus Oxytropis; species Oxytropis ochrocephala. The sequence goes on along the minus strand of CM037089.1, from coordinate 87,729,646 downwards.
CTCAACAATCCCTGTGGAGACGATCTTACTTATCATTATATTACTTGTTGCGATTGTGTATACTTGCACATCACCTTTTCGCACAACAACTAGCAAGACTCTAATTGATGTGCAGAAAGGGGAATTTACTATGAGAGTCAATGATCAAGAGATCAAATTCAATGTCATGAATGCTCTTAAGCTTCCTGAGAAGGGAACGGAGGAGTGATCTTTTGTTGTATCTCTAGACTCTGTAGTACAGAAGCAGTTCAACAAGCAGAATGATCACTTGGTGAAAGCTCTTTCTCAAGTGGATAAAAGTGAACTTGTGGATGAAGGATTATTGCATGAGGAGGCTACTGCCAAAGAAATTTGGACTAAACAATATGAGCCTCTTGAACTTGAAGATTCTACTCTCAAGAGGAACGTACCTTCAATAGAGAAACTGATAAACTCTAATTTGGTGCATTTTTAGAGATACATTTGAGTCTTTTTTTTAGAGTAATTATTAGCAATTATATAAATCACTAACTTAATTTATTCTATTTTTGCAGAAAGAAAGAAAATATAAAAAAAAAGGAAATAGTTTATATTGTTAATATATATATAAGGGAAGGTTGAAGAAAGAAAATAAATAATTAAGCTAACAAGGCCCAATTGTATGAAGATCCAGCCCATGAAAAGAAAAGAGACGCTGCGCACGCAACCCTAGGAAGGAAGAAGGAAGGAAAGGCAACAGGAATTGAGAGAGGGAGCCGCACGCTGACCTCACATATATATACAGCACTGCACATTGAGGAAGGAGGAGAATAGCACTCACATTGAGAAAGAAAAAAAACGGAAGAATTAAAAACGCAGCAGCTGACGTGAACAGCAACGAGAGAGACAAAGAAGACCAGCACGGAAACCGAGAAGGGGAGGAGAACGACGCACACAGACAGCAGAGAGGGAAGATTGAAGTGTTTTGGGTACCCGTTCTTGACACCGTGAGAGAGCTCTGAAGACGGAAAAGGAGACTAAATACTCAGATCAGAAATTCCTCCATTCCGGGTTATTTTTATCTCTGTAATTTATGACTTCCAATTTTATTTCAGTGTTCTTGATAACTATGGATAGCTAAATCATCTTTTAGGGTCTTAGGTGAATCTTGTTTGATTAGAGACCTTTTTATGTTTTAATTTATTCTTTGAATTCCTGGTTTTTGTCATTTAGTTTATTAGTTTATTTTTATTTGTTCCTGTTATTTTTATTATTACCTGTGCATGCTCACCCGCTCCCAGGAGCTATTTTGGTTTTTGATCCAGAAATTGAAAGAACTGCTCGAAGGATAAGAAAAGAGAGAAGAGTAATGGCTGTCAATCCGGGAAGAACTCTTCGGGACTACTTTACTCCCATAGCGAATATCACTACAACCATAACCCAACTGTGCAAGCCACCAATTTTGAGCTCAAACCAAGCTTGATTCAAATGGTTCAGAACTCCACTATGTTCAGAGGTACACCAACGGAAGATCCACACACTCATCTCAGAAACTTTTTGAGGGTGGCAGACTCAGTAATTTGTAATGGTGTCACCCCTAATGCTATTAGAGTGAGATTGTTTCCATGGTCATTGGCTGACAAGGCATCTGCTTGGCTAGACTCTCAACCTGCTGAGTCCATTACGAGTTGGGACCAAATGAAACAAAAATTCTTGACCAAATATTTTCCTCCAGGCAAGACTGCTAAGATTCGAGGTGCGATAATCAGCTTTGCTCAAGTCGAGCAAGAATCTTTACATGATGCTTGGGAAAGGTTTCAAGACTTACTCCGAAGTTGTCCTCATCATGGATTTGAGATGTGGCAACTACTTGAATACTTTTGCAAATGATTATCTTCTCAAAACAGGGAATTGTTAATATGGCTTGTGGTGGCTCTCTATTGAATGGAGAGCTGCGACGAGATATCTGACTTAATTGCACGGATAGCGGTGATAATGCCCAATGGGAGACAAGTGATGACACCTTAAGAAAGCGGTGGTATGTACAAGGTGGAAGTCAAACTAGTATTGACATAAAGTTGGATGCCCTATCTAAGCGGATGCAATCTTTGATGAAGGCACAAGCTCAATCTTCTCCCATAGTTCCTCCACTAGCGGCAACACGGATAACCTCCAGGAGATCTATCCAGAAGAAGTCAACTATCTTGGCCATAAGAAAAGTGAGTTAAGACACAGGTATGCAAGATTCTTTAGTTAGATACATGGAAAAGGTTGGACATCCATGCATGGGTATCCTAGCCAATTACATGGACAGGGGTGATGAGAGGTTACAATCTATTGAAGATCGATAAAAGCACGTGGTCGACCAAGCCGCTTCCACCGAGGAGGCCAACTATGTTCGAGAATTCACACCGAGCCCAAATGATCCTTATTCAAACACTTACAATCCAGTTGGAGAAATCACCCCAATTTCTCTTGGGAGGACAACAAAAAGGGCAAAATTCAAATTCATATAAGCCTCCACATGTGCAAAGGCAAGGCGAGAAGAAGTTGGATACCAATGATGTATTGACAAGGTATATGCAACAGACAAATGAAGAAACAAGCAGTGCAAGGCTGTCACTCTTAGGAGTGGCAAGGAGCTGGTTCAAGAAAACAATCAAGATGGGCGGGCGCCGAGAAAGAAATACAAGCTCCTACCGAGGGAGCACTTCGAGGAAAGCAAAAGGAAAGGGGAGAAATATGAGCAAGCAAAGGTAAATGTTCCTTATCCTCAAAGACTTAAAATGAGCGAGAATGATAAGCAATTTGCTAGATTTCTTGAAATATTTAGAAAATTGCATATTAACATTCCTTTTCTTTGAAGCTATTGCTCAAAATGCCTAAATATGCCAAATTTTTAAAAGAAATTATTTCTAACAAAAGGAAGTTGGAAGGCTTTGAGACAGTTAGGCTTAATGAGGAATGTTCTGCTATAGTTTTAAAAAAGTTGCCACCTAAGCTTAAAGATCCGGTAGTTTTACTATCCCTTGTACAATTGGTAACTCTCATTTTGAAAAGGCATTATGTGATTTAGGAGCAAGTATAAATTTGATGCCTTTTTCTGCTTTTAGAAAGCTTGGTTTGCAGAACCCCATCCTACTAACATCACTTTGCACCTAGTCGATAGATCCATTGCCCACCCCGTGGAGTGGTGGAAGATGTTTTAGTTAAGGTTGATAAGTTTATTTTCCCTGCTGATTTTGTTGTTTTGGATATGGAAGAAGATGAGGAAGTCCCAATTATTTTGGGGCGTCCTTTCTTAGCTACGGGAAAAAGCTTAATTGATGTTCAGCAGGGAAAGTTGACTTTGAGACTTGGAGATGAGGAAGTTGTATTTTAAGTCTTGAATTCATTAAAAAATCCTTCCTCATTTGCTTCTTGTAATTTTATTCAAGCTAGAGATATTAATGATGTGATTACTTCTGACAGTTTTGATGATTTTAGAATTCAGGATCCTCTAGAAAATGTACTTACTTTACAGGGACTTGGCATGCTGCAGGGTGGTGAGGAAGAAGAGTTCTTAATGTTTTTGCAGGCTCACCACCCTCAAAAAAATTATAGTAACCATAGATTTGAGGAACTGGAATGGGGTAACACTCCAAATCCCAAACCTTCAATTGAAGAGGCTCCCGAGCTTGAATTAAAGCCTCTTCCTTCAAATGTAAAATATGCTTTCTTGCACCCCCCTTCCTCTTTGCCTGTGATTATTGCTGCAGATTTGACAGACACCATGGAGGATGAATACCAACCTCGAGCACTACCTCAACGCCGCCTTAATCCTAACATGAAAGAGGTGGTAAAAAAGGAAGTAATTAAGCTTCTTGATGCAGGTATCATCTATCCTATCTCTGATAGTAAGTGGGTAAGTCCTATTCAATGTGTTCCTAAAAAGGAGGTACTCTCGTGATGGAAAATGATAAAATGAATTAATTGCGATTAGAAAAACTACCGGTGGCGTATGTGCATTGATTATAGAAAATTAAATGATGCCACCCGGAAAGATCACTTCCCCTTCCCTTTATTGATCAAATGCTTGAGAGAGTGGCGGGACATGATTATTATTGTTGTTTGGATGGATATTCAGTTATTTGCAAATACCAAAGGTGGCTTCGAGGATCAAGAAAAACTACTTTTACTTGCCCATATGGAACATTTGCATATAAAAGGATGCCATTCGGTTTATGTAATGCTCCTGCCACTTTCCAAAGATGCATGATGGCTATTTTTTCCGACTTGGTTGAAAAATGCATTGAGATCTTCATGGATGACTTTATCGTTTTTGGATCCTCTTATGAGGATTGTTTACATAACTTGAATTCGGTGTTGCGAGAGATGCAGGGATACTAATTTAGTGCTCAATTGGGAGAAGTGTCAATTTATGGTACAAGATTGCATTATTCAGGACACAAGGTGTCCACTAAAGGCATTGAAGTCGATCCCGCAAAGGTGGAGGTAATTGCAAAGTTGCCCCCACCCATTCTGTTAAAGGGGTTAGTAGTTTCTTAGGCCATCTTGGTTTTCTATAGAAGGTTTGTTAAAGATTTTTCAAAAATTGCAAAGCCTATGACTGACCTCTTGGTTAAGGAGACCACTTTTGATTTTTCTGACACTTGTTTGAAGGCTTTTAATTGTTTAAAGGAAAAATTAATTAGTGCCCCTATTGTTGTTGCCCTCGATTGGTCGCTTCCCTTTGAAATTATGTGTGATGCTAGCGATACTGCTGTGGGGGCTGTTTTGAGACAAAGAAATAATAAGGTATTCTATACCATTTACTATGCTAGTCGCACTCTTGATGATGCTCAAAGAAATTACACTACCACAGAGAAAGAGTTGCTAGCTGTAGTATTCGCATTTGACAAGTTTCGTCATTACCTTGTTCTTTCTAAAGTTATTGTTTATACTGATCATGCTGCTATTAGATATTTGCTTGGAAAGCAGGATGCCAAACCCAGATTAATCAGGTGGATTTTATTATTACAAGAGTTTGACTTGGAGATTAGAGACAAGAAAGGCTCGAGAACGTTGTAGGTGACCACCTCTCTCAGGCTCGACCATAGTGTGATGCAGGCCTCAAATGATGGGGAGATCAAGGAGGTTTTCCCGATGAGAAACTTTTAGCTATTTCTACTGCTCCTTGGTTTTGCGGATATTGTCAACTACTTGGTGGGTAAGGTTGTTCCACCTGATTTTTCATTTCAACAAAAGAAGAAATTAATTTCTGATGCTAGAGACTACTTGTGGGATGACCCTTACCTATTTAAAGTATGTGGAGACAAGGTAATAAGGCGTTGTGTGCCTATGGATGAGGTAACTTCTATCCGTGAGCATTGTCATTCTAAAGAGGTAGGTGGCCACTTTGGCCCAAATAGAACTGCATATAAGGTTTTACAATGTGGTTTTTATTGGCCTACTATATTTAAAGATGCTCATGAATTTGTGAAAGCTTGTGATAGTTGTCAAAGGAGTGGCAATATTTCTAGGCAATTTGATATTTTGCATTGAGGACCATGCTTCATGCTAGTGTTGGGGGAGGAGAGTTTATTTTGTCACTTGATCTATATTAATGCACATACCCACTAAATATGTTGATAGCATTTTTTCTGGCTTGTTTTGCATGAACTATGCTTAAATTGAAAAAAAAAATAGAGATTATGTCTTTAAGGGATCCCATAATTAATTTACATGACAGACTTGTGCTTAATTGTAACTGTGAGGATGTCCTTAGGAAGCTGATAATTAGCATTTGTCTCTCTTGAGTACTTTTTGTGAACTAGCTTCTAAATGTGAGATCTGAGCCTATATAAGGGGATTGATACTAAATCATAAATTTTTACCCATTTTCTTTCTATGAGTGTGTTTTCCAATTTGTTACATTCTAGAATTTGTCTTTTGACCATTTCAAGGCGAAAATTGATTTGCATCATGTAAAAAGATTTGGGGAATTTAGGTATTTTTCTGGCCTCAGAATTGTTTGTTGAATTTATCCCTTAGTTGCCCCCTTTGAGCCTAATTGTTATATTTTTTCTCTTTGGTACCCAGATATTATTTTTTCTTTTTCTTCTTTTGGTAACCAATTGAAATTGAATGTGGAGCAACTATTGAAAATTACAACTACGTCCTATATTTTAATAATCTATATTGTCAGGACTGAAATTTTGTCCCATACTTTAGTTGTCTATCTTGTTAGGATGAAGAAACAAAAGGAGTGATTCATGTGCTTACAAGAACATCTTCCTACAAATGAAACAAAATAGAAGTTTTCATGTACTTACCTTTTCCTCCTAAGAAAAAAATATAAAAAAGAAAAGTTGAAAAAAAAAAAAGAGAGAAAAGTAAAGGAGGAAAAGACACATAAAAAGAATGAAAGAGCCAAAGGGCAAATCCAAAAAAAAAAAAAAAAAAAAAAAGAGGGTCTACTCAAGAGAGAAGGTAAATCAAAGAGAGCTGATTCAATAGAAGAATAGTGAAGAATGAAAGTGAAATTAAGTTGGAGTTTGGACAAAAATTGTAAAATAGATAGGAGCTCCATATTTGGTTTCAATAGTTCTTTATTTGCTTCTTATTTTTTCTTTTAGCCATTTGATTATCTCCCTCTTCTTATTTCCTACCCTACATGAATTCACCTTGGCCCCATTACAACCCATGAAACCCCATCTTTTGCATGCATGTGAACTATTTAGTGGAGATTTGGTCAAATTACAAACTTATGGTAATGTGCATTTTGTTGAAACTTGAGTGCATATTTTTACTAGTCCCTAAACACTTAGAGAGATTGTGAGCGAGTGCCCTTGTTCTCAAAAATGTATTCTTCAGGGACATGAGCCTCTAATTGGGAAACCTTTTGACACCTCATATGTGATGTATTATCTATTGTCTGTCATTGTGCTTCTTGGGTTCCTTATTTGGCTATCTCTATTACTTATTTGAAAAGTTTTTTGAGCCAGAGAATTTGCTTGAGGACATGCAAATGTTTAGTGTGGGGGAGTTGATAAACTCTAATTTAGTGCATTTTTAGAGATACATTTGAGTCTTTTTTTTAGAGTAATTATTAGCAATTATATAAATCACTAACTTAATTTATTCTATTTTTGCAGAAAGAAAGAAAATATAAAATGAAAGGAAATAGTTTATATTGTTAATATATATATATATATATATATATCTTTATCTTTATTATATTTAAATAAGAGTTTTTCAAAAAAGTCATGTCACAACACAATAAAGCCACGCTGTCAATGAAAAAAGCCACGCAAGCAATAAAAAAAGCCACGCAATACCTTTAAAAAATAGGTGCAGCCACATCATTTTTTCATTTAATCCGACGGTTTGCAACTCTCACCCGCGCAACATCACCATATCTAACAGTCCTAATGTGTCAAACAACCCAGCACAGTTGACACATATGTAAGGATGGAAATAAAATCAACGACCATGGTTTCACAAACGTATTGGCTTTGACGATCAACAACCACGATCTACCAAAAAAACGGCTACAGATCTTAACGGCCAAGAGAGAAATTCAAAACAGTCTTAACTAAGAATCAATATTGCATTCATTTGCGTTTAATGCTAATTAATTCGTTGTTTACCAATATTGTTGAGGAAGTAACGAATTGTTTCCACGAATTGTGCTATCGGAATTGATTATGGAGAATAAACCATATCAAATGTAATATATAAAATATACTTCTATTTTTATATTTCAATATGTGCCAGCAAAAATAAGGATTTAAAAAACGCAAGTATATGAGAAGAGGGCCAAAATTGATTATTTGGTCACGTAAGTATTTTTCTATTTTGCTGTTTGTTTATATTTTTCTATATATTTTTCTTTTTAATTTCCTTTGTTTTTCTTTTCATTTCACCATCTTTGTTGGCCTTTCATTTTTTCATTGTCGCCATAATTGATTCATGCCTTTATCTCTGCAACGCTCTCTGAATTTGCAAATCTCAAAAGGCTCAAAAAGTTAGAGAGATAGAGATAGAAAAACACTCACAGAAACCACACCAATAATTCACTTTAATTTTTTCTTTTCTCTCCCTATTGCGAGCAAGAAATAACTGAGATAGAAAAACACTCACAGAAACCGGCATCTGTTTAAAAATATATCCATATATAGCACATGTTTTAAAAATATATCCACAAATTGCAACACTCTTTTTCCTATTTCTTCACTCTCTACTCTTTTCAAAGGTTATTATTTGTTTTAACTATTATAATCGCTTGCATTCAAAGTTAAAACAAATTACCATACTCTTTTTCCTATTTCTTCTCTCTCTACTCCATTCAATTTATAGCTATTTTTTTCCTCTTTATGATTCTTTTTTATAATTTGTTTTTTCAATCATAATTTTTTCTCTCTTGAGTGCACTTATTTCTTCTGACTATTGAATATTGGAAGGTGATGGTCATGTTTTTTTGTAGGATATTGGAAGAACAAGCAATGGTGAGGTATCTAGAAGATGAACGAAAAGGTATTATCTGTTTTATCTATTATAAACGTTTGCTTTCAAAGTTAAAACAAATTACCATACTCTTTTTCATATTTCTTCCTCTCTACTCCATTCAATTTATAGCTATTATTTTTCCTCTTTATGATTTTTTTTCTAATTTATTTTTTCAGTCATAATTTTTTCTCTACTGTGTGCACTTAGTTCTTCTAACTATGGAATATTGAAAGGTGATGGTCAATTTTTTTTAGAATACTCGAAGAACAAACAATGGTGAAGCATCTAGGTCTTATCTGTTTTATCTATTATAATCGCTTGCTTTCAAAGTTAAAACAAATTACCATATACTCTTTTTCCTATTTCTTCCCTCTTTACTCCATTCAATTTATAGCTATTATTTTTTTCTTTTTTTAATTTTTTTCTAATTTATTTTTTCAATCATAATTTTTTTTCTACTGGGTGCATTTATTTCTTCTGACTATGGAATATTGGAAGGTGATGGTCAAGTTTTTTTTAGAATACTCGAAGAACAAAGAATGGTGAAGCATCTAGGGGATGAACACAAAGGTATTATCTGTTCTATCTACTATAATCACTTGCATTCAAAGTTTAAACAAATTACCATGCCCTTTTTCCTATTTACTCCCTATCTACTCCATTCAATTTGTAGCTATTCTTTATCCTCTTTTTGAATTTTTTTTTCAAATTTTGGCTTTTTAGTCATAATTTTTTCTCTACAGAGTGCACTTATTTATTCTGACTATTGAATATTGGAAGGTGGTGGTCATATTTTTTTGTATAATATTGGAAGAACAAACAACGTGAAGCATCTATAACACAAAACTATTATCTAGCATCTAGAATATTTTACTATTTATTCCCTCTCTATTGCATTGGATTTATATTTCTTATATTTCCTTTTTTAACTTTTTTTTTCTAATTTGTTTTTTCGGGCATAATTTTTTCTCTACTGGGTGCAGTAATTTTTTCTGACTATGAAATATTGGAAGTTGCTGGTCATGTTTTTTTGTAGAATATTGGAAGAACAAACAATTGTGAAGCATTTAGGAGATGAACACAACGGTCGTTGAAATCATTTTCAGTTTGAATTTACATGCAACGTGGCGACATATTCCACTTAAGGAATTCTCAATTTTATTATTCTAATAGTTGTAGCAAGGGTACTGAAAAGGCATTTTACTTGCTAAATTTGCCCGGGGATGACAACCATGTTCCGCTCTTTTTCGATTTCCTTTCTATCACTTTCCCTTGGCTAGAGACTTATTAGAAAATGAATGTTTTTCTATTCATAATGCACTTTGGTATTCCTTATTTGCTAGCATTTGATGCAAATAAGTACCAAACTATTCTAATTTTAAGTTGGTTTTTACAGCAAAATTAAAAATCGACTGAGAAAAAATTAAGTTAACAGATAATCAATTAAAAATATTAAGATTAGAGTTAAAGTTAAAAAAAACATTGCAAATTTAAAATCAGAAACTCAAGATGAAATTAAAATTGAAATTAAAATTAAAATTTTGAGCTGAAAATTAAAAACAAAAATGAGCATAATAATGAAATGTAAATTTAGAATTAAAAATGCAATTTAAAGTACCTATGTTCTCCTACTTTTCTAATAATGTAATAAATTAATACTTTTATTTATGTCTTCATTTTGTACCATTGGCTAATTACTATCTCTTCTTCAATGAAAAAAATGCTGATAATCTAAATTCATTTATTACAGAAATACACTTTTCGAGTTTAGCATATTGATAGAAAATGGGATTGGTTGTGGGTATATGTTTTGATTGTAATATAATATATAATATAATATAACAAGCATAATAATATAATAAGTAAAGACTTTTATTGGGGAAACTAATCAACTATATTAAAAAAAGATTAAAACAATTATTAATAGGGACTAATTAATTAGGGAAAAATGAACTCCTTTAAGTATGTAACTATTTAAATTTATGTGTGTATGTATATATATATATATATATATATATATTTAAATCTATTTTTTCATTGAAATAATCATGTTTACTAAAAAATATTTATTTAAATATATTTTACTCAATTTATTACTAAGATGTAATTTTTATTTCTTTTACAAAAATGTTACAAAATAAGTTCAAATGATATGTATACCAAATGCAGTATACACGGGTGATATATATATATATATATATATATATATATATATATATATATATATATATATATATATATTATATAGAGTTTGTACACCTTGGATTACACTTCAAACCAATCAAATAATTCCATATACATCTTGGGATAAATATGTGGCATGCCACGTGGACCACAATATTTAATAATTTTATTACAAGCCAAAATCAAACACGAGGATCGAACCCGTGATGCGCATTAGTGCCGCACATGCCTTACCACTCGGCCATTTGAAGTTTGTGATGCTTTTAGATGCATCCATAATTTTCTATTTTCGGTCGATGTATAAATTAATCATATATTTGTATATATCTTATATTATTATCTTGGTCGTATTAATTATGGTTATATATTGCCGAACTAGTTTGTAGTATTTACTTAACAACCGTACAATTTTCTAAAAATGTAAATATACTTCCGTTATCGTATGACCAAAAACATATATATATATATATATATATATATATATATATATATATATATATATATATATATATAGTCATCATTCAAGTGTTATCGTGTTGCACTCAACATGCTTGAAAATATATCGGTTTTTTTATTTTATTTTTTGAGCTAATTCTTAGACCAACATTTTACACAAAGTAGCTCACAAAGTTTGTACATTGTTCTTTAAAGTGTTGCCTTAATTGACAAATTGGCCATTTACACTTTTTTATCAACACTGTTCTCAATGTTGAAGATCCCCTCGCACTCACAGGTACTTGGTTCGGGAATTATCTCTTTAAAATACCGACTACCATTGCACGCGCGGACAACGGACGAAATGACATCATAGTCATGAATAGGCTATGTATGCATCTTGCTTTTGTCACCGACTATACAATTTTCCGAATGACAGCAGAGGTAAATTTTGAATCCAAGAGATCATATGGACCTGTTCCGTTAGACCTCGGCATATCTTGCAAATTTGAACTATTGTCTATATTAGATTACTATTATTCTAAAGTTGTTTCAATATGTACGTCAATGTTTCAATGAACAGGATTGAGAATTGTACTGCGAGTCTATTTCAGTAGCAGTTCCGTCCGGCCCAGGCTATCCACATGGTGGGTTGGATATAGCTCCCAATCGTGCCGGATGTGTTGGAAGGGGCGTGGGTTTCAGGAAACGCATATACGCACCCTAGAGTTCTTAGAACTATATTTAATTAATGAGATAGTTTATTAATGGGCTATATTCCCCGTTATTTCACACAATAGGGAGATTTGATCCCTATATGTGTTGTTGTCCAATATTGCTTCCCATATTTTTCAAAAAACTTAGATATAAATAAACTATATTTTGAGTTTTATTTCAACATTGTCTCTTTTATGTTTGTTGACAAAGTAGAAAATTGGACATTTAGACAATATAGATGGTCATTTGTACGTTTAAATTTGTCTATAGTAATTCTGTATGTATCTAAAAGTAGCACCTTTTTAAACTATTATAAATTCAGATTAACCAATCAATGATGCTCTGTTCAGATAAAATGTATACCCGTTTATAATTTCCGTTTCACTTTAATGAGCAATAATGCAGTGGTTCTCATTGTAAATTTGAATCACACAAACTCAATCCAATATGTTTGTTTTAAATCTCAATCCAATATTTCTGGAACCCATTAAACGTAACTAATTTTGAATTACATAAACTCAATCTCAATTCAATATTTCGGTCCAACCTTCGATTAACATAAATAAAATGACATATTATTTACATGAATTATTTATATCATCTTCATCGTGAAAATACAATAGTCTACTATATAACCTATTTCCCAGTATTTCACACAATATGGAGATTTGATCCCTGTCTGTGTTTTTGTCCAATATTGGACCTCCTAATTTTCTAATGACTTAGATATAAGTAAACTATATTTCGATTTTATTTCAATATTGTCCCCTTTATATTTGTTGACAAAGTATAAAATTTGACCTTTGGACAACGCAGATTGTCATTTGTATGTTCTAAGTTGTCTATAATAATTCTGAATGTATATACAATTAGCGACTTTTTAAACCATACGAATTTCATTACTCTATTATATTCTAAAGTGGGAGTAAAGACACCATTTTTTTAAAAAAGCAGCGTGTGCATCACATGAAACGACTAAAGACGGCAACCAAAAATTTGTTAACGACACAATTAACCACTCAATGACGCTATGTTCACATAAAATGTATTCCGTCTTGTACTTGAGTGTACATACTAGTATATATATATATATATATATATATATATATATATATATATATATATAAGGGGAGGTTGAAGAAAGAAAATAGGGTTTTTTTTTTGGTACCCCCACCCATTCCCCTAACACCCCCACCCACCGTGTGAAAATACCAAAATACCCCTGACTCTTTACAAAATCACAATTTCTTCACACAATTGGTCATACCTACGTTTGACCACCTTCACTCGCATATCGCCCGACTTCGCGTATATACGATCGGCCAAATCAACCAATCGTATATACCCCACGGACCCTATATCGATTTAACACTTTTACTCACCGTATATACCTATTGAGCGTATATACGATTAGCGAAAATTCATCCACTCGTAAATCGCCAAAGACCCTATATCGGACGAAGAAAAAGTAAAGCATCGTATATACACTGTTTTGATGTAAATCGATGAGCAATTTTTTTTTTTTTAATTTTTTTTTTAAGCGCTTGCGATGTCCCGGTAGGCATAGAGAGACGTGAGGTCTCTCCGTCGAGAGAGATAGAGAGTCATCTCATCGCTCGAGTCACGAGGACTTCGGAGGCATAATCGACTCCATGCTTGGCGGCGGAGGCGAGAGCGAGCACGGCTGAGCGGTGAGTATGAGCACGAGGCGGTGAGTATCGGCTGAGCGGCTCGATGTCGGCCCCGCCAGAGCTTTCTATCTCGGGGATTACTGCGCAGCAGACGCAGCAGGAGGATTGGGAATGGGGGGAGGCCGGTTTCTCGGTATCATTCCCGGCTACTCCTCGATATCATCCACAGTATCCCCAGTATGATCCCCAACCTCTTCATTACCATCCCCACCTCCGAGTATCGGCCAGCCGGGCTGATGCTTATGCTTCGAACCGACTCCATGTCCGAGTATCATGAGGTGCCTCAGCCCGATGTCGGGAGGAGCCTCGGCGATGTCGGGAGGAGCCTCAGCAGTATCAGGAGGTGCCTCAGCAGTATAAGCTAACAAGGCCCAATTGTATGAAGATCCAGCCCATGAAAAGAAAAGAGAAGCTGCGCACGCAACCCTAGGAAGGAAGAAGGAGGAAAGGCAACAGGAATTGAGAGAGGGAGCCGCACGCTGACCTCACATATATATACAGCACTGCACATTGAGAAAGGAGGAGAATAGCACTGCACATTGAGAAAGAAAAAAAACGGAAGAATTAAAAGCGCAAAGGTGACGTGAGCGATGCTTGAGAGAGACAAAGAAGACCAGCACGAAAACCGAGAAGGGGAGGAGAACGACGCACACAGACAGCAGAGAGGGAAGATTGAAGTGTTTTGGGTACCCGTTCTTGACACCGTGAGAGAGCTCTGAAGCAGGAAAAAGAGACTAAATACTCAGATCAGAAATTCCTCCATTCCGGGTTATTTTTATCTCTGTAATTTATGACTCCCAATTTTATTTCAGTGTTCTTGATAACTATGGATAGCTAAATCATCTTTTAGGGTCTTAGGTGAATCTTGTTTGATTAGAGACCTTTTTATGTTTTAATTTATGCTTTGAATTCCTGGTTTTTTTATTCAATTAATATTATCCTATTGCTTTATCACATAATTAGGATTGACAACCCTTTGCATGTTTATAATCAATTAGTTGATCAGCGACCGTACTGCAATTAGTTGGTGGACCTATAGGATAATTGGGACTGTAATTAGGGAATGACCAAACCGTAATTTAGTCTTTCAATCATTCAACCTTTTTGTGCTTTATGTTTTTCTTGAATTTAAATTCTTGCATGACCAAACAAGGGTTAATTTAGGAAAAAGAATACTAATCACGAATGACCAAACGGATTAGCAGCTTTAGTAAAGGGATTGATAGTTGAATTAAAATAAAGGAATTCAAGTAGAATTAGACATAGAGGAATCGAACCTTGCAAGTGAAACTGTGACCCTAAGCTTCTCTCCATTGATCAAACTTTACAATTCTAATTCTTGCACTTTATTTCTTGTTATTTTAGTTTCTATAATCACCAAACATCCGTTCGTCTAAATAATAATTAATCTTAAGTAGTTTGGTACTTACTAGTTAATCCCTGTGGAGACGATATCTTTTATACTACTTCTGCGATAGAGTACACTTGCTCTAAGTGTGTCAATGACGCAACAGAAACCCCATGATCTGGAATTGAAAGAATTTCCAAAGCATCTCAAGTATGCCTACTTAGGGGAGAATGATACATTGTCTGTGATCATTTCTTCTGACCTCTCAAAAAGTCAAGAGCATGATCTCATTACTACCCTAAAGAGGCATAAGAAGGCAATTGGGTGGCAAATGGCTGACATAAAAGGGATTAGTCCTACCATCTGTATGCACAAAATCATTCTTGATGAAGGTGCTAAAAATAGTGTTGAAGGACAGAGGAGGCTAAACCCTATCATGAAAGAAGTTGTGAAAAAGGAGATTATCAAGTGGCTTGATGCTGGCATTGTGTATCCTATATCTGATAGTGCATGGGTGAGTCCTGTGTAGTGTGTTCCAAAGAAAGGAGGGGTCATAGTGGTAGCCAATGAGAAGAATGAGCTTATTCCTAAAAGAACAGTAACTGGTTGGAGGATTTGCATGGATTATAGGAAGCTCAACTAGGCCACAAGAAAAGATCATTTTCCTTTGCCCTTTATTGATCAAATGCTAGATAGACTTGCTGGTAAGGAGTTCTATTGCTTTTTGGATGGTTACTCTGGTTACAATCAAATAGCCATAGTGCCTGAAGATCAGCAAAAGACTACCTTCACTTGTCCCTATGGTACTTTTGCTTTTAGGAGAATGCCATTTGAGTTATGCAATGCGCCAGCAACATTTCAAAGGTGTATGATGTCTATTTTCTCTGAGTTTATTGAAAAATCTATGGAGGTGTTTATGGATTATTTCTCTGTCTTTGGGGAAACATTCCACTTATGCCTTGATAACTTAGAGAAAATTTTGGATAGATGTGAAGAGACCAACTTGGTGCTTAACTGGGAGAAATGCCATTTCATGGTCCAAGAAGGTATTGTGTTGGGTCACAAGATTTCTAAGAAGGGTATTGAGGTTGACAAAGCTAAAGTGGAAGTCATTGAGAAGATGCAACCTCCAACCACCATTAAGGGTGTCAGAAGTTTCCTTGGGCATGCTGGGTTTTATAGAAGATTCATCAAGGACTTCTCCAAAATTTCTAAGCCCTTGTGTCAATTGCTGCAGCATGACACTCCATTTGTCTTTGATGAGGACTGTGCTACAACATTTCAGAAGTTTCAGAATGCCCTATTTTTGCACCTGTGATTGTGACTCCGGACTGGAGCAAACCTTTTGAGCTCATGTGTGATGCTAGTGACTATGCCATAGGTGCTGTCCTTGGCCAAAGTTATGGAAAAGTCTTTCATTCTATTTATTATGCTAGTAAAACACTTGTAGAAGCTCAATTGAATTACACTATTACTGAAAAAGAGCTATTGGCTGTGGTTTTTGCATTTGATAATAGTTTACACTAATCATTCAGCCATTAAGTACTTGATTGCTAAGAAAGATGCAAAACCTAGGCTAATAAGATGGGTTCTCCTCCTTCAAGAATTTGATCTTGAAATTAAAGATAAGAAGGGGGTGGAGAACCAAGTTGCTGACCATTTGTCTAGATTGGAAAATGAAAGTGCAAGTACATTTAGTGAAGTCAAAGAACATTTTCCTGATGAGCACTTACTGGCTATAAGTGCTCTGACAAAGACTGATCTTTGCGACAGTGCAGTATCTTTGATATAGTCAATTTTCTGGTTAGCAAGGTGGTTCCTTGTGATATGAACTACCAGCAAAAGAGGAGCTTTTTCCATGTTGTCAAGCAATATTTCTGGGATGAACCTTTTCTCTACAAGAAGTGCCCTGATCAACTGTTTAGAAGATGTGTGGCAGATGAGGAACAGCAGAAAGTGCTGTAGCAATGCCATGCTGCAGCCTATGGTGGACACTTTGGAGGTATGAGAACAGCAACAAAAGTGCTGCAATCTGCTTACTACTGGCCTACCATTTTCAAGGATGCCCATGAGTTTGTTAAACAATGTGATAATTGCCAAAGGAGTGGGAACATCTCCAATAAGCAAGAAATGCCATTGACCAACATTTTGGAGATTGAACTCTTTGATGTTTGGGGTATGGACTTTATGGGGACTTTTCCTCCTTCATTTGATAATATTTACATCCTTGTTGTTGTGGATTATGTATCAAAGTGGTTTAAGCGGTTGCTTTGCTTAACAATGATGCTAAGTCTATTAGCAAGTTCCTGCAGAAGAATATCTTTACAAGGTTTGGCACTCCTAGGGCTATAATCAGTGATGAAGGATCTCATTTCTGCAACAAATTGATTGAAACTCTCCTAGGCAAGTGTTCCTGGGTGTATTAGCAAATACGAGGACTGCCAACAGCAATTGGACCTGCGGCCCAGCCCATCTCGATCGGCCCAAACACGCTGCTTGGAGCGCAATTCTCGTCGGCCGAAATCTTCGCAAAACGGTCGGACCTCGCAGTATATATACGCCATTCGCATATGGCTTCAGGTACGTTCTCTAACCTTGTGCTATCTGCCCGAGCGACCTCTCACTAGATCGTCGGAGTGTCTTTGCAGGTACCACCCGAGGTATTCAACGCGTGAAGCCAGGACCGGTCCTTTCACTCATTCAACGACCGGCCCGTTCGACAAATCAATCAACACTTCAACTCTTCATTGATCAAGTTACGATCAATTGGCGACCACAGTGGGAGCCCGTGCGCTATCCTACCTCCTTCATGGCTCCACGCGACCGGCCCCAGACGCGGGCCACTTCTCGACTCAATCCTCCGCGAATCGCAGCCAGACCGGAGGGCGTGGCGTCCACCGTCCACGAGTCTCGAGGACTTCACGAAGAACGCCCTTCTGCAAAGCGGTCGCGGACTGCCCTCCAACAGATTCAACCGCGTTCACGAGACTTGCGCCGAGCCGATTGAAGCGGGCATTCAGAACCTCTGCCGACCATGTCACTCAAGCGCTTTGCAAATCCCGCAAAACAAAAATCGAGTGATCGCATCGAGACGCGCCTCATCTCCGGTATGAAAGAGGTTCGATTCCGGCCGCGCGCGTGCGAAGACGGAGAACCTTCGCCTCGCCGACCGGCCGCGCGAAGGCATCGCTCCCCCACGAAGGAGCATTTCGCCGAGAAAGCACTACTCATCGTTCTCCCAAGACGAAGCGGGGCACATAGGTCGCCCCGAGCAGAACGCCGTGAGCGCGCGCTCGATGTCCAATGACTATGAAGATTCTAGCTACCGCCCCGACACCGGTCGCTCACCCACGAATACTCCTCCAATGAGTCGTCCGGTCACGTCGGTCGAGAAGCGGATCTTGGGATTCTCGAGAAGAGCCGGAAGATTACAGGATGGAAGAATCGGGGGCGTTTATCGCGCCGGCGAGAGAGGCCAAAGCGGCGACCCGAAGGCCTCCTCGGCTACCACCAATGGCCCATCCGAGAGGATTCTATGGAATGCCGGAACAACGAGGCATGCCTCGCAATGCAACCCTTTGGGCGAGCGGCATTCGGGAATGAGCACGCCCGTTCTCCGGGGAGATCGGCGTTACAAGATTCCGAGAGATCTCCGCAAGCCGCCCGATCTCAACAAGTTTGACGGCCGAGGAGATCCGGATAAACATCTCCGCTACTTCAATAATTACTGCTGCTGCTATAGGGGTTGGGACCGACCATGAAATGCGAGCTTTTCCCCGATCACCGGACGGCCGAGCATTGGAATGGTGGGAATCTCTGCGACCAATTCCATCTCCTCGTGGGACGACCTGATCAGAATATTCTTGTCTCACTACACTGCAAACCGCTGCCAATATCGGTATGAAGAATACTTGGACTCTGTTGTTCAAGGAGATAATGAGACGCTGAGGCAATACATCGACCAGTTTAACACTGAGGCCGAGTCCGTTCGTGACTTGTCAGACAAGGACAAGCTAAAATATCTGAGCGTGGTATTCGACCGGACCACCGGTTCGTAGAAGAATTCACTCTTAACCATTACCAGGATCTCAGCTACTTCTTGTCGAGGGCTAACGTCCACATGGCGTATGAAGAAACCTTGGCAGCAAGAAAGGCCGTCCGCGCACGACCTAAAGAAGAAAATAGTAAGCCGGCCAAAGGGGCATGAAGGTCGCCGCGACAATCGGTCGACTTTCGAGATAAGAAGTTCGATCATCGCACTCGGTGAACACCTCTATTGCACGCGGATCTATAGCGAGTGCCAAAACAATGAATTTGTGGGAGTAAGCGGCCCGACCCACTCGTGCTCAAAAAGGGGCACGGCCGACTAAAAGATATTGCCGTTACCACAAAAGCAAGGTCATGATACTAATGATCAGTATGGGCCTCAAAGATGATATCGAAGAACTCATCCGAAAGGAAAGTTGGGAAAGTATGTGAGGTCGGAGGAAGGCGGCCGACCTCAAGAAAAGCGAGAAAAGAAGGCGATTCGGATCGAGGGAAGGGTGCTCTAGTTGTTTGAGCACCCAAGACAAAGACCGGTCGAGGATCGGGAAGCTCCACGATCCGAGGGCGCAACGTCGCAATGGTCATTCACGGTGGAAATCCGTTGGACCGTAGAGAATCAAATAAAGCTACGAAGAGGAAGTGGGACGAGCTCCTGATGGTCGGTTCAACATCAGCAGTCCCACCGGTCTCGAATAGACCCCCCATCTCGTTTGGAGATAGCGACCTACACGATGGTAGGCCGAAACGCTTATGTTCGATTGGTAATCGTGGCGATTATGGCCAATCACGAAGTTCAAAGAATTCTAGTCGACCAAGGTAGCTCGGCCGACATCATGTTTGAAGGCTTGATTGACAAGATCAAGGTCGATCGGAGCGAGATAATTCCTCAGGCCGAGCCTACTCCCCTAACGGGCTTCAATGGAGCAGTCACCTACCCGTTGGGGACGATTGAACTCATGGTCACATTTGGTGACGACACTGGAGATAGCACTTTGTATAGGACGGTCCGCACGACGTTCCTTGTACTCCCCCTCAAATCATGCTATCAGTGCATCATTGGTAGGCGACCACACGCAAGCTAGAGGCGCGTGGCATCAACGATACACCGAAGATGAAATTCTGACAAAGAAAGCGACCGGTAGTTACCACGGCGGCCGACTAGAGAGCGTGAAGAAGCCACGACCACATATCGGCAAATTTGTGATGAGGTAGATCCGGGCCCAAACGTTCAAAGCAACCGTGAAGGCCATCAAGTCAACGTCAGCGATTTGGATGCTCGGTATGATCCGCATAACGACCGCAGGATAACGATGATGACCTGGCCCGAGAACCGAAAAATAGGTTGAAAAGGCGAGAACCTCATGGAGAACTAATAGGCGTGCGGTTGGGAGACGACCCAACAAAGATGAGTCAAGCTTTCGGTAGCGACCTACCGGAGCAAGTGAAGCAAGACCTTGTGCAATGTTTGAGAGACTATGCTGACCTATTCGCTTGGCAGGCATCAGACATGCCCGGTATTCCTATTGAAGTAGCCTGCCATCAACTGTCAGTCGATGAAGGGATCAAGCCGGTCGCTCAAAGAAGACGTACTCAGAACGAGGAAAAATCTCAAGCCGCTGCAAAGGCCGTTGAGGACCTCATCAAGGCCAATTTTATAGAAGAAATCAAGTACACGACCTGGCTATCCAACGTCGTACTAGTTAAAAAGAAGAATGGAAAGTGGAGGATGTGTGTAGACTACACCGATCTGAATAAGGCATGCCCAAAGGATGCCTTCCCCGTACCCAACATCGACAAGCTGGTCGATGGGGCCTCGGTCTACAAATTATTGTCTTTTCTGGACGCTTACTCAGGGTACAATCAGATCACGATGTATCCCCGATCGACACAAGACGGCATTCATGACGGTCGGGGAAATTTTCAAGATAAGGTGATGCCTTTACGGCTGAAGAACGCCGGAGCGACCTACCAATGGATGATGAACAAGATTTTCGTGAAGCGGTCGGTCGAATCTCGGAGGTATACTTGGGCGACATGATCATCAAAAGCGTGGCCCACCCGGATCATGTGAGCGACCTCGAAATATTTGAAGAAGCTAGGAGGAACTCACTTAGATCGAATCCCGAGAAGTGTACCTTTGGGGTGAGGGCCTGATTCTCGGCTTCCACCTAACGAAAGAGGATAGAAGCAAACCACGAAAAGTGTAGAGGCGATCGCCGATATATGAGGCCGCCAACATCGAAAAAAGAAATACAACGACTAAATGGCATGGTGGCCGCTATCGAGTTCATCCCCAAAGCGGCTCGCAAGTCGCTTCCATCGCTTAGGCTGGCGAAGAAAGAGGTGGACTTTGAGTGGACCGAACAATGCCAATGAGCATTGGATGAATTAAAGCAAGCTTTGGTTAGCCCGCGATCATGACCAAGCCGTTGTCGGGCGAGACGTTATATCCGTACTTGGCCATACCGAAGAAGTTCTCGATCTTTGTGCTAGTTAGAGAGAACGATCTAAAGCGTAATCCGGTCTACTTCATCGCCAAGGTGCTACAAGGTCCCGGTGAGGTACCGAAAATAGAGAAGTTTGCTCTTGCACTCGATTCTTTGCTCGAAGGTTGAGACCCTACTTTGTGGCCCACCGTGTCGTGGTAAGGACCGTCACCAATCGAGCAAGTCCTTCATCGGCGGACCGGCGGGGCGAATGATAAAGTGGGCGGTAGAGCTCGATGAATTTGGCATTAAATTTGAATCGGATCGGCCGCAAAGCGCAGTCTTGGCCGACTTTATAGCGGAAATGACTCACCCCCGTAGATCAAGTTTGGGCGACACGGATCTTGCATGTAGATGGGTCGTCCAATAGCAAAGGAAGCGAGCCGGCCTAATACTAGAAAATTACGAAGGCACGGGCCGCGGAGGTCTCTCTATCCTTTGCATTCCACACTTCGAACAATCGGGCCGAATATGAGGCGTGTATAAGCCGACCGCAGACTACGCGAGACTTCAATGTTGACCGAGTTGAACTTCGATCGGACTCCTTGGCCGGTCGCGTCGCGGATCAAAGAATTATATGATGCTAAGGACGACGTCTTTGAAGAATTACCTAGCTGAGGTAAGAGAGCTTCTCAAGCGATTCGACCGGCGCAGTGACCCATGTGCCTCGAACCGAAAATGTTCGGCGCAGATATTCTATCAAAGCCGGCAAGTACCAAAACTCCGGAATCATAGAAGTGTGATTCAAGAAACTCTAAATCGTAGCGTTTCAACCAAGCCAAGTCGATCGTTGGCCGTTACGTGTCGTCACGGATTCGATTGGATCGCCCTATCCTAAGGTACATTGTTGAAGGAGGAGCCGAGCGATCCAAAGCAAGCTAAGTTGGTCGACTTCGAGCGACCAAGTATTCGGTTATAGAAGGAAAGTTGTGCAGAAGAGGATTCTCCTCTCCATTGTTAAGGTGTCTTACGTCGGTCGGCCGATCATGTCTTGAGGACATTCATGAAGGTGTTTGTGGGAGTCACCGTAGCTCGTTCCATAGCTAAGAAGGCCTCGTGGCGCTACTATTGGCCGACCATGGGCGAGGATGCCAAGAAGCTCGTTCGAAGTGCAAGAAATGCCAAATACATGCGATGTCCACATTGCACCTTCCACGAGTTACAAAGCCTTGTCTCACCTTGGCCGCTTAAGCTTGGTGGGGCATGGATCTGCTGAGCCCGTTTCCACTGCTCCGTGCCGCCTCAAGTTCTTGATCGTGGCGGTAGATTATTTTACTAAGTGGGTCGAGGCCGAGCCTCTTGGCAACCATCACCTCGGCGAAAGTAAGCAAATTCTTCGGCCGGTGTGTGTTGGCCCGTTTTGGGATTCCTCAGCAACTGATAACAGACAACGGCACCCAGTTCACAGACAAGAGATTCAGAGAAATGTTGGCCGACTTAGGGGTGAAACAGCGTTTCACCTCGGTCGAGCACCCTCAGACTAACGGCCAAGCTGAAGCGGCCAACAGAGTAATTCTGCGTGGGTTGAAGCGAAGACTCGATGAAGCGAAAGGGAACTGGGTCGAAGAGCTGCAGTCCGTTCTATGGGCTTACAGGACGACCCCTCACTCAACGACCGGGGAGTCCCCGTTCAGGCTAGTATATGGGACTGATGCTGTGATACCCATAGAGATGGGCGAGCTGAATTGGAGAACCTCAAATCCCCCTACAGTGGTTGACAACGACCGAGCTATTCGAGAAGAATTGGACCTGATTGAAGAGCTGCGCACCCAAGCGTCACTAAGAGAGCAATTGATCAAACAGAAGGTCGCAGCCAGGTACAATACTCGCGTGCAAAAGAGAGACTTCACGATCGGTCGGCTCGTTCTAAAGGCGGGCGGCGTAGGAAACAAGAATGCACGCCAAGGGAAGCTCGCACCAAATTGGGAAGGTCCATACGAGGTCATCGAGAAAGACGGAAAGGGGGCTTACGGTGGAAACCATGGATGGGCGACTATCCCCAGAACATGGAATGCAGAGAAACTTAGGAAATATTACGTTTGAATGTAATGATTGATTTGAATGTAATGAGCAATCGACTCATAAATGAAAAGCGGTGCGCTTTTTCCCATCGGGTTTTTACGAGGCGACCTTTAGAAACACGATGTGTTCTTTACTTTCGCAAGAATGTATGGCCGTCGCTCAAGATTGCCCGTGGCAAAGGAGCGATCGAAGATTTATCAAAGTTGATTAGATCGTCGAAACGATCCACCTCGAAACCATCGAAATGGCCCGAGGTTAGATAACCCGCAAACTTCGTGTCGTCGAAACGATGCGAGGCATGTGCCACCGAGCAAGCCAGGCAGCGGTCGGTCACCGAGTTGACTCGAGCGAGCGCCATCGATAATGGCCCAACAACGCTTGATCGTCGAAAACGATCTACCTCGAGCCATCGAAATGGCCCAGGGTTAAGTAACAACCCACAACGTTAGGTCGTCGAAACGATCTATGTCGAGTGCCATCGAAAATGGCCCACGGGTTAAGTTATAACCCATCGCAATAGGCCGTCGTGGCGACCTACCTCGAAAGGGCATCGGTGATCCCAACGAGTGCCATTAAGGCGGCCCAAGAAAGTGTCACCGAGTGGGCACCGTTTGTCGAGCGACCTAAATCTAAAGTTCGTAAACTTAGAAAAATAAATGTGAAACAATCAGATTCAAGCAAACAAGCAAATTAAAATGAAATAAATTGTCATTACAAACAAGGGGCGCCTTGGCCGGCCGGCGTCCACTAATTGAAAAACCGCACGGCGCGAAAAATTGTTGTGCCCGAAGGCAAGTTAAATCTATTACAAGAATTACACCGCTCGCGAGCGGCTTGAGAGGCTTGAGAAAAAGGGCGGTGGCGGGCCGAACGACATTTCCATGTTCATCTCTTTGCTCGAGCAAAGCATGATCTTGTTCTCCGCCACGTAATGGCGGGCTTAATCATCTTCTCATCGAAGTTAATCTTGATGTCGCATTCGGGGCCCGCGCTGAGCAAGAGCGTTGTAGAAGCCGCTCAATCGCCGCCTCCCCCGACCGGCTGGGCCACCATTTGGATCTTCGCGCCACTTCGGCATTCTCGGCCTCAACTCGGCCTTATCCTTCTCCGCGGATTCAAGGTCGGTTTTCAGATTGTTCACCTGGCCAGCAAGCTCCTTATTCCTCTTGGCAAGTTTAGCCCGGTCCTCCTCGCCCCACTGAAGAGCTTCTTTCTTGGCCTTGGCGAGCTTGTCGTACTTCACTGCACTCGATCAAAGACTCCTTAGCAGCGCGAGCCCCTGCAAATAAAGATCGTCCGGCTATTAGTCGGTCGAGCTAAGACAAAAGAAATAAAGGATTGAAAAAGTAAAGTACCTTCAGCTTCGGCCCCAACCTCGGCCATGATTTTGTCTATCCCGAGCGCGGAGAGAAGCGCGAGACCTCCATCGGCCTCCTCTGAAACCAATCGAGCTCGACTGTCCTAAACTCGGCGAGAGAATAGGAAGGTCGGCCTTGGCGAGTCCATGTTCGGTCGTCGAGCCTTATCCGCTTGGCGGAGCGATCGTCATTACGAGGCGGCCGAAACGATTTAGCAAATCTGCGCCCGCTTCTTCTTTTGGCCCTCGGGAGTAGGGGCACCTTGGAGGACGACTCGGAATATCCCCGGCCGAGATCCGTCATACCTCTTGGCTCTGGAATTGCCGCGAGGTTCAAGATCGACTCGAGGACGGCCCAATTTTTACCGGCCATTCTTTCTGCAAAATAACGAGTTATGAGTTAGAAGAAAAAATTGACAACAAAATATATAAAGGCAAAGTTCAAAAGTAAACCGATTTCACCTCCACTCACGGCCTCGAAAGCAAGACAAAGGGTGGCCGTATGGTATGTCGCCCTTGGGATCTGGACGCATCATGCCCGCCTTGCGCCTTGATCATATCTAGAGACTGCAGGTCGGCCTCCCCCAAGTCTTTGACAGCATAAGTATAATCCCCAGGTCGCCTGCAGAAGTGAGCCTCGTTCCACATGATGGGAAAGTAAGGTGGGCCGAGCATTCCGTCCGGTTGGACCTCGACACCGCGGCCTTACCAAATTCCTCGGTGGGAGCGATCCGAAAATCTTGGCTTTTCCAGCCGCTCCCAACGACTCTGGGCGCTTTGAAAAACCGGTGGTGAGTCTTACGCATCTTAAAAGAGACTTGCTCCTCTTCTCCTTGTTAGCCTTCTCCCGAGCCACCGGCTCGAAGAGGCAAAGAACGAAGATCATCGACACGCCGGCCGACCCGGCTTGGTCGGCAAAGACCTCAAAGGTCTTTAAAACGCCCATGCGTTAGGATGAAGGCGAGAAGAGGCGACCCGATATAAGCGCGGGGCGTCGCGTTGGAATTCAAAAGGAGGGTAATCTTCATCTTCTCGAACACGAGCCGATACATCGTGAACTTGAAATTGGAAGAATAAGTTGCGATATCTTCACCATCCTTCATGCCTCTCACCCTCCAGCCCGGTGAGTCCTCAAGGCGGCTCCGCAGATCGGGCAAAGCATCGTGGCCGACAGTAATAATGCTTCTATTAGGCGAAGAGTCTCCGATACCCAAGACATGTCGATATATCTCGAGCTACATCGGCTTGGACTTGGCCGACCGCCCGTTCGACCTCCGATGTTTACTTCCATACCAGAAATGCTGGCTTCGGGCTGAATCACTTCTTCCTCGTGGGCCGCCTCATCTCGGCCGCCTTTGGCCTCTACCATCTCCTCGTCCGCGACTGGGACGGCGCTAGGCTCTTCATCATCAATGATCACCACCTCGGCGTTTTCCTCTCCGCCCGGTCGCATTGCCGCGGTCGCTGTTCACAGGTGTATTAGCAAATCGAGGGGATCGCCAGCGGCAATTGGACTGCGGCCCGGCCCGTCTCGATCGGCCCAAACACGCCGCTTGAGCGCAATTCTCGCCGGCGAAATCTTCGCAAAACGGTCGGACCTCGCGGTATATATCGCCATTCGCATATGGCTTGAGTGCACGTTCTCTAACCTTGTGCTATCCGCCTCGCGACCTCTCACTAGATCGTCGGAGTGTCTTTGCGGTACCACCCGAGGTATTCAACGCGTGAAGCGGGGCCGGTCCTTTCACTCATTCAACGGCCGGCCCATTCGACAAATCAATCAACACTTCAACTCTTCATTGATCAAATTGATCAAGGTACGATCAATTGGCGACCACGGTGGGGCCCGTGCGCTATCCTACCTCCTTCATGGCTCCACGCGGCCGGCCCGGAGCGCGGCCACTTCTCGACTCAATCCTCCGGCGAGAATCGGCGGCCAGAACCGGGCGTGGCCGTCACCGTCCACGAGTCTCGAGACTTCGCGACAAGAACCTTCGGTGCACAGCGATCGCGGACTGTCCTCCAACAGATTCAACCGCCCGTTCACGGAGACTTGCCGCGGTGATTGAAGCGGGCATTCAGAACCTCTCTGCCGGACCATGTCACTCAAGCCGTTTTGCAAATCCTGCAAAACAAAAATCAGGTGATCGCAGACCGAGACGCGCTCATCTCTCAGTATGGGGTTAAGCACAAAATTGCTACAGCCTATCATCCCCAAACTAGTGGCCAAGCTGAGTTATCAAATAGAGAGATCAAGAGAATGCTAGAGAATATGGTAGGGCCTACAAGAAAGGAGTGGTCTAATCATTTAGATGATGCTTTATGGGTCTACAAAACTGCTTTCAAGACTCCTTTGGGAATGTCCCCTTACAGATTGGTTTATGGCAAAGCGTGCCACCTGCCTTTAGAGCTGCAATACAAGTCTCATTGGGCAGTAAAGAAGCTGAATTGTGATCATGCTAAGGCAGGGGAAGCTAGGCTATCGCAACTTAATGAGTTAGAAGAAATGAAGCATTTTGCTTATGAGAGTGCTGAATGGTACAAGGCCAAGACCAAAGCTTGGCATGACAAGAAAATCCAGAAAAGGGAGCTGCATGAAGGTGACCAAGTGTTACTATTTAATTCAAGACTCAAGTTGTTTCCAGGAAAACTCAAGTCTAGGTGGTTTGAACCTTTCAAAATTGAGAAAGTGTATCCCCATGGTGCTGTGGATTTATATTGTGATGAAAGAAAGCAACACTTCAAGGTGAATGGTCAAAGGGTGAAGAAATACTATGGTGAACCAGTGGTGAGGAGCAAAATCACCACTGATGTGCAAGACCTCTAATCTTGGAGGGTAGTCAGGCTGAAGACTCTTAAACCAAGCGCTACTGGGAGGCAGCCCAGAGTTTTAAACTAATAAACCAGTGTTGTTGTTGTTGTTTTATGTCTGTTTTGCAGGGAAATAGTTGGCAATGTGAAGTTTTAGGGTGTGACAGCAATCAGTGCTGTAGCAATGCCTTCAACATTGTTGCTGGAGCAATGAATAGCAGTTGAGAGAAAATAAAATAATAGCAGTTATTGTACCAGGGTCTATGCATCGTCAGTGGGTTGTCTAGTCCAAGTCATTAATTGTCCCTATTTCCCATCCTAGCCGTCCACATACCCATTAAACCAACGACTACTTTTAAATTAAAAGCGCCAAGCCCTTTTCCCAATAAAATCGTCCCATCACATTACTTATAACCAACCACCAACCCCCCCCCCCCCCCATCACTTCCCTCACCACGCTCTCTCTATCCAAGTGTAACCAACTCTCCAAAATCCCAAATCTGAAATTTCCCCCATTCAAACCGTTCTCAAAACCTACCAATTCCTTCCCACTTTCGATTTCAATCACCATGGAAAGATCAAAATCAAGCGCTCTCAAATCCTCTGGAAAGCACCAATAACACCCTGGGCGTGGAGAATCAAGCCAAATGCGAAGGAAGAACATCAAAAACCAAGAAGGGGATGCATCTGCGAAGTTCCAGAATATGAATCATTGGGCTGAGCGCGGGTTCGAGTTAAAAGGAGCCCCTGATGCGTTCACATCTATTGTGGCCGCATTAGGTTGGGAAAAGCTGAATCAACAACCCTTATTCTTCTACCCCTCTGTTGTTCGTGAGTTCTACGAAGGAATTGTCGCTCCTAAAGATGGCAAGCAAAGGTTCATCTCTAAAGTGCGTGGAGTTGTTGTGGAATTCGACTCTGTAGCAGTCAATGCTAACTACGGGTTGGATTTTCATAGTTTGGCCTTCACCAACAATGTGGCCAAATGGAGAAGGAAATAGATGGAAGGAGTCAAGAAGAACATTTATGTGCCTGGAACACCGTGGGAACCCTGCAGTGCAAATGAGTTCAAAGTCAAGAGGGGTAATCTCACCCATGATGCGCAAGTATGGTTCAACTTCGTGAAGCAATCCCTGTTGCCTACCTCCCACACGACGAATGTTGAAAAGGAGCGCATGATGTTGCTGGATGCTATTCTGAGCAAGAAGAATGTGGATGTGGGAAGGCTCATCAGTAGAGAAATTCTGGTGTGCAAAGGTAAGACTGCTGGTTATCTGTTTTTCCCTTGCCTAATAACGACCTTGTGTATCAATGTTGGCGTGGAAATCAAAGGAGAAAGGAAGAGTTACCCTGTAAATGCATTTCTCACTGTTCTGAAAATGAAGAAAGTTGTTGCAAAGATCTCGGTGACCCCATACCATGCTTGCCGCATGATTCATCTTTGCGCAGCCGCTATATCACAGAATTTATGCAGAAGCAGCACAGTTGGATTGGTGATGTCTTGGCTGCTAATTTGAAGGAGATGTCAGATGTGGAAGCACCATCATTTCCGATCTGGGTGCTTGAGGAAGAAGTGGCAGATCCAGAGATTTATGAAGATGAAGCCAATGTCAACATTGAGCAGGAGGTGCTAGTTGAGAAAAAGAGGAAGAGGCAGGAGAGCAAGAAAGGAAAGAAGAAGATGGATGAGCCTGTGGAAGAAGAAGAGATTCTAGAGTCTGATGATGATGAATCTTTAAGTGAAGCTGAGAAGGAATTAAACAAGGAGGTGATTGAGGAATTGAATAAAGAAAGTGATGAGGAGGATCCTGATACCTCGAAGGAAGAGGAAGAGCAAACTGAAGAGGAGAACAATTCTGATGCCTCTTCTGAGATTCCATCTGCAAACAAACCACCAAACTCACCACAGCCTATCATTACCCCCATTCCATCCAAACCACCTACACCTACCCCACCTATCCAAACACCTGCCATACCACCTACAAATCCACCACAAACTCCCACCCAAACCCCTGTTATCCCACCAACCCCTGATGTGCCATCTGATACTACTACTGCGATCTTTGCGCAGCGGAAATCAATGCCGGCGAGTTACGATTTGCTAGTCTCACCCAAGAAGATAAGGACAAATAGAGCTGTGAAGAAGAAGAAGGTTGAGAAAGTGCCTGAGGAAGCTGAGCATGTTGAGGAAGAGAGTGATGTGCAGAGAGAGCAAGAGGACAACTATGTGATAGCTGCTGTCATGCAAGGTTTGGCAAATGCTGCGGCCAATGAGGCTTTGGCAAGGGAAGCTGCTGAGAAAATGAAGGCTAAAGCTGACAAGAGAGCCAAAGAGGCTATGGATTTCGTTCTTGCCCACAAGAAGGCAAATGTTTCTGATGTTGGTCCTGTTGTTGCGAGATCTGAGGATCGATCTTTGCAGCAGATCTCTTCTCTGCGACAACAAAAAACCTCGAATGTTCCAAATCCCTCTATGGTTCAATCATCAAAGGCCTCTGGTAAGAAGCAAAGCAAGGGTCCTGCAGTTCAAGCAAGCCCAAGAACAAAACCAGGAACTCCGGCACCTTAATCTCTTCTGATTTCTGTTTTTAATATGTTTTTCAATTTCTGTTCTAAGTATGTTGCTTCTGTTTTTATTTTGTTTCCGTTTAGAATAAACCTGTTGAGTGCCCCCTGTTTGTGTTAGCACTCAACAGTTGTGTTTAGTTAGTATGTTTCTGTTTTTGATGTTTTGTTGTTAGCCTATAGTTCTCCCCTTAGTTTATTTGCAGTGAGGACACTGCACAGTTCTAAGTATGGGGGGATCTATACACTGTCATGTACTCTGTTTCCTTGCAATCAAAGTTAGTGAATTTTAAATTTTTAGAAGTAGAGTTAAGCAAAAACTTAGTGATGATAAGGTGAGAATTGAGTGTATAGTGCCTCTGTTTGGTGAGTGAACTACTTTACTTCTGCCCCTACACTTAAACTTGAACTTAGGTAGGAACTTAGTGAATTAAAGATGAGCTGAAACTAGGCTAGTGCTGGTAGACCTAGGGAATTGCTAAATTTTTACTAAAAACTTAGGGAAGCATAAGAAACTAAGTTTGGGGGTACTCTGAGATATATTAAGGCAAAGCTAGAAGGAATGCAGTGCTGCAGCAATGCTGGGTCATGTGCACATAGTTTAGGATGTTTTAAAATTACCCAGCTTGTGCAAAAAAAAAGCGAAAAAGCAAAAACGCTATCAAAAAGAAAATCAAATAAGGGCGCTGCAGTACAAATTAAAGTCAAAAGTCTGTACAAAGTCTTGCTTAGAGTCCGTAATCTTTGCAAAGAATGTCAAGTCATGATTGAATAAGTGCACTGGCCTAAAAGTTCTGGATTGCTACATCAAAGCCCTTGATCAGGCTCAATCCCCCTTTTTGAGCTTGAATTGTTAGTCTGCCCTTCTTTTTGAAAAGTCTTTAGCATTCCCAAAAGAAAACCTCTCTAAGTCTTAGCTAAGTGAAATCTTGAACCTTGCTATGGTTTGAACTGAGTTAAGTGTCACACACACACTTTAGAGCAGAAGTAGGTTAGGGAACTCATTATTCAGAAGGTATGAAATTGAGTGAAAAATCTGAAAGTTGATGCTCAGCTTGATTCTTCTTGTGCTTCATATTTAAATTAATTCATTGATTTTGATTGCTTGTGTTCAGTTGTGCTTGCCTGTGTCAAGTGTCATTGCTTGAGGACAAACAACGGTTCAAGTTTGGGGGTGTGATAACCCTCATTTATGATGGTTATTACTTGCTTTCTAAGCTTGTTTTTAAGTGAATTTGTTAGCATGTTGTGTGAATTAGTTTGTCGTGTTTAGGTTAGAATTAATGGTGCAGGGATGAATTGGTTTGAATTGGGCATATTTATGCCCTTTTGTGCTTTTAATTGTGTTTTGTGTAGTGCTGCAGCAACAGGTGCGTGCGCAATAGCAAAAATGCGCTAGATGAGAGAGAAAGCTCAAGGGAATGCGGAAAACACGGAAATTGAGGCAATGACAGATGTCAGAGCTGGATGGCACGGAAAGATATGACCTCATGTGGATTTCCCACAATTGCCCCTTAACCTAGGACACATTTCCCAAAGAAGATATTTTCTAGGGTTACGTGCAAGGAGACACTATATAAGCCAGGCTCCATTTCTCATTTGGGAGACTGCCATTGTTCTGCCGTCAAGAGGAAGTTTAGAGATAGCTCCTCATAGCGTGCTTAGCTCACCTTTACCTTACCAAATTGATACATTGCTGAGACGATTGCGGTAGCAACACTGGAATTGCATTTCTCCTGGTGGATTTCTACTTAGAAGAGTTGGACCAGATCTCCATTGTCACCATTGGAGCTCCTTCACTGTTCTCTCTTTATAGTATCATTTCTTACCTTGAAATTTGTAATATGACTTCTACTCTCTTGTTTAAGTTATTTTCCATGTTTTGTAAGCTCAATATGAGCTAAATACTCATAGTTGAGATGCTGGATCTGATGTAGCTAGATTTATTATGCAATTAATGAAGTGTGTTTAATGTTGTGCATTTTACCTTGTGTGTGACAATATTTCCATTTTAGAGTAGGATTGGTCGTCTATTCTAAATAGCATTTATAAATTCAGAGATGGTTTGTAAATTAATCTCACAAGGTAATATGGGTAGTGGACATTAACGAGAGATCTTGATATTCCTTGCTTAACCCTAGAGATAGGAGAGCATAACCCATAAGGTGAATACTGCCGGTGCTCAAGCAGCCTAGGAGGTACTTCTTTAGGGTTTAGAGATAAACTCTTGCAAGGAAACCTAGTGTGAAGTATTCGAGAGAATAACGTCTTATTGCTGCAGCACATATTGCTGCAACATTGAACATACACTTAATTGCATATTAATGAAGCTACTGAAGTGAATGCATCTCAGCTTGTTCTCATCTCTGATTTCACATTACCCTTTTACTTTCATTACTGTTTATGTTACCAAAAACTTGTGTGTCATTTACTTTCTTCACTAAATTGTTAATCAAATTAAACTTTCAGATTAAGCTTAAATCCTCGTGGGAACGATCTCACTTACTCTATATTACTTGTTAGACAGTGTATACTTGCACTATCACGTTTTTCCACAACACTTACCACCCTCAAACAAGTGGCCAAGCCGAATTGTTAAATAGAGAGATCAAGAGGATGCTTGAGAAGATGATAGGGCCTACAAGGAAGGGTACCATTGGGAGCATTCCCTTCTACTTTCAAGTCCAGGCAGAAGCGTGTTGTTATAGGGTTAAAGGCTGGTTTGTTATCATTTGGTACTTTTGTTAATGTTTTAATGTTTGTTAGTGTTACGGTGGCAAGCGCTATAGTGCTACATGACGAGGGCCAGCTGAGGATCAAAAAGAAAAGTTAAATTTTGGCACCTATTGCTTTATGTCAAGTCAGCGTATCTTCTATCCTGCGCTGGGGTGCGCGCGACGCCTCTAGTAGCTAGTGTGGACACATGTCCACTTGTTATTGAAGGATCACTTTTGGTTGGTGAGATATGTCTAATCCACCATTTTAGAAAAGCTACTTTTTGGGGCATACAGAAAGATATCTATTGTTCCGGCTTGGGCTAAAGTCCCTTCAGAAGCTGGGCCTGGCCCAATCCAACTCCGGAGCACAGCCCAAACGCGCGCCCCGCAACGAACTCTCGCCTCCAACAGTCAAGATCTTCTACCCGTATCTGACGCTCCTGGTATGCCTCCTTCCTCTATAAATAGAGGTACAACCCTTTTATCACGATAATGTTCGACATACTCTACATTCTGGACTTCTCGTTCCATAACACACTCTCTCTCTCTTTTTCCCTAACTCGGTCTCATACTGACTTGAGTGTCGAAGTGTCTTGCAGGTACCCCCACCTGACGTGGACTTGCAAGCTACCTCGGACTGGCCGAGCTTCATCTTCAACCACCAAGGCCTGATCCTCCTTTCTTCGAGGATTTCTACTTCTCCATCCTAGAGTACTCCAACCAAGTACCCCGAATCCGGACCACCCTCGAGTTCCAAGTACCGAACAATGGCGACCATAATGGGAGTTAGATCACAAGCTCTTAGGATTCATCGAAATCATCCATCCTCGGCCTACACCATTGTTCCCGAGATTCCGAATCCTCTAAGGGCCTCTCAATCAGCAATGATCTTGGACTTTCATTCGCTTGCATAAAAAACATTGAGGTACGTTCTACTCACCACCATATGCTCATTGCTACCTCTTAGCGATTTTCAGGGCCGGCGCAATGGGCGAATCCTCCAAGGGAATCTCCTCAAGAAGTGTTCGCACCTCGGGATATTCTTCCATCTTCGCGTACGAGCTCGTTGCTGAATAGCCTAATCTGGCTCCAATAGCTCGTCTCTCCGAGCTCATTGCTGAATAGCCTAATCTGGCTCCAACAGCTCATCTCTCCAAGCTCGTTGCTAAATAGCCTAATCTGGCTCCAATAGCTCGTTTCTCCGAGCTCGTTGTTGAATAGCCTAATCTGGCCCTAATAGCTCGTCTTTCCGAGCTCGTTGCTGAATAGCCTAATCTAGCTCCAATAGCTCGTCTCTTTGAGCTCGTTGCTTAATAGCCTCATATGGATCTAATAGCTCGTCTCTCTGAGCTCGTTGCTGAATAGCCTATTCTAGCTTCAACAACTCTCCTCTACGAGCTCTTGCAGAATGGCCAACAACAGCCTCAACGGCTCTCTGATTGCCGAGTCCAACACTCCATCGGAGAGTCCCTGCCACTAAGTCCGCAGCGACTTCGCACAAGCCTACGCTTCCCTCTGATGCTTGAGTTGACGAGCTCCATCAGGGGTAGAAGGTTTCCGAATTTCGCTTTACGCTAGCCCAACCTTCCCTCAGATGCCTGAACTGACGAGTTACATCAGAGGCCGAAGGAAGGAGACTCGTTGCGCGGTCTCTGCCCCGAAGGCCGCACGTCTCTAGCGACTCCGGTAAGAAGGCAGAACGTCCTAGTGACTTCGGTAAGAAGGTCGGGCGTCTCTCGCGACCCCGATAAGAAGGCCGATGTGCCCACAGCGGCCTCGGTAGGATCCAATGAAGGCCGGGCACCCGCAACAGCTCCGGTACGAAGGCCGATCGCCCACAGCGGCATCGGTAAGAAGATTGGAGGAGAAGGGGACCCAAAACGACCTTCCTATCTAAATGAGCTAGGGGGCCCGCAGCGGCTTTCTCATTGGGGCCCAGGACGGGTTGGCCTTCGGCCGACCTCTTCAAGATCGGCTTACCAGGTGGAATGAAGCATTGCGTTTCTTCGCTCTCTTAGTCCGGGCCATCTGCAAGAGAAGGCGCTTCCATCACTCATCTAACTCTACTTTATCAAGTGTCTGCCTCGGATAATCCGAGTGAGACTGTTGAGGCAAAATCCCTAATAAAGTTTTGAAGTTCAACAAACCTCAAGGATGAGAATCTTAATGTTTCTGATCATATGTATTACTAATGCTCTGGTTGAGTGTTTCATAAGAACAGGACTTTAAATCATTCTCAACAAGATACTTGCTTATGGGAAGCATCAATTCTAAGAGAAAACAAAAAAGAAACATTGCCTACACTACTCCTAGAAAGGAAGCATTTTCAAGCATAAAGGATTGAAGTCAAGAACCACTTTGAAATCTTGGAAGAATTCTGCTTGAGAAGAATCATCATGTGTAATGGCAATATGAGAAGAACATCTAAGAAAGATCAAGCATGAGAAGAGTCATGACGAAGAAAATTGAAGAAGATGGAACGCAATATCAAGCTAAGAAGAGTCATGATCTCAAGAAGAGTCATGATCATATGAATCGTGTTAAGAAGTGTCATGAACCTGAGAAGGGTCATGACAAGAAGAGTCATCATCCTAAAGTATTGCATCAACATGAGAAGATTCATCTTGAGAAGCATCATCTTCAACTTTACAAGTCATGAGAAGAGTCACAGTGAGAAGGGTCACTGTGAGAAGGGTGATGACAGCTGTAAACTGTAACACCCCCTTCTAATAAACTACTATTTAGTTAATTTAAAATCAGAGTCTCAAAAAAAAACTTTCAGTGCGACTGCAAGAAGGTGTCACATTTTAAAAATAACCACGTGTAATAACCCCAAATTAATTCATAAGGACATAAGGTACGAGATACGTAGCACCACAGTCAACATAAATGTAAAAACCATCGCAGCGGAAATATATCAGGTCGTAAAATATAGAAATACATAACCAAAATGGAAGTTTAAAACATCAAATAAAACGATAAAATAAACTAAGACCCCCTGCTACGTGATCGAGCCAACTCAACCAACTAGAAGAAGGTACCGGATCACCTTCACTCGCTGTCACCTGCACGTTGCCAACATGAGAAACAACATAAAAGCAGTAGGGTGAGTCTCTTTACATAAATAATAACAAACAAGGCAAGCATCACATTAGAGAAGGCAACTAAATACACCAAATTACAATCATATTCACGTACACCATTAATTCATAACCACCAAGAAGAATCACCGGATGCATGTTTAGTGTATGAGATGCAACCCAAAACTCCACGGGCATATGCATGTGGATCCATCACCAAAATAGCCTTGAGGGCATTCACCAAAATATATAATGAGGCCGAAGCCTACTCACCAAAAATGCATATGATTATGTGACACCATGACAATGCACCATATACACCAAAATCATCAAATTATGCAATAGCATGCTCACCAATAGTCTTATTGACTCACCAACACCAAAGGAAGGTCATAGACCCCACTCACCAATAATTATTTACACCATTTTATATACATCACCGTTGACACATCTCCAAATTAGTTGCTCTAGGGTTAGCACACCAGTTACACCAATCACCAATTAATCATACGAACTAAATTGTCATACAAAGGGCTAAAGCAGCACCACAAGGACCAAAACAGCACCAAAGTGTAGAAATAAAAATCTCTTTCCATGTTTTGATGATACAAACTTAAGTGATGAGTTAAGCTTTCTAATCTTACTATGATTTAACAAGTTTTCAATCAAGTGTGTTAAAGAACAGGGAATAAGTTTCATAGCAAAATTCTTGGCCTTACAAAATAAACCAAGTGGTTTTCAATGATAAAATGTGTAACGCCCCGAAAATAATTTGAATATTTACTTAATTAATTACTTAGGAGTTATGTGGTTAGTCATATTTAATTAAATGAATTAGGTGTTTTAATTAAATTAAGAGGTGAGAGTTAGGAAATAAGAGAGTGGTGATGTTATTAAGTTAGGGAGTAGTTGAATTAATTGAGGGGGGGTGCGAATAGGAGCCCAACCCATTTGGGCCCAATTAAGTGTTGAATTAATGAAAGAAAGGAATGAAGAGAAGAAAGAAAGGAGACGCGACAGAGAGGGAGAGAAAGGGAACGCGAGAAACCGAGAGGGAGAAAGAAGAGGAGGGGCGACGGTGAGAAAGGGGGGAAGAAGGTGGAGATCTTCTCCATCTTAGCACTAGGTAAGGGGCTTTTTAGCTCATTCTCTTCCATTTTTCCTCCTCTAGCTATTGATGCTAATTTCAATCCCTAATTCCTATTTGTTGTTGTTTTGCCATTGTTGGGGAGTTTGAAGCTCAAAGTGGAGTTGGTGGTGGTTTTTGGTGTTTGTTGAGTTTTGGGTGGAAGGAGAGCTTACATTCTTCAATTCTTAAGGTTAGGGGGTCTTTTTCATTCATAATAGGTTGTAATATTTGTATTGTATGAAGGTTAGGGTTTTAAAATAATTATTGAATTATTTGGTGAAGATGATGAATAGTGATTAGTAATTATATGTTGATTGAGGTGTATTTGGATTGATTGGTGAACATGATTTGCTTGATTTTGTGTTGATTGAGTTATGTGTGGATTGTTTTGATGATATGTTGTTGGAAAAATGAAGTATGAGTATGTGTGTGCAATAGGTGTATATGACTTAATTGGATAATTGATTTGTTGAATTAAAAAGTGGTTGAGTTGTTTGAGTAGGTGTGTTCAAGAGAGGGGGCGCCAAATCCCTAAGGAAATGGCGCCTAGGGAGCACCTTGTTTCGGTTTTTGGTTGGGCTGGCAAGGAGGGGGCGCCATTTGCCTAGCAAAATGGCGCGCCAGGGCACGGCTTAGTCCGGTGAGGTTCTTTGAGGGGCGCCAAATGCTAGGCATTTAGGCGTCTGGTGTTGAGTCTGGCGTGTAAGGTGCGCCTGTGGCAGGGCGCCTTGTTGCGCCTGTGCGTGTGTGTGTTTGTCTGGGCAGGGGCGCCATTTGGCGTGCCCTGTTGCGCCTGGGAATGGCGCGGTGTGCCTTGGTGCGCTCGGTACGTGTGTTGGGCGCAGGGCTGGCGCCAAGGGTGGCAGCTGTGTGCGCCTGTGTGTAAGTGAATGACGTGTGGTGAGGTGGTGTAGGCGTGTGCGTATGGTGTGGGCGCCAATTGTGGTGTGCCCTTATGCTTGGTGTGTGTGTCACTGCAAGGGTGCCCAAGTGGCATGCCCGTGGTTGCCGGAGTGATGAGGCTTTGTGCCTTGTGTAAGTGGTCCTTACGTGACGTTTTAGTCCTAGGCGACGAGAGGTCCACGTAGTGACTGAGTTGTAGTGATTGAGTTGTTCACTACCTGAGAAGTAGAGGTGTCCTGTGAGTTGGGCGTTAGCCTTAGTGCTATTGAGGTTGTCTAAGAGAGATAGGCAATGTTGTGGTGACGCACAATGCGGTGAGTTTAGTGTTGTTAAATAACACAAGCGACGGACATAGGCTTCGGCCTCGCCATTGTAGACTTCGGTCTCAATGACATCAGCGACGGTGCGGATTGCACAAAAAGAGATGGTTGATTGTGAGTGATGCATTGTTCATTGAGTCTCATGAATTCATATGCATCGATGACGATTATAGACTTCTGGTCTCGATACAAAAGACTTGATGCGAGTATCACTAGCGACGGATATGCCTGCGTGGCTGCCTGAGTGGCTTAAAAGAGATGGATCCTCATGCATTATACCCTAGAGTTTGGGTTGCATTGCACTCATGCATATACTCATACATTTGATGATGTCTCCCGATGAGTGGGAGTTGAATGCTATATAACTGATGATGAGTGTTTGTTAATTGAGCAGTGATGCGTCTCGATGTTTGTAATTAGTGATGTACGTTAGTATGGTTGTAAAGTGTGTTCTATTTCCTTCCTCGTATAATGCTTATCTTATTGTCTATTATTTATGTAAAGAGACTCACCCTAGCAATTTTTATGTTGCCTGCTCTCGTGGCGACATGCAGGTGATACTGAGTGAAGGTGCCCATGCCTTCCTGAGTTATTGTGTCAAGCTCTGTTTAGTAATACCAAGGATGGGGGTGTATAGTATCGTCATTATACTTTATGTATTAAACTGGTTTGGAGTATGTATTTGATTATGTATTGGATAAGTAAAACTTATTGTCATTCCGCTGTGCTAGTGAACTAGTTCTGGATTGTTGTAAAACTAAACAGGTATTGTTGAGGGTTCGTCCCATTTAAGTCGTGATATGTAACACGCAATTATATTTTATTAATGAAAGAGTATTGTTGACTAATTTTAAGTCATATGTATGGTGAACGTAGCATTCCCTTGAGGATGTATCTTTGAAAAGAAAAACAATTTTTGAACTCTGATTTTAATTAAAAATTTATTAAGAGTAAGGGGGTGTTACATTGTTGGTATCAGAGCAAAAGTTCGGTCTGTCCGGCCAAGTTTGTCCAGTCGTAGTGTCTCAGAGATCCCTTGTCGATCTCCAACAGAGACTTTGTTAGAGATTTTGTTTGGTTGTTTGCAGCTGTTGATTGTAACATTGCTTGTAGTTGCTTGTGACTGTTGGTTGTATTAAGTGAGGTGTGTGTGATTGGAAGAGCATTTTAACGACGTCCAAGGAGTAGGAATCGTGACGACGCCTTCGTACTCTGGAACTGCGTTAAAAAGTCCTTCAATGTGATAGGTGTAAATTTTGAAAAGACGTAGTTTTGTGACCTTAACTAAATTGGATGCGTGAGTAGGAGGGACTGATCACCCCGATAACTCATTCCCAATGAAAGAGGTGACAATAACTCGTAATTATTATAAATTTTGAATATGTACTAATTACAACTTGATTGATTGAGTGGTGTGTGCAAGTTTGGTTGACTATTAATTTTTAGATAAATAGGTGCCTTATGGATGTTTGAGTTTGATTTGGGGTTTGATAGTAGGGAGATGTCAAAATAAGGATTGACACTTTGGATTTGAAGTTCATGCAAAGAAAATAGAGCATGCCTTTTTGGAAAAAGTTTAGAAATCTGGTTTCTGGAAAGCCTAAGGTAGAAAAATTGTTCTTAAAAGTATGGTAGTTGAGGGAGTACCTATATAGGATCTAGATGATAGTGTGTAACTTTGATGATTAAATGATTAAAATTCGGTACAAAAAGTAGGAATGCCGAGCTGAGGAAGGCATTGTTTGTGGTTAGGATATGGATTGACGTAAGATAGGAGCATTGGTACTTAAATGATTGATATGGCTTAGTTCCCTAGCGATAAATTAATGGTGTTTGGATAATCAAGTGAGATTTTGGTGACCTGAAAATAGAGTTTTGATACAAAGTAAAGGTGTAGATTAAGTATGCCTAAGGGTAGCTATTTAAGTGAGGTGTATTTTTATCAAGGTATGTATGGTCAAGGTGAAGAGGTATTAAGGGTGTTGTAACCTTCGTGAAATTCTTAATGAGTGTTGGACTAGTTGTGAAGGGAAAGTGTTTAGTAGTTGGCTTAAGTATGATCATAGTATGAAGATCAAAGGAAAGAAGGAAGAGGAAGGTTAGGTACATAGGACTACATATGAACTGAGGTGTAGTTGCTTAACCATAAGTGTGTTGAAGTGTAATATGCATGCGACGTAGTATGTGGGAGTCAAAGTATGTAGTACCGAGGTTTAGATACGTTTGAATAGTAAGTGTAGTGAAGCTTACCGTGACGTAGTGTAGAGAACCGAGGTGCCAAAAGAGTGTACCGAGACGTTGTGTAGTGTAATGGCCGAGGTTAGGGAGTGCTTAGGTGTAGTGTGCCTAAGTGTAATAGTCAAGGGTGAAGTGACTAAGTGTAGATGATGAAGTGAGTTGTGAATAAGCCTAAGTGTAGTGGATAGACAATATTTGAAGGATTGCTTGTTGAATATTGTTACCCTTGATTGACGTTTTGCTATAGGTTGATTGTTTCTGTAATGCACATGAGTTTAATTTTGATTTGTGCTAAATTGTTTTGAAGTTATGTACTGAAA
Source organism: Oxytropis ochrocephala (assembly GCA_020916435.1). Taxonomy (NCBI): domain Eukaryota; kingdom Viridiplantae; phylum Streptophyta; class Magnoliopsida; order Fabales; family Fabaceae; genus Oxytropis; species Oxytropis ochrocephala. The sequence goes on along the minus strand of CM037089.1, from coordinate 87,688,828 downwards.
TGAAATGCGGTGCTTGGTTATAACAATTAAGGTTAGGACTCGCGTATAGTCTCCTTTTTGGCAAAGATGAAATGATTGACTTTTCTAACTTCTGAGTTTATGTCGGAAACTAAATTTTGAAATAATAAGTGGTTGTTTGTGTGGCAACATATTCGTGTTATAATAAGATTTGGGGTTGCGTATAGTTTTCTTTTTTTGAACAAAACTGTGAGTTCTTTGATTTTCAAAAAGGAACGTGTTACCTCAAAATTTCGACAGTACATTAAATGAAGCTTTAAATGGGGTTGACTTCACATTTAATATTGTTCTGTGGGCCATAGGTCAATATTCAGGTCAGTGCACCATGATTTCGACAGGAAAGGCAGACAATGTGCAAGGAGTGCAAGTGAGCTTCGACAAGCTTAACTTTCAAAGCTATGAAGCAAGTAATGCAAGAAACCTTCGACAAGAGAGGACACAACACTTCGACAGAGCTGGGCTCAACATTTCGTCGAGCGGTTGACAACGGGTTAGTCGAAAGTGCAGAGCAGCAAGTAGTGGGCGGTTACTCTCCCGTAGTTTTAGGAGGCAGTTACCCTTTCTCCCACGATTGTTCCTAGGAGTATAAATACCCCTTTGTAATAGGAAATCGAGGTCACCACATTCTACAAAAAACTCTGGGAAACTCAACTTCCAAGTCAAAGCGAAACACGAGTGAAACAGATCCTTTGTTCGTGTTGGTGAACCATTTTTCTTTCTTCATTTAATGCAGAGTTTTTACTTTCCTTTTACCTTCGTTGCATTTACTGCTTTTATTCTACTTTCAATCCGTTTCTTTCTACTATTTACTGTTCTTATGTAAGTGAAAAACACATAACTCAATGGCAATTGTCAAAGAGATTTTCTAGTTTGATCTCACAGTCTCGATATTGAAAACTAGTGATTGTTTGCTAAAAACACCAAAGAAACAAATTGCACGCCAAATGGGACCTTTGCCATTAATTTTGTGTCTTTTCTATCAGTATACGTGTTTGTATGCACTTGAGGAGTGGTAGGATGGTACGCACCAATTCTAACAACGCCTCTAGTTCCAAACACTGTGATATCACGGTGCAAGGAACAACGGTAGATTCTCGCCAATGTCGGTGTTGGAAATGTTACGGGACCATGGCCCCAATGAACATCAATAACCGCTCCCACGATGTCAATGACCAATGTTGGTTCGACACCGCTTCATGTCCTTGCCACAAAGTATAGGACTTCCTTCTAGTCCTTATGTGTGGCAACAGAAATAGTTTGGAGACACGCTTTCTGAACATGAGTCTACCACCATACCCTTTTGGGGTATATGGCATGCCTCTTTGGAATGCCACATGTCTCGACCTTTTCTCCTTCACACGCCTCTCTTAGGGCGTGCTTGGTCGAAATCCTCTGCGTTAACCAATGCGTCCTTGTTGGCGTTAAGACGGCAAGTGAAGGCGAGAGCAATCATGATATGGTTAATATCTTGACTCAACAAATTGGTACGTGTTTTAATCCTTTGATTCGAACACCAATACCAGTTACCAAATGTTAGCAAACCAAATGGGTAGGATTGCAGATTTCTTTGGGGCTCCTACAGGAAACAATAGGCAATTACCCAATTGTGGGAATAATGCGCCTAATACCCCACAGAGATCAGTTACTGTCGAAGCCCAGGCGGTTATGGGCGAACAACAAGGGATGGGAAACCACGTCCCTGAAGTAGTTATGTTCGACAAGTGCAACGAAATAACGGTTATGCTCAAGACAACATAGCCACTTTGGTAGAAACCATAATGGCGCAGAATGGCCTTAACGTAGGTTTACACAGGCCCAATTTCATATCACCACTGTGTGAGTATGTATTGCAGGCAGAATTGCCAAGAGGTTGGAAAATTCCTAAATTTACTAAATTTGGGGGTGATACCAATGAATCGACTGTCGAACACATTGCTCGCTATCTGACTGAGGCAGGAGATATAGCCCAAAATGAGAATTTGAAAATGAAATATTTTCCAAATTCTCTAACTAAGAATGCCTTTACGTGGTTCACCACTCTACCCCCAGGTTCCATGTACACATGGGGGCAGTTAGAAAAGGCTTTTCATGAGCAGTTTTATACGGGCCAGTCGAAGATTAGTCTTAAAGAACTGGCCAGTGTTCGACGTAAAGTGCCTGAAGCTATTGATGACTATCTGAATAGGTTTAGGCTATTAAAGGCTAGGTGTTTCACACAAGTGCCTGAGCATGAGCTTGTCGAAATGGCTGCAGGCGGCCTTGACTATTCAATTAGAAAGAAATTGGATACCTCTCATTTGAGAGACATGGCCCAGTTGGCCGATAGAGTTCGACAAGTTGAAACGCTTAAAGAAGAAAAGGCTAGAGTGAATAAGTTCAATAGAAAAGAAAACTCAGTTGGGTTTCATAAGAAAGAGAAAATAGCCTATGTCGATGAGGAATTCGACTTCGCATTTAGTGACGTCGAGTCTGAGGAAATAGACGTGGCTGAACTTAAGCCTGGTCCTCCTTATGCCTGTAAATTATTAAGGCCTGCAAATGGGAATAACCCTGTAGAGCCTAAAAATGATAGATTCGTGCCTAAAACATACACTTTTGATGTGACTAAATGTGATGAAATCTTTGATTTGTTAGTAACTGATGGCCAAATAATCGTGCCAAATGGCCTGAAAGTTCCTCCTCTCGAACAGAGGAAGAAAAAGGGTTATTGTAAGTTTCATAATTTTTTGGGACATACAACTGACCGTTGTGTACTTTTCAGGGACATGGTTCAGAAAGCAATCGAAGAAGGCTCAAATTTGGGGACAAGAAGAATAAAGCACCAATGCAAATCGACGCCGACCCACTTCATCAAGTGGAGGCTATGTACGCAGAACCGGCTGAGATGAGTATCAATATGGTGGATGCAAAAATGGTGGATTCTCCAAAGCCTGTCAAACCTTCTGTTGACAAACTCAAAAGTGTTGTGCAAAAGGGTGTCGCTGTACAACATGTCACTCAAGACGAATATGATGAGAAGGTACAATCTGTGTACCCCAAAGCTGAGGAAGAATTGATAGACTTCCTAAACAGGTGTAAACTGAGAAGCTCTGAGGTCATGTTGTGCCCAAGATGTAGTGCTGTGTTCGATAAGGAGGCAGCTAAAAGTGTCGAATGCTGCGAGGTTCGACAACCTCTAAAAAGGAAATGGCCAGACAAGAGGCCAAACTTTAGCTTTAAAAGAGGGGACCTTCCTTATAAGGTCAAAAGTTCGAACAAGGCTTCAACAAGCAAACCACAGTTTGCTGGCAAGAGCGCAGCCAAGAAGGAGTTTGTGCTATCAGCATCGGCCAAACCATTTGTGCCAAGAGCAAATCTCTCCAACGAAAAGTGGATACATGCTGGGTGTAGACACTATAGGAATGCTGCTCAAAATGCTGAAACGGTCAAGCCACACACAGGTGAGGCCGCAAAATATAATTATAAGAATAATTACAAAGGGAAGAATCCCATGACTAAAACCCAATGGCGTCGTTATCAGCGCTCGAAGAAGAAGGCAACACTTGCTGTTTCTGACGAGAAAACGCCAGAAGGTTCAAAAACGGCTAAGAATATGACCTCTGCAGAGCCGTGGGAGCGATTTAAAGTGAACATAGGTGCTGCCAACCATGTAAAGGTTGGAAATAAGGCCAAGGGCAAATCTATTGTAATAGAGGAGCCAAGGAGGCCTGCGTTGGAAAGAATCTTTCCTCCTCTGACATCATTGAGGAAGAAAAGTGCTAACTTCGACATGGACGAAGATGTAACTTCAGATTTTGAAGACTCGCCGCGGTTTGGCGTCATCCGCAACGTGGTGTCCATTCGCGCCTTAGTGAGTATGACGCCATTACAAGATTTCAAACGATGTCGAAGAAGACTTCATTGGAGATATGGCTAATCACAAGCCGCTGTGCTATTACGTAATGAACAACGGCTGCGTCGAAGAGCAGATGGCCACTTTCGAAAGGCCAGACGAAGGCATGCAACACCATCTGAAGCCTTTGTACGTCCAAGCCAAAGTTAATGGTGTGGGTGTCAATAAAATATTGGTCGATGGAGGTGTTGCTTTGTTAATTTGATGCCTCAAGCCATGTCAAGACAATAGGGATGTATGATACAGACCTTAGGCCCCATAATATTGTCTTTGACTAATTATGAGGGTAACCGCCTGGCCTTTGGGGCCGTCGAAGTGGAAGTGGTGGTAGGAACCGCCGAAAGGACTACCATGTTCTTTGTCATCGCCTAAAAGCAAGCTATAATCGCTCCTTGGGAGAGAGTGGATACATGGAGTAGGAGCTGTCCCTTCAAGCCTACACCGTGGCTAGTGATGTGGAAGGATGATGGTCTTGTGGAGTATGTTGAAGCGGACAAGCTACTTCCTTCACGACGTAAATAATGTCACCAAGGAAAATTTCAAAAACAAATGGCGAATATTGCGCCATGTTCATCTTCTAGTCAAGCATATATCTCTTCGGATAATGTGCTTTCCTCTGTTTCGCCATACCCAACACATGGTTTTGTGTGGGAAAGAGGGGTGATAGAAGGTGCAAATGTCTACCCCGAGGGTGTGTTACCTCCAACGAGGATGGGACACCGATTCTTAAAAGGTTTAGATGTCGATTGCCCAATGCTTGGATAGAATTACGGCTTACATGGCGAAAATAAAGTAAAAACGGCTTTGGAGGCCGAAATAAATCAACAAACAATGGCTGTCGAAGCCATAACTTCATCTGAAGAAAATGGTGAAGTCATAGATGACAAGCTTGATTGCATTTATGATGACGAACCATTAGGTTTTGAAAAAGACCCTAAGGATTCGACAAAGCGCATGCAAGCTCAAGATCCAGTAGAAGAAGTGGATTTGGGAGATGGCCTAATCAAAAGGCCAACATACATTAGTGCACACCTTGATGCTGCCTTCAAAACCCAAGTTATTTCACTTCTGCAGGAGTTCAAAGATTGCTTTGCTTGGGAGTACAACGAAATGCCCGGGTTGAGTCGAGAAGTGGTGGAATTGCAAATACCCATTCGACCAGGGAAGAAACCAGTGAAGCAAACACCAAGACGATTTGCTCCTCCAATATTGGCTAAGATCAAAGAAGAAATAGAGAGGCTGTTCAAAAGCAAATTCATCAGAACTGCCAGGTATGTCGATTGGCTAGCTAATATTGTTCCAGTAATGAAGAAAAACGGAAAACTTAGAGTTTGCGTAGACTTTAGGGATCTAAATAATGCAACACCTAAGGATGAATACGCAATGCCCGTAGCGCGAAATGCTAATAGATTCAAGAGGAGGATTTGATTATCTCAATATGCTAGATGGCTACTCGGGGTATAATCAAATTTTTATTCTTTGAAGAGGGCGTGTCGAAAATTTTCGATGTCCAGGGGCATTGGGTGTTTATGAATGGGTAGTAATGCCCTTTGGGTTAAAAATGCTGGTGCCACTTATCAAAGAGCAATGAATTCTATGTTTCATGACTTTATTGATGATTTTATGCAAGTATACATAGATGATGTGGTGGTTAAGTCATCCTCGTAAATTGGTCATTTAGACCATCTTCGACGTTCTTTCGAACGAATGAGGAAATATGGATTGAAAATGAATCCAACCAAATGTGCTTTCTGTGTACGTGCAGGTGAATTCTTGGGTTTTGTAGTGCACAAGAAAGGCATTGAGATCAACCAAAATAAGACTAAAGCAATTATGGAAACGAAGGCTCCTTCGACCAAGAAAGAACTTCATCCAACTGCTTGGGAAAAATCAATTTCCTTCGCAGATTTATTTCAAATCTAAGTGGCAAAACACAAGCTTTTTCGCCATTCTTGAGATCAAGAAAGAAGATGCATTCAAGTGGGAGCGTGTTCACCAAGATGCTTTCGACGCAATCAAGTCTTATTTGGTCAAACCACCAATTTTATTGCCTGTTATTAGAAACAAATTGCTAAAATTGTATATAGCAGCTTCTGATAACACAATAGGTAGCATGTTAGCACAAGAGGATGATAATGGTGTCGAAAGAGCCATTTATTACCTTAGTAGGGTTTTGATTGATGCTTTGAAACTAGGTATAGTCCAATAGAAAAACTATGCCTTTGCTTATATTTCTCTTGTACAAAATTGAAGCAATATATAAAGTCAGCAGATGTTTATGTTTATTCGCATTTTGATGTTATTAAACATATGTTGTCAAAACCAATGTTACATAGTCGAATTGGCAAATGGGCTTTGGCTTTGCTAGAGTACAACTTGACTTATCAACCCCTTAAATCAATCAAAGGACAAGTGGTCGCTGATTTTATAGTAGACCATTACATTTGTCGAATATGAAATACATTCGTTAGACATACGCCCTTGAAATTATACTTTGATGGCTCAAGCCATAAAAGCGGGGTAGGTATTGGAATCTTGATTATCTCTCCAGAGAACATTCCAACGAAGTATAAATTTAAAATTCGAGACTCTTGCTCCAATAATGAAGTCGAGTATGAGGCTCTAATAGTAGGCCTTAAAATTTTACTCGAATTGGGGCAAGCCATGTCGAAGTAAAAGGTGATTCTCAACTAGTTGTCAAACAATTGACAAAAGAATACAAATGCATCAATGAACACCTTATTAAATATTTCGTCATTGCCAACACTTTGCTAAAAAGATTTACATTTGTACACCTAGAACATTTACCACGAATTGAAAATCACGTGGAAATGAGTTGGCACAAATTGCCTCAGGCTACAAAGTGTCAAAGCAAAGCCTAGCAGAGTTAATAGAGATAAAAGATAAACTAATCTCGGAAGACTCTCTTTATAATAATACCCCCTTCGACGTTATTGCCAACACCAAAAATTGGGGGCAATAAATACAATGAAGCACGCCGCGTCGAAAAGCGTCACATTTTCGACAATATTGACTTAGCGAGAATTTTTGCTATTGACAATATGGTTGATGATGATTAGGCGAAAGCCTATTGTCGAGTATTTGCAAAATCCTATAGGGAACACTAATAAAAAAGTAAAGTACTGAGCTCTAAGCTACGTGTTAATTGGAAACGAATTGTACAAGCAAACTCCTGAAGGGGTACTATTAAAATGTCTTAGTGAAAATGAGGCATATTTAGCAGTTTCTGATACACACAGTGGAGCATGTGGCTCACATCAAGTAGGCCACAAAATGAAACGGTTGCTATTTCGACAAGGAATGTCTTGCCAACCATTTTAAAAGATTGCATAGAATTTGCTAAGTGGTCGCCAAGAATGCCAAAAACATCTTTGGAATCCAAAGATGTACCGCAAATGAATTGCATTCTATAGTGAAACCTTGGCCATTTAGAGGTTGGGCTCTAGATGTAATTGGAGAGATAAAACCAACGTCGTCGAAAGGCCACAGGTACATCTTGGTAGGAATTGATTACTTTACTAAGTGGGTAGAGGCAATACCTTTAGCCAACGTTGATCAAGAAGCGGTGATAAGGTTTATTCAAAACCATATCATTTACGATATGGAATACCGAAACCATTACTACGGACTGCTGCACTCGCTTTTTACGGTCGAAAAATGGTAGATTTTGTCTTTGAAATTGGTTTCAAGTTGTTGACTTCGACACCATACTATCGCAAGCCAACGGTCAAGTAGAGGGTGCAAATAAAATCATTATTAACTTGATCAAAAGCACGTTGGGCGTAAGCCTAAAAGTTGTACACGCTCTCTTGACCAAGTGTTATGGGCTTGTCGAACGTCGCTAAAGAGTCTATAAACACTACTCCTTACGAGTTAACATTTGGGCATGATGCGGTGTTACTGTTGAAATTTGTTTACTGATCAACAAGGATTCGAAACAATGTGAAATTCCCTTTGATCATTATTGGGATATGATGATTGATGAATTAGTTGATTTAGACGAAGAAAGGTCATTAGCTTTAGAGATGCTTATTCGACAGAAAGAGAGAGTAGCTAAAGCCTACAACAAAAAGGTTAAGTTAAAAACCTTTGAGGAAGGAGAGTTAGTGTGGAAAGTCCTATTACCTATGGATAAAAAGATAGAGTTTTAGGCAAATGGTCACTGTGGGTGGGAAGGCCCATTTCGCGTGTTGCAATGCTTTTCGAATGGCGCTTATGAAGTCGAAGAGCTAGGTGACGAAAAATAGAATCTTTAGAATAAATGGCAAGTATTTAAAGCAATACAGCCAACATTGACCGAAATAAAAATTGAACAAGCGTAGACAAAACGAGAATCGTTCATAAGTGGCAATGTATAATGAAAAGTCAAAATTACATAGCCATTTCAAAGGTTCTAAATTATTACAAGACCTTAGAAGTTCGACAAAGTCGACTTATGCCTCTCGAATCGTCAAGCGCCAAAGAGATAGAAGTTTCGAGAAGGTGCAAATTTTGGTCAAGTTCAAAGAAGATTGGCTTGATCTTTGATCGCCTTTCTCCGATGCTCTATGGCCGTCATTGCTTTCGTTGTTTTGATTGACGGAAGAAGCGCCTTCATTCTTTCGACAACCAAACCCTTCGATACTTGGCGTTTGACAACTTAGTTTGGAGTGCTTTGATCTCTTCACAATACGCGTAATCTCGTGCATCCCATTCAAAGAATTGCTTGTTCATCATTGGTCGCTTGGGCTTGAGAGCTTCTATGTCATCTTGATCGGCTTTGAGGGAGGCAAGCGCCGTCACAGAGTTGATTTTCTTTAGCCTTTTGCTTGAGAACATTCGACCGTTGTTTGATCAAGAGGGAGAGTTGTTCAAAGAGTGGACCGAACTCCATGAAAAAGGTGAGGAGGTCTTGGGGAGGATCCAACTTAGTGATTCTATGAATGAGGATTTCACCTCAAGGTACACGAGATGGATCACCCTCAATATTCGCCACCAAATCCCCTTCTAAAACTTGCGTCTTCACCGCGAAGTAGGCTTTCGATTGTGTCCTCGATTAATGGAACTAAGAGAGTTGTTCAAGAGCCGCAAATCAAGCGACTTCGACGAGCTTTTAAGACTCAAAGATGATTTTCAAAGTCGCCAACGGATCTGTCTTCTTCGGGCCTCACCAACTCGTGATCGCTAATAGCGCCTTTGTGATTTGACTCTTTGGCAGAAGTGCCTTGATTTGCAGACCCCTCCATTCTGGGCTCCTCTTGTTCTTGCCTAACCATATTCTCTGCAGGAATCTCGACAGAGGTAGCCACCACTTCTTGCATTTCGGTTTCAGGGATGCTGGGTTCTGGAGCTTGAACATTTTCTTCGACAACAGCCTCTGGTTCCGTATTATCAGCATTCGGAGCAAGTTCTTCGAAAATAGGGATCCCAGGGTCAGCAAGTGCTTGAAAAACTTCTTCAGCAGTTACACCTTGAGGCGACGAAGGAAAAGGAAGTATTGGAGTCGACAACTCCCGCTCAGCAACCTCAGTCAAAGATTCGGCAGCAGGATTGTCGACAAGTAACCCACCTACCGCTTACGATGGTGATACTATTTAAGTTAGAACTGGAAAGGTGAAGATCAAAGAGGTACGAAATGACGTCGAAAGGAAAGTTACCTCATGTACCTTAAGCCTCTTGATTGGAGGGGAAGAAGGTGATTCAGAAGGCTCGGTGATGGTGATGCCTTGAGCTGCCCTTTGGGATTCAGGTAAGGCCCTTTTCTTCGACCTTTGAGTGAGAGGAATGTTGTCATCACTTTCAGTGTCCTGCAAAAGAAATCAAGTTATGGTACAGGTGATGCCACGAGAAAGTGAATAATAAAATCAAAGAGAAATTTCGACGTGTAATAAGGTAGGTACAGTACCTCAGAACTGGAGGGAATAACCATTTTCTTTTTGGCTTTGGGCTTTTGAAGAGGTTTAGCCGCTTGGGTTGTTGCCTGGAAGAAATTTCCGACATGAATAAAAGCCACAGTAAACAGACAACTTAAGACAAGTGGAAAACGCCATACCTTTTTTGGGGTGTTGTCTGGAATGGGATTTCTTTGCCACTTTCTTCGTAGAATTGGGGAGAAAGGTTTTGATGTGGTAGCTTTGCCTACCTTGACCTTCAACTTTGTTGCAGGTTTTTCTAAAAATGTCGAAAACATTGGTAAGCAATTGGAAATGAAGCCAAGTTATAAGTGGTTAAGACCTAGAAAGCTTTGAGTGTCGAAAAGTGTTTACCAGTGTTGTTCGAAGGGAAAGCTGCTACCAATTTCTTCACAATGTTGTCAGCAAAAGTATCAATGGCTTCCCAACAACGAGCGTTGGTGTAATAACCGGTCCACCATTCATGAAATTTCTCGAGACATGAAAACCTTGGATTGAATTTGAGAGGTTCAAAGTTCAAGGCTTTGTAATGAAATCTCTTGAAGGCTTGTTTATAAGCCACCTCTGATTCTGGACTTATAAAATCTCGCCTGGTGAAAGCACACGGTGCAGGGCGAATTTGACAAAGGCCAAACTGCCTAGCAAAATAACTTGGGAAATATCTAGTAATTCCCAAACTATTTTTTGTTTTGCCGGGGTGAGCCTAGTGGAGAGGACGTAAGGAGAGAGGTAAGCTTGCCAAATTCGCTTAACTTCCTCAAAGCGGGATCGACAGAGGAAGAAGGAAATGGTTGTTTAAACCATGCTGGACCACAAGACCTCTGGACAAAGGGAGCCATAGAATCTGTAAAAGTGGCACATTTCAAGAAGATTTCGAAATAGGCTAGAAAGGATTCTTCTACAGAGAGAGGTTGCTTGCTTAGGCCTAAATCTGCGCCAATCGAATCCGCCAGTCTTCTTGCTAGTCTCCACGGTTAGTCGAGCGCACTTGGGGATATACAAGTTTAGTCGAGACTCAAAAGTGGCCAATGACCACAATCACAGCGACCATAGTGGGCCGAAGGCCAAAAATTTGGTGGCCGGTTCATTCTCTTTCAACTCTATAACAAAGATTATCAAGTTCTTTGGTAGAGAGAGCTAAAATCAACTCGCAAGGTTGATGTCTTCTCGGTCATGGAGTTGACATGCCAGGGGGATGTAAGTTTTGGAAACTTGGAGGGAGCGTGTGCAGAAAACGAAAATAGATAACCACAGAGTTAGAAAGGCTACATGTTCTATAGCAGACACTTCCTCAGTGTCAAGCCTATGGTGCTCAGCAATGTAAGGGGCAAAGGTGGCATTGGTGAATTTGAAACCGTATGTATAGTCAGGATGTGTGGGATCGAAGGTCTCTCCTAAGGGTTTCGGACCAGAATGGCGACCACATCTAGCGAGTGGGGATAACATGCCACATTTCAGGTGAAGGCTATGGGTGGTACAGTCCCAGAACTGCATAGCAGCCAAAAGTAGGGTGCTATCGTATTTGGGCCCATACCTAGACAGTTGGATAAGGTCGAAGATGCCCTGTTTTTTCCAGACTTTGGCTTTCTTAGCTTCTACTTTGTCAAGCCGCCACGTAGTTTTGTTGGTCGAGCCTAGGAGCAGACCTAAAGACCCTAGAAGGGTTAGTCAGAAACTCTAAATGAAAAGGGGTTTCAGCAAAGATTCTAGGTTGAAGGCGAACATGGCTAGGGAAAATCTCAGAAACTTCAGTAGTTTCCAAGAAGATATCGCGCGGAGGGACCCAAGTAAGCATGGGTATAAACCTCGATGGGGGGACTAGTACCGAGTCCGCGAGTGAGTAGATCGTTAAATCGTTGATGTCGTTCATCAACGGCCATCTAGTGTTTTGAATGTTTACGGATTCATCGTTCCTCTTTGAACTCTCGTGTCGCGTCCACTACAAAGCAGATGATGAAGCCATAAGTAAGAGAAAGTGTGTGCGAGTTGAAATCGGGGTTGAGTAAAGGAAAAGTACGAAAGTTTGAAACTTTGGTGAAATTTGAGGTTTTTGCAAAACGCAGAGATGAAGAACGCGGAAGGACTTCACAAGGTTTCAAACCGAGTAAAGAGGAATTTGAAGGTTGTTGTAGCCGCTTATATATGTTTGGAAGTGAATAGCTTATTGGCACGTTCGCCATAACTCGCACGTTTGCGACGTTTGGGAGACGTGATGGCCCACCAACTATGCGGCGTGTGCCAATAAAAAACGGTTCGTTTACTGCGCAAGTAATGATGATCGCCTTTTCGACCACCTTTGTTGAAGTGCAAAAGCGGTAAAAGTGACCATTGCACGATATTCAAAAATGCCTTTTCTTAACTCCTTTCCTTATTCCGTCGAAAGCATTTTTGGGGGGGCAATCTGTTACCTCAAAATTTCGATGATTACATTAAATGAAGCTTTAAATGGGGTTGACTTCACATTTAATATTGTTCTGTGGGCCATAGGTCAATATTCAGGTCAGTGCACCATGATTTCGACAGGAAAGGCAGACAATGTGCAAGGAGTGCAAGTGAGCTTCGACAAGCTTAACTTTCAAAGCTCTGAAGCAAGTAATGCAAGAAACCTTCGACAAGAGAGGACACAACACTTCGACAGAGCTGGGCTCAACATTTCGTCGAGCGGTTGACAACGGGTTAGTCGAAAGTGCAGAGCAGTCGGTAGTGGGCGGTTACTCTCCCGTAGTTTTAGGAGGCAGTTACCCTTTCTCCCACGATTGTTCCTAGGAGTATAAATACCCCTTTGTAATAGGAAATCGAGGTCACCACATTCTACAAAAAAACTCTCGGAAACTCAACTTCCAAGTCAAAGCGAAACACGAGTGAAACAGATCCTTTGTACGTGTTGGTGAACCATTTTTCTTTCTTCATTTAATGCAGAGTTTTTACTTTCCTTTTACCTTCGTTGCATTTACTGCTTTTATTCTACTTTCAATCTGTTTCTTTCTACTATTTACTGTTCTTACGTACGTGAAAAACACATAACTCAATGGCAATTGTCAAAGAGATTTTCTAGTTTGATCTCACAGTCTCGATATTGAAAACTAGTGATTGTTTGCTAAAATCACCAGCAAACAGAACGGTACTTGGAAAATTCTGTGTTTTTGGGAATGAACGTAATGACAAGATTTGTGTTAAATTCTGTTCCAAGTTGTTTAGAATTTTATTACAAGATGTGACGTCATGGATTGATGTTGTTTGAAAATGACGAGGTCTTACAATAATTTCATGGTTCGACGAGATAAAATCTTCTGGTACAAAAAGGTGAGTTTTACTCACGTTTAGAGAATTTTAAAATGTGTTTGTGTGTTTACGTGTTGTCATGTGTTTATTTACTGTGATGGAAAGTTTAGTTATGGAGAAAGTGCAAATTTCACGAAATTGGAAATTTTACGGTTTTTGAGCATGTTTTGGTTTGTGATTTTGTAACTCGATTGTGCTTGAGTGAATTGGTGAAATTATGCCTTAATTGTAGGTAAAATATGTGTTAGAATATTTGTTTGTTTAATTCCGATAACGTTTGCTATGTTAAAGAAATTGTTGAAGTTTACGTACCACTGCCGAAAATCTACTGCACCTATATTGTCTATTGAAATGTATGAATGTTATAATGAAATTGTTGGTTGATTTTAATGTCGAGTATCGAGTGAGAACCCTTCAATGGTTTTAAAATTGATGTCCTGGACTGGTTATACAGGTAAAAATATTTTTGGGATGTCCATATTTCAGAAGAAACTCTGCCGAATTTTCGTTTGAAATTTTGATACATGTTCAAAGTGGTAATTGAATTGTGTGCTGTTTAGTATTTAAAAAGCTGCTGGTTTGCAACTTAATGTTGCTGTTTTTGAACTGAATCTTCGGCCGTCTTTATAGATAAAAAGGGTGCGGTTCATTGCTGTTTTTATAAATACAAAGGTGATTGATGAGTGAGTGTCGAAGTAAGTGTAATTATCTAAGTGAATAGTAGGTCTGTCGAAGTATATATATATTGTCGGATCTAGTAATAGGTATGTGCAATTAAGTATATCGAAATCTAGTATGGTACAGTTGTGGAGATATTGAGGTGAAGTGTAAGTCGAAGTTAGTGTTTGTCGAAACGTAGGTGAGTCGAAGTACAGAGTTGTCGAAATGAGTAATGTCTAAGTGCAAGTTGTCGAGATATATACTGTCTAAGTGTATTTCCCTAAGTTAGAGTGGAAGTGTCGAAATATTGAAGTTGTCGAAGTATAGTGTGATGTATATAAACTTAAGTGTAAAGGAGTAGGTGTAACGTATGGAAGCCTAAACTAGTATTGCTGAGATGTAAGTATTTCTGTGGAATGAGAGGTGAGTCGAATTGTAGGCTATCAAAGAGAAGATGTGTTGAGTGAGAGACGAGTCGAGCCTAGGAATGTCGAAATATAGCGGTGTCGAAGTGTTGTACAGGTAAGTCGGAGGGTAAGTCCATGGGAGTCGAGGTGTAGTGGCTGGAGGATAGTGTATAAATATACCTAAGTATGGTGGTCAGAGTGCGCGGACGTTAAGTTATACTGTATATCTACCGAGATGAAATGTTGCGTTTAAGAGTGATGTGCTCAAGTGTAGTAACTGAGGGAGTAAGGAGGGGTAATTGCTGTAGTGTGCGTACACCTAAGTACAGATGCCGAGATCCAGAGTGAGTGTGCCGAGATGCCGTTTGACGTTAACATGGTTCAGGATTGTTGCTAGGCGCACTGGGAGTGCGGTTGTTATGGAACTCGATGTGGAATTATTAGTAATGACGACGAGTAGGTCAATTAGATGAATGAGATAGGTTGAGTTCGGAAGTGAGCACCAGAGATTGGAAACTTAAAGAGGGTAAGCTAATCTCAAATCGTAGTTGAGGGTATAGTGTCCCTGCATCGGAATAGATGGTATTTGAGTAGTCGAGTAGGATCTGGATACCCTACAGGTTAGAATATCTGCTAAGGGTAAGAGTGTAGAGAAGGCGTGTGGTTTGTCACCTTAGTGTACGATAGATTATGATGAGTACGGTTAGAGGTGAGAAGAAGGTTGGGTATTGCTTCGTGAGTGTTACGTGGATTTTCGAGGACGAAAATATTCTAAGTGGGGGAGAGTTGTAACGCCCCGAAAATAATTTGAATATTTACTTAATTAATTACTTAGGAGTTATGTGGTTAGTCATATTTAATTAAATGAATTAGGTGTTTTAATTAAATTAAGAGGTGAGAGTTAGTAAATAAGAGAGTGGTGATGTTATTAAGTTAGGGAGTAGTTGAATTAATTGAGGGGGGGTGCGAATAGGAGCCCAACCCATTTGGGCCCAATTAAGTGTTGAATTAATGAAAGAAAGGAATGAAGAGAAGAAAGAAAGGAGACGCGACAGAGAGGGAGAGAAAGGGAACGCGAGAAACCGAGAGGGAGAAAGAAGAGGAGGGGCGACGGTGAGAAAGGGGGGAAAAAGGTGGAGATCTTCTCCATCTTAGCACTAGGTAAGGGGCTTTTTAGCTCATTCTCTTCCATTTTTCCTCCTCTAGCTATTGATGCTAATTTCAATCCCTAATTCCTATTTGTTGTTGTTTTGCCATTGTTGGGGAGTTTGAAGCTCAAAGTGGAGTTGGTGGTGGTTTTTGGTGTTTGTTGAGTTTTGGGTGGAAGGAGAGCTTACATTCTTCAATTCTTAAGGTTAGGGGGTCTTTTTCATTCATAATAGGTTGTAATATTTGTATTGTATGAAGGTTAGGGTTTTAAAATAATTATTGAATTATTTGGTGAAGATGATGAATAGTGATTAGTAATTATATGTTGATTGAGGTGTATTTGGATTGATTGGTGAACATGATTTGCTTGATTTTGTGTTGATTGAGTTATGTGTGGATTGTTTTGATGATATGTTGTTGGAAAAATGAAGTATGAGTATGTGTGTGCAATAGGTGTATATGACTTAATTGGATAATTGATTTGTTGAATTAAAAAGTGGTTGAGTTGTTTGAGTAGGTGTGTTCAAGAGAAGGCGCGCGCCAAATCCCTAAGGAAATGGCGCTGAGGAGCACCTTGTTTCGGTTTTTTGGTTGGGGGTGGCAGGAGGGCGCCATTTGCCTAGCAAAATGGCGCCAGGGGCACGGTTGGTCTGGCTGAGGGTTGCTGTACAGGGGGCGCCAAATGCTAGGCATTTAGGCGCCTGGTGTTGAGTCTGGCGTGTAAGGTGCGCCTGTGGCAGGGCGCCAAAATTGGCGCCCAAAGGCGCCTTGTCATTGCTCGTGCGCGTGTGTGTTTATGCAGGCGGGGGCGCCATTTGGCGTGCCTGCTGCGCTGGAATGGCGCGGTGTGCCTTGTGCGCTCGGTACGTGTGTTGGGCGCAGGGCTGGCGCCAAGGGTGGCAGCTGTGTGCGCCTGTGTGTAAGTGAATGACGTGTGGTGAGGTGGTGTAGGCGTGTGCGTATGGTGTGGGCGCCAATTGTGGTGTGCCCTTATGCTTGGTGTGTGTGTCACTGCAAGGGTGCCCAAGTGGCATGCCCGTGGTTGCCGGAGTGATGAGGCTTTGCGCCTTGTGTAAGTGGTCCTTACGTGACGTTTTAGTCCTAGGCGACGAGAGGTCCACGTAGTGACTGAGTTGTAGTGATTGAGTTGTTCACTACCTGAGAAGTAGAGGTGTCCTGTGAGTTGGGCGTTAGCCTTAGTGCTATTGAGGTTGTCTAAGAGAGATAGGCAATGTTGTGGTGACGGCACAATGCCGGTATGTTTAGTGTTGTTAAATAACACAAGCGACGGACATAGGCTTCGGCCTCGCCATTGTAGACTTCGGTCTCAATGACATCAGCGACGGTGCGGATTGCACAAAAAGAGATGGTTGATTGTGAGTGATGCATTGTTCATTGAGTCTCATGAATTCATATGCATCAGCGACGGTTATAGACTTCGGTCTCGATACAAAAGACTTCGGTCTGAGTATCACTAGCGACGGATATGCCTGCGTGGCTGCCTGAGTGGCTTAAAAGAGATGGATCCTCATGCATTATACCCTAGAGTTTGGGTTGCATTGCACTCATGCATATACTCATACATTTGATGATGTCTCCCGATGAGTGGGAGTTGAATGCTATATAACTGATGATGAGTGTTTGTTAATTGAGCAGTGATGCGTCTCGATGTTTGTAATTAGTGATGTACGTTAGTATGGTTGTAAAGTGTGTTCTATTTCCTTCCTCGTATAATGCTTATCTTATTGTCTATTATTTATGTAAAGAGACTCACCCTAGCAATTTTTATGTTGCTCGCTCTCGTGGCGACATGCAGTGATCTTGAGTGAAGGTGCCCATGCCTTCCCGAGTTATTGTGTCAAGCTCTGTAGTAGTAATACCAAGGATGGGGGTGTATAGTATCGTCATTATACTTTATGTATTAAACTGGTTTGGAGTATGTATTTGATTATGTATTGGATAAGTAAAACTTATTGTCATTCCATTGTGCTAGTGAACTAGTTACGGATTGTTGTAAAACTAAACAGTATTGTTGAGGTTCGTCCCATTTAAGTCGTGATATGTAACACGCAATTATATTTTATTAATGAAAGAGTATTGTTGACTAATTTTAAGTCATATATGTATGGTGAACGTAGCATTCCTCGAGGATGTATCTTTGAAAAGAAAAACAATTTTTGAACTCGATTTTAATTAAAAATTTATTAAGAGTAAGGGGTGTTACATTGTTGGTATCGAGCAAAAGTTCGGTCCTGTCCGGCCAAGTTTGTCCAAATCGTAGTGTCTCGTAGATCCTTGTCGATCTCCAACAGAGACTTTGTTAGAGATTTTGTTTGGTTGTTTGCAACCGTTGATTGTAACATTGCTTGTAGTTGCTTGTATTTCGCTTGGTTGTATTAAGTGAGGTGTGTGTGATTGGAAGAGCATTTTAACGACGTCCAAGGAGTAGGAATCGTGACGACGCCGTACTCTGGATCACGTTAAAAGTCCTTCAATGTGAAAGGTGTAAATTTTGAAAAGACGTAGTTTTGTGACCTTAACTAAATTGGATGCGTGAGTAGGAGGGACTGATCACCCCGATAACTCATTCCCAATGATAGAGGTGACAATAACTCGTAATTATTATAAATTTTGAATATGTACTAATTACAACTTGATTGATTGAGTGGTGTGTGCAAGTTTGGTTGACTATTAATTTTTAGATAAATAGGTGACTTATGGATGTTTGAGTTTGATTTGGGGTTTGATAGTAGGGAGATGTCAAAATAAGGATTGACACTTTGGATTTGAAGTTCATGCAAAGAAAATAGAGCATGCCTTTTTGGAAAAAGTTTAGAAATCTGGTTATGGAAAGCCTAAGGTAGAAAAATTGTTCTTAAAAGTATGGTAGTTGAGGGAGTACCTATATAGGATCTAGATGATAGTGTGTAACTTTGATGATTAAATGATTAAAATTCGGTACAAAAAGTAGGAATGCCGAGCTGAGGAAGGCATTGTTTGTGGTTAGGATATGGATTGACGTAAGATAGGAGCATTGGTACTTAAATGATTGATATGGCGTAGTTCCCTAGCGATAAATTAATGGTGTTTGGATAATCAAGTGAGACTTTGGTGACCTGAAAATAGAGTTTTGATACAAAGTAAAGGTGTAGATTAAGTATGCCTAAGGGTAGCTATTTAAGTGAGGTGTTTATCAAGGTATGTACGGTCAAGGTGAAGAGGTATTAAGGGTGTTGTAACCTTCGTGAAATTCTTAATGAGTGTTGGACTAGTTGTGAAGGGAAAGTGTTTAGTAGTTGGCTTAAGTATGATCATAGTATGAAGATCAAAGGAAAGAAGGAAGAGGAAGGTTAGGTACATAGGACTACATATGAACTGAGGTGTAGTTGCTTAACCATAGGTGTGTTGAAGTGTAATATGCATGCGACGTAGTATGTGGGAGTCAAAGTATGTAGTACCGAGGTTTAGATACGTTTGAATAGTAAGTGTAGTGAAGCTTACCGTGACGTAGTGTAGAGAACCGAGGTGCCAAAAGAGTGTACCGAGACGTTGTGTAGTGTAATGGCCGAGGTTAGGGAGTGCTTAGGTGTAGTGTGCCTAAGTGTAATAGTCAAGGGTGAAGTGACTAAGTGTAGATGATGAAGTGAGTTGTGAATAAGCCTAAGTGTAGTGGATAGACAATATTTGAAGGATTGCTTGTTGAATATTGTTACCCTTGATTGACGTTTTGCTATAGGTTGATTGTTTCTGTAATGCACATGAGTTTAATTTTGATTTGTGCTAAATTGTTTTGAAGTTATGTACTGAAATGAAATGCGGTGCTTGGTTATAACAATTAAGGTTAGGATTCACGTATAGTCTCCTTTTTGGCAAAGATGAAATGATTGACTTTTCTAACTTCTGAGTTTATGTCGGAAACTAAATTTTGAAATAATAAGTGGTTGTTTGTGTGGCAACATATTCGTGTTATAATAAGATTTGGGGTTGCGTATAGTTTTCTTTTTTGGACAAAACTGTGAGTTCTATGATTTTCAAAAAGGAACGGTACTTGGAAAATTCTGTGTTTTTGGGAATGAACGTAATGACAAGATTTGTGTTAAATTCTGTTCCAAGTTGTTTAGAATTTTATTACAAGATGTGACATGGTTTGTAATTTGATAATTATCAAAACTATGCATGTTTACTGTTTGCTGCACTTGTTATTGCTGCAATTATACATGATAATTATCCTTTTGCTATGAATGTGTTAAATGCGATTCATCGTGTATTCAAATGTCTATTCTCGAAAAAGCAGAAAAACTTAAAACATACTCTCAAGTTTGTCATCACCAAAAAGGGGGAGATTGTAGAAATAAAAATCTCTTTCCATGTTTTGATGATACAAACTTAAGTGATGAGTTAAGCTTTCTAATCTTACTATGATTTAACAAGTTTTCAATCAAGTGTGTTAAAGAACAGGGAATAAGTTTCATAGCAAAATTCTTGGCCTTACAAAATAAACCAAGTGGTTTTCAATGATAATATGAGCCAAAAGAAGGTTACCTACAAAAGGTTACCTTACAGAAGGTTGAATACAGAAGGATACCCCATCAGAAGGTGATAAACTCTAATTTGGTGCATTTTTAGAAATACATTTGAGTCTTTTTTAGAGTAATTATTAGCAATTATATAAATTACTAACTTAATTTATTCTATTTTTGCAGAAAGAAAGAAAATATAAAACGAAAGGAAATAATTTATATTGTTAATATATATATATATATATATATATATATATATATATATATATAAAAGGAGGTTGAAGAAAGAAAATAAAGGAGTTCTTCACAAGCCCATTAAAGCAAGAGAAGAAGAATTGGCCCATGGCCAATTGAAAGGAATAGTGCCGTGGAAAAAAAGAAATGATATAAAAAGGGAAGCACATGCTAAATTAAAGGAGGACGCTACCCTAGGCAAGAATAAGAGAGGATACACAGTAGCCGCAGGGAGTCATATACAGAGGACGGAGCCGCACAGCAACCGACGGCAACAGTAACGCCTAGGAGAGAGTTGGAGATTTGGGTACCGTTTTTGACACCGTGAGAGAGCTCTGGAGGCGAAAAAAAGAGATCAAGGCTGAATAATAATTCCTCTAATTTCCGGGTTATTTTTATATCTGTAATTCATGACTCTAATTTCTATTTTATTGTTCTTAATTACTATGGATACCTAAATCTTCTTCTAGGGTCTTAGGTGAATCTTGCATGATTAGAGACCTTTTTATGTTCTAATTTCTAGTTTGAATTCCTGTTTTTATTTTAATTGATATTGTCCTATTGTTTTTATCACATGATTAGGATTAGCTACCCTTTGTATGTTTATAATCAATTAGTTGATCAATGATCGCATCTTTATGATTAGTTGGTGGACCTATAGGATAATTGGGGCTATAATTAGGGCATGACCAAACCATAATTTAGTCTTCCAATCATTCAACCTTTTTGCTCTTTATGCTTTTCCTGAATTTAAATTCTTGCATGACCAAACGAGGGTTAATTTAGGAAAAAGAATATTAATCACGAATGACCAAACGGATTAATAGTTTTAGTAAAGGGATTGGTAATTAAGTAAAATAAGGGAATTCGGTAGGGGTTAGACATAGGGAATTGAAGCTTGCAAGTGAAACCGTGATCCTGCGCCTCTCACCATTTATTAAACTTGTATTTTAATTCTCGCTATTTATTTCTTTTTATTTTAGTTTCTATAAACATCAAATTATTTGTTCGCCTAAACATTAAATAATCTTGACTAGTTTGGTACTTGTTAATTAATCCTCGTGGAGACGATAATCTTTTATACTACTACTGCGAAAAGAGTACACTTGCTCTAAGTGTGTTTTTAACGCAATGTGAAGGTTGACTACGTGTTTAAAGGATAAAGTATCTTTCTTGAAGTAAGTTGATCGAAAGTCAAGCGAAGGTTGACTAAAAGTCAACACAAGGTTGACCAATAGTCAACGAAAGTTTGATTGAAGTCAATGAAGGTTGAATTACTCCTTAAAGAGGTTCAGAAGGTTAAGTGTTCAAGAAGGTTAAATGAAGATTGAAGACTTCAAAGCTTCTGGTTTCTGGAAACATACTCATGCTCGAATTCTTGATTCAATATGCATCAAATGAGTATTCAAGGAACAAAGATATTGTAAAATAATTATCCTAGAATAAGAGGAACTACTTGATCTTTGATGTATCTCAAAAAGCATGTTTGTTCATGTTGTAAAAGCTTTAGAAGCTTCAGATTCAAATTATATAAAGCACTATGTAATACATGAACAGGAACAGAAGTGACAGAAAGGAAGAAAAGGAAGTAAAGTGCTGACATGAAAAGATGTTAGCACAAGACAAAGCAAAAATGTTGCTTCAGAAGGTTGAAGGCTACTACCTAAAGCTCAAAAATCATCATTACCTACCTACAAAGCTACAACAACTTCCAACGGCTCTTTTCTTCTTTCCAACAACCATATTTCAGATTCAAAGTCTATATAGAGGGTCGCTCTACTCAAATGCAAACCATGAGTTGAAATTGGAACCTTCAAGTCAAGCTTCTAAACGAAATCCAACCTTCTCATCCACACTTCAAGCTACTACAAAGTTCAGAATTGGGAAATACTATCTTGAGTGTGTGCTTGCTTGTTATGGTCTTTGAAATACATTGTATTTATCTATCAACAAGCTCTTAAATCATCCCAAACCCAAACCCCTTACTGTAAGAAATATTGTGTAAGTTTCTCAACAAACTACCTAGTGAGAGGTGAGTGTTGTTGGTGATTCTAGTTGTAAGGCTCTCAACAAACTACCTAGTAAGAGGTGAGTGGTGTTGGTGATCCTAGTTGAAAGGTTCTCAACAAACTACCTAGTGAAAAGTGAGTGTTGTTGGTGATCCTAAGGAAATACCTTTAGGAAACTAGAAGAGAGTTTTCTAGTAGGTTGAGAGAGCTTGGTGAAGCTGTGTAAGTTAGCACTTGTCTTTTGTGTGTGATCAAAAGTGAGTGGAGGTGAAAAGTCTTTGGCAGTTGAAGCTAAAGCAAGTGTAAATCTATTTGGAGAATAGTGGAAACTCTCACGTGGACGTGGGGAGAGGAGTAGCCACAGTTTGGTGAACCTCTATAACTCTACTGTGTCATTATCTGCTTTTCTTATTAACTGATTTAAACTGTCTTACAATCACCAAAGTTTTCAACTACTTCAGAAGGTTGAAAACACCAATCTTCTGTAGTCAAGATCAGAATTTTAAATAAGACTTACTTTGATTATCTTTTGAAAACAACACTCTTTACGAAATCAAAGACATCTAAATTCATCAAAGTTAATTATCTTTTACTACTTTCATACTTGACTATTGTCTGTGTTACTAACATTCAACCTTCTGATATCCAAGTAATATTGAGAAACAATACAGAAGGTTGCAGGTATTAAAAATCAAAAAGAGTGCACAATTCAATCTCCCCCTTTCTTGTGCAAATTAATCACTTCACAAAGGACTAAAAAGCACCATCAGGACTATACAGTGACATAAGGACTAAAACAGTACCAAAGGACTAAAACAGCACCACAAGGACTAAACATTGACATAAGGACTAAAACAGCACCAAGGACTAAACAGGGACATAAGGACTAAAACAACACCAAAGGACTAAAACAGCACCATCAGGACTAAACATTGACATAAGGACTAAAACAGCACCACAACTAGGCAACATTGTCTTAGACATGAATTAAGACAAAACTAAGACATCACCTTAGACACCAGCTTAGGCATAAACTTAGACACGGCACACGGGGCAGCCAAAACGGGCGCCCTGCACTAGACACATGCGCACATTCCTGCGCCCTGGGCAGCCAAAACTGGCGCCCTGCACTAGACACAGGCGCACATTCCTGCGTCCTGGGCAGCCAAAACTGGCGCCCTACACTAGACACAGGCGCACTTGGGGCAGCCACGCTTGGCGCCACACGCACGCAACACCAAAGAAGACACACGCGCACTTGGGGCGGGCGGCCACGCTTGGTGCCCACAAGACGCAACACCAAGAAGACACACGCGCACTTGGGCAACCACGGTTGCGCCCTGCAAGCGCGACACCAAAGAAAGACAACACCTTCAAACATCGTTCATTCAGACAATTCAACACACACCTAACAACCATCATATTTCTCCTATTTAATTCCATTGAATCAACACAACAAACACCTTATATGCATACTCACTCTCATGTTCCCTTAACACCAATTAACATAGAACCAGCAATTTAAGTTCAACATAATATTCAACATAAAAATGACATCTTCATTCAAACAACAATACCACAATCAATCAACAACACAACAAATCAATTAATGAATCACTCCTAAAACCTAACTCATATGGTTGCTAATCAAATAGATTATTAAGAATGAAAGAGAGCCCCCTAACCTTTGGTAATTGAAGAGAACAACAAAGCTCCTAGCAATTCCTCAAAGTCACCAACGATCCAAGCTTCCTCCTTCCTTGAGCTTCTCACGATCTCCCTTCTCTCTTTCTCCTTGCCGTTCGCGCCTCACTCTCACACACTTCTCACTTTCCAATTTTTTTGATTTCTCTCAAGTGAGGGTTTTCTCCTATGACCATATGGTTTTACTAACTTAACTTGGGCTACTTAACAATAACGGGCCTTATTTACACTCCCTTAATTACTTAGACGTCTCCTGAAATAAAATAAAACTCTAATTAATTAATTTACTTAAATAAATATTGTAAGCCTCGAATAACGTAATTAAATAATTAATTAAATTATTTCGGGGCGTTACAACTCTCCCCCACTTAGAATATTTCGTCCTCGAAATTACCTGAATCAAATAACTCTGGATATGCCTCCTTCATCTTACTCTCCAACTCCCAAGTCATGCTTTCACCAATGGCTCCCAACCAAACCACTTTCACTAAATTGATCTCTTTACCACTTAAAACCTTCACCTCGCGATCTTCAATTCTAACCGACATTGTCTCCACATTGAGGTTCTCCCTCACCTCTACATCATCCATTTGAACCACATGAGATGGGTCAGGAACATACTTCCGCAACTGAGACACATGAAATACATCGTGCAGGTTCGAAAGATTAGGTGGCAGAGCCACCCGATAAGCAAATTTCCCAACTTTCTCCAAAATCTGATACGGACCGATGAAGCGAAGGGTTAGCTTCTTAGACTTCAGGGCACGGCCAACACCAGTCACAGGAGTGACTCTCAGGAACACATGATCACCAGCTTGAAACTCCAAATCCTTCCTTCTCTTATCATGATAACTCTTTTGTCTACTCTGCGAGGCTTTCATCTTCTCACGGATCATTTTCACTTTCTCTGTAGTCTCACGAACAATTTCAGGACCAAGTACCACACTTTCCCCCGATTCATACCAACACAGAGGAGCCCTACACCTTCTACCATACAATGCCTCAAACGGTGCCATCCCAATACTAGAATGATGACTATTATTGTAAGTAAACTCAATCAATGGAAGATGAGAATCCCACGAACCTCCTTGCTCAAGAACACAAGCCCTCAACAAGTCCTCTAACGACTGAATAGTCCTCTACGTCTGTCCATCTGTCTGCGGGTGGTACGCTGAACTCAATCTCAATTTAGAACCCAAGGCCTCTTGCAAACTTCTCCAAAATTCAGAAGTAAATCTAGGATCTCTATCAGACACAATACTCAAAGGAACACCATACAACTTCACAATCGTCTTATCATAAATTTCTGCCAACTTCGGAACCGAGTAAGTAATACTAATTGGCAAGAAGTGAGCAGACTTCGTCAATCTATCTACAATTACCCAAATAGCGTCAAACCCTTTTACGGTATTAGGCAAACCAGTCACAAAATCCTTGGAAATGCTATCCCACTTCCATTCCGGAATCTCTAACGGTTGCATCAACCCTGCAGGCTTCTGATGCTCCACCTTCGACTTCTGACAAGTCAAACAAGCATACGCAAACTGAGCCACATCACGTTTCATACCAGGCCACCAAAATATCTTCTTCAAGTCTTGATACATCTTTGTGGCTCCCGGGTGAATACTCAACTTACTCCTATGACCTTCTTCAAGAATTGCCTTCTTAATCTCCTCATCACTAGGAATACAAATCCTTCCACGGTACCTCAACACATCTTGTGCATCTATCTCATAGTCCTTATTATCGGAATGATCAATCCCCACCGCCGATTCAACTAGCTTAATATCCTGCTTCTGAGCTTCTCGAATGACATCCAAGAATTCATTATGGATCTTCAACATTCCTAGTCTAACACTCTGAGGTGTCACTTCACAGACCAAACTCATATCTCTAAACTGCTCAACCAATTCAAGCTCCTTAACCATCATTGCTGACACATGCAAAGACTTCCGACTCAAAGCATCAGCTACTACATTAGCCTTTCCCGGATGATAATTCAAACTGAAATCATAATCCTTCAACAATTCTAACCATCTCCTTTGCCTCATATTCAACTCTTTCTGATCAAACAAATACTGCAAACCTTTATGGTCAGTGAACACTTCAAACTTAGAACCATACATTTAATGCCTCCAAATCTTCAATGCAAACACAACTGCCGCAAGCTCCAAATCATGAGTAAGGTAGTTCTTCTCATGGGTCCTCAATTGTCTAGATGTGTTAAGGAATATGATAGGTGCAAATAGTAAAAGTGTTATATTAGTAAAAATAGATCTGCACTTAGTAATTGGGCTTTATCTACACCCATCTAGCTTTACATATCTGTTTCTCTAGTCACACTATAAATACACTTTGTATAATCAAGTTACAAATAATAAATCATTTTACTCAGTTTCTCAAAATGCCTTTCTTCTCTCTCTCTAATTCTCAACATGGTATCAGTTGCATTCTGTTACAGATAACAGAATTCTGTTACGATTCTTCTTCTTCCTTCCGCTTCACTCTGCAAATCTTGCTTATTCTGCCACCATTTCAGATCAATTCCCACGCTATATTCTTGCTTTTCCCTGCAACCTCCAGTATACTTTCATTGTTGAAACGTTTTCCCTGCATCACAATATTCAGCGCATTAAGAAATGGCAGAACCAGCAACTCCAAAGTCCTCAAATCAAGATTCAGAAATGATAAATGAATCTGCACAGCATCAAATATTTCAATCAGGTTCATCAATTTACTCTAACTCTGGTTTTGTTCATGGACCAAAACTGTCCATTAAATTGGATGACAAAAATTTTCTGTTATGGAATCAACAAGTTGAAGGTGTTATCCTCACTCACAACCTTCACAAATTGCTTGTTAATGCCAAGATTCCACAAAAATATAATTCTACTGATGATGAACTTGCAAACAAGATTTCACCAGAATATTCTAAGTGGATTGTACAAGATCAAGCACTATATACATGGCTGCTTAGCACACTTTCTGATTCTGTTTTACCTAGAGTGCTAAGTTGTAGACATGCTAGCCAACTATGGGATAAAATTCACACCTATTACTATGCTCACCTCAAAGCCAAGGCTCGACAGTTGAGGACTGAGTTAAAGACTCTCAAGAAAGGCACTAAATCTATCTCAGAATTTCTTTCTCAAATTCACAGTATTGCAGACTCTCTCATGGCCATTGGAGAAGATGTGTAGGACCAAGATTTGATGGATATTGTTCTAGAAGGGCTCCCTGAGGAGTATAATGCCTTTGTGATGATCTACTATGGTAAACCAGCCAGTACAGATCTTATGGAATTAGAGTCCTTATTGCTGGTCCAAGAGGCACAACTCAACAAATTTCGTCAAGAACTTACCTCTCCTGCTCCCTCTACTAATACGGTTCAAGCCAATGTTCAGCATCAACAACCACAAGCAAATGCTGCCACTGCATCTAACCCTAATCCTAACTATCAGAATGCTAATCCCTCGTTTATTAAGGGCAGATATCGGTTCAATTGGAGCAGAGGCCGTGGTAGACAAACCAGAGGTAACTCCAACACATATCATAATCCAAACTACACCCCTCCCACTACTGGTACAAAACCTACCTGCCAACTTTGTGGTAAATATGGACATGCTATTACATCTTGCTGGTACAGGTTTGATGAGTCATTTGTCCCACCTCCAGCACCTTCACAACCTAATCCTCAGGCCACTACTAGTAACCAAGGTAACCAAAACCCTAACACTGATTCCACAGCACCTCAAGCCTGCTTTGCAGCATTTACCTCTAGTGTTCCTGGAGCCGTAACCTCTGAGTTCCCACCAGAATTTACCTCCTCAAGTTGGTATGCTGACACTTGTGCTTCACATCACATGACACCCTATTTTCATAATTTGCATTCCAGTTCCTCCTATACAGGCACACAAAAGGCCAAAATGGGCAATGGTTATGGCACTGTTATCACCTCCATTGGTTCTTCTAAACTTTGTTCTAAACTCAATCCCACCAGACAGTATCTTCTTCATAATTTATTAGTTGTTCCTTCTCTTACTCGTAATTTACTTTCTGTTGGTCAGTTTGCTCAAGATAATCAGGTCTATTTTGAGTTTCACTCACATGTTTGCTTTGTTAAATCACAGGCATCTAATGAGGTGCTACTTCAAGGATATAGAGGCAGTGATTGACTATTCTTCATGCCTAGTCTTACTCTGGTTCCTCCCAGCAAACCTACTGTTGTTGCTGCTACTTCAAGCATTCCTATAGTTAATGCTGTTTCTTTTAAATCTGTTTCTGATGTACCCCCCCCCCCCTTTCTAGTTCTAGTTCTTCTACTTCTAGTTTTTCTCCTTATAGCTTGTGGCATCATAGACTTGGGCATGCCAATAGTCGTGTTGTACACTATGTACTTTCTCATTGTAATGTCACTATTCCATCTAATAAAAGCTTTGAATTGTGTAAATCTTGCTGTCTAGGAAAAGCACATAAGCTCTATGCACCACCTTCTCAAACAATTTATACTACACCTTTTGAATTAGTTCACACAGATTTATGGGGGCCCTCCCCCAACCCATCTAGTGGTGGTTTCTCATACTATATTGCATTTGTGGATGCTTGTACCAAATACACATGGATATATTTTCTAAAAACCAAAGGTGAGGCTCTGCAAGCATTCACACAGTTTTACACTATGGTCAAAACACAATTTTCTAGTACACTAAAAGCTGTCCAATCTGATTTTGGGGGAGAATTTCGCCCCTTCACTAATCACCTCTCTTCATTAGGCATTTTACACAGGAAAACATGCCCTTACACATCACACCAGAATGGCACTGTTGAGAGAAAGCACATGCACATCACTGAAATCGGTCTTTCTCTCTTGGCTCATGCCTCTATGCCTCTATCTTATTGGGATCACAGTTTCACCACTGCAGTTCACTTAATTAACAGATTGCCTACTCAGTCTCTTCCCTCTTTTATCTCTCCTTATCAGGCGCTTTTTAATTCTCTGCCTGATTACATAATCGTTTCTTAGGTCTTTTGGTTGTGCATGTTTTCCCCTCCTCACTCCTTATAATAAGAACAAGTTACAATTTAAGAGTACAGAGTGTGTCAATTTGGGTCTCTCACCTACTCATAAAGGTTTTAAGTGCCTAAGCCCTGATGGTCGCATTTACATTACTAAGGATGTTCAATTTCATGAACATAGATTCCCTTACCCTGATCTATTTCCTGCCCCCTCCTCTTCTACTACATCATCTACACCAATTGTCTCAAATTCCCTTATCATACCTACCCACACAATGTATCTACCTGACCACACTACTACAACATCTACAGCTCATACCCCTACATCTACATCACCAGTTCCACACATTATTAATCCTACATCCACATTACCACCACCACCAGAGACCTCAAGTCCTCCTTCTCTGCCACCTTCTCAAGCTCCTCCAGCAGCTCCTATACCCCCTCCTATCCCATCTACTACTAATATTCACCCTATGACCACTAGAACAAAAACTGGTAAACTAAAACCTAGAGTTCTCCTTACACATTTAGAACCTACCAATGTGAAAACAGCTCTCTCTATTCCTCATTGGCTTGATGCCATGAAATGTGAGTATGACACGCTTCTCAAAAATGGTACTTGGACACTCACTGAATTGCCCCCAAACAGAACTGCAATTGGCTGCAGATGGGTTTTTCGTGTAAAAGAAAACCCGGATGGTACTATAAATGATACAAAGCCAAAGTTAGTGGCTAAGGGCTATAGTCAACTTCCAGGACAGGACTATGGAGAAACCTTTTCTCCTGTCATTAAACCAGCAACCATAAGGATTCTACTTACTTTGGCTATCTCATACAAGTGGGAAATACAGCAAATAGACATCAACAATGCTTTCATCAATGGAAATCTACAAGAAGACATTTATATGAAGCAACCACCAGGATTCATTAATGCAAACAAAAACCTAGTATGCAAGCTACATCGTTCTTTATATGTTCTTAAGCAGGCACCTAGGGCATGGTATGAAAAATTGAAAGCTGCTCTACTGCAATTTGGGTTCACTACAAGCAGGTGTGATCACTCTTTATTCATTTACACAAAAGCAAGTGTTCAGTTGTATATTTTAGTCTATGTGGACGACATACTAATCACAGGGTCTGAATCTAAGCTCATTCATGATGTTATCATCAAACTACAACAACAATTTGCACTCAAACACATTGGCAGACCAGAATATTTTCTGGGTTTAGAAGTCAAGTACCTGAGCAATGGTTCTCTGATGCTACTTCAATCCAAGTATATTGCTGACCTTCTGGAACGTGCAAGCATGACCGATTGTAGCTCCATGTCAACTCCAATGATGTCAACCACAAAACTCAGTCGTCATGGCACTGACACTTTAGCAGATCCTCACCAATATCGGTCAATTGTAGGCGCCCTTCAGTATGTTACCTTAACACGCCCTGATCTAGCCTTCAGTGTTAACAAATTGTGCCAATTTCTCGCTTCTCCGCTAGATTCACATTGGCGAGCTGCGAAGCGTGTTCTTCGATATTTGCGTGGTACGATGCATTTTGGTCTCCTTATTCAACCAGCGTCTTCTGATCTACCCTTTTCCCTTCGAGTTTATACCGACTCTGACTGGGCAAGTGACATCGATGATCGCCGTTCAACCTCAGGTGCGTGCTTGTTCTTTGGTCCAAATTTGATCTCTTGGAACTCACGAAAACAATCTCTTGTCGCACGATCGAGTGCTGAAGCAGAATATCGTGGAATGGCGAATGCTACGGCGGAACTCATATGGGTGGAATCGCTTCTTCGTGAGCTGCATATCTCCTTTCAAACACCAACGTTGTTGTGTGACAACCTCAGCGCAGTGATGATCGCTCACAACCCAGTGCTTCACTCTCGCACTAAGCATCTAGAAATCGACGTCCACTTTGTTCGTGAAAGAGTGGCGTCTCAACGATTGAAAATTTCTCATGTTCCAGCGACTGCTCAACTAGCTGATGCCCTAACAAAACCACTCTCTTCATCAACGTTTATGGGCCTCCGAGACAAACTCAGAGTTCTTCCCTGTTCAGGCCCAACTATGAGTTTGACGGGGGAGTGTTAAGGAATATGATAGGTGCAAATAGTAAAAGTGTTATATTAGTAAAAATAGATCTGCACTTAGTAATTGGGCTTTATCTACACCCATCTAGCTTTACATATCTGTTTCTCTAGTCACACTATAAATACACTTTGTATAATCAAGTTACAAATAATAAATCATTTTACTCAGTTTCTCAAAATGCCTTTCTTCTCTCTCTCTCTCTCTCTCTAATTCTCAACAAGATGCATAAGCTACTACCTTACCGTTTTGCATAAAGACACCTCCTAGTCCCATCTTCGAAGCGTCACAATACACTACAAAAGGCTCTCCTGGCTTAGGCAACGTCAAAATAGGGGAAGTCGTCAACCTCTTCTTCAATTCATTGAAACTTTCTTCACAGCGAGAATCCCAAACGAACGCCTTTCCTTTACAAGTCAACTGAGTTAGCGGAAGTGCCAACTTAGAAAACCCTTCAATGAATCTTCTATAATAACCGGCTAGCCCCAGAAAACTTCTAATCTCGGTAACCGACTTAGGAGCCTCCCACTGCAACACGACATCAACTTTGGATGGATCTACTGCAATACCATCACTAGAAATGATATGACCAAGAAAACTTACTTCCTTCAACCAGAATTCACACTTAGATAGCTTGGCATACAACTTCCTATCCCTCAAGATTTCCAACACCAACTTCAAATGCTCAACATGCTCATCCTCAGACTTAGAATAAACCAAAATATCGTCAATGAAGACAACCACGAAACGATCTAGATACTCATGAAAAATATGATTCATATATTCCATGAATACCCCCAGAGCATTCGTAATACCAAATGGTATCAAAGCAGCAGACCTCTCCCAGTACGATGTGGTTCGGGGACGAACCAAGTGGAAGCTGGTGGGCATGTGACATCCGGGGCTGACGAGGGCGGGGAGTGATCGTCGGTGCCCAAAAAGGTGGCATGGCAAAGAGCGCTCCGGCGCCTTCAAAGCGGCGGGCGCGTGAATGAACCGAATACGCACCGAATGAGAGGATCCCGAGGTACGTGCGGTATGGGATCGCATAACCGAAGGAAGGCTTAAAAGAATTAATTTGGACTACCTATACCAACAAGATGCATCTTCTTTTCGGGAGCTCATCCCATAAGAACTCCATAGTTAAGCGTGCTAGGCTTGGAGTAGTAGTGGGATGGGTGACCTTCTGGGAAGTTTTCCGGAAAGCATGCAAGTGAGGACAAAGCATGCTGAAAAGACTCGTGTTGGTTCGTGGGGGCAGTCGACACTTCTGGAAGCAGTCTGGGATGTTACATAAACAGCTTGTTTCAGTAGAAAGTAGAAAACGACAACAAGAGCATCTTCCAACGGCTCCAAACGACTAGTTGTTGATGCAACGACTCTATTTCTAGGACTAGGAGTTAAAGGGCTACAACAACTCTAAATAACAACAGCTCTGGTCTTCATTGATCTTCAAGAGAGTGAATTAAATTCTGAGCTATCAACCTTCTCACATATTCAAGTTTTCTCTCTTCCATACTCAACTGCAATTAAACCAGAAGGGATTCACCTAATCTCTGAGTATGTTCTAAGTCTTGTATTGTAATACATTCATGTATATCCTATATAGGTCAACCAAGCTCTAAGTAATCCCAAAACCCTTGTAATCAAAAGCACATTGAATAGGGAACCTTCTCAAGTAGCATGTGTTGCTGTAGGACTTGAGAAGTGAGTGCTTTGTGTTAAAAGCAGTCTAATAGCTTTGAAGAAGTCTATTAGTGGAGTATCTGATGAGGTAGAATCGTGAGAAGAAAACAACCAAGAGCTTTCAACTTGTGTGAAGTGTGAAACGGTGTAAACTATTTGGAAAATAGTGGAAAATCTCATTGGGTGTGAGGAGTGGAGTAGCCCATGTTATTTTTGGGTGAACCACTATAAATCCATGTGTTATATTTACTGCTTTAAGTCTTTAGTTTACTGTTTGAGAAAAACTCCTCTTGTGGAGAGATTTTTGAAAACCTGAGAAGAGTCACTTTTGACCCTTCTTAGAGACAACTAGAACAAGAAGTTTTTTCAACCCTTCTCAGAACTTTCTAAAGACTATAAAACGTTTTGAAACTCTTGCCAAGTAGTTTATAAACATAATACATCATACACAACAAAACTCTACTTGAAACAATAGTGAAATAACTGTGAGAAGAGTGAAGGAAGTATTGACTGATCCTTCTCAGTTCTGCATAACTGTGAAGACAGTTTAATCAGCCTTCTTGGCTCATCTACTTAACTAGGAAGATTGTTTCTGTATAACTTATTACACTCACTCACTTGATTCTCAAACAACACTTGTGAATCAGAGTTCTTGTATTTCAGGATAATTTTAAAAGGGTCACAATTCTAACCCCCCTTCCTTGTGACACTGGTGACTTCAGAGGCTACATATTCGCACGAAGAACGCAAGGCGACTCCCCGGAGGCGAAGTCAGCCTAGGAAAATAAGCCAAAATCTAAGGTAAAAGCTAATGCTTTAAGAGTTAAAGTATTACGAAACTAACCTCTTTTGCAGAAAGACCTTGGTTCGCGAAGGATGATGAACTCGGAACGCTAAAGGACGATCTCGCGCGACGAGGTTAATCTCGGACGGTGGTCGGAAAGTCTCTCTCTCTCTCTCTCTCTCAGCAAAGCTATAGGCAAAGAATCTCAAGAAAATTCAGGCAAAGGGGCAAATGAGCGCGCCACTTCACAGGAAGGCGAAACAACGCCTCTCTCGGGGTATACTTCATCCATTTTGCGCGAGAAGACTGCTCTAGACCTGCGAAACAACACCTCCCAAACGTCACATCGTTGTCGCGCCATCCACAAATCGACACGTGGCATTATCATCACGACTCTCTGACTTCGACAGACTCAAGCCGAGGCCGACCTCAATGTTCAACCTAAACTTGGGGGGCCACCGGGGCTAAAGTCCCTTCAGAAGCTGGGCCTGGCCCAATACAACTCTGGAGCACGGCCCAAACGCGCGCCCCGCAGCGGACTCCCGCCTCCAACGGTTAGGATCTTCTGCCCGTATCCAACGCTCTTGGTACGCCTTCTTCCTCTATAAATAGAGGTACAACCCTCCTATCCCGGTATTGTGGGACATACTCTACATTATGGACTTCTCGTTCCATAACACTCTCTCTCTTTTTCCCTAAATCGGCCTCATACTGACTTGAGCATCGGAGTGTCTTGTAGGTACCCCACCCGACGTGGATATGCAAGCTACCTCGGACTGGCCGAGCTTCATCTTCAACCACCAAGGCCTGATCCTCCTCTCTTCGAGTTCCAGGTACCGAACATCTATCATCTCCTCCACATCTCTCACACTCATTCGAAGCTTTGGAGAGTTTTGAGAGAGAAAAATTTGACACCATTTTCCTCCATTAATCCCCCACTTCAAGCTTTTATTTTTCATGTATAATTCATCATTTTTGACGCTGTGAAGCAAATGCTATAGCGTCATCAAGTCGTTCATGACTAGAAGCTCATAGAGTGTATCTTTTGCAACTGTGTATTATCATTTTGCTTTTGGTAATATGAGCACTTTACTTTGTAATTATAACGAAGTAGAGAGTGACTTGCATTATTAGTTTAGTGTTGTTTGATGTTTTAAAGTTAGTGATAGTTAGTTTTTTTTTTTTTTATTTATTTATTTTAAAAAAAGAGTTTTTAAAGGGATATTTTAGGGATATCATATTATGTGGGGTATGGGGGTTGTGAAAAAAACGCAAGCAAGCTTCTTCTACCTGAAAAGTGGAAGAACTTAGAAACAAGAGTAATGGCACCGCGCTCTGAAAAATCGCAGAAGGACAAGAAAAACGATAAGCCAAAAATTGGAAAAGCTTCGAAGAAAATATTCAAACCAAAGAGGGAACAAAACAACACCGCGAAGACAGAAGCACTCTCTTTGCAACTCGAAGATGAGGTTCCCGACTTTCCCCCAGGTTTTCAATAATCCTTCTCTTGTTATAATAATTTTCTTTATTCCTAATTTTTTGATTTGAACAAGTTTAAAATGGCATTTGGTTTGTGTTCCTCTTAGGTTTTGTGAAGCGAAGTGATTATGATGAGTTTGGGGAAGAGAATCACTCGAAAAAGGGGAAAAGAACTTTCAGCAAGAGTGATGATTCTGCAGGTGACTGCGGCTCGCTTTCTGGTGAAGGTATCACCGGAAAATTGCCGCGGCGTGTGAATAGAATTACTATCAAGGTAGCATGCAGCTATTTTTTAAATGGACGATCCTTGTTATTTTTATACCTACTTCGTATAGTTATCAGCTTTATTTAATTTTGGCTTAATTACTTTTTGGTCCCTATTATGATCAACTTGTGAATTTGGTCTCAAAACTTTTTTTTTTTTTCACGATTTTGGTCACTATTTTCCGAATTTCTAAAATCAAAGTCATCCCTAATTTGGTGAAACTTGTTCTTTGAGTTGTCACTCACTTAAACTATGTGGCGTGACAAGCTGTCATGCCATGTTGGATAATGAATTAAAAAAAATTAATTTTATTGATTTTATTATAAGAATTGATTTTTAATTTTAATTCTTCATGTTCTTCATTAAATGAAGGGTATATTTGGCATACTATCATTAAGTGGGATTCAAAGAGTCGGATTTTGCTTATATTTTGGTATAACTTAAAGAGCCAAATTTGCTTATATTTTTTCACCGAGTATAGAACTAGGAAATTTCTGGTTATATTTATTCCATGACATATGAAATAAACTGTTAATAATAGTTTAATTCCCTTGTTTTATTTGGATTATTGATGTCATGCCTCGAGATTATTTGTTCCTGTGTGCGTCCTGGGCTTAAACTTTTCTGCTTGTTCATGTATGCCAGAATATAACTCCTGGTATGAAGCTTTGGGGAGTCGTTGCTGAAGTAAATGCTAAAGACATTGTAGTTAGTTTACCGGGGGGTATGCGTGGCATAGTTCATGCTTCAGATGCGCTGGATCCTATTTTTGATGACAAGACACAGGTTTGCAATAAGTTTTTCCATCGAATTCTCATTTTTAATGGGTCAACAACAATTTCCAAGTATTTTTTCTTTCTTTTCTTTTCTAATTTGTGCATCAGTTTTGGCTCACCTTTCTGTTTCTGTATCCCTCTCTATCATCAGGCTGTAGAAGGTTTCCTTTCTCGTGTATTTTGTGTTGGGAAGCTAGTTTCCTGTGTTGTACTTAGATTGGATGATGACAAGAAAGAGAAAGGAAGCAGGACAATTTGGCTTTCTTTGCGTCTTTCTTTATTGCACAAGAACTTCAACTTAGATGTTGTTCAGGAAGGCATGGTATGTCATTATTTTATGTATCCAATTATTTGTAATTAATGCTACTTTTTAAATCTAGGTTAGGATTTTGATTCCTTGACCCATCTCTATGCATCTCAATTCTCAAGGTATGGAAAAAGGTTACGAAAATCTTTATACATATGAATGATCAATATTTTCAACAACAGTTAAGAACTCTGGCGAAAACTCTTGAGCTTAGATTTTTTTTGAATATACCATAGTCAAATTGATTTCTAGTCTCTTACTATTAGGATTTAATACCCAGTGCATTGGCTTATTGATGATTTATATATTGTAGATTATGTATTGATGACTTGTTTTATGTTTTCTTCTCTTGCTGATGTTTGCTTCCTAAAATGAAGTTTTTGCATAAAAAAATATTGGATTCTGATTTTTCTGTTTGTAAACAAACCTTTTAAATCTGTGATATTGTGTGTTTGCTAATTTTAATAAAGAAGTATGCAATATTGTGTATAGATGTCCAACGCTCCAAGAACATTCTGAACTTTTGAATCAGCTTATTGAATTCTAACATTGCCATAATGACAATTGCAATGTGTTTCAAATTATAGTTTGGTGTTGTTCTTTATCCATATGCCATTTTCAGCAGCTTTTAAGTGTCGTAGGACCTATTCGAAGGATGAAATTTTTGATTTTGTATACCATACTTATGTATATGCAGGTCCTTGCTGCATATGTGAAAAGCATTGAAGACCATGGTTACATTCTTCATTTTGGTTCGCCTTCTTTCACGGGATTCTTACCTAAAGGTAGCTCTTCTGTTGAACATCAGTAAACTGTTGCGAATTCGTGTTGGTTCATCTTGCCTTGCATGCGCTAAATCTATGGGTTTTTGCCCCTTTTTGTTTAAATGTTTGCAGAAGGCTGCAGTGATGAAGTTAAAATTGGGCAACAAGTGCAGGGTTTGGTTAAGAGTATTGATAAAGTTCGGAGAGTGGTTCACCTGAGTTCCGACTCTGATACAATGTCCAAAATTGTGGTATGCTTTCTCTGTATTAAGTTGTCTAATGGGTGTATTTTTTTTTTTCTTTTCTCATTTTCCCTTATGATTATTCTATTACTTTGTGCATTTGACACAGACCAAGGATCTTAGAGGTATGTCAATTGATCTCCTGGTTCCAGGAATGATGGTTAATGCCCGTGTGAAGTCAGTTCTTGAGAATGGTGTAATGTTATCATTTCTCACATACTTTACTGGAACTGTAAGTGTATCCTGCTGTTGTTGTAATATGAATTCATTAAGAATATTTATAGAAACTAGATAGATAACCATATCAGGAAATATGGGAGACCAAGCTCCTTTGAAGCAGAGGTAGGCCTCTGTTAATGCAAAATGCAAAAGAAAGTGCAGCAGTGGATGTATTCTGCAGTGAAAAGAATAGTCCCGCCCACTGCAATCCTTACTTAATGCTTCCCTCTCTTGCCTTTCTCCCCCACTCTCATCTTCTATTCTCGTCTCAATTCTTTTCTCTCCCCCCCTTCATCTTCTATTCACGTCTCAATTCAGGTTTCCCTCATTTACTGAAACACATGACAGCTGCCTACGTTACCACTTTCTCTTTCTCCCCAAACTAACCCTTCCCATGGCAGATTCTCTCCAGGGGGCATTTTGATTTTTTTACTCCAATTCCTTTATTGCCCCTCCTTTCATTCACATGTGACCCAATATTTCCACTTAGCCCACTCCGTGTTCTTTTTTTTTTTTTTTGTTTCCTCGTATACACATGTATCTGGGGTCTGTCTGATAGTTTGAGTAAATAAAGAATGTTTCTTAACAAACCTAATGTGCCCACAATTAGTTTTTGGAATTTTTTGATTGCAGGTTGATTTGTTTCATTTGCAAAACATATATCCTGCGGCAAACTGGAAGGATAAGTATGGTGAATCTCACAAGGTACTTCTGAATTTTACCTTTGGTTGCAACTTTTACAACTTGGACTGAAGTCAAAGTTGCAGATTAGATTGCAGACGCAGTCCTATTTATTTGCGTGATGTTCCTTAATTCCTCTGTTGCACAGTATCTGTTTTATATTGCAAAGTTATTTAGCGCAAGACTTTTCATGCATGTATACATACTCTGATATTTAAGTGGAAAAACCGTTTTGATGTCTCTGCATGTATAGTAATAGGTTGCATTGGCAACTTTATATCTCTTATGTTCTTTTGGAGAGTGAGAAACAACATTTAAGCTTTAAAAAATGACAGGGACTAGGGAAGTTGATCTGTTATTGAATAAAAGCAATTTAGTAGAAGCTTCTTGCAGTTTAAAGCCATTTCATCTTCTCTCTTCTTCAACTGATGCTAACTACATGGCTTTAAAGCTGTTTCATCTTCTCTCTTCGCATGTTTAATTTAGGTTTGGATTTAAAAATCATTAATATATCCAATTCAATAATATGAAATATAGAAAATAAGTTTTTATTAATTTTGTATATGTTTATATTACTATTACTATTATTTTGATTATTATCCTTTTTCAGATGTTTCCCTCTTTTGAGAATAAAATATAGAAATTTTGATATTTACTGATTTAGCGGTTACTCACTGGTTTGACATCTCTGTGATTTAATATCTTGACCGAGTTGATGACTGGTCCATGTTTTATAACATTGGTTATTTGTGTTGTTTTTACCTTCTAAATTTCTAATAATCTACTGTACCTTTAAAAACCTTTGCACGTCTTGAGTTTGAGATATTGTTTATATATTTTCAACTGATGCTGTCTTTTGTAGTCTTATGTGGATCACATTCTTTTGAAGTTTCATTTCTATTCTTAACTTAAGCACCTTTTTTATGTTATCTAGGTTATTGCTCGGATATTATTCATTGATCCATCAAGTAGAGCTGTTGGTTTGACGCTGAATCCACATCTTATTCAGAACAGAGCCCCTCCTTCTGTGAGTATTGTAGTCTTAAATTGGTAGCGCTCTAAGTTTGGGATGTACATCCAATGAAATAGACTATTTTCTCTTCAATTGTTCCAGTAATAATCATTTGATGTGACTATTTTTGCATTTGGTGCCTAGTGCTTCCAAATTTAGATTGTTATTGAATATGATTTGGACCGTCTCTTGTAAGCAATGAAAAGCAAAATATAATATGGTGCCTATGAAAACTTGTCCCACTTTCTAGCAAAACTAAATGACCAAACCAAACACACAAATGTATTAACAGAAGAAAATTCTCCAACGTCTTTAATTAAGTTGGAAGGGTTTTCAAGGTAGAGGATCCTCACAGGTCTCTACTAGAACAATCTGTCATTTCTCATGAACCAGTTTATCCAGTACACACAGGACCCGAGCTATAATGTCTTTATTCTTTTTGTTAAGTCATGAGAAGCCTAAAAGAAGGCCGAGTTCTCAGATAAAAGGTGTCCTCTAAAACCTCATTGAGCCTTACCGATATGGTGATTTGAATAATCATATGAACATAGGATTTCCATGGTAAATAATATTTCTATTTCATTTCGTCATTATAGTCTGAAAACGCTTTAGTTCCTGGTGTTTCTGTTATGTTTAGCTGTACCGATATAAGCAGTAGTTTATACCTGCATTGCTAAGTTCCTTGGGTTGTCTGTAGTAAGCTTTTCTTCTCTTTGTGAATGCTCTCTCTCTCTCTCTCTCTGTATCTCTCTCTCTCACACACACACACGAACATACACAACTGTTGGTTTGAATATTTTCTTAAGGTGGTATTCTGTTTATTGAAGTTAATAATCATGTATGCCATGTTAGACTGAGGAATTGACTTTGTTGTGCAGCATGTTAAAATTGGAGATATATATGACAACTCAAAAGTTGTCAGGGTGGATAGAGGATCAAGACTATTGCTTGAAGTTCCATCAATTCCAGAGTCAACCCCAGCTTTTGTCAGTGTATGTATCTTCTCTATAAGTTTTAACGATGCATACCTTTTGTAGTATGATGTCTGAATGGTCAACAGTATTACAATAAAATCAAGCCTAACCCTACCAGAACAACATAAGAATGCGTTAGACCTCTTATTAAGAAACAATACAACAGGAGGGTGGAACATTAGTATGCATAGTTGCTGTTAGTTTTAATTGTAGGAATTAGTATATGTTGCTGTTAATTAAAACTAGCAGTGGCAATTATGGTTTATGTTGTTGTCCGTTATTTGGAAGGTATGGTTTGTGTGTTGTCACTTATTTGTCTATTGCTGTAGGAATAAATAAATAAATAGAGAAAGAGTCAGGGAGGGAGGTTATGGAATGGTTATTGGCCGGTTATTGTGAGGGAGAGGCTAAGGCTCTCAAATCCTTGTAGTAGGATTGTCAAGAGTGCTATTTCTGTGTAATTAATCTGTATTTGAGTGTGAAATTCTGTAAGACTGTTACTGTTATGAACAAGAATCAGTGTTTCATTCTATATTTACTTCCTTTTGATATTAGTTATCAGAATGATAGTTGAATTTATTTTGACAGATATCTGATATTGCTGAAGAGGAGATCCAAAAGCTTGAGAAAAAGTACAAGGAAGGAAATAACGTGCATGTGCGGATCCTTTGGTTGAGGCCCTTGGAAGGACTTGCTACAGGAGTTTTGAAAGTTGTAATCGTACTTCCATTATATTTAATTAATTTGTTAAAGATGATAACTGATAAGCATCTCTAATTGAATGACTGCAGTGCTTTTTATTGCAGCACATTCTTTTTATCATCTTAAGAAGTTCTTTTTTGTTTGTAAAATGGGTTGGAGTTTAATCAGACAAAACTGGCCTTGGCATTCAACATCCTAAAACAGTTCTTTTTTATGGTTCTGTTAGGGAAATAGTAAACTAGATGTTTAGCAGACAAAATTTGTGGAGAAAAGATAGTGAGAATTCTTTATTGATATGAATGTGAGAACAATACGGCAAGGGTATGGCCTTGAACCGTCCCAGAGCACTGCTCCTACAGAGTTGTGATACTCTGTCCAACAAAAGATTAGTGAATACTGTTCATGCCTCCCTATAGGAAAATAAACTCTGATAGCAGGCCTTATGTTAAGAAGGTCTACTATAGGAAGAATAGAGACTCAAATACCACTTAGGGGGAGGGTATTATTGTAAAAACAGCTGGGAATATATGTAGTATAAATAAATAGCAAGTAGAGTCTCATAACAGAATTAGTTTTTTGACAGCTATAACAAACACTGAAACTCAAAACCAGATATGATTGCTATTCCTTTGTAGATTCTTTGATTCAATAACAGTTTCCCCCTTTGAATTAGTTGATTCTATCAACTGGTATTGGTATCAAAGCAATTCGATCTAACAAGTATTCAGGGTGCGCCAGAAAAACGATTCAACCACGATGGATCCAAGATTCGACAAATTGGAGCGAAGATTCAAGAATCCGAGGCGCGCAATCAGCGCCGTTTGGGCGAAACAATCGCTCGCATGGAGGAATTTTTCAAACGGAGCAATTGAGGAATTTGGGTCAAATGGAACCCGGGACCAAACAGAAAGAGAAAGGGGCTAGCGGTGGATGCAACGGCGACGGGAGCGAGAGATTACGCAAGATCAATCTTCGATGTTCAACGACGATGATGCAACCGGTTGGCTTACCAAAATCGAACGCTTCTTCAAGGTTCGCAAGATTGACGAAAGTGAAAAACTGGACGCTGCGTTAATGGCGATGGAGGGAGAAGCGTAATCGTGGATGCAGTGGTGGGAGGCGAACAATGTCAAGTGCTCTTGTGGATTGGCCATGAAGAGAAGGAGGAAGAGGAGGAAGAAGAAATTGTATGGGAAGTTACCATGAAGAGCCTCCATCTTTATAGTATGGCGGGATTACCTTCCAAGTGCTCCTTCATGTCGAAGGGATCAATAGTCATGTTGGAAGTCTTTGGTATTGGTTGATTGTGGTGCCTCCCACAATTTTGTGTCTAACAAATTGGTTGCAACATAGGGCTTAACAGTTGAAGAT
Source organism: Oxytropis ochrocephala (assembly GCA_020916435.1). NCBI lineage: Eukaryota > Viridiplantae > Streptophyta > Magnoliopsida > Fabales > Fabaceae > Oxytropis > Oxytropis ochrocephala. Next base: position 87,646,667 of record CM037089.1, on the reverse strand, counting down.
ACTTCTCCATGCTGGGTGAAGATTGGAAATGGTGAAAGAATCATGATTAGAGGAGTGTGTAGAGGGGTGGAGATCACTCCACAGGGATTGCTAGTCAAGGTGGACTGCTATGTCTTTCCACTAGATGGAGAAGATATTGTGCTGGGATTGATTGGCTAGCGAAATTGGGGGACATTAAAGCCAACTTCAGAGACATGACATTGAAAGTGAAGGTTGGTGGAGAAGGCCTATGCTTGAAGGGGGACCCTTTATTGTCTAGAAGAGAGGTTGTTAGAGAATACACATGATTGAATATTAGTTAGATTAATATCTCTTTGTATGTTATGTTTTCAGTTGTGCAGTTATAGTTGTGTAACTGCCTAACTATAGGTTAGTTAGAAACTAAGTTAGTTAGAATTCTACTTCACTTGTAATCTGCACTATATATAGTGCCTCTCAATGTATCAAAGCAATTCAATAGAATATACAAATGAAATTTTCACATTCTGATATCAAGTTTAACAGAGGTTAATGCTAAACAAATCATGAAGGAGCTACAGGATCCTGAGGAGGTGAAGCCTGACCAAGGTTGCATGTGACTTAGACCTGTCAGCATAAGTAATGGTGTGAGGTGTTTTAGGAGGAGATAATTTAGAAAGGAGTGAAAGATTACGAGATATGTGATCAGATGCACTAGAATCTAAAATTCATGGTCCAAGGGACTCAGAATGGGAAAGATAGAGCGTAGAATTACCCATGTGAACTACAATTGCAGAAGCGACAACAGATGAAGAAGAAGATGCTTGTTGTGGTGCCTTATATTGAAAGAACTCCTTATATTCACTGGCAGAGAAAAGACTGTCTCCCTCAGACCCTGAAGATTGGGCCACATTAGTTGTTTTGTCCAAAAATCCATGAAGAGAATAACAACGATCTTGAGTGTGTTCATCGCTCTTACAATATGAGAATAGAGATCTCCTCTACCACCTCCGCCACGACCAAAGACTCTCTACGACTACGCCCTCGACCTCGCGCGGTCAAGAACACATTAGATATCAATATTGAAGACTCTATTGGCGATGGAGTACTAGTGCTACCCGATGCTTCTGGAGAAGGGACTCGGAGCAAACTGTCAAATAACGCCTCCAATGTGGGGATGTCAGAATTAGTCAATGTCTGGTTCCGAATCGATTCAAACTCCTAGTGCAATCCATGTAGAACAAACACCATAAGCATATTATCTAGTCTCTCTGTCATCTTCTTCACATCCTCTTTTAACAAAATCAACTTAGCTTCCTCACAGATTTAGTACTCTTAGAGGCTTTAGTCGTACAATGGATGTAGGATTTCTCACTCTCAGGAGTGCTTAATTCTTACGATTGTCTTCCCTGCTTCTTAATTCTTTTGATTGTCATGAGTGCTTCGAAACAAATGTTTAAGAAATTAATCTTTTATGGAAATCTAAGTAGCTATAATTGTTAATTTTGAGGTTTCTACAAATGTTTTAGTGCTTTGTAAATGCTATAATGCATCTGGTTCTTGGCATTTTGGCTAAAACTTCATTTTTCAATGAACTTGCTGTTTATTTATAATGCCATTTAGTTTGATGCCAGCCTTTTCATTAATCTTCTACATTTATGGTCTCTATGGTTTCCGCTTCCATTATTTGTTTTCATTTGGCATTTTCACTTTTAATTGAAGAAATGCCACCTTGCTTTTATTTTGTTCCTGTTTAAAGCCCTTTATATGAAACAGGCCTTGAATATTTCAAAAACTACATGGTGGGCTCTCCATTGTTATCTTTTTCATGAGTACTTTTGACTGGAGTGTCTGCCACATAATCATGTGGACTGGGGTGTAACTGGGCACGTTTACTTATTTGAGTTAGAGTCAACAAAATTAATATTATATGTGATGATTATTCTTTGAGAACTACTCTAAAACTCTAACATTGTCCTTATGTACAAATTAATAATATTTGGCGTCCATTATTTTTTGATAAACAATAAGCATTAGATGTCCAAACTGAGCAAGTCCGTTGTTTCCATGTATTACTATTTCTGCATTGATATGATATGATATCATATACAGTGAGATTTCTTGTAGTGTAGAATAATGTAAACTTGGTAGGATGTTTTCAGTTGATAATCTTTATATTATCACATCATGCAGGCTAGCGCTCTTGAAGAAGCAGTGTTTACTCATTCTGATATCAAGCCTGGGATGGTGGTGAAGGCCAAGATTCTTTCCGTTGACAGCTTTGGTGCTACAGTGGAAATTCCTGGTGGTGTGAAGGCACTTTGTCCTCTTCGACATATGTCTGAATTGGAAATCGCAAAGCCTGGGAAAAAATTTAAGGTTCTATTGTAGCTACGTATGCATTTTAAAATTGTCATTTTGTGGTTGTTATTGGTCACAATGTTGAGTTGTTTTGTTGCAAGGCTGAGATGGGATAAGCGAGGCATTTGTATCTGAAGTCTTTTCCTTGATTTGGGACAGGTGGGAGCTGAATTGGTCTTCCGCGTGATTTGTTGCAAGTCAAAAAAAGTGACAGTTACAGACAAGAAAACACTTGTATGTTTCTACGTGTAAACTCTTCTCCAATTTGTTTGAATAGGGTAGTAGGGACACATACCAATCCGTACAGCCTGACGGAAATAACCTCCCAAGAATCGCTCCAAGATTCTTCTTCTCCTCCACGGAGGGGATGACTGAAACCACTCCGTTAACCTCTTCGACTTCTCTGTCGGCCTCAAGGGGAGGCCAGCCTCCTTCGCAGCAACAAAAAGCAAAAGTCCAAGGATGACGGAGCATTCCAGGACTCACCCATGGGTTTGGATGTTGATAAAAGGGAGGGTATGGACTCCTAGGTTTTTTGTTTTGGGCCTGCGTGCCTCCTCTCTTTTGGCTTTAAGCCCTTTTGGGTCAAAAAAAAAAAACACATACCAATCCTTCAACATTTTTCGTTTTCCATTTTTTTTGCTTAGGTCCAAATGCTAATATTTTTCTTTAAAACTTTCGTTATCTTGTATCACATTATATTGATGTGTTCTTGTAAGCTTTAGATTCCATGTCTCAACTACGGCCTTCAGGTGATGTATAAGTAAAATAGTACTTGTGTAGGGAGGTATTAAAGAAATGACATGCACAAATATTCCATTTCTTGTGCACATCTTTTAATGTGCTTGTTTATTTCTTCTTTTTCCTCAATGAGTAAGAAATTTCGGGATTATTTCTTAATATATTTGCCGGGTTTTTGTTCCATATTAAATTTTGAAATCAGACATATTTTAATTTTACAGGTAAAATCAAAACTAGGTATTATTAGTTCCTTTACCGATGCAACTGATGGTTTGATAACTCATGGATGGATAACAAAGATCGAAGATCATGGGTGCTTTGTACATTTTTACAATGATCTCGAAGGATTTGCTCCCAGGCAAGTCTCTGACTTGGTTGTTGATTTGTTCTCCAAATTCAAAACTATTGATAATTAGGTCTTGATCACTGTCAGTTATATTTTGATGTTTTCTTAAATTTTGAACTTATAGTCATTGGGATTTCATCTTAATTTTTTTATCTCTTTCTCTTGATTGACACATCATCTTTAAGATGTACCATTCACTTGCCATTGGTATATCATGGTATTTTTAAAAGTACAAAATCATTTCTTTTCCTGGAACAAGATAAATAACAAGTCTAGTTGTGTGACCAAAATTAATTTCTAAAACTCTAATGAAGGGTTTTCTTGTCTTTGCTCACGATATGCAATTTTTTCTGCAATAGTTATTGTCTTTTGTTTATTTGGTCCAATGGTTTTGAAGGACGTGTCATTATTTAGTACTATAATTTATTTATTCTGCTTTTGATTTCTGTTGCGGAAAAACTTAACCATGCTTAAATTGACTTTTCTGCATGTTCACGCGTGTGTGTGTACTCTAGTTTGTTATTGGATTGTAATGTGAAGTACTGTGTTCAATATCTGTAGTTCTTCCCTTTCCCTGAAATAATAATTAGTTCTGTCTTGGGGTAATCTTTATAAGATGATTTAATTATTTTTAGGCAAAATAAGCATCCGAGTCCCTTAACTTATTTTCCGTTTTTCGCTTAGGTCCCTTAGCTTTAAAAAGCTAATATTTAGGTCTCTTAACTTTTAAAAACGTTTCACCGTAGTCCCATTTAACATTTTTAAACTAACAATGTTAATCGCCTATTACGTGGTTGTTTAGTTGCCGACGTGGGCATGCCACGCCACGCCGATTTATTTTAGGCAAAAATAGCATCCGGGTTCTTTAACTTATTTAAGTTATTTTCCGTTTTAAACTTATGTCTCATTAACTTTAAAAACTAATGTTTAGGTCCCTTAACTTTTAAAAACGTTTTCACCGTAGTCCCATTTAACGTAAGGTGTTTAAATTAACAGTCGTCATCACCATTATGTGATCATTTAGTTGCCGACGTGGCTTGTGTTTTTTTTTTTTTTTTTTCCAAAATTAATTTTTTATTAATTGTTTGGCTTATGTTGCGCACACATTATTTATAATTAATTTTATTAAAAAAAGAAATTGTATGCTAATTCCTTGAACCACAAATCTGCCAAGATTCATCATCTTCCTTCTTGATATCAAGCTCTTCTTAATCACCAAAACCCAAAGAACAGAGAAATGATTGAATCCATGGCAACTTAACCCAAGATCCCATTCTCGTTTCTGTCTTATCTAACATTCTGTCTTCTTTTTTTCAGATTCGCTTTTCACCTCTCTCATCATCATCTCTTCATCTTTTTTTTTTTTTTTTTCAAATTTGTTTCTATTCTCTCTTCATTTGTCTCTAGAATCGCTTCATGTCCTCTCTCCCGCCATTTCTGTCTTCATCTTCTCTCTTTAGAATCGCAACAACAACAACAACAACATTGATGTAGATTTGAGTTTTTGTTCTTCGATTTGGGATTTAGGGTTCTGTTCTTCAATTTCTTTTTGATTTTTAGGGTTAGATTTCAAATTTGTTTTAGGTTTTAGGGTTAGATGTGGATTTCGTTTTGTTCTTCAATTTCTTTTCTTTTGTTCCTCTGATCTTCACTTTTAGAGTTAGATTTTGATTTTGTTCTTTTGTTCTTCTTTGTTTCACGTTTGATGGAGGGGAGTTTGATTTTGTTTCTTTTTTGTTCTTGGAAGTATCAAGTTGCTGATAGTTAGGGAAAAACGTAATGCACTGGGATTTTAAAATAAACCTGACGTGGCATGCCCACTCAGCAACTAAACAGTCATGTAATAGATTGATTAACGCTGTTAGTTTAAAAACCTTAAATGGGACTACAGTGAAATGTTTTTAAAAGTTAAGGGACCTAAGCGAAAACGGAAAATAAGTTAAGGGACCCCTGATGCTATTTTGCCAAAAAAATACAAGCCACGTCAGCAACTAAACAGCCACGTAATAGACTGATTAACGTTGTTAGTTTAAAAATGTTAAATGGGACTACGGTGAAACGATTTTAAAAGTTAAGGGACCTAAACGTTAGCTTTTAAAGTTAAGGGACCTAAGCGAAAACGGAAAATAAGTTAAGGGACCCCGGATGCTATTTTACCTTATTTTTATTTCTATTGTATTCCTCGGGGTACTTTCATTTAGTGATAATAAAAGTTTTCTTCTCCCTTGAGAGGAAAGATTAACTTGGTCAATTTCTTGCATTGTTGGTTGGCCTAATTTAGCGTGGAAGAATCTTCAACTTTTCAAGTTTTTTTTTCTCTGTTATTGAAAACAAATTTACAGTATGCTGCAGTATGTTGGCTACATTCCACTATTGATGTGAATATTATTGCTATTCTCGGTTCATTTATGATTCTACCATCAATACTTACAAATCTCATTTAAGAACAGATCTGAATTCGGACTAGAGCCTGGTGCTGATCCAGGTGCAGTGTATAATGTTGGGCAAGTTGTCAAATGCCGAGTCGTTAGTTCCGTTCCCACTTCTCCGAGGATCATCCTTAGTTTCATCATAAAGCCCACAAGGTTTGCTTCTTTTTACTTTTTGTTTTATTTGTATCCTACATTTGCATATTCCTACCAATTTTTGTAAGTGTATAATTCTCTTTGTTTAACATATCAATAAAAATTTGCTGTTTCTTACAAATTTTTGAAAAACGAAATAAAAACATGGTGGTGGTTATGTAATTAAAAGTGCAAATAGAAAATAGAAACAGATTATTGAAGATATATTTGTAAGCCAAACTGACCCTTAATCATCCTCCCACCCTAAACAACATTTTTAGTGCTTTTCTGAAATATATTGAGGGCTCTTAGAATGTGTGTTACGCCTAATTCAACCCCACAAAACCGACTTTTAAGGTGAGGGTTGTCCTTTCAATATATAATACTCTTTTGAGACCTTATCACTAGTGAATGTGAGACTTGGGTTTCTCCCAATACACCCCCTGACGCTCAGCACTATCGGGCTTGGTGCGTTGATAATGATGGTGGGTGGTCCGAAGGATTTAGGATAGGTTCTGATCCCATCTTAGAATGTGTGTTGGGCCTAACTCAAACACACAAAACCGGTTTTTAAGGTGAGGGTTGCCCTGTCGCTATATACTCTTTTGAGTCTTTATCACTAGTCAATGTGGGACTTGGGTTTCTCCCAATATATGGTTAAAATATACATACCAGCACTTCTCAGGATTACATTTGTTACAAATTAAGTCTAATCATGTGATGTATGACAATTCAAATGACAGGGTTTCTGAAGATGATACGGTTAAATTGGGTAGCGTTGTTTCGGGAATTGTTGGCAGAATAGAATCTAATGCGATATTTGTTGATATCAACAAAAGTAAAAGTGGTTTCTCTGAAGGAAAATTATCTTTGGAGCACTGCGCGTATCATCGCGGTAAAAATTCCCTTGTGCTTGATTAAGGCTTTCCCATTGTTTGTCTCTCCGAATATAATTTCTAATTGTAATTTGTAATTACTTACAGCGCAAGCTACTTTGATGAAGTCAGTATTGAAACCTGGACATAAGTTTGATCAGCTGCTGGTTCTAGGTACATTTTTAGCAAGTTCTAAATTTCTTTCATCTATTTTCTCTTCCAACTGGTTTCAGGTACAAATGTGTTCTAAGTCTCTTATTACTCACCATAAATTACAAGATACAAAAAAATATATAAAAACCCAACAAGTGGAATCAAAGCTCATTGGTGTTTGACTCAATAACAATCCTTACTCTCATAACGAGTTGCATACAAATGAGCCGAGACTCACTTTGAGGGATAGATTTTTTTTGATAACAAAAGGAAAAAGAAAAGAGAAAGGAGACAAAGGCCTAAACACGAACAAACTCAACACTAGTGGCATTAGCCAACAGGTGCGGGGTGAGCTCAGAGGGAGGGGAGTCTAAGACAATCCAATGATCATTGTCAGAAGCTCCTGATATAGCTAAAAAATCAACACACACATTTCCTTCCCGAAGCGTATTAATCACAAACACTTACCAATCTCAATGAAGAAGGTCTTTGATGTTCTGAACAATTGGTGCATACTTGCTCCACATGTTGACTTTTGAGAGTCCGAGTAGCACGCCAACAAACAATGTGATCTTGCCCACGTAAAACAGAGACCGTTGTACAAGGCTAGGAGTTCAGCATGGAGGTTATTAGAGATGCCAATATAGGCCATAAAACCACCAATCTAACCTCCCAATATTGCCAAGGTTACTACCATCAACATTCAAAATGATATCATTGTCCTTAGAGGGGTGCCAGGAGACCAACCTAGGCAGGCTTGGAGAGGACACAAAACCAAAGAAACAATTCTTGATGGAGGCTGCAAAGTTTAAAATCTTTAACTTGAGAGAGTAGATGTTAATTGTTTCATCAGCTAAAAGAGTTGCATTCTGAGATCTCCAAAGCCACCACACAGAAGAAAGGAAAATATTAGGATTGGTGCCTTTGATGCCAAGCATGAACCACTCCATAGAATCAACCACATTATGGAACAAGATTGAGTCAAAGCAAGAGACCTCCAAATATTCTTAGCGTGATTACGGTCCCTTAAGCAGTGCATGACTGTTTCATTTCCAATCCCACATCTTTGACAAGAAGCAGAGTTCAACATTCCCCTGCAATGCAACATGCTTGCAGTAGGGATTGAATTATGAGATGTTGTCCTAATCAAAAATCTAATCTTCTCGGGTCCAAGGAGAGACCAAATCCACTTCCAAGATCTAATGTCCTCAATTCTAGGATTGAGATGCCTCTTATCACGAAGCCAATTATATCTAGATTTTGCATTGTACTCCCCATCTAAATTATAATCCCAAATCCAAGCATCGTCCATTAATATGCCCAAGAACCTAATGAGGGAGATGAGTATAAAGGATTCCAAGCTTCCAACCATCGCTGTCATAGAGATCGGAAACTCTGAGGTCAATGTCGTGGATGTTTGAGATCATACTAAAATAAAAAGTTTTAAAATGCCCTCTTGCAAATATAAATCGCTTTCTGCTTACCCTACGGGGTAAATCAGTAAAACTGCTTATACCCATTATACACTTAACATCACAATATAATCTAACAAATAGGGGTAGTAGTAAGCGATTTATATTTGCAAGGGGTATTTTAAAACTTTTTATTTTACAGGGGGTAAATGGATTATGGTGATATTTGCAGGGGGTAAATGATATTTAAGCCTATATAGTATAAAACAGAATATATTATACAAACAAATAAATCATACACAGAAAAAAATAGAATAACCCGCGATTTGGGAAGAGAGAAGAGAAAAAAAACAAAAAAAAAATAAACAAGCATGAACTATGAACGAAAGCAGAGGAAACAGAACAGAAAAAGAAAACATAAAAAACAGAGTCAACAAAAAGGAATAGAGAAGGAAGAAACCTGCGATTTGGGAAGAGAGAAGAGAGAGTTGCGAAGTGTTAAGAGAGATGAGAGGGTTGCGAATCTGCTGGTGGTGGTGGTGGTGGTGGTTGTCCATCGCGCGCACACATTGCTGAAGGCGGCGATTCTTGGAAGCGTAAAAAGAGAGAGAAAAGCGGGAGAGCGAGAGAAGAGAGAAGAGCGTGAGAGCGAGAGAAGAGCGTGAGAGCGAGAGAAGAGATAGGGAATATTAGAATTAGGGTTTCTGTGTTTTTTAAGGATTTGGGCCAAACCGGGTCGGGTTGTGTTTTTTTAAACGTTTTGGGCCCTGTTTTTTTAAAAACTTGACTAGTGTCCGCCATAACCCGCCGTGGCGCCACAACCGCCATGCTCATGGCGCCCACGGTGGCACACTGCCATAAAACCGTTTTTATGGCGGCCCTTCCAAAATCCGCCACGCCATAGCGCTATGGCGGCGCCATAACCGATTTTTAACAACACTGACTAAGATGAGTTCCAAAAAGAGGAGTTTCCATTGCCTATTCTGAATTTAAATGCATCTTTAAAAATATCCCTAGCCTTCATTATTGAATTCTAATTGTAAGAACTATTTATTTTTGAGACCTACAAAATAGACTCATTCCTCATATATTTGTCGGTCAATAAATTGATCCAGAGTTTGTCTTTCCCATAATGCAAGTCCCGGAGTAATTTTCCCAGCATAGCTGAATTGATATCACAGGCCACTCTTATTCCAAGCCCTCCATGTTGCTTAGATTTGGTAATAGTATCCCACCCAACATGATTGATGCCACAGTCTTGAGAACCTTTCCAAAGGAAGTCACGAGTGAGTCTGTCAATTTGATCACACAGTCTGAAGAACCCAGGCAACTTGCATATAGTACATTAGAATAGAGTTGATCACCGATTTGGCCAAGGTTAGCCTACCTGTTTCATTCAACAACTTTTTCTTCCATGAAGATAATCTCAAATGAATTCTTTCAATAATAAATCGAAAGTCTGTCTTAGTAACTCTCCTTTGGAACATAGAGAAGCCTAAGTATTTTTTAAAAGAAGTAGTTTCCCTAATGCCAGTGATAGTTGCAATTTTATTTCTCTTTCTATGGGGCACTCCTTTAGAGAAGAGAGACCTGGATTTGGTTACACTCACTTTAAGCCTCGACTCTTCAGCAAAAGCAGAGAAATTTCGGCCTGGGAGGCAGTGGCTTTGGAGAACAGTAAAACATAATCCTCAAAAAAGAGGTGAGAAAAGGCAGGCCCATTATGAGAAAACTTCATAGGCTTCCTTTTGCCCTCACTCACAGCTGCCAAGATAGTATGAGACAACTTTTCCATACATATAACAAAAAGATAGGGAGAAAGGGGGTCCCTTTGCTTGAGCTCTGTAGTCGGAGTGAAAGAAGGCAGGCGCTTACCATTCCAAACGATGGACAGTTGGGAGGAGGACACGCAGTTCATAATCAACATAACAATAATATCAGGAAACCTAAAATCAACCAAGCAAGACATAAAATGATGATAAGCTTTTTGCAAGTCAATTTTGTAGCCCTATCCCCCTTTTTCTTTCTAGTTTTGTGCATAGAGTGAAGGACTTCTTGAAGGACGATAGCATTATCACTAGTTCCTCTCCTAGGTAAGAAGCTGCTTTGGTAAGGATAAATAATGTGATCCAAATGAGGTCTCAATCTACTGACCAGACCTTTGGTAATGATTTTATAAAGAGTGTTACAAAGGCGAATGGGCCTAAAATCTTTGAAGGTTCTTGGATCATCCACTGCAGAAAATCAAATCAGAATTATTCTCTATTTGTTTTGTCGTTATTAGTCGTTATGAGTTATTATTAGTCATTATATGACATTATTATTCATTGTGACTATTGTAATTTTTTTCCCTATATAAACAGTGTCAAACTGTGGAAATAATATGAAAGCATTTTTCCTTTTCTTACATGCTTTCTCATATCCACTTTGGGAATAAGAGCAATAAGGGTTGTTGCTATATTTGGATCAAACGAGCCCGTTGCAAAAGCATTAGCAACAATATTAAACACATCCTCATCTATTATATCCCAAAACTGTTTAAAGAAAATACCTTGGAAATCATCTGGCCCAGGGGACTTGAAGGGATGCATATGATGGATGCCCTCATAAATCTCCTCTCGAGTTACTGGATTTGCAAGCTCATGTTTAGTTTCAAAACTAAGAATGGGGATATTAATAACACTTCCAGCATGTCTCACAACATGGCTGGCACTAGAGCTGTAAAACAAGTTCTTGAAGAAAGCTTGAGCTTTGTTTTGGAGAATACTGTCATCAGTACACCAGGATCCATTCAGGAGGGTAATGCCATGAATTTTTTTCCTCTTCCTCCGAATCACCGTTTAGGCATGATAAAGTTTCGTATTATGGTCACCAAGGAGAATCCACTTCTCTCTAGATTTCTGATACCATAGAATTTCTTCTTGCAGGAGGATTGTATCATAGTCTTGTTTAAGTAGCCTCTCCAAATAGACATGCCTAGCTGAATCAATTCTTTCCAGCGTATCCTGGATACCCTTAATACAATGCTCCAACTCCTTTCTCCAAATGCACCCAAACACTTCCTTGTTAAATATCAGAGAATCATCTCTAACATTATTAAGACCAATGACAGGGCTAGTTTTATCACGATCCCAAGCATTTCTGACCACATTACCATCGTCTGGGTGGGTGATCCAAGCTGCTTCAAACCGAAAGGGACAACTACCAAGAGTTTCAGGGAAGCCTCCACATCGGAGAAGGAGGGGATTGTGGTTAGAGTGAAAGTGACACAAAACCTCAATAAACGCATCAGGAAAGTAGTGTCTCCAATCAATGTCAACTATAGCTCTATCTAGTTTCCTAGCCACCCTAATATGACCCCTACAATTGTGCTGCCAAGTAAAATTTCCTCCAGTTGTAGGCATGTCAGTCATATTGCACTGGTCCAAAACATTCAACAAAGCATTGACACGGTTCAAGTTAAAATTCCCCCTCGTTGCTCACTAGGAAGAATGATATCGTTAAAACCCCCAATCATGAGCCAAGGATGAGAGAGATGGCTACGGAGGGAGATTAAGTAGTCGTAGAGTTCCAAGCGTCTAGAATAGGTTGGACTAGCATAGATCCCAGAGATAAACCAATACTCAGCACCCCTAGACAGCTTAAGAGTGATGGTGTTAAAATAGGTGTCGACAATTGTACAAGTGACACTACTACCATTCTGCTTCATGATATGTTGGGTATCCAAGTGTGAGGTAGTCCCTCTTGCCAAAAAATGAACAAAAATAGTATATAAGAGGCTTTATCGATTAACCTATCACTTGAAGGTTTTAGGTACAAATGTGGTACTTATTACACAACATAAAACAATATCCTTAATTTAAACGGGTTTCATCAAGACTCTTATGCAGTGTATGAAATGAAAGCTTAAATAAAATAATTTCTTTGATGCTATTTCCACGACAACAGCAAGCTTTAGTCTCATTATTTTTTGTGGTATTTTTCTTTACATAGTATCATGTATTAAGCTGATAATATAGTCAAGGTGCTCAAACTCGAGTGTAGTCTAGATAAACTCGCGGATCTTAGGTGAACTCGACTAGTAAGAGTTCACCCAACATTAAAAATAATACTAACAACACAAATGGCCCATGCATTTTGGGCTTTTTCTGAAAATCAATCTTATTGCACGTTTGCTTGTTGAAATGCGGATTCACATACTTCCAAGCGAACCAGTGCAGAAGCTAGACAAATAGCAAATTAACTATTCTAGGCATGGTGGACTTGCAACCTCGAAGAACTCTACAAGCTGACTAGACAGTTTGGTGACAGTAAATCTAGTATCATAATTATCAATTTAATGTTTTATTTTCATAGATGTCAAGGGGAACAATTTCATTCTGTCTGCCAAAAGTTCTCTAATCAAATCTGCACAGCAGATTCCTGCAGAGATTAGTCAGATGCATCCCAACTCAGTTGTACATGTAAGTGACGACGTCGAATACATGAGCTGTTTCCGGTACTTGACTGATAGAATACTAGTCTTCTAATTTATTTATTTTTAAATTTCTTTTGTGATTCTAGTATACTACTGTTGATTGTATCAAAAAAAGTATACTACTGTTGTGATTTTTCTTTTCTTTTGATATGATTCGTGTGTGGATCAGGGCTACATATGTAACCTAATTGAATCAGGCTGCTTTGTTCGTTTCCTTGGTCATTTAACTGGTTTTGCTCCTAGAAAGAAGGTATTTTAGCTCCCCCTTTCTCTCTGTTCTCTTTTCTTTATCTTGCTTCCTGCTAGTTATTATAGTTATAGTTTGGTAAATATTATTCTCTTGTTTAGGCTGCAGATGACCGGAAAACCAATATTTTGGAAGCCTATCACATTGGGCAATCAGTTCGCTGTAATGTATCCAATGTTAGTATATTTTCAGACTGTAAATTTAAATTTGTGAAAGCTTTGTGCAAGGTGGAACAATAATTGAATCTTTATTCTTTTTCTTTGTCAGGTTAGCAGTGAATCTAGCAGAGTAACAGTCTCTCTGAAGCAGACGTCTTGTTCTTCAACAGATTCATCATTCATTCAAGACTACTTTGTCATGGATGAAAAGGTATTACCAGTTATCAAATCTAATATCTATAATAGTACTATAGTATAGCCTAATTTTTATCATTCTACTTGTTAAATTGTTTTTACCTTATGTATTATGGATATATCTATCGTCGTGTTATTCTTGAACCTAAATCAAAAGCAGACCACAATGATGAGCATCATATGCCCCCACAAACATGTTAGGACCTTGTCGGCTTAGTCATTTCCTGTCTATGCCCAATATTTTGAAATATTGAAATTGATGCCTAGCTGCTGACTATTATTGTTCATCTAAATGTTCATTTATTCTAGGATGGCCTTATTTATCGTATCGAGCTGTTATATCTGGCTTTCTTTACAAAACTAGGTTTTTAATTTTTTCTGCGTAACACTTTAAATCATCTCATAAGCACCATTGAATTTTTGCAAATTCTTGCAATTTCTTCTCTTTTGGTTGTGCACTATGAAGCACGGACACCTCTTCCAAATGCTTGTGTCCTCTTTAGTTATTTGTGTGTATTCTGCAACTTATAGCCTATTATTATTATAATTTTTCTCTTAAGTTTTTTCCTCTCAAGAATTATTATCCCGTCATCTCCCTTTTCTTTAAATTCTAAATTTGTTTGCATCTTTGAATCTAGATTGCTAAATTACAAAGCACGAGCTCCGGTGCATCTGATTTGAAATGGTATGAAATATTTGGCATTGGCACAGTTGCTGAAGGGAGGGTTGAGGAAGTTAAGGATGTTGGAATTGATATTAGCTTTGAAAAGTATAATGATGTTTTGGGTTTTATTGCCAGTTACCAGTGTACGTTCTATCACTCTTACATGTGTTTCAATTGTGTTATGAATACATATGTATGAATGATTCTTATCTTACTCAAGTGCCAGTTCTAATTCTCATTGTTATGCCACCCCTCAGTAGGTGGAACTGTTGTGGAGAAAGGCTCTGTCGTGGAAGCATTGGTTCTTGATGTTGCAAAGGCAGAAGGGCTTGTTGAGTTAACTCTAAAACCAGAGTTCTTTAATAGATCTAGAGAAAAAAATTCCACGAGTAAAACCAAGGAGAAGGTTGAGCATTTTTTCCTGTCCACACCTCTTTGCCCCAATCTTAATGCACAGCATTTTTCCCCCAAAAAGGCAGATAGTGATCCTCTCGGTGCATAATTGTAATTGTAATAGTAATTATCCGGCCCATTTATAAGGCCCGCTAGGGTTAGTCTTAGTCTCTTAGAATAGACTATATATATCACTTGCACTTGTATACTAAAATACAATTGAAATCTAATTCACTTATATTTTTCTACAGGAAGCACTGGCGGACTTAATTTTGCATGAGACAGTGAATGCAGTTGTAGAAATCGTGAAAGAAAACTACTTGGCAAGTGTTGATATTGTTATTCAATTTTTCAACCTGCTGGTAAAACTTGTACATATTAACATCTGTTTTATTGAACTTGCCTATGAAGCAGGTTGTATCAATTCCTGAGAATAATTACACTATAGGATATGCACCGGTATCTGACTATAATACTCAAGGCCTTCCACAGAAATTCCTAAATGGACAGAGGTAGCACACAATTAGCTGATTAAAAGTATCTGCTTTACTTTTCGCATCTATTTTATCTCATCACCCAACCTTTATCAAAGATTCGGGTCTAAGTAATATGGTTTCAAAGAATAATGCTTTGGTGGTAAAGTGAATAGGGTAATGTGCATTTAAACCACAATGTAGAATGGTTAGTACCTGATAGCTGCCAGGCCTACGCCACCTAGGCAATTCCTCAATCAGGCTACAAATCTTCCTTTAGTACGTTAGATTGTTAATTACTTTGCAATCCTAATTCCTAAGTCCTGTTTGTAATATTATCATATGATACGGTTAATAGTAATGAGGGGCAAGATAGGAAATTTGGAAAGAAGTTTGAGAGGAGAAAGTGGAAACCAATCACTTGGGGACCACTTGCTAGCACTCACTGAGAGAGAGTAACAGAATTTCCTACGTGGCAATTCTGAATTGGGGAAGCGTATCTTGGATGATTGGAGAGAGAAGATTCCCCTTTACATGCTTGTTGCGTGAGCATTTTGCATTTTCAGGCTGGTTTTGGGATTTGGCTGGGACTGGGGCAGTAGCAGTTTTGTACTGTTCCATTCATTTTATTTCATCATCTTTGTACTTCTCATTCCAATTCAGAGAGATCCTCTGACTTGTGAACAATAATACAAATTAGCCATTCCCATTTCTTTCATCTGTGTTCTGTTTGTAACATTATACTTGGTTGGCAATGGTTTATTTGTTTGTTGCTAGTTAGTTTGATAAGCATTCAAGCACTCGGGAATCCTCTTTTTAAAAGCTACTACCTCCCTCCCATTTTATAAGTTGTTTTAGCAAAATCAATTTGTCCCAAATTGATTGTTGTTTTACATTTTCAAAGAAGCATTTAATATTCTTTTCCACTAATGCTCTTCTTAATCATGACAATTTTTTACATTTAATAAATTATTCACATTTATCTATGTAGAGAGATAAGGGTTAGACGGTAAATTAGACAACACTTTTTATAAAATCTAGACTACTAATCATTTCTCTAATGGGTGTGCCAAAACCTTAAACTACATATAAAATGGGATAGAGGTAGTAGTTGTTAAGGGGGAAAAACTAAACCACTTAAGTACTCCATCAAACATCCCATATTACTTGATATGGGACTTAGGTTTCCCATAATAGCCAAGTTTCCCTTTTAGCGTTACCCTTGAGAGCCGACGTCCTCGTCGGCTGCACTCCATGACACCTCAGTCTGAGTCACTTCACTTAAATTCCTCTTTTCGTTGATCAGAACCCTCTTTGGGTAGTATGTTAGGCACCAAAATTAACAGAGATGTTTAGAGCAGAATTTAAAGACGCAAATACTGAATTTAGGTTGAAAATGGGGAACTGTATTGATCTCTTGAAGATTACAACAAGATAATGGTGGTGGCTTAACCCACCTTTAGATTCCTTGGCTTAACCCAAACAAAAACTAAACGCACTCTAAGATATTAATTTCCAAAAAATGACAGCTATAAGGGGAGAAAACCATTATTTATAGGCTATCAAACAAGGGGGAAAAGGGAATTAACAAACTAATCAATTAACTACCCCTCTAACAAACTTAACCACCCTATAACAACCTCCTAACAACTGAAACTAACTTAACAAATAAACTAATTTTGAATTAAACAAGGGCCTAACATAGTATGCTGACAATTAGATATGATAACTAGATATGTTACCGATTGAGTACGGGAAGCCGTACTACTGGCAGCATATATTTCAGGTTTCTGAATTGTACTCTTTTTTCTTGTAATTTTATTTTTAAAAAAGATAATCGTTTTGATATATATATATATTTGTGAAGTTTTCTACAACTTATTGCTTCTCATTGGACTTATACTTAGTGTTTTACTTGGTCAGTGTTGTTGCAACTGTTATGGCTCTTCCAAGCCCTGAAACATCTGGAAGGTTGCTACTACATCTTAATGAGGTCAATGGGACACCTAGTTCTAAAAGAACTTAGAAGAATTCTAACTATAAAGTGGGATCTCTAGTTGAGGCAGAGGTATGTGGGTTTATCTAGACCATCTATAATGTATACTAGAAAATAGACCCGTGCTCCGTACGTGTTGTATGATATACACGGTGTATAACAGTAAAATTAAGTTTAAGTTTAACCAAATACATTAAAAGTGATACGTAATAAAAAACTAAATAGAAACTATGTGATATGAAAACTATATTACAGTTTTATGCTCATAAACTTAAAAAAGAAGCCTGATTAAAATAATATATCGTCTTATTGGCCGTTTTATTCTCCGCACGAGTTGTATGAAATTTGAAGTCGGGTTCCTATGTGGAATATGATAAATACCCTTCTTTGCAAATAGGATTGCAGAATTTACGTTGGAATGAAATAAAAGTAGAGAAAGAAGGAGAAGTATGGGAAGCTTTTATCGACCTCCTTGGAGGACGTGAATCTAGTTTTGAAAACCAGAGAAGAAGCCCCTTCTATTTTATCTACTCTTAAAGAGATCAAATTAATCTGCCTTCTCACCTATTATAATGTGGAATGACAAAATACCGAAACTTCATGTTTGTCCAAAGCTGGACTTTAAGATTTTCCAATATACTTTTAAGGACAGAGGACTTTCTACTGTTGTATATCTTATAATTATGGTTTGTTGCTTGCAGTGTGGATCCTGAAGATCAGTTGCACCAATCAAGGCTGGTTTTGTTGCTCGTGTTGGCCGTAGAAATTCCGGGACATGATTTTATCTCTTTTTAGCTAAATATAGACCGGTGGAATGAACCACTTCCCAACTTCATTTGTCTTTGTATGATGTAAACCGTACTTTAGTTGAGTTTGTTGCAGTACATTTTATGCTTCTATATGATGTTGATACTTGAGTATAAATACATCTTGCAATGTTATGTTTTATTATTTTGGGTTGTGTTCGGTACTGGATCTCAGGATATACCTGATCCGGGTACTTGTGTCTTGCTTCGCTTTATTTGATGGTAAGTCTCGGCCTTTGAAGGTTGAGTTCGATCAATCCGAGGTAGTATCGATTTCCACGTCGGGTGGGGTGTGTCACACGATCACACTCACGATGCCTAAGTCAGTATATGAGTGAGCAGGAAGATGTCAAAAATGGAAAGCGTACCTAGAAATGAAGGGTAGCACTCGAAATCAAGAAGGGGGGAAGTCGCTGAGGACTTCTTCCTTCGACGGGCTTGACCTGCCTATGGGCCAGCTTGGTGTCCGATTCGTGTGAGAGGGGCACTGTAGTGAGTCAGGAGCCAATGACGCAGCGTGTCTTGTTTGTCAAGAAACAAGGTTATTCGAGTCGGAAATCATTTCATTCAATAGTGGAAACAATATGATTTGTTACACTGAAAAGACAAATGCGTAATCAACTGTAATATATTCTAAGTTTGGTTGTGTTCCACGGTCTTGAATTCGGTTCTTTGGAGAGCGTTTCTAACTGGTGCGCTCCCTCACTACAAGAAAAACTGAAAATTCAAGGCAAAACTTACTGGCGGATTTTAATCCCCCAGAAATTTTCCGGCGGATATTTGACATTTGTGGGGGATTTAATCCACTAGAAACGTTTTGGCAGATTTTTGACGTTTTTGGCGGAATTATATCATTTGTGGCGGATTATAAAGTGGAAACTAAAAGGTATCGGATAAATATGAATTAGTTATTGAAGTTATTAGTTGTCCTTAAACGTTATTTGATGTTATTAGTTAGAATTTGTTCAATAAATAAATATGAATTATTATAATATATTAGTTAATATTAGTAATTAATTACTTAATATTAGTAAATAAATTAGTAGAAATAAATATTAATGTATTTAAATATTTTTTTTAACTTTTAAACTTTTGTTAATATTTTTTTAATAAAAAATACATAAATACGAAATAAAATAATTAATATATTTATTAAATTTTAATTTTTGTTAATATTTTAGAGGAAATACGAATTATATAGTTAAAAAAAAAATTATATCTATTTATTAATTATTAATTTATGTTTTTAATACTTTTTAGATAATTGTGAAATACAAGAATATATTAGTTTTTCGAAAATTCATTATATCATCATTGTTTTGATTAATTTGTTAAAGTTTATTATTATATTTTTGAAAATTCATTATATTATCATTTTTAAAAGTTGTTAAAATCTATTATATTTTGAAAATTCATTATATTATCATTTTTTTGTTTAAGTTGTTAAAATCTATTATATTTTTGAAATTTTTTATATTGTCAATTAATATATCAAAGAGTGTATGTAATTTATTTTCATTTAAGTAGTTATGATATGTAATTTATTGTTATATTTATGTGTTAAAATGTTATTTATGTTGTTAATTAATAGAGTGTTAGTTAAAATGACTAATATTAACGTTTACCATAACATAATATATAAAATGTGTTAAATTATTTAAATTCTATTTATTATATTATAATTAATTAATGTTTACATTGTTAGTGTATGTAAATATTTGTATGTGTATGTGTATGTGTATGTATGTATGTATATGATCATATGATATTTGTATGTGTATGCGTATGTATGTGTATGAGTATGTTAGTAAGAAAATATAAAGTTTGATTTATTATTTATGAAATGAAAAGTAATAGTTATTGTTTATGATAATTTTTATTGTAGTACGTAGTACTAGGATCTTGAAAACATGGATCGTAGTTGGATGTATGATCGATTATTTCCTGGAAGAATCACCCTCAACAACGGACCCCGGAGGACGCGGGCCTCATCTCGACTCAACCCCTCCGGGCAGAATCACCCTCAACAACGGACCCCGGAGGACGTACCTGCAACCGAGCATGGATCGCAAGGAAACCCTCGCCAAGAGCCCTCAGTGCAGAGGCGGCGGAGGACCTATCCTAGAACAGTACAACGGCCGCTCATCAACCGATACCGCCGAGCCGGCCGCGGCGAGATTGCGAGCCTTTGCGAGCATATCAATCGAGCCATCCTTCAAGTGCTACAAAACAAGAATCACTCATTGCGGTCGAGACGAGTTGATCGCTCAATACGAAAGAGGGTCGACCTCAGTCCGCCAGCGAGCGGCCAACGGAGAACCCTCTGCTCAAGGTCGTCCTTCTCGCCACCACCGTACGCCTCCTCGAAGGAGCGCCCCTCGCCGAGGAAGTACTTCTCGCCGATCCCCGGCACGTCGAAATAGGGCACACAGGTCGCCCCCTAGCAGGAACGTGCGCAAACGCCGTTCCCCCTCTGATTATGGAGATGAAGATCCCAGCTATCGTCCTGAGTCAGGTCGCTCGCCTACCAGGTATTCTCTCGGGGAGTTCTCCGGTTCTCAAAGGTCGAGAAGTCGATCGTGGGACTCGTATGAAGAGTTTGATGACTATCGTGATGGAGAAATCAGGGATGTCACCCAGCGACCGAGGAGCCACCATTTCGGGCGACCCAGGGGACAATCTTCTCAAATGCCACAGTCGTACGGTCCGCCAAATGGCGGTGTGTTCTACTGAAATGCCGAGTAATGGGGCATACCTTCCCATGCGACCTTTTGGGCGAGTGGTATCCCGACCGACCCATGGACCTTTAGTTAGAGAGATATGCGCGTTATCAGATCCCCGAGACTGAGAAACCCCAAATTTGAATAAATTCAACGACCGGCCATGAAGTGCAGACTCTTTCCACAGTCGCTCAAGGAACGAGCACTGGAGTGGTGGGAGAGCCTACCGCCCAACACCATCTCGTCTTGGGGCGGCTGGTTAGAACATTCTTGGCCAACTACACGCCCAACGGATGCCTGTGAGCGGCATGAAGAGCACTTGGATACGATTGTCCAAGAGGACAACGAATCATTGAGACAATACATGAGCGCGATTCAACGCCGAGGCCGAGCGGCGGTCGCGACCGACCGATAGAGATAAGCTGAAGTATCTCAAGCGTGGGATCAGACCGGACCACAGCTTTGCAGAAGAGTTCGGCCTAAATCGTTACATGGATCTGACCATGTTTCTACGAAGGGCCAACGATCATATGACCTATGAAGAAGCACTATTCGCTAGAAAGGTCGCGTCGCGCGCGCCCGAGAAAGAGCGAGATAGGTCGTTTGAAGAACAAGACGATCCTCGTGATAACAGGACAGACTAACGATTTATGAATAAATGTCAGGCGGGCGCTCTTTTTCCCCACCAGGGTTTTTACTAAGGCCCGACCTTTTAAAAGTAGTACTTTGTAATTTATTTCGCATGCCAGAATGTATGATTGGTAGCTCGCCGTGCGAGTAGCGCGAGAGCGGCCATAGGTTCTCGCCGAGTGCCATCGAAATGGCCCAAGGGTCGGCGGACCCACAAACAAGCGTAGGCCCCGGCGGTCTACAATCGAGTGCCATCGAAATGGCCCGGCGGTCGGCGGACCCACAAACAAGCGTAGGCCCCGAGCGGTCTACAATCGAGTGCCATCGAAATGGCCCAATCGAGCGCCATCGAAATGGCCCAAGGGTCAGAAGGACCCACAAACAGCGTAGGCCCCGAGCGGTCTACATCGAGTGCCACCGAGTTGGCCCAATCGAGCGTCACCGAGTTGGCCCAATCGAATGTCACCGCGTTGACCTACGTCAAGTGCCACCGAGTTGGCACAACCATCAGTGTCATCGAATGACCGAGGTCGAGCAATGACCCAATAACGAGCATTGACTACCGAACACGGCCAGAAGAGACCGGCTACAACTATCGCAATAAGGGCCGTCTAGATTGAACCTAGTAAGCCCGTTGCCAAAAATCGCAAAATGCGTCGAACAAGCCCGCTACGATAGCGGCCCGCCGAGGTCACGATCGAAATAAGCTTACGAAAAGAAATAGGCAATGCGTGACAACACTTGAACGAATTTGAGCGACCAGAGAATGATCGCACCTCCTAAAACGAGCAAGATCCAAGTAAACTTCGCTTTCCAGCATGAATGGCTGCAACCACACCTCGGCAGTGGCAACGTCCACACCTCAGCAGTGGCAGCGACCACCTCCCGACTTAGCGTAGTAGCAACCACACACTTCAAGAGATGGAGACCGATTGCGCAATGCAACCCGACCGCTTACAACACGACACGGGGCGGCGATTCAAGCCTCGGCCGCTCTTGCGACTAGGCTTGGGGGCAATCGTTCGGGTGTATCGGCAATTACAAGGGCTGCCAACAGCGATTGGGCCGTCGGCCCAGCCCAATGTAACCGGCCCAAGCACGCTGCTTGGAGCGCAATTCTCGCCGGCCGAAAACTTCGCAAAACGGTCGGACCTCACAGTATATATACGCCATTCGCACATGGCATCAGGTACGTTCTCATACCTTGTGTTATCTGCCCGAGCGACCTCTCACTAGATCGTCGGAGTGTCTTTGCAGGTACCACCCGAGGTGCTCAGCGTGAAGCCCGGACCGGTCCTTTCACTCATTCAACGACCGGCCCAGTCAACAAGACAACTACTTCAACACTTCATTGGTCAAGGTACGATCAATAATTAATTAATGTTTACATTGTTAGTGTATGTAAATATTTGTATGTGTATGTGTATGTATGTATGTATATGATCATATGATATTTGTATGTGTATGCGTATGTATGTGTATGAGTATGTTAGTAAGAAAATATAAAGTTTGATTTATTATTTATGAAATGAAAAGTAATAGTTATTGTTTATGATAATTTTTATTGTAGTACGTAGTACTAGGATCTTGAAAACATGGATCGTAGTTGGATGTATGATCGATTATTTCCTGGAAGAAGCGGTTTAAAGAGACGTTTTGCAAAAGGAGTAGAAGAGTTTATTTTTTGTGCTAAGTGTGACGAAGGATTTGCGCGAGAAGGGGGAATTAGATGTCCGTGCGCGAAATGTTCAATTCGATTTATAAAAAATGAAGATGAAGTCAGAATGCATTTGTACAATAATGGGTTTAGGCAAGATTATTGGATATGGAGTCGTCACGGCGAAGTAGCACCTGTGACGAAGGGTTGCATGATTTGGCTGGTAAAATGACGTGGCACCATGAAAATAGAAACAATTCTGGTGAATTACTTCACCCATCTGATGGTGAAGCTTGGAAGCATTTTGATCGTGTTCATCGAGATTTTGCCAGTGATCCACGCAATGTTCGGCTTGGTTTATGCTCTGATGGTTTCACACCCTATATTCCCTTGCCGGTCTTGGATACCACGCGGTAGGGGCCTTCCTAGTTTGGAGCCAACTTCCCGTCGCAGGCGTTCTTGTTTCCCACGTCGGCGTGCAAGACGGCGAGTTCCCGACGTTGAAGTCTCGATGAAAACCCCGTGATTGTAGCGTCGCGCTATTCGGGATTTGACCACGGCTTCGGCTAGCTGGGCTCTTTATCAGACCTCTTGGACCAGGTTGAGTTCTTCTCTCGTGGCTTTGTCATTTTCCTCCTTGTTGAGGGGATATAAAGTTCTCCAGGTGGATTCTCCGACTTCAACAGGTATAACTGCCTCAGTGTCGTATGTTAACTTGAAAGGTGTCTCGCCAGTGATGGAATGCGGCGTTGTCCGGTATGCCCATAGGATATATGGTAGCTCGTCGGGCCACACCCCTTTAGCTCCTTTTAACCTTTTATTTAGCCCTTTGAGCATCACACGGTTGGCTGCCTCGGCCTGACCGTTAGTCTGAAGATGTTCGACAAAGGTGAAGTGTTGTTTTATGTTCAAGTCTTCCAATGATTGTCGGAATCCCTTATCGTCGAATCTGGCCAAGATGTTCTTTTTGACGAACTTGATGCAGTTTTTAGCAAGTTATCTGTACGAGTGGTTCGGCTTCAATCCACTTGGTGAAGTAATCGACTGCAACAATGAGATATTTGACTCCGCCTCGGGCTAGTGGGAATGACCCGAGTAAGTCTATTCCCCACTGGGAGAAAGGCCATGGCGCTGATAAAGAGGTGAGCTCGGCTAGAGGAGCGTTATGTACATCGGCATATCGTTGGCAGGTGTCACATTTCCTGACCAAGTCAGCGGTGTCCTTTACCATCGTCGGCCAGAAGTATCCGGCTCAGAGGACTTTCTTCGATATAGCCCGAGCTCCCAGGTGCGGTCCAAAAATGCCTTCATGGATTTCTATGAGTACGTACTCGGCCTTCTCCCCTTCCACACATTTTAACAAGGGGGAGGAGAAACCTCGTCTTAACAGCTTGCCATCAACCACGGTGAAAGAGGTTGCCCATTTGCGGATGGCCGCAACTCTCTTGGCATCGGATGGTTCGAGGTCGGATTCAATGTAGCTCTTGATGGGTTGTATCCATCCTTATTCAATTATGGCGTGGACGTCGGACATTGAGAGGGGAGTGAGATCGACGTTGGACTTTGCCAGTTTGGCTCCACTTCTCTTCGAATTCGAAGATCCATCGACGGAGTGTCCATTGTAAAGATGCTGAATTAGAGGGGGTTGGCGTCATTTCATCAATGAAATCAGCTAGCACCTGAGCTTTGAGGGCGGATCGGGCTTCCTATTTGATGACGAATTCAGATAGCTCGACTGGCCACTTGATTATCCTACCCACTAGGTCGGGTCGATGTAGTACTTGACGGATGGGCTGGTCCGTTCTCACTACGATCTGGTGTGCTACTCTGACGGTCTCAATCTCCGACGGCTATTACGGGGGCGGCGCTACTTTCTCTATATTACGCACTGATTCGCCCCCTGTAAGACCTTGTTGACAAAGTATACGGGAGTTGTCCATCTTCAGTTTCCCGAGTTAGGACTGCGCTGACAGTCTCCTCGGTCACGATGAGGTAAAGGTATAGGGTTTCCCCTTCAGCCGGCCTCAACAGTATTGGTGGCTCTGAGAGTATTTGTTTGAGTTCAGACAAAGCGTTTTCGCACTCCTGCGCTCATTTGAATTCGAACCTTTTCTTTAAGATCTTAGAGAAGGGGAGTGATCGATTGTCTGCCTTAGAGACGAACCTCAAGAGAGCGTCAATTATACCGGTTAACTTCTACACCTCTTTCTTGTTTGTGGGGGAACGCATGTTGGTCACGGCTCTGCACTTGTCCGGATTTGCCTCGATTCCCCTCTCGGTGAGACAGAAACCCAGGAATTTTCCCGCTTTGATGGGATAGCGATCCTCTCCTGTCAAATAAGCCTCCAATTACTCCAGTCAAGTTAATTTGGACCATTGGATTTTTTTAATGCACCAGATTTTGCCACCTCATATTTCCACTACCCATTAATTAATTCATTGTATCAGCCCCCACTACCCAGCTTCCCACTGTTCACATTTACAACCCGTTCCACTTCCTTCCTTCCTATTCTCTCCAAAAGTCACAACATTGGCGCCATTCTCTCCAAACACATAGCATGGTACTGCAAGTCACAACATTCATCATCATCTCTATTCATCCATTCATCATCATCTCTATTCATCCATTTTTGTAATTGTAAGTTTGCTGTGACCTTGCAAAGTTTTGAATGTGAAATCAGTTGATGAAAAAGCTGTTATTTTACAAGTGAAGATTAATCGATCCACTTTTTTTCAATAGCTCATATAAGCAATTGATCTTTTTTTGGTAGATAGAAAATGATCATTGTCGAACCTGGCCAAGAATTAACTTGATCTTTCAAGAAATGCCATGATCATTTTGCATCCATTTCAATAGCTGAAACAATGTATCTGGTTATGCCTCTATTTTATTTGTTTAAAATAAATTAAAAAAATCTTACCTGTTAGTGTAGATGAATGGTTATTAAAATTATTCATTCTCAAATGTCATTTGGCCAGTAAATACAATGACTACATTACCCACTGTTGGCATGAAATTTGATAGTGTAGATGAAGTTTGGCAATTTTGGGTTGAATACGGTAGAAAAACCGGTTTTGGAGTTAGAAAACAATACTTTAACAACTGCAGAATACAACTGTCATGACTCTTCTCACAGTGACTCTTCTCACTATGACTCTTCTCAGGTAATTTTCTTGTTGAAGATGATACTTCTCAAGTTGATGCTTCTCATGTTGATGCATCTTGTGTTGATGCTTCTTAGGATGATGGCTCTTCTCAACATGATTCTTCTTATTATGACCCTTCTAAGGATCATGACTCTTCTCAACTTGATTCTTCCCATGTGATGCTTCTCATCTACACTTATTCTTCTGTCATGACTCTCTTTCCTTGATCTTCTATGTCTATCTCGAATGTAGCCGACCATCTTCCTCTGTAAGCCGGTGCGTGTTCGAATGGATCTGTCTCAGTCAGGGGAACTTGAATCCCCATGGTATCCATGCTCCTCCCATGAAAAAAGTAGCCGACCATCTTCCTCTGTAAGCCGGGGCGTGTTCGAATGGATCTGTCTCCGCTAACATCCACCTCTAATGTCACATCAGTGCTCTCAGCATCGGTCGCCTCGGCAATGGCTGAATTTGAGCCCCTAGCCTCCGATGACAGCGGGGAATGCTCTTGTTGTTCCTCTAAAGACAGATTCATCTGCTCCAGATTCGACATCGGCTTAAATTTTCACCTCGACTTGGTATATGTTGATCTCGAATGAAGTAGAAACTCAGAAATGCGACGACGAACGAAGAAGATTCAACTCAGTGTGGCGGACAGAGAGTGAACGGAACTCTTCGCACTCAAAACTCATGACTAAGGCTCGCAAAGGTAAAATGAACTCCCTCGAAAGAACTCATATATACTCCCAAGCCTCGGAAACCGAAACGACACGTCGAATCAGTACGTCCATTCAATACACTGACATTGGAAATTGAGCCACAATTATAACAAACGCGCGGGTTCCCCAAACGTCATGACAAACCATCCACTAACATGTGGCACTACAATTATTACTTTTTCTGCAAAGGCTTCTGACTAATCAAGCCGAGGACGTACTCAACGTCTCACCCGACCTCGACTTGGGGGGCCACTGTTCTGGAATGGGCCGAAACCCCACAAAATTTGGGTCGGGCCTAATCCAACCAAGGAGAGTGTTCCACCGCACCCGCAACGCGAACGTCCTCCTTCAACGGTCGATTCAACGCCTGTATCCGACGCTTCAGGCACGACCTGTTGGTCTATAAATAGAGGTGCAGATCTTTGAATTCAGGTACGTCTTCATTCCATACTTGTTATACCCAAATTTTGTCCGTCTTCTTTTTTATTGTTTTAGTCGTTTAATTTATTTTGATTAATGTATAGTCCAAAAGTGTAAAAAAAAAGCTAATTTAATTTTTATTACAATTTAGGAGTGTCCAAAATGTCCCAATCTCTAAAATACAAAAAAAAACAATAATCAAAAATACAAAAAATATAAAAAACGAAAATTAAATAAAAGGAGCAGAATCAGCAATCTCTGGGGCTTGTTAAACCTAGTCAAATCAGTCAAAACCGATTAATGCTAAACCTAATTTTTACCTATAAATAAACAAATCAACCTAGAGTCTAAAACACACAGAAT
Source organism: Oxytropis ochrocephala (assembly GCA_020916435.1). Taxonomy (NCBI): domain Eukaryota; kingdom Viridiplantae; phylum Streptophyta; class Magnoliopsida; order Fabales; family Fabaceae; genus Oxytropis; species Oxytropis ochrocephala. Next base: position 87,619,192 of record CM037089.1, on the reverse strand, counting down.
CGAGGCGTAAGTATCTGCGAAAAATCACAAAAAATTTAGAGTTTCACATCGAACCCTAATCCACCAAACACACAGATTACGAGTTCCTAAATGAAAAAGAGGAGAACCAAAGAATCGGGAGAAGCGAAAACGTAGTTGCTCAAGCAAGGAAGCACGAAGCGCTTATAATCAATATCAACAAGCAGCGAGAAGCGAGAAAGTCATCAACAAAAACACCAAGATGTCATCGGTGTTTCCTTTCGAAAAGATATTAAAAATAATTAGGTAGGTACCTCTTTTTTCGCATCCGTAGACATGTAATTCGGGACGTGATTTAGATCTATTTTCTGATTTAAATGTGTACTAACCAAGATGTGAATACCAAATGTTCATAATCTAGGTGTGTTGTTTTTTATTATCACCATCGATATTTTAAGGCTTGTTCAAAGATGTAGGCTATGTATTCGATGAATGGAAAATCAATAGAGAAAGGGTGTATGGTAGATTAGATGTAAAAAGGGTGATTTGGTTGTTCAAACAAAGTTGAGGTCCATAAACTGTGAAAACTAGAGATAGGATCGGATATTGAGAGGAGGGGAAGATGGAAGGACAGACCGAAAAAAAAATGAGCAGAACTCACACGTTCAGTTCGCCGGCAAGGCTCCGTCGTCTTCTCCAGCGACGTCACCGGCGAGCCACCTCCACAAACCAACATCACCATGAGCACCGTCCTCTCTCTCTCTCAATCTTCTTCTCCTCCTCTCTTATTTCCTTTCTCTTATTTCCCTCTCTCTTTCAATGTTCCTTTCTTTTTCTCTCTCCTCACAAAAACCTTCTCTCTCTCATACCTGATGGTGTATGCGGCGCTGAGAAGACAGGGAAAAGGAAATTAGGTTTTCCTTTATTACAACTTGCCTTATATATCCCACTTGCCTTATTTTATTTTAATCTTTTTGGGCTCAGATTGGTAATGACACCCCCTATTTTTAAATCATACAACTCCCACCTCTAGTCAAGCTCAATTAGTAAGTTCCTAACCCAATAGCATGAATTAGACTACTCTGCTAGTCGCACCCCACTGTTAATAATACACCCCTTTCAATTAATTGCACCCCTATTTTACCGTTTTCACCCTTCTCTTGTTTTTAATTAATTCTCTTCAAAAGGTTTATAAATAATATTTTCATCTAAAAATCAAAAAAAAGATTAAGTCGGTTGTACAACCGGGTTAGTCATCATTCCAGGACCAATGAGCTGTACAGTTCAGTAATCCTAAAAACTTATAAAATATAAATAAATCATTTTTCTCAAAATAGGGGACTAAGTCGGTTGTACAACCGGGTTAGTCAGCGTTCTAGGACGAGTGGGCTGTACAGTTCAAGAGTCCTAGAATACCTATCCTAAAACAAACCCACCTCACATCAAACCAATTTCTCTCAAAAACTCAAAAAAATTATTTTCAAAAAGTAGAGGACTATGTCGGTTGTACAATCGGGTTAGTCAGCGTCCTAGGATCGATGGTCATGCATAGCCAAAGAGTCCTAGGACCCCTACACTAAAAACACCAACCAACAAACCTTTTTCGGGAAGAACTACGTAGCTTTGATTCCTCCATTGCATCCGGAGAGTGCGTAGGAGCAAGAGTCCACTCTTGTCAAGTGCTAAAAATTAAAAATTTAATTAAGTCTCTTTCTTTATAAATAAAAGGGTAAATATTAATAAACCATAATTAATTAGACAAATGATGTCGTGGGGTGCTAATACCTTCCCCACGCATAACGACTCCCGAACCCTAAACTTTCCATGTCCTAAACCAAAAGGGATTGTCCGAATTTGCCCTTAAACTAAAATTTGGTGGCGACTTCCTTTGAACCTTTAGAAGAATCCTTTCCTGGATTTTTCTTTGCTTTGCTACAAAAGCGACTTCACTGGGGACTTAACCTTTAGAGTCAAAACCTAGTCTAATTGGATATAGGATTAATTTAATTTTTACCCTTTTATTTATTTATTTATTTCCTTTTGCACATTATGTTATTTATTTGATGTGTAAACCCTAGGATAGAAGACGATATTTTGTATGAATGTTCGTTTTGTTTGTAGCTTTGGGTTTATTTTAAATTGCTCCTACACACACTGCACCTATACACATCACACACCTGTGAGAAAGAGTCCTCTACCCGGACTCGAGTGCAAGCCTAAGTTAGAACGAGATTGTGTAGTGATGGCTGCATGGACGTCGCGTCTCATTGGGTAGTCACGAAAATCTCACCTAGAGTTTGATTCCTTTTGAGGATGCTATCCCTTCTAATAGCTTGCCTATTGTTGGGGTGAGTGTTCTTGACTGGAGTCCTTGGCTCTAGGAACCATGTGTAGGATTATTTAGAACTACCCTTGTGAGGCTCACTATAAAAGAAACCTTAGACCCACTCCGTAAGATACCTTTCTAGGTCACAAAGGAGCTCCATATCCTTGCATTCAAACAAATATTTATGCATACCGTCTTTTATCGAAAAAAATTAAAAAAAAACCAAAAATCATTATTTACTACATTTTTAGAAAATATACCACATGCATTTTTCTTTTTTGTACTACAAAAATACAGCAAATAAACATCTACTATTGCATGCACTTTTATGACCGTCAGTGAATTAAAATCTTTATCTTGGAGAGAAGCCGTGCACGCTGAAGTCAAAATTAAATTTTGTACTTTACTCTCCAATGAAAAGTTTATACATTTCATGCGCATACATTACCATTTCATTTACATTTCATACTAACATCATGCATTGGAAAAAAAACCGAAAAAAAGGCAAGTCGGTTCATCAACATCGTTCATGGACTCGCTCTCGAAGCAAGGAACATGGCGAAAACCAAGACAATCGGTGTTGAAGATTGAGATTGAAAAGTCAAGGAACAAATGAAGGACATCTTTGGGTTTGAAGGATCAGATGGCTGAGGTTTTGAAGCTTCTCACCGAGAAGAATGCGGGCAAAAACATCTCAGTTGGGTGCACCAATAATCAGGCTACGAATGTACCTCATCCTCACAACAATCAAGACACACAATGGCCTCATTGGTCTACCACCGGATTACACACCTCTAACCAAGGGTGCTATTTTTGAAGAAGATACTTCGGGGTTGTTGCGCAGAATCAAGGTAGAACAAGAGGAAACAATGTTGGTGACGAGGAGAGTAACAAATTCAAGACCAAACTCCCGGCATCACCCAAGGGCTTTCCTAGGTTCTCGAACTCGGCTTCAAAATCATACTCACCCTATTGTGATCCCAGTTGCCTCGTCCGTACCACAATATGAATAGTCTTCCTCATGGTTACCAAGTCAAGATCCTCAAGATGAAAATAAGCTACAAATGCTAGAGAGGACGCCTAAAAGGCGTGGAAGGATCCAATGTAGGAGTGAAGGACGCGTATGACCTATGCCTCGTCCCCAACGTGGTCATCCTCATAAATTCAAAGTGCCGATTTTGACAAGTATCAAGGGCAACATGTCCTCTTAGCCACTTGACCATGTCTTTGCAGAAGATGGCTCGGTTTATGCACAATGACCAACTCTCGATTCACTACTTCCAAGACAAAATAGGTTTGAGGCAAAGATCGAGTTGGTATATGTGTTACCTCAAAATTTCGATGACACATTAAATAAAGCTTTAAATGGAGTTGACCTCACATTTAGTAATGTTTGGAGACAACAGTCAATAGTCAAATCAATGCACTATCAATTCGACAGAAAAGTGCGCGCAAGTGCTAACAATATGGATGAGCTTCGCGAGGCTTAGCTCTCAAAGCTATGGAAATAAGCAAAGCAAGACTCCTTCGACAAAAGAAGACTCAATTCTTCGACAAAGCAAGGTTCAGCGCTTCGCCAAACGGCTGACAACGAAGTTAGTCGAAATGCCAAGAGTAACAGTTAGTGGGCAGTTACTTCTCCTTATTTCTAGGAGGAAGTTATTCTTTTTTCCCACGTTTGTTTCCAAGAGTATAAATACTCTTTTGTAATAGGAAATCAGGGTCACAACAGTTCACAAGAACTCTGAAAAACTCAACTTCCAGACTAAAGCGAAATACGAGTGAAACAGATTCATTGTACGTGTTGGTGAACCACTTTTCTTTCGATTCAATGCAATATTTATTTTCCTTTTACATTTGTTGCAATTACTGCTTTTGTTTTACTTTCAATTTATTTCTTTCTATCATTTACTGTTCTTACGTACGTTAAAAAACACAAAAACTCAGAGGCAATTGTCAAAGAGATTTTCTAGTTTGATCTCACAATCACAATATTGAAAACTAGTGATTGTTTGCTAAAAACACCAGCAAACAAATTTGCACACCCGGTGGGACCTTTGCCATTAATTTTGTGTGTTTTCTGTCCGTGTATGTACTTGTATGCACTTGAGGAGTGGTAGAATGGTACGTACCAATTCTAACAATGCCTCTAGTTCTAACCCTGTGGTATCACAAGGACAAGGAACAACCGTAGATTCTCAGAATCGCTATCGGCGTTGGAAATGTTGCAGGGACAATGGCCCCAGTAACATCAGTAACCGTTCCCACGATGTCGATGACCAATGTTGGGTCAACACAATCCATGTCTTTGCCACAAAGTATAGGACTTCCTTCTAGTCCTTATATGGCAACAGGGAACAGTTTAGAGACACGTTTCCAGAACATGAGTCTACCACCATACCCTTTTGGGGTATATGGCATGCCTACTGGAATGCCACATGTTTCGACCTTTTCTCCTTCGCACGTTTCTTCTGAAGGCACACTTGGTTGAAATCCTACTGCATTAACCAATGCGTCCTTGTTGGCATTAAGACAACAAGTAGACGAAAGTAATCATGATATGGTTAATATGCTAACCCAACAAATTGGTACTGTGTTCAATCCATTGATTCAGAACACCAATACAAGTTACCAAATGTTAGCAAATCAGATGGGTAGGATTGCAGATTTCTTTGGGGCTCCTACGGGAAATAATAGGCAAGTACCCAATTGTGGGAATAATGCGCCTAATACCCCACAGAGATCAGTTACTGTTGAAGCCCAAGCGGTTATAGGCGAACAACAAGGGATGGGAAACCATATCCCTGAAGTAGTTATGGTAAATCGAAACCAATATGTGTTGCAAACAGAATTGCCAAGAGGTTGGAAAATTCCCAAGTTTACTAAATTTGGGGGTGATACCAATGAGTCTACTGTCGAACATATTGCCCGTTACATGACTGAGGCAGGGGATATAGCCCAAAATGAGAATTTGAAAATGAAATATTTTCCAAATTCTTTAACTAAAAATGCTTTCACGTGGTTTACCACTTTCCCCCTGGTTCCATGTATACATGGGGGCAATTAGAAAAAGCTTTTCACGAACAGTTTTACATGGGCCAGTCGAAGATTAGTCTTAAAGAATTGGCCAGTGTTCGACGTAAAGTGCCTGAAGCTATTGATGATTATTTAAATAGATTTAGGCTACTGAAGGCTAGGTGTTTCACACAAGTGCCTGAACATGAGCTTGTCGAAATGGCTGCAGGTGGCCTTGATTATTCAATTAGAAAGAAATTGGATACTTCTCATTTGAGAGATATGGCCCAATTAGCCGATAGAGTTCGACAAGTTGAAAGGCTTAAAGAGGAAAAGGCTAGAGTGAATAAATTCAATAAAAAAGAAAACTCAGTGGGGTTTCATAAAAAAGAGAAAATAGCCTATGTCGATGAGGAATTCGACTTCGCATTTGGTGATGTCGAATCTGAGGAAATAGATGTGGCTGAACTTAAGCCTGGTCCTCCTTATTCCTGTAAAATATTAAGGTCTGCAAATGGGAATAACCCTGTAGAGCCTAAAAATGATAGATTTGTGCCTAAAACATACACTTTTTATGTTACTAAATGTGATGAAATCTTTGATCTGTTAGTAACTGATGGCCAAATAATAGTGCCAAATGGCCTGAAAGTACCTCCTCTCGAATAGAGGAAGAAAAAGGGTTATTGTAAGTTTCATAATTTTTTGGGACATACAACTGACCGTTGTGTACTTTTCAGGGACATAGTTCAAAAAGCAATCGAAGAAGGGAGACTCAAATTTGGTGATAAAAAGAACAAAGCTCCAATGCAGATTGACGCTGATCCACTCCATCAGGCAGAAGCCATGTATGCAGAACCAATTGAAATGAATATAAGCATGGTTGATGCGAAGATGGTAGGTTCTCCTAAACCTGTCAAACCTTCTACAAACAAGCTCAAAAGTGTCGTATAAATGGGTGATGCTGTACAAAAGATTACTCAGGAGGAGTATGACGAGAAAGTACAGTTTGTGTACCCTAAAGCTGAAGAGGAATTGATCGATTTCCTCAATAGGTGCAAGCTAAAAAACTCTGAGGTAATGCTATGCCCCAGATGTAGCGCTGTTTTCGACAAGGAAGCAGCCAAGAGTGTTGAAGGCTATGGAGTTCGACAGCCTCTGAAAAGAAAATGGCTAGACAAAAAGCCAAACTTCAGCTTCAAAAGAGGAGACCTTCCTTATAAGGTTAAGAGTTCGAATAGACCTTCGACAAGCAAGCAACAGTCTGCTGGTAAGAATACAACCAAGAAGGAATTTGTGTTGTCAGCTTCTGCCAAATCGTTTGTTCCAATGGCAAACCCTCCAAAAGAAAAGTGGATACATGCTGGTTGTAAACACTACAGGAATGTTGTGCCACAGGCTGAAGTTGTTAAGCCAAATGCAAATGAAGCTGCAAAATATAATTACAGAAATAATTATAAAGGAAAGAATCCTATGACCAAGACTCAATGGCGTCGTTTTCAACGCTCGAAGAAGAAAGCAACACTTGTTGCCAACGAGCAAACGTCAGGAAGTTCGAAAACGGCTAAGAATATGACTTCTAAAGCCGTGGGGACTACAAAAGTGAGCATAGGTGCTGCCAACCAAGTGAAGGTTGGAAACAAGGCCAAAGTTAAATCTATTGTAATAGAAAAACCAAGGAGGCCTGCAATTGAGAGAATTTTTCCTCCACTGTCATCTTTGAAGAAGAAAAGTGCTGAATTCAACATGGATGAGGACATAAATTCAGATTTCGAAGATTCTGAAGCTAGTTTTGATGTCATATGTAACGTGGTGTCTATTCTACCAAGTGAATATGATGTCATCATAGTTCCCAATGATGTTGAGGAGAACTTCACTGAAGATATGGCTAACCATAAGCCAGTTTGTTACTATGTGATGAACAACGGCTGTGTCGAAGAACAAATGGATACTTTCGAGAAACCAGACGAAGGCATGCAACATCACTTGAAGCCTCTATATGTTCAAGCCAAAGTCAATGGCGTGGGTATCAACAAAATACTGGTAGATGGAGGTGCTGCAGTAAACCTGATGCCTCAAGCGCTGCTGAAAACAATAGGATGTTCGACACAGACCTTAAGCCTCATAATATTGTGTTAACTAATTATGAGGGCAAATCTGGCCAGTCTTTGGGGGCCGTTGAAGTGGAGATAGTGGTAGGAACTGTCAAAAGGACCACTATGTTTTTTGTCATAGCTTCTAAGGCAAGCTATAATCTGCTCCTTGGTAGGGAGTGGATACATGGAGTAGGTGATGTGCCTTCAAGCCTACACCAAAAATTGGTGATGTGGAAATATGATGGTCTCGTGGAATATGTCGAAGCAGACCAGAGTTATTTCCTTGCTGATGCGAATATTGCGCCATGTACATCTTCCAGTCAGGCATACATTTCCTCTGATAACGTGCTGTCCTCTGTTCGTTTGTACCCAACACATGGTTTTGTTTGGGAAAGGGAAGTGGTGGAAGATGCAAGTGTTTATCCTGAAGGTGTTCTACCTCCAACAGGATGGGACACTGACTCTTAGAAGGTTTTAAATGTCAGCACCCAACACATGGGATAAAATTACGGCCTACATGGCCGAGAACAAAGTAAAAGCGGCTTTGGAAGCCGAAATAATTCAACAAACAATGGCTGTCGAAGCCATAGCTTCATCTGAAGAAAATGGTGAAGTCATAGATGACAAGCTTGATTGCATTTATGATGATGAACCATTGGGTTTTGAAAAAGACCCTAGAGATTCGACAAAGCGCATGCAAGCTCAAGATCCAGTGGAAGAAGTGGATTTGGGAGATGGCTTAGTTAAAAGGCCAACATATATCAGTGCACACCTTGATGATGTCTTCAAAACCCAAGTTATTTCACTTCTGCAGGAGTTCAAAGATTGCTTTGCTTGGGAGTACAACGAAATGCCTGGGTTGAGTCGAGAAGTAGTAGAACTACAAATACCTATTCGATCAGGGAAGAAACCAGTAAAGCAAACACCAAGAAGATTTGCTCCTCAAATATTGGCTAAAATCAAAGAAGAGATCGAAAGGTTGTTCAAGAGCAAATTCATCAGAACTGCCAGGTATGTCGATTGGTTAGCTAATATTGTTCCAGTAATGAAGAAAAATGGAAAACTTAGAGTTTGCGTAGACTTTAGGGATCTAAATAATGCAACACCTAAAGATGAATACGCTATGCCTGTAGCAGAAATGCTAATAGATTCAGCAGCAGGATTTGATTATCTCGGTATGCTAGATGGCTATTCGGGTATAATCAAATCTTTATTCTTTGAAGAGGGCGTGTCAAAACACTTTTTCGATGTCCAGGGCATTAGGTGTTTATGAATGGGTAGTAATGCCCTTTGGTTTAAAAAATGCTGGTGCCACTTATCAAAGAACAATGAATTCTATGTTTCATGATTTTATTGATGATTTTATGCAAATATACATAGATGATGTGGTGGTTAAGTCATCCTCAGAAATTGATCATTTAGACCATCTTCGACGTTCTTTTGAACGAATGAGGAAATATGGATTAAAAATGAATCCAACCAAATGTGCTTTCTGTGTACGTGCAGGTGAATTCTTGGGTTTTGTAGTACACAAGAAAGGCATAGAGATCAACCAAAATAAGACTAAAGCAATTATGGAAACGAAGGCTCCTTCGACCAAGAAAGAACTTCAGTCATTGCTGGGAAAAATCAATTTCCTTCGAAGATTTATCTCAAATCTAAGTGGCAAAACACAAGCATTTTCGCCATTGTTGAGACTGAAGAAAGAAGATGAATTCAAGTGGGAGCAAGTTCATCAAGAAGCTTTTGATGCAATTAAGTCTTATTTAGTAAAACCACCAATTTTATTGCCTGTTATTAGAAACAAAATGCTAAAATTGTATATAGCAGCTTCTGATAACACAATAGGTAGCATGTTAGCACAAGAGGATGATAATGGTGTCGAAAGAGCCATTTATTACCTCAGTAGGGTTTTGATTGATGCTGAAACGAGGTATAGCCCAATAGAAAAATTATGCCTTTGCTTGTATTTCTCTTGTACGAAATTAAAGCAGTATATAAAGTCAGCAGATGTTTATGTTTATTCGCACTTTGATGTTATTAAACATATGTTGTCAAAACCAATGTTGCATAGTAGAATTGGTAAATGGGCTTTAGCTTTGTTAGAATATAACTTAACTTATCAGCCTCTTAAATCAATCAAAGGACAAGTGGTTGTTGATTTCATAGTGGACCATTCTGTTGTCGAACATGAGATACATTCGTTAGACATACGTCCTTGGAAACTATAATTCGACGGCTCAAGCCATAAAAATGGAGTGGGTATTGGGATCTTAATTATTTCTCCAGAAAACATTCCAACGAAGTATAAATTCAAAATTCGAGACTCTTGCTCCAATAATGAAGCTGAGTATGAGGCTTTAATAGTAGGCCTTAAAATTTTACTTGAATTGGGGGCAAGTCATGTCGAAGTAAAAGGTGATTCTCAACTAGTTGTCAAACAATTGACAAAAGAATACAAATCCATCAATGAACACCTTATTAAATATTTCGTTGTTGCCAATACTTTATTGAAAATCAAGTGGCAAATGAATTGGCACAAATTGCTTCAGGCTACAAAGTGTCAAAGCAAAGCCTAGAAGAGTTAATTGAGATAAAAGATAAATTAATCTCAGAGGACTCTCTTTACAATGGTACTTCTTCAACATTATTGTCAACACCAAAAATTGGGGGGGCAATAAATACAAATGAAGTACGCGTCGAAAAACGCCACATTTTTGATGATATTGACTTAGCAGAAATTTTTGCTATTGACAATATGGTTGATGATGATTGGCGTAAACCTATTGTAGAGTATTTGCAAAATCCTACAGGAAATACTAATAAAAAAGTGAAGTAACGAGCTCTGAGCTATGTGTTAATTGGAAACGAATTGTTCAAGCAAACTCCTGAAGGAGTACTATTAAAATGCCTTAGTGAAAATGAGGCATACTTAGCAGTTTCTGATACGCATAGTGGAGCATGTGGTTCACATCAAATAGGTCATAAAATGAAATGGTTGTTATTTCGACAAGGAATGTACTGGCCAACTATTTTAAAAGATTGTATAGAGTTTGCTAAAGGTTGCCAAGAATGCCAAAAGCACGCTGGAATACATGTGCCTGCAAATGAATTACATTCTATAGTGAAACCTTGGCCATTTAGAGGTTGGGCTTTGGATATGATTGGAGAAATAAAACCAACTTCATCAAAAGGCCACAGATACATTCTGGTAGGAATTGATTACTTTACTAAATGGGTAGAGGCAATAGCTTTAGCCTATGTTGATCAAGAAGCAGTGATAAGGTTTATTCAAAATCATATCATTTATAGATATGGAATTCCAGAAACCATTACTACAGACCAAGGTACTGTTTTTACTGGTCGAAAAATGGTAGACTTTGCTGCTGAAATTGGTTTCAAGTTATTGACTTCGACACCATACTACGCACAAGCCAATGGTCAAATAGAGGCTGCCAATAAAATCATTATTAACTTGATTAAAAAGCACGTTGGACGTAAGCCCAAAAGTTGGCATAGTTCTCTTGACCAAGTGTTATGGGCTTGTCGAACTTCACGTAAAGAGTCTATAAACACTACTCATACGAGTTAACATTTGGACATGATGCGGTGTTACTGTTGAAATTTGTTTACAATCAACAAGGATTCGAAAACGATGGGAAATTCCTTCCGATCATTATTGGAATATGATGATTGATGAATTAGTTGATTTAGACGAAGAAAGGTTGTTGGCTTTAGAAATGCTTATTCAACAGAAAGAGAGAGTAGCTAAAGCTTATAACAAAAAGGTTAAGTTAAAAACCTTTGAAGAAGGGGAGTTAGTGTTGAAAGTCCTATTGCCTATGGATAAAAAAGATAGGGTTTTAGGCAAGTGGTCACCAGGGTGGGAAGGCCCATTTCGCGTATTGCAATGCTTTTCGAATGGTGCTTATGAAATCGAAGAGTTAGGTGACGAAAATAGAATCTTTAGAATAAATGGCAAGTACTTAAAACAATACAAGCCAACATTGATTGAGATAAAAATTGAACAAGCATAAATAAATGAGAATTGTTCACAAATGGCAATGTATAATGCAATATTAAAATTACATAGCCATATTTAAAATTCTAAAATTATTACAAGGTCTCAGAAATTCGTTAAAGTGGTCTTGAGCCTCTCAAGAATGTTGGCACTCAAAGAAATGGAAGTATCAAGAAGGTGCACATCTTTGTCAAGTTCAGCAAGAATGGCTTGATGCTGATTAGCTTTCTCCAAGTGCTCTATGGCTGTCAACGCCTTAGTTGCTTTGATTGACGAAGAGGCAACATTCATTCTTTCGACAACCAAGCCCTTTTGATACTTAGCGTTTGACAGTTTGGTTTGGAGTATTCTTATCTCTTCGTCATAACGCGTGATATCTGCATCCCATTTAGCAATTGCCTTTTCGTCATTGGCTGCTTGAGTTTCAAGGGTTTCGATATCATCTTGAGCTGTCTTGAGAGAGGCAAGTTCCACTTCACAGAGTTGATTCTCTTGAGCCTTGTGTTTGAGGATATTCGACCGTTGGGTGATCAGGAGAGAGAGTTGCTCGAAGATGGGGCCAAATTCCATGAAAAAGGTGAGGAGGTCTTGAGGAGGATCCAACTTGGTGATTTTGTGAATGAGGGATTTTACTTCAAGGTACACAGATGGATCATTTTCAATGTTTGCCACCAGATTCCCCTCTAGAACTTTAGTCTTCAGTTGACGAAGTAGGCTTTCGATTGATTCCTGATTGATGAAACTGAGAGAAGTGTTCGAAGAACTGCAAATCAAACGATTCGACGAACTTTGGAGACTCAGCATGATCTTCAAAGCTGCCAAAGGGTCTTTCTTTTTCAGCTCAGCCAATTCTTGATCACTAACAGCACTGTTAGAGGATTCTTTGGCAGAAATATCTTGATTTGTAGGTTCCTCCCTTCTAAGTTCTTCTCGTCCTTAATCGACCATGTTCTCGTCAGGAATTTCAGCAGGAGCAACTACTACCTCTGGTCAAAGACTTGACAGCAGGGTTATCAACAAGTAGTCCACCTACCTGTTTACAGTAAGTAATACTACTTAGGTTAAAACTGGAAAGGCGAAACCAAAAAGGTTCAAATTAACTTCGAAAAGAAGTTTACCTTGTGTACCTTAAGCCTTTTGATTGGGGGAGAACGTGGTGTTTCAGAAGGCTCATCGATGACAATGCCTTTGGTTGCCCTTTGGGATTCAGGTAAGGTCCTCTTCCTTGATCTTTGATTGAGAGGAACATTGTCATCATCAGTTTCAGTACCCTGCAAAAAGAATTCAAGTTATGGTGCAAATAATACCACGAGAAAGTGAGTGATAAATTGGAGAGAAATCTCGACATGCTAACAAGGTGTATATAGTACCTCAGAACTGGAGGGAATGACCATTTTCTCTTTGGCCCTGAGCTTCGGAAGAGGTTTTGTTGTCTTGGTTGTTTTCTGGAAAAGTTTTCGACGTGAATAAAAGTCGTAGTCAAAAACAACTTAAGATAAATAGAGGGTGGCATACCTTCTTTAGAGTGATATCTGGAGTAGGACTTGCTGCCACTTTCTTCTTGACTTGTGGGGAGGACTTTGTAGATGTGGTTTTGCCTACTTTGATCTTCAGCTTCGTTGCAGGTTTTTCTAATGTCGAAAACATTGATAAGTAAACAGAAATGAAATCAAATTACAAGTGTTTAAGTCTTAGAAAGTTTTAAGTGTCGAAAAGTATATACCTGTGTTGTTTGAAGGGAAATCAGCTTCCAATTTCTTCACAAGGCTTTCAGCAAAAGTGTCACTAGCTTCTCCAGCAGCAGCAGTGTAATAATCAGACCACCATTCATGAAACTTCCCAGTACATGAAAACCTTGGGTTGTAACTGAGGGGCTCAAAGTTCATGACTTTGTACGGAAATTTCTTAAAAGCTTGTTTGTAAGCTATCTCTGTTTCTGGACTTGTGAATTCTCGCCTGTGAAAATACAGTGGTGCAGGTCGAATTTGGCAAAGCCCAAATTACCTGGCAAAATAACTTGGGAAATACTTAGTGATTCCCAAATTATTTTTATTCTTTCCAGGGTTGAGTCTGGTGGAAAGGATAGATGGTGAGAGATAAGCTTGCCAGATTTGATTGGTCTCCTCAGCATGCTCGACAGAAGGAGAAGGAAATGGTTGTTTAAACCAGGTTGGACCATAACGCCTTTGTGCAAAGGGGGCCATAGAGTCTGTGAAATGGGTGCATTTCAAAAAGATTTCAAAGTAAAAAGAGAAGGATTCTTCGGCAGAAAGGCCTATTTGCTTAGGTTTCAACTGTGCTAGTTGAACCCCTTCAGTTCTCCTAGTTTCCAGAGATGGTCGAACTGATTTTGGAATGTACAAACTAAGTCGAACTTCAAAAGTGGCTAACAACCACAATTGTAACAACCATAATGGACCAGAAGCCAAAAACTTGGGTGTTGGTTCATCCTCCCTCAACTCTATGACAGCATTGTCAAGTTGTTGATGGAGAGAACCTAGAATCAGTTTGGCAAGATTAATGTCTTCTTGTTCGTGGAGCTGGATTGCTAGTGGGATATAGGATTTGGAGACTTGGAGAGAACGTGTGCAGAAAACGAAGAGAGATAACCAGAGGGTTAAAAAGGCTACATGTTCTACGGCAGAAACCTCCTCAGTGTCAAGTTTGTGGTGATCACTGATGTAAGGGGCGAAGGTAGCATTGCTGAAGGTGAATTTATACTCATACTCAGGAAGAGTAGGATCAAAGGTCTCACCTAAGGGTTTTAAACCTGTAATGGCAGCAACATCTAGCAAAGTGGGGGATAACATACCACATTTCAGATGGAGGCTATGGGTAGCACAGTCCCAAAATTGCATGGCTGCCAAGATTAGGGTGTTATCGTATCTAGGCCCATACCTAGACAACTGGATAAGGTCGAAAATACCTTGTTTTTTCCAGATGTTGGCTTTCTTAGCCTCTATCTTGTCGAGAATCTAAATAAACCTGTTGGTCAAGCCTAGGAGCAGACCTAAAAACCCTAGAAGGATTATTCAGAAATTCTAGATGGAATGGTGTTTTAGCAAAAATTCTAGGTTGAAGACAACGAGGGCTAGGGAAATTTTCTAAAACCTCATCGGTTTCCAGCAGAATATTAGGCAAGGGACCCAAATAGGCATGGGTATAAATCTCAGTAGAAGGAATCAGTACCTGAGTTTGCCATTGGATGGTTCGTTCATCGTTGATGTCAGGTTCATCAACTAAATCATCAAGAGTTTGGGTTGTTCTGGGCTCGTCTTTTTTCTTCGAGCTTTCGGGTTGCATCACAGCAGTAGATGACGAAGCCATAAGGGTGAAAAAGCAAATGCAGGTTGGAATCTGGGTTTAGATTGAAGAAAAAGAGCGAAAGTTTGAAACTTTTGTGAATTTGAGGTTTTTTGCAGAATGCAGAGAGACTGTTCACGAGGTTTCAACTGAGTAAAAGGGAATATGAAAGGGTTTTAGCCGTTTATATATGTTTGGAAGCAACAGTTATTGGTGTAACACCCCCTTATCTAATCAATTCGATCTACTAAATTAAAATCAGAGTTGCAAAATTTCCACTCAAAGGAGGGCTACATTTGATGATTTAAAAAGGAAAACAGAAATTCAATTAAGTTCAAACAGCTGCACAGCATTATACTAAACATGTAGTCATGCGCATCACCTCGGCAAAAGGGTCTAAGCCCATAACATAAGGCACCTCTGCCAGTAAGCATCAAGTCATAAAGCATAGTAAAGAAGTTACAACAAAATGTGATAGTTTTAGTTCAAAAGACTATCTAGCAGAAAAATACACAAGATCGGCATAAAAAGCACTAAAATCTACTCGGCCCCAACCAACCCAAATGTAACACGACCAGGAGCGAGACACAACCGACTTGAGCTAGGCACAACCATCACTCATGTGTACCTGCAAGTTGCCGACATGAGAAGCTACATAAAAGCAGCTAGGGTGAGTCTCTTAACACAAGTAATATAATGTGAAGAAGCTTAAGGTTAGAGATAGCACTAAAGCACCTCGGTTCAAATTAATCTGACCACTCACCGATAGTTCAAATAACCACAACAATTATCATTAAGCTCAAAACACATTAAATTATGAAATGTATGCATGTATGCAACCCAACCACAGGGCATTATGCAATGAGGTACCTCCACCGTCGTTATTTAGCCTATCGGCTCTCCGTCGTTACTCCGTCGTTATTTGATATGGACACCGAAGTCCTACCACATCGAGGCTGAAACCTCCTCCGTCGTAATATGCACATGAACATGTGACTTCATGACAAATGCAATCACACACCAATCAAACAAAACGCATGTGAATGCTTACACCGTCGTTCACCTTTGTTACTCCGTCGTTCTACTCCGTCGTTCACACTGACGTCTACACCATCTAGACATCATCACAGTGCTAAGGTCGACCCTACTACACCGGTAGAATCACCCTAGGACCTACAACCGACCTCTCAGTCACCTCGGCACTCCATGGTGGACTAATTGTCACACCGAGGACCGCAACGACACTTAGGGACCAAAATGTCACCTAAGGACCAAAATGGACTCTATCGCTCCCTTACTTATGCACATTTGGTGCTAAAATAGCACTCACAGTGGCGTCCCACAATGTGCTAGGCAACATTGGCGCCTAACATCACCTCGGCACACTATGTGTGTACCTCGGCTAACTACTCCAACTCGGTATTCTACATCACCTCGGCACCTAGCTCAGCTTTGGCACCTCGGCATGTTACACGCAAACCCTCAATTCGGTGACATACCCACAATTACGCACTCCACTACGCTAAAATCGTCCTAACTCATGGGGATTCACTTCTCGGCATTCCCCGGTTCGGTTCACCTACACTTAGGCATTTGGGCGTTTCACCTCTGATGACGCTACCTCGGCCGAGGACCTCGGTTCACTCCTCTACACCTCGGTAACCTTAAGGCAAAACACCTACACTTCCGGTTTATGCGTCCTGCTCTGGGTGTATTAGCAAATCGAGGATCGCCAGCAACAATTGGACTGCGCGCCCACCCATCACGATCGGCCCAACACGCCGCTTGGAGCGCAATTCTCGCCGGCGAAATTCTCGCAAAACGGTCGGACATCACTCAGATATATACGCCATTCGCACATGGCATCGTGCGTTCTCTAACCTTGTGCTATCTGCCCGGCGACCTCTCACTAGATCGTCGAGTGTCTTTGCGGTACCACCCGAGGTGCTCAACGCGTGAAGCGGGACCGGTCCTTTCAACCTCTCAACGATCGGCCCATCGGGCGAAGCAACAAACACTTCAACTCTTCATTGGTCAAGGTACGATCAATTGGCGACCACGATGGGAGGCCCGTGCGCTATCCTACCTCTCTTATGGCTCCACGCGGCCGGCCCGCACGCGGGCCACTTCTCGACTCAATCCTCCGGCGAACCAGCGCAGCCAGCGAACCGGGGCGTGGCGTTCTGATCCCACGAATCTCAAGGACTTCCACGACAAGAGCCTTGATTACACAACGGTCGTGGGCCGGTCATCCAGCCAGATCCATCCGTCCGTTCTCGGAGACTTGCCGCGAGCCGATTGAAGCGGGCATCCGGAAACCTCTGCGCGAACCAGGTTACTCAAAGCCGTTTTGCAGATCTTGCAAAACAAGAATCAAGTGATCGCAGCATCGAGATGCACTCATCTCCCGAAGATGAAAGAGGTTCGATTCCGGGCGCGCGCGCATGAAGAGCGGAGAACCTTCACTCGCCGCCGATCGGCGCGAAAGACACCGCTCCCTCCTCGAAGGAGCATTTCACGCCGAGAGAGCACTACTCATCGTTCTCCGGCGGAAGAAGCGGTGGCGCCAGTGTCGCCCCGGCGAGCAGAACGCGTGAGACGCCGCTTCAATGTCCGATGACTATGAAGATTCCAAATACCGTCCGACACGGTCGCTCGCCCACCGAATACTCCTCTAATGAGTCGTCCGGTCACGGCGGTCGAGAAGCGGATCTTGGGATTCTCGCGAAGAGCCGGAAGAGTACGAAATGGAAGAATTAGGGACGTTTACGCATCGGCCTAGGAGAGCCAAAGCGAGCGCCCGTAAGGCCTCCTCGCCTACCGCCAACCGCCCACACGGAGGATTCTATGGAATGCCGGGCAACGAGGCATGCCTCGCAATGCAACCCTTTGGGTCGAACGGGCATTCAAAATGAACATGGCCCGTTCTCCGGGAGATCGGGCGTTATAAGATTCCGAGAGATCTCCGCAAGCCGCCCAACCTCAACAAGTTTGGCGGTAGAGGTGATCCGCATAAAGCATCTCCGTTACTTCAATAATTCACTGCCACTGAGGAATTGGGACCGACTATGAAATGCGTGCTTTTTCCCCGGTCGTTGGACGGTAGAGCATTGGAATGGTGGGAGTCTTTGCGACCCAATACCATCTCCTCGTGGGGCGACTGATTAGAATATTCTTGTCTCACTACACCGCAAACCGCCAATACCGGTATGAAGAATACTTGGACTCTGTTGTTCAAGGAGATAATGAGACGTTGAGACGATTACATCGACCGGTTTAACATCGAGGCGAGTGCTGCTTCGTGACTTGTCGAGACAAGGACAAGCCGAAATATCGAAGCGGGGTATTCGGCCCGGACCACCGGTTCGTTGAAGAGTTTACATTGAATCATTACGAGGATCTCACCACTTCCTCGACAAGGGCTAACGTCCACATGCGGTATGAAGAAACTCGGCGGCAAGAAAGGCCGTCCGCGCCGCGACCTAAAGAAGAAAAAAAGCAAGCAAGCCGGCCAAAGGGCATGAAGGTCGCCGCGACAATCGGCCCGACTTTCGAGACAAAAAGTTCGATCATCGCACTTTCGACTCAACACCTCCATCGCATGGATCTACAAATGAGTGTCGAATAATGAGTTTGTGGGAGTTAAGCGGCTGAACCACTCGTGCTCAAGAAGGGGCACGGCCGACCAAAAGATATTGCCGTTACCACAAAAGCAAGGGTCATGATACCAATGACCGCATGGCCTCAAAGATGATATTGAAGAGCCGTCTGAAAGGCAAGTTGGGAAAGTATGTGAGGTCGGAGGAAGGCGGCCGACCTCAAGAGAAGCCGAAAGAAGCCGATCCGGACAGAGAGGAAGGGCGGCCGCCATAGAGGCACCCAAAACAAGGATCGACCAAGATCGTGACACTCTGGCGATCGAGGCCGTAATGTTGCGATGGTTATTCATGGTGGAAACCCCGGATCGCGAGGAATCTAATAAAGCCACTAAGAGAAAGTGGGGCGAATTGTTAATGGTCGCATCCACCTCGGCACCACCACCGGTCTCGGCGGACCTCCCATCTCGTTCGATGATAGCGACTGCATTTACGACGGCAAACCTAATAGCTACGTTCCACTTTGTAATCGGAGGCGGTTATGGCAAACACGTAAGTCGCGAGAATCACGGTCGATCAAGGTAGCTCGGTGATATAATGTTTGAAGGCTTGATCGACAAGATAAAGGTTGATCGAAGCGAGATAATTCCCGTGCCGAGCCTACTCCTCTAACGAGGTTCAATGGGGTGACGACCTATCCGTTGGGAACGATCGAGTCTTGGTCACGTTTGGTGGCGACACGGGATAGTACTGCATGCGACTGGCCAGTCGGGCGACGCTCCTTGTACTCCCCTCAAATCCTCGCTATCAATGTATTATTGGTAGGCCGACTTTGGGTAAGCTAGAGGCCGTTACATCGACGGTGCATCTAAAAATGAAATTTTATAGCAAGGACGACCAAGTAGTTACCCTGGCGGCCGACCTTGAATCAGCAAGAAGAAGCCACGCCCTATACCAAGAAATATGTGACGAGGTAGATCGTGGCCCGAATGTTCAAAGCACTAGTGAAGGCCATCAAGTCAATGTCGCTGATTTGGATGCTCGGTATGATCCAGATAGCGACCCAGAGGACAATGATGACAATCTGGCTCGAGAACTGAAGAACAGGCTGATAAGACCAGAGCCTCATGGAGAGTTGGTAGACGTTCAATTGGGTGACGACCCATCCAAAACGGTGAAGCTCGGTAGCGACCTACCAGAGCAAGTGAAGCAAGATCTTGTGCGATTAGCAGAGACTATCTTGCGACTGTTTGCATGGCGGGCATCGGACATGCCCGCATCCCTATCGAAGTGGCTGCCATCAACTTTCCGTCGATGAAGGGGTCGGCCGGCGCTCAAAGAAGACGTGCTCGAGCGAGGAAAAATCTCAAGCCATTGCCAAGGCCGCTGAGGACCTCATAAAGGCCAATTTTATAGAAGAGATCAAATACACGACTGGCCGTCCAACGTCGTCTTTGGTTAAAAAGAAGAATGGAAAATGGAGGATGTGTGTGGACTATCTTGATCTAAGCGGGGCATGCCCGGGATGCCTTTCCCGTGCCCAACATTGACAAGCCGGGTCGATGGTGCCTCGGGCTACAAACTCTCGTCTTTTACGGATGCTTACTCTGGATACAATCGGATCACGATGTATCCGCCCGATCGGCACAAGACGGCCTTCATGACCGATCGGGAAATTTTTGATACAAGGTGATGCCGCCCGATCGAAGAACGCCGGAGCGACCTACCAGCGGATGATGAACAAGATTTTTAAAAAAGCGATCGGTCGCATCTCGAGGTGTATCTGGACGACATGATCATTAAAAGTGTAGCCGACCAAGATCACGTGAGCGACCTCAGAGAAATATTTCATAAGCAAGGTACTCGAGGCCCGAGTGAGATACCGAAGATAGAGAAATTCGCCTTGCACTCCTAATAGCCTAGAAGGTTGAGACCCTACTTTGTGGCCCACCAGTGTCGTGGTAAGGACCGACCACCCTATCGAGCAAGTCCTTCATCGGCGGACACTGGCGGGGCGAATGATAAAGTGGGCGGTAGAACTCGATGAGTTTGGCATCAAATTTGAATCTAGATCGGCGCAAAAAGCACGGTGTTGGCGACTTTTATAGCGTAAATGACTCCTACTCGGAAGACCAAATTTGGAACGACACGGATCTTGCGTAGATGGGTCGTCTAATAGTAAAGGAAGTGGAGCCGGCTAATACTAGAAAATTACGAAGGCACGGCCGTGGAGGTGTCTTTGACTTTCGCTTTCCACACGTCGAATAATCGGGCCGAGTATGAAGCGTGTATAGCGACTGCAGCTCGCGAGAGACTTCAATGTTGGCCGGGTTGAACTCGGATCGAATTCCCTACTCGTAGTCTCGCGAGATTAAGGAATTGTATGATGCTAAAGACGACGTCTTTGAAAAGTTATCGGCAGAGAGTGAGAAGCGCTCAGCGGTTCGACCGAAATGAAGTGGTACATGTGCCTCGGACCGAAAATGTTCGGCGAGATATTCCGCCGGCCGGCAAGTACCAAAACTCCAGGAACCATAGAAGTGTGATTCAAGAAACATTAAATAGGCCGAAGCGTTTCAACCAAGCCAAGTCGATCGTTGGCGTTACGTGTGTCGGCCGCGGACTCGATTGGATCGCCCCATCCCGAGGTATATTGTGGAAGGAGAAAGAGCCGAGCGATCCAAAGCAAGCTAAGTTGGTCGACTCAGAGCGACCAAGTACTGCTGTTATAGAAGGAAGGTTGTGCAGAAGAGGATTCTCCTCTCCATTGCTAAGGTGTCTTCGTCGGTCGGGCCGACCATGTGTTGAGGACATTCATGAAGGTGTTTGTAGGAGTCACGAGGCGCTCGTTCCATTGCAAAAAGGCTCTCGGGCGGCTACTATTGGCCGACCATGGGCGAGGACGCCAAGAAACTCGTTCGAAGTGCAAGAAATGCCAAGTGCATGCCGATGTCCACATTGCACCTTCCTCGAAATTACAAAGTCTTGTCTCACCTTGGCCGTTCGCACGGTGGGGCATGGATCTTCTAGGCCCGTTTCCACTGCTCCGAGCGGTTCAAGTTCTTGATCGTGGCGATGGAGTGCACTTCACTAAGTGGATCGAGGCCGAGCCGCTTGCAACAATCACATCGGCCAAAGTCGCCAAGTTCTTCTGGACGGTGTGTGCTAGCCCGTTTTTGGGATTCCCAGCCAGCTGATAACGCACAACGGCACCCGGTTCACATACAAGAGATTCAGAGAAATGTTGGCGACTTAGGGGTGAAATAGTTTCACCTCGGTCAGCTACCCTCGAACTAACGGCGCTGCCGGGCGGCCAACGGGGTAATTCCGCGTGGTTTGAAGCGAAAGACTGGATGAAGCGAAAGGAAGCTGGTCGAAGAGCCGCATCCGTTCTATGGGCCTCTGGGGCGACCCCTCATTCATCGGCCGGGAGTCGCCCTTCGATTGGTGTGTCTGGAATCGATCTTTGTGATACCCATAGAAATGGGCGAGCTGAATTGGAGGACTTCAAACCCCTACGGTGGTTGACAACGGCCGGGCTATCCGAGAAGAGTTGGACTTAATTGAAGAATCTGCGCACCCAAGCTTCGCTAAGAGAGCAATTGGTCAAACGAAGGTCGCGACCGGTACAACGCTCGAGTTCAAAAGAGGGAATTCTCGGTCGGCCACTCGTTCTAAGACGGGTCGACGTGGGAAACAAGAATGCACGCCAAGGAAAGCCGGGCGCCAAATTGGGAAGGTCCAGACGAGTCATCACGAAGGCCGCAAGGGCATACGAGCCGCAAACCATGGATGGGGCGACTATCCCCAGAACATGGAATGCAGAAAAACTTAGGAAGTATTACGTTTGAATGTAACAAGTGATTTGAATGTAATAACGACCGATCTATTAATGAAAGCAGCCAGGCGCTCTTTTTCCCAATCGGTTTTTTACGAGGCGACCTTTAAAAACATGATGTGTTCTTTACTTTCTCGCAAGAATGTATGACCGGCCGCTCAAGATTGCCCGTAGCAAAGGAGCGATCGACGACTTATCGAAGTTAATTAGATCGTCGAAACGATCTAAATCGAAATGACCATCGAAATGGTCCCAACCGAGTGCCATCGAAATGGCCCGAGGGTTAAAACCGCAAACCTTAGATCGTCGAAACGATGCAATCGAAATGACCGTCGAAGCGGTCCCAACCGAAGTGCCATCGAAAATGGCCCAACAACGCTTAGGTCGTCGAAACGATCTACATCGAGTGCCATCGGAAATGGCCCAAAGGTTAAGTAATAACCCATCACGGTAGGCGTCGAAAACGATCTACTTAAATGCCATCGAAGGGCTCGATCGAAGATCGCCGAAGCGATCCAAGGCGTTGGGACATTAACTTATCAAAGAATGGATGCTTTCGAAATAAGCACGAATGACGACCGAACGGTCTTAAAATTCAAAGACTTAGAGAAAATAAGCATACAAGGCGCGCAAAAGAAAAGCGACCAACAACGAAAGCGCTATCGGCGTGGACGAAGCGGCGTAGAGCGCCCACAAGTTCAAAATGAACAAGGCGAATAAATGCAAGAAGTACGCAGAAATTGCAACATAAATTCAAACGGGCATAAATGAAAAGCAAATAAAGATTGTCATTACAAATAGGGGCCTTGGCGCGCGGCGCCCACGAATAAAAAGAACCGCACGGCGCGCGTAAATATTGTCGAGCCCGAGGGCAAGTTACAAAATTACACCGCTCGCGAGCGGGCTTCAAAAAGAAATGGTGGTCGGGCGAATGACGTTGCCACGCTCGTCATATTCTGCAGGCAACATGATCTTGTTATTTTCGACATAGTGCGTGGGCTTGATCATCTTGTCATCGAAATTGATCTACAGATCGGTATTCAACACCCGCGCCTGGCCAAGAGCGTTGTAAAATTGCTCGACTGCAGCCTCCTGACCGGCCTTGGCCACCACCTGGATCTTCGCCTGCAGCTCGGCATTTACGGCCTCCAACCTGGCTTTCTCCTTCTAGACGGATTCAAGGTCAGCTTTCAGAGTGTTCACCTGGCCGGCAAGCTCCTTGTTCCTCTTTGACAGCCTGGCCCGGTCATCCTCCCCCCGTTTGAGGGCCTCCTTCTTCGACTGGAGGAGCTTGTCGTATTTCTGCTGCGCCTCAGTCAAAGCCTTGCCCTTCCCTGCGAAATTCAGGTCGAAGGTTGGTTAGTCGGTCGAACAAAGATAAAAAGGAAATTACAAGACTAAGAAAGTAAAATTACCATCAGATTCGGCCACCAGCTCGGCCATGACTTTATCGACCCCCATACAGAGAGAAGCGCAGAGCGCCATGGGCTTCCTTCGGTACTCCTCCAGATCGGCCGCACCCAAGTGTTCGAGCTGAATGATGGGAACCTCCTCCGTTGCAGGAACCGGGACCCGAACGTCGCGCTTGGCCCGCTTGGGTGAGCGATCAGCACTGGGAGGAGGCGACCGAGTCCTGCCGACCGCTTCTTTCCTTGGCTCTTAGGGGTGTGGGGACTCTTGAGGAAGATTCGGGTTACCCCGACCGAGGAGCCGTCGTGTCCCTTAGCCCCTCCTTCGGCTTCGGGATCGAGCGGCGGTTCCACTTTTGCGGCCATTCTTTACGCAAAATGACGAGCCATGAGTTAAAAGAAAAGAGAATCAAAAATTATCGAGGGCAAAAGAGTTCGGCGAGCCAATCAATCTCGCCTCCAGTTCATAGCCTTCATACAAGACGAAGTGGCCGGCAAGGTATGTCGCCCTTAGCATCGGGGCGCATCATACTCGCCAACCGACTTGATCATCTCCAAAGTCCGCAGTCGGCCTCTCCCGTGTCCTTCATCGTGTAGATGTAATCGCCGGCCGCTGCGAAATGGGCCTCATTCCACATAATTGGGAAGTAAGGGGACCCAAAGATCCGTCCGGCTGAACCTCACAAACGGTCTTGCCAATGCCTCTCGGTGGGAACGATCCAAAAATATTGACTTTTCCAGGCCGCTCCCAACGACTCCTGGAACGCTTTGAAAAATCTGTGGTGAGTCTTCTGCATCTTGAAGGAGACTTGCTCCCTTTTCTCCTTGTTGGCCTTCTCTCGAGCCACACCAAGATAGCAAAGAAAAGCATCATCGATCTGCCGACCCAGCTTGGTCAGCAGAACCTCAAAGGTCTTTAAAAACGCCCACGCGTTTGGATGAAGCTGTGAAGGGGCGACCCCAATATGGCGCAAGACGTCGCGCTGGAATTCGGTGAAAGGAGGGGTAATCTTCATCTTCTCGAACACGAGCCGATACATCGTGAACTTGAAGTTGGAAGAGTAAGTCGCGATATCTTCACCCTCCTTCATACCTCGTATCCTCCAAACCAGGTCTCTTCGAGGCGGCTCCGTGGGATCGGGCAAAGCGTCGTGACCGACCGTAAGAATGCTCCTCTTAGAGCGAAGAGTCTCCGACACCCAAGACATGTCAGACACTTCCCGAGCCACGTCAGCTTGGACTTCGACCTCAGCTTGAACCTCGGCCGACCCTTCGTTCGACCCTCCGATGTTGGCCTCCAAACCAGAAATATTGACTTCGGCCGAGCCACCTCTTCTCTGGGGCGTCTTCGGCCCGCCCCTTCGGCCTCCACCATCTCCTCGCCCACGGCCGGGGCGGCACTCTGCGCCTCATCATCATCAATGATAATCACGCTGGCGTCCTTCTTCTCCTCCACTCGAGATACAACATCCTCGGGCGGTGGAGAGCTGCTCGGCCGCTCGGCAGAATGGGAAGGTCTAGAACCAGCACTCTTGGAGCTAGTTGATCCCTGACCAGAAGAGCGAGAACTCGAGCCCGTGCTGCTCGAGGAACTGCTTGGGGAGCTAGAACTTTTGTCGCCCGAAGACGACTTGGATTCGCCCGGCCTCGACATATAGGTGGCAAAGGATTGCGGTGGTTTTCCGGGAATACGGGCAGTTAACTTTGTCCGTGGCATACACAAACACCTGTGATAGAGGGATCGAGTCAGGTCGATCGAGCAAAGCACTCATGAGAGGGGGCGAGCTGGCCATCCCTCGACCTGACACCCCCTATCACGAGGCGTGGAAAAACACGAAGGGCTTTCAAGGAAAAACTCAAGTGTAAAAAGTAAAGAGAGAGATCGATCCGTACCTTAAGCAGATGTGGTGGATCGGTCGCTAGTACGTAAACAACTTCGAAACGCAAGTCGGCGGCAGACGAGTCGGTCGTTGGCGGAGCAAATCTTGGAAGTGTGAGAAATGAACTCGATAAGAGGCTATTTATAGCACGAGATCTGCGCGCGAAGGGGCCAGGGATACGAAGAGTCACAACGCCGCCTTCCCACCAATGGTTGTCTCGCACGACCTCGGAAACACCAAACGTCCACGTCTTCAATGTCGGGAAAGACCAACCGTCGCGCAGCCCGGCCGATGGTTGGCGGCGGGCCGACACCGCCAGTAGAAAAAGCAAGCGGCGCGTCCGTTTCATCAAGGGAACTACACCCACAGGGCATCGATTCAAGCCTCGGCCGCTCTTGGCGACCTAGGCTTGGGGGCAATCGTTCTCGGGTGTATTAGCAAATCGAGGATCGCCAACAGCGACAATTGGACTGCGCGCCCACCCATCACGATCGGCCCAACACGCCGCTGCTTGGAGCGCAATTCTCGCCGGCGAAATTCTCGCCAAACGGTCGGACATCATCAGATATATACGCCATTCGCACATGGCATCGTACGTTCTCTAACCTTGTGCTATCTGCCCGGCGACCTCTCACTAGATCGTCGGTGTCTTTGCAGGTACCACCCGAGGTGCTCAACGCGTGAAGCCAGGACCGGTCCTTTCAACCCTCTCAACGACCGGCCCATCAGACGAAGCAACAAACACTTCAACTCTTCATTGGTCAAGGTACGATCACGTCCCTACCCCTCGCTAATGGTGTTTAGACACATGCTCTCCCTCAAACTCACCAACAGACCCTCAACACTAAGACACTCTAGGCGTTGACTTCCCTAACCTCGGTTTCTCTCACTCTAAGCTGAAGAGTACTTCGGTTTACTCTGTTTCTTTACTTAAACCCAACATGCAACCCATTTCCAGCTCACCACACTCATGCACACTCGGATACTCACTCCATTGGCTCCGATCCTCTCCCTAACTCTACATGCAAACTCATTTTCTTCACACTACACCGATTTACACTCGATGCCTCACCATGCAATGCTCCTTCAGTACCACACAGCAGAGAGTGTTACACTCCTCTCTCTTCCCAAACCGATCCACCATTGTACCTCACCACAAATCACAAAGAAAGAGCAAAACACAAGAAAAACACATTATGAACAACACATAAAACACACATGCAAGGTGATCAGAACCACTCACACCAAAATACTACCAAACACAAAACATTACAAGGATTAAAAGAGCCCCCTAACCTGATTATAACCGTAGACACACCATCTTCACTAGCACTTCTAGGAATCCTTCAAGATTCAGCTCACTCTTCCCTTTTCTCTTGGTTCTCCCTTCGGTTCTCTTCCTTCTCTCTAAGCCTCACTTCTCTCTACTTTCTTAATTTGGTAACTTTGACTATTTTTGGAGCAATGTCAATGGTCTCCTACGAAGGCACCATTTAACATGTCCTAAGGGACTTAAATGAGGCCTTGGCCTTATTAGGCCGTGGGCTTCTTTTACCCACACCCTTTCCCAACTTAGACATTTTCCTAAAGAGTAACACATGCTTAACACTCACTTAATGAATTACTTGACTTAAAAGTAAAATGTTGCAAACCCTTAATAACTCAACTAAGTTAATTAATTGAATTATTTTGGGGTGTTACAATTGGCACGTTCACCATTACTCGCACGTTTGCGACCTTTGAGGGACGTGATGGCCCACCTACTATATTACGTGTGTGTAGCGACCGAAAAATCCGGGAAAGGATTCTTCGAAGTTCGAAAGGAAGCCGCCACCAAATTTTAGTTTAAGGGCAAATTCGGAAAATCCCTTTATGTTTAGGACAAGGCATTGTTAGGGTTCGGGAGTCGTTATGTGTGGGGAAGGTATTAGCACCCCACGACATCCATTGTCTAATTAATTTAAGATTTATCTAATTATTACCCTTTTATTTGTAGAGAAAATGACTTATTTAGGTTTTTATTTTTTAGTGCTTGACAAGAGTTGAGTCTTGCTCCTACGTACCTCCAGATGCAATGGAGGAATCAAAGCTACGTAGTTCTTCCTGAAAAAGGTTTGTTGGTTGGTGTTTTTTAGTGTAGGGGTCCTAGGGTTCCTTGAACTGTACAGCTCACTGATCCCTAGGACATTGACTAATCCGATTGTACAACCGACTTAGCCCCCTACTTTTTGAAAATAATTTTAGGGTTTTTGAAAGACATTGGTTTGGTGTGAGGTGGGTCCGTTTTAGAATAGGTATTCTAGAACTCCTGAACTGTACAGCTCATTAATTCTAGAACGCTGACTAACCCGGTTGTACAACCGACTTAGTCCCCTATTTTTAGGAAAAATAATTTACTCGTATTTATTTAAATTTGTAGGGTTACTGAATTGTACAGTCCATTGGCCTTAAAATAATGACTAACTTTGGTTGTACAACCGACTTAGCCGCTTGTTTTTAGAAAAATGATTTATTCGTATTTGTTTAAATTTGTAAGGTTCTTGAATCATGCATACCATTGGCCTTAAAATAATGACTAACCTTGTACAACAACCGACTAGCCGCTTATTTAATTTCGCGAGAAAAATTATTTGCGTTTGAGTGGGAAAAGAGTTAAAAAGCGAAATGTGGGTGCAGATTATAAATTGGGGTTTTATTAATCGTAGGGTTGTATAATTAATTGGAGGTGCAAAAGGAAGCCCGGTTCAGATAGGAGAGCCCAAGATGCTAAACCGGGCTTAAGTGGGAGAAGGGTGCGCTCGTAAATAAGGGGTGTGACTAGTATTCTGAATAACTAAAAAATAAAAAAAGAAAGGGCCCAATATATAACCTTATACCTAAAAAACGCAGAACCCTAAAACACATCCCTCCTTCCTCTTGCTCTGCGGCGCCGCGGCTACGGAGAGGGAGTAACTTCAGTAGCGAATCACGGTTTCCACGGTGGGGGAGAGATTGGAGGCGATGAACTCGCCGGTTTCCTCTTCTCCTATTTTTTCTTCTCCTTGTCACTGAAAAAGGTGGTTTTTTGGGTTTGTTTTGAGCGACTGGTCGCGATGTGGGGGAGGGAGACGTCGCCGGAGGGAAATCCGGCGTTTGGTGGTGGCTCGTGGAAGGGAGCTTCGGTCTTGGCAGTTTGGTGGTGATGTTGACGATGCGCCGGTGATGGCAAGGGAACACTCTCGGATTCGTTTTCCATCTTTTGCATTCTTGCTTTTTTTTTTTTTTTTAATCTCTTCATCTCTCTTTACACACTGATTGAAGGAAAAACTAAAAACCTGATTTTGGTTTGGGATTAAATCTGGTTTGACTAGTGGTTAATTTTATATGGCTTCTCCTAATCATATGATTAGTCTTTGAAACTTTTAGTACCAAAACTAATTTCAAGTTTGCATCAAAGTTTATAAGCAATCAGTATTTAAATTTAAAACTATCATTGCTTCAAAAAACATACTAACAGATCATGCGTAACAAAATCTATAAGCAAGTATGTTTAAATTAAAATTTCCATTGTTACAAATAAGTTCCATAATATATCCAAAGTCTTTGTTTTTATGATGCTACTACATTCACTAGATTAACACAAAATTTTGGAACCCTCGATCATCAAGCAATAACAGAAACTTGTTTATATTTTAAAGCAACCGGATCCGGTCCTACATGACCACTAATTTTTCTAACTTCCTATTCACGCATACGGCAAAGAAAAAAAAGAAGAATCGAGATCTAATTATTTGACCGACGGGTTTATATTCACATAATAAAATTAAATTATTACATATTTATTATTACGAAAAAATGAATTATTGCCAAATGAAGAATACCGTGGCTCCAACTTTTCCGAACTTTGATTTCTAGCTACAATTTTCTTATCGCTACTCTTTTAATCGTTGCTTATCGATTATCTGACTCACGCCTTACGTTCTTGCTATGGTTGATAAATCAGATTAATCCTTGTATTTGGTGGGATTAGGATTCTAATTGTGAACCCTAATTCTTTTGAGGTGGTTTTTTGCGATATTGTTGTGCGCTTTTTTCTCGTCTTTTTACCGTGGGTATCGCTTATTTATATTAAAAACTTAGGGTTAGCATTTAATTGGTTTTGACCGGGCTTTTGCGAGTTCTCGATAACGTGGGCTTGTTGAGCGATCTTGGAGAGCAAGAACGAACCCCAAAGATTGCGATCTTGCTCCTATTTTCTATTTTTGCTTTTTTTTTTCGGTTTGTATTTTTGTATTATTATTTTTGTATTTTTGGGCGCTTTGGACAATTAGACACTTTCAAAATGTAAATAAAATTAAATAGAATTTTTTGATATTTTTTGACTATTTGTATATGTATGTGCTCGAAATAAGGACAAAATAATAAAGATAGAAAAGAAGTCCGCATGATGAGCCCGATTCTTGAGAAAATAACTCGAATAAACCCATTTGCAAGGAAACCACTCGGATAAACCCAATTAGGTTCGACTAGGCCCAAATACGAAAATTCAATTAAAGAATGTGCGAAAAGATCGATCATTCGCGCACATTCTTAATTTAAACAACGGCATTAGGTTAGTTGAGATTGACTTGGGTTGGTAAATGAGACACCTTTTTAATGATTCTCACAATTGCGCGACTTCAGAACAAATAATAAAATAAACGACTAAAGCTGGAAAAAGAATACGGACAAAATTGGGGTATAACAGCTGCCCCTCTTTATTAGTATTTTACTAGAAAGTGATGATTTCTCGAACTTTCGTAGTAGAAATGGGAATAAAGATAAGATAGACGCTAATTTTGTCCGTTTAAGGGGGAAGTGGAAGGTTAGATAAGAGGGAGTGGTTAATACTTGGCGCATCAACCGAGATTTGAATGAAGGGTCAACAAGGACCTGAAGGAGCACTAAGGCTCTGAAGGACCACTCAAGGTCTGAAGGAGCGATAGGGCTCTGAAGGACCTCTCAGGGTCTGGAAGGCTGCCTAAGCCTTAATTGAAGGACCATCGTGGTCTGAAGGAGCGCAACTAGCTACGGTACTAGTTAAACGGTCTGAGGGGGCCTTTATACTCGAGCGGCCATGATGGGTCAAGATCGTGTCTAGAATCGATATGTTGACCATGAAGGGCGTACAATCGCGTCTTAGGTGACACAACTAGTCCGAAGGACCACGCGGGTGCGGAAGGTCCGCCGGCTCGACTCGACGCGTTTGCGACACAGGCCACTTAGGGCAATGAAGGAGCGTGGTGCTCGAAGGACCACTCGAGTGCGGGATCACTCGGTGATCGTGATACGATATGAGATCAACGCTTAAGCGGCCCGACATTAGAGGAACAAAATAGGGACTAACACTGATCGTGCTTATCCGGGCACACCTAACAAATGCATCTACCGAGAAAGGGAAAACCAATCTACGTTTGATGAAGCAATTAATGGTGCAAGCAATGATTGGTATCTGGTAGGATGTGGAATGACTTTTTCCTTTTCTCTTTTTGCTTATTGCTTTTCGCTTTTTTGTTTTTTGTTTTTGTTTTGTTTTGTTTTTTTTTTTGAAAAATGATGAATGCCAAATGTACAAATGAAATGCTCGGGTGCAAATGCTATGGTGCATGAAGTGATGATATGATATGATATGATATGATATGATATGATATGATATGATATGATATGATATGATGTGATGTGATATGATGTGATATGATATGATATGATATGATATGATATGATATGATATGATATGATATGATATGATATGATATGATATGATATGATATGATATGATATGATGTGATATGGTGTGATATGGTATGATATGAGTGATTGGGGTATAGAAACATTTTTGGTAATGATGAGATGTGAGACTTTAGATGCGAGAAATAGAGGTGAATATTGATCATTCTTTGAAAAGAATACTTTTGATTCAATACTTCAGCAATCTCAATGTTGTTATTTACAGACACTGATGTGAAAAAGTATTTGCAAGCTCGTTTTCTCTTCCATTTTGATGCCCCATGATGACCGAAGTTTTGGCCCACACAACTAAATAAGTGGATTTCCAACATCATATGATCAACTTGTGTTTTCTCTCTCTAAAGAATTATTTTGTGAAGATGTATAGTAGTGCGAATATAGATGAATGAGTCAGTTAACTTGGGGTTCTAAAGACCTAGGGTGTGGACATTTGTGGCACATGAAGGGGTGAATGACAAGTTTTGGGTAAAGTCATGAAAGGTGGGCTTTCCCCAAGCCAAAAATGCGGGGCGCCCCAATTTAGACTTGATGATGGTGAGTGAATAACTTGCCCCGTCTAGTGATGACAATAACTAGGGGACGAGAGGAAATGATGAGCTAGGAATGCCCCGACTTTGGAGTGAAAAGTGGAAAGCAATGGGCTTCATCTCAACACATGGAGTTTGGTGTTGCCCCATTTATGGTAAGAGACAGAATGCCCCAGACTAGAGTAGCAACATATAGGGTAATGAGTTGAGACATTGCCCCGGTATGGCTTTGTTGATGTGGATATAACAAGGGGATGAGATGGGTGTATGGTGAATGTCCCCATTTGTAGGTGGAGTGAAGGGTGATAGGGTTGCCCCACTTGATAACGGGAATTCAGACGGTTGTTTTGGTGAGGTTGTGGAAAGTGCTGGAGTTAGAGTAATGGGTTTTTGGAGTTTGTCTGGTATGGCAATGGGCTGGGTGTGGTATGACACTGTACAAATTTCCCCAAGTTCAAATGGAATAGGTGGTGAAAGAGATGCCCCGCTATAGGATATAGGTGACGATCCTAGTATAAACTATTGGTTACCTTTAAAATGACTCTCAGACTACAATAGTCTCGAGTTTGCTATGATGAAAACTACACTTGGTGATCACTAAACCTTGTCTTAGTATAATCAGAACTTGAATGAATCTTGTGGTGCAAGCCTTTTGATTTTTCTTTTCCTTTGAGTTTTTTTTTTTGAGATATGTCTTTTTTTGAGCAAACATATTGTAAATAAATAAACTTATTTGTCCTAAGATTAAAACTTTGAGAAACAAAAGCAATCGGTCATTGATCGGAATGTGGTCGATGGTTTAGTGATTTATGAGGGAAATGATAGTTGGGCTCAAGGTAGTGTTTGGGGATTGATGGGACGGATGGTTTTTTTTTTTGCGGTATGATTTGGCTAATGGTTTGTGAAAGAAGGGGTTATTAGGCTCAATGAAGTGTTTGACGATTGATGGGACAAATGATTTGGTGATG
Organism: Oxytropis ochrocephala; assembly: GCA_020916435.1. Lineage (NCBI taxonomy): Eukaryota > Viridiplantae > Streptophyta > Magnoliopsida > Fabales > Fabaceae > Oxytropis > Oxytropis ochrocephala. Next base: position 87,586,492 of record CM037089.1, on the reverse strand, counting down.
TAACTTGGCTAATGGGTGATGATTTATGAAAGAAATGGTTGTCAGGCTCAAGGGAGTGTTTGAGGGTCTATTGAGACAGTAATTGATGTGTCTCATGGTAGGGTGGACTTGTTTAGGGATGTGACTTGGCCAAGGGTTTATGAAGGATAGGATATTGAAGACAAGGGAAGTGTTTGGGGGTTTATTTCAGACAAGGATCTCTTATGCATTTAATGGTAAGAAGTATCAGCTCATAATTGTGCCACTTTTGCTTTTTCGTGGTTTTTCGAACCTTTTTTTTTATTTCACTTTTTTTGATTTTGATTTTTTTTCTTTTTCTTTCTTTCGAGCTGAGTGACTTGATAAAAATGATACACCATTTTTGATGTGGAATTGATCCTTGTCTAGGGTGATTGAAAGTTTCTTTGGATTTTGGCTTAAGGTGGGTGGTAAAGGATTTTTGAGGATAGGGGAAGATGGTCAAACTTCATTTCAAAACATGATTGCTAGTTTTTCAAAAATTAACTTAAGGACAATAATTCATTTACTTTTATATATTTGCTCCTTTTTCTTTATTTCTTTTTTTTTATGCCCTAATTTTTGCTTAGGCCACTCTTACGAGTTTTCAACCTAACGGGCATTTATATATTTTTTTTTGGTAAAGGACTTGCACCAAGGGAATACAACATTGACAAGGTATTTTAGAGATCACACATTTGCCCCAAAGATGGAGGGCCTAAAGTGTTATTTCACTTAGGGGAACCAACCGAAACGCCAACTATGTACGGATGTGGGGAGTATGTACTTTATGGGTGGTCGGGGTGGGATTAGACTTTGACAGGGATGATGGTAAGGTAGGGACGCTAAACCGACTCGGACAAAAATAAACACACATGTTACCCAAGTCACTACACAAATGCTTCGTAAATAACATTTAAAACATGATAGAAATTTTTGATGGGCATTTCGGTCATTTATCATGGGATGGAAGAGATGCAACGTTTGGTTAAAAAATGTGAGCAAGCTAAAAAATTTGAAAAACTGGGTGACTTGAAACACTTTGAGCTTGCAATGAAGTATGACTAAACTCTTTCAAAAGAATTATTTATCTCACAAGAATGCCTCACCTCTCATCACAATTTTTCTCTCAAAATTATATTTTTTCGTTTTTTATAATGCATGATGTAAGTATGCAAATGAATGAATGCGCATGAAATGAGAATGCGAATGAATGTATGTGAAATGCGAATGTGATGTATGTGTATGAAATAATGATATATGATATTATTCGTCATGTCGGGGAATTATAAACTTTTCATTGGAGAGTAAAGTACAAAATTTAATTTCGACTTCAACAAGCACGCTTCTCTCCAAGGTAAAGATTTAAATTCCTGATTGGTCATAAAAGTGCATGCAACATGAGATTTTTTTTTTTTTTTTATTGTAAAGAAAGGGAAAAATGCATGAGGCACAAATTCTAAAAGCTTGGGAATATGACATTTTTTTGATTTTTTGATTTTTGATTTTTGTGTTTGTAAAAGACGGTATGCACTAATGTTTGTTTTGAATGCAAGGGTGTTAAGCTCCTTTGTGAACCTAGGAAGGTATCTTATGGAGTGGGTCTAAAGTTTTCTTTATAGTGAACTTCGCAAGGGGTGGTTCTAAAGAATCCTACACATGGTTCCTAGAGCCAAGGACCTCGATCAAGAACATCGACCACTACAATAGGCAAGCTATTAGAAGGGATAGCATCCTCAAAAGGAATCAAACTCTAGGTGAGATTTTCGTGACCACCCAACGAGACGTGCGTCCCAAGAGCCATCACTACACAATCTCGTTCTAACTTAAGTTTATGCTCGAGTCCGGGTAGAGGACTTTTCTCACAAGTGTGTGAAGTGTAGAAGTGCAATGTGTGTAGGAGCAATTTAAAATAAACCCAAAGCTGCAAAACAAACAAACATACAAGTATCGTCTTCTACCCTAGGGTTTATACAAATAAATAACATAATTATTGCAAAAGAAAATAAATAAATAAAAGGGGTTTATTCGAGTTATTTTCTCTACAAAATGTAAATAAAATTAAATAGAATTTTTTTGATATTTTTTTGACTATTTGTATATGTATGTGCTCGAAATAAGGACAAAATAATAAAGATAGAAAAGAAGTCCGCATGATGAGCCCAGTTACGAGAAAATAACTCGAATAAACCCATTTGCAAGGAAACCACTCGGATAATGTGTTACCTCAAAATAAACCCCTTTTATTTTATTATTTTGACCCTAGCTGGGGCAGCATCGAGTTGGTATATGTGTTACCTCAAAATTTCGACAGCACATTAAATAAAGCTTTAAATGGAGTTGACCTCACATTTAGTAATGTTTGGAGACAACAGGTCAATAGTCAAATCAATGCACTATCAATTCGACAGAAAGGTACGCAAGTGCTAACAATATGGATGAGCTTCGACAGGCTTAGCTCTCAAAGCTATGGAAATAAGCAAAGCAAGACTCCTTCGACAAAAGAAGACTCAATTCTTCGACAAAGCAAGGTTCAGCGCTTCGCCAAACGGCTGACAATGAAGTTAGTCGAAATGCCAAGAGTAACAGTTAGTGGGCAGTTACTTCTCCTTATTTCTAGGAGGCAGTTATTCTTTTTTCCCACGTTTGTTTCCAAGAGTATAAATACTCTTTTGTAATAGGAAATCAGGGTCACAACATTTCACAAGAACTCTGAAAAACTCAACTTCCAGACTAAAGCGAAATACGAGTGAAACAGATTCATTGTACGTGTTGGTGAACCACTTTTCTTTCGATTCAATGCAATATTTATTTTCCTTTTACATTTGTTGCAATTACTGCTTTTGTTTTACTTCCAATTTATTTCTTTCTATCATTTCTTCGTTCTTACGTGACGTTAAAAACACAAAAACTCAGAGGCAATTGTCAAAGAGATTTTCTAGTTTGATCTCACAATCACAATATTGAAAACTAGTGATTGTTTGCTAAAAACACCAGCAAACAATATGCAATTGGGGCGCACTCGTATCCGGTGTTGGAAAGACCTTGCCGAAGCTTTCGTAAGGCAGTATAAGTATAACATTGATATGGCTCCTGACAGAACACAACTTCAAAATATGACCAAAAAAGATAATGAGTCCTTCAAGGAGAATGCTCATCGCTGGAGAGGGTTAGCCGCACAGGTAGCACCACCTCTATTAGAAAAAGAAATGGTTGCCATATTCATGGAAACTCTTCCATCACCCTACTTTGACAAATTGATAGGGGGAGTATCTTCAAACTTCTCAGACATGGTTACCATAGGAGAAAGAATAGAAAGTGCAATAAAGAAGGGGAAGATCACTCATAGTTCTGATGGACCTCCTACAACTTTCAGTAAGAAGAAGGGAGAAATCAACGCTTTAGATCAAGGAAAATCACACCATCAAGGGTCATCCCAATGATTTACCCCATCCCCGTGTCGTCGACATCGACTGCTGACCAACTTGTCAGCCACGATTTGATTTCTCCTCGTCGAATGAGACCAGTTCAGCCTCCATTCCCAAGATGGTACGACCCAAAAGCCAAATGTGAATTCCATGCTGGTGCAGTAGGCCACTCGACTGAAAAGTGTTATCCCTTAAAGCGCATCGTTCAAGGCCTCATTGATACAAAACAGCTAAACTTTAAAGAAAATGACGATGGATCAACAACCAATTAAATAGCGGTTGATCAAGGTACCGAAGACAACACCGTCAACCTAGTATGCCTTTGTCCTGAAGAGTTCAAGAACTAAGAGATTGTTGATTGTCCTGTGGTTTTTAATTCAAAGTAAGTTTCTGTAATGCAAATCCTATGGCTCTGCCCAAGGCCTTAGGACATCTCAATAAGGGCCCGCATGTTTCATTCAGTATTATTATTAATAAAAAAACATTTCAAATTCTCTAGTAAACTTCTTTCTTCCTTTCTCATTCATTCGCTTCGCTTTCTTTTCTATCCCCTCTCACCTTCAACTAATGCAGAAAACAAATTCTTGAAAATAACAATGTCGGTAACTCATATCACAACCTTGATCACCCCATTAATCAAACTGAGGAAATATGGAGTATAACTGGGGGGTCCCCACGAGAATCCAACAGGAATCAACTGAAACAACTAACTTGGGCACGGAATAAGACAAAAAAAAGAGTACAACAATTAAAGACAACAAACAAAGAAAACTCACTCGAATCTTGTCTGATTGGGTCGACGTCATGGCATGGATACATCAAGTCATAAGAGGCTATTAAACGCCCATCGGTGTAACAAGATCTTTGATTGCTAAAGTTCATAAAAATTTAGTCAGCCGTTACGGTCTTCCAAAAAAGATCGTCACAGACAATGGTGACAGAGCTGTTTGGAGACCTCAGGTCGTGCTTATAGCCCCTCCCCATACCACTGATAACTCATATTTATATGAGTTATTTATGCTCATTCAAAGATAAATCATTCAAGTTCTCTAGCAATATAAGATTATTTTTATTTGTTTTCTGCTAAAGTATCGTTTCTTAGTTAGTTAAGGGCTAAATTGCTAGATCTCAGCATTTTGGCACCACTCGGTGCCTTTTTGAGGCGCGTTTGATGCTTCTTGTGCTTGTGCGAGAAAGAAATTGAACGTGGCCACGTCCCTCACCACGTCTGTAGAAGGGCAACAGAGCAAGAGTGAAAGATCTCAGTTTTGGCGCACAAGCAATGATGGTCAAAGATTTAAAAAGTCAGAAGATCTTCTCTTCCCTATGTGCTGACAAGGATGACGCCTTTAGTAGTGCCAAGCAGTGTCGATCGGTAGTGTAAACAGGCTTGGTAGGTGGGCAAATGACATCAGAAAACACGTGACCCAGCTGACTATATATATTGAAGACTCATCTCTCTCAAAGGACACGCTCACTCTCCCACAATACACCATTCAATCTCTTCATCATCTACCTTCCTCCATTTAAGAGAAAGTGTCTTAAAGAAGTTCTGGACACAAACTTCTTCATTTTACTTTTCTCAAAACTCCATTTTTATTTTCTTCGCAAACCACTATTGTGAGGCTCAGACGTTGTAACGTCTCTACAGCGTACATGCTGGAAGGTTACTTAGGTGTATCTTTTGCACTTAGTGTCTTTTCTCCTATGTATGGTATTTGAATTTTAACTCCTTATCATTCTCAGAAAGATGCTCAAAGATGAGCTAAACACTTTGTAGTTGGGTTGTTGTTTTGCATGTAATGAATTTCTAGTTAAATGTTATGAAGTATTGACGCTTATATGTTTTAAATCTTTGCATGATAATCTTTCCAAACTTGTTTTGAGACTGGCCACTTAAAATAGGTAGATTCATAGGTACAGACATGGTCTATGAAAAGAACTCAAAGATTTATATGAACGAAAAGGTGTACTAAAGACATTTAGGCATTTTTATCTAAGTCTAGACATAGAATGGATAATAGTTCATAGGACATTGCTGTGGGTACTTAAAATACAGGAGTAGACCTACTTAGAACCTAGACATAGGACCTCTTTGTACTTGAAACTCTGACGTTTTGTGACTGAAAAGCACAGCTCTTTTGCAACAGCGTTCAAACATTATAACGTCTATACAGAATAGCATTTGTGTGTAATAGCGTGTAAACGTTATAACATCTGACTAGAGGGGATTTACTTGCATGCAGCAATCCAACTCATTTTCATCCATATTCACAACCACTATCTTGTTTACTTGTTTTATTTATGTTTTTAGTATTAACACCAACTTTTAGTGCCGATTTGTTACTTGTTTTACTTGTGTTTTGAAACTTGAACTTTGAGAGTAAACCAATCCTCGTGGGAACGATCTCTTACTTTTTATCCACTTTATTACTTGTACGACGTGTATACTTGCACTGATATTGCGACTACAACACGAACGCAACAAGTTTTTGGCGCCGTTGCCGGGGATTGAAGTTAACTTTTATTGTTCAAAAGTATTAAAACACTAGTTGAAAGAATTTTACTGTGTTGTTTGTTGTTTCTGTGTGTGAACAGGTAGACGTTACACCGTATGCTTAGTTTCAACTCAAGCTCTAGTTCGATTGAACCAGGAAGTGAATCTGCACCTGAGTTGATCTAGAACCTGAAAGAACCTTCAGGCAACTAAGGAGACAACAAAGGGTACGAAGGAAGCAACAACAACAGCAACATCAACTACCAATCATGTCTGAACATGGTACCATTGGACGAAGTTCTAGAGGTGGACCTGCTCCAAGAGGAGGTAGAGGACATGGTCGTGGACCACAGACTCATACAGAAACAAATGTTGATGATGAACTCTGGCAGAGACAGAAACTCATCAATGTAGGGCCACAAGACATGGTCAATGACAGAGACAGGCCTATGCGTGATTATGCTGTGCTCAATCCTGCTCATATGCAAACAGGCATTGCAAGACCAACCCTTCATACTGGTCACTTTGAATTCAAGCCGATGATGTTCCAAATGCTGCAAACTGCAGGGCAATTTGGGGGTTTTCCTCAAGCGGATCCATATGCACACCTAAGGCAATTTTTGGATGTGTGTAGCAATTTCATCCTCCCTGGAGTCTCAGAAGATGCTTTCAGACTAAAGCTATTCCCATATTCTCTCAAGGATAAAGCCAAAAATTGGTTGAACTCCTTGGAACCAAATTCAATTCACACTTGGGATGAGTTAGCTGAGAAGTTTCTTGGGAAATACTTCACTCCCAACAAAAATGCTAAGTTGAGAAATGATATCACTTCCTTCAAACAAAGGGAAGGGGAATCATTATTTGAGGCTTGGGAAATGTGGAAGGAATTACTGAGAATGTGCCCACACCATGGCATTCACGTGGTTATCCAAATGGAAACTTTCTATAATGGTCTAGATCAGCCTACTAGATTGATACTTGATGCTTCATCAGGTGGTGTCATTTTGAACATGTCCTTCTCTGAGGCATGCAAGCTTATAGATGACATAGCCACCCATAACTCCCATTGGCCATCTGATAGATTTTCTCCTGGAAAGAAGGCTGGTGTCCATGAAATAAGTGAAGTCACTGCTCTTTCTGCTCAGGTTGCTACCCTGACCAACATGATCAAAACCATGAGCACTCCAAACGTGGCCACGTATGAAAGACAGACTATTGTAGTTGTTGAACCTACGCCTACTGGGGAGTAGTGTTTGTCTATTGTGAAGAAGGGCATGTGTATGAAGAGTGTCCCTATAACCCTTAGTCTGTAAACTTTGTATCTCAAAACAAAGGTAACAGTCCCTACTCCAACTCTTACAACTCAAATTGGAGAAATCACCCAAACTTTGGGTGGAGAAACAACAATGCTTTGAATGCTAGCAATCTCGCTCTCCAACACACCCAGGATTTCCCCCTCAACAACAACAACAACAGAGGCAGTATGTGCAGAATAACAACAATAGCAATTTGGAAGCCATGATGAAAAGCTTCATAAGTGATTGTAAGACAACTTTGCAAACTCATGAGTCTTCCATCAAAACTCTGGAAAACCAAATTGGGCAGATAGCCTCAGCTCTTACTCAAAGACAGAATGGATCTCTCCCATCTACAACTGAAACACCATCATCATCATCTAATCCAATTGGTAATAATGGGGTGAATGCGCAGGTAAATTCTATCTCATTTAGAAGTGGTACTGAATATCCTGAACCAACTATGCCTGTGGAGAAAGAGGTGCCAAAAAAAGGAAAAAGAGAAAGGGAAGGAAACAAGCACGAGTGGAGAAAAAGAGAAGGATACTCCAGACATTGTAATGTCTAACCCAGACGTTACAACGTCTAATTTTGAACCAGGAATCAAGACTGTACCTAAGCTTGTACTTGAATATCCTCCTCCACCCTACCCTCAAAGATTAAAGAAAGCTCATGAAGACAAGCAATTCAGCAAGTTCATGGAGATGTTAAAGCAGCTACACATCAACCTTCCTTTGGTTGAAGCCTTACAACAGATGCCAAACTATGCTAAATTCCTAAAAGACATCATCACCAAAAGGAGAAGGCTAGGGGAGTTCGAAACTGTTGCATTAACTGAGGAATGTAGTTTAATTATGCAGAATAAACTCCCTAGAAAACTCAAAGATCCTGGCAGTTTTACTATACCATGCTCCATTGGAGATTTTTACATTGGCAAAGCTTTATGTGACTTGTGAGCAAGTATCAACTTGATGCCCAAGTCAATTTATGATAAACTTGGTATAGGAATTGCCAGACCTACTTCTTTAAGTCTCACTTTAGCTGATAAAAGTAGAGTCTATCCTGAGGGCATATTAGAAGATGTTTTGATTAAAGTTGACAAGTTTGTGTTTCCAGTGGATTTTGTTATTTTAGATTTTGATGCAGATAAAGAAGTTCCTATCATTATGAGGAGACCATTCCTAGCTACTGGAAGGACAATCATTGATGTGCAGAAAGGAGAATTGATCATGAGAGTCAATGATCAAGAAGTCAAGTTCAACGTCCTCAACACACTCAAGTATCCAGATCCTAACACAGAAGAATGTTCTTATGTGGTTGCCCTTGATCATCTGGTTCAAAAGCAATTCAATAAAGACAATGATCACTTGGAAAAGATTCTGGGCAATGCTGAAATACAAGAATGGTTAGCAGAAGAAGCCGTTCCTCTAGACATTATAACGTCAACTGCAGACGTTGTCACGTCTGACTCCCCTGCACCCAAGGCGTGGGCAAAAAGGTATGAATCTTTGGGGCAAGAGGAATCAAATCTCAAGAAGAATGTGCCTTCCATTAAAGAGCCACCTACATTGGAGCTGAAGGTGTTACCTGATCATCTAAAATATGTCTTCTTAGGGGAAAATGATTCCCTACCAGTGATCATTTCTTCTAAACTCTCACAAGAGCAGGAAAATGATCTCATTATTACCCTGAAGAGACATAAGAAAGCAATTGCCTGGCAAATGGCCGATATCAAGGGTATCAGTCCCACAATCTGCATGCACAGAATTGTCTTAGAAGAAAATGCCAAGACTAACATTGAAGGGCAGAGGCGACTGAACCCAATAATGAAGGAAGTAGTAAAGAAGGAGATCATCAAGTGGTTGGACGCAGGAATCATCTACCCAATTAGTGACAGCTCATGGGTGAGCCCAGTGCAATGTGTACCAAAGAAGGGTGGAGTTACTGTGGTGACAAATGATAAGAATGAATTGATTCCAACAAGAACAGTAACAGGCTGGAGGATATGCATGGATTACAGGAAGCTAAACAAAGCAACTAAGAAGGATCATTTCCCTCTTCCATTCATTGATCAGATGCTAGACAGACTTGCAGGCAATGACTTTTATTGCTTCCTTGATGGTTATTCAGGCTATAACCAGATAGCCATTGCCCCTAAGGATCAAGAAAAGACAACATTCACCTGTCCCTATGGTACCTTTGCTTTTAGAAGGATGCCATTTGGGTTGTGCAATGCTCCTGCAACATTTCAAAGGTGTATGATGGCCTTATTTTCTGATTTTATTGAAAATTCCATGGAAGTTTTTATGGACGATTAATCAGTCTATGGAGATTCATATAAGGCGTGCCTGGATAACTTGGAGGGAGTTCTGATAAGATGTGAGGAAACCAACCTAGTTCTCAACTGGGAGAAATGCCATTTTATGGTACAAGAAGGAATTGGGTTGGGACATAGGATCTCAAAGAATGGACTAGAGGTGGACAGAGCAAATATTGATGTTATTGACAAGCTACCTCCACCAACAACTATAAAAGGGGTCAGAAGTTTTTTAGGACATGCAGGGTTTTACAGAAGATTCATCAAAGACTTCTCAAAAATTTCCAAACCCATGTGTCTGCTATTGCAACGTGACAACGTCTTCAACTTTGATGAACAATGTCATGAAGCTTTCAAGAAATCAAGATCGCCTTAATCGCTTCTCGATGATAGTCACTCCAGATTGGTCCAAACCTTTTGAGTTGATGTGTGATGCAAGCGACTATGCAGTAGGAGCTGTATTGGGGCAAAGGTATGGCAAAATTTTTCACTCTATTTATTATGCCAGTAAAACCTTAGATGATGCCCAATTGAATTATACTGTAACTGAAAAAGAGCTTTTGGCTGTTGTATTTGCTTTTGATAAGTTTAGATCATACTTGGTGGGTGCAAAAGTTGTTGTTTTTACTGATCACTCAGCCATCAAGTATTTAATTGCTAAAAAAGATGCAAAGCCAAGGCTTATTAGATGGGTTCTCCTCCTCCAAGAATTTGACTTTGAAATCCGTGATAAAAAGGGGGTGGAGAACCAAGTTGCTGATCACCTTTCTAGGCTTGAGAATGTTGATGCAGGTACAGGTGAAGAGGAGATAAGAGAAAAATTCCCTGATGAGAGACTGTTGTCAGTAGCCAGAATAGCTGAAGACGTTACCACGTCTATGGCAATTTCGTCAAACGTTGTAACGTCTGATACTACTACACCCTGGTATGCTGACATAGTTAACTTTCTTGTTAGCAAGATTGTGCCCGTGGGCCTCAACTATCAGCAAAGAAAGAGGTTTTTCCACACTGTGAAGCAATATTTTTGGGATGAGCCCTATTTGTATAAAATGTGCCAAGATCAGTTACTGAGAAGGTGTCTTGCTGAGAAAGAACAACTCCATGTGTTGCAACAATGTCATTCAGCACCTTATGGTGGACATTTTGGAGGTACTAGAACTGCTGCTAAAGTATTACAATCAGGATACTATTGGCCAACAATTTTCAAGGATGCTCATGAGTTGGTAAAGAGCTGTGACAAATGCCAAAGGGCAAGAAACATATCAAGCAAGCAAGAAATGCCACTGACAAATATTCTTAAAGTTAAGTTGTTTGATGTGTGGGGAATGGATTTCATGGGACCATTTCCTATGTCTCATGGAAACCTATACATTCTGGTAGCTGTGGACTATGTGTCAAAGTGGGTTGAAGCTATAGCACTACCCAACAATGAAGCCAAATCAGTCAGCAAGTTTCTTAAGCGGAATATTTTCACAAGGTTTGGCACTCCAAGAGCTATAATCAGTGATGAAGGTTCTCACTTCTGCAACAAGCTAATTAAGAACCTATTGGCTAAATATGGAGTAAAACACAAAGTTGCTACAACTTATCACCCCCAAACCAGTGGTCAAGCAGAAATCTCCAACAGAGAAATCAAAAGAATACTTGAGAAGATGGTTGGTCCCAATAGGAAGGAATGGTCCTTACATTTAGATGATGCACTGTGGGCATATAGGACAGCATACAAGACACCATTGGGTATGTCCCCATACAAGCTAGTCTATGGAAAAGTGTGTCACCTACCAATTGAACTCCAGCATAAAGCCCATTGGGCATTGAAGCAATTAAACTTGGATCATACAAAGGCTGGTGAAGCAAGGCTCCTTCAGTTAAATGAGCTAGAAGAATTCAGGCATCATGCCTACGAAAATTCAACAATCTACAAGGAAAAGACCAAGAAGTGGCACGACCAAAGAATTCAAAGGAGGGATCTGGTAGAAGGACAACCTGTGTTGCTATTCAATTCAAGACTGAAATTGTTTCCTGGGAAGTTAAAATCTAGATGGTCAGGACTTTTTAAATTGATGAAGATTTATCCTTATGGTGCTGTGGACTTATTTGATGAAAAGACAAATACCATTTTCAAAGTCAATGGCCAAAGAGTAAAACAATATCATGGAGAGCATGTAGAAAGAGATAAGACCCAATTGTTTTTCAACAACACTTGAACTTAAAAAAGGGAAAAGTCTGGCTGAAGACTCTTAAAGCAAGCTCTCCTGGGAGGCAACCCAATGATTTTGACTAACCAACAAATTTTGTGTCTGTTAATCTTTGTTTTGTAGGAATGGAAGCTGAAGAAAGGAGAGAGTCAAATGTGGTAAACGTTATAACGTCTCGGTAAGACGTAGTCACGTTTGTTGTCTGTGCAAGGTTTAAATGAAAAAGGAGAGAAAAGAGGTCAAACCGGATTCAAACTCAGTCAAAGGCGTAAGTGGTGACGTGGCTGAAATCAATTCTCTCTGCAACCCTCGCGTGGTAACTGACCACGACGTCACTCTCCTCCCTAACTTGTCTAATCAACGGTTACCTTTCCCATTACTCCACTCCACCAGTTCTCAACTTCCCATAACCATTTCCCATAAAAACCAGCCGGTTACCATCATCAAAACACCTACAACCACTCTCTAACCTCTTCTCTCTCTCTGAAACCGTAACTTTACTCTTTCTTCCTCAAAATCCCAGAAACTCAAATCTCTCATTTTTCTTCCAAGAAATCCTTCGCAACCACCATGACTAAGGTTAAGCAAGCTGCTATCAAATCTTCTAGAAAAGGCAAGAATGTTGACCTAAGCTCCTCCTCAGCCCCAATTACAGAAATCTCAAATCCATCAAAGAAGAAAGCCCTATTACCAGAAAGGGGTTTTAGCCTAGAAAGCCCAAACTCTGATTTTCTTGCAACCGTCGTAGCGTTAGGATGGCAGAAATTCATAGTGCACCGAAAGGAGTATATTGCAACGCTAGTGCATGACTTCTGTAACGCCCCAAAAATAGTTTAAGTGTTTATTTAATTAATTAATTAAGTAGTATATGGTGGGTTGTATTAAAATAATAATAGGGTAATTAATTAATTAAGGTGGTGTGTTAATTAGGTTGTGAGTGGTGGAAGAAACTAGAGGGGGTGTAAGTAATAAGGCCCAAAGGCCATTTGGGCCTAGGGTTAATGAGAATAAAAGAGAAAAATTGAATTAAGAAGAAGAAGCTAGCATTGGAGACAGACGCAGCCAAGAAAGAAGAGAAAAGAAAGAGAGAGAAAGAGAGAGAAGGAGATCGCGAGAGAGTGAGAAGAAAAGGGAAGGAGAAGCGCGAAGGAGAAGAGGGAAAGAAGAAGAGGAGATCGTTCGTGTGTTGCTGTGGTTCCGTACGTGTTTTCTTCATCTTCTTCGTCCCAGGAGCTTACGTATTCGAGGTAAGGGGAGTCTCGCGTTATAAAGGTTCATATAATGATTGATATGTGGGAGGGTAGCTCTACGATGCCTAGGGGTATTAGTTATTGTGTTGGAATCTTTGTTGAATTGTTGTTGTTGTTGTGAATTTGAGATGAGTTGTGATGTTTGGTGTTGGTGATGATGTGTGCATAATTGTTGTTGAATGATTGAGTGATGAATTGATGATAGAATCGAATAGTGAAGAATTGAATAAATCGAATAAATTGTTGCGGGGTTGTACGATGGATTGCTTGTGGGATTGTGGTGTTTTCCTTGATTTGAGTGATTGAATGAGGGAGTAGATGTTGATGATGGTTTGAAGAATTGTTGATGTTTGATGATTGAACTGATGAATAACTTTGTTTGATGTCGATAATGTGAGGAAAAGATTTGAAAATGTGAGAGTTGAGTGAAAAAGTGAATTTTTTTCTGAAAATTCTGCATAATACACTGTTACAGCTGACTGGCGCCTCACTGGCGCTGCAGTGGCGCTTCACACGCCAGTGCAATGCCCAAATTCTGCGTGTTTCTGTCCATTGGCGCCTCACTCTCGCCTCACTCGCGCCTCATGCGCCAGTGCCTGTTTTTCACTGTTTTTCACTGTTTTGTCACTGTTTTTGTAAATTGGATATCTTTTGAACCGGGAACCCGATTGAGGTGTTCTAAAATGCGTTGGAAAGCTTATTCAGAGGCCTAACTGAATATTCTACTTTTAAGGCAAAATAAACCGTTTATTGTTGCTGTCTTGCTGTTTTTAATTGTTATATGAGCTGCTGTTTTATAAAAAGGAAAATGTGTTGTTTTCGCTATTAAAAGGTGAGGTTTATCTTAATTTGAATATGTGTTCCCTAAGCTTAAAATGCGATGTTTCCTCGAGTAAAATGTGGTGTTTGTCTAAACCGAAAGGCGATGTTTTCTAAATGTAAATGGGATATTTTTCTAGATGGAATGAGGGTGTCTTCTAAAATCTAATGTGATGTCTAAATTGATTTGAATTGATAATGATTCGTGGAATAGGATTTTGATTCGACTCCAAGCGTTATACTACTAGTGTGCTATTTGACTATGGCTAGACTGTGGTTTCTACCGCTAAGGCGAAATTTCTTTCACCGGTGTATTTACAAGGGGATCACCGAGAGCCTTGCAAGTGTAATAACGTCTCATTGCAAGTAGTATCGGTTACAGAGTAATCCCATAGTCAATTAGTCTTACTATTTTATAACCCGGGAATATAAAAAGGGTAATTGTATGTTGATATGTATCTTCTTGTAAATGATCTTTGTGAAGTTGATGTGAGTGTGTTGTGTGACGACGATGTGAAGTTGATGTGAGTGTGTGTGCGTGTTGTCTAATTGATGAGTGGGTCATTAGGACCAAAGTGAAGATAATGATAGTGATGGGTCGGTTATGGCCAAAAGCGACGGTGATGTTATAAGCGACGATAAAATGTTATAAGTGACGATAAAATGTTATAAGCGACGATAAAATGTTATAAGCGACGATAAAATGTTATAAGCTTTACGATAAAATGTTATGTTTATGTTATGATGATGTAAGTGAGCGGTGATGATGTGTGGAACTAGTGTGTGTTGTGTGTTCATGAAGTCTCATGCATTTCATATGCACGGCAAGTGACGATGAAGAGGCTGCGGTCTAAGCGACGAAAGGCTGCGGTCTAAGCGACGAAAGGCTGCGGTCTAGCGACGATATGCCACTAGGCAACAAATAAGCGACGATGATGGTACCACATGCATGTTTGCATTCTCATACATGTGCATAAAAGTGATGTAGTTACTTGTTGGTGTGTTTGCTATGTTGTTCGCCGATGTTGTCTGTGATGGTTGAAATGCGACGCTGGGTGTGTTATGGTAATTATAGATGTTGTTCTCTAATATATTGACTATTATATTTGCCTTTATGCCGTTTGAAGACTCACCCTTTCTGCTTGGAATGTTGCTCTATCGTGGCAACGCTGCAGGTACCCGCGAGTGGAGGTCTTCTGCCTTCTCTGTTAGCTGTTGGGGTCCGTCAGTCGTCGCTCTCGATCTGTGTAGCACCTAGGGGGCGTAGTTGAAGTTGTTAGTTTATTAATTAACTGTTTTATGATTATGTTGATGATGTGAGACGTGTTTGAGCGTTGTTTAGTGAACTATTGTTATTTCCGCTGCGACGAGATTATTTTTGAGGTTTAAATTTTATGACATGAGGAGTTTTATAAATGACGACGTGGCACTTCTTTTCTATCGAATAAATTTGTATTTTTGAAAAATAAATTACTCTGATAATGACGTGTAAATTAAGGGTAGAAAAGGGGTGTTACATTAGTGGTATCGAGGCGATTCGATCCGTCCTGGTGGTTGAGTCGTCAAGTTGAGTAACATTTGAGCTTTGTTACTCGCTTCGATTTTTGTTTTCTCATTGCGATACTAGAATGGCGGGGCGGAACAATGCTTTGATTTGCTGCGCCTTGCAGGCTATTGTTGGGGTCGTGGGTAGCATACCCAATGCTATTGGCGATGGGACGCGTAGTCTGGCTACGTTCCAGCGTGAGAACCCTCCTACTTTTGAAGGCGGGTATAACCCTGATGGTGCCCTTGAGTGGCTAAGTGAGATGGAGCGGATCTTCCGCGTCATGGATTGCACTGATGCCCAGAAGGTTCGCTATGGCACACACATGTTGAAGAAAGAGGCTTATGATTGGTGGAGGGCAGCTAGTCAGGGGTTTACGACTGCCAATGAGGAGGTTACTTGGGCTGTGTTTGAGAGGGAATTCAAGAGGAAGTACTACCCGGAGGATGTCCGCGGGAAGAAGGAGGTTGAGTTTCTGAGGCTTGAGCAAGGTAGCATGACTGTCACTGAGTATGTTGCAAAGTTTACAGAGCTGTCTAAGTTTTATCCTCATTATGACAGAGAGGGTGCTGAGTTCTCCAAATGTATTAAGTTCGAAAACGGGTTGCGTGCCGATATTAAGAGAGCCATAGGGTATCAACAAATTCGTGTGTTCCCCTTGTTAGTTAATAGCGCCAGGATTTTTGAGGAAGACAATAATGCCTTCTCCGGGTAGTTATGAGAGAGAAGAAGAAGAACTTTTAGTCGCGACAAGCCATATGAGGTGTCTGCGGGTAAGGGCAAAGGAAAGTTAGTTGATGGGTCTAAGCCAAGTGGGGAGATGCCCCGAGAAAGTTGTGTGCTACAAGTGCGGGAAGCCCGACACAAAAGTTTTGAGTGCAAGCTCGAGGTGAAAAGGTGTTTCCGATGTGGTAGAGAGGGCCACATGGCAACCGATTGTGATCGTAAAGAGGTGGTCTGTTTCAATCTGTGAAGAGGTGGGACACATTAGTTCTAGGTGTCCAAAACCGAAGAAGGAGAAGTCCAATGGGAGGGGTGTTTGTTTTGGCGGGTGTCTTGAATCTACGGAGAAATGATGGTAGCAATCGAGGTGCGTTTAAATACGATGATAATCTGTTAGGATTGTGATGTGTTGTTTGGTGTGTTTCTCTCGTGTCCCCGTCGGTTTCGACCGGGATCGTTGATGTGAATTTTGTTTGGTTGCTGCTTGGGTAGGTTAGGTGTAACCTTGGATATGAGTAGCTAGAGCATAGACATGTTCATGTGAGCTAGAATTTTCGAGGACGAAAATAATTTAAGTAGGGAGAGTTGTAACGCCCCAAAAATAGTTTAAGTGTTTATTTAATTAATTAATTAAGTAGTATATGGTGGGTTGTATTAAAATAATAATAGGGTAATTAATTATTTAAGGTGGTGTGTTAATTAGGTTGTGAGTGGTGGAAGAAACTAGAGGGGTGTAAGTAATAAGGCCCAAAGGCCATTTGGGCCTAGGGTTAATGAGAATAAAAGAGAAAAATTGAATTAAGAAGAAGAAGCTAGCCACTGAACAGAGAGTAACGCATGAAAGAAGAGAAAAGAAAGAGAGAGAGAGAGAGAGAGAGAGGGAGATCGCGAGAGAGTGAGAAGAAAAGGGAAGGAGAAGCGCGAAGGAGAAGAGGGAAAGAAGAAGAGAGGAGATCGTTCGGTGTGCTTCTTTGTGGTTCCGCACGTGTTTTCTTCATCTTCTTGAGCTTACGTATTCGAGGTAAGGGAGTCTCGCGTTATAAAGGTTCATATAATGATTGATATGTGGGAGGGTAGCTCTCACGATGCCTAGGGGTATTAGTTATTGTGTTGGAATCTTTGTTGAATTGTTGTTGTTGTTGTGAATTTGAGATGAGTTGTGATGTTTGGTGTTGGTGATGATGTGTGCATAATTGTTGTTGAATGATTGAGTGATGAATTGATGATAGAATCGAATAGTGAAGAATTGAATAAATCGAATAAATTGTTGCGGGGGTTGTACGATGGATTGCTTGTGGGATTGTGGTGTTTTCCTTGATTTGAGTGATTGAATGAGGGAGTAGATGTTGATGATGGTTTGAAGAATTGTTGATGTTTGATGATTGAACTGATGAATAACTTTGTTTGATGTCGATAATGTGAGGAAAAGATTTAAAAATGTGAGAGTTGAGTGAAAAAGTGAATTTTTCTGAAAATTCTGCATAATACAATCGCATTACGCCTGATCGGCGCCTCATCGGCGCTGCGCAGTGGCGCTTCACACGCCAAAGGCAATGCCCAAATTCTGCGTGTTTCGCCCATTGGCGCCTCACTCGCCTTTCACTCGCGCTTTCATGCGCCAAAGGCTGCATTTTCACTGTTTTGTCACTGTTTTTGTAAATTGGATATCTTTTGAACCGGGAACCCGATTGAGGTGTTCTAAAATGCGTTGGAAAGCTTATTCAGAGGCCTAACTGAATATTCTACTTTTAAGGCAAAATAAACCGTTTATTGTTGCTGTCTTGCTGTTTTTAATTGTTATATGAGCTGTTGTTTTATAAAAAGGAAAATGTGCTGTTTTCGCTATTAAAAGGTGAGGTTTATCTTAATTTGAATATGTGTTCCCTAAGCTTAAAATGCGATGTTTCCTCGAGTAAAATGTGGTGTTTGTCTAAACCGAAAGGCGATGTTTTCTAAATGTAAATGGGATATTTTTCTAGATGGAATGAGGGTGTCTTCTAAAATCTAATGTGATGTCTAAATTGATTTGAATTGATAATGATTCGTGGAATAGGATTTTGATTCGACTCAAGCGTTATACTACTAGTGTGCTATTTGACTATGGCTAGACGTGGGTTTACCGCTAAGGCCAGAATTTCTTTCACTGGTGTATTTACAAGGGCATCACTGAGAGCCTTGCAAGTGTGGCCAACGCCTGTTGCAAGTAGTATCGGTTACCTGAGTAATCCCATAGTCAATTAGTCTTACTATTTTATAACCCAGAATATAAAAAGGGTAATTGTATGTTGATATGTATCTTCTTCGTAAATGATCTTTGTGAAGTTGATGTGAGTGTGTTGTGTGACGACGATGTGAAGTTGATGTGAGTGTGTGTGCGTGTTGTCTAATTGATGAGTGGGTCATTAGGACCAAAGTGAAGATAATGATAGTGATGGGTCGGTTATGGCCAAAAGCGACGGTGATGTTATAGCGGCGATAAAATGTTATAGCGGCGATAAAATGTTATAGCGGCGATAAAATGTTATAAGCGACGTTAAAATGTTATAAGCGACGATAAAATGTTATAAGCGATGTTATGATGATGTAAGTGACGGTGATGATGTGTGGAACTAGTGTGTGTTGTGTGTTCATGAAGTCTCATGCATTTCATATGCACCGCAAAGACGATGAAGAGGTCGCGGTCTAAGCGACGAAAAGGTCGCGGTCTAAGCGACGAAAGGTCGCGGTCTAGCGACGATATGCCACTAGGCAACAAATAAGCGGCGATGATGGTACCACATGCATGTTTGCATTCTCATACATGTGCATAAAAGTGATGTAGTTACTTGTTGGTGTGTTTGCTATGTTGTTCGCGATGTTGTCCGTGATGGTTGAAATGCGACACTGGGTGTGTTATGGTAATTATAGATGTTGTTCTCTAATATATTGACTATTATATTTGCCTTTATGCCGCTTGAAGACTCACCCTTTCTCGCTTGGAATGTTGCTCTATCGTGGCAACGCTGCGCAGTACCGCGCGAGTGGAGGTCTTGCGCTTTCTCTCGTTAGTTGTTGGGGTGTCTGCCGAGTCGCTCTCTCTCTGATACCGTAGCACCTAGGGGCGTAGTTGAAGTTGTTAGTTTATTAATTAACTGTTTTATGATTATGTTGATGATGTGAGGCGTGTTTGAGCGTTGTTTAGTGAACTATTGTTATTTCCACGCGATTTAGATTATTTTTGAGGTTTAAATTTTATGACATGAGGAGTTTTATAAATGACGACGTGGCACTTCTTTTCTATCGAATAAATTTGTATTTTTGAAAAAGAAATTACTCTGATAATGACGTGTAAACTAAGGGTAGAAAAGGGGTGTTACAACTTCTACAAGGGAATAGTTTAAAGAACTGATGGAGAGCCCTCAATCGTATCAAAAGTGTGTGGTGAAGAAGTGAAGTTCAGTGTGAGAGTCATCAATGATTATTTTGGTCTAGGGTATTATGGCAAGGTTGTGGAGACAAAGCAGAAGACCTATGGAATGGCAGAAATGGAGGCAATCAAGGAGAGGATCTGTGTTGAAGGAGCTGTGTGGGAAAGGAGTGGTGACCATGGAAACGAGTTCAAAATCCTGAAAATGTATCTATGTGATGAAGCCAACACCTGGTTTCATTTCATTAGGCATTGCCTGATACCTACTTCTCACACCTCCTGGGTAGACAAGGAGAGGTTAATTGCTATTGATGCAATCATGTCAAAGGATAAGATTGAGGTAGGCAAGCTAATCAACCGGGAAATGAACAAGTGGAAGAACAGGAAGGATGGGTATTTGTACTTCCCTTGCTTAATCACTGATCTGTGCATGGAGGCCGGAGTAGAAATTGAAGCCACCGAGCTTAGGGAGCATCCTCAAGGACCCTTCTCAACAAAGTTCAAGGCTAGGGTAAAAGCTGCAGGAGCTACCACATCTATTGATGCGCAGACGTTGCAACGTCTGGTGGAGTAGCAGAATAGCTTGGCCAAATTTGTCAAAGAGCAGTTCGAGTGGCAGAAGAAGGTATTTGCGCAGGTATCAAAAGGCAAGATGGTGATTGGAGAGCCTGTGCTCCCTGAGTGGATGCAAGAAGAGGATGAAGATGATGTGCCCTTATCAACAATCCAAATTAGGGCAGTGAAGAAGGAAATGGCCAAGAAAGCAAGAAGCCCAGAGAAAAGAAAGAGCCCAGCAAAGAAGAAGCAGAAAAAGGTAAGTAGTGAGGAAGAATTTAATTCAACTGATTTAGATGATATTAGTGAAAATGATGCAGATGAATCGAGGAAGGCAAGCATGGAGATCATAAGTGAGGAAGAGGAAGAAGAGCATTCTAAAGAAAAAGGAAGTTCCAGTGAAAAGACAACCAGTGAAACTGAGTCCCCCACAGCCCAAATAGTCAAAGAGCCAACAAAGAAACAGCCCAAAACAACTAACCCTAAACCACCATCACCAAAAGCCACACAACCACAACCTTCACCTCAAGAACCTCCACCCATGACCAGAACCTCCACCTCAAGAACACCCCCAAAACCCCACAATCCAAACCTCAAGACCAACCTATTCCACAACCACCCCCACCCCAACCTGAACCTGAAAAACAACCATCAGCTCAAGAAGTACAGGGAGGAGACGTGGCGGTGTCTGAGGCAACCAATGTAGGAAGTAATCCAGACCCACAGCTAATGTCCCCACCCAAAAAGACAAGAGTAAAAAGTGTGCCCACCCAAAACCCATTTGGAAGGAAGAAGAGGCAAGAGTTAGCAGCTGCAACCAAAGAAACCCACGCTAGTGGAGAGCAAGAACAAGTTGAGACAACCACAGCCAAAAGACAAAAACTCCCGGTTAGGAGGAAAGGTGAAACTGCCAAAGGGAAGCCAACCACTACTACTAGTGCAGCATTTGTTGCTAGTGGTTCTGAGGAGGCCCTTGCTGTCATTGCTGAAGAAGGACCTGCAGATGTTATAATGTCTACTGAGAAAGAAGCTGCAGCAAAGCTTGCAGAATTGCAAGTGATGAAAGAGCGTTAAGTTGCAATGGAAAGAGTAAAGGAGCAGGCAATGGAAGAGGCTACTCAGATGTTGGCAGAGCATCTCCTGAAGCAAGCCCAGGAAAAGGTTGCTGTTATTGGTGGTTCATCCAAAGACGTTGTAACGTCTCAAGAGCCAGAGGTTGAAAAAGCCCAAATGGACCCCAAGGAAGCACAACAAGCTAATCCTGCAGATCTAGCAATGAAGGCATGGGAAGAAGCCAAAAAGAGGATTGCTGAGAGCAGCGCAAAAATGACCAAGGAAGCTGAAGCTTCAATTGCTGCTGGTGCGAGCTCGGGTGTGCTAGGATCAGATGAAACAACAACCACCACCACTATAGAAGCAGGAGGAGAGAAAAAGAAGAAGGAAAAGAAGAAGGTGACAGGACAAGCAGGCATTCCACCCCAGGGAGAGCGGAAGGCTCAGGTTTGGTACTTTAAACAAGTAGTTCAGCCCTTTAATTTCTGCAGTAGTTTAATTTTAGTTTTTTTTAGTTTCTTTGTTCATGTTCTGTTTAATTGTTCCTCCCCTACGAAAAAAAAAAAAGATTTTCATCATTGAGCAGTGGGGACACTGCTCAACTTTAAGTGTGGGGGGGGGGGGGGGGAGAAACCTGATGTTCTTAGTTTTTGCTTCTGTTTTGTGCAAGCATGAAATCAAGTACAAAAATTAGTTTTTATTCTTACTTTGTTGGGCATTAAAAATAATTCTCTTTGGGCTAAAACTAGTGATGAATGTGTATGTGTGAGTAGCTAATGCATGCTTAGATGAATAGAATTGATTGTTGCTCCCACACAAACTCTGTTTTGAGGAAAAATCTAGTTAGCTATGGAATATTTTATGCTGAAGCTAGTTTTGGTGAACTATGGTGATGGTAAAACTTGATTAAAAACTTGGGGGTATATCAGGTTGTACTAAGGCTGGGTGCAAACACTGTAGGATGGTTAGTGTAGGTGTAGTGTGAGTGCAACGTTGTAACGTCTACCCGTAACGTTATAACGTATGCCGTGTGTGTTTGTGTATTGCGTCCTGTGTTTCAAACGTTATAACGTCTCATCTATAAACGTTATAACGTCTACTCCAAAAAGACCAAAAAGAGTGTGTTGTTGTAAATAAGTGGAAAATCCACATGTGCTTTGTGTTTACTGCAACACCCTGAAACAAGTACTGGGCACTCCAAATCCAATGAAAAAAAAAAGAAAAGAAAAAAAAACTCCAAATGGAGTAAATCAAAGGAAGTTGCTCAGTAATGAGGGGGTTGCAGTCATTTGTGTGTGTGAGTCAGAAAGATAGTTGCACTAATCTAGTCCTAGCACCCAATTAAGACCCTTTGTCATGCTTTAAATTAACCCTCATGTCTTATGTGAAAATGTTAGTCTACTCTTTGTTTTGAAAGATGTTTTGCTCTCACCAAATGAAAACCACTCTTTCATGGGCTAGAATAGCTTCTGAACCTAGCTAGAATTGGAATTAATGCAGAGATCACACACTCACTTTAAGTAGTAATGAATCTAGAATTTAATTGTGCATTGGTGCGTGAGTGTGTAGAGAATTAGCCCCTTGAGAATAATTTTTGATTAAATAATTGAGGAGAATGTAACCTGCTGGTGTAGTTGATTTCATGCCATTTCTTTTGTTTTGTTTTGTCTTGGTTGCTTGAGGACAAGCAATGATTTAAGTTTGGGGGTGTGATAACTCATATTTATATGAGTTATTTATGCTCATTCAACGATAAATCATGCAAGTTCTCTAGCAATATAAGATTACTTTTATTTGTTTTCAACTAAAGTATCGTTTCTTAGTTAGTTAAGGGCTAAATTGCTAGATCTGTGCATTTTGGCACCACTCGGTGCCTTTGAGAGCGTTTTGATGCTTCTTGTGCTTGTGCAGTAAAGAGCTGAACGTGGCCACGTCCCTCACCACGTCTGTAGAAGGGCAACAGAGCAAGAGTGAAAGATCTCAGTTTTGGCGCACTAGCAATGATGGTCAAAGATTTAAAAAGTCAGAAGATCTTCTCTTCCCTATGTGCTGACAAGGATGACGCACTGTAGCGCTGAACAGTGTCAGTCAGAAGTGTAAACAGGCTTGGTAGGTGGGCAAATGACATCAGCAAACACGTGACCCAGTTGACTATATATATTGAAGACTCATCTCTCTCAAAGGACACGCTCACTCTCCCACAATACACCATTCAATCCCTTCATCATCTACCTTCCTCCATTTCAGAGAAAGTGTCTTAAAGAAGTTCTGGACACAGACTTCTTCATTTTACTTTTCTCAAAACTCCATTTTTATTTTCTTCGCAAACCACTACTGTGAGGCTCAAACGTTGTAACGTCTCTACAGCGTACATGCTGGAAGGTTACTTAGGTGTATCTTTTGCACTTATTGTCTTTTCTCCTATGTATGGTATTTGGATTTTAAATCCTTATCATTCTGTAAAGATGCTCAACATGAGCTAAACACTTTGTAGTTGGGTTGTTGTTTTGCATGTAATGAATTTCTAGTTAAATGTTATGAAGTATTGACGCTTATATGTTTTAAATCTTTGCATGATAATCTTTCCAAACTTGTTTTGAGACTGGCCACTTAAAATAGGTAGATTCATAGGTACAGACATGGTCTATGAAAAGAACTCAAAGATTTATATGAACGAAAAGGTGTACTAAAGACATTTAGGCATTTTTATCTAAGTCTAGACATAGAATGGATAATAGTTCATAGGACATTGCTGTGGGTACTTAAAATACAGGAGTAGACCTACTTAGAACCTAGACATAGGACCTCTTTGTACTTGAAACTCTGACGTTTTGTGACTGAAAAGCACAGCTCTTTTGCAACAGCGTTCAAACGTTATAACGTCTATACAGAATAGCATTTGTGCATAATAGCGTGTAAACGTTATAACGTCTGACTAGAGGGGATTTACTTGCATGCAACAATCCAACTCATTCTCATCCATATTCACAACCACTATCTTGTTTACTTGTTTTATTTATGTTTTTAGTATTAACACCAACTTTTAGTGCCGATTTGTTACTTGTTTCACTTGTGTTTTGAAACTTGAACTTTGAGAGTAAACCAATCCTCGTGGGAACGATCTCTTACTTTTTATCCACTTTATTACTTGTACGACGTGTATACTTGCACTGATATTGCGACTACAACACGAACGCAACAAGTTTTTGGCGCCGTTGTCGGGTATTGAAGTTAACTTTTATTGTTCAAAAGTATTAAAACACTAGTTGAAAGAATTTTACTGTGTTGTTTGTTGTTTCTTTGTGTGAACAGGTAGACGTTACAGCGTATGCTTAGTTCCAACTCAAGCTCTAGTTCGATTGAACCAGGAAGTGAATCTGCACCTGAGTTTGATCCAGAACCTGAAAGAACCTTCAGGCAACTAAGGAGTCAACAAAGGGTACGAAGGCAACAACAACAACAGCAACATCAACTACCAATCATGTCTGAACATGGTACCATTGGACGAAGTTCTAGAGGTGGACCTGCTCCAAGAGGAGGTAGAGGACATGGTCGTGGACAACAGACTCATATAGAAACAAATGTTGATGATGAACTCTGGCAGAGACAGCAACTCATCAATGCAGGGCCACAAGACATGGTCAATGACAGAGACAGGCCTATGCGTGATTATGCTATGTTCAATCCTGCTCATCTACAAACAGACATTGCAAGACCAACCCTTCATACTGGTCACTTTGAATTCAAGCCGATGATGTTCCAAATGCTGCAAACTCCAGGGCAATTTGGGGGTTTTCCTCAAGATAATGAGCGATCAAGGTTGTAGTATGGGTGACTGACAGCGTTGCCTCAAGGACACTAGCTATCAACGAATCTGCTTAGCATTTCAGCTTTTCTTTTCCTTTCATTACTGATGTAATCTCCAGTCAGTGTGCCTTCTGCATACTCGGCTTCCAATATGAAATATCAAACACTTTCCCTTCTCTCTTATTCTCCCTCGTTTTTGAAATGGTGTTATATGATAAATGATACTGAGTTGTGAAACATGTGGCATATCATAAGCATTACGATCGTTACAAAATTTTTGGAAATCACAAAAAGGACGTAATCTCTCATCACATGAAATGAACAAATGCACTTAAGATCACTTCAAATGAATCATCAATCACCAGCATGTCGATCCAGCAATACAAATACACAAGAAGGCTTCATCTCTCACACCGGAAGTTCCACGAATTGATGAAACGAGTCAAAAAGAGATTGTCAAAAAAAAAAGAATGTCAAAAAAAAGAGAATGCCGAAAAGAATCAAAAGGCAAAAGAAAGGTGTCATCCCGCATTTCATTCATCATCCCACCACATGGCAATCATTACATGTGCATACATCACATACAAGCATATCAATTTCATTGCATTATTAAATACGCCAAATGGAGATTACCTTTTCATTTTTGAATGCACTTACTAAGTGTTCTGATTGACACGCTAAGTGTCGGTCCCTATATTTCATTCCCAAATTAATCCCATATCATATTACGGATCACAAAGCCGATCCTTCAGACCCCGAGTGGTCCTTCAGAGCACTACGCTCCTTCAGTGCCCTAAGTGGCCCAGGTCGCAAATGTCGTAGTCGAGCCCGACGGACCTTCCAGACCCCGCATGGTCCTTCAGACTAGCTGTGTCAGCCTAAGACATAGTGGACGTCCTCTATTGGTCAACATATCAGTTCCGGATCTGATCTTGACCCCTGGCCGCCCGAATATAAAGGCCCCTCAGATCGTTGTACTAGTACCGTAGCTAGTAGCGCTCCTTCAGACCACGATGGTCCTCTATTAAGGCCTAGGCAGCCTTCTAGAGCCCGAGTTGTCATTCAGAGTTTTAGTGCTCCTTTAAGGCCCCAAGCGGCCCTTCAGAGCCTTAGTGCTCCTTTGGATCCCGAGCGATCCTTCATTTTGTTCTTGGTTAATGCGCCAAGTGTTAACCGCTCCCTGTATATTCTTAAACCCTCTATTTCCCCCCTAAACGAACAAAATTGACGTCTATTCTATCTTTATTTCTATTTCTACTAAATTTTTTTTTCGTAAAATATAAATAAAGAGGGGCAGCTGTTATACCCCAATTTTGTCCGTCTTCTTTTTTATTGTTTTAGTCGTTTAATTTATTTTGATTAATGTATAGTCCAAAAGTGTAAAAAAAAAGCTAATTTAATTTTTATTACAATTTAGGAGTGTCCAAAATGTCCCAATCTCTAAAATACAAAAAAAAAACAATAATAAAAAATACAAAAAATATAAAAAAAAACAAAAATTAAATAAAAGGAGCAGCATCAGCAATCTCTAGGGCTTGTTCTTGTTCTCCAAGACTGCTCAGCAAGCCCACATTATCAAAACCTGCAAAAGCCCACTCAAAACCGATTAATGCTAAACCTAATTTTTACCTATAAATAAACAGTCAACCTAGAGTCTAAAACACACAGAATCAGAGGCAGAAGTAATACTGCGAAAAATCACAAAAAAAATTAGAGTTTCACATCGAAACCCTAATCCACCAAACACACAGTTCTGAGTTCCTAAATCAAAAAGAGGAGAACCAAAGATCGGGAGCGGCGTACGTAGCTGTTCAAGCAAGGAAGCACAGAAGCAGTTATAATCAACAGTCAACAAGCAGGCAGAGAAGCAGCAAAGTTATCAACAAAAACACCAGTACCAGATCTGTTTCCTTTCAGAAAAGATATTAAAAATAATTAGGTAGGTACCTCATTTTTTTTTCCAGATCCGTAGACATGTAATTCAGGACGTGATTTAGGTCTATTTTCTGATTTAAATGTGTACTAACCAAATGTGAATACCAAATGTTCATAATCTAGGTGTGTTGTTTTATATTATCACCATCAGTATTTTAAGGCTTGTTCAGTGATGTAGGCTATGTATTCAATAATGGAAAACCAATAGAGAAAGGGTGTATGGTAGATTAGATGTAAAAAAGGGTGATTTGGTTGTTCAAACAAAGTTGAGGTCCTTAAACTGTGAAAACCAGAGATAGGATCGGATATTGAGAGGAGGGGAAGATGGAAGGACAGACCGAAAAAAAAATGAGCAGAACTCACACGTTCA
The DNA here is from genome assembly GCA_020916435.1 of Oxytropis ochrocephala. Taxonomy (NCBI): domain Eukaryota; kingdom Viridiplantae; phylum Streptophyta; class Magnoliopsida; order Fabales; family Fabaceae; genus Oxytropis; species Oxytropis ochrocephala. The sequence continues at coordinate 87,559,296 of CM037089.1, read as the reverse complement.
GTTCGCCGGCAAGGCTCCGTCGTCTTCTCCGGCGACGTCACCGGCGAACCACCTCCACAAACCGACATCACCGGCGAGCACCGTCCTCTCTCTCTCAATCTTCTTCTCCCTCCCTCTCTTATTTCCTTTCTCTTATTTCCCTCTCTCTTTCAACGTTCCTTTCTTTTTCTCTCTCCTCACAAAAACCTTCTCTCTCTCATACCTGATGGTGTATGCGGCGCTGAGAAGCCAGGGAAAAGGAAATTAGATTTTCCTTTATTACAACTTGCCTTATATATCCCACTTGCCTTATTTTATTTTAATCTTTTTGGGCTCAGATTGGTAATGACACCCCCTATATGACACCCCCTATTTTTAAATCATACAACTCCCACCTCTAGTCAAGCTCAATTAGTAAGTTCCTAACCCAATAGCATGAATTAGACTACTCTGCGATCGCACTTACTGTTAATAATACACCCCTTTCAATTAATTGCACCCTATTTTACTGATTTCACCCTTCTCTTGTTTTTAATTAATTCTCTTCAAAAGGTTTATAAATAATATTTTCATCTAAAAATCAAATAAAAGATTAAGTCGGTTGTACAACCGGGTTAGTCATCATTCTAGGACTAATGAGCTGTACAGTTCAGTAATCCTAAAAACTTATAAAATATAAATAAATCATTTTTCTCAAAATAGGGGACTAAGTCGGTTGTACAACCGGGTTAGTCAGCGTTCTAGGACGAGTGGGCTGTACAGTTCAAGAGTCCTAGAATACCTATCCTAAAACCAACCAACCTCACATCAAACCAATTTCTCTCAAAAACTCAAAAAATTATTCTCAAAAACCAACCCACTCTTGTCAAGCGCTAAAAATTAAAAATTTAATTAAGTCTCTTTCTTTATAAATAAAAGGGTAAATATTAATAAACCATAATTAATTAGACAAATGATGTCGTGGGGTGCTAATACCTTCCCCATAACGACTCTCGAACCCTAAACTTGCCTTGTCCTAAACCAAAAGGGATTGTCCGAATTTGCCTTTAAACTAAAATTTGGTGGCGACTTCCTTTGAACCTTTCGAAGAATCATTTCCCGGATTTTTCGGTCGCTACAATACTCCTCTCACCAATTATCATTCTGACTTAAGCATCAGAGTGACTGCAGGTACACCCCACCCGACGTGGACGTCGAGCTACCTCGGACCATCCGATCTCCACCTTCAGCAACCGAAGTTCATCTTCAAACCTCACGAAGCAACTCAACTTGTACCTCGGATCCAGGTAATTCTCGAGATCTAATACCAAACAGTATCATAGTTCGGTTTATTCTTTAGGTCGTGTGTTGTGTGTCTTATGCTTTCTCTGTGTGACTCTGTATTGTTGATTTTTGTTTTGTAACTTTCTTTTATGTGAACTTTTAATTGATGTGCTCTAAGCTTTATGATGTGATGTTTAGTTGTTATATATTATTTTCATTATGTGGATATTCTATTTAAGAACAAGATGTGTACAATGGTTGTTTTTGAATTTTTGTTAAGCTAGTTTTTTTTTTTGAACAAGTATTCTTCTGTATCTGTTGCTTAATGTTAAGACATGTATTCTTCTGTATCTGTTGCTGATTACTTGTGATTCTTCAACTTTGTCTTTTTAATTAGGATCCACATTGATAGCCGCACCATTTAGAAAATGTGAAATATATGATAAAGATGCCTAATAAATTAAATAATTTTGAAGTACGTAGATTACTTGTTAGTTGGAAAGCCATGTGAACTATCATAAGATTTTTACCCAAGCATCTGAAAACATTTTGTGGGTAAAGTTGGCATACTTAGTTTCCATCTCTTTGTTGCCATAATGATGATTATACATCATATATCATATATCATACCTTGGAGTTAGTGTTTAAAAGTTAGGTACTCAAAAATTAACCTCTTTGGATGTTGATTAATGTTCCCAACTATTTCCCTAGAGTAGGATATAGCAAGAACAAGGAATGTAGTGAGTAGAAAATAGAATGTTCGTCCCCTTTCATTGGCCTCTAGGGGCGTATATTTATATTACAAAGATGTCATAAATGCTCATAATGGTACATGAATGCCCCGAGATCTTAGGCGAGATTCTCGGGCTTGCCTAATATATCTAGTAGGTCTTTACGCTGAGGCCGAGCCCTTCAGAGGCGTCGGCCTTGATCGGGATGTGGTCTGTGCGTCGGTCTTGAGGTGTTGCCGACGGAAGCTTCGATGATGAGCGCGAGGACTTCGGTCTTCGCCTTCGAGCCCGCATGATCGGCTAGGAGGCGCGTAATATCCGAGCCTTCCGGGTGGTCGGTGGGAACACGATCCCTCGGCGCGAGCACTTTGTGCGAAGTCGTTCTAAGTATCTTCAACTCATCCTCGGTTCCCATAGTCCTCATTCCGTGCGTTAAGGAGATTTAGCCTTGTTTGCTTTCAGCGCCTTGGATTCTCGGTCTGCGTGGGTTTTTGTGCTCCCTTTGACCCGATCGGTTTGGTAGTGTGGGTTCTCGCGCCTCATAAGTGCGTTTTCTTTGACTCGGTCGATTTTGACTCTCATGAGTTTCCGTTACGCCATAATCATAACTCCTAGGGTTTTTGCTCTTCCCTTGTATAAATAGGGGTTTTTGTTGCTTTGGTACATTCATGGCTTGGTTGCGCATGCTTTCCTATGGTGAGATCGCGTCCCTCCTTTGAGTCTTTTGAACAACCCCATCCATTGCGGGTGTGTGGGGGTTGTCCAGAGGCTCAAAGTGGGGTTATTGATCTTCGTGAACTCGCTCTCTTCTTCTTGTAGGTGGCTTTGCTTCCGATCACTGGAGTTGTTCAAGAGACTCAAAGAGCGATCGTACGAGTATTCAGCCGACCGTTCAGGGAAGGGGACACCTCAGCCGCTTGGTCTGGAGCCTCGTCATAATTGGCCGTCAATCCTCGAGTGGGCTTTGGTGTCGCCTTTGGTGCGAAGGGGAGTCGCCTCTGCCGCTCCGAGGCCGATTCGAACATCGGATGTAGCAAGTAGGCGAAGCTCGTCGGGAGATACTTCAAGGTTGGGCGGTACGCAAAAAGAGCCGTCGTTGCCCGTATATATTAGTGGTTCATTCTTTTGTAGTAATTGGGAACTTTTGCTTTGCTATTGTAACGTCACATAATGTTGTAATGAAAGTAAACATATTTAATTAGTACGAAACCTTCCTTTTATTGTTGTTCTCCTATTGTCCAGGTCTTCTTTTTTTGTCTGCGACCGATCGATTGCGTCTTTACGCTTTCTAGACTTATTCTTTGCGAATGGCATTACGGTTCCTTTTACGGGCGATGGCCTATAGGCGATGTCTCACCGATTGACGCTACCGTGGCGTGGCGTTTGATTGATTTGATTTTTGGCGGGAGGTGCCATCATGACTTCCTTGGAACCGCCGCGTCCTTTAAGTGCTCCATTGGGGGCCGGACACGTGTCGTTTGGGATTTGAACCGTTTCAAATAACCACCGTTGATTTTGTTGGTGGGTTTTTAGCCGTTGGATTGCTTTACTCCGAAAGGGTCTTGTTTAACCTTCGTGTCTCTTTCGCTGGTTTTCTTTTTCTGTTTCATTTCCTCTCCGTTCTTTGCTACCGCCTTCACGCCTCTCTTCCATTGTGTTCCTCTTGTGTCTTTCCTCCTCCTGGTGGTGTTTGTGGCTTGCCCGATTTCTTTCTTTAAGGTGCACGCGACTTCTCGCATTTTCCCTTACTTTGTGGCTTCTCTTATTTTCGTTCCTCGCTTCTCTTGGGTTGTATTTGCTTTGCATTTTTTCCCGCAAAATAGAGATGGTCTCGATAGTTGAAATAAGTAGTGATAGTGAGAGTGAGGTGACCTCTGAATATAAGTGTCCCAATCCCAATTGTACTTTGCTTCCTTAAATGTGGTTATTGTTCTCTGCGCAACATCTGCCGAAAGTGATAGGGGAATGGGCGATTCTTATAACAATGGTTCCCTTCGATTCCGCAGACCGGCTGATTTATCTGTTATGGCCGAAGACGAGAGTCCTAGCGGCGAACGATCTGGGAGCGAGGGACTGTCTTGGGTAGATCAAGAGGTGCTCGACTCGTACTCGGAGCTTCGCACCGAGGCCTCCCTTGCTGGTCTTCGGCAGATCTTTGTGCCACCACTGCGGACGAGGATCGGCCGTAGCTAGTCCGGGCTCCTTGGAAGGTAAGCTTTGATGAGTGCATTCCGGGGAACGATGTGTATACTTACGCTTATCAGACCTGGTTTGAGCACTTGGGGGTTCGGTTGCCTTTCTCCCCCTTTTACTGCCAGGTGTTGAAGATGCTTCACGTGGCTCCGACGCAGCTGCATCCCAACGGGTGGGCCCATATGAGGGCCTTCGAGATCCTTTGTGAGTGCCTTGGGGAGGAGGTTTCGGCCTGCAAGTTTTTGTATTTCTTCCGCTCGTCAGTGAAGGACCCAGTAAGGTGGGTATCTTTGTGCAATCATCAGCGCCGTCCTCTTATGGCTTTGTACAAGAGCAGTTACAAGTATTTTAAGCATTACTGGTTTCGTTTGTCACCGGGGCCGAAGTGTCCTTTGCTGCTGGTTGATGAGGTTGGTGATGAACGGTTCCCTTTGAGTTGGACGAGGCACCCCAAGGATAAGTTTTCTGTTGAGAGAAGGGTGCTTAGTTCGGTCGAGAAGGCGGAGGTGGATCAATTTGGATGGTTGGGTTAAGTCCTCGGGTATGCTGAAATCCTCCCTGTTGTTGGGCTTAGTGGATGACGCCGAGTCTTTGATAGACTATTTAAGTAATTCTCTCGGGCATATTCCCCATTTTTTTTTTTTTTCGGATTGCTTTTCCTTAACCATTGTTTCTCCTTTCAGGCGGTTTTGGAATGTCTACCCTTAGTGTTGCTGAACGCAAGAAGTACCGAGAGAGGCAGAAGAAGAAACAAGGGGGAGTTCCCGAGCCTTCTCCTTCACCTGTTTTAGAGCCGAGTTCCTCTTCTGGCCGAGGCTCTCCTGTTGCCAAAAGTCCGGTCAAGGTTCTGCGGTCGCCTCGGTGTCGGAAGGTGCCACTAATGTTCAAGGTGCAAGTAGTCCTCGCCCCTCCTCCCTTCTCGGAGAATCCTGCTGCGAAGAGGCAGCGAGTTGGTGCTGCTGTTGAGATTGGTTTGCCGCAGCGCGGGGAGGGGGTTATTGATACTTCTTGGAAGGGCGTGCTAAAATGCCGGAAGAGGGCCGACGGGCCTGCTGACGAACCTATTCGGTCAACTTTTGACTCAAGGTATCCTCTGAACTCTGTTCTCAATGCCGCTGCTGGTGCAGGTGATGTGGAGAAGGTAGCCACTCTGGGAATTCGGCAAACGCTGGTGGCGGTGAAGACTTACGGCCATTATGCCTCGGTGCTTGCTCACCTTGCCGAGGATGCCTTTAACAAAGCTGCTGCTGATCAAGGTCGAAAAGAGGCGGCTTGGAAGAAGTCCGAGGAGGAGTTGGAGGTCTGTAAGGCCGACAAGAGCCGCCTGGAACAAGAGTTGGTTAAGTGGGACCTGGAGAAGCGTCGGCTTGAGGAGAGGGTGTTTGAGCTGACTGCCGAAAAGAAGAAGCTGGGAGAGTCCTTGGAGAAGGCAGGCAAAGAGCTGGAGGCCGCGCAAGCTGAAACTGCTAGCAGCAACGGGGTGCTCAAAGGAATTTGGGATTTGTTCCCCAACTTGCCTGTGGGTGGGGACTTGGTTGCCGCTATTGACGAAGTGAAGGCCTCCGTCGCTGAAAGTTTTGACAGCGGTTTTAGCAGAGCGCTGGATCAGGTGAGGGCCATTTTCCCTGAAGTTGATGTGGGGCGGCTTGATCCTGACAAAATTGTGGTGAATGGCGAGCTTGTTGATGAGGAAGTTGCCGAAGGAGTTGTTGGCGAAGGCGTACGACGGTGCCTTGCCCGATTTTGGCAAAGTTGATGCACCGCCGTCACGATGCCGGCGTGGGGCGGGTTTTGGCCGACTAGCGAGGACCATGGTGAAGATCTTCCTCCTGCTCCCTAGTTTCTCCTGTCGAAAAAGACAAAGTCTTGTAATAACATTTTGTAATAGATCCGGTTACCTTTGTTTCTTTTATTATGGCTTTTTGGACATCGCCCCGTTGGGCCGTTGTATAATTCCTTTCTCTTTTCCTTTGATTGTTGTTTTGCTTAGTTTGCCTAACTGTTTTTGCGCTTTTTGGAGCGTCTTATTTTACTTCGGTTTTGTTTCACCGGTTATGTTTGCGGCCTTGTTGGTGCCCAGAGGCGTATGTCGGCTCTAAGGCGGTCTACACTGTCGGGTCTTTGGTTTAATGGGCCCTTCTCCGCGTGGGACACGTTGATCCGTCGGGCGAGCGCGCTTAGCATCGCTTGCACCTTCAAGAGCTCTTACATCGCACCGAAGCGTGTTAAGCGTCGCGGCGGTACTTTAGCCTATGCGATGTAAGCTCCATTTCGGTTTCGGTGAGCGAAGGCCCACGCCGAACCGAATCGGGTGTGCCTGGGTGGGGCGTGGCTCGTCAGCCCGCCCTCACCTGTCAGGACTTTAGTCTTCATCGCCCAAGGGCAACATCGAGACGTTGCTCGGTCCTTGCCTATCGGGACTTTGTTATTGTGGCCGCATTCTTGTTTTGACTCTCTAATTAGATTTGTTGCGTTTACTTTGTTTGGAGAAAATAAGTGTTGCTTTAAAATGCTTTGAAAATCGATTCTCTTTATTCATGATGAAGATGGATTACATTCGGGCTTTTATACTGCCACATACAAATGTTACATGAAGTGAATGATGGATGATGATGAGAACCGATGACTAGTAGCTTGACTTTAACTGTAGTAAAACCGGAGGTTGGCTGCGTTCCAGGACCTCGGGATCTTGCCTCCATCTAACTTTTCCAACTTGAATGCTCCTTGCCGATGACCTCTTTTACTCTGAATCGGACCTTCCCGGTTCTTGTCGATTTACTTACTCCGTGGCGCCCACACGGCTTGATCTTCTAAGTACTAGGTCTCCAGCTCTGAAAGTCCTTGGTAGTACCTTCGAGTTGTATTTTCTCGCAGCTCGTGTTTTGCTGCCTGCTCCTTTACCTTTGCCAGCTCTCTTACTTCCTCTACCAAGTCTAAGTTTGCTCACGAGGAGGCTTCATCAGGGGCCTGCTTGGTGAAAGTTCGCCTTGGGCTAGGCTCCAGCACCTCTATGGGGATGAGGGCGTCGCTGTCGTATACCAACCGAAAGGGGGCCTCTTGAGTGGAAGACTGCGGAGTGGTGTTGTATGACCATAGCACGAGTGGTAACTCTTCAGCCCATCCTCCTTTGGATTCATTGAGTTTCTTTTTAAGTCCGTTCAATATGACTTTGTTTGCAGCCTCGGCCTGCCCGTTGGTCTGGGGGTGCTCGACCGAGGTGAAGGCTTGATAGATGTTCCATTATCTGCAGAGTTCGGCTACTGAGTCTGAAGCAAACTGAGTGCCATTGTCTGTCACTATGGTAGCTGGAATACCGAAGCGGCAGATGAGTCTTTGCCAGTAGAATTTCTTCACCCTCTGCGCTGAGATGGTGGTTATGGGCTCGGCCTCTATCCACTTAGAGAAGTAGTCGATGGCCACGAGCAAGTATCTGACCTGTCCTGCTGATGGGGTGAACGGACCGAGGATATCAACTCCCCATACGGCAAACGGCCATGGAGAGACCATTGCCTGAAGGTTGGTTGGTGGAGCTCTTGGGACGGCGGCATGGCGCTGGCACTTGTCACATTTTTTCACATATTCTAAGGCGTCCTTTTTGAGGCTCGGCCAATAATAGCCGGCTCTAAGGGTTTTTGCTGCGAGGGCTTGTCCTCCTATGTGGCTGCTGCACACTCCCTCGTGGATTTCTTTCAAGACTTTTTCAGCTTTCTCACCTGCCAGGCATTTGAGGAGCGGCCTGGAGAATCCCCTTTTGAATAGCTCGGTCTCAATGAGGATGTACTTAGCGGCCATCTTCTCTAATTTTTTCACCTCCTTTTCCCGCAGCTGCACTGCTCACACCCCGCAAATAAGCAATTATATTGGTCATCCAGCTTTTTGGTTCCTCCTCTATTGAGAGGACACGTGTTTTAGCTAAAATTTGGGTTCGGAGAGTGACTCCTGTATCACCGAGTGGTTGTTGCCAGGCTTTTTAGTACTGGCTAGTTTGGCCAAGATGTCGGCCCTTCCATTTTGTTCCCTGGGGACATGGGTTAGTTCGAAAGACGTAAATTTAGATTTAAGTTCTTGTACCTTGCTGCAATATTTGCTGAGTAGTTCATCTTTGGCGCTGAAGGCGTTGGTAACCTGTCCTGTCACTAGGAGGGAGTCGCTCCGCACCCTCAGGTGTTTGACGCCGAGGTCAGCTGCAAGGGTCATACCGGCGATCAGTGCTTCGTATTCCGCCTGGTTGTTGGTGGCTTTGAAGTTGAACCTGAGAGATTGCTCGATGAGGATACCATCTGGTCCCTCTAAAGTTATCCCAGCACCACTTCCCCTCGTGTTGGAGGATCCGTCTACGCAAAGTGTCCAAAAGGGGTCGGCTGTTGGGGCGACCTCATTTTCTGCTTCTACCAATTCTGCCACGAAATCTGCCAGTGCTTGTGCTTTGATGGGGCCCCTGGGTACATACTTTATGTCAAACTCTGATAATTCAATAGACCACGCTACCATTCTCCCGGCTAGATCTGGCTTTGCTAAGACTTGGCGAATTGGCAAATCAGTTTTCACCACGACCGAGTAGCTTTGGAAGTCTTGCTCGAGTTTTCTTCTTTGCGAACGATCGTGCATAGGCGGCTTTCTCAATTTTTGGTATCTCAATTCTGCTCCCTCCACATTCTGCGACGTAGTATATTGGCAATCGGGCTCCGTCTTGTTCTCGCATTGTAATCGCACTTGCTGGCGTGCTTTTTGGAAACAAATGCAGGTATAGTAGTAGGGGTATACCTTGCTTTGGTGCTGTGAGAATTGGAGGTGATGCCAGGTACTGTCTGAGCTGTTGGAGTGCGTGCTCACATTCTTCCGACCAGCTGAAGCTTGAATTTTTTCTGAGTAACTGGAAAAATGGCTTTACTCTGTCCGCCGAGCGCCAAGGAATCGGGGAAGCGCTCTATTTGGCTGCTTAGGACTGCACCTCCTTGGCTGTGGATGGGCTTCTGGCATTAATTATTGCTCGGCATTGGGAGGGGTTGGCTTCAATACCTCGGTGAGAGAGGATGTAGCCGAGGAACTCTCCTGCTTGGACACCGAACGAGCACTTTTCTGGGTTGAGCCGAAGATCATATTTTTCTAGTAGCTTGAATATCTTGGCCAGATTGGTCACATGATCAGGGTCTGTTGCAGATTTTACCACCATGTCATCGACGTAGACTTCAATGGTCTTGCCGATCTCTTCTTCGAAGATCCTGTCCATCAACCGCTGATAGGTTGCGCGAGCGTTTTTCAAGCGAGCGGCATCACACAGTAACAATAGTTGGAGCGGCCGGTCATGAAGGCGATCTTTTCTTCATCGGTGTGGCTCATCCCGATCTAGTTATAACCAGAGTATGCATCCATGAAGCTGAGAAGCTTGAAGCGAGATGCTCCGTCGACGAGGCCATCAATACTCGGCGGGGATACGCGTCTTTTAGGCGTGCCTTGTTGAGGTCTCAGATAGTCGATGCACATCCTCCACTTGCCGTTGGACTTCTTGACAAGTCTGAGGTTCGCCCGACCATGTTGGGTACTTCACTTCCCGATGAATTCTGCCGAGAGCAACTTTTACATTTACGCCTTTATGGCCTCTGCTTTCTCTTGCCCTGTTTTCTTTTTCTTTGGGACACAGGTTGAGCAATGAAGGGTTCGTGTGATAATTTATGATGAGATAAAATTTGGGTCGATACCTGGCATGTCTTGGGGAGACCATGCAAATATGTGGACGTTGTCTGCGAGGAGCTTCAGGAGCTGGTCTTCAATCTCCGCCGAGAGTCTCGTTCCTATCTTTGTCTTCTGATGTTGCATCGGGCCTATCAGAACTTCTTTTAGATCACCTGCTGGACGTGGCCTCTTTCCTTCTTTCGCTGGGTCATACATTCTGGGGTCCAGGTCGAGGAAACTACAATGGTTGCTTTTCTGCTCTCGGCCCTTCTGAGCTGTTTTGATGCTGGCGCTTTCTGCGTAACACTTGCGAGCCATCGCCTGGTCTCCCTTCACTGTTCCTACTTCCCCGTTGGGCAGGGGGTATTTGAGGCAGAGATGAGGATAAGAGATTGCGGCCATTAGAGCGTTGAGGGTGGGCCTGCCAACAATTATGTTGTAAGAAGATTTTGCGTTCACCACCATGTACCTCAACACCACTGTTTTGACAGATCCTGCTTCGCCGAAGGTTGTTCTCAGGTCCAGGTAGCCTCGGACCTCCACCTGTTCACCTGCAAAACCGACAAGTGTACCTGGGTAACTTTTCAACAGCTCCTCTGGTAGCTTGAGCTCTTTGAAACATTTCCAATACATCACGTTGGCGGAGCTTCCGCCATCTACAAGTACTCGGGTCACTTTGTATCCGCTGGTGGTGACGCATATCACGATGGGGTCGCTTGAATGGGGCCGACTCCATTGAAATCTGTGATGTCAAAAGAGATCGGCGGGTAGACCGGGACTGGATCTTCGGCAGCACTTGTGGAGACTGACATGATAGATCGGGCGTACTTCTTTCTGGCCGAGGATGAGGGGCCTCCACCAGAGAATCCGCCCGAGATGGTGTTGACTACTCCCCGGTCGCCGCCTACTTCATGGCCTTCTTTCTGCTGTGCCTCCTTTCTTGGTCCTCCTCTCTCTTGGGGTTGTCTTCTCCTTGGGCTCTCTCGCCTCTTTCTTTGTTCATCTGAGAGTACGAACTTCTTCAGAAACCCTCGTTGGATGAGCTGCTCAATCTGGCCGCTTCAAGGTCCAAAGAATCGTCGGTGGTGTGTCCTCCGTCCCGTGGAACTGCGCAATAAGCTTCGGATACTTACCCATGGTGCCGAAGCGAATGGAGCCGGTGCGTGATGATTCTGGCCGATGAGACCGTCGTTCGTAATGGCGGATGGTCGAGCCCCGAGCGGGTGTAAGTGCTTTACGGATTCGGACGGGACTTCTGTTGCGAAGCTCTTCCTCCCGGTCTCGCGGGCGAGGCCGGAAGGGTTCAGTCGGCCTCCTCGTTCGGAGGCGGCCCGGGCCTTCTGGGTCCTCTACCATCTCTGGCGTCCTTGGAAGCGGCAGTGTCCTCGGCGTCGATGTGCTTGTCTGCTCTTGCTCTGACCTCGTCCATGTTCCCGGGAGTGGTGATAGATAGTGCTTCACTAAAGGTCCCATTTCGAGGCCGCTTCATGAAAGCATCCACGAAAAACTTCTCGTCCGGTCTTCCACCGCACTGTGATCTTATTGAAACGCTCTAAGTACTTCTTCACTCTCTGTTGGTCCTTGTCTGAGATCGAACAAATCTCCCGGGTGGATAAGCTTCTTCTTGTTGGCAGAGAATTGTTGGACGAAACGGCTGGCAAGGTCCTCGAAACCTGTGATGGATCGAGCGGCTAACCCTTTGAACCACTTGAGAGCAACGTCGGTCAGCATACCTGCGAACATCTTGCAGCAGATGGCGTCATTACCTCCGCTGATCATCATCTGGGTCTGAAAGGCGTCAACGTGACTCTGGGGGTCTCCCGCTCCGTCATAAGTCCCAATGGCAGGCTCTCGAAACCGAGGGGGAATGGGTACTGCCTCGATCTCCTCGGTAAATGGCTGAAATGCCCTCAGGGGCGCTCGGGTGGTATCCGCCCTGTTGTTCGGAGGGCGACTAACTGTTCATGGAGCCGAGCCTCCCTGGCCTCTAGCGCTGGCCGAGCGCAAAGTCTGTTCTTCGTTCCTTCGTGCTTGTTCTGCATTCTGCTCCTGGAGTGTTCTCACTGCTTCCATCAACTCGAGTATCCTAGGATCTGTGGTGCTTGTGGAGGCACCACCGTTATTCTGGTTCCTACCATGGCGAGGTAGGGCTTGCTTTGCTCGACGTGGGGTGGGGAAGTTCTACCGGGCCCCACGGTGGGCGCCAATGTTCCCAACTATTTCCCTAGAGTAGGATATAGCAAGAACAAGGAATGTAGTGAGTAGAAAATAGAATGTTCGTCCCCCTTTCATTGGCCTCTAGGGCGTATATTTATATTACAAGTATGTCATAAATGCTCATAATGGTACATGAATGCCCCGAGATCTTAGGCGAGATTCTCGGGCTTGCCTAATATATCTAGTAGGTCTTTACTTTGAGGCCGAGCCCTTCGAGGCGTCGGCCCTTTGATCGGGATGTGGTCTGTGCGTCGGTCTTGAGGTGTTGCCGACGGAAGCTTCGGTGATGAGGGCGCAGGGACTTCGGTCTTCGTCTTCTGAGCCCAGATGATCGACTAGGAGGCGCGTCATATCCGAGCCTTCCTGGGTGGTCGGCTGGGAACAATTAATTTTTATGCTTTTGAGACTTATTTAACAATCCACGTTTTTTTATGAAATTTAAGGACTTCATATGTATGTATACACAAAACCTGTGATAAACACATGTTTTTGTGCGAAATAATTCTTTTGATATATTTTTGTTTTATGAGTTATTTTGAATTTATAAGATTAAATATTTTAGATCTTTTGAGTGTTTGAGCTACTAAAATATGTGAAATATTATTGAATAGTATTTAATTATTTGATTTATAGAGTATTTGTATTTGAAATATTATTTTTGTTGATTAATTTATTTTACAAAATATAAATATTTGTGATGTTTATTTTGAAAATTATTTTGGGCCATAGAAGTGTTTGGAGAGCATATAATTTAAAGGCTTAAATACTTGTTAGCCCCCTGCAAATATAGTCAATATATCCAAATACCCTCCTATTTTAAAAAACACCCTGAAAAATATAAAATTATCCAGTTACCTCCCTCTTTTCAGGGGGTTAAATGAATATTTTTATATTTTTGCAAGAGGTAAGTGGATAATGTTGTATTTTGCAAGGTGTTTTTTAAAAGTTTTATTTTTGCAAGGGGTAAATGGAGAATGGCGATATTCGCAAGGGGTGACAAGTATTTAAGGCTAATTTAAATAGGCTTTGAAAATGGATTAAAATGGGTATTGGGACATTTTTACTTATCTGACACCGCTCTTTTTTTGCTTCCCAGCATCCCCGTCACTAATCCAGTTCCTTCCCAACACAGCCCATGCACATTGCCATCCCACAGATCGGCCCAGTCAAAGACCTGCTAGCTCCCTTCTTCTTCTTCCTCGCACAAAACCTACAAAAACTGCTAAGAGAGAAGCTTCCATCCTCCATTTTTGTTTTCCCATTACATGGGACACTTTGCTCTCAAACTCTACTGGACCCACTCGAAAATCACCACCGATTACGAATCGGCATTGGTTCTATTAGTCTGCGACCTCTGTAGTCTCGTCTGCATTTGTTATTTTATTAATAGATATTTCAAAAGTGGGAAATAATCTACATTTATGTTTGAGTGATTATAATATATAATCTATATATATATATATATATATATATATATATATATATATATATATATATATATATATTTATTTATTTATTTATTTATGTTTGATAAATATGATAAAGTAATGACAAGCTTAGAGCTTTCATATCAATTTACGTTGCAAATAATTTTTTACCCAAGAGCACTTAGATGAGATGGTAAGGGTCTCTTCCAGCTTAACCAAGGTCTTGGGATCGAATTCAGCCTTGGGCATGCAGCAGTGTTAAATCTCTTGAGGGAGAGCTTTTCCGCCAATTGTGGTCTTACCCGGCTCGAGGGATTAGTCTCTGCAGTTGCACACACAGAATACCCAATTTATACCAACGAAAATTTTATAAGCCCTTTAATTGTTGTTTTTTGAAACGTTAATGTTATAAAGAGAAGTCATATATATGTGTTTCCTTTGGTCTATTATTCAGCTTCAATTTGGTTTATTATATTTAATATACTCCATCCGTCCCAAATTGTTTGTTGTTTTAGCAAAACTAATTTATCCCAAATTGATTGTTATTTTAGATTTTCAATGAAACTTTTAAGGTTCTTTTACACTTATACCCCTATTAATTATGATAACTTTTTATCAACAATAAAAATTCACATTTATCTAGGTAGAGAGATAAAGGGTTAAATTGTAAATCAGACAACACTTTTTAAAGAATCTAGACTCCCAATCATTTTTCTTAAAGGATGTGCCAAAACCTTAAACTGCAAACAAAGTGGGACGGAGGGAGTATATACATTTCTTGGTTATGTATTTATATATATATATACTAGTATAATTTACCCGTGCCAGCACGGGTCGAAATTCATTTGTTTAGACACAGTAAGGTAATTACTTCAACTATTTTACATATTTATATAATAGTAGGAAATTAAATTTAGATTTTTATATATATATATATATATATATATATATATATATATATATAAAATAAAATTATATATTACAATTTCAATTGGGATGTGGGGTTTTGTCCAGAAAAGGATTTTGTTTCTTGTCTTATAATGTTCTGTAATAATTAAATGAATGAAAATTAATATAAAAGTATTCAAACAAAGTACTCAAACGAAAATTGAAACCGATGAAAATATGATTATCATCTAATGTATTCTGAATGAGTATATAGAAAAGCACATTACTATTACTAATGACGAAATGAACATCTATTTTGTAATATATCATTCATAATTTGTTTTCTCTAAGCGTGTGAACCTGTGGGAATTCGATTTTATTGTTATAAGCAATACGGGTATACATCTCATTTTGCCATAAAATTTTAAATTATTTTTTGGCACATTTAAAAATGCAGTTGTATTTTTCGTGTGTTGTATGACACGTCGATTTCTTTGTACACCGGCTTTTATCAATTCATTATGATATATAATATATATGTTTATACATTTATTTATTTATTTATATATAGTGAATATTTTATATACTATTTGACTATTTAAATGTTAATTTTGATTTAATATATGTACATATATTGCGAAAGAACCCTTATGATATTTTGTATATTCCTATAAAGAAACTATAAACGGGAAATATCAAACTAACACTTCAAGGGATTATTAGAATATGAAAAATCTAGTCTTATTCGTAGATGCAATGTTTATATAAAAATCTTTAAGATTATATAAAGATTAATATCTAAAACTCTAAATAGTAATACATAATGCAATACTATTGATGATAACTTTGACATTTTTGGTATATATTTCAGCGAGTTAACTTGATGATGAATTAGTGATGTGTCATACTATGTGGATGGTGAGATGGAAGATCCATGGTTATATATCATAGAGATATAAAATAATGTACCAAGATTTATATTTTTATTTAAAATAACAATGAAGAATGGTTTAACAATAATGTGTTACGCTTATGAAACAACAGAGTTAGGTAGTCAACTTGGTTAAGAATTGCATTGAATTCAAGAGGGGATGGGTTCGATTCCCTGCTTTGACATTTTTGGTATATATTTCAGCGAATTAACTTGATGATGTGGAATAAAATCATTGATGATGTAATTAGTGACGTGCCATACTATTTAAAATATGTTTTCCTTCATTTGTTTTGAATGATAACATTTCTTTTGACTCTTTTGCCAAGACGGGGTCGAAATTCATTTGTTTAGACATCAGTAAGATAATACCCAAGAGCACTTGGATGAGATGGTAAGGGTCTCTTCCAAACAACCAAGGTCACGGGATCGAATCCACCTTGGGCATGCAAATGGGTGTTAAATCTCTTGAGGAGAGTTTTGCCGCCAATTGTGGTCCTACCTGCTCGAGGATTAGTCTCTGCGATTGCTTGCAGAGAGATATACCCGTTTTATACCAAAAAAGACACACGATAAGATAATTACTTCAACTATTTTAAATATTTGTATAATAGTAGGAAATTAAATTTAGATTTATATATATATATATATATATATATATATATTATAATTTTGAGATCCCGTGAAATCAAATAATACTTTAGTAGTGACAACCCATAAATAAAAATACTTTAAAAACTACATAAGTACTAATCAAATAATACTTTAGTAGTGACAACCACGGTGTATATAATTTCAGGGGTATTTTCATATTGAGATGTTATTACAACAGGAATTACTTATAAATATTATACGGTCTAAAATAGTATTAGTAAATAGTAACTTACAAATATATAGCAAATATACCTTTGCATAAGGACATGTAGCTTGCTTTTGACTAAGTTGATTGACGTTGACAACCGTAGGATCAATGTTCTCTGTCATCTTGTTTATTCTCTCTACTTGTTTTCTAAGTGCAAAGTAGTGAATAGAAGAATATTAAGCACAAACGTTATAAACTACAAATATACTGATCGATCAAAGTTGTATATTGATTCTAATTGTATGTGCATCAAGCTGAATACAAAAATATGTGACAAACATTTTAATATATAACATTATTTATAAGATGAGAATTAAAAAAGGTTGAAATGGATAAAATTACTCATATTTAATATTGATCTTTTCTGTTGGCAAGGATTTTGGTCTAGTCCCCCCTTCGCTTTTCTCTGTTTTTTTCCTTTTTTATTAATAAATTCGGGCAATCATCCGCTTGTTAAAAAAATACTCATATTTAATAATATTCTAGTTAGTAAATATATAGAATAAAATCTATGGAATGTGATACAAAATATTAGATGGTAAATAAATATAATATATAAATGTAATATATAATAACAAATATACATGTATCAAAATAAATAATAAATAGATATAAAAAGTAGGTAAAAAGTTTTGCAATAAAAGAAATAATAGGATAAACATTATGTAATATGCTTTAGTAACATGAAATTGTGGTAGATCAAATGGTCAGCATTAGGAGGTGATAGTGTGGGGGAATGGGTTCGATCCCCAGCATCTGCTTTTTTTTGATATATTTCGAAATAACATGCTGAGGTGGATTTAATTGGTGCTGACATATTTATTGACGTAGATGCTTAGGTGGATGCTTAGGTGTCAGATTCATGGTTATATATAACTAGTATAATTAACCCGTGCCAGCACGGGTCGAAATTCATTTGTTTAGACAACATAAGATAATTACTTCAATTATTTTAAATATTTGTATAATAGTAGAAATATTTGTATATTTAACCCATGCTCGTACACACGTTCTTTAAACTTATATAAAAATAGATGCATTTGTATATTTATGTGTATTATATATGTGAGATATAAAATACTTTGGACGCCTCTTAAATCAACCTATTAGAAATCAACAGGCCGCCTCTCAAACAAATTGGGGGCCTCAGGCAAATCTTAAAATTTGGTCCCCAAATTTAAAAAAAAATCAAATAAATCACCAAAACTCAGAAACTACATTATTAAATAAATTGTAAATAACATTTTGATATAATTTCAAAATAATATCAACCTTCTAGTTACTTAAAAAGAGCCATCTTTCGAGCCGTTTTTGAAGCAAATTCATCAACCAAGTCTAATATTGTATTGAGTGGTCACCAATAATTATAATGATACTAAACTTCAGACTATTTTAAGTCTGCTTGATAATTATGGGTTATGTGTTAGTTTTAACTTTTGGGGTCCTAATTTATTTATTTTGAGGTTGGGCCACTGTATGCAAAGCACGTCTTACATGTTGTTAGACGACCCTGGAAATCAAGAATAAAAAGAAACGCAAGGGGTGTACTGGAATTATTATATTGTTAAATTTAACGTCATCAAAATTATTATAGTGTGAATATTTTGTGCATAAGTAGGAATACATCATGATAATGTGTATTGTGCAATCTGATTAAAATGGAATATGATTTCTGCTTTGTTTTCAATTTAGGAAGTGAATCCCATAAAATGTGTATTGCTCTAAATTGATTCTTTTCAATGATTCAAATATTTGTGAAAAAATACTGCTTTTAAATTGATTCTTTTCAATGATTAAAATTCACGATTTGTATTGCTCTATCCTAATTGAATCTCATTGTAATATATTTTACATACATGGGATTGTACTTAATTATTTAAAGATTTTGAAATTGATTTGGTATTGAATTTGAGAGGGTTATATTCATAATTTTAAAATTTAAAAAGCACAATTCAAAAAAACATGGTTAAACAAAATTTTTTCATTAAATCCTAATGACGATGGGTCTAAAATTTATGACATGTAACAAATAGTGCAAACAGTAAAAAAAAACTGGAGAATCAACATTATGTTTTAAAGCAAACTAAATGGCCGCATAGAGAACATGGTAAATTTGTTTCTACGAATCACCATACCACTAAAAGTATAAAGTTATAGTTCATTCTAGTCACGGTGCATAGATTCTCTCAATAGTAGGTTCTAAAATATAGTTATTCAATGCTATAGCACAATCTCAAATAATCATGTAATTAAAAGATGTTACAACCCAAACTCGTACATATTACCAAATCTCTGTTGCACAATCTCAAATACACAACTTGGTAATCAATAATATCAAATAAAATACGGATAAATTTGATAATACCATACACATTGGTTGTTTTCCATAATTCAGTTCAACGTGATAATAAGTTAATAACCCGAACTACGTAATCACTTATAATATGGTCAGATATATCCAACAAATTGACTTAAGAGGAGATGATCTCAACAAAAGCTTCACTCAAATCTAAGCAAGTATCTCCCAACATCCTCAAATCTTCACTCAGTTTATTTCAGTGCATTGGTTCTCCAACATGATATGTGCTTCTTCACCATTAAATTAAACTCCCTGCTAATAAAGTGAACAAAGAATGAGCAAAAAAAAGTAAGAACAGCAAAATGAAAATCTTATAAGTTAATATAAGCTTACCTTTTTCAAAGATCAAAATGAGCAGCAGGAAAGACAGCAAATAATCATTTTGAGCACAACCTATAAACAGAATCGCGAATATCACTAATATCTTAAAAGTATAATATCCTAGAGGAAGTATCATGAGTGAAATTTACAATATTTGGCTCAACACTAAAAATATTGGAAGTTTAACAACAACAAAAAACACAAATGAAAGAGAGATTAAGAAATTAGAGTTTCTGAAGAAAGAAAAAGACAGATAAAAATCAAAACCAAAAGTTAAAAAGGCATGGTTAGGACTTAGAACATAAGACAAAATGAAAAATAGGGCATGACAAAATGACAAAAACAAAGTTTATCCTTTTTCTGTCGCGGCCTATTGAAAAGGGGGCATCTAGGAAAGTGCGTTCAATTTGAAATTGTAATTACAATCGTGAACACACAATGCATGCAATGACTTTACAATCAAATTCGTTTATTTATCACAAATTCAACATGATTGAAAAAACATTTATTGATTAGTAAAATCTAAAAATTAGGCGGCGCATTACACGCACCACGAGAGATCGGAAGCAAAACCTATGATTATAATTCAACGAAATTTATTGTAAATATAGTAGTAGTGTAATGATTTTGCCATCCCGAACCAAGGTAATAAATGTGTACGAATTTTATTTTAACATGGTTCCATTAGAATTTCCTTGCAGATATAATCATGGGTTAGAAGTTCAAACATAAAATTTAAAGAAATTCAAGCTGTGAATGTTTTTAATAATAGGACAAATAGACCAAATTACGTGAATCATGGAGAAGTTAAAGAAATTCAAGTCGTGAACGTTTTTAATATGATCAATAGCATAGGGAAGAGCTTTTCTTGATGGAGTTGCATGCATAATGATATGATAGTAAGGGATGAACACCTGATTGTGTGTATATTGGGGTTACTATGAATGTTTTTAATATGGGAGAAGTTAAAGAAATTCAAGCTGTGATCGTTTTTAATATGATATGATTGCTCACCTGATTGATGCTAATGATATGATAGTGATAATATATAAAGAAATTCAAGTTGTGAACGTTTTTAATAAATAAAAAAAATCAAAGATGATCAATAGCATTTAAAATAGAAATAAACAGCATTAAAGGTGATGCTTTCCTGTCCCCCTAGATCGATTTGGTATACAGCCGAAATCTATTTCAATAATAACCGTTGATTTTTGCATGATATTGAGACCGTTGATTTTATTGGCAGGATCTGTCATCTAACGGTTACGAATGCAGGCGTTGTTGCTGTTGTTAGGTGAAGGATGAGTATGGCTGCCACATGGTTCAAATCAATGTTATTAAAACCGACCCGGTGATCAACCCGGTCAGGTTACTGGGTCACTCGGGTTAATGGTCGAACCGAAGGGTCACTGATTGGCCCGCATGACCCGTGACCCTAATAAAATGTGATAAAAATAGGCATACTGTGTATAAATTCACTCATCACAGAGCTTTGAAATTTTCTATCATACCTTAAAAGATGTCCAAAAAACCTCAAACAATATTAACATAATTAAACTCTTTACTCATTCATCAAATTCAAATCTATAAACATAAGCACCTAACAACCATTAAACAATATTAGATATTAAATAATTAAGATATATATGTAATATGTAATATATAATTAAGCCTATATATAAGTATAAAAATACATATTAAATAGATATACTTAATAGGTAAAAAGGCTATTGTTAGAAATAAAGAAAGAAGTTTGTCAAACAAATAAATAAAGGAAGATGAATGGTATTAATATATACGTTACAAATGTATAACAGCAAAAGTTGGTAGCTCATTTGGTTGAAATGCAAGGCTGTGGCTGAAAGGTAAGGGGTTCGATCCCCACATTTGGCTTTTTTTGGTAATTCATTGTGAATTTAAGTTGTTTAATTGATGAGGTGGATTTAATTGGTGCTGACATATTTATTGACGTGGCTGATTAACTGGATGCCTATGTGTCAGATTCATGGTTATATATAACTAGTATAATTAACTCCGTGCGGCAAAGACGGGTCGAAATTCATTTGTTTAGACACCGTAAGATAATACCCAAGAGCACTTGGATGAGATGGTAAGGGTCTCTTCCAAAACTTAACCAAGGTCCCGGGATCGAATCCACCTTGGGCATGCAAATGGTGTTAAATCTCTTGAGGAGAGCTTTGCGCCAATTGTGGTCCTACCCATTGAGAGATTAGTCTCTCGCAATTGCGCGCAGAGAGGATACCCGGTTTATACCAAAAAAAGACACAATAAGATAATTACTTCAACTATTTTAAATATTTGTATAATAGTAGGAAATTAAATTTAGATTTATATATATATATATATATATATATATATATATATATATATATATATATATATATAATTTTGAGATCCCGTGAAATCAAATAATACTTTAGTAGTGACAACCAATATGTGTATATAATTTGAGGGTATTTTCATATTGAGATGTTATTACAACAGAATTACTTATAAATATTATACGGTTTAAAAATAGTATTAGTAAATAGTAACTTACAAATATATAG
Organism: Oxytropis ochrocephala; assembly: GCA_020916435.1. NCBI lineage: Eukaryota > Viridiplantae > Streptophyta > Magnoliopsida > Fabales > Fabaceae > Oxytropis > Oxytropis ochrocephala. The sequence continues at coordinate 87,537,882 of CM037089.1, read as the reverse complement.
CAAATATACCTTTGCATAAGGACATGTAGTTTGCTTTTGACTAAGTGATTGACGTTGACAACCGTAGTAGATCAATGTTCTCACATCTTGTTTATTCTCTCTACTTGTTTTCTAAGTGCAAAGTAGTGAATAGAAGAATATTAAGCACAAACGTTATAAACTACAAATATACTTGATCGATCAAAGTTGTATATTGATTCTAATTGTATGTGCATCAAGTCAATACAAAAATATGTGACAAACATTTTTAATATATAACATTATTTATAAGATGAGAATTAAAAAGTTTGAAATGGATAAAATTACTCATATTTAATATTGATCTTTTACATTGTGGCAATGATTTTGGTCTAGTCCCCTTCGCTTTTCTCTCTGTTTTTTTTCCTTTTTTATTAATAAATTCGGGCAATCATTCCATTTGTTAAAAAAACTCATATTTAATAATATTCTAGTTAGTAAATATATAGAATAAAATCTATGGAATGTGATACAAAATATTAGATGGTAAATAAATAAATATAATATATAAATGTAATATATAATAACAAATATACATGTATCAAAATAAATAATAAATGGATATAAAAAGTAGGTAAAAAGTTTTGCAATAAAAGAAATAATAGGATAAACATTATGTAATATGCTTTAGTAACATGAAATTGTGTTAGCTTTCAAATGGTCGAAGAGTTAGGAGGTGACGATTGTGGGGGAATGGGTTCGATCCCAACACTTTTTTTTTGATATATTTCAAAATAACATCTTTGAGGTGGATTTAATTGAATCTTGACATATTTATTGACGTAAATGATTAGGTGGATCTTTGCAGTGTCGATTCATTAGTTATATATAATATAGATATAGATATATATATATATATATATATATATATATATATATATATATATATATATAAAGATAAAGAAGTTCTGGAACTGGGTTAATTTTGATGTCACTTAATTGACGTCACGTGCCTACGACTGACGCTAAAGTAGGGGTTTTGGGATTCGAAACCGGAATTTACTGTCGGTTATTAACCGCCGGTAAATCCAATCAACTGACGGCAATCCCCTAACTCGCGCCTCTCTCAATTTCGTTTCACACAAATCTAATTTTTCCCAGTGATAACTTCCCGCTTACTGGCTCCCAAAATAAACCCATCTTCCTTTTGTTCCCCCAAATCAACCAAACCCGAAACTCAGCTTCTTTCCCAGCTTTGGTTTCACCGTCGGTAACTCTCTCTCCCTCTCTCTATCTCCATTCTTTCCCCCTCTCCATTTCATTATTTTATAAACCTTGAAGAAATTAACGAAGCCATGACTCCCCTCACCTTGTCACATACTATTTCTTCTTCTTCTTCTTTAAATAAATTAATCGATGTTGCGTTCTTCATCTTTTTCGTTGGCTTTGTGTTTTACATGGATTTTGGCTTGCCAAATCGCAGGGGAAAAAATTCCGCGAATCTCAAGGGACAAAAAGAGTCGTATTCCGACGACAGACCATCAGGATTTCGTGAGGAACAGAAACGCTCTTCTGGATTTAGTGGAGGTTATCATTTGGTATGTTTCCAATTCTATAAATTAACTAACCTTCTGACGATTTGACTTTTCCATATAGTGTGATTTCATATTTTAGGATAATTTTATCTGGTATATCACTTCAACCTTTATAATTTTAGGACGTAATCATGATTTAGGTCATTCCTAGCATGCCATGGTATTACATGATAGAGTATGGTTTAGCCAGAACTGCTTTCTTTCAATTTTCATTGTTTCATGCTTTCAGCATTAACTTTTTTTTTTCCGGAAAGACACCAGTGTAGTAGTTAACTTGCTTGCTCTTGCTAAATTAGTTTACTATATTATATAGGGTATATAAGCACAAAAGTTTCTTTGGAAATAATATTCGTTACACTATTATTTTGTTTAACAAAAACAAAAAGGTCCATACCATTCTAAACCAGATGCAGTAGTATAGTACTAGTGGCTTAACCATTCTTAACCTCAAGTTTTACTTCTGAAAATGTTAACTTTTTGGAGAAAAACTATCTTGGAGCTGTTGATTCGAGACTCAGATACTTCTAAAAATGTTAATTTATAGAGAAAAACTATCTTTCCTATTTGTATTCTAGCTTTCGTCTTTGATGCAGTAAACTGGGAACTCAGCTATAGTTGGAATTGGAACTGAAACATTTTATATAAGATACAGTGAGCTGTTTTCATTAAATTTTTGTGATGTGTCGGGAGTTCTAGATGGGAAAATATGTTAATATGAAGAATGCTATAGTAGCATCTTATCTTAAAAGTCAAACTGCACAGTCAGCAACTTGAGTCATGCCTAGTCAGCTTTGTACATTATTAGTTAGCTCTTATTTTCCTTTCTGTTTTACTTCTGTTCCCGTATCTACATTCTCAAGTTTTGCTTCTTAGATAGCAAAATAACTAGTTATTCATTCTCATTTTGAGTTACAAACTTACAATAGCTCCTAGTTGAACACAGATTGTATAACTAGCTGTATTGAGAATAACAGAATGCAGTTTTCTAGACCAGAAACTCTGTTTCTCTTCATAATGGATTCATTTATATGCTTTTCAACAAGAAAGTATCTTCCGAGTTAATATACAAATCAATCCTATGCCAATTTTAAAATGCTAATAATAAGTAGTAGTGAAGGTTTTGGTATAAGGTCTGTACAGAAATAGTAAATCCAATCCAATTAGTTCATAATGATTTTGGTTCATTTGTGCTTAATGTTTCTTAATTTTTCATCAAACACATTGTGAACTAGTGAAGAAGATAACCAATGCAATGATAAACTTTGGTCAAATGAAATTAAAAATTGACTGATGATGAGAACTTAGAAAAGGACTTCGTATATGTAATAACTAAGGAGTGTAGCATAAGACAAGCTAGACCTTATTACTTCATAACAAACTAATATAAGTGTTGAGAATTGAGACCCAAGATTTGTGAATTTCTTGCAAACAACAGTTCAGACACGATCGCAATTACCTAATTAGTCAATCTATGAACTCAATTTGGTAATCAATCGTTCAATTTCAGAATTCCCAAATTAAGAACCCTAACGCTATGAATTGGGGATAAACGTAAATTCAAGACAATTAATCAAACACGCAAGCAAAATTGTTCACCCAGTTCGATATCAGATTGATATCTACCTCTGGGGAATTAAGCAACAGCTTAATTCAGATTGCATTCAATGATCCAAGATTCAATTGTACAAGATATGAAACACCCAATTTGATTCAACCCCCTCACTTCCCTGAACCCTAATTTCCCGTGTATATCACTCACACACACCCAATTATGGATTACAGATTGATTACTGATGAAATGAGAACTTAAAACTATATATTGAATCAAAACCGAGCTTCGCCAAGCTTTGCGCGCCAAGAACAGGGCACTAACTGACTTAACCGAAGTTTAAACCTGTCCAACCCGAGATTGACACGTGGCACGCGCTTATTTGTTTAAAACCAGAATTATGGATTGCCACATCACTTCAATCTCCACCTTGGCAATCACCCTTACAATGCAACCAGAATTAATACCTGAAGCTTAATTCAATCATTACCAATCAGCTAACCAATGCTTAGCAAATTCAAGCAAAGCTTGAACTTGCTTAAGGGAACAACCTTGGTTATGAAATCTGCTGGATTCTGAGCTGTATGTACCTTCTGAATTCTCACTGAACCTTGACCAATGATGTCCTTGATCCAATGAAGCCTAGTGTCTATATGTTTTGTTCTTTCATGATAGGCACTATTCTTACACAAATGTATTGCACTTTGATTGTCACAAAAGACATTTACACTTTCCTGCTTGACTCCAAGTTCATTTATCAACCCCTTGAGCCAAAGAGCTTCCTTAACAGCCTCAGTAACCCCTATATATTCAGCTTCAGTTGTGGATAGAGCCACCACATGCTGAAGTGAAGCCTTCCAACTTATTGTATTACCAAACAAGGTAAACACATAACCTGTAAGTGACCTTCTCTTGTCACGATCTCCTGCAAAATCTGAATCCACATACCCCTCAACTCCACCTGAGTTTTGGCTTCCTTCATTGTAGACCAGACCAACATTTGCAGATCCATTTAGGTACCTTAGAATATATTTGACAGCTTGCCAATGTTGCTGTCCTGGTTCTGCTAGATACCTACTTACCAGACTTAGTGCATAGGCTAGATCAGGCCTAGTACACACCATAGCATACATGAGGCTTCCCACAGCACTTGCATATGGTATTCCCTCCATTTGTTCCTTTTCTGCATCTGTGACAGGGCTATCTTCTCTTGACAGTTTGAAATGAGCTGCTAGAGGTACCTTAGTTGGTTTTCCACCTGTCATGTTAAACCTACTCACTACCTTTTGTGCATAACTTCTCTGAGAAATGCATAAACCTGATGTTGCTTCATTTCTGATGATTTCCATCCCTAGTATCTTGCTTGCCTTGCCAAGATCCTTCATTTCAAACTCTTTGTGGAGCAATTGTTTTAGTCTGTCAATTTCATTGCTATGCTTGCAAGCAATGAGCATGTCATCTACATATAGCAATAAGTAGATATAACTGTTGTCATTTAGTTGTTTGAAGTAAACACAACTATCATGACTGCACCTTTTGAACTTTATGTCTATCATGTATGCATCAAACCTCTTATACCACCGCCAGTGATTTGCTTGATCCATAGAGTGATTTCTGCAGAAGACATACACTCTTTCTTCCTTCCTTTACTTCAAAGCCCTTTGGTTGTGTCATGTAGATTTTCTCTCAAGTATACCATGTAAAAATGTCTGTTTTTACATCCATTTGCTCTAATTGCATTTTGTATTGTACAACTAGAGATAAAATGACCCTTATTGAGGTATGCTTGACCACAGGTGAGAAAATTTCCGAGTAATCAATTCCTTCTCTTTGAGTATACCCTTTTGCTACTAACCTTGCTTTGAATCTAGGTGGATCAAGTTATCTGTTATGCCTTCCTTTAAGCTTGTATATCCATTTGCATCCTACAAGCTTCACACCAAAGAGGTTTCTTGATTAATTTCCATGTTTCATTTTTCTCATAGTGAAGACATTTCTTCTTCCATGGCAATTAACCACTGTTGCTTGTTTTTACTTGCCATAGCTTCTTGATAGCTTGATGGATCCTCATTAATAAACTCTTCAGCTGTGTTTAGAGCATAAGCAGTCTCTGAGTCATAACCAAGTCTATTTGGTGGCTTGATTTGTCTCCTTACTCTATCTCTTACCAACACATAGTCATTAGGTGGTTCATCAATATCAACTTCAGAGTCAGAACTAGTTTGAGAGGTTGTGTCTTGATTTTCAGTTTGATTTTCAACAACACCATTGGCTTTACTCTTATTAGGTAACTCCACCTCAATTTGGAACTCACTATTCTGATCTGGCTTTTCTAGTGTCTCACTCACACTCTTATTGTTGCTCAATTTTGATTCATGGAATACTACATCCCTACTAATGATACACTTCCTTTCTTCTGGTAGCCACACTCTATAACCCTTCACTCCATCAGGGTAGCCAACAAAAATTCCTTTCTTTGACCTTGGCTCTAGTTTTCCTTCTCTGATATGACAGTATGCAGGACAACCAAACACTCTCAAGTGATCTAACTTTGGTGTTTCTCCAGTCCAAATTTCCTGTGGAGTCTTAAAACTCAATGCAGTAGATGGACTTCTATTTACTAGGTAGCATGCAAAGATGAATTGCCTCACCCTAAACTTTTAGGTAATTTTGCACAAGTCAACATACATCTAACCTTCTCTAGCAAAGTTCTATTTAACCTTTCGCAAGTCCATTCTGCTGTGTGGAGTTCCCCAATACCATGTTTCTATAGATTCCATTATCCTTACAAAATCTATTAAACTCATCATTGCAGAATTCAAGTCCATTATCAGTTCTAAGAGCTTTAACCTTCATACCAGTTTGATTTTCTACTTTCTTTTCCATTCAACAAATGAGTTGAATGCCTCATCTTTTGTTTTCAACAAGTAAATCCAGACTTTCCTTACTGTAGTCATCGGTAGAGTTAAGACATACCTTTTTCCACCATGAGTTGGTGTCTGAGCAGGTCCCCAAAGGTCTGAGTGAATGTAGCCAAGCTTGTCTTTTGTCTTGTGTATTCCTGTGGAGAACTTCACTCTTGTCTGCTTCCCCATTACACAGTGTTCACAAAATTCAAGTTGCTCTACCTTATCACCACCTAGTAATCCTTGCTTCTCCATCTCCTTCAGGCCCTTCTCACTCATATGCCCGAGCCTTTGGTGCCATATGAGTGTTTTGCTAACTGATTGAGAGTCTGCAACATTAACCTCTCCTGTGACAGTATTGCCTTGGAGTATGTAGAGCTTGTTACCTTTCCTTTCACCTTTCATTACAACTCTAGATCCTTTCATGACCTTGAGTATTCCATTTTCACCTTTGAAACTATAACCTGCATCTTCAAGCATTCCCAATGATATAAGTGGTCTTCTTAGGTCAGGAACATGTCTTACATTTGTAAGAAGCTTTATTGTGCCATCTATCAATCTGAGTCTCACAGTGCCTATTCCCTGTACCTTGCAACCTATGTGATTTCCCATGAGAACATGTCCTGCATTGTAAGGCTTGTAGTCTATGAACCATTCCCTTCTGTGGCACATGTGATATGAGCATGCAGAATCCATTGCCCAATCATCAATGCACTTAGCCTCAGTAGTTGCATTTGATTCACTACCATCATACCCTGCAGCAACAAGCACCTCACATCCCTCATATCCATACATGTGATAAGAGTAAGCTGAATCTATTGCCCAGATATCATTGCACTCAGTGTTACTTGTACTTGAGTTCATTTTCTCGCAAAGAATAAGAACTTCACACAAACTTTCATAGCCATCAGAGGCAAAGGATGCACTTCCTTCATCATCATTCTTTTGATTTTTGGCATTCTTCTTCTCTGGACATTTGTTCTTGTAATGTCCTTCCTTATTACAAATGTAGCATCTATTGTGTTTAGGTTTAGATTTGGATCTAGACCTATTTTTACCTTTTCCTTCTCTTTTATCGATCTTCCTCTAACCATAAGACTTTCACTTTGATCATTCTCCTTGTTGTCCTTCTTCTTGGACAGTTCTTTTGACATGAGGGCAGCTTGAACCTCTTCAAGAGTGATTGATTCCCTCCCATAGATGAGAGTGTCAGCAAGTATATCATACGTGCTATTCAGAGATCTTATGAGCAATAAGGCCTGGTCTTCATCATCAATCTTTACATCAATATTCTCAAGATCCAAGATCAACTTGTTGAACTCATCAATGTGATCTACAATAGATGTACCAGATTGCATCTTGAAAGTGTAAAGCCTTTGCTTCAGGTAGAGTCTATTTGCCAAAGACTTGGTCATGTAAAGACTTTCAAGCTTTAGCCAAATAGCTGCAGCGGATTTTTCCTTAGATATCTCTCTAAGAACCTTGTCTCCTAAGCAAAGGATAATAGCACTATAGGCCTTGTTCATCATCTCCTTCTTTTCTTTCACGAATAATGTTTCGCGCTTTATCCTCCCCTTCCGAGCCTCCTCCAAACCTTGTTGCACTAGCATTGCACGCATCTTCATCTTCCACGCACTAAAGTCATTCTTGCCATCAACTTCTCAATGTTATACTTCGTCATTTCCATGGACAATTCCTCAACGTTGCTCTGATACCAATTGTTGAGAATTGAGACCCAAGATTTGTGAATTTCTTGCAAACAACAGTTCAGACACGATCGCAATTACCTAATTAGTCAATCTATGAACTCAATTTGGTAATCAATCGTTCAATTTCAGAATTCCCAAATTAAGAACCCTAACGCTATGAATTGGGGATAAACGTAAATTCAAGACAATTAATCAAACACGCAAGCAAAATTGTTCACCCAGTTCGATATCAGATTGATATCTACCTCTGGGGAATTAAGCAACAGCTTAATTCAGATTGCATTCAATGATCCAAGATTCAATTGTACAAGATATGAAACACCCAATTTGATTCAACCCCCTCACTTCCCTGAACCCTAATTTCCCGTGTATATCACTCACACACACCCAATTATGGATTACAGATTGATTACTGATGAAATGAGAACTTAAAACTATATATTGAATCAAAACCGAGCTTCGCCAAGCTTTGCGCGCCAAGAACAGGGCACTAACTGACTTAACCGAAGTTTAAACCTGTCCAACCCGAGACTGACACGTGGCACGCGCTTATTTGTTTAAAACCAGAATTATGGATTGCCACATCACTTCAATAAGTAAGATGAGTTTGTTTAGAAATAAAAAAGAAAAAGCATAAGTGATATATTATTATGTCGCACATGGAGATGATAATTGTATATGTATATTTCTGAGAGAAAAATAATGTCTTTTACCACAACAATATTGTTTTAGTTTAATTTGAGATTTCTAAACATTCTGCAATTCTGATGTAACTTCAGATTTTGGGTTGATTATAAAGAATATGCTCTTATATAACACCTGATTTCAGATTGATTATGAAGAATATGCTAAATCAGAAAATACTGGCATTTACTTACATCCACAGTTTTTCTATTAGGTTGATTTCTGACAATCTTTTATGAATTAGTTTCATTATATTTCTACTTTTATGAATTAATGAAAGTTATGTCTTTTTCTTCCCCTGAATTCACAGTCTGGAACAAAAGGAACATATTTGTATGGTTAGATAGCGGACGCGTAAAGTACTTGCTGGACTTCTCACAAAGTCATCGGAGCCTGTACCTGTTCCACTTCTTAATTTTATTGTTATATGCTCTCACTTTTACATGATTTCTTTTAACTCTTTAATAAATTATTCTTTAATAAATTATTCTTTAATAAATTATTTTACATGATGAATTATTCTTTTGTTTCTATTGTTGTAGCAACAACAAAGTGTTGGCGGTCACTCCTCATCATCAACTAACAACAATAGCCAGCCTTGAAGGGACTTTTATGCTTAATGCTTATTTTGCAATGTAATACATGCTTATTTTGATATGTAATATGTGAGAGCTACTTGTGAAATTGTTAACAAGAGTTACTTTAGAGAGCTATTTGTTAAATTTTTATCTTGTTATAACAAGAGCTACTTGATACAGCTTTTGTTATTATCTTGTTAGGACAACTTTGAGTTATTGTTAACTTCTACTTATACTCATGGTACCAATGACATTGTCATGTTATTATTCAAGAGTTACTTTGAGTTATTGTCTTGTTTAAATTAACTTTATTATATTATTATGTAGTTTAAAGTAATTTTGAGTTCCTAAAAATGTTTACTTCTACAACTATAAATGAATACTAAAAATAAAATAAATACTAAAAAACAATGCTTCTTGGTGGTTCAAACTGCCACTAAATTAAAAGAAAAATGACAGTCAACTTTCTGATTTACTGTCGGTTGGAATAGACGCTAAAGTACAAATAACGTCAGTCAACTTTCACCTTTACACTCGGTTGTAACTGACGCTAAAGTAGAAATAACGTCACTCAACATTCACGTTTGCTGTCGGTTGTAACTGACGCTAAATAGAAATAACGTCAGTCAATTTCCACATTTTCCGTCGGTTGTAACTGACGCTAAAGTAGAAATAATGTCAGTCAATCTTCACATTTAGCGTCGGTTGTAATTGACACTAAATGGACTTCCGGCGGTTGCAGAAACTGATGTTGTTCGGTCTAGTGGCGCCATATTTATTGGCGGTATTGGGACCGACAGAAGTCCATTTAGCGTCGGTCTAGTGGCGCCATATTTAGTGACGTCATTGCGAACTCATTTTAGAATGGCACGAGGGTTGTTGCTCTTGGTCGTTTTCATCATAAACCCAATCTCTTATCCATAAACTTTTCCATCTAACACTACAAGAAATTCGGGGAATATTGGCGGACAAAATCCGCCCGTAATGATTTTTCCGCCGGTCGTACACTGGTTAAACCGTTGTAGGTAATCATCACCGGCGGAAAATCCGCCGCAAAAACCCCTAATTTTGCCAAAAATAAATTTATTTTTATTTTTAAAAGAATCCACTGCTAAATGAAAAAATCGCCGGTAAATTACCAAAATCCGCCGGTAAATTAAGAAATTCCGCCAGTAATTGACATAAATCCGTCGGTAAGTTTATTTTTTTTAAAAAATTAAAATTCGAAATCCGCCGATAATTAACATAAATCTGTCGGTAAATAATTTTTTTTTAAAAAAAAACTGAAATCCACCGGTAATTAACATAAATCTGCCGGTAAGTAATTTTTTTTATAAACCTAAATCCGCCGGTAATTAACATAAATCCACCAGTAATTAATTTTTTTTAAAAAAATATAAATAAGCTCGTTTAATTAAATAATTAATAATTATTATTTTTTAAATTATTTTTTACAACGTATTTTTAAATTGGTTTATTTTTAATATTTAGAATAAAATAATAAAATTTAAAATAATTTTTTTAATATCAACCCTTGTGATTATGGCTACTGACGAGACAAGAGAATTGGAATCGCCGTACGAGACTAAATAAAGCTTAGTACGACGACAAACTTGAGTACATTAAGAGAGGACGGCATGAATAATTGCTGCATCGACTTTGGTGAGTGCTCCCTCATTTTAGGTACCCTGTGACCCCGATTAGTGTTTATGTGTTATTTGTTATGTGGAATCATTGTATGAGCAATGGAATATGACTGTGTGTTGTAAATTGAGTTATGATATATGTTCATTGTAGGAGCAATGAAATAAATTGACAATGAGTATATGTGATTTGACTTTTGTTGTTGCTCGTCATTTTTTGTTTGTTGTTGTTGTTGTTCATTGTGGTTGATGCTAATGTTCCCGTTGTTGCTATAGTTGTTGCCAGGGGAGGAGCTTTATGGAGGTGGGTGGGGGCCACGGCCCCTACATACCTTTTAATTTTTTTATAATAATAGATATGTGGCTGATCGTACCTTAGACCAATGAAGTGTTGAAGTAGTTGTCTGTTGACTGGGCCGGTCGTTGTGTATGGAAAGGACCGGTCTTGGCTTCACGCTGAGCACCTCGGGTGGTACCTGCAAAGACACTCAGACGCTCAAGTGATTGGTCGCTCGGGCAGGTAACACAAGGTAAAGAGAACGTACCTGATGCCATATGCGAATGGTGTATATATACTGTAGAGTCCCGACCGTTATGCGAAATTTTCGGCCGGTTGCGCCAAGTGCGCTCCAAGAAACGAGCTTGGGCCGGTTGAACGGATATGGGCCGACGACCCAAATGCTATTTGAACCTCTCGGTTTTGCTGATACACCTCGGAACAGTTGCCCCCCAAGCCTAGGTCGCTTAAGAGCGGGCTGAGGCTTGAATCGCTGCCCCCAGGGGTGAAGCTGATTGATGAACCTTCAGATAGTGAAGCGGTTACGGTCGCTCGCTATTGATGGGACGGTCATGGCCGCCTGCCAACTGTCGGCCGTGCTGACGCGACGGTTGGACTTTTTGCTGGCATTTATGATGCGACGTTTGGTGATCTCGAGGTCATTCAATGACAGCTTTTAGTGAGAAGGTGAAACGTTGCGACGTTTCGTCTCCCGGTCCCTCCGGCGCCTTGGGCCTGCGCTATAAATACCCCTTCAGTGGGAACTATTCCTTACATTACTGCGAATTGCTCTACTGCCGACCGACCTTTCTGTCGCCGACTTGCAATTGAAACGAATCCTTTCGTTCGAGCACTCTAGCTTTCTCGACCGGTCTCAAGCATTTTCAAGGTATGAGTCGATCTCTGTCTTGCTTTAATTTTTGTAGTTTTCCTTTGATCGCACAATTCCACGCCTTGTGATAGGGGGTGTCAGGTCCGGGGACGACTAGGTCTCCCCCTCTCATGAGTACACTGCTCGACCGTCCTGACTCGATCCCCTTTTCACAGGTACGTGTACATGCCACGGTTGAAACAAACCGCCCGTATTCCCGGAGGGCCGTCGCAATCTATTGCTGAACATATGTCGAGGCCGTCCGAGGCCGCTACTCACGAGGAAAGTTCCAAGTCATCCTCGAGAGACAGAAGTTCTAGCTCTTCGAGCAGCTCGACTAAGCTCGCTTCTCGGTAATGGGTCGATCGGCAAGCGCGTTCCAAATCAAGGTCTGCCAACTCCAAGAGTAACTCATGGGATCCTCCACCACCACCATCTTCCCCGGCCTGCAACGCAGGAGAAGATGAGGCGATAGATATCGAGGGGGACGACGCCCAGAGTGCCGTCCAGGTCGAGGACGAGGTAATGGTCGAGGCTGAAGAGGGACGAGCTGAAATAGCTGTTGAGGAGATCGGAGATCGTTCTGCGGCCAGCTCTTCCGGTCGAGGGATAAATATTGATGGAGAGCCACTGGAAGGAGAAGACGTCTTACCGGATCTAGCTCGAGACCGGTCTGACATGTCCTGGGTATCTGAAACCCTTCGCTCCAACAGGAGTATAATCATTGTCGGCCACTGGGCGCTGCCAGAACTTCAATGTCATTTCAACCACTCACCGGGCTGGAGGGTGAGGGGAATGAAGGACGGAGAAGACATTGCAACCTATTCTGACAATCTGAAGTTCACGATGCATCAGATCGTGTTCGAGAGAATGGGAATCGTCCCACCCTTTACAGAGTTCCATCGCGATGTCCTTCGCTACATCGGGGTCGCCCCGTCTCAACTGCATCCGAACGCATGGGCGTTCTTGAAGACTTTCGAGGTGCTTCTAACCAAGCTCGGTCGGCCGGTGTCAATACAATTGTTTTTCACAATTTTCGAGCTGAGCTGGCTCAGAGAGAAGGCAAACAAGGAGAAGAGGGAGCAGGTCTCCTTTAAAACTCAGAAAACCCAGCATCGTTATTTCAAAGCGTTCCAAGAGTCGTTGGGCGCTGCATGGAAAAGCCAGTACTTTTGGATCGTCCCGACCAAAGAAGCGGGCAAAGCTATTGCTGAGACTAACCTTGATGGGACGGTCGGTGAGCCTTACTTCCCAATTATGTGGAATGAGGCTCACTTCTTCAGACGGCCTGGTGATTACATCTACACCACCAAGGACTTGAGCGCGACCGACTTGGAGTCGTTGCAAATGATCAAAACATTATCGAGTTTGATGCCCCCAGATCCCAAAGGCGACCTGCCTTGCCGTCCTTTCACGCTTCTCGTGGGTCGTGCTCTGAAGGCCGAGATCGGTTCGCTTTCGAACTTTATTCTTTATTTTTGGTTGTTGACCGTTCCTTCTTACTCTTGAATTGTTCTATTTTGCAGGAAGAATGGCTGGCAAATCTTGGGCCGAGATTGAGAAAGTCTTGAAACGCTCTTCAATTCCCGGTGCTTCTCGGCCGCCTCCCAGGGTGGTCGACTTGGAAGGGACGTCAAAGGTTCCATCAACCCCTAAGAGCCAAGGGAAACGACCAATTTCCAAAGTTCGGTCCCCCCCCCTCCAGGACGCTCGTTCTCCCAAGCGGAGCAAAGTTCTCGAGCGGGTTCGTGATATCCCTGACGGCGATATTCGTGTCCTCTCGATCGAAGGCTTGGGGCTGGCCGACTTTGAGCAGTTCAAAAAGGAACCCATGGTAGTCTGTGCTTCTCTGTGCATGGGCGTTGGCAAAGTTATGCAATAATTGTCAAACGAAGCCCAAGGTATTTAAAATTTCTGGCCCGTCTTTCCTTTATTTACAATCGGTCGGCTGACTAATCTTTACTGCTTTGCTCGCACATGCTCGGGCTGAGAAGGACACTGCCTTGGCCAGTCTCGAGGATGTGAAGAAGAAACTGGAGAAGGCTGTCAAGTCTAAGAAGGACGCTCTGCAGCAGGCCGACGAGGACTGGGCCAAATCGTCGAAGAGGAACAAAGAACTTACTGCTCAAGTGAAAGACTTGAAGAATGATGTTGATGCCTTGCGTAAGAAAAAAAGCCGATCCGGAAGCGAGCCGAGAGGCTCAAGTCGCGATCGATAAGCCGGCTTGCTAAGAGTCAAATGATCGAACAATTTCAGAACACTCTCAACCAGGTGCGGGTACTGAATTCAGATTTATGCATCAATTTTGATGAAGCCGTAATAAAGCCCGATTACTGCGTAGCAGACAATCAAATCGTGCTGCCTGAGGAATTTGATGAGCAAGGTAATACCGTTCGCCCTCGCTCGGTTCTGTTCTGAAGCCCGCCTGTGAGGGGAGTAACTTTTGTAATACTTTGACTTGCCTTCGGGCACAACAATCTCCCTGCCTTCATGTAGTTTTAACAATTGGGCGCTCGGGTTCGACCGGGCGTCCTTGGTTTGTAATGACATTTTCTTTTTGCTTAATTGTTTGTTTGAGTTTGCTTATATTTCTCTAAGTTTATACACTTTAGGCCGACTACGGGCCGTCGCTTAAGGCCTTACGAGGGCTCTCGTTTCGGGTCGATCGATGCCCAGTTCGTGCTTTTTCCAAAACACTGGTTATAGACCGCTCGGCGGTGCTCGTTAATGGGGCATTGCTTACCCGATAAGCAAATATGGTGCCCACTCGGTGGCACCTGGTCGGCTCGGCGACCTTCGTTCGGGCCAACTCGGTGGCGCTCGATTGGGCCATTTCGATGGCACTCGATTGGGCCATTTCGATGGCACTCGATGTGGATCGTTTCGATGACCTACTATTGTGGGTTACTACTTAACCCTTGGGCCATTTCGATGGCACTCGATGTAGATCGTTTCGACGACCTACTATTGTGGGTTACTGCTTAACCCTTGGGGCATTTCGATGGCACTCGTCGTGGACCGTTTCGTTGGTCCACGTTCGTTTAATGAATCTTCGGCCGCTCCTTTGCTACGGGCATGGTGAGCGACCGAGCATACATTCTTTGCGAGAAAGTAAAGTACAAAGTAGATTTCAAAGGTCAGGCCTCAGTAAAAAACCCAGTGGGAAAAAGAGCGCCTGCCTGTATTTCATTTATTGATCGGTCGTTCATTACATTTAAACATAGTATTTCCTAAGTTTGTCAGCGTTCCATGTCTTGGGGATAGTCGCCCCTTCCATGGTTTCCAGCTTGTATGCCCCCTTGCCGGTCTTCTTAACGACCCGGTATGGACCTTCCCAATTAGGTGCTAACTTTCCTTGACGGGCATTCTTATTTTCGACATCTGCACGCCTTAGAACTAGCTGGCCGATCGTGAATTCTCTTTTCTGAACACGAGCGTTATACCTGGCTGCGACCTTCTGCTTGATCAATTGTTCTCTAAGTGATGCTTGAGTGCGTAGCTCTTCAATTAGATCCAACTCTTCTCGAATGGATCGGTCATTGTCGGCCATTTTTGGGGGGTTCAAAGTTCTCCAGTTCAGCTCGCCCATCTCTATTGGTATGACAGCATCAGTTCCATACACTAGCCTGAAGGGCGACTCCCCGGTCGATGAATGAGGGGTCGTCCTATATGCCCAGAGAACGGACTGTAGCTCCTCGACCCAATTCCCCTTTGCTTCGTCAAGTCTTCTATTCAGACCTCGCAGGATGACTCTGTTGGCCGCTTCAGTTTGGCCGTTTGTTTGTGGATGTTCGACCGAGGTGAAACGTTGTTTAACCCCTAAGTCGGCCAACATTTCTCTAAACCTCTTATCTGCGAACTGGGTACCATTGTCTGTTATCAGTTGCTGCAGAATTCCGAAACGGGCTAGCACACACTGTCTGAAGAACTTGCTCACTTTGGCTGAGGTCGACACACTCAGTCGATTTAGAGTCTCCTGGATCAAGCTTCTGTGATTTCCAGGGCTTTTAGTACTTGCTAGCTTTGAGAGGATGTCTGCTCGAACATTCTCAGTCCTAGGCACATGCCTCACCTCCGCTCGGTCGAACTGTTTGAGAAGCTCCCTAACTCTGGCCAAATAACTTTTGAGTATGTCGTCCTTAGCATCGTACAATTCCTTGATTTGCGAGACGACCAACAAGGAGTCTGAATGAAGTTCCACACGATCGACATTGAAATCTCTAGCGAGCTGCAGGTCGGCTATGCATGCCTCATACTCGGCTTGGTTGTTTGACGTGTGGAAGGCAAAAGTCAAGGATACTTCCACAGCAAGGCCATCTGAATTTTCTAGTATTAGGCCCGCTCCACTACCTTTGCTATTGGACGACCCATCTACGTGCAAAGTCCAGGTCGTTGCTGGTTGCTCTTCTGGAACTGGAGTCATTTCAGCTATGAAGTCGGCCAATACTTGTGCTTTGGCGGCCGATCTGGATTCAAACTTAATCCCAAATTCGCTGAGTTCTACTGGCCAATTTATCATTCTCCCCGCCAGGTCTGGCCGATGGAGGACTTGCCTGATTGGTTGATCGGTCCTTACCACGACCTGGTGGGCTACGAAATAGGGTCTTAACCTTCGGGCGGCCACCAAAAGTGCAAGGGCAAACTTGTCTATCTTTTGATATCTTTGCTCAGGCCCTTGTAATACCTTGCTGATGAAGTAGACCGGACTCTGCTTCAGGTCGTTCTCCCTGACTAGAAAGGCACTCAAAACCTCTTCCGTTATTGCTAAGTATAAATACAGGATTTCCCCCGGCAACGGCTTGGTCTTGATTGGCGGGTTAGTCAGGGCTTCTTTCAATTCTTCCAATGCTCGCTGGCATTGGTCGGTCCACTCAAATTCTGAATTCTTCTTTAGGAGTCTGAATAAAGGAAGCGACTTACAGGCCGCTTGGGTATGAATATGGATAAGGCAGCGACCATACCATTCAGCTGTTGTATTTCTTTCTTGGTGGTGGGCGGCTTCATTTCGGCGACCGGCCTACACTTGTCAGGGTTGGCTTCTATGCCTCTTTCTGTCAGGTGAAAGCCCAAAAACTTGCCAGCCCTCACCCCAAAAGTGCACTTTTCAGGATTTAGTCTAAGTGAATTTTTTCTGGCTTCTTCATAGACCTCTCTTAGGTCGCTCACATGGTCTTGGTCGGTCATACTCTTAATGATCATATCGTCTAAATAAACTTCAGATATCCGACCGAGCTGCTTCCTGAAAATCCTGTTCATCATGCGCTGGTAGGTCGCCCCAGCGTTCTTCAGGCCGAAGGGCATTACTTTATATTGAAAATTGCCACGATCTGTCATGAAGGCAGTCTTGTGGCGGTCAGGAGGGTACATCGTAATCTGATTGTAGCCCGAGTATGCATCCAGAAAAGATAATAATTTATAGCCCGAGGCACCATCGACCAGCTTGTCAATGTTGGGCACAGGGAAGGCATCCTTTGGGCATGCCTTGTTTAGATCGGTGTAATCTACACACATACGCCACTTGCCATTCTTCTTCTTTACCAGCACGACATTAGATAACCAGGTCGTGTACTTGATCTCTTCGATGAAGTTAGCCTTCACAAGGTCCTCAACGGCCTTTGCTGCGGCTTGAGACTTCTCTTCACTCTGCGTTCGCCTTCTCTGGGCGACCGGCTTAACACCTTCATCGACCGAGAGTTGATGGCAAGCGATCTCCACAGGAATACCGGGCATATCTGACGCCTGCCATGCAAATAGATCAGCGTAGCTCTTCAGGCATTCCACAAGGTCTTGTTTGACTTGTTCAGGTAGGTCGCTACCTAGCTTTACTGTCTTTGCTGGGTCGTCGCCCAGCTGTACATCTGTCAATTCCCCATGAGGCTCTGGTATCTTTAACCTGTTCTTTAGCTCTGGGGCTTAGTCGTCATCATTGTCCTCTGGGTCGCTATCTGGATCATAACGAGCGTTCAGATCAGCGAGATTAACTTGGTGACCTTCACCGGTGCTTTGAACGCTTGGACCTCGGTCTATCTCATCACAAATTTCTTGATTAACTTGGTGACCTTCTGTGTTGGCCATGATTGCTGACACTACCAACGGAACGTAACTGTTTGGCCTGCCATCTAACAGGTCTTCATCCCCAAAGGAAATGGGCGGTCTATTCGAGACCGACCGTTCTGCTGAAGTCGATCCAACTGTTAGTATTTCATCCCACTTTCTCTTCGTAGCTTTGTTGGAGTCCCTGCGGTCCAGTGGGTTCCCGCCATGAATTACCATAGCGACATTGCGGCCTTTTGATTGCCGAGTATCTCGATCTTCAGATCGATCTTTATCTTGGGCGGCCGTTATGAGTAGGGCGCCCTTTCCTCTATCTTGATCGGGTCCTCCTGTCTTCTCTTGAGGTCGCTCGTTTTCTTCAGACCTCACATACTTACCCAACTTACCTTTTTGAATAAGGTCTTCAATGTCGTCTTTTAGGGCCATGTAGTCGTTGGTGTCATGCCCTTTGCTCTTGTGGTAGCGGCAGTACCTTTTGGTCGGCCGTGCCCCCTTCTTGAGCACGAGAGGATCAGGCCGCTTCACACCCACAAACTCGTTATTCTGGCACTCACTGTAGATTTGTGCAATAGACGTGTTCAATCGAGTACGATGTTCAAATTTCTTGTCTCTAACATCCGGCCGGTTGTCTCGGCGACCTTCATGCCCTTTGGCCGGCTTATTCTGCTCTTCTTTGGGACGCGCACGGGCGCCCTTTCTTGCGGCCAAGGTTTCCTCATATGCCATGTGATCATTGGCCCTTCTTAGGAAGAAGCTGAGGTCCTGATAATGATTCAACGTGAATTCTTCTGCGAACCGGTGGTCCGGTCGAATACCACGTTTGAGGTACTTCAGCTTGTCCTTATCAGTCAAGTCACGAATAGTCTCTGCCTCAGTGTTGAACCGGTCGATGTACTGCCTGAGGGTCTCATTGTCTCCTTGAACGACCGTGTCCAAGTGCTCCTCATACCGATACTGGCAACGGTTGGCTGTGTAGTGGGCTAAAAATATCCTGATTAACCCTTCCCATGAAGAGATGGTGTTGGGACGAAGTGATTCCCACCATTCTAATGCTCGACCGTCCAACGACTGGGGGAAAAGCCGGCATTTCATGGTCGACCCCAACTCTCTGTTACTGCAATAATTATTAAAATACCGGATGTGCTTATCTGGATCGCCACGACCATCAAACTTGTTCAGTAATCCTAAAAACTTATAAAATTATAAAT
Organism: Oxytropis ochrocephala; assembly: GCA_020916435.1. Classification (NCBI taxonomy): domain Eukaryota; kingdom Viridiplantae; phylum Streptophyta; class Magnoliopsida; order Fabales; family Fabaceae; genus Oxytropis; species Oxytropis ochrocephala. Next base: position 87,518,849 of record CM037089.1, on the reverse strand, counting down.
AAATTATTTTTCCTAAAAATAGGGGACTAAGTCGGTTGTACAATCGGGTTAGTCAGCGTTCTAGAACTAATGAGCTGTACAGTTCAGGAGTTCTAGAATACCTATTCTAAAACCAACCCACCTCACATCAAACCAATTTCTCTCAAAAAACTCAAAAAATCATTTTCAAAAAGTAGGGGACTAAGTCGGTTGTACAATCGGGTTAGTCGGCATTCCTAGAATCGATGGTATGCAGTTCAAGGAATCCTAGGACCCCTACACTAAAAAACACCAGCCAACAAACCTTTTTCAGGAAGAACTACGTAGCTTTGATTCCTCCATTGCATCCGGAGGTACGTAGGAGCAAGAGTCTACTCTTGTCAAGCTCTAAAAACTAAAAATTTAATTAAGTTTTTTCTCTATAAATAAAAGGGTAAAATATTAATAAAGTATAACTAATTGGAATTCTGTAGCGCTTGATTTCCCTGGTAAACGGGCCGTGGCCGTTTTGAATGTCGTTCGACCCAAAGGGCTGCATAGCGAGGCACGCCTCATTGCCCGACATTCCATAGAATCCTCCTGGTTGGCCAAATGATGGAAGTTGAGGAGGCCTTCTGGGTCGCTCGCTTTGACCTCTTCTTGGCCGCTGCGAGACGTCCCTAATTCTTCCATCCCGATAATCTTCCAACTCTTCGCGAGAATCCCAAGAGCTACTTCTCGACCGACGCGAACCGGACGACTCGTTAGAGGAGTATCTGGTGGGCGAGCGGCCGTTATCAGGACGGTAGCTGGAATCCTCGTATTCATCATAAGAAAGTGAACGACGTCTGCGCACGTTCTTGCTTGGGGGCGACCTATGTGCCCTGGTTCGTCGTGCCGGAGATCGGTGGGTGGTACTTTCCCGGCGAGAAAGGTTCCTTCGAGGAGGCGAGCGGTGTCGTCGCGTCGGCGTAAGCTGAGCGAAGGTTCTCCGCCTTTCCGCATACTTGGCGGCACAGAATCGACCTCTTTCATAACGAGAGATCAGCTCGTCTCTATCTGCGATGAGCTGGTTCTTGCTTTGTAACATTTGCAGGACGGCCTGAGTGATGTGCTCCGGCAATGGTTCTTCAATACCGCCTCGTCGGCTCGCCGCCAGTAGTTCTTTGAGAGTGGCGGTTGCACCTGCTCTAGGATCGGTCCGCGCCCTCCATGCACCGAGGGTTCTTGGCGCGGATTTCCTTGAGATTCATGAATAGTGACGGCTACGCCCTCCGGGGTCTGCTGATGAGGATGCTGCCCGGAGGGGTTGAGTCGAGATGAGGCCCGCGTCTGGGGCCGATCGTGTGGAGCCATGAATGAAGTAGGATAGCGCTCGGGCCTCCCACTGTGGTCGCCATTACCTTAGACCAATGAAGTGTTGAAGTAGTTGTCTGTTGACTGGGCCAGTCGTTGTGTATGGAAAGGACCGGTCTTGGCTTCACGCTGAGCACCTCGGGTGGTACCTGCAAAGACACTCCGGCGCTCAAGTGAGTGGTCGCTCGGGCAGGTGACACAAGGTAAAGAGAACGTACCTGATGCCATATGCGAATGGTGTATATATACTGTAGAGTCCCGACCGTTATGCGAAATTTTCGGCCGGTTGCGCCAAGTGCGCTCCAAGCAACGAGCTTGGGCCGGTTGAACGGGTATGGGCCGACGACCCAAATGCTATTTGAACCTCTTGGTTTTGCTGATACACCCCGGAACAGTGGCTAAATTGGAGTGTTATTATGAAGTTATGACAATATGCTTCGTCAGTTGTCACATAATGGCTAATGGTCCAGCGGTAGTGAAGCTTTTTGACAAGTTTGAGCAGCAGGGTTTAACAGCCATATGATACTTTTACATCATACCATTTTGTCTTTCCATAAACCTAGTTTTGTTTTTTTTTTCTTATAAAAATAAGTCTAGTTTTCATACAATTTCATTCCTGCATGACTTCATATAAAGGTTATTTTCTTCTCTCCTATTGTGAGAAGACATAATAAAAAATAAAAATAACATTTTTCTCTATTGACTTAATTATTCATCTTACTAGGAAAATATAATTATGCAGACAAACTTTTTTTTGTGACAAAACATGCAAAACATTATTTAATTGGTCTAAAAACAATATTTAATAGATATTTTTTTTTTGTTTGTAAAAAAAGTTATATTTTCTTTCTTTGCATTTTTTATTTGACAAAAAAAATACATTTAAATCTTTCGTTTTCTATCCAAATAATATATAAAGGTTACTAAATTTTTATTTGTATTTAATTTTTCAAAAATAAAATTATATTTTGGCCCCCTCAAAAATAGTTTGTAGCTTGCTATTGCGATTGTTGATGTTGTTGTGGTTGTTATAGTTGTTGTGGTTGCTATTGTTGTTGTAGTTGTTGTTGTTCATCGTCATGGTTGTTGTTATCGCTGATGTTGTTGTTGGACACTGATTTGATTAGGTTCATATTGTAACACCCCCTTCTAAATAAACTACTATTTAATTAATTTAAAATCAGAGTCTCAGAAAATTTTCAGTGCGACCGCAAGAGGGTGCCACATTTAAAAGAAAACCACACTTAACAACTCCAAATTAATTGTTAAAGACTTAAGGTACGGGATACATAGCACCACAGTCAATATAATGTAAAAACCATCGCAGCGGAAACATATCACAACACAAAATATAGAAATACAAAACCAAATGGAAGTTTAAAAACATCTTAAAAACATAGAATAAAATGACAAAGTAAACTAAAACGCCCCCCGGTGCTACGTATCAGAGCCGACTCAACTAAACTAGAAGAAGGTACCAGGTCACCTTCAATCGTTACACACCGCGTTGCTGTCGACATGAGAAGCAACATAAAGCAGTAGGGTGAGTCTCTTTACATAAGTAATAACAAATAAGACAAGCATCACATTAGAGAAGGCAACTAAATACACCAAATTACAATCACATTCAAGTACACCATTAATTCATAATCACCAAGAATAATCACCGGATGCATGTTTAGTGTATGAGATGCAACCCAAAACTCCACGGGCATATGCATGTGGATCCTGTTACCTCAAAATTTTGACAGTACATTAAATGAAGCTTTAAATGGGGTTGATTTCATATTTAATGATCGTACCTTGACCAATGAAGAGTTGAAGTGTTGATTGATTCGTCAAATGGGCGATCGTTGAATGAGTGAAAGGACCATCCTGGCTTCACGCGCGTTGAATACCTCGGGTGGTACCTGCAAAGACACTCCGACGATCTAGTGAGAGGTCGCTCGGGCAGATAGCACAAGGTTAGAGAACGTACCTGATGCCATATGCGAATGGCGTATATATCGCGAGGCCCGACCGTTTTAAGCGAAAGATTTCGTGGCGAGAATGCGCTCCAAGCGGCGTGTTTGGGCGATCGAGATGGGGTGGGCCGCAGTCCAATTGCTTTGCTGGCGATCCTCGTATTTGCTAATACACCCGAGAACGATTGCCCCCAAGCCTGGGTCGCTTAAGAGCGGGCCGAGGCTTGAATCGATGCCCCGAGGAGTGAAGTTATCTCGACGAAACGGACGCGGCCGTTTGCTTTCTCTGCAGGGCGGTGTCGACCGCTTGTCAACCATCGGCCGTGCTGTCGCGACGGTTGGTCTTCACTGACATTTAAGGCGTGACGTTTGGTGTCTTCGAGGTTGTCTGGAGGTAACCATTGGTGAGAAGACGAAACGTTGTGACGCTTCGTATCCCGGTCCCCTTCGCGCCAAGAATCTGCACTATAAATAGCCCTTCTGCTGAGTTCATTTCTCACACTTCCAAGAATTGCTCTGCCAGCGACCGACTCGTCTGCCGCCGACTTGCATATCTGCTTAAGGTATGGATCGATCTCTCCCTTTACTTTTTCAAACTTGAGTTTTTACTTGAAAGTACTTCGTGCTTTTCCACGCCTCGTGATAGGGGGTGTCAGGTCGAGGGATGGCCAAATCGCCCCCTCTCATGAGTGCTCTGCTCGACCGACCTGACTCGTTCCCTTTATCACAGGTGTTTTTGCATGCCACGGACGAAATTGACCGCCCGTATTCCCGGAAAACCACCGCAATCTTTTGCTACATACATGTCGAGGCCGGGCGAGCCCAATCTCCACGAGGAAGAGCCTAAGTCGTCCTCGGGCGACAAAGATTCTTGCTCTTGAGTAGTTCCTCGGCGATGACGAGCTCGACTCCCCATTCTTCCGTGAGGGTCGACCGGTTCAAAGAGCTGCGGGTCAAGGTCCGTTTCATTCTCGAAGATCGACCATGTAACACTCCACCGGAGGAGAAAGACGTTGAGGTGGTGATCACGATGATGAAGAGCCTAGCGCCGTCCCGATCGCGAGACGAAGGATGGTAGAGGCGAAGCGTCCGAGATTGCGGCCCACGAGGAAGAAGTGACTCGACCAGCGATCGATAGCTACGGTCCGAGTAAACATTGGAGGGTCGAATGAAGAGTCGGCCGAAGTTCAAGCGGATGTAGCCCGAGATGTATCTGATATGTCTTGGGTATCGGAAACTCTTCGCTCTCATAGGAGCATTATTCTTGTAAACCCACGATGCTTTGCCCGATCTGCGGAGCCGCCTTGATGATTCACCGGGCTGGAGGGTGAGAGGCATGAAGGACGGCGAAGATATCGCAACTTATTCTTCCAACTTCAAGTTCACAATGTATCGGCTCGTGTTCGAGAGGATGAAGATTACCCCTCCTTTCACTGAATTTCAGCGTGACGTCCTTCGTCACATTGGGGTCGCCCCTTCTCAGCTCCACCCTAACGCGTGGGCGTTTCTAAAGACCTTTGAAGTTCTTTTGACCAAGCTGGGTCGGCCGGTGTCGGTCATGCTTTTCTTTACTCTCTTTGAGCTGAGCTGGCTCAGGGAGAAGGCTAACAAGGAGAAGAGGGAGCAAGTCTCCTTTAAGATGCAGAAGACTCATCACCGGTTTTTCAAAGCATTCCAGGAGTCGCTGGGAGCGGCATGGAAAAGCCAGTATTTCTGGATCGTTCCCACTGAGGAGACTGGTAAGGCCGTGTCGGAGGTCCAGCCGGACGGAATGCTCGGCCCACCTTTCTTTCCCATCATGTGGAACGAGGCTCACTTCTGCAGGCGGCCTGGGGATTACATTTACTCAACCAACGATTTGGGGGAGGCCGACCTGCAATCTCTGGACATGATCAAGGCGCGCGGGCATGATGCGTCGGATCCTAAGGGTGACATACCTTATCGACCCTTTGTCTTGCTCGAGGCCGTGGACACGGGCCGAGATTGGTTTGCCTTTGAACTTTGCCTTTACATTTTTGCTGTCAATCTTTTCTTCTAACTCATAACCCGTTATTTTGCAGAAAGAATGGCCGGTAAAAATTGGGCCGTGATCGAGTCAGTTCTGAACCCTGCCGCAATTCCAGGAGCTAAGAGGTACGCGGATCTCGGCCGGGAGGTCCACTGACCGTCCTCCAAGTTGCCCCCTACTCCCAAGGGCCAAAAGAAGAAACCAAAGACAAATTTGCCAAGTTGCTCGTCCGCCCCATCGTCGCGATGATCGCTCATGAAGCGGATAAGGCTCGACGACCGGAACATGGATTCCGCCAAGGCCGACCTTCCTATTCTCTCGCTCGAGGGTTTAGGACAGGTCGAGCTCGATTGGTTCAGGAAGAGGCCGATGGAGGTCTGCGCTTCTCTCTACCTGGGGATAGACAAAATCATGGCCGAGGTTGGGGCCGAAGCTGAAGGTACTTTACTTTTTCAGCCCGTTATTTCTTTTATCTTAGCTCGACCGACTAATAGCTGGACGATCTCTGTTTGCAGGGGCTCGCGCTGCTAAGGAGTCTTTGTCCGAGCTGCAGGTGAAGTACGACAAGCTTGCCAAGGCCAAGAAAGAAGCTCATCAGCGGGGCGAGGAGGACCGGGCTAAACTTGCCAAGAGGAATAAGGAGCTTGCTGGCCAGGTGAACAGTCTCAAAACTGACCTTGAATCCGTGGAGAAGGATAAGGCCAGGTTGGAGGCCGAGAATGCCGGTAGCCGGGCGAAGATCCAAATGGTGGCCCAGCCGTCGGGAGGCGACAATCGAGCAATTCTATAACGCTCTTGCTCAGGCGCGTGCCTTGAATGCGGATCTGAAAATCAACCGATGAGAAGATGATAAATCCCGCCCATTACGTTGCGGAGAACAAGATCATGCTGCCTGAGCAAAGGGATGAACATGGAAACGTTGTTCGACCGGCCACCGTTCTTTTCTGAAACCTCTGAAGCCCGCCTGCGAGCGGTGTAATTCTTGTAACTGTTTCACTTGCCTTCGGGCACAACAATTTTCCCGCCCCGTGCGCTTTTCAATTAGTGGACGCTCGGCTTCGACCGGGCGTCCCTCGTTTGTAATGACAATTTATTTCTGTTTAATTCGTTTGTTTGCTCGGTTTGTTTGCTTGAATCTGATTGTTTCACATTTATTTTTCTAAGTTTACGAACTTTAGATTTAGGTCGCTCGGCATTTCTTATCTGCTAAACGGTGCCCACTCGGTGACACTTGGTTGGGCCATTCCGATGGCACTCGACTGGGCCATTTTGACGGCACTTGAGATAGGTCGTTTCGACGGCCTATCGCGATGGGTTATAACTTAACCCTTGGGCCATTTTCGATGGCACTCGTTGGAGTCGGCTTCGGTGATCGTTGCTTGTGCTTGCCTCGGCGACTGCACACGCCATGCGCATCGTTTCGACGACCTGAGGTTCGGGGTTATCTAACCCTTGGGCCATCTCGATGGCGCTCGATATAGATCGTTTCGACGACCTAACGTTGTGGGTTGTTACTTAACCCTTGGGCCATTTCGATGGCTCTCGAGGTAGATCGTTTCGACGATCAAGTTTGATAAATCTTCGATCGCTCCTTTGCCACGGGCAACCTTGAGCGACCGGTCATACATTCTTGCGAGAAAGTAAAGAACACATCATGTTTCTAAAGGTCAGGCCTCTGTAAAAAACCCAGTGGGAAAAAGAGCGCCTGCCTGCTTTTCATTAATAGATCGGTCATTTATTACATTCAAGTCGTTTGTTACATTCAGACGTAATACTTCCTGAGTTTCTCTGCATTCCATGTCCTGGGGATAGTCGCCCCGTTCATGGTTTCCAGCTCGTAAGCCCCCTTTCCAGTCTTGTTGATGACCCTGTATGGACCTTCCCAATTTGGTGCAAGCTTCCCTTGGCGTGCATTCTTGTTTCCTACGTCGGCCCGTCTTAGAACGAGCTGACCGACCGTGAAGTCTCTCTTTTGCACGCGAGTATTGTATCTGGCTGCGACTTTCTGTTTGATCAATTGCTCTCTTAGTGACGCTTGGGTGCGCAGTTCTTCAATTAGGTCCAATTCTTCTCGAATAGCTCGGTCGTTGTCAACCACTGTAGGGGGATTCGAAGTTCTCCAATTCAGCTCGCCCATCTCTATGGGTATCACAAATCGATCCCCATATACCGATCGAATGGGGGACTCCCGATGCGTTGAGTGAGGGTCGTCCCCGTAAGCCCATAGAAAGGATTTGCGACTCTTCGACCAGTTTCCTTTCGCTTCATCGAGTCTTCGCTTGACCCACGCAGATCACTCGTTGGCCGCCTGGCTTGGCCGTTAGTCTGAGGGTGCTCGACCGAGGTGAAACGCTGTTTTACCCTTAAGTCGGCCAACATTTCTCTGAATCTCTTGTTTGTGAACTGGGTGCCGTTATGCATTTATCGATTCTTGAGGATCCCAAAACGGCCAACACACACCGTAGAAGAATTTGCTTACTTTCGCGAGAGGTGATGATTGCAAGAGGCTCGGCCTCGACCACTTAGTAAAATAATCTACCGCCACGATCGGGAACTTGAACGCCACGGAGCGGTGGAAGCGGGCCTAGCAGATCCATGCCCCACCAAGCGAACGGCCAAGGTGAGACAAGACTTTGTAACTCTGTTGAAGGTGCAATGTGGACATCAGCATGCATTTGGCATTTGTTGCACTTCACGAACGAGCTTCTTGGCATCCTCGTCCATGGTCGGCCAATAATAGCCGGCCACGAGAGCCTTCTTAGCTATGGAGCAGCGCCACGATGACTCCACAAATACCTTCATGAATGTCCTCAAAGACATGGTGGTGGCGGCCAGACGTAAGACACCTTAACAATGGAGAGGAGAATCCTCTTCTATACAACTTTCCTTCTATAACCGAATACTTGGTCGCTCACGAGCTCGACCAACTTAGCTTGCCGGATCACTCGGTTCTTCCTTCAACAATGTATCTCGGGATAGGGGTGATCCAATCAATCTGTGTCGACACACAGCGACGCCGGCGATCGACTTGGCTTGGTCGACACGCTCGGCCGATTTAGAGTTTCCTGAATCAAACTTCTGTGATTCCCCGGGGTCTTCGTACTCGCAAGTTTCGATAGAATGTCTGCTCGAACATTTTCGGTCCGAGGTACATGAGTCACTTCACCGGTCAAAGCGCGAGAAGCTCTCTTACTCGGCTAGGTAATTCTTGAAAGACGTCGTCCTTAGCATCATATAATTCTTTGATCTGCGAGGCGACAAGCAAGGAGTCTGATCGGAGTTCAACCCGGTCGACATTGAAGTCCCTGGCGAGCTGCAGGCCAGCTATGCACGCCTCATACTCGGCCTGATTGTTCGAAGTGTGGAACGCAAAAGTTAAAGAGACCTCCACACCAGGCCTTCGAGAATTTTCTAGTATTAGGCGGCTCCACTTCCTTTGCTATTAGGCGACCCATCTACGTGCAAGATCCGGTCGTTTCGACTTGATCTTACGGGGTAGGAGTCATTTCGGCTATAAAGTCGGCCAACACTGCGCTTTTGCGGCGATCCGATTCAAATTTAATGCCAAACTCACCGAGTTCCACCGCCCACTTTATCATTCGTCCTCCGTGTCCGGCGATGGAGGACTTGCTGATTGGTGATCGGTCCTTACCACGACACGGTGGGCCACGAAGTAGGGTCTCAACCTTCGGCGATCGAGTGCAAGAGCAAACTTCTCTATTTTTACGGTACCTCGGCTCGGGCCCTTGCAACACTTTACTAATAAAGTAGACCGGATTTTGTTTCACTCGCATTCTCGACGACCAATACGGCGCTCGTAACTTCTTACGTGATAGCCAAGTCACAGTACAATGTCTCGCCCGTGCGCTTAGTCATAATTGGCGGATTGGTCAAAGCTTGCTTCAATTCATCCAACGCTCGCTGGCATTGGTCAGTCCACTCAAAATCCACCTCTTTCTTGGCCAGTCCTAAATGATGGAAGCGACTTGCGGGCCGCTTTGGGAATGAACCTGGACAGAGCGGCCACCATGCCATTCAGCTGTTGTATTTCTTTTTAGTCGTGGGTGGTCTCATATCGGCGACATACCCGCACTTCTCGGGGTTTGCTTCTATCCTCTTTCGATCGGTGGAAGCCCAAAATCTGCCGACTCACCCCAAAGGTACACTTCTCGAGATTCAGGTCTAAGTGAGTTTTTCCTAGCTTCCTCAAATATTTCCCTGAGGTCGTTCACATGATCTAGGTCGGTCACGCTTTTGATGATCATGTCGTCCAAGTACACCTCTGAGATTCGACCGATCTGCCTTTTGAAAATCTTGTTCATCATCCGCTGGTAGGTCGCTCCAGCGTTTTTCAGGCCGAAAGGCATCACCTTGTACTGAAAATTTCCCGATCTGTCATGAATCTTTGTCTTGTGTCGATCGGGGATACATCGTGATCTGATTGTACCCCGAGTAAGCGTCCGAAAAGACGAATTTGTAGCGAGGCCCCATCGACCGGACTTATCGATGTTGGAGTGCGAGGAAGGCATCGCCGGGCATGCCTTATTTAGATCGGTGTAGTCTACACACATCCTCCATTTGCCGTTCTTCTTTTTGACCAACACGACGTTGGATAGCCAGGTCGTGTACTTGATCTCTTCTATGAAATTGGCCTTTATGAGGTCCTCAACGGCCTTTGCAGCGGCTTGAGATTTTTCCTCGTTCTGCGTGCGTCTTCTTTGAGCGACCGGCTTGACCCCTTCATCGACTGAAAGCTGATGGCAGACTACTTTGATAGGAATGCCGGGCATGTCTGACGCCTGCCATGCGAACAGGTCAGCATAGTCTCTCAAACATTGCACAAGGTCTTGCTTCACTTGCTCCGGTAGGTCGCTACCGAGCTTGACTATCTTGGTCGGGTCGTCTCCCAACTGCACATCTATTAGTTCTCCATGAGGTTCTGGCCTTTTCAACCTATTTTTCAGTTCTCGGGCTAAGTCATCATCGTTATCCTCTGGGTCGCTGTCTGGATCATACCGAGCATCCAAATCGATGGCGTTGACTTGATGGCCTTCACGGTGCTTTGAGCGTTTGGGCCAAGATCTACCTCATCGCAAATTTGCTTGTCACAGTCGTGGCCGTCGTCTTGCTGCCTCTAGATCGGCGCGGGGTAACTACCTGTCGTCCTTGCGTAGAATTTCATCTTCGAGTGTCTTTGTTGACGCCACGGCCTCTAGCTTGCCCGAGTGGTCGGCCTACCAATGATGCAATCGATAGCATGATTTGAGGGGGAGTACAAGGAGCGTCGTGCGGACCGTCCCGCACAAAGTGCTATCTCGGTCGTCGTCACCAAATGTGACCATGAGTTCGATCGTCCCCAGCGGTAGGTGATCGCTCCATTGAAGCCCGTTAGGGGAGTAGGCTCGGCACGGGGAATTATCTCGCTCGATCGACCTTGATCTTGTCAATCAAGCCTTCAAACATGATGTCGCCGAGCTACCCTCGCGGACTAGAATTCTTTGAACTTCGATGATTGGCCATAATCGCCTCGATTACCAGCGGAACATAAGCTGTTCGGCCTACCATCGTGTAGTCGCTATCTCCAAACGAGATGGGGTCTATTCGAGGCCGGTGGGGCTGCGATGTTGAACCACCATCGAGAGCTCGTCCCACTTCCTCTTTGTGGCTTTATTCGATTCTCTACGGTCCAGCGGTTTCCACCGTGAATGACCATTGCAACGTTGCGACCCCTGGATCGTGGAGCTTCTCGATTCCTCAGACCGGTCTTTGTCTTGTGTGCTTGAAACAACTAGAGCACCCTTCCCTCGGTTTGGATCAGCTTCTTTCTGCTTCTCTTGAGGTCGGTCGCCTTCCTCCGACCTCACATACTTTCCCAACTTGCCTTTACGAATGAGCTCTTCAATATCATCTTTGAGGCCATACGATCGTTAGTATCATGACCACTTGCTCTTGTAACGGCGGTATCTTTTAGTCGTACCGTGCCCTTCTTGAGCACGAGTGGATCGGGTCGCTTTACTCCCACAAATTCATTGTTTTGCACTCGCTATAGATCCGTGCAATAGAGGTGTTCACCGAGTGCGATGATCGAACTTCTTATCTCGAAAGTCGGACCGATTGTCGCGGCGACCTTCATGCCCTTTTGGCCGCTTACTATTTTCTTCTTTAGGTCGTGCGCGACGGCCTTCCTTGCCGCCGGGGTTTCTTCATACTCCATGTGGACGTTAGCCTCGCCAAGAAGTAGGCCGAGATCTTGGTAATGGTTAAGAGTGAATTCTTCTGAACGGTGGTCCTGGTCGAATACCACGCTTCGAGATATTTTAGCTTGTCCTTGTCCGACAAGTCACGAACGGACTCGACCTCGGTGTTAAGCCAGTCGATATCTTGTCTCGTCTCATTGTCGCCTTGAACAACGAGTCCAAGTATTCTTCATACCGATATTGGCGATTTTGCGGTGTAGTGAGACAAGAATATTACGATCAGTCGTCCCATGAGGAGATGGAATTGGGTCGCGAGACTCCCACCATTCCAATGCTCGGCCGTCCGGTGGATCGGAAAAAGCACGCATTTCATGGTCGGTCCCAATTCCCTATAACAACGAAGAATTATTGAAGTAGCGGAGATGTTTATGCGGATCTCTCGGCCATCAAACTTGTTGAGATTGGGCGGCTTGCGGAGATCTCTCGGAATTTTGTAACGCTGATCTCCTGGAGAGCGGGCCGTGCTCATTCTCAATGCCGTTCGACCCGAAGGGTTGCATCGCGAGCATGCCTCGTTGCGGCATTCCATAGAATCCTCGGATGGGCGGTTGGTGGAAGGCGAGAGGCCTTACGGGTCGCTTCGCTTTGGCTTTCTCCTTGGCCGATGCGAAATGTCCCCGATTCTTCCATCTCTCGTAATCTTCCAGCTCTTCTCGAGAATCCCAAGATCTCGCTTCGACCGAAGCGTGACCGGGCGACTCATTGGAGGAGTACACGTGGGTGAGCGGCCGGTGTCGTGGCGCGTAGCTAGAATCTTCATAGTCATTGGACATCGAGCGGCGTCTACGCGTTCTGCTGAGAGACCTATGCGCCTGCCGTCTTCTTGCGGAGAGCGGTGGGTGGTGCTCTCCGGCGAGAGATGCTCCTTCGTGGAGGAGAGGTGTCTTCGCGCGCGGTCGTGGCGAGCGAGGGTTCTCCGCCTTTCCGCACGTGGGCGGCGGAATCGACCTCTTTCGTCTTGAGAGAGATGAGCGCGTCTCGGTCTGCGATCACCGATTTTTGTTTTGCGAGATTTGCAAAACGCGGCGAAATGACATGGTCGTGAGAGGTTCTGAATGCCCGCTTCAATCGGCTCGGGCGGCAAGTCGCCGAACGGGCGGTTGAATCTGGCTGAGAGGGCGGTCCGCGGCCGCTGTGCAATCGAAGGTTCTTGTCGCGGAAGTCCTTGAGACTCGTGGGCGGTGATGGCCACGCCTCCGGGAATCTGCTGCTGATTACGCCGGAGGGATTGAGTCGAGAAGTGGCCCGCGTGGGGCGGTCGCGTGGAGCCATGAAGGAGGTAGGATAGCGCCGCGGGCCTCCCATCGTGGTCGCCAATTGATCGTACCTTGACCAATGAAGAGTTGAAGTGTTGATTGATTAAATCAAATGGGCGGCCGTTGAATGAGTGAAAGGACCGATCCGGCTTCACGCGCGTTGAATACCTCGGGTGGTACCAAAAGACACTCAACGATCTAGTGAGAGGTCGCTCGGGCGATAGCACAAGGTTAGAGAATGTACCGATGCCATATGCGAATGGCGTATATATCTTGAGGCCCGACCGTTTCTGCGAAGATTTCGGCCGGCGAGTTGCGCTCAAGCAGCGTGTTTGGGCCGATCGAGATGGGCTGGGCCGCAGGTCCAATTGCTGTTGGCAGTCCTCGTATTTGCTAATACACCCAGGAATATTTAATATTGTTCTGTGGGCCATAGGTCAATATTCGAGTCAATGCACCATGAATTCGACAGGAAAGGTATACAAGTGCAAGGAGTGCAAGTAAGCTTCGACAAGCTTGGCTTTCAAAGCTACGAAGCAAGTAATGCAAGAAACCTTCGACAAGAGAAGACCCAACACTTCGACAGAGCTGGGCTCAACACTTCGTCAAGCGGTTGACAACGAGTTAGTCGAAAGTGTAGAGCAGCAGTTAGTGGGCGGTTACTCCCCCGTAGTTTTAGGAGGCAGTTACTCTTTCCCCCACGATTGTTCCTACGAGTATAAATACCCCTTTGTAATAGAAAATCGTGGTCACCACATTCTACAAGAAGTCTGAGAAACTCAACTTCCAAGCCAAAGCGAAACACGAGTGAAACAGATACTTTGTACGTGTTGGTGAACCATTTTTTCTTTCTTCATTTAATGCAAATTTTTACTTTCTTTTTACCTTCGTTGCATTTACTGCTTTTATTTTACTTTCAATCCGTTTCTCTTTACTATTTAATGTTCTTACGTACGTGAAAGACACAAAACTCAATGGCAATCGTCAAAGAGATTTTCTAGTTTGATCTCACAGTCTCGATATTGAAAACTAGTGATTGTTTGCTAAAAACACCAAAGAAAACAAATTGCACGCGCCTGGTGACCTTTGCCATTAACTTTGTGTTGTTTCTATAAGTGTGTGTATTTGTATGCACTTGAGGAGTGGTAGAATGGCACGCGTACCAATTCTAACAATGCCTCTAGTTCTAACCCTGTGGTATCACAAGGGCAAGGAACAACAGTAGATTCTACAAGTGTCAGTATTGGAAATGTTACAGGGACAATGGCCCCAGTAACGTCAATAACCGTTCCCACGATGTCGATGACCAATGTTGGGTCGACACGGATCTATGTCTTTGCCACAAAGTATAGGACTTCCTTCTAGTCCTTATATGGCAACAGGGAACGAGTTTAGAGACACGTTTCCCGAACATGAGTCTACCACCATATCCTTTTGGTGTATATGGCATGCCTCTTTGGAATGCCACACGTTCGACCTTTTCCCTTCACATGTGTCTTACGAAAGCACACTTGGTGAAACCCTCATCAGATTAACCAATGCGTCCTTGTTGGCATTAAGACAGGCAAGTGGGCGAGAGCAATCATGATATGGTTAATATGCTCACCCAACAAATTGGTACTTGTTTTCAATCCGTTGATTCAGAATACCAATACAAGTTACCAGATGTTAGCAAACCAAATGGGTAGGATGGCGATTTCTTTGGGGCTCCTACGGAAATAATAGGCAAGTACCCAATTGTGGGAATAATCGCCTAATACCCCACAGAGATCGATTCTTCGCCGAAGCCCAAGCGGTGTAGGCGAAACAACGGTGGTATGGGAAACCATGTCCCCAAGTAGTTATAATAAATCGAAACCAAAACGCTGATGAAGTTGTTCGACAAGTGCAACGAAATAACGTTTGTGCTCAAGACAACATAGCCAATTTGGTAGAAACCATAATGGCACAGAATGGCCTTAACGTGGGTTTACATAGGCCTAATTTCATATCACCGCTATGTGAATATGTATTGCAGGCAGAATTGCCAAGGGGTTGGAAAATTCCTAAATTTACTAAATTTGGGGGTGATACCAATGAATCTCATCGTCGAACACATTGCTCGCTACATGACATGAGGCGGGAGATATAGCCCAAAATGAGTTTGAAAATGAAATATTTTCCAAATTCTCTAACTAAGAATGTCTTTACGTGGTTTACCACTTTACCCCCGTGTTCCATGTACACACGGGGCGATTAGAAAAGGCTTTTCATGAGCGGTTTTATATGGGCGATCGAAGATTAGTCTTAAAGAATTGGCGATGTTCGACGTAAAGTGCCCTGAAGCTATCGACGACTACTACCGAATAGATTTAGGCTATTAAAGGCTAGGTGTTTGACACAAGTGCCTCGAGCATGAGCTTGTCGAAATGGCTGCGCAGTGGCCTTGATTATTCAATTAGAAAGAAATTGGATACCTCTCATTTGAGAGATATGGCCCAATTAGCCGATAGAGTTCGACAAGTTGAAAGGCTTAAAGAGGAAAAGGCTAGAGTGAATAAGTTCAATAAAAAAAAAACTCAGTTGGGTTTCATAAGAAAGAGAAATAGCCTATGTCGATGAGGAATTCGACTTCGCATTTAGTGATGTCGAGTGCGAGGAAATAGATGTGGCTGAACTTAAGCTTTAGTCCTCCTTATGCTTGTAAATTATTAAGGCCTGCAAATGGGAATAATCCTGTAGAGCCTAAAAACGATAGATTCGTGCCTAAAACATACACTTTTGATGTTACTAAATGTGATGAAATCTTTGATTTGTTAGTAACTGGTGGCCAAATCATAGTGCCAAATGGCCTGAAAGTTCCTCCTCTCGAACAGAGGAAGAAAAAGGGTTATTGTAAGTTTCATAATTTTTTGGGACATACAACTGACCGTTGTGTACTTTTCAGGACATAGTTCAGAAAGCAATCGAAGAAGGAGACTAAAATTCGGTGAGAAAGAACAAAGCTCCCATGCAGATTGATTACGATCCACTCCATCGTGCAGAGGCAATGTATGCGAACAGATGGAAGTGAACATAAGCATGGTAGATGTGAAGATGGCAGGCTCTCCTAAGCCTGTTGGGCCTTCGACAGACAAGATCAAAAGTGTAGTGCAGAGGGGTGATGCTGTGCAAGAGCTTACTCAGGAGGAGTATGAAGAGAAGGTACAGTTCGTGTACCCCAAAGCTGAAGAAGAATTAATAGACTTCCTTAATAGGTGCAAGTCAAGAACTCGAGGTAATGTTATGCCCCGGATGTAGTCTTTGTGTTCGACAAGGAAGCGGCTAAAGTGTCGAATCTTTGCCAAGTTCGACTGACCTCACGAAAAGGAAGTGGCGGAGAAAAAACCAAATTTTAGCTTCAAAAGGGGGACCTTCCTTATAAGGTCAAGGGCTCGAAACAGACCTTCAACAAGCAAGCCACGATCTGTGGGTAAGAGCGCGACCAAGAAGGAGTTTGTGTTGTTATCGTCGGCCAAGCCATTTGTTCCAAGAGCAAATCTCCAAAATGAAAAATGGATACATCTTTGGGTGTAAACATTATAGGAGTCTTCGTTTCTACGTCTTTGAAACAGTCAAACCAAATACTGGGAGGCTGCAAATATAATTATAAGAATAATTATAAAGGGAAGAATCCCATGACCAAGACCCAATTGCGTCGTTATCGGTATTCACAAGAAGAAGGCAACACTTGTTGCCGACGAGAAACGCCGGGAGGTTCAAAACGGCTAAGAATATGACCTCTGAGCCGTAGGAACGCAGCGAAAGTGAACATAGGTGCCGCCAACCAAGTAAAGGTTGGAAATAAGGCCAAGGGCAAATCTATTGTAATAGAGGAACCAAGGAGGCCTGCGATGGAAAGAATCTTTCCTCCACTGTCATCATTGAGGAAGAAAAGTGCTGACTTCGACATGGATGAGGATGTAACTTCAGATTTTGAAGACTCTGAAGCCTGTTTTGATGTCATTTGCAATGTAGTGTCTATTCTACGTACCCAGCGAATATGACGTCATCACAGTCCCAAATGATGTCGAAGAAAACTTCACTGAGGATATGGCTAACCACAAGCCAGTTTGTTACTATGTAATGAACAACGGCTGTGTCGAAGAACAAATGGCCACTTTCGAGAGGCCAAACGAAGGCATGCAACATCATTTGAAGCCTCTGTATGTCCAAGCCAAAGTCAATGGCGTAGGCATCAACAAGATCTTGGTAGATGGAGGCGCTGCTGTTAACTTGATGCCTCAAGCAATGCTAAAAACCATAGGGATGTTTGACACGGACTTAAAGCCTCATAACATTGTGTTAACTAATTATGAGGGCAAATCCGGCCGGTCTTTGGGGGCCGTTGAAGTGGAGGTGGTGGTAGGTACTGTCAAGAGAACTACCATGTTCTTTGTCATAGCCTCCAAAGCAAGCTATAATATGCTCCTTGGCAGAAAGTGGATACATGGAGTAGGCGTTGTGCCTTCAAGCCTACACCAGAAATTGGTGATGTGGAAGGATGATGGTCTGGTAGAATATGTCGAAGCAGACCAAAGTTACTTCCTTGCTGATGTCAACAATGTCACCAAGGAGAATTTTGAAAAACAAATGGCGAATATTGCGCCATGCACATCTTCTAGTCAGTCATACATATCATCTGACAATGTGCTTTCCTCTGTTCGACTATACCCAACACATGGTTTTGTTTGGGAAAGGGAAGCGATAGAAGATGGAAGTGTCTATCCTGAGGGTGTTCTACCCCCAACAGGATGTGTAACACCCCGGAAATAATTTAATTAAATTGTTTAATTGAGTTATTAAGTTCATTAGAGATGTGATTGATCAAGAAAAATAAATGTGTTATTCAGGAGATGGATCGAGTAATAGAAGGGGTGTTGGCGTGGAGGGCCCAGTGGTCACTGAGCCCACTGCTTAAACCCTAGGAGTCTAGCACAACTCTCTCATTTGTGCAAAAAATTTGAGAGAGCTGCGAATTGAGAGAGAGAAAGAAAACTGAAATCAGAATTGAGAGAGAAGAAGGAGAAGCGCTACGCTAAGAAGGGAGAAAGAAGAGGAATCATCTCAAGTTTCACTTGGTAAGAGTTCTATGCCGTTGCTTCTCTTTTCCATTGTGTTGTATCATTCGATCCTTACTCCATTGTATTGATTCCTCGTTGATCAAGAAGGTGAGCGAGATTACGGTTTCGAAGGAGGAAGGAGACGTTCGTTCGTGGTTGCTGGGTTCGTGCACGTGATTCTCTTAACCTTTGCTTCCGGAACATCGAAATTCTCAAGGTAAGGGGAGTATTTCAGTTTAACATAATAGTTTATGTAGGAGAGTAGGGCTATGTTGTTGATTGAGTATGTGACGATATCAATTGATGATTTTGATTGTTTTGAGATGATTGAGTGTGTGATGATATCAATTGATGATCTTGATTGTTTTTGAGATGATTGAGTAGGTGATGAACCTGGATGATGTTGATGAATTTTGATGATGTTTGTAATGCATGATTGCTGTGTGTTTTGTTGTAAAGCGTAAGGTTGCTGCTGTGTGTGTCTTAGAAATCGATTTCTTGCTTTCAAATATAGAGCCAATAATCGATTGTTTGCTTTCAAAAGGTAGAGTCCAATCGATTGTTTGCTTTCAAAAGGTAGAGTCCAAATCGATTTCTTGCTTTCAAACATAGAGCCAACAATCGATTGTTTGCTTTCAAAAGGTAGAGTCCAAATCGATTTCTTGCTTTCAAATATAGAGCCAATAATCGATTGTTTGCTTTCAAAAGGTAGAGTCCAAATCGATTTCTTGCTTTCAAATATAGAGTCAATAATCGATTGTCTGCTTTCAAAAGGTAGAGTCCAGAATCGATTGCTTGCTTCCAAAATATAGAGTCCATAATCGATTACTTGCTTTCAAACTGTAGAGTCAATAATCAATTACTTGCTTTCATAATCGATCACTGTTTCTTCACGTTTTTGAAAAATTCATATCTTGAGAACCGGGAACCCGATTGAGGTGTTCTAAGATGCGTTGGAAAGCATATTCAGAGGCCTAACTGAATATTCTACTTTTAAGGCAAAAATAAACTGTTTTGTGGTAACTGATGTAAGAATGAAATGTTATACTATTAGTGTGCAGATTGACTATGGCTAGATTGTGGGTTACCACTAAGGCCAGAATTTCTTTCACTGGTGTATTTACAAGGGCATCACTGAGAGCCTTGCAAAAGGTGGCCAATGCCTGTTGCAAGTAGTATCGATTACAGAGTAATCCCATAGTCGATCGAGTTCCACTATTTTATAACACCCTAAGCTAAAAGATAACTGAAAAATGTATATATATATATATATATATATATATGCTCAATGATGATGAGAAAAAGAATGACTGTGATGATGTTGCTATATGATTTTGAGGAGTATGACGAGTTCACTCCATGAGTGATTATGATGATGTGATATATATATATATATATATATATATGATGTTGATGATTATGACGAATACACTCTATGAGTGTTTTATGATGATGATGGTGAGTGATGGGATGAAATGCACATGTGTATATAGAGTCATGGCATGTTCATAATTGTGAAGAATAGGCTTCACGCCTCCCAAGTGAAGAATAGGCTTGGCCTCTTAATTGTGATGAATATGGTACCATCATGCATATGCCACAGTGGGGTTGCACTCTCATACATAATCATAACTGTGAATGGTTCTTTGTTTGTGATTGGAGCCGTGTTGTGTGTTTATGATGTGGCGATGATGATGATACTGTGTGATTGCCTGCTCTCATTTCTCTACTATGTATCTGATTATGTTTTATTGAAATTCTCACCCTTTCTGCTTGGAATGTTGCTCTATTGTGGCAACGCTGCAGGTAACCGCGAGTGAAGGTCCTGCTGCCTTCTTTGTTTAGCTGTTGGGATGTTTGAGTCGCTCTCTGATACCGTGACACCTAGGGGGCGTAGTTGGAGTTGTTATTGTTTAATTAACTATTTAATGACTATGTTGATGAAATGATACGTGTTTGAGAGGCATAGTGAGCTGTTGTTTTATTTCCGCTGCGACGAGATTAATTTTGAAGTTTAAATTTCATGACGATTGTGTTTTTGCACAAACTTTGATGGTGCGGATGATGAGTTTTATTAATGATGATGTGGCATTTCCTTTCTACTAATTAAATGAGTTTTTTTTTTTGAAAAAGAGATTTCTATGATAATGACGTGTAAATTAAAGGGGTAGAAAGGGGTGTTACATTAGTGGTATCAGAGCAGTTCGGTCTGTCCGGCCGGTGGTTGAGTCGTCAAGTTGAGTAACATTTGAGTACGTGTTACTCGTTTCTACGATTTTTGTTTCATTGCGGTGCTAGAATGGCGGGGCGGAACGATGCGCTACTTGCCGCCGCCTTGCGAGCTATTCTTTGGAGTTGTGGGTAACATACCCAATGCTATTGGTGATGGAACGCGTAGTTTGGCTACGTTCCAGCGTGAGAACCCTCCTACTTTTGAAGGAGGGTATAATCCTGATGGTGCCCTTGAGTGGCTAAGTGAGATGGAGCGGATCTTCCGTGTTATGGATTGCACTGATGCTCAGAAAGTTCGTTATGGCACACACATGTTGAAGAAAGAGGCTTATGATTGGTGGAGGGCAACTAGTCAGGGGTTGACGATTGCCAATGAGGAGGTTACTTGGGCGGTGTTTGAGAGGGAATTCAAGAGAAAGTACTATCCAGAGGATGTCCGCGGGAAGAAGGAGGTTGAGTTCCTGAGACTTGAGCAAGGTAGCATGGTATCACATTGAGTATCTTTGCAAAGTTCACCGAGTCATTCTAAGTTTTATCCTCATTATGACGGAGAGGGGGCTGAGTTCTCCAAATGTATCAAGTTTGAAAACGGGTTGCGTGCTGACATTAAGAGAGCCATAGGGTATCGATGAGATCCGTGTGTTCCCATTGTTGGTTAATAGTGCGGAATTTTCAAGAAGACAATAATGCCTTCTCCAGAGCTATGAGGGAAAAGCAAAAGAATTTTTCGGGTTGTGGTAAGCCCTATGAGGTGCCCGCTGGTAAGGGCAAGGGAAAGTCTGTTGGTAAATTTGTTGGTGGGTCTAAGCGAAGTGGGGAGATCTTTGCGACCGGTGTTACTTGTTACACGTGTGGGAAAGCAGCCATAAGAGTCCGTTGCCCAAACAAGGAGAAGAAGAGATGTTATAAGTGTGGGAAGGAGGGGCACATGTCCTTAAACTGTGATTAGAAGGATGTGGTATGCTTCAATTGTGAAGAGAGTGGTCACGTCAGTACACAGTGTCCTAAACCCAAGAAAGAGAAGTCGTATGGAAAAGTTTTTGCTCTGGCCGTCCGACGTGGTGAGCGAGATTCGAGGTGCGTGCTATATCAATAATACTCCTCTTGTTGCTATTGTTGATCTTGGTGCTACCCATAGTTTTATTGCTCTTTGCATGTGTTGAGAACTTAAGCCTCGTTTTATCCGGATATGTTGAGGAGATGGTTATCGATACTCCGACTAAGGGTTCGGTGACTACCTCCGTTGTTTGTGCTAAATGTCCTGTATCCATGTATGGTAAAGAATTTTTGGTTGATCTAATTTGTTTGCCGTTGAGTGGTATGGATGTCATTCAGGTATGGATCGTTAGTTGATAACCATGTTCATATTAATTGTCGTGAAAGGTCCGTGAGTTTTGCTTCACTCAAGAGAAGTCTCAGTTTGCTATCTGCGAATCGCCTACACGGGATGATGAGAGAAGAGGTTCAAATTTGTTTTCTCTATTAGCATCGTTGTCTGCGAGAGCCAAGTGAAGGTTGATGAATTGCCGGTAGTGCGCGAGTTTTCTGAGGTGTTCCCTGATGAGATTCCGGACGTACCACCAGAGAGAGAGGTGGAGTTTACTATTGACACGGTTCCCGGCACTAAGCCCGTGTCTATGGCACCATATAGAATGTCCGCATCCGAGTTGGCGAGGATTGAAAAAGCAACTTTGAAGATTTGTTAGAAAAGAAGTTTGTGAGACCGAGTGTGTCACCTTGGGAGCTCCAGTCTTTGCTAGTGAAAAAGAAAGATGGGAGTATGAGGTTGTGTGTAGACTACCGTCGGTTGAACAAAGTTACAATCAAGAATAAGTACCCGCTCTTGAGGATTGATGACTTGATGGATCAATTAGTGGGTGCTAAAATATTTAGCAAGATTGACTTAAGAGTCCGGTTATCACGGATCAAGGTCAAGGATGAAGATGTTCAAGAAGGCGGCATTTAGGACAAGATATGGACACTATGAGTATTCCGTTATGCCTTTCGGTGTGACTAATGCACCGGAGTATTCATGGGATACATGAACCAAATTTTCCGAGTACTTGGACAAGTTTGTGGTGGTTTTCATTGATGACATTCGATTTACTCTCTAAGTCGGAGAGAGGAGCATGCGAGCATCCGAGGTTGGTGTTAGAAATTCTGAGGAGTCGAAAGTTATATGCCAAGTTGTCCAAGTGTGAGTTTTGGTTGAAAAAGGTCAGTTTTCTCGGTCATGTGATTTCTAGTGAAGGGATTGCGGTGGACCCTTCCAAAGTTGACGCAGTGTTGCAGTGGGAGTCTCCAAAGTCAGTTACTGAAATAAGGAGTTTTTTGGGATTAGCTGGCTATTACAGAAGATTCATTGAGGGATTTTCGAAGTTGGTTGACCCAATTAACTTGCAAGGGCAAAGCTTTTGTTTGGGATGACCGATGTGAAGAAAGCTTCAATGAGCTGAAAAGAAGATTGACTACATCTCCAGTGTTGACATTACCTAGTTCGGTCGACCCGTTTGTAGTATACTGTGATGCTTCCAAGATGGGTTTGGGTTGCGTGCTTATGCAGAATGGGAAAGTGGTCGCTTATGCGTCGAGGCAATTAAGGAATCATGAAAAGAATTACCCCACCCATGACTTAGAACTTGCTGCCGTGGTATTCACATTAAAAATTTGGAGGCATTACTTGTATGGATCGAGATTTGAGGTGTTCAGTGATCACAAGAGTCTGCGGTATCTGTTCGATCAGAAAGAATTGAATATGAGGCGTGCGCGGTGGTTGGAACCATCGAAAGATTATGATTTTGAATTGAGTTATCACGGGTAAAGCTAACGTGGTTGCAGATGCTTTGAGTCGGAAGACCTTACATATGTCGGCATTGATGGCCAGAGAGCTTGAGTTGATTGAGCAATTCAGGGACATGAGTTTAGTTTGTGAAGTCACACCTCAGAGTGTCAGGTTGGGCATGTTAAAAATTGGCAATGATTTTATGACTAGTATCCGGGAAGCGCAGAAGTTAGATGTGAAATTGGTGGATTTGATGAGTGGGATTGGTAAGCCTGGGAATGAAGACTTCGAGTTAGATACTCAGAACGTAGTGAGGTACCGTGGAAGAATTTGTGTTCCCGAAGATGAGGAAATGAAAAAAGCAATCCTTGAGGAAGGACATAGGAGTAAACTAAGTATCCATCCCGGAGCGACGAAGATGTATCAAGATCTGAAAAAGATGTTTTGGTGGCCTGGGTTAAAGCGAGATGTGGCGCAGTTTGTGTACTCGTGTTTGACTGGCCGGTCGAAGGTCGAGCATCGGCTCATGGAATGATGCAACCGTTGAATGTCCCAGTGGAAGTGGGATAGTATCTCCATGGATTTTGTGGATCGGTTACCCAATACGGTGAGAGGACATGATTCGATTTGGGTAGTGGTGGGCCAGATTGATTGAAGTCGGCTCATTTTATCCCTATCGGTATTAAGTATCCGGTGTCGAGATTGGCGAAATCTACATTCGGTGATCGTGAAGCTGCATGGTGTTCCTTTGTGCATTGTGTCGGATAGAGACCCAAGGTTTACTTGGAATTTTGGAGTAGGTTGCAGAAGGAGTTGGGTACGAAATTGAGGCTGAGTTCGGCTTATCATCCTCAAACCGACGGCGGATGAGAGGACAATTCAATCATTGGAAGATCTGTTGAGGTCGTGTGTTCTAGAGCGAGGAGGTGCGTGGGATGCTCATCTTCCCCTTGATCGAGTTTACCTACAACAATAGTTATCACTCCAAAGATGCTCGGGATGGCACCGCTTGAGGCATTGTATGGTCGGAGGTGTAGGACTCGGTATGTTGGTATGAGGCCGGGAAAGTTTAGTGCTTGGACTGAAATGGTTAGAAAACCACCGAGAAAGTGAAGATGATCCGAGAGAAAATGAAAGCGTCTCGAGTAGGATGAAGAGCTACCATGATAAGAGAAGAAAGGATTTAGAGTTTGAGGCGGGTGACCACGTGTTCTTGAGGGTCACACCTATGACGGGTGTCGGGCGTGTTGGCCCAAATCAAAGAAGTTGACTCCTGCTTTCATTGGACCGTGTCGACACGGAGAGAGTTGGAAGTGTTGCATATCGGTGGCCTTGCCACCTAATCTTTCGAACTTGCACGGCGTGTTTCACGTGTCACGACTTCCGAAAGTATATTGCGATCCGTCTCATGTGATTCAACCGGATGATGTAGAGGTGCGGGATAATCTCACCGTGGGAGACCGTGCTGTTCGAATTGAGGATTGGGAAGTGAAGACCCTTCGAGGTAAGAAGATCAATTTGGTGAAAGTTGTATGGTTTGGGGCACCGGAGAAAACTCCGACTTAGAGCCGGAGGATAAGATGCGAGAGTCGTATCCGGAGTTATTTGAATCAGGTATGTTTTCGAGGACGAAAAATCTTAAGTAGGGGAGAGTTGTAACACCCCGGAAATAATTTAATTAAATTGTTTAATTGAGTTATTAAGTTCATTAGAGATGTGATTGATCAAGAAAAATAAATGTGTTATTCAGGAGATGGATCGAGTAATAGAAGGGGTGTTGGCGTGGAGGGCCCAGTGGTCACTGAGCCCACTGCTTAAACCCTAGGAGTCTAGCACAACTCTCTCATTTGTGCAAAAAAAAAAATTTGAGAGAGCTGCGAATTGAGAGAGAGAAAGAAAACTGAAATCAGAATTGAGAGAGAAGAAGGAGAAGCGCTACGCTAAGAAGGGAGAAAGAAGAGGAATCATCTCAAGTTTCGCTTGGTAAGAGTTCTATCCGTTGCTTCTCTTTTCCATTGTGTTGTATCATTCGATCCTTACTCCATTGTATTGATTCCTCGTTGATCAAGAAGGTGAGCGAGATTACGGTTTCGAAGGAGGAAGGAGACGTTCGTTAAGTGGTTCTTTGGGTTCGTGCACGTGATTCTCTTAACCTTTGCTTCCGGAACATCGAAATTCTCAAGGTAAGGGGAGTATTTCAATTTAACATAATAGTTTATGTAGGAGAGTAGGGCTATGTTGTTGATTGAGTATGTGACGATATCAATTGATGATTTTGATTGTTTTGAGATGATTGAGTGTGTGATGATATCAATTGATGATCTTGATTGTTTTTGAGATGATTGAG
Organism: Oxytropis ochrocephala; assembly: GCA_020916435.1. Classification (NCBI taxonomy): domain Eukaryota; kingdom Viridiplantae; phylum Streptophyta; class Magnoliopsida; order Fabales; family Fabaceae; genus Oxytropis; species Oxytropis ochrocephala. Next base: position 87,493,608 of record CM037089.1, on the reverse strand, counting down.
TAGGTGATGAACCTGATGATGTTGATGAATTTTGATGATGTTTGTAATGCATGATTGCTTGTGTGTTTTGTTGTAAAGCGTAAGGTTCTTTGCTGTGTGTCTTAGAAATCGATTTCTTGCTTTCAAATATAGAGCCAATAATCGATTGTTTGCTTTCAAAGGTAGAGTCCAATCGATTGTTTGCTTTCAAAAGGTAGAGTCCAAATCGATTTCTTGCTTTCAAACATAGAGCCAACAATCGATTGTTTGCTTTCAAAAGGTAGAGTCCAAATCGATTTCTTGCTTTCAAATATAGAGCCAATAATCGATTGTTTGCTTTCAAAAGGTAGAGTCCAAATCGATTTCTTGCTTTCAAATATAGAGTCAATAATCGATTGTCTGTGATCCGCTGTCGCGCACGGATCAAAAACGAGTATTTTGAAAATATAGTATACTGTAGCGACAACTCGAGTATCGTCTCTCAAGGATTCTTGTATAATTATTAACCGAAGTCAAGTCGAATTAGGGGAGTTTGGTTTAAAATCTGAATTAACAAATAGAACAATTAAGTGATTATCAAATCGTTAAAAACCAATTTCTTGATTCGGTTCCTCGCCTATCATCGATTATCGTAATTCCAACCGCATAAATTGTCTATTCCTATTCGATTATAATATCATTGACAAGCGCAATTGATGATATAAGTTGTATGTTCCTATTATCCGAATTAAGCAAACGGGATCAAGTTTCATGAATTAAGCAAACATGAATTAAACAAACATGATAGCGAATTAAGCAAGCGATAACATGTCTATGGTTAGGATCATACAATCAATCGAATTAAACCAATATAACCTATGTAAATCGAATTAAGCAAACAAGAGACATAGATTTATATTGGAAGGAATAGAAAACCTGGATTATAATTACTAAAATCTCAAGGTGTTGGAACCTGAATACAGCAAATTGTTTGGATCCTCTAGTTCTCCATGAGAATTCGTATCCAAAACTTCTCAAAGTATTTTCGTGAACAGTGCAAAAAGTGACTGTGAACAGTACCGCGGCTGCTAGGTATAAAGGAAAAAACAAGGATTCGGGTTCTAACCCAACGGGTCAAAAAAACATAAAAAACCCGGCCCAAAACTGAATATTTATTAAGTCTGGAACTTCAACGAATTATTTGAGACTCTTGCGCTCCGAATTAGCTTTTTGCTGAAACATGAAAGTTGTAGCTCTTTCTCTTGGCTTTTCAACGCATATTAGAACGCGTCGATCTGATACTCGCAGCTCCAGTTATGAATTTTTCCGTGAAAGCTGCTAAAGCTGAAAATAAAACACGAAAATCAAATTAAGCCAAAAATAAACTAAATTAGAAAAACATTATAAAACATAAAAATAAACAAAGCAAAACATAAAAATGCTTAAGTAAAAACATGGAAGAACGTGCATCAAAATGCACTGATCAAATTCCCCCACACTTGAACTTTTGCACTCCGAGCAAAATAAAAATAAAAAACTCAAAGAAACACACAAGCATCATGAGTTACTCATTCCGAAGCCACGACTTTCCTTCGGCTAGGATTGCGTTGATAGGTACTAATCTTGCACACTAAGGGCATCGTGATGAACACTAATCCACAATTGTGCAATCATAAGCCTCCAAAAACACAAACCAATCTGAACCATGTTATTATGCCTAAGTCTAACTTACCCATCCTCATTTTTCCTCTTTTCATTCTCGCGCAATCACATTAAGCCCGTTATCTCCACACACCTATAGTAAGGCTATCGCCAGGTTAGTGACTCGATCCTTTTGCATAGGGTTCTGGAATTAAATGGCATTAGCCTTGTTTACCCAATTGTAGTTGCGGGGAGTTGGACCGTAATCCACCCTACCAAGTTCAGCACCAGAAGCCTTTGAACCAACTAACAATGGGAATCTCTCTCTCTTTTTTTTTTTGTGTAGGTTCTACGTCCGTTGGGTTAAGTGACCGGGTGAGGGTCACCAAACTTAGAAGGAGCATTCCCCTTTTTTTTTTTTTTTTTTTTTTTTTTTTTTTTTTTTTTTTTGAGATCACTCACTTATTTTCATCGGCTTCCTTACATAGAGCATGTGTGAGATGGTGCTGACTGCAAAGATAAACTACTCAAGAGCTGTCAGAGGGTGAGAGTTCAAGGCTATGTCATAATAAGGATTCAAATTAATTTCCATAAGCGTGAGATTCACGGTGTTAAACGATACCGATCTTGTGAACTTTTCCCAAATCTCCACAACCTAAAACTCAGTTAATCTATAGCCCAAAACTTTCAAAAGATGCAAATTTTTTTTTTTTTTTTTTTTTAAAACAAACAAAAACAACGAATAAAAGCAAAGAAAACAAATGATTCCCTCCCCCACACTTGAAACAAGCATTGTCCTCAATGAAAGGGCATAACTATTAAAGTAGAGAGAAGGACAGAAGCACTCCCTGATCAAGTAGCAGTGTAGTTGGGTGCTTCCAAAGAAAGCTCCTCTATGTTTGCATCTTCAGTATTTGAACTTTCATGGAATAGCTTTAGCGCTGCCCATTGACCTTGAAAACTTTGTCAAGACTGCACTTTTAATCTCTACTTGCACCATGAGGAAAACATTAGTAACAACAAAAGGGCCAATCCATTTGGATCAAGTTTCCCGACCATAAGCTTAAGGCGGAATTAAACAAGAAACCTGTTGGCCCACGCAGAATTCCTTCCTAGAAATCATTTTATCATGGAAGTGCTTAGTTTTCTCTTTATAGATTCTAGAGCTTTCATAAGCCTCTAGCCAAGCTCTTCAAGCCGTTGTAATCGAGTTTTCTTTCAATACCGCTTGTTGTAGCTCCAAATTGCAACTCTTTACCGCCCAATAAGCACGGTGTTCTATCTCTACAGGAAGGTGACATGCCTTACCAAAAACAAGCCGATAGGGAGACATCCCTATTGGTGTCTTGAAGGCTGTTCTTTGAGCCCAAAGTGCGTCTTCTAGACGGCGGCTCCAGTCCTTTCTGTTTGGCTGCACCATTTTCTCTAAAACCTGTTTGATCTCCCTGTTTGAGATCTCTCGCTTGCCCATTAGTTTGTGGGTGATATGCGCTTGACACTCTATGCACAACTCCATACTTCCGAGCAAAGCTTCCATGGTGCGGTTGCAGAAATGAGTGCCTTGGTCACTTATGATAGCTCGCGGTATTCCAAACCTGCAAAAAATATTAGACCTGACAAAATCTGCAACAACTCTAGAATCATTGGTCCTAGTGGGAATGGCTTCTACCCACTTTGAAACATAATCAACAAAGAAGTAAAATGTAGAAAACCAAATGATATAGGAAAGGGACCCATGAAGTCGATTCCCCATACATCAAATACCTCACGAGAAAAGCATGGGTTGTTTGAGGCATTTCACTCTTGCGAGTGATGGCGATGACACTGCTATCCGACACTCTCTTACAAGTGCGGTAAGTCTCATAAGCATCCTTAAAAACAAGTGGGCCAATAGAAACTCAGAGTCTAGGACTTTTCTTGCAGTCCTTTGAGGACCAAAGTGTCCCCCGACTTGAGATGCATGAGAAAAATGCAAAATAGATTCAATCTCATAGTCGGGAACACATCTCCTAATTACTTGATCACTGCCAAACTTCCAAAGGTATGGATCATCCCAAACATAATATTTGGCATCGCTCTTGAGTTTTTGAATTTGTGGCCTGGATGCACCTGTAGGAAAAATACCAAAAACAAGATAATTAACAATATCAAAGATACCAAGGAGTAACTCCATGCATAAGTAAAAATCGCTCATCGAAAGTCATCCCGAATGGGATAAGGATCTTCATCCCTTTCTATCCTGCTCAGTGATCACCACCAAGTTCTCACTCCACTTTTATCTTTAATCTCCACATTAAACTCTTGAAGTAACAACATCCACCGAATCAATCTCGGTTTCGCTTCGCTTCTTCAACAAATATTTTAAAGTCGCATGGTCGGTAAAAAACAACAACCTTGGAACCTAGCAAATATGATCTGAATTTATCAAGAGCAAAAACAATAGCTAGAAGTTCCTTTTTCGGTGGTGTAATTAGAATTGGTATGCGAGAATCTAAAGTCCTAGAAGCATAATAAATAACATGGGCAGCCTTGTCAACTCTTTGTGCAAGGACAGCCCCAACAAAGATAGTTAGAGGCATCACACATGATCTCGTGGAGGGAGGTCCAAATTTGGGGCTGATGACGGAGCGGAGGTCAATGCTTTCTTCAAGAAGTCAAACGCTGTTTTGCATTTGTCATCGAAGTTGAAAGTAACGTCATTCTTCAGCAAGTTGGACAGCGGAAGAGCTATCTTGCTGAAATCCTTAATGAAACGCCTGTAAAAACCTGCATGACCAAGAAAAGAACGAATCTCGCGAATGCAAGATGGATAAGGCAGTGTAGAAATCACATCAATCTTAGCAGGGTCTACAGAAATTCCTTTTTCAGAAATTATGTGACCCAAAACAATTCCCTGTTCAACCATAAAATGGCATTTTTCATAATTTAAAACAAGGTTAGTTTCGATGCATCTCTCCAAAACCATATTTAAACTGCTCAAGCATGCATCAAATGAAGAACCATAAACAGTGAAATCATCCATAAACACTTCCATGCAATTTTCAATAAAATCAAAGAAAAATGCTAATCATGCATCGCTGGAAAGTGCCAGGAGCATTGCAAAGACCAAAAGGCATCCTCCTGTAAGCAAATGTACCGAATGGGCACGTAAAAGTAGTCTTTTCTTGATCTTCAGGTGCAATATGAATTTGAAAGTAACCTGAAAAGCCATCAAGAAAGCAATAATGTGATTTACCAGCAAGCCGTTCAAGCATTTGGTCAATGAACGGTAAAGGGAAGTGATCCTTCCTAGTAGCCTGGTTCAATCTCCTGTAATCAATACAAACCCTCCAGCTATTCTGAACTCTAGTAGGGACAAGTTCATTCTTTTCATTTTTGACCACTGTGAGTCCAGATTTCTTAGGTACAACCTGTACTGGGCTTACCCATTTACTGTCAGAGATAGGGTAAATAATACCTGCTTGCAAGAGTTTGGTTACCTCTTTCTTCACGACATCGAGGATCAATGGATTAAGCCGCCTTTGGGGCTGCCTTTATCGCTTTCGCACCATCCTCAAGTAAAATCTGTGCATACACAAGGAAGGACTAATACACGGATGTCGGCTAATGTCCAACCAATTGCCTTCTTGTGCTTCTTCAAAACACCTGCAATTTTGTTTTCCCGATCGAAATCAAGGTTAGAAGAGATAATAACAGGGAGTTTCTCATCACTTCCCAAATAAGCGTATTTCGATTATCCGGGAGTTGTTTCACTCTAAGGATTCGGGGTTGCTCGATGGATGGCGTGTTTGGGGCAGCCGGGATGTCGAGAGCATCAACCGCATAAACAACTTCATTGACAACGACTTTTCACCGTGTAGGAAACATGTCACCGCAAGGCAAAGATCAATCTCAAAGACATACAACACAAAGGTTAGTTTCAATTACAATCAACACATGAATAAATATCATCAAACCCGGATAAGGATGGAAAATCCGGTGATAACAATTCGTAACAAGTGTCCTCAACCAACTCGTAGATCAATTCAATATGAAAAAGCAGAATGCTCTTCTGGGGGTATTTCATAGCATCAAAAATGTTAAACTTTGCAACAATGTCACCAAATTCCATGGACATGGTTCCATCATCAACATCAATTTTAGTTTTCGCCGTTTTCATGAACGGTGCGCTTAAAATGATGGGAGCCCTGCTGACTTAGTTTCTCCTCCATGTCTAGGATATAAAAATCTGCAGGAAAAATTAAATCGTTAACTTGAACCTGTAACATCTTCCACCACCCCGGTGCAAGGGCGTTGCTCTGCTCGCGGTGGGACGATCAAACTCGTATCTTTGCAAAAGGACCAAGATTAAGGTTATTATAAATGGAAGTAGGCATAACATTAATGCCCGCTCCTAAATCAAGCATGCAATTCTCAAATTTACTATCCCCGATGGTACAAGGAATAGCAAAGTTCCCGGATCCTTCGCTTTTGTGGCAAGACCTGAGTGATGGCTGAAACATTGTGCTCGCCTGTAGCCTTTTCAGATGAAGGCTTGGGCTGAATAAAGGCAGAGATATTTCTTCCCAAGTTGACTCTTTCACTTCCTTTCATCTTCCTCTTGTTGGTACACAAATCTTTGAAACTTGGCGTGCCAGACTAACCGCTTAATTACATCAAGAAGCGGAATGTTGATTGCAACTTTTCAAAAACATCCAAGATCTCCCTCTCTTTGTCTCCCTCATCAATCCCTTTATTTTTCAAAGCACTCTATGTGGGAAAGGGACTGGTGGTGCATACTCTTTCTGCTTTATCTTTTCCACTTTCCACCACAAATGTAAGAGGTTCAGTGAAGAAGGTGTTACCTCATTTGTTCTTTTATTTTTTCCTGGGGCTGGGGCTGGGTCTACAACTTTTCCGGATCTCAAGGAAATTGCACTCACATTAGCGCCTCTTGGATTCACAACTGTTTGGGCAGGAAGTTGGTTCGATCCTTGGGCTTGCTGCATGGCATTCATTGAAGTAGCAAGCTGTCCAATTTGTGTCTGCAAGGTCTGAATGCTAGAATCAGTTCTTTGCTGGAACTGGAGATTGTTGACAGCCATTTGCTTGACAAGGTCCTCTAGTGAAGGTCCGGAAGGTGCAGGGGTGGTCACTTGGGGAGGGTTTTGTTGTTGGCTGGACTGTTGGTTTCCATATCGAAGGTTTGGATGGTTCCTCCAATTGGGATGGTATTTGTTAGTTGACAGATCAGGAACCCCTTTCTGATTGTTTCCTTGATTGTAAAGGTTTGCTGCATAAGCTTGAGGCAACTCGGTGATTGACTCATCTTTCAAAATAGGACAAGTATCGGTCGGGTGCTCAGACGAAGTACAAATACCACACAAGTTTGCTGCTTGGGTCTTACCTGTTGCCAACCGTTTCACTAAAGAAGTAAGCTCGTCAATTCTTGTTTCTAAAGCTTTGTTGGAAGAACCACGGATCTCGCTTCACACCCTTGGTTTGGATAGTACTTGCTTTCTAGTGGTGAACTCGCTGGGAGTTGAGAGACATGTTCTCAATCAAGGCTTTAGCAAAGAAATGGAGTTTTATCAACAAGTGCTCCACCGCTAGCAAAGATCAAGAATGTTTCTATCCATTGGTAACAAACCTTCATAGAAGTCTTCGGATAAGTGCGCTTTCGGTGATCCGTGTTGGGGACAACTGGACACCAACTCGCTTGAATCTCTCCCCATGACTCGACCAATGACTCACCATCCTCTAAATTCCACATATTTGTTTTCGATTGATGCGACTCTGGAGGCGGAAAATATTTTTCTAAGAACACTCTTTTTAGAGCATTCCAGCTTGTGATAGAATTTGGTTCAAGGTAATATATCCAATCCTTTGCTGCACCTTGCAATGAGAATGGAAAGGCTCTGAGTTTGATGTGATCCTCAGTGATTCCTTCAGGCCTCAATGGTGTAGAACACACAACCTGAAATTCCTTCAAATGCTTATGCGGATCCTCACCTGCAAGACCATGAAACTTTGGCAACAAGTGTATTAAACCAGATTTCAATTCAAATGGTGTATCAGCTTGAGGGTAATCAATACATAAACCATTATAGTTCACATCGAGCGTGAAGTCGCCTTTAGTGTTCTTTGTTCAGCCATGTTATCAAAAACAAGTTCAGAATCGATAACGGGTGGTGAACTAGTGCTAGTGTGATTTGCTCTGCGGCGTGTGTAAGGTTCTCTCAACTTCAGGATCCAAAGAAAACAAGTCGAACAAATGGACCTAGTAGCGTGGACTAATGCAAAGAATGCAAAGAACAAATCCAAAAATGCCAACAATGTCCCTAGTAGGCGTAAACAAAAATAAACCAAAGGGATAAGACTAAAACAAATTCAGAAAAATACAAAAACACCAAATTTAATCTAATTAAGTGAAATAAGAATTATGAGAATTTTTTTTGGAATTTTTCAAAACTATGAAAACAGTAAAAAATTCATAAAAAATAGAAGGAAGAGGAATTTGGCAATTTGAGGCTGTAGTCCCGTAACTCATTCCATGAGTAGGGGACTAATGATCGCACGATTTTTCTGCTCAGGTTGCAAGAAACAGATTTTGAAACGGACACGATTTTCCCGAAAACCGGATTTTTGATCCTGAGCTGCGAAATTGCCAAAACAGTGAGGACTAGACCTGAGCACTAGACCTGTGACTCTAAGATCAGTTATTAACAACAAGAATCCCCGGCAACGGCGCCAATTTGATCCTCTGTCGCGCACGGATCAAAAAACGAGTATTTTGAAAATATAGTATACCAGTAGCGACAACTCGGTATCGCCTCTCAAGGATTCTTGTATAATTATTAACCGATCAAGTCGAATTAGGGGAGTTTGGTTTAAAATCTGAATTAACAAATAGAACAATTAAGTGATTATCAAATACGTTAAAAACCAATTTCTTGATTCGGTTCTGCTTATCATCGATTATCGTAATTCCAACCGCAAATTGTCTATTCCTATTCGATTATAATATCATTGACAAGCGCAATTGACAGTATAAGTTGTATGTTCCTATTATCCGAATTAAGCAAACGGGATCAAGTTTCATGAATTAAGCAAACATGAATTAAACAAACATGATAGCGAATTAAGCAAACGATAACATGTCTATGGTTAGGATCATACAATCAATCGAATTAAACCAATATAACCTATGTAAATCGAATTAAGCAAACAAGAGACATAGATTTATATTGGAAGGAATAGAAAACCTGGATTATAATTACTAAAATCTCAAGGTGTTGGAACCTGAATACAGCAAATTGTTTGGATCCTCTAGTTCTCCATGAGAATTCGTGATCCAAAACTTCTCAAAGTATTTTCGTGAACAGTGCAAAAAGTGATCAGAACAGTACATGCTGCTGCTAGGTATAAAGGAAAAAACAAGGATTCGGTTCTAACCCAACGGGTCAAAAAACATAAAAACCCCGGCCCAAAACTGAATATTTATTAAGTCTGGAACTTCAACGAATTATTTGAGACTCTTGCGCTCCGAATTAGCTTTTTGCTGAAACATGAAAGTTGTAGCTCTTTCTCTTGGCTTTTCAACGCATATTAGAACGCGTCGATCTGATACTCGCAGCTCCAGTTATGAATTTTTCCGTGAAAGCTGCTAAAGCTGAAAATAAAACACGAAAATCAAATTAAGCCAAAAATAAACTAAATTAGAAAAACATTATAAAACATAAAAATAAACAAAGCAAAACATAAAAATGCTTAAGTAAAAACATGGAAGAACGTGCATCAAAATGCACTGATCAGTCTGCTTTCAAAAGGTAGAGTCCAGAATCGATTGCTTGCTTCCAAAATATAGAGTCCATAATCGATTACTTGCTTTCAAACTGTAGAGTCAATAATCAATTACTTGCTTTCATAATCGATCACTGTTTCTTCACGTTTTTGAAAAATTCATATCTTGAGAACCGGGAACCCGATTGAGGTGTTCTAAGATGCGTTGGAAAGCTTATTCAGAGGCCTAACTGAATATTCTACTTTTAAGGCAAAAATAAACTGTTTTGTGGTAACTGATGTAAGAATGAAATGTTATACTATTAGTGTGCAGATTGACTATGGCTAGATTGTGGGTTACCACTAAGGCCAGAATTTCTTTCACTAGTGTATTTACAAGGGCATCACTGAGAGCCTTGCAAAAGGTGGCCAATGCCTGTTGCAAGTAGTATCAGTTACCTGAGTAATCCCATAGTCGATCGATTCACTATTTTATAACACCCTAAGCTAAAAATAATCAAAAATGTATATATATATATATATATATATATATATATATATATATATATATATATGCTCAATGATGATGAGAAAAAGAATGACTGTGATGATGTTGCTATATGATTTTGAGGAGTATGACGAGTTCACTCCATGAGTGATTATGATGATGTGATATATATATATATGATGTTGATGATTATGACGAATACACTCTATGAGTGTTTTATGATGATGATGGTGAGTGATGGGATGAAATGCACATGTGTATATAGAGTCATGGCATGTGCATAATTGTGAAGAATAGGCTTCGGCCTCCAGTGAAGAATAGGCTTCGGCCTCTTAATTGTGATGAATATGGTACCATCATGCATATGCCCTGGTGGGGGTTGCACTCTCATACATAATCATAACTGTGAATGGTTGCTGTTTGTGATTGGAGCTGGTGTTGTGTGTTTATGATGTGGCGATGATGATGATACTGTGTGATTGCCTGCTCTCATTTCTCTACTATGTATCTGATTATGTTTTATTGAAATTCTCACCCTTTCTGCTTGGAATGTTGCTCTATTGTGGCAACGCTGCAGTAAATCATGCAGTGAAGGTCCTGCTTTGCTTTCTTTGTTTAGCTGTTGGGATGTTTGAGTCGCTCTCTGATACCGTGACACCTAGGGGGGTGTAGTTGGAGTTGTTATTGTTTAATTAACTATTTAATGACTATGTTGATGAAATGATACGTGTTTGAGAGGCATAGTGAGCTGTTGTTTTATTTCCGCTGCGATGAGATTAATTTTGAAGTTTAAATTTCATGACGATTGTGTTTTTGCACAAACTTTGATGGTGCGGATGATGAGTTTTATTAATGATGATGTGGCATTTCCTTTCTACTAATTAAATGAGTTTTTTTTGAAAAAGAGATTTCTATGATAATGACGTGTAAATTAAAGGGGTAGAAAGGGGTGTTACATTAGTGGTATCAGAGCAGTTCGGTCTGTCCAGCCGGTGGTTGAGTCGTCAAGTTGAGTAACATTTGAGCCGTGTTACTCGCTTCGATTTTTGTTTCGCATTGCGGTGCTAGAATGGCGGGGCCGGAACGATCTCGCGACTTCTTCTTTGCCTTGCGCGTGCTATTCTTTGGAGTTGTGGGTAACATACCCAATGCTATTGGTGATGGAACGCGTAGTTTGGCTACGTTCCAGCGTGAGAACCCTCCTACTTTTGAAGGAGGGTAAAATCCTGATGGTGCCCTTGAGTGGCTAAGTGAGATGGAGCGGATCTTCCGTGTTATGGATTGCACTGATGCTCAGAAAGTTCGTTATGGCACACACATGTTGAAGAAAGAGGCTTATGATTGGTGGAGGGCAACTAGTCAGGGGTTGACGATTGCCAATGAGGAGGTTACTTGGGCGGTGTTTGAGAGGGAATTCAAGAGAAAGTACTATCCAGAGGATGTTCGCGGGAAGAAGGAGGTTGAGTTCCTGAGACTTGAGCAAGGTAGCATGACTGTCACTGAGTATGCTGCAAAGTTCACTGAGCTGTCTAAGTTTTATCCTCATTATGACGGAGAGGGGGCTGAGTTCTCCAAATGTATCAAGTTTGAAAACGGGTTGCGTGCTGACATTAAGAGAGCCATAGGGTATCAGTAGATCCGTGTGTTCCCATTGTTGGTTAATAGTGCCAGAATTTTCGAAGAAGACAATAATGCCTTCTCCAGAGCTATGAGGGAAAAGCAAAAGAATTTTTCGGGTCGTGGTAAGCCCTATGAGGTGCCTGCTGGTAAGGGCAAGGGAAAGTCTGTTGGTAAATTTGTTGGTGGGTCTAAGCGAAGTGGGGGAGATGCTGCAGCCAGTGTTACTTGTTACACGTGTGGGAAAGCAGGCCATAAGAGTCCAGATTGCCCAAACAAGGAGAAGAAGAGATGTTATAAGTGTGGGAAGGAGGGGCACATGTCCTTCAACTGTGATAAGAAGGATGTGGTATGCTTCAATTGTGAAGAGAGTGGTCACGTCAGTACACAGTGTCCTAAACCCAAGAAAGAGAAGTCGTATGGAAAAGTTTTTGCTCTAGCCGGGTCTGACGTGGTGAACGAGATTCGAGGTACGTGCTATATCAATAATACTCCTCTTGTTGCTATTGTTGATACTGGTGCTACCCATAGTTTTATTGCTACTGCATGTGTTGAGAACTTAAGCCTCGTTTTATCCGATATGTTGAGGGAGATGGTTATCGATACTCCAGCTAAGGGTTCGGTGACTACCTCCGTTGTTTGTGCTAAATGTCCTGTATCCATGTATGGTAAAGAATTTTTGGTTGATCTAATTTGTTTGCCGTTGAGTGGTATGGATGTCATTCTGGGTATGGACTGGTTAGTTGATAACCATGTTCATATTAATTGTCGTGAAAGGTCCGTGAGTTTTGCTTCGCCCGAAGAGAAGTCTGGTTTGCTATCTGCGGGTCAGCTACACAGGATGATGAGAGAAGAGGTTCAGCTGTTTTCTCTATTAGCATCGTTGTCTGCTGAGAGCCAAGCGAAGGTTGATGAATTGCCGGTAGTGCGTGAGTTTTCTGAGGTGTTCCCTGATGAGATTCCGGACGTACCACCAGAGAGAGAGGTGGAGTTTACTATTGACCTGGTTCCTGGCACTAAGCCTGTGTCTATGGCACCATATAGAATGTCTGCATCTGAGTTGGCAGAATTGAAAAAGCAACTTGAAGATTTGTTAGAAAAGAAGTTTGTGAGACCGAGTGTGTCACCTTGGGGAGCTCCAGTGCTGCTAGTGAAAATAAAAGATGGGAGTATGAGGTTGTGTGTAGACTACCGTCAGTTGAACAAAGTTACAATCAAGAATAAGTACCCGTTGCCGAGGATTGATGACTTGATGGATCAATTAGTGGGTGCTAAAATATTTAGCAAGATTGACTTAAGGTCTGGTTATCACCAGATCAAGGTCAAGGATGAAGATGTTCCGAAGACGGCATTTAGGACAAGATATGGACACTATGAGTATTCCGTTATGCCTTTCGGTGTGACTAATGCACCGGGAGTATTCATGGGATACATGAACCAAATTTTCCGGGAGTACTTGGACAAGTTTGTGGTGGTTTTCATTGATGACATTCTGATTTACTCTAAGTCGTAAGAGGAGCATGCGAGCATCCGAGGTTGGTGTTAGAAATTCCGAGGAGTCGAAAGTTATATGCCAAGTTGTCCAAGTGTGAGTTTTGGTTGAAAAGGGTCGATTTTCTCGGTCATGTGATTTCTAGTGAAGGGATTGCGGTGGACCCTTCCAAAGTTGACGCAGATGTTGCGTTAGGAGTCTCCAAAGTCGATTCTTGAAATAAGGAGTTTTCTCGGGATTAGTGGCTATTACGTAAGATTCATTGAGGATTTTCGAAGTTGGCTCGCCATTGACCCAATTAACTTGCAAGGGCAAAGCTTTTGTTTGGGATGACCGATGTGAAGAAAGCTTCAATGAGCTGAAAAGAAGATTGACTACATCTCCAGTGTTGACATTACCTAGTTCGGTCGACCCGTTTGTAGTATACTGTGATGCTTCCAAGATGGGTTTGGGTGGCGTGCTTATGCAGAATGGGAAAGTGGTCGCTTATGCGTCGAGGCAATTAAGGAATCATGAAAAGAATTACCCCACCCATGACTTAGAACTTGCTGCCGTGGTATTCACATTAAAAATTTGGAGGCATTACTTGTATGGATCGAGATTTGAGGTGTTCAGTGATCACAAGAGTCTGCGGTATCTGTTTGATCAGAAAGAATTGAAGCTAAGTTATAAGTGGTTAAGACTTAGAAAGCTTTGAGTGTCGAAAAGGGTTTACCAGTGTTGTTCGAAGGGAAAGCTGCTACCAATTTCTTCACAATGTTTTCAGCAAAAGTGTCAATGGTTTCCCCAGCAGCATTGGTGTAATAACCAGTCCACCATTCATGAAATTTCTTAGTGCATGAAAACCTTGGATTGAATTTGAGAGGTTCAAAATTCAAGGCTTTGTAATGGAATTTCTTGAAGGTCTGTTTGTAGGCTACCTCTGATTCTGGACTTGCAAATTCTCGCCTATGAAAGCACACTGGTGCAGGTCGAATTTGACAAAGTCCAAACTGCCTAGCAAAATAACTTGGGAAATATCTAGTAATTCCCAAACAATTTTTTGTTTTGCCAGGGGTGAGCCTGGTGGAGAGGATAGAAGGAGAGAGGTAAGCTTGCCAAATTTGGTTAACTTCCTCAGCAGGTTTGACAGAAGGGGAAGGAAACAGTTGTTTAAACCATGTTGGACCACAAGACCTCTGGACAAAGGGAGCCATAGAATCTGTAAAAGTGGCACATTTCAAGAAGATTTCGAAATAGACTAGAAAGGATTCTTCGGCAGAAAGGGTTGCTTGCTTAGGCCTAAACTGCGCCAATCGAATCCCTTCAGTACTACTAGTCTCTACAGCTAGTCGAGCAGACTTGGGGATATACAAGTTTAGTCGAGACTCAAAAGTGGCTAACAGCCACAGTTGTAACAGCCATAGTGGGCCAGAGGCCAAAAACTTGGTGGCCGGTTCATTCTCTTTCAACTCTATAACAGCATTATCAAGTTGCTGGTAGAGAGAGCCTAGAATCAACTTGGCAAGGTTGATGTTTTCTTGTTCATGGAGTTGACATGCCAGGGGGATGTAAGATTTGGAAACTTGGAGGGAGAGCGTGTACAGAAAACGAAGATAGATAACCACAGAGTTAGAAAGGCTACATGTTCTATAGCAGACACTTCCTCAGTGTCAAGCCTATGGTGCTCACCAATGTAAGGAGCAAAGCTGGCATTGTTGAATTTGAAATCGTAAACATAGTCAGGACGTGTGGGATCAAAGGTCTCTCCTAAGGGTTTCAGACCTGTAATGGCAGCCACATCTAGCAAAGTGGGAGATAGCATGCCACATTTCAAATGGAGGCTATGAGTAGCGCAGTCCCAGAACTGCATAGCAGCCAAAAGTAGGGTGCTATCATATTTGGGCCCATACCAAGACAGTTGGATAAGGTCGAAGATACCCTGTTTTTTTTCCAGATTTTGGCTTTTTTAGCTTCTACTTTGTCAAGCCAGTCTATGTAGTTTTGTTGGTCGAGCCTAGGAGCAGACCTAAAAACTCTAGAAGAATTAGTCAGAAATTCTAAGTGAAAAGGGGTTTTAGCGAAGATTCTAGGTTGAAGGCAAACGTGGCTAGGGAAAATCTCAGAAACTTCAGTATTTTCAAGCAAAGTATCGGGCAGAGGACCCAAATAAGCATGGGTATAAACCTCAGTAGAAGGGATTAGTACCTGAGTCTGCCAGTGGGTAGATCGTTTGTCGTTGATGTCAGGTTCATCAACGAAACCATCTAGGGTTTGAACGTTTCTGGGTTCGTCATTCCTTTTTGAACTCTCAGGTTGCATCACTGCAGCAGATGATGAAGCCATAAGTAAGAGAAAATGAATGCGAGTTGGAATCTGGGTGTAGATTAAAGGAAAAGAACGAAAGTTTGAAACTTTGGTAAATTTGAGGTTTTTCGCAAAACGCAGAGATGAAGAACACAGAAAGACTTCACAAGGTTTCAAACTGAGTAAAGAGGAATTTGAAGGGTTGTAGCCGTTTATATATGTTTGGAAGCAACAGTTATTGGCACGTTCGCCATAACTCGCACGTTTGCGACGTTTGGGAGACGTGATGGCTCACCAACTATGCGACGTGTGCCAATGAAACGGTTCGTTTTACCTGCGCAAGTATTGATGACTGTCTTTTCGACCACTGTTGAAGTGCAAAAGGCGGTAAAAGTGACCATTGCACAGTATTCAAAAAATGCCTTTTCTTAACTCCTTTCCTTATTCCGTCGAAAAGCATTTTTTGGGGGCAATCTGTTACCTCAAAATTTCGATAAAGACATTAAATGAAGCTTTAAATGGGGTTGACTTCATATTTAATATTGTTCTGTGGGCCATAGGTCAATATTCGAGTCAATGCACCATGAATTCGACAGGAAAGGTATACAAGTGCAAGGAGTGCAAGTAAGCTTCGACAAGCTTGGCTTTCAAAGCTACGAAGCAAGTAATGCAAGAAACCTTCGACAAGAGAAGACCCAACACTTCGACAGAGTGGCCGCTCAACACTTCAGCGGTTGACAACGAGTTAGTCGAAAGTGCAGAGCAGCAGTTAGTGGGCGGTTACTCCCCCGTAGTTTTAGGAGGCAGTTACTCTTTCCCCCACGATTGTTCCTACGAGTATAAATACCCCTTTGTAATAGAAAATCGTGGTCACCACATTCTACAAGAACTCTGAGAAACTCTACTTCCAAGCCAAAGCGAAACACGAGTGAAACAGATACTTTGTACGTGTTGGTGAACCATTTTTTCTTTCTTCATTTAATGCAAATTTTTACTTTCTTTTTACCTTCGTTGCATTTACTGCTTTTATTTTACTTTCAATCCGTTTCTCTTTACTATTTACTGTTCTTACGTACGTGAAAGACACAAAACTCAATGGCAATCGTCAAAGAGATTTTCTAGTTTGATCTCACAGTCTCGATATTGAAAACTAGTGATTGTTTGCTAAAAACACCAGCAAACAGATCCATCACCAAAATAGCCTTGAGGGCATTCACCAAAATATATAATGAGGCCGAAGCCTACTCACCAAAGATGCATATGAGTATGTGACACCATGACAATGCACCATATATATAACACCCCATTCGCTTGTGAAATACCTGCAAGTTGCCACATAAGAGCAACATAAAAGCGATGAGGTGAGTCTCTTTACATAAATAATAAAATGTATGGTAAAGGTTATGCTAGAGACAACACCTAAAGCACCGAACAATTCGGCTCACACAAACAACACACTCTAACTCGGGAACAATCAAGGACATCCCCAATTTCATGTGGCCAACCACAACACCCAATCAACAACGTGGTGAGCAACGCCAGGGACCTCACCCTCTACAACGTGGTGAGCAACGCCGGGACCTCACCTTCACAACGTGGTGAGCAACGCCGGGACCTCATCCTCTACAACGTGGTGAGCAACGCCGGGACCTCAAATTTCTACAACGTGGTGAGCAACGCCAGACCTCGACCTCTACAACGTGGTGAGCAACGCCAGACCTCACTTCCTACAACGCGTCACACACATATATGAAAATCATACACAACAACGTCATTAACATCATCATCAACAGCCCTCTGGCTGACATCAATACACCCAAACCATAGCTCTAAAGCTAACCACACTACGTCAGTCACTATCTCTATGACTACGCACAACTCACCGAGCTCATCGCCACCAACAGTGGTGGACTTCAACGCCACTTAAATCAACGGCACTACGGCCAAACTAAAACTCACCAACACTTAGGGACCTATGTGTCACCTAAGGACCAAACGACTTCACCTAAGGATCAACCATTTCCTCGAAGGCTACCCCCACTTCTCGGCACAACACTTAAACAGACCGAAGTCTTCTCACTACAGAGAATGCCTAGAAGGAAAACCCAAACACCACGAGTACAACACAGAAAACGAGGTCATAGATCCAACACTCAACGTCAGTCCCCTTTGGAACCTCACCACTTAAACACATCATCGCTCACAGCTCTAAAGCTGACTTCGCCCCTCGGACACAGCCCCATCTGTTATCGTCCAACCCTCCACTCAATACTCCCACAATCGTAGTCCTCACACTACCTCAACGCCCTCACACTAAACGTAGTGGACTTAAACAGTCACTACGAGGACCACAACGTCACCTAGGGCTAAAACGTCACCTAGGGACTAAACGGACTATCCCATTTCAAACACTTAAGCGCCAAAGACACCAAAAGCACTCCCGATTCGCTTAGCAGCGCGCCTTAAGAATCGTGGCTTCGAACGGAACCTCGACACCATCCCCTGGCACCTCGGCATACGCATCACTCACCTCGGCACACAGGCACTAGGCCTCCTCTCTGCACCATAAATCATCTCGGTATCTATACTTATACCACAACTACCTTACTTATTTCACCTTAGTCTTAACACAATTGGGCTACACTACTTTGATTCACCCTCAATCACCTCAGTTCACCTAGGAACAAACCCATCTTCATCCACCTCGGCAACCACGTTCCAGCAACTACACTCCCGCGTATAGATACACGCTACACTTCAGTAATCACCTCGGTATATCTAGGCTACACCTCGGCAACTACAAGTCGACTCCCACATTGGGTCTTAGCCACACTTACACCTCATCGTCATTTACCTCGGTTTCTACCTCGGTTACCACCTACAGTTACACTTAGGAACATCACCTCTTCAACATTCACCTCAGCTACTATCTATAGTTACACTTAAGAACAATACCTCATCTCTACAACTACCTCGCTTTACCTCGGTTATACTCACAACACCTCGGCGCACCTCATTGCACCTACACCTCAACACGTACACCTCGATATATACACCCTATACCTCAGCAATACTAGTTTAGACGTCCATACACTACATTTCATCCACTACACATAGGCTTATTCACAACTCACTTCATCATCTACACTTAGTCACTTCAACTTGGCTACTATACTTAGGCACTTCACACCTAAGCACACCACTTCACTTTGGCTACTACACTTAAGCACTCACTTCACCTCGGTCACTACACTTACGTTCCGTCACCTATATTCAACTCTTACGCCTTTGAAACACATACGCCTCACTTCGGCAAGTACACCTACTTCAACGCGCACGTCCTTCGACGCACAAGCCTACGACGCATACACTCACAGCACCCACACCCTCAGAACCCAACGAGGGTGGCCACACCAGCCATAACTCCCTGGATCTCCACGACGGTGACAACCAAACGCAACTCACTGGGACTGAGTATTCCTCAGCTCCCATTCCTCTCTACGGTCTCTCACACGACCAATTCATTAGCAAAACACCACAGTTTCAACAAGGTGAAGCAAAACAACACAACCAACATACGAAAAACAGATTCGAAACCATTCCAAGTATAACTCACACACAACACTTATCATATACATTATCATGAATGAAAGAGAGCCCCTAACCTTAATAATTTGAGAAAGATGAGAACCCTTCACTCTCCAATAACCACAAAGAATAAAGCTCTCTTCTCCTCTCCTAGCTTGAACTCTCCACGCCCGCATTCTCTTCTTCTTCTTTCTAATCACTATTCCACCTACCAACTTCTCTCTCTTACTTCCCTTTGACTTTTCTTTCGTTCTTGATGCAAAATGAGTTTCTTCCTACGGTTACCTCTCGCTCCGGCGTCTTAGAAGATACAAGGTGTCACTAGCAATGGGCCAAAGCCACCCACACTCGTGAGAACGCCCAAGACCGTGTCTTGTCCGCATTCTCGGCGCACGCATTTATCGCAACGGCCGTGGTCGCCCCAACGCAGATAAATACCACCTTCACCCATGCCGTCAGTACGCACTTCCTACCCCGTGATACCCCGCCTCATAGCACACACCTCGACTGAGCGTCGAGTGACTTTGCGAGTACCACCCGAGGTGCTCAAGACCGGTCCCTACACCAACATCGACCGGACGAAGGAGCAAAGAACAACACACTTGGTGATCGAGGTACGATCATTTGGCGACCACGGTGGGAGCCCGAGCGCTGTCCCACTTCAAAGATGGGCCCAAGAAAATCGTTACGCGGGCATCCACCTGCAACGACCCTACGGCCAAGACGCTGCGTCCGCAGCGGACACCGTGAGGGCGTTCCTCGACAATCGGTGAATCCCCAGAGGCAATCCTCGCCGGAACCTTGATCCAGGCGGGCAAGGTGTAACACCCCTTATATTCTACTAATTAATTAATTAAAATCGAGTTTTCAAGAACCTCACTCTCGAGGAGCATTACATTTCATTTTAAGAAACCAAACCAAACTATCAAGTTTATACACAAAATAAATAAAACACGCTTTTATTTAAAAATCAATATGTTACAATTCAACAACCGCAAACAAAACAACAACAACTACTATCCTACTCGGCCCCAGGTGTCACACTACCGGAGCGCACGCCTCAACTCAACAGAAGAAGGAAGAACCTTCGCTAGCTATCACCTGCAGGTTGCCGACATGAGAAGCAACACAAAAGCAGTAGGGTGAGTCTCTAAACACATATAATAGAGGTTTATGATAAATGTAACAGATACAACTCAGCTCATCAACTCACACAAAGCAAGTTAGCTCAGCAGGCTATGATACCTCAGTTCATAACACAAAATAATACTACAATCAGTGCATGATTTATATGAATGATGCGAGACTCCATACTTCCGGGGTATATGCATGATGGATCCATTAAGACCAAGTCTTCGCTATCACCTTCGCATCAAGTCCTTAGGACCAAGTCCTCTGCTATCACCTTAGGATCAAGTCCAAGACCGAAGTCTTCTGCTATCACCTTATGCTTATGATTTATGCGACGCCATGAACAATGCATAACACACAACATATACATTATTCAATTAAATCATAACACCATTATAGTAACTCACCAATTAGACCGCAGCCTTTTATTCATAAATATCGTGTCATAGACCCATCACCAAGACCGCAAATCTCTACACAAAAAATTATCGTGTCATAGACCCATCACCAAGACCGCAGACCTCTTCGCTCATAAATAGGACCTTACGCCGCCTAGGACTAAAACGTCACTTAGGGACTAAACCGGACTACACCAACTCGACTCCTTAAACAAAGTTGACACTAAATGTCACCTGATGGCGCTGGCGGCGGAACCACACTATTCTGCGTCAAAATAATCACCTCGGCAGGCTCACAGGGTACCTCGGCACCTGCACTTAAGCACGCTATACTAACGTCATAACGCTATCTCATCTTGCCACCTCACCAATACTCACCTCAGTAGCCCCATACTTGGGTATCCCACTCTTAACCGCATCACCTCGTCACTCTACACTTAGGCACCTCTCACCCCTAAGCTTATGTTTCATTCTCGGCACTCTAACACCTCGGTCATTTCACACCTAACCACACAACTACACCCTTATACTCCTACTTACGCTCCTTCGACTCATGTATATATCGACCCACACCTCTCTCTCGACACTTACATACTTCGACACTCACCTCTCTCTCGACATATACATACTTCGACACACACACATCTCTTCGACAATTCCCTACTTCGACACACACACATCTCTCGACAATTACATACATCGACACTCATCTCTCTCTCTCGACATATACATACTTCAACGCACACACATCTCTCGACACTTACATTCTTCGACACTCACCTCTCTCTCGACATATACATACTTCAACACACACACACCTCTCGACACTTACATTCTTCATAGATTAGCCTACTCGACTACACCTCTGTTCCTCTACGCCTCATGCGCCTAACCTTCCTCTTCCTTCCTTTGGGTACTTCTCCCTAGATTAAACTTAAAAACGCTCTTTACTCCCATTAATACTCACTGGGACCGAGAGTATCCTCGCCTCCCATTTTCCTCCCCTTGGTTTCTCACCCAACCAACTCACCAACAAACCATCACAATCTTCACCGAAGTGAAGTAAACACAACTAAAACATTCATTAAACACAAAACGCAACTCAGGAAACAACTCTAAGTCCATTCACACACAACACTCATCATATACTCAAAATTATAAGTGAAAGAGAGCCCCCTTACCTCAACTAGTTGCGAGAAGATCACTCTCGACACTTCAACACAATGATCGACTCACGCAAATGTGACTCTTCTTCCACAATTCCAGCTCTTCCACGCCCAGTTCTCCTCCTTCTCTCTAGAAGCACTATTCCACCTACCCTTTTCCCTCTCTTACTTTCCCTTTACCTTTCTTGATATTTTGCTGGAAGTGAATATCTCATCCTACGTTCACTCTCTTTAAGCCATGCGTATGGGCTTTCAAGGAAACATTGGGCCTCTTAATCACTCATGGGCCTCTAATCTCACCTTTCTCTATTTACTTAAACGCCTCCTAATAAAATACACACTCTACATTGATCACTTAGCTTAATTAATAATGTTGTAAACCTTAAGTAACCCAATTAAATAACTAAATGAATTACTTTGGGGTGTTACAACTCTCCCCCACTTAGAACATTTCGTCCTCGAAATCTCATCAATTTCATGAACACTAAAGTTACACATGACTACCCTGTTACCATATAGATACTATTCGACATCTCATACTCTTAATAACAATTACTTTCACTTTGCTTGATCTCTCCCAAACTATTTCCAAAGAGGCATGCTTTATCGATTTGCATGAACTTCAAACTCTAAGTGCCAATCCTTATCTTTACATCTCCCCACTATTAACCCCCAAATTAAAGAGACACAAACCAAAGACACCCCTCAATTAATCAAGTTGTAAGGAATATCATTAATAAACATGTACCTCTTCTCTCATAAACCACCTCTATTTGCCCTCATCCATAATCCATCGTACACTAAGTAACCGACCACACGCCCTACACTCTTACTCCTAAATAGTTATTCAATCCTGTAGGTTATCAAGATCCTGTTCGACTACTCAAACACCATCTATCCGATATAGGGATACTATACTCTCAACGACGATTTACTATTAGCTTACCCATTTAAGTTCCAATCTCGGTACTTACTCCGAACTCAACATCCTAACCTTACTATCACTGAGCATGCAACCACATAACAATTACTTATTAACTCAAGTTTAATTCGACATAAACTCGTAAAAGTGATGAAAGCTAATTCATTTAATTTTTGATGATCACTTCCCGCTCACTTTAACCAAACCAAACTTAAACTCATATATCTATAAACTTTCCTTGCTCTATTTAACCCAATCTCGCTATCCGAGACACCAACATTACGCTCGCCGCTAACAAAATTCAAACTACGATTCACACTGAATGACTAAGGCCAATTTCCAACAGTCCCTTCAATAATTAAGTCCCACTGTACAAGGTCTCACTAGATAACAATTACTATAATTAATTACAACCACAAACATACTGGCTTCTAACAAAAAAAAATGTCTCTTCCTACTATTCAGCTTTAATTCATACACCCTACTTCATTTAGGTATCGTCCCAGTATTGACAGAATCATTGTATTCACACTTACTACACCTGCTATTATATGTTACTATACTAGCCTATCTCAACTAGGATTAATATACTCCTACAACTTTTACATCGATTTACAAAATTGGGGAAAACATGGTACTAACCCCTCCTCTAGTCTTTCTTGTTAACCATAGCTTGCTTTGGATTATTTCTCAATCTCATCACTATATTGGGTTGTTTTCTTGCAGACCAAGAATTATTCTACTCATTTGGCAAAGCCGTAATCTATAAATTTAAATATAAATCACTATTAACATTTCAAGGCACTCAATCAAAAATTTTTAAATGATCCTATCAACTCTCAATTTAAACCATCAACAGAGAATACCAAAATTTCACCACAAAACCAACATGATTTTCAAGACACGACAACCTCAATATGATTCAGTGAAATATTTCAAAGCAACACAGGCGGATGGGCACGGCATGGCGCCCGCCTCGCGCTAAGACTTCACCAAAGACACGCGCGACAGTCGCCTAACTCGGCACTCCAAATGAAAGGCGCCGAGCACGCAGCCAACCCAGCGCAGTGGGCACGCACCTTCTCGGCGCCCACACCCCGCACACACGCGCAGGAGGCAGCACGGCACGCCACACTTCGGCACCCTACGTCCAGCACACACGCTACGCACGGGCTTGCCGATTTGGCGCCCACATCCGAGACACACACCAAGCCACTCGGCACACCAAGTCAACAATACGCAACGCACCACAGTACACACCCACACTTAAACGCAACACCTCGCCTCGGCTACTTCACCTAGGCACACTACACTTAAGCACCCCAACTCATCTCAATTAATATACTTAAGTACACAACGTATACAACACTTCAATATAACTACGACCTTCCTACATCTACACTTAGTCACTTCGGTCACTACACTTACGCTCCGTCACCTATATTCAACTCTTACGCTTTGAAACACATACGCCTCACCTCGACAAGTACAAATCGATACCTATACTTAGTCCAACACACCCTTAGTTCGACAATGGCGTCTCCGAGTTCAACACCCAACAGTAGTAAACTAACTTGTCACCACAAGGACCAAATCATTACCTAAGGACTAAACTGGCACGTACTGGCCCAACTGGACTTCACAAATTCTCAACTCAGACGTACACAGCACCCTAAAGTAGCACCCAAACTAGCCTGGTAGCCACCTGCGTTATTCTGGTATTAGCGCAGCACCTCGGCCACTACAATATCGACACCTCTGCCTTCGTCATACTCAAACCACGATTACGCTATGGTCGACATTTCCTAACGTGAAACCTACGCAGTACTTCGCCTATTTACCGACTCCAACTATTCTAGATTCGAATGCGCAAGACTTCGGCCACACCCGTTCGACTACACGCTTAGAATTGCGCCTAAGTTCGACCACACTAGTCTCGCCTATACTGACTTCGACTATGTTGATCTCGGTTAAGCCTAATTTCGACTGTACTAGTTTATAGCAACTCCACCTAAGTACATACACCACCCAACTCGGCATATACACGCCTCAACCACACCGACCCCAACACTCTTTTGGTTAGCCAATTGCACTTCAACCCTTAAGTCTCTCTGTGCGCCTAGTCTTGCTCTTATTCTTTCTCCTTAGTTCTCAGTCTATGATCAAACCTTAATAACTTGAGAAGATAAGGACCCTTCACTCTCCAATAACCACAGCAACAAGCTCTCCTCTTCTCTCCCCCTAAAGCTACCTCACCGCTTCTTCTACTCTAAGATATCTCGACAATGCTAGTTTAGACTTTCATACGTTACACTACACTTCAACTCCTGTAACACTTAAAAAAACAAAGACACCTATTATCATTCATCTCGACTACTACCTCGCTTACTCTAGGAAACCACATTTCTTCATCTCTCATCTCTCCCATTTCACTTTCGGTTGATAGCTACAGCTGGCACCATACTTCTACCTACAACGCTTTTACCTTATACCGAAACTCTATTCTCAGGGTCTCCACAGTCTCACTCCACTATTCCAACACCCTTAATCTACCGTCATGGAGCTACACTATATCAATTACTTACAGTACTAATGTCCATCTCTTACTTCATCCTATGTTCAAGCTACAGATAATGCCCTCCCCATCTCCACATCTTATTCTTCTAAGACACCTAATTATCTATACATTAAGAGTCAAACAAGCTTACACTCACCACTCAATTATTCAAGTTGAAATTAATACATTTACAAAATTTTATAATAACCACGAGTTATTGTCGCCTCTTTCATTGGGGATGAGTATTTGGGGTGATCAGTCCCTCCTACTCACTCAACCAATTACTTAAGGTCACAAAACTACGTCTTTCAAAATTACACATACCTCAATGTCACATACAACTACAAACAATACTACATCCATCAGTCATATAATCTAATTACACCTATCTCAATGTGACCATTCACAGTTGCAAATAACCAAACAAAATCTACAACAAAGTCTCTGTCAAAGATCGACAAGGGACTCTGAAACTCTACGCCTGGACAACTTGGCCGGACAGACCGAACTGCTCTGATACCACTAATGTAACACCCCCTTATATTCTACTAATTAATTAATTAAAATCAGAGTTTTCAAGAACCTCACTCTCAAGGGAGCATTACATTTCATTTTAAGAAACCAAACCAAACTATCAAGTTTATACACAGCGGAAATAAAACACGTTTTATTTAAAAATCAATATGTTACAATTCAACAACTGCAAACAAAACAACAACAACTACTATCCTACTCGCCCCCCAAAGGTCACACTACCAGAGCGGACGCCTCAACTCAACGTAAGAAGGAAGAACCTTCGCTAGCTATCACCGCAGTTGCGGACATGAGAAGCAACACAAAAGCAAGAGGGTGAGTCTCTAAACACATATAATGAGGTTTATGATAAATGTAATGATACAACTCACTCATCAACTCACACAAAGCAAGTTAGCTCAAGAGCTATGACACCTCGGGCCATAACACAAAATAATACTACAATCGATGCATGATTTATATGAATGATGCACTCCATACTTCCAGTGGTATATGCATGATGGATCCATTAAGACCAAAGTCTTCTCGCTATCACCTTCGGATCAAGTCCTTAGGACCAAGTCCTCTCGCTATCACCTTAGGACCAAGTCCAAGACCAAAGTCTTCACTATCACCTTATGCTTATGATTTATGCGACGCCATGAACAATGCATAACACACAACATATACATTATTCAATTAAATCATAACACCATTATAGTAACTCACCAATTAGACCGCAGCCTTTTATTCATAAATATCAGGTCATAGACCCATCACCAAGACCGCAGCCTCTACACAAAAATTATCAGGTCATAGACCCATCACCAAGACCGCAGCCTCTTCGTTCATAAATAGGACCTTACGTCGCCTAGGACTAAAACGTCACTTAGGGACTAAACTGGACTACACCAACTCGACTCCTTAAACAAAGTTGACACTAAATGTCACCCACAGTGGCGCCTGACAGCAACCACACTATTCTGCGTCAAAATAATCACCTCGGCAGGCTCACAGGGTACCTCGGCACCTGCACTTAAGCACGCTATACTAACGTCATAACGCTATCTCATCTTGCCACCTCACCAATACTCACCTCAGTAGCCCCATACTTGGGTATCCCACTCTTAACCGCATCACCTCGTCACTCTACACTTAGGCACCTCTCACCCCTAAGCTTATGTTTCATTCTCGGCACTCTAACACCTCGGTCATTTCACACCTAACCACACAACTACACCCTTATACTCCTACTTACGCTCCTTCGACTCATGTATATATCGACCCACACCTCTCTCTCGACACTTACATACTTTGACACTCACCTCTCTCTCGACATATACATACTTCGACACACACACATCTCTTCGACAATTCCCTACTTCGACACACACACATCTCTCGACAATTACATACATTGACACTCATCTCTCTCTCGACATATACATACTTCAACGCACACACATCTCTCGACACTTACATTCTTCGACACTCACCTCTCTCTCGACATATACATACTTCAACAAACACACACCTCTCGACACTTACATTCTTCATAGATTAGCCTACTCAGGCGACTACACCTCGGTTCCTCTACGCTCTCATGCGCCTAACCTTCCTCTTCCTTCCTTTAGGTACTTCTCCCTAAGATTAAACTTAAAAACGCTCTTTACTCCCACAATACTCACTGGGACTGAGAGTATCCTCAGTTCCCATTTTCCTCCCCTTGGTTTCTCACCCAACCAACTCACCAACAAACCATCACAATCTTCACCGAAGTGAAGTAAACACAACTAAAACATTCATTAAACACAAAACGCAACTCAGGAAACAACTCTAAGTCCATTCACACACAACACTCATCATATACTCAAAATTATAAGTGAAAGAGAGCCCCCTTACCTCAACTAGTTGCGTAAGATCACTCTCGACACTTCAACACAATGATCACTCACGCAAAATGCCTCTTCTTCCACAATTCCAAATCTTCCACGCCCAGTTCTCCTCCTTCTCTCTAGAAGCACTATTCCACCTACCCTTTTCCTCTCTTACTTTCCCTTTACCTTTCTTGATATTTTGGTTTGGAGTGAATATCTCATCCCACGCTCACTCTCTTTAAGCCATGCGTATGGGCTTTCAAGGAAACATCAGGCCTCTTAATCACTCATGGGCCTCTAATCTCACCTTTCTCTATTTACTTAAACGCCTCCTAATAAAATACACACTCTACATTGATCACTTAGCTTAATTAATAATGTTGTAAACCTTAAGTAACCCAAATAAATAACTAAATGAATTACTTTGGGGTGTTACAACTCTCCCCCACTTAGAACATTTCGTCCTCGAAATCTCATCAATTTCATGAACACTAAAGTTACACATGACTACCCTGTTACCATATAGATACTATTCGACATCTCATACTCTTAATAACAATTACTTTCACTTTGCTTGATCTCTCCCAAACTATTTCCAAAGAGGCATGCTTTATCGATTTGCATGAACTTCAAACTCTAAGTGCCAATCCTTATCTTTACATCTCCCCACTATTAACCCCCAAATTAAAGACACACAAACCAAAGACACCCCTCAATTAATCAAGTTGTAAGGAATATCATTAATAAACATGTACCTCTTCTCTCATAAACCACCTCTATTTGCCCTCATCCATAATCCATCGTACACTAAGTAACCGACCACACGCCCTACACTCTTACTCCTAAATAGTTATTCAATCCTGTAGGTTATCAAGATCCTGTTCGACTACTCAAACACCATCTATCCGATATAGGGATACTATACTCTCAACGACGATTTACTATTAGCTTACCCATTTAAGTTCCAATCTCTGGTACTTACTTCCGAACTCAACATCCTAACCTTACTATCACTTGAGCATGCAACCACATAACAATTACTTATTAACTCAAGTTTAATTCCGACATAAACTCAGAAAGTGATGAAAGCTAATTCATTTAATTTTTGACAGATCACTTCTCGCCACTTTAACCACCAAACTTAAACTCATATATCTATAAACTTTCCTTGCTCTATTTAAACCAATCTCGCTATCTGAGACACCAACATTACGTTCTGCCGCTAACAAAATTCAGCTTACGCATTCACACTGAATGACTAAGGCCAATTTCCAGGCGCTCTAGAAGCCGTTCGTGGGACCCCTACGACGAATTGAATGAATATCGGAACGGTGAAATCAGAGATGTTTCACGCCGACCGAGAAGACATCACTCCATCAGAAACAGAGGCCGTTCGTCCCATGGGCCCCCTATGTATGGGCACCCTGCCGGCGGTGGATTCTATGGAATGCCGACCGGCGAGGCATATCTCGCAATGCAGACGTTCGCCCAATGACTTCTCGACCGGCGACCAAGGCCCTTTCACTAGGGAGATTAGACGCTATCGTATCCCCAGGGACCTTAGAAAGCCGCCTAACCTTAACAAGTTTGACGGGCGAGGTGATCCTGACAAACATATCAGGTACTTCAACAATTACTGTAGCTACAGAGAGTTAGATTCCATCATGAAGTCTAGCCTACTGCTCCCACAAATACTTGACGGACGAGCTCTAGAATGGTGGGGTCGTTACGACCAAACACCATTTCCTCTTGGGAAGCGGTCGAGAATCTTTTTGGCAAATTACACCGCCAACCTGCGCCAATATCGCCATGAGGAGCACTCGGATACTATCACCCGGGGGGACAATGAATCATTAAGACGGTACATAGAGCGTTTCAACAATGAGGCCGATCAAGTGCACGACCTAACCGACAAGGATAAGTTGAAATACCTCAAGAGAGGAATCCGGCCGGACCACAGATTTGTTGAAGAGTTCACCTTGAACCATATCGACGATCTCAAAGACGTTCCTCCGTAGAGCCAACGCCCATATGCATTATGAGGAAACCTCGCCGCCGAGAAAGGCCGCCCGCGTGCGGCCGAGAGAAGATGACAGCAAGCGGGCCAGAAATCAAGACAACCGGGACAACAAGCCGGAGTACCGGCCCAAGAAGTATGAGCATCGGACGAGGCTCAATGCTCCCATAGCCCAAATATTTTCTGAGTGTCGAACAATGAATTTGTCGATGTGAAGAGGCCCGATCCACTGGTACTCAAGAAGGCGCGACGGGCTACCAAAAATATTGCTTGCACCATAAAAGCAAGGACACGACACCAATGATCGCATGGCCTAAAAGATGACATCGAGGATCTCATCCAAAAGGGAAGTCAAGCAAGATGTCCGAGCCGAGGGTGCTGGACGACACCAAGAGAAAACCGAGGGAAGAAGCCCCAATCAAAGGGAAAAGAAATTACTGCAAAGACCATAGAGGCAATAGCGGACAAAGACACCTCCGAAGAGGACGTCCGGATGTCTAACGGCCGGAGAGGCCATGGTGATCCAAGGAGGAAACCCCTTAGAAAAGGGATTCAAGTAAGCTATAAAAAGAAAATGGAACGAAGTTTATGATGGTTGGGTCTACATCGGCGAACGTCCGGTTTCAAAAGCCGCCATTTCCTTTGGAGATGAAGATTTCTTGCCGGACGGAAGGGCCAATAGCTATGCCCCGCTGGTAATCGTAGGCGCCATGGCCAATACCGGCACGCCGACTCGGTCGACTCGAGGAGTTCGGCCGACATCATATTTCAAGAGCCGATCGACAAGCTCAATGTCGACCGAGTGAGATCATTCCACGCATCGATCCAACACCCTAACAGGTTCAACGAAGCGATCCACTTACCCATTGGGAACGATAGATCTTTTGGTCACTTTTGGCGATGACTCGTGAACGAGCACCAAGTACCGGACGGTGAAGGCAACATTCCTAGTCCTACCCATCAAATCCTCGCTATCGGTGTATATGGCGCATCCGACCCTAGGGAAGTTGGGGGCAGAGCCTCCACATCCACCAAGATGAAATTTTACAAAGAAGGACGATCAAGTGGTGACCTTATTAGCCGACCTAGATGCGGCCAAGAAAAGCCATTATTTGTATCAAGACATCCGCAACGAGCAAGATAGAGATATCGACCCACGAGCAACTGGAGAAGAGGCACCAAGTTAACCTTGGCGACTTGGACGCCCCAGTGATGACCTCGATAGCGACCTGCAGGACGACGATGATGAATTAGCCCGCGAGCTAAAGAATAGATCAAGAGGCCCGAGCCACATGGAGAGCTAGTTGACGCCCAACTAGGGGACGACCTGCAGAAGACGGCCAAGCTTGGACGCGCCTACCCGAAAGCGGTCGAGCAGATCTCACGGCTCGCCTTAAGGAGTATGCGGACTTGTTTGCATGGCAAGCATCCGACATGCCCGCATCCCAACAGAGGTTGCATGTCATCACCGCATGATGAATGAAAATGTCGACCCAGTAGCCCAAAGAAGGCGAACCCAAAATCAAGAGAAGTCCCGAGCAGCAGCTCAGGTGGTTGACGACCTAGTCAAGGCCGATTTCATTGAAGAAATAGAATACACAACCCGGGCATCAAACGTGGTGCCGGGTCAAGAAGAAAAAGCGGCAAGTGGCGATGTAAAGCGCCGACTACACAGATCTGAACAAGGCATGCCCGGCGGATGCCTTCCCGCCCAGTATTGATAAATTGGTCGTCGACGGGGCATCGGGCTATAAATTGCCGCTGCTCTCGGATGCCTATTCTCGTACAATCGACATGATGTACCCGCCCGATCGCCACAAAACTGCCTTCATGACCGATCGTGGCAATTTCCAGTACAAGGTTATGCCGTTCGGCCTGAAGAACGCTGGGGCGACATACCAGCGGATGATGAACAAGATGTTCAAGGAGCAGATCGGTCGAGTAGCTGAAGTTTACCTTGATGATATGATCATTAAGAGCAGGAACGGCCCAGATCATGCGGCCGACCTAAGAGAAGTCTTTAAAGAATCAAGGAAAAATTCTCTTAGGCTCAACCCAGAAAAGTGCACCTTTGGAGTTAGGGCCGGCAAGTTCTTGGGGTTTCATCTGACCGAAAGGGGGATAGAGGCTAACCCAGATAAATGCAGGGCGGTCGCCGATATGAGGCCGCCCACCACAAAAAAGGAAATCCAACGGTTGAATGGTATGGTCGCTGCCCTTTCAAGATTCATACCTAAATCTGCATGCAAGTCGCTCCCCCTATTCAAACTTTTGAAGAAGGAAGTAGAGTTCGAATGGGATCACCAAAGCTGCCAACGGGCACTAGAACAATTGAAGGAGGCTTTGACCAATCCACCCATCATGACAAAGCCAGAGCCGGGGGAAATTCTATATTTGTACTTAGCCATAACTGAAGAGGTATTGAGTGCCGTCCTGGTTAGAGAAAACGACTCAAGGCAAAATCCGGTCTATTTCATCAGCAAGGTGTTGCAAGGACCGGAACTGAGATACCAGAGGATCGAGAAGCTAGCACTTGCACTACTAGTGGCCGCCCGACGTTTGAGACCATATTTCGTGGCTCACCAGGTCGTGGTAAGGACGGACCAACCCATAAGACAGATCCTCCATCGGCCAGACCTGGCAGGACGAATGATCAAATGGGCGGTAGAACTTAGTGAATTCGGCGTCAAGTTCGAGTCCAGATCGGCCGCCAAGGCCCAAGTGTTGGCCGACTTCATTGCAGAAATGACCCCAACACAAAACGGCCGGCCGGACGCGATGTGGACATTGCATGTGGACGGCTCCTCCAACAGCAAAGGCAGTGGGGCGGGCCTTATATTAGAGAATTCAGAAGGACTTGCGGTAGAAGTGTCCCTGACATTCGCATTCCACACATCCAATAACCAAGCTGAGTACGAGGCATGCATAGCCGGGCTGCAGCTTGCAAAAGAGTTCAACGTCGACCGCAGAGCTACACTCGTATTCCCATCGGTCGCCTCCCGCATCCAATAGTTATACGACGCTAAAGACGAAGTGTAGCTCCTCCGACAATTCGACCGGGCCGAGGTCAAACACGTGCCGAGGACAAAAAATGTCCGGGCCGACTGTAACGCCCTAAAATAATTTAATTATTTATTTAATTAAGTTATTTGAGGGAATACAAAATTTAATTAAATTGAATAATAATGTTGGAATTCTTTTATTTCGCAGGTGCCCGATTAAATAAAGAAGGGGGTGCAATTAGGGCCCAAGTCACTAGTTGACCCAAGCCCATTTTTAAAACCCCAAAACCCTATGTGGAGCGTCCCATTCAACCAAAGAAAGAAAGGGAACCGAAGCTGTGAGTGAGAAGGGCGCTGCGCGACGTGAAAGTGGAGGAGAAGGAGAGCTTCTTCTCAAACTCGTCTCTAGTTGTAGCGTTCGGTTCTAGAAGGAGGGGAGAAGAAGCTTGCTTCGTGGTGTTTTCCTTGGAGGTGATTTCTTCTTCTCAAGCTTCAAGGTAACGTTGAATCTGTTTCCTTCCTCCATTCTCTTCCTTATATTTCCAAGTGTATGATTCCAATTTCCCCTTTGCTGTTTCTGCTCCTCCGTACGTTCAAGAACAGAGAGAATCCACGGTGTTGAAGGAGAGAAAGGAGAAGAGTGCGTGTGGTGGTTCAGTTGCTGGTGATTTCGAGTTCTTCAATCCTTCAAGGTATGGGGGCTCTTTCTATACCTATAATAATCATTAGGATTTGTATTGTATGTAGGCTAGGTGTAGGGAGTGTTTGAATGACTGATTATGTTGTGTTTTGAGTCTAATTGGAATGCCATGGTTGCTGTTAATTTGAAAGGGGTGTGTTGTTGAATAGGCATGTAGAATGTTTGTGAAATTTCCTCACTGATGTTGTATGTGGATATGTGGTGATTGTGAAATTATTGATGAAATGCACACTGATTGTTGTTTGAATGATGTAGATTAAGTGTCAAAAACATTGCGTAAATGGGTGTTGTTGAAGTGTTAAGGGATTGTGCAAGTAGGAGGAGTTGGCTACGGCTTCAGGCGCCAATTGCCTAGCAACTGCGCCCAAGACAAAGGTGTGTGTGTGGCTGGTGCATGTGTGCTGGAGCAGGGCGCCAAAATTGGCTGCCCTGCGTGTGGAAATTGCGAGTGAACCAAGGGAGGGGGAGCCAAATGGCATGCCCGTGTTCCAGGTGTGCGCAGTGTTTAGCACAGCGCCAACCGAGCGCCAAGTGCAGGTCTTTGTGTGTGTGTGCAGGGCACAGGGCGCCAAATGGGCAGCCCTGGTGCGCCTGTGTCTCAGTTCCGTGTGTGTGTGTCTGAGCAGGGCGCCAAAATGTGGCTGCCCTGCGTGTCCGTGTGCGCCAGTTGTGCAAGGCGTGGGTGTGTGCGTGTGTGTCTTGGGTGCAGGCGCCAAATGTGGCAGCCTAGTGCGCCCGGTTGAGCTGGTTGTGTACGTGGGTGTGTTAGTGTGTCACGGTGGGGCGCCAAAGTGGCTGCCCCGTGGCGCCAAGTGGCGCCTAGCGTGGTTTCTAGGTGTCTTGTGGTCCCTAGGGTGTTAGTTGGTCCAACATTCGTGTTGTGAAGTGATGGTGAGCTAAAGTATTAATGAAGAGTACAAATTAAATTGTAACTAAGCGGAGTGTGAAAGCGGTGTGGGACTTCGGTCCACAAAGTGATGAGACGCCCTCAAGGCTAATTTGTTGATGAGATGGAGATGAGTTAATAACTGAAAATGGTGAGTATAATAAGTTGTGGCAATATGTGTGTTTGTGGTGCATTGACATAGAGCCTCATGATGCATATGCATAAAGCGATGTGTAGGCTTCTACCCAAAGCGACGCTGGGACTCCTGGTCCCAGCGATGAGTGCCCTCAAGGCAAATTGTGGTGACGATAGGATCCTCATGCATGTTGCATTACATGCATAAACACATACATATGTTATTGATGTTTCTTTGATGGTTATACTTTTGTGAATGCGCTATAAATATGATGATGTGTGCTGATAACGTGTTGTGTGGTTGTGGATTAGATGTTCTGCTGCCTGGCCAATATATACTGCTTATTCTAATTATTATTATTTGTATAAAAGACTCACCCTACTGCATGTGTTGCTTCTTATGTCGGCAACTGCAGGTAATCGCGAGTGAAGGCATTCTTATGCCCTTTTGCTAGTAGTCGTGTCAGCTCTGATATGTAGCACCAGGGGGAGGGCGTAGTATTACTTTTATTGCTATTTTTATGTTTTTTTGACTATTCGTGGTGATGTATTAAGTATGATTCTAGACTAATAATTTCCGCTGTGTTGGAGGTATTTTATTTTGGTGCTGTAAACTAAAACAGGTGCTTGTGGGCCCGACCCTAAACTACGTGCTGCGTATCGTTTTAATGTTTTACAGACTTCTTATTATTTGACTATGAGATGATTGTTTTTTTATAAGCGTTGGAATGTGACATTCCCTTTAAGGATCTTATTTTTTTGAAAACTCTGATAAAATACATATAAATAATAGTTGCTTAGAAAGGGGGTGTTACACCGACATCCTGTCAAAGCTAGCCAGCACGAAGGCACCGGGCAACCATAGAAGTTTAATCCAAGAAACCTTGACTCGGCCGAGCATCTCAACTAAGCCTAGCCAACCCTTGGCCGTCCTCACCATAGAAGCAGGAGATGATTGGATCACCCCTATCCTGCGCTACATCACATTGGGTGAGGAGCCGACCGATCCAAAGAAGGCTAAGACCTTGAGATTACGGTCCACCAATTATTCTGTGATCGAAGGGAAGCTGTATAGGAGGGGACTCTCATGCCCGCTCCTCCGGTGTCTATCGTCAGGCGAAACCATGTCCTACGAGATATACATGAGGGATTATGTGGCAGCCACCAGGGCGGACGATCAATAGCGAAGAAGGCGCTCAGAGCTGGGTACTACTGGCCGACCATGGATGAGGATGCCAAGAAGCCGTGCGCGTAAATGCAAGAAATGCCAAATACATGCTGATGTCCACGCCGCTCCTCATCGAAATCGCAAAGCCTCACCTCACCATGGCCGTTCGCTTTGGTGGGGATGGATTTGCTCGGTCCTTTCCACCTAGCACCGGTCCAATTCAAGTTCCCGATCGTGGCGGTGAGACTACTTTACAAAGTGGATAGAGGCCGAGACCTCTGGCGACCATAACTTCGCAAAGTCAACAAATTCTTGGTAAGAACGCCCTAGCACGGTTTGAGTTCCCCAAAGACTGATAAATGCATAACCGCACGCTTGCGCATGAGAAAATTCAGAGGAATGTTGGCCGACTTAGGAGTGAAAGCAGGCGCTTCACTTCGGTCGAGCACCTCGCATTTAACGGGCAAGCTGAAGCGGCCAACGCAGTCATCCTGCGTGGGTTGAAGAGAAGACTTGACGAGGCAAAGGGAAATTGGGTCAAGAGCTTCACCAGTCCCTTGGGCATATAGGACAACTCCCCACTCATCGACGTGGGAGTCACCTTTCAAATTGGTCTACTAATGGACGCGGTAATTCCCATAGAAATGAATGAGCTGAATCGAGGACGCCAACCCCAACGATGATCAAGAACGAGCGGTCTTTAAGTGGAAGAATTGGACTTGGTTGAAGAGTCTGCGCAATCAAGCATCCTCGAGAGAAGCATTAGTCAAACGGTAAGGTCGCTTGCGGATATAACGCCTGCGGCGTAAAAGAGACTTTCTCGACGGGCAACCGGGTCTCGGGCGAAGCTGACGTCGGCAACAAGAATGCACGCCAAGGAAAACTAGCCCCAATCGGGAAGGCCTGCATCGTGTCATAAACAAGACCGCCGTGGGGCGTATGAATTAGAAACCATGGAAGGGGCAATCATCCCCGTGACATGGAATAGTGACAAGTTAAAGCAGATTACTATGTTTAGTACCCCATTTCGTAATCGATCGATCAATTGAATGAATAAATATCAGGCGCGCGCTCTTTTTCCACCGGGTTTTTTACGAGGCCCGTCCGTTAAATTACATCTGCTTTAAATTTCGCAACTAATGACCGGCCGCATAACGGCGACCGTATTGTCACCGGCGGCCCGTGGGTTAAGTGATAACCCACGAACGATCGTCGAGGCACGAGCGACCTACAAAGAGTGCCACCGGCGGCCCGTGGGTTAAGTGATAACCCACGAGCGATCGTGAGGCGAGGCGACCTACAAAGAGTGCCACCGAAGTGGCCCGGCGGTTAAGTGATAACCCGCTGAACGATCGTGAGCCACGAGGCGACCTACCAAGGTCAAGTAGTGATCCACCCAACGAAAATAGGGCTCGGAGCAGCCCAAAACGAGCGCTTCGTAGTAGCGCAAATGGGCCAACGATCGGCCTAAAATGAACGTGTAACGCCCCGGGCCCACTCTCATGGCCCGTGCGCTACCTCAAAGAACTTCTCTACCTCATGTAGAGTTTTTGCCTTCCGTGGGAATCGAACCTCGTACCTCTTGTACATTTCCAACGCATTCCCACTACCAATTGAGCTTTTTTATTGTAACGCCCCGGGCCCACTCTCATGGCCCGTGCGCTACCTCAAAGAACTTCTCTACCTCATGTAGAGTTTTTGCCTTCCGTGGGAATCGAACCTCGTACCTCTTGTACATTTCCAACGCATTCCCACTACCAATTGAGCTAGTAGTTCTTAAAAGTCCGGACCGATGAAGCTCTTAAAAGTCCTCATCTTTTCAGACACCCAGGAAATATCATTCACATCAATAACGGCATCCTGCCCGGCCCCTTCCTCCGTACGTTCGCCAGCGACTTCGCAGGGACCGGCAGCCTCCTCAACTGGTTCGCCGGCCCGTTCTTCCCCAACGACCGCTCTTTCTTCAACATGCATCGGCTCGGGCCCTAGAGGGTCGGCCTCCAAGTCGATCACCTCGTCATGAAGACTCCCCGCAGCTGATTGAGTAACCTCACCCATCTCCTCGTCACCCACTATGTCGATCAATTGATCGCTACCTTCGCCGATCGGCACAGTTGTTTCCGGTGGTGGCACGGTTGTTTCAGGTAGGGGCGGGGGGGGGGGACCCACGAATTCGATGACTCCATCGAGGTTGATAGCGAAACACTATCGCTCGAGCAAGAATCAGAAGAGTTTGACGAGGAAGCGCCCGCAGGTGAACGCCTCTGTTCTTCAAAGGCTTGGGAAGGTCCGGGCGACCCTCCAGAGGACACAGACTCGGCCCGCTCTGGTTCTTGCTGGGGATGCCTCCCCAATCGGACGCCTCCCCTTTCGCGAGGCGTGGAGACTAACAAGCAATAAAAAACTAAAGTAAAGAAAGAAAAGCTAAGAGGAGCGGCTTACTTGGAGAAGAATGCAGAGAATAGTGGAGCGGACGGAAAAACTTCGCTGCTTGACTTGCGTGTCGCTTACAGATTGTTCGGTCGGCAGCAGAGGCGTGAGTTCAGGTGTGGAAGACGTCTTGACCAAAAGCCCTATTTATAAGAGGCCCACTGGACGAAACGTCGCTACCGCAAGCACGCCTCACTCCCATCCGTTGTATGGGGAACACCAAAGGCACCTCGAGACACGCAAAGTCACTGCAATCATTGCGCATTAATGGCGGTGGAAGCCCAAACGCCACAAGCGGTCTGGACGTTATTCCGATAGGACCGCCTACCCACTCGAAGACAGAATACGCCACCTTGCTGGGGCATGAGTTCAAGCCTCGGCCCTACCTAAAGCGACCTGAGGCTTGGGGGCAATCGCTCCGGCGTATTAGAAGATACAAGGTGTTCCCGGGTGTATCGGCAAATCGAGAACCGCCAACGACAAATTGGACTGCGGCCCACCCCAACTCGACGGCCCAAACACGCCGCTGCTTGGGCGCACTTCGCCCGGCCCGAAAATCTCGCTAACTGGCCGGACCTCGCGGTATATATACGCCATTCGCATATGGCATCGTGCACGCTCTCTAACCTTGTGCTATCTCGCGGAGCGACCTCTCACTAGATCGTCGGAGTGTCTTTGCAGTACCACCCGAGGTGCTCAACGCGCGAAGCCGGGACCGGTCCTTTCACTCCCCTCAACGATCGCCCATTCAACGGCGTAGCAACTACTTCAACACTTCATTGGTCAAGGCACGATCAATTGGCGACCACGCGATGGGAGGCCCGAGCGCTATCCTACCTCTTTCATGGCTCCACGCGATCGGCCCGACGCGGGCCACTTCTCGACTCAATCCCTCCGGCGACCGCAGCAATAGACCGAGGGCGTGGCCGCCACGATCCACGAGTCTCAAGGACTACCACGACAAGAGACTTCAGCACAACGGCCGCGGACCTATCCTCCAACAGTTCAACCGGCCGCTCTCGGAGACTTGCCGCGAGCTGGTTGAAGCGGGCATTCAGGAACCTCTACCAGATCATGTCACTCAAGCCGTTTTGCAGCTCTTGCAAAACAAAAATCAAGTGATCGCAGACCGAGAGACGCCATCTCTCGATCTGAGAGAGTTCGATTCCCGGCCGCCCGCGGCGAAGACGGAGAACCTTCGCTGCGTCGCCGACCGCGCGCGAACCGCTCCCTCCTCGGCGAGGAGCATTTCGCGCAGAGAGCACTACTCATCGCTTCTCCCAAGAAGAAGCGGCAGGCACACAGACGCTTCTCTGCGAGGAACGAGCGTAGACGCGCGCTCGATGTCCTATGATTATGAAGATTCTAGCTACCGCCCCGACACGGCCGCCACCGACCCAGTACTCCTCCAACGAGTCGTCCGGTCACGCTCGGTCGAGAAGCGGATCTTGGGATTCTCGTGAAGAGCCGGAAGATTATAGAAATGGAAGAATTAGGGGCGCTTCATCGGGCCTAGAGAGGCCAAAGCGGCGACCCAGAGGCTTCCTCGCCTTCCACCAACCGCCCATCCGAGGATTCTATGGAATGCCGGGAACGAGGCGTGCCTCGCAATGCAACCCCTTTGGGTCGAACGGCATTCGACGAACACGCCCGCTCTCCGTGAGATCGGGCGTTACAAAATTCCGAGAGACCTCCGCAAGCCGCCCAATCTCAACAAGTTTGACGGCCAGAGGGGATCCTCGACAAGCATCTCCGTTATTTCAACAATTACTTTTCTTGCTATAGGAATTGGGACCGACCATGAAATGCGTGCTTTTTCCCGCTGCGACGGCCGAGCATTGGAATGGTGGGAGTCTCTGCGACCAAATTCCATCTCCTCGTGGGACGACACTGGTCGAGAATATTCTTGTCTCACTACACCGCAAACCGCGCCAATATCGGTATGAAGAATACTTGGACTCGTTGTTCAAGGAGATAATGAGACCGAGGCGAGATATCGACCGGTTTAACACCGAGGTCGAGTCCGCTCGTGACTTGTCGACAAGGACAAGCTAAAATATCTGGCGTGGTATTCGACCGGACCACCGGCTCGTAGAAGAATTCACTCTTAACCATTACCAAGATCTCGGCTACTTCTTAACGAGGGCTAACGTCCACATGGCATATGAAGAGACCTTGGCGAAAGAAGAGGCCGTCAGTCTGTACGACCTAAAGAGGAAAGCAGTAGGCCGGCCAAAGGACATGAAGGTCGCCGCGACAATCGGCCTGACTTTCGAGATAAAAAGTTTGATCATCGCACTCGACTCAACACCTCTATTGCGCAGATCTACAAATGAGTGTCGAATAATGAGTTTGTGGGAGTTAAGCGGCCCGAACCACTGCGTGCTCAAGAAGGGGCACGACCGACTAAAAGATACCGCCGCTACCACAAGAGTAAGTGGGCACGATACGAACGATCAGTATGGCCTCAAAGATGACATTGAAGAGCTTATTCGTAAAGGCAAGTTGGGAAAGTATGTGAGGTCGGAGGAAGGCGACCGACCTCAAGAGAAACAGAAACAAGCCGATCCGCACAGAGGAAAGGGGCCTCCGCCATAGAGAGCACCCAAAACAAGGATCGATCCAAGATCGTGACACTTGGCGATCCAAAGGCCGTAATGTTGCGATGGTTATTCATGGTGGAAACCCCACGATCGCAGGAATCTAACAAAGCCACCAAGAGAAAGTGGGACGAGTTGTTAATGGTCGCATCCACTTCAAAGACCACCACCGGTCTCGAGCGGACCCCCATCTCGCTCGGTGACGACGACTATACGACGGCAAGCCTAATAGTTATGTTCCATTGGTAATCGTGAGTCGCCATGGCAAACACAGAGTGCAGAGAATCACGGTCGATCAAGGTAGCTCGGCCGATATCATGTTTGAAGACTTGATTGACAAAATAAAGGTTGATTGGAGCGAGATAATTCCCCAGGCCGAGCCTACTCCTCTAACAGGTTTCAATGGGGCGACCACCTACCCGTTGGGAACGATCGAGTCGCTAGTCACGCTTGGTGACGACGACCGAGGATAGTACTGCATGCAGGATGGTCAGGACGACGTTCCTTGTACTCCCCCTCAAATCCCGCTATCAATGTATTATTGGTAGGCCGACTTTGGGTAAGCTAGAGGTCGTTACATCGACGGTGCATCCGAAAATGAAATTCTACAAAGAAAGACGCACTGTGGTTACCCCCGCGCGCCGACCTAGAATCGCCAAGAAGAAGCCACGCCTATACCAAGAAATATGTGACGAGGTAGATCGTGGCCCAAACGCTCGAGCACTAGTGAAGGCCATCAAGTCAATGTCGATGATTGGGCGCTCGATCCGATCGGACCCCGCAGGACAATGATGATGATTTGGCTCGAGAACCGAAAAACAGCCGAGAAGACTGCAGCCCCATGGAGAGTTGGTAGACTTTCAACCGGGTGACGACCCATCCAAAGCGATAAAGCTTCGGTAGCGACCTACCAGAGCAAGTGAAGCAAGATCTTGTGCGGTGCTTGAGAGACTATCGCCGACTGCTTAGCATGGCGAGCATCGGACATGCCCGCATTCCTATCGAAGTGGCTCGCCATCAACTTTCGATCGATGAAGGGAATTGGCCGGTCGCTCGGAGAAGACGCATCTCGAACGAGGAAAAATCTCAAGCATTGCAAAGGCCGTTGAGGACCTCATAAAGGCCAATTTCATAGAAGAGATCAAATACACGACACGGCTATCCAATGTCGCGTCCGGTTAAGAAAGAAGAATGGAAAATGGAGGATGTGTGTGGACTATACCGATCTAAATAAGGCATGCCCGAAGGATGCCTTCCCCGTGCCTAACATTGACAAGCTGGTCGATGGGGCTTCGGGCTACAAACTTCTGTCCTTTTTGGACGCTTACTCAGGGTACAATCAGATCACGATGTATCCCCGATCGACACAAGACAAAGATTCATGACTGATCGGGGAAATTTTCAGTACAAGGTGATGCCTTTTCGATCTCGAAGAACGCTTCAGGCGACCTACCAAATGGATGATGAACAAGATTTTTAAAAGACAGATCGGTCGAATCTCAGAGGTGTACTTGTGTCATACCCCAATTTTGTCCTGCTTTAGGTCAAACCCTAATTTTCCCAAAAATAAATAAGTAGAAGAACAAAGAGCATCATGTATTGCATTTAGGTTTTTAAAAGTCATTTCCAAGTTTCTAAAATCATTTTCGGAGTTGGAATACACTTTTGGAGCAAATTAGAGTTTTTAGGTCAAAGTGGTATTTTGGTCATTTTGCAAAAGGGTAATTTCTCGGGAAAAGCCATGGAACATGCATTTTTGAGTCCTAAAAGTCATCTCATTGTTTTTAAGATGATGTTTGGAGTTGGAAGACATGTTTTATGCAGAGTTGAGTTTTGGGGCAAAATTACGGTTTTTGACCAAAAAGGGCATTTTGGTCATTTCACTAAGACCAATAATTTCTCAGTAAAAACCACTATGCATCTCTTGGGGAATTTATTTGGGTCTAAAAGGGTGGAGGTTGTGCATTTTTGTGCACCATTGAAATATTTTTGGCATGGAATTCAAGTTTTGAACAAAAGGGCAAAATGGTCATTTCCTTTGAGGTGGGGTCAACAAAATCAATTTTGGGATTGGTGAGGTCATGGAATTCAGAGCCCAATCATGGAATCATAGGATAGGGCCCAAAATGGCATGAATAAGAAAGAAAGATCTAGAAGGGAATATTCTACATTTTGAATGATGAAAGGATAAGGATTAGTACAAAAATGACAACTTGCAAGTTTTCCACTCATTCTCTCACTTGTGTGCTGCGAATTTCCTCTCATTTCCAGCCCATATTTTGTGCTTTTTCATGCCCATGATCCTTGTGAAATGATCCTTAGCCATTGATTAAAATTTTTGATCAAATCCTAGGCCATAACTCAATGTAAAAAGACCTAAATGCCCCCAACAATTTTTGCTCTCCAAGACCACTCCAAAAACGTGTACAACCAGCTGATTTGTGCTTCTTGAGTGTCCCTAATCCTTGTGCATTGCAATCTTGACCCTCCATTTAAATTCTATCTCAAATCCTAGTGGTTTACAAAAGCACATTGTCACAAATGCCCTTAAAATTGGTCCTCATATAAAAGCCCAAAATTAGAGACTCACTCACACACACTCTCATTTTCTCAAAACCTAGCAAACAATTCTCTCCTCTCTTCTCTAGCATCAGGCCGTAACCTCCCTCTCCCTCCCCTTCCTTCATTTTTGATTTCTTCTTCATTTCTCACCATCAAACCTTCAATACACTTCATCCTAACAATAAACCACCTTCAAAACTTCCCTAATCCTTCAAGATCCATCAAAATCCACCCAAGAGGAGGCACTTTGCGTGAGATTCAAAAGGATATAGGGGCTGTTCTTCAAGTTACTTTGCTTCATTTTGCTTCTTGCTCCTTTTTCTAGCTAGTTCTTGAGGTAAGTTTTTCATCCTTTGCATTTTCTTTAACTCTCATGATGTAAATCCTTCTTCTACCCCTCTTTTCCTTCTCAAAGGCTTAGAGGACTTGTTTCCAACACTATGACAAGGACATTGGGAGCCTTGGGTGTTGGCAATGAGTCCTTGGCCTAGAGAGGGATTTTCTTGTGTTTTCACCATATTATGTGCATTTCATACTCATTTTTCCATGTCTTCCTTGCATATTTCATTTTGTTGGCACCATTTTTCAAATTAAAAATTCATTTCTCATACATAGAGGTTTCGGCCTAAAGCAAAAAATTAGGGTTAATATGTGTTCTTGATCATTTCATGGTTTGAAGTTGGAAGATGGCTTGATTTTGAATATGTGTGGTTTAGGGTTTTGGTTTCAAAAATTAGGGGTTTATGTTTCCTTTTGTTTTTCTTAATGTTTAGTGTGAACAAAATATATGAGTTGCTTGATTGTTGTTTAGTGGTATAGCATGACAATTTAGGGTTTTATCTTGTGTATGGTTCTATGTGTTGATTATGCAATTAGTATGAAATAAATTGGTGTTTAGGATATAGCATGGTTTCGGCCTTGAGGGCCATTTTTGTGCAATATTTTGTGCTTAAAATGTGTGTTTTATCTTGTGTAGATAAGTATAATTGTGTTAATGTGTTTTTAACCTTTCACCACTCATTTACTTTTTACCCTACCACTTCACTAACTTTTTACCAAAAAAAGTATAAAACATTTTACCACCTACTTACTCTTTACTTTACTACCTCATTA
This sequence comes from Oxytropis ochrocephala, assembly GCA_020916435.1. Taxonomy (NCBI): domain Eukaryota; kingdom Viridiplantae; phylum Streptophyta; class Magnoliopsida; order Fabales; family Fabaceae; genus Oxytropis; species Oxytropis ochrocephala. Next base: position 87,449,580 of record CM037089.1, on the reverse strand, counting down.
ACTTTTTACTTTTTATATTCTTACTTTACCATCTCATTAAATAATTACCATTTACCTCATGCATCTTTTTACTTTACCATTCATTAACTTTTTACTAAAAGTTTTTACTACTTATCAATTTGCAAAAATACCCAAAACATTTTTACACTTTGCATTTCATCACTTGTGTGATACATACTTGTGTTTGCACATTAATACTTGCATGCTTTCATATGCTCACACGCTCATGCATTCTCATATGCTTATGCCTATTGCATTCTCTTACTCTCTTACATGATCATACATTCATTAATATTATATCATCCATTCATAAATAAAATGTTCATGCATCTTTGTATATGCTCATTCTTGCATTCATTCTCAAATGTTCATACATTCCCATATGCTTATGCCTATTGCATTCATTAACCTTATGTTACACATTCATTCTTACATGTTATGCCTCTTGCATTCATGCTTACATGTTCATGCATTTATTTATACCATGTCTTGCATTCATTCTCACATGTTCATGCATTCATTTATACTATGTCGTGCATTCATTGATGCTCATTCATTCATTGTATGCTCATGCACAGCTTACCTCGTGTGCATTCATGTCTACATGTTCATTCATCCAAACTAGGAATATCCTATGCCTATGATCAATTGCATTCTATTGTCTATGATGCCATTTAAATGTCTTGATTTAATTGTGTGCCCTTTCATCCCCTTGTATGACCTCCTAATGAAGACGTAAGCCTACATGCATGTTGTAGCACAGAGTAATTAGGGTAAATACACCTCTTTCTCACACACACGCACACAATTGTCTTGAGAAATTTGCCTTGCATCTTTGACAATTGAATCCTTTGATTATATTGGCATGTTTAATCTTGGTTGGTGAATAACATGTCCATGATTGCTTGATTGTGGAAGTATGAGTCTTATTCATTCATTTGCACTTGGTTATGGATTTAGAATTGATTGAAATGTTCTACTTGTTTTCGTAAATCTTTTCCAAACCAAATTCTTTTCTAAAATAAATTTTCAAAGCAAAATCAAATGTTTTTCCAATAAAACCCCTTTTCCTAAAAAGCTCATAAGGAGGCAAATCGGACGTGCATTTACGATGTTGTCTAGCGTCCCCGAGACCAGAGTCAGATGCGACTCAAACGTCTTAGGATACTTATGAGAAATAAAACAAATAATTGATAATTTCAAACCCTTTTTCCTAAATGAGCAAGGTATCGATTCGATGTACTTCCGATATTGGTTAGCGCCTTAGGGTTAGCGAGTGCATGCGATTAAATGCGAGCCTAAGATACTTGCTCAATAAAAGCAATCAACCTTGCAACAAACCCTTTTCCTAAAAAAATCAAAAAGATCATTTTTTCAAAAGTAGCGGGCACGTCGTGCTGCATGCAGCGGGGTTGTCTTTGTTCTAGGTCTATTGGACTGCATCTAGGACCGAAAACCCTACAATAAAAACACACAACACACTTCTTTCCTAAAAATTCACAAAAGCCGTCTTGGACGCAAAAAGCCACTTTCAAAAATCATCAAAAGCCGTCTTGGACGCACAAAACGAGAACTACGTAGCTTTGATCCTCATCTCGGTGAGGGTACGTAGGAGCGGGTTCTGTCCCACAAGCACGCTTTCAAAAAAATCCTTGTTTTGTTCCGCTTTTCAAGGATATCAAAAATATTCTTTTTCTCGTTTCCAATAAAATATTTTCTCAAAGAAAAGAAAAGAAAAGAAGTAGAACAATTGTTTCAAATCAAACATTTCAAAACCACACATCAAATTAAAGGTTCCTTTTGGTAGAAAGGAGGTGCGGGTGCTTATACCTTCCCCGTACCTAACCGAATTCCCGAACCTACATCTCTTGTTTTCAAAAGACCACCCGCCTTGTATAAAAAGACGTTTTTTCAATGTTTTCGCCTCAAAACTAAAATATTGGTGGCGGCTTCATAAACCTTCCCACGTTGTACATCGAGAAATCCAAACCGGATTTTTCGGTGCAACAACTTCTGATGACATGATCATTAAAAGCGTGACCGACCCGCATCATGTGAGCGATCTCGAGAGAAATATTTGAAGAAGCTAGGAAGAACTCACTTAGACTAAATCCCGAGAGTGTACCTTTGGGGTGGCCTAATGCAGATTCTCGGGTTTCCACCGACCGAAAGAGGATGAAAGCAAACCCCGAAAAGTGTAGAGCGGTCGCGCCGATATGAGGCCGCCCACATCGAAAAAAAGAAATACAACAATGCAAATGGCATGGTGGCCGCTCTATCCAGTTTCATCCCCAAAGCGGCTGCAAGTCGCTTTCCATCGCTTTAGGCTCAAGAAAGAGGTGGACTTTGAGTGGACCGAACAATGCCAGCGAGCATTGGATGAATTAAAGCAAGCTTTGGTTAGCCCGCCGATTATGACTAAGCCGCTGCCGGGCGAGACCTTGTATTTATACTTGGCCATAACAGAAGAGGTGCTAAGTGCAGTATTAGTCAGAGAAAACGATCTGAAACAGAATCCAGTCTATTTCATAAGTAAAGTACTCCAAGGGCCCGGACTGAGATACCAGAAGATAGAGAAGTTTGCCCTTGCACTCCTAATAGCTGCTAGAAGGTTGAGACCCTACTTTGTGGCCCACCAGGTCGTGGTAAGGACCGACCAGCCTTTCAGGCAAGTCCTACATCGGCCAGACCTGGCGGGACGGATGATAAAGTGGGCGGTGGAGCTCAGTTAGTTTGGCATCAAGTTCGAATCGGATCGGCCGCAAAAGCGCAGTGTTGGCCGACTTTTAGCGTAAAATGACTCCTACTCCGTAAGATCAAGTCGGAACGACCGGATCTTGCACGAGATGGGTCGCCTAATAGCAAAGGAAGTGGAGCCGGCCTAATACTAGAAAATTCTGAAGGCCTGGCTGTGGAGGTGTCTTTAACCTTTGCATTCCACACTTCAAACAACCAGGCCGAGTACGAGGCATGCATAGCTGGCCTTCAGCTCGCCAGAGATTTCAATGTCGACCGGGTTGAACTCAGATCAGATTCCCTACTCGTAGTCTCGCAGATCAAAGAATTATATGATGCTAAAGACGACGTCTTTGAAAAGTTATCTAGCAAGAGTGAGAGAAGCGCTCAGCGAGCTCGACCGAAATAAGTGGTACATGTGCCTCGAACCGAAAATGTTCGAGCGGAGATATTCTATCAAAGCCGGCAAGTACCAAAACTCCGTGGAATCATAGAAGTGTGATTCAAGAAACATTAAATCGGCCGAAAGCGCTTTCAACCAAGCCAAGTCGATGCTGGCCGCCTGCGTGTCAAGACGCGATTCGAGAGGATCGCCCCATCCTAAGGTACATTGTTGAAGGAGGAGCCGAACGATCCAAAGCAAGCTAAGTTGGTCGACTCGGAGCGCACCAAATACTCGGTTATTGAAGGAAAGTTGTACGTAAGAGGATTCTCCTCTCCATTGTTAAGGTGTCTTCGTCGCTCGGCCGGAGCCACCACGTGGCCGAGGACATTCATGAAGGTGTTTGTGGGAGTCACCGTGGCGCTGCTCCATAGCTAAGAAGGCCCTCGTGGCCGGCTACTATTGGCCGACCATGGACGAGGATGCCAAGAAACTCGCTCGTAAGTGCAAGAAATGCCAAGTACATGCCGATGTCCACATTGCACCTTCCTCGAAATTACAAAGTCTTGTCTCACCTTGGCCGTTCACCGGTGGGGCATGGATCTTCTAGGCCCGTTTCCACCCGCTCCAAAGCCGCTTCAAGTTCTTGATCGTGGCGAGATTACTTTACTAAGTGGATCGAGGCCGAGCCGCCGGCAACAATCACATCGGCCAAAGTCGCTAGTTCTTCTGACGGTGTGTACTAGCCCGCTTTGGGATCCCCAAAGAATTGATAACGCATAACGGCACCCCGCCTCACGGACAAGAGATTCGTGAGAAATGTTGGCGACTTAGGGGTAAAAGCGTTTCACCTCGATCGAACACCCACAGACTAACGGCCAAGCTGAAGCGGCCAATAGAGTCATCCTACGTGGTTTAAAGCGGCGTCGGATGAAGCAGCGGAATCGGGTCGAAGAGCGGCATCCGTTACGTGGGCCTACGGATTTACCCCTCATTCATCGACCGGGAGTCGCCTTCCAGTTGGTGTGCACTGAATCGATCTTTGTGATACCCATAGAAATGGGCGAGCTGAATTGGAGGACTTCAAACCCCCCTACAGTGGTTGACAACAACCGGGCTATCCGAGAAGAATTGGACCTAATTGAAGAACTGCGCACCCAAGCCTCACTAAGAGAGCAATTGATCAAACAGAAGGTCGCAGCAAGGTATAACGCTCGAGTTCAAAAGAGAGAATTCTCGGTCGGCCAGCTCGTTCTAAGACGGGCCGACGTGGGAAACAAGAATGCACGCCAAGGGAAGCTGGCACCAAATTGGGAAGGTCCGTATCGAGTCATCAAGAAGACTGGCAAGGGGGCATACGAGCTGGAAACCATGAATGGGGCGACTATCCCGGAACATGGAATGCGTAAAAACTTAGGAAATATTACGTTTGAATGTAACAAGTGATTTGAATGTAATGACGACCGACCTATTAATGAAAAGCAGGCAGGCGCTCTTTTTCCCACTGGGTTTTTTACAGAGGCCTGACCTTTAAAAACATGATGTGTTCTTTACTTTCTCGCAAGAATGTATGACCGGTCGCTCAAGATTGCCCGTGGCAAAGGAGCGATCGAAGATTTATCAAAGTTGATTAGATCGTCGAAACGATCTACCTCGAGAGCCATCGAAATGGCCCGGCGGTTAACACCAAGCGAAACCTTAGATCGTCGAAACGATCTAAATCGAGCGACCATCGAAATGGTCCCAATCGAGTGCCATCGAAATGGCCCAAGGGTTAAAACCCGCAAACCTTAGGTCGTCGAAACGATCTAAATCGAGCGACCATCGAAATGGTCCCAACCGAGTGCCATCGAAATGGCCTAAGGGTTAAGCAATAACCCATCCTATTAGACCGCCGAAACGACCTATCTCGAGCGACCATCGGCATGGTCCCAATAAATGCCATCGAAAGGGCCTGATTGGAGGTCGCCGAGCGATCCAAGGCCCCGTGGGGATATTAAGACTTATCAAAGAATGAATGCTTCCGAAATAAGCGCAAACGATGACCGAACGGTCTTGAAACTCGAAGACTTAGAGAAAAATAAACATACAAGGCGCGTAAAGGAAAGCAACCATAAACGAGCGATATCGGTAAAGATTTAAACGATCACGAGCGGTCCATAAGTTCAAATGACAAAGTAATAAATGCAAGAAGTACGCAGACATAGCAATAGAAATTTGAACAGGCGTAATTAAAGGAAAATAAAAATTGTCATTACAAACACGGGACGCCCGGTCGAAGCCGAGCGCCCACGAATTGAAAAGCTGCACGGCGCGTAAAATTGTTGTGCCCGGCGGCAAGTTAAACGGTTACAAAAATTACACCGCCGCAGCGGCTTTAAAAGAGAACGGTGGCGCGCGGACGACATTGCCTTGCTCGTCGACTTCTGCAGGCAGCATGATCTTGTTGTCATCGACATAGTGCGTGGGCTTGATCATTTTGTCATCAAAATTGATCTTCAGATCTTGATTCAATATCCGCACCTGCCCGAGCGAATTATAGAACTGCTCGATCGCTGCCTCCTGACCGGCCTTGGCTACCATTTGAATTTTGGCCTCAGTAGCTTTCGACCGCCTCGTGCACTTTCTCTCGCAGCCTCTTTCTTGCTCGTAGCATCAAGATCGCCCTTCAAAGTAGCGACCTGAGCAGCAAGCTCCTTGTTCCTCTTTGCAAGCCTAGCACGGTCTTCCTCCCCCCGTTTGAGGGCCTCCTTCTTCGACTGGACGAGCTTGTCATATTTCTGCTGCGCCTCAGTTAAAGCCTTGTCCTTTCCTGCAAAATTCAGGTCGAAGGTTGGTTAGTCTACGAACAAAGGTAAGATAAAGAGTACAAGACTAAGAAAATAAAATTACCGCCGATTCGCCACCACTCGCCATGACTTTCTCGACCCCCATGCAGAGAGAAGCGCAGAGCGCCATGGGTTTCCTTCTGTACTGCTCCAGATCGGCCGCACCCAAGCTTTCGAGCGAGATGATGGGAATCTCCTCCGTTGCAGCGGCCGGGACCCGACAATCACGCTTGGCCCGCTTGGGTGAGCGATCGGCACTGGGAGGAGGCGACCGGGGCCTGCCGACCGGCTTCTTCCCTTGGCTCTTAGGGGTGTGGGGCACTTTTGAGGAAGATTCGTGGTTATCCCCGTACGAGAAACGCCAAATCTCTTAGCCCCTCCTTCGGCTTCGTGACTGCCGAAGCGGCGTCCCGCTTTTGCGGCCATTCTTTCTGCGAAATAACGAGCTAGGAGTTAGAATAAAAGATTGACAAGACTGACAGCAAAAATATGAAGACAAGGTTTAAAGGCAAACCAATCTCGGCCTCCAGTTCTTGGCCTTCGTACAAGACAAAGGGTCGGCAAGGTATGTCGCCCTTAGGATCTGGACGCATCATGCCCGCCAGCGACTTTATCATCTCCAAAGTCTCCAGGTCGGCCTCACCCAAATCTTTGGTTGAATAAATGTAATCCCCAGGCCGCCTGCAGAAATGAGCCTCATTCCACATGATGGGGAAGTAAGGGGGACCCAGCATCCCGTCCGGTTGAACCTCACAAACGGCCTTGCCAGCCTCCTCGGTTGGAACGATCCAAAAATATTGACTTTTCCAGGCCGCTCCCAACGACTCCTGGAATGCTTTGAAAAATCGGTGGTGAGTCTTCTGCATCTTGAAGGAGACTTGCTCCCTCTTCTCCTTGTTGGCCTTCTCTCTGAGCCAGCTCAGCTCGAAGATAGCAAAGAAAAGCATCATCGACACCGGCCGACCCCGGCTTGTCAAGAAGCACCTCGTGTCTTTAAAAACGCCCCATGCGTTTGGATGAAGCGTGAAGCGGGCGACCCCAATATGGCGCAAGACGTCGCGTTGGAATTCGGTGAAAGGAGGGTAATCTTCATCTTCTCGAACACGAGCCGATACATCGTGAACTTGAAGTTGGAAGAATAAGTCGCGATATCTTCGCCTCCTTCATGCCTCTTATCCTCCAAATTTGAATCTTCAAGGCGGCTCCGTAGATCGGGCAAAGCATCGTGGCCGACCGTAATAATGCTCTGTTTGAGCGAAGAGTCTCCGACACCCAAGACATGTCGGACACATCTCGAGCTACATCGGCTTGGACTTCGCCGACCGCCGCTCGACACTCCAACGTTGGCATTCGACCCGAGAAATGTCGACTTCGGCCAAATCACCTCTTCTCCTTGGACTTCTTCGGCCGGGCGCCGCCGGACTCCCATCTCCTCGCCCACGATCGACGGCACTCTGCGCTCGTCATCATCAATGGTAATCACGTCGACGTCTTCTTCTTCTCCTCCACTCGGGATACAACGCCCTCGGGCGGTGGAGAGTTACTCGGCGCTTTCGGCGAGAATGGACGGACACAGAACCCGATACTTTTGAGTCGATCGATCCTCGACCGGAGGAACGAGAACTCGAGCCCGTCTTTGAGGAATCGCTGAAGAGCTAGAACCTTTGTCGCCCGAAGACGACTTAGGCTCGCCGACCTCGACATGTAGGTGGCGAAAAGACTCGGGCGGTTTTCCGAATACGGCGATTAACCGTCAAGTGGCATACACAAACACTGCGTGATAAAGGGATCGAGTCGTCGATCGAGCAAAGCACTCATGAGAGGGGCGAGCCGGCCATCCTCTCGACTGACACCCCCTATCACGGGCGTGAAAAGCACAAAGTACTTTCAAAAGGTAACTCAAGTTTAAAAAGTAAAGAGAGAAATCGATCCATACCTTAAGCGGATGTGGTGGATCGGTCGCTAGTGTAGCGGCTTGACTTGAATGCAAGTCGGGCGCGCAGACGAGTGATGTCGTTAGCGAGCAAATCTTGGAAGTGTGAGAAATGAACTCACAGGAAGGCTATTTATAGCGCAGATTTCTCGGCGCGAAGGGGACCGGATGCGAAGAGTCACAACGCCGTCTTCTCACCAATGGTTGTCTCCGCATGACCTCGGAAACACCAAACGTCACGTCTTAAATGTCGGGGAAAAGACCAACCGCCACGACAAAGACGGCCGATTGTTGAAGAGCGGTCGACACCGCCGTCAGAAAAGGCAAACGGCCGCGTCCCGCTTTCATCAAAGTAACTTCACTCTGGGGGCATCGATTCAAGCCTCGGCCCGCTCTCAGCGACCCAGGCTTGGGGGCAATCGTTCGGGTGTATCGGCAAAATACGAATCGCCAGCAGCAATTGGACTGCGGCCCGGCCCGACTCGATCGGCCCAAACACGCCGCTGGAGCGCAATTCTCGCCGGCCGAAAATCTCGCTAACGGTCGGACCTCGCATTATATATACGCCATTCGCATATGGCATCAGGTACGTTCTCTAACCTTGTGCTATCTGCCCGAGCGACCTCTCACTAGATCGTCGGAGTGTCTTTGCAGGTACCACCCGAGGTGCTCAACGCGTGAAGCCGGGACCGGTCCTTTCACTCCTCAACGACCGGCCCATTCAACGAAGCAGCAACTACTTCAACACTTCATTGGTCAAGGTACGATCACAAGGTGTCACTAGCAATGGGCCAGCAGCCCAATTCGGCAGAACGGCCCAAGACCATGTCTTGGTCCGCAATTCTCGGCGGCCGGCCGCATTTATCGCAACGGCCAGGTCGCCTAAATGAGATAAATACCACCTTCACCCATCTTTGTCGCCAGCACGCAATTCCTACCCCGTGATACCCTGCCTGTTAGCACACCTCTCACTAGAGCGTCGGAGTGTCTTTGCAGGTACCACCCGAGGTGCTCTGAAGACCGGTCCCCACACCAACATCAGCGACCGGACGAAGGAGCAGCAAACAACACACTTGGTGATCGAGGTACGATCACCTTCCTTTATCACAAGAGCATGGGCTTCTTAATGAACCATGGGCCTCCAATAATCATGGCCTCTAATCACACCTCCTCATTACTTACACTACTCCCTCTTTTAATTACCACTCACTTATTACTAACCACCACCCCTCATTTAAGTCAATTTCCCTATTATCTTTTTAATATGACCAACCAAAATACCTCCTAATACCATAAGAATCCCACATTAATCTTATGACCTAATAAAATGTTGCAAGCTTTTAAATAACACAATTGAATAAATAATTGAACTATTTTTGGGGCGTTACAACTCTCCCCCACTTAGAATCTTTTCGTCCTCGAAAATCTCACCAATTCTTGAACACATCATTTCATCTATCTCATTTTGTTCCTTACTATCAATAACACCTCCTTGTACACTAAGTACTAGGACATACACACCTTTTGGATCCTCAAAATCCCACTTAATTTTTCCAAACACCCTTACCCTACCATTAGGAAACCACACTATAGCAATTACTTAAGGTACAAATGTTCATCTCTTACATTAATCTATATCCAAGCTACAAATAATATCCCCCTCATCCCTTCATCCTATTTCTCATACTGAATTTTTAATCCTTTAATCATCCAAAGTTACACTTAGGTATCTACACTTCATCACACACTTACATTTCTTTGTCCATCTACTCTTCTCGGCACATAGCCACGACACCTCGCCTCAGTACTAGAACGACATTCGGTGCACAGCAGTGGGGCTCCACTGTACGCAACACAGGCAGCTTGGGCACGGCATGGCGCCCTGCTCTGCGCCAAGACTTCACTAGCACACACGCACGGCTACGCAACTCGGCACCCAGTACAAAGTGCGCGCAACACGCCACTAAAACAAAACGCAAGGGCATGCACACTTCTGGCGCCTAACCTTCATCTACTAACAGTTCTCCAAATCAAAGACACCACTCAATTAATCAAGTTAAAATGAATACATATTTAGATTTTACGCTATCCACGAGTTATTGTGGCCTCGTTCGTTGGAGATGGGTTATTGGGGTGATCAGTCCCTCCTACACACTCATCCAATTTAGTTGAGGTCACATAACTACGCCTTTTCAAATTTACACATAACTCAAATACCAACAACCATCACAACAATTAAAAACAATTAACATATATATATGGCTACCCACTAACCAGTCCAGTACAAGGATAACATCCAACTCTACTATAGCAATAAGGAAGGTATCATTACAAAGCATTATTAACTACTTCGGATCCAACAAGAGTAACCACCTATCCACTGCTCCTCTCTTTCTTCGGCTTAGGACACTTAGCACTAATGTGCCCCACCTCACTGCAGTTGAAACATACCACATCCTTGCGATCACACTCAAATATCCTATGACCCTCCTTACCACAACGGAAGCACCTTGATATCTCCGGTTTACACTCAAAACTCTTGTGGCCAGCTTTGCCACATTTGAAACATATGATGTTAGCAGGAGCATCTCCCCCACTAGATCCTCTGCCATCCAGTGATCTCCGACTGCTTACCTTTTCCTCTGGAATGTCATACGGCTTGCTACGACCTTCAGCCTTGTTCCTCTTATCTTTCATAATTCTGGAGCGTGCGTTGCTGTCCTCTTCAAAAATCCTGCAGCTATTCACCAGCTGAGCAAACACCCTTATCTGTTGATACCCAATTGCCTGCTTGATGTCAGGCCTTAAACCATTCTCGAACTTAATACACTTGGAGAACTCGGCAGTAGCTCCAGTGAAATGAGGGTAGAACTTCGCCAACTCCACAAACTTTGCCGCATACTCAGATACCGACTTACTACCTTCCTTCAATTCCAAAAATTCCATTTCCTTCTTACCCTTTACATCCTCAGGATAGTACTTCCTCATGAATTCCCTCTTGAAAGTATCTCACGTGATTTCCTCACCAGCAGCTTCCAACCTTCCAAGAACCTCCAGCCACCAATCATCGGCCTCTTCAGCTAACATGTGAGTACCATACCTCACCTTCTGCGCAGTCGTACAGTCCATCACTCGAAAGATTCTCTCAATCTCCTTCACCCACGCGAGAGCCCCATCGGGGTCATACCTCCCCTTAAAAGTAGGAGGGTTCTCCTTCTGGAATGTAGCTAGTCTACGAGCCCCAACATCCCCAGCAGCTTGCTGATTCCCTACAGCATTTGCCATCGCCTCCAACGCAGCAGCCTATGGCACAGATCATTCCTCCCACTCTTCCAGCCATCTCAACTTACTCACTGAGACAAGATCAATTCAGAACGAGTTGATCAGAACGAGCAACAAAACTCGGGAATTAGGAAACTCAAGACTCAACAACTTGGTCGGACAGACCAAACTTTTGCTCTGATACCACTTATGTAACACCCCCTTCTACACTACTAATTAATTAATTAAAATCAGAGTTTTATAAAATCGCTCACAAGGAAGCATTACATTTTCCATTTTAAAACCAACCCAAACAACTCTGGTGCAAAAACAACATAATACATTCATATCACGCACCTCGGCCAAAGGAACAAAACCCATCAAGTACACAAATCTCGGTTTATAACGCAGCGTGAAACTAAACATAGTTTAGGACATCAATATGTTACAACTCAAAAACTAAGTCAAAAGACTACTACTCTACTCAAATTTGAGGTGTTACACTACCGTAGCAAATGACGCCACAACTCGGCAGATAAAGGAAAGACCTTCGCTTGTGAAATACCCGCAAGTTGTCACATAAAAGCAACATAAAAAGCGATGGGTGAGTCTCTTTACATAAATAATAAAAATGTATGGTAAAGGTTATGCTAGAGACAACACCTAGAAGCACCGTAACAATTCGGCTCACACAACAAACACACTCTAACTCAGAACAATCAAGGACATCCCCAATTTCATGTGGCCAACCACAACACCCAATCAACAACGTGGTGAGCAACGCCGGGACCTCGACCCTCTACAACGTGGTGAGCAACGCCAGACCTCAAAGATCTACAACGTGGTGAGCAACGCCGGGACCTCGACCTTCTACAACGTGGTGAGCAACGCTCGGGACCTCGACCCTCTACAACGTGGTGAGCAACGCCGGACCTCGACCTACCTGGCGTGGTGCGCAACGCTCGGGACCTCACGACCTACAACGCGTCAACACACATATGAAAATCATACACAACAACGTCATTAACATCATCATCATGCCGACCTCCGGCCGACATCAATACACCCAAACCATAACTCTAAAGCTAACCACACTACGTCGGTCCACTATCTCTATGACTACGCGACAACTCACCGAGCTCATCGCCACCAACAATGGGTGGACTTCAACGCCACTTAAATCAACGGCACTACGGCCAAACTAAAACTCACCAACACTTGGGACCTATGCGTCACCTAAGGACCAAACGACTTCACCTAAGGATCAACCATTTCCTCGAAGGCTACCCCACTTCTAAGACAACACTTAAAATGTCTTCTCACTACAGAGAATGCCTAGAAGGCAAACCCAAACACCACGAGTACAACACAGAAAACGAGGTCATAGACCCAACACTCAACGTCAGACCCCTTTGGAACCTCACCACTTAAACACATCATCGCTCACAGCTCTAAAGCTGACTTCGCCCCTCGGACACAGCCCCATCTGTTATCGTCCAACCCTCCACTCAATACTCCCACAATCGTAGTCCTCACGCTACCTCAACGCCCTCACACTAAACGTAGTGGACTTAAACAGTCACTACGAGGACCACAACGTCACCTAGGGCTAAAACGTCACCTAGGGACTAAACGGACTATCCAATTTCAAACACTTAAGCGTTTTCAGCACCCAAAAGCACTCCCAGTTACGCCTGGCAGCGCCTTGCGCAACTGTGGCTTCGAACGAAACCTCGACACCATCCCCTGGCACCTCGGCATACGCATCACTCACCTCGGCACACAGGCACTAGGCCTCCTCTCTGCACCATAAATCATCTCGGTATCTATACTTATACCATAACTGGGCTACACTACTTTGATTCACCCTCAATCACCTCAGTTCACCTAGGAACAAACCCATCTTAATCCACCTCGGCAACCACGTTCCAGCAACTACACTCTCGCGTATAGATACACGCTACACTTAAGTAATCACCTCGGTATATCTAGGCTACACCTCGGCAACTACAAGTTGACTCCCACATTGGGTCTTAGCCACACTTACACCTCATCGTCATTTACCTCGGTTTCTACCTCGGTTACCACCTACAGTTACACTTAGGAACATCACCTCTTCAACATTCACCTCAGCTACTATCTATAGTTACACTTAAGAACAATACCTCATCTCTACAACTACCTCGCTTTACCTCGGTTATACTCACAACACCTCGCCGCACCTCATTGCACCTACACCTCAACACGTACACCTCGATATATATACCCTATACCTCAGCAATACTAGTTTAGACGTCCATACACTACATTTCATCCACTACACATAGGCTTATTCACAACTCACTTCATCATCTACACTTAGTCACTTCAACTTGGCTACTATACTTAGGCACTTCACACCTAAGCACACCACTTCACTTTGGCTACTACACTTAAGCACTCACTTCACCTCGGTCACTACACTTACGTTCCGTCACCTATATTCAACTCTTACGCCTTTGAAACACATACGCCTCACTTCGGCAAGTACACCTACATCAACGCCCACGTCCTTCGACGCACAAGCCTACGACGCATACATACACTCACAAAGACCCACACCCTCGTAACCCCAACGAGGGTGGCCACACCACCATAACTCCTGGATCTCCACGACGGTGACAACCCAACACAACTCACCGGGGTGAGTATTCCTCAGCTCCCATTCCTCTCTACGGTCTCTCACACGACCAATTCATTAGCAAAACACCACAGTTTCAACAAGGTGAAGCAAAACAACACAACCAACATACGAAAACAGTTCAGAAACCATTCCAAGTATAACTCACACACAACACTTATCATATACATTATCATGAATGAAAGAGAGCCCCCTAACCTTAATAATTTGAGAAAGATGAGAACCCTTCACTCTCCAATAACCACAAAGAACAAGCTCTCTTCTCCTCTCCTAGCTTGAACTCTCCACGCCTGCATTCTCTTCTTCTTCTTTCTAATCACTATTCCACCTACCAACTTCTCTCTTACTTCCCTTTGACTTTTCTTTCGTTCTTGATGCAAAATGAGTTTCTTCCTACTAAGTTACCTTCCTTTATCACAAGAGCATGGGCTTCTTAATGAACCATGGGCCTCCAATAATCATGGCCTCTAATCACACCTCCTCATTACTTACACTACTCCCTCTTTTAATTACCACTCACTTATTACTAACCATCACTCCTCATTTAAGTCAATTGCCCTATTATCTTTTTAATATGACCAACCAAAATACCTCCTAATACCATTAGAATCCCACATTAATCTTATGACCTAATAAAATGTTGCAAGCTTTTAAATAACCCAATTGAATAAATAATTGAACTATTTTTGGGGCGTTACAATATACACCAAAATCACCAAAATATGCAATAGCATGCTCACCAATAGTTATATTGATTCACCAACACCAAGGAAGGTCATAGACCCCACTCACCAATATTTATTAGCACCATTTAGTATATATCACCGTTAAATCAGCACCACAAGGACTAAAACAGCACCTAAGGACTAAAACAACACCATTAGGACTAAACTGTGACATAAGGACCAAAACAGCACCTAAGGACTTAAAACACACCATTAGGACTAGATAGTGACATAAGGACCAAAACAACACCTAAATACTAAAACAGCACCTAAGGACTAAAACAACACCATTAGGACTAAACCGTGACATAAGGACCAAAACAACACCTAAACTAGGCAACAGTGTCTTAGACACGAATTAAGACAAAACTAAGACATCCCCTTAGACACCAACTTAGACCTCAGCTTAGACACCAACTTAGACATCAGCTTAGACACAGGCGCACACTCCTGCGCCATGGGCAGCCAAAACTGGCACCCTACACCTAGACACAGGCGCACACTCCTACGCCATGCGCAGCCAAAACTGGCGCCCTGCACTTAGACACAGGCGCATCTTCCTGCGCCATGGCCAGCCAAAACTGGCGCCCTACACATAGACACGGGCGCATCCCCCTGCGCCATGGGCAACAAAATCGCGCCGCACACTGACACAGCGCACACTCCTGCGCCATGGGCTGCCAAAACTGGCGCCCTACACATAGACACAGGCGCATCCCCCTGCGCCATGGGCAACCAAAACTGGCGCCCTACACCTAGACACAAGCGCACACTTCTGCGCCATGGGCTGCCAAAACTGGCGCCCTTGCATCAAACACAAGACACCACGCATGAGGCGGCCAAATTGGCGCCTTGCACTGAGACACCAAGAATACCCGGCTGCAGGCGGCCCAATTGGCGCCACGCACACTCTAAACACCAAAGAATACACAACACACACACAGGCGGCCAAATTGGCGCTCTGCACCTAAACACCAGCAACACACAACACACAGGGCAGCCAAATTGGCGCCCTGCACCTAGACACCAGCAACACATGCGCACTTGGGGCAGCCACAGTTGGCGCCCCTGCACGCAACACACACGCACGCTTGGGCGACGCGCTTTAGCGCCCCGCATGCAACTCCAACAACAACGTACGCTTGGCGTAGCCACAGATTGGCGCCCCTGCACGCAACACCAACACCCACACGCACACCCGATTGCAACACCAAGCACAACACCTTCAAAACATCATTCATTCAGGCAATCTAACAAACATCTAACACCCATCATATTTCTCCTATTTAATTACATTGAATTAATACAATAAACACCTTAACACCAATTGACATAAACCAACAATTCAAATTCAAGGTACTATCCAATACAAAACAACATCTTTATTTAAACCACAATACCATAACAATCAACAACACAACCATTCAATTTAATGAAATCACCCCTAAAACCTAACTCCTATGGTTACTAGTCAAATAAGTTATTAAGAATGAAAGAGAGCCCCCTAACCTTTGGTAATTGAAGAGAATACCCAAGCTCCTAGCAATTTCTCCAAGTCACCAACGATCCAAGCTTCCTTCTCCCTTGAGTTCTTGCGCTCACCCTTCTCTCTTTCTCCTTGACCGATCGCGCCTCACTCTCACACACTTCTCACTTTCTAATTTTTTTTTTATTTTTCTCAAGTGAGGGTTTTCTCCTAAGACCCTATGGTTTTACTTACTTAACTTGGGCCACTTAACAATAACGGGCCTCATTTACACTCCCTTAATTTCTTATACGTCTCCTAAAATAAAACACAACTCTAATTATTTAATTTACTTAAATAAATATTGTAAGCCTCTAATAACTTAATCAAATAATTAATTAAATTATTTTGGGGCGTTACAATTCTCCCCCAGTTAGAATATTTCGTCCTCGAAATTACCTGAATCAAATAACTCCGGATATGCCTCCTTCATCTTACTCTCCAACTCCCAAGTCATACTTTCACCAACGGCTCCCAACCAAACCACTTTCACTAAATTGATCTCTTTACCTCTTAAAACCTTCACCTCGCGGTCTTCAATTCTAACCGGCATTGTCTCCACAGTGAGGTTCTCCCTCACCTCCACATCATCCATTTGAACCACATGAGATGGGTCAGGAACATACTTCATAGAATCGAGACACATGAAACACATCATGCAAAGTTCGAAAGATTAGGTGGCAGGGCCACCCGATAAGCAACCTTCCCAACTTTCTCCAAAATTTGATACGGACCGATGAAGCGAGGAGTTAACTTCTTAGACTTCAGAGCACAGCCAACACCAGTCACAGGAGTGACTCTCAAGAAAACATGATCACCAGCTTGAAACTCCAAATCCTTCCTCCTCTTATCATGATAACTCTTTTGTCTACTCTGCGAAGCTTTCATCTTCTCACGGATCATTTTCACTTTCTCTGTAGTCTCACGAACGATTTCAGGTAAACTCAATCAATGCCTCAAACGGTGCCATCCCAATACTAGAATGATGACTATTATTGTAAGTAAACTCAATCAATGGAAGATGAGAATCCCACAAACCTCCTTGGTCAAGAACACAAGCCCTCAACAAGTCTTCTAACGACTGAATAGTCCTCTCCGTCTGTCCATCTGTCTGCGGGTGGTACGCTGAACTCAATCTCAATTTAGAACCCAAAGCCTCTTGCAAACTCCTCCAAAATTCAGAAGTGAATCTAGGATCTCTATCAGACACAATACTCAAAGGAACGCCATGCAGCTTCACAATCATCTTAACATAAATCTCTGCCAACTTCGGAACCGGGTAAGTAATACTAATTGGCAAGAAGTGAGCAGACTTCGTCAATCTATCTACAATTACCCAAATAGCGTCAAACCCTTTTACGGTATTAGGCAACCCAGTCACAAAATCCATGGAAATGTTATCCCACTTCCATTCCGGAATCTCTAACGGTTGCATCAACCCTGCAGGCTTCTGATGCTCCACCTTCGACTTCTGACAAGTCAAACAAGCATACACAAACTGAGCTACATCACGTTTCATACCAGGCCAACAAAATAGCTTCTTCAAGTCTTGATACATCTTTGTAGCTCCCGGGTGAATACTCAACTTACTCCTATGACCTACCGCCGTTTCAACTAGCTTAATATCCTGCTTCTGAGCTTCTCTAATGACATCCAAGAATTCATTATGGATCTTCAACATATCTAGTCTAACACTCTGAGGTGTCACTTCACAGACCAAACTCATATCTCTAAACTGTTCCACCAATTCAAGTTCCTTAACCATCATTGCTGATACATGCAAAGACTTCCGACTCAAAGCATCGGCCACTACATTAGCCTTTCCCGGATGATAATTCAAACTTAAATCATAATCTTTCAACAATTCTAACCATCTCCTTGGCCTCATGTTCAACTCTTTCTGGTCAAACAAATATTGCAACCCCTTATGGTCACTGAACACTTCAAACTTAGAACCATACAGATAATGCCTCCAAATCTTCAATGCAAACACCACTGCCGCAAGCTCCAAATCATGAGTAGGGTAATTCTTCTCATGGGTCCTCAACTGTCTAGACGCATAAGCTACTACCTTACCATCTTGCATAAGAACACCTCCTAGTCCCATCTTCGAAGCGTCACAATACACTACAAAAGGCTCCCCTGGCTTAGGTGTTGCGCCCGAAAAAGTCCTCAAGGGATCTTCTTCGTTTACAATGTTTAAAACAATGTAGTCGCCACCAATATTTTTTTATAAGGAAAATATTGAAGAAAAACCTTTTTGGAGGGCAAATGGTCTTTTGGAAAACCGAAAGATTTGGGTTCGGGGGTCGGTTAGGTATGGGGAAGGTATTAGCGCCCCACACCTCCTTTCTACTGAAAGGGAACCTTTAATTAATCGTGTGATTTTAAGTGTTGATTTGAAAAATACTTAAATTTGCCTCTTAATTGAAAAGGACTTAATGAAAATTTTTTATTTGCGGCGCTCGACGAGAGTTAGTCGCTTTGGTTCTTTGAAAGGAAGAATGTTTTTAGTTTATTGTGCTTGACGGAGGGGATCCGCTCCTACGTATCTCCAGGTGCGATGGAGAACTCAAAGCTACGTAGTTCTAGGTTTTTGGTTTTTAACTTGTTTAGTTGTGAAAACTGAGCTTTCATGATGATCAATTGAGCGAAGGCTCCAAGTGACCACCATTAGCACTCCATTGTTAATAATCATGCAAGCAAAGGCTTCGCAGAACCATTAACAAAGTTTTTGATTTAATGAAAAGGTTTTTTAGGAAAATTAGGCGTTCATGAGAATCAATTGAGCAATGGCTCCAAGTGATCACCACTAGTTCCCCATTGTTAATGATTATGCAAGCAGAGGCTTCGCACAACCATTAACAAAGTTTTTTGATTTATTGAAAGTATTTAGAAAAATTAGGCATTCATGATGATCAATTGAGCAAAGGCTTCAAGTGATCACCACTAGTTCCTCATTGTTAATGATTATGCAAGCAGAGGCTTCGCAAAACCATTAACAAAGTTTTTTTTGATTTATTGAGAAATTGTTTGAGTTGAAAAAGAATTAAAACGAGAAAAAGGTGAAAATTGCAAAATGGGGGTGTTACTAGTTGCGGGGGTTGTATAACTGAACAGGAGGTGTAAACAGCAAGCCCAGTTCGCATAGGAGGGCCCAATTAGCGAAACTGGGCTTAAGTGATGGGGGAATGATAACTGTCAAGAAGCATTTGAGAAAATCAAGGTGTACCTCCAAAATCCACCAGTCCTAATGCCACCTGTGTCTGGCAGGCCTCTTATCCTATACCTCACTGTGCTAGACAATTCTATGGGCTGCGTGTTGGGGCAACACGATGAGTGTAACACCCTAAATAATTTAATTAAGCAATTGATTAAATTGTTTAAGTGTTGCACTATTTAAATTGTATTGAATCATTATTATGGTCTTTTATTTTTAATTAAAGGGGATGGTGGAAGAAATGGAGAGGGGGTGTAAAAAGGGCCCAAGGTGCGCTTGGCCCAATGTACATATACCCAAATTAAGAATTTGCTCCCATTGTGAGAAGAAAGAAAGAAACTTGCGAAGGGAGAAGAGAGGAAGGAAGAGGAAACGGCGCAAACCCTAGAGGAGAAGGGAGAAGAGTAGATCGCACCACTCAAGGAGGAAAGAAAAGAGCTTTTGTTGCGGTGGTTTTGTACGTGACTCAAGGAGAAGGGATTTCTACGGTTAAATAAGGTAAGGGGAGTCTCACTCTATAATAGAGGATATAATAGGTTGTATAGGAGTCATAGAGTCTTGATTTGATGTCAATTGATTGTTAATTGAGTTGTTGTTGGGTGAATTTGAGAAATTGCATGATCAAAATCGATTTAGGGCTTTGATTTGGGGGTTTTATGTTCTTGATGGGTTTTTACGCATGATTGAGTGTTATGGTATGCAATTGAGTGTGTTGACATGATTATAATTGGTATTTGAGTGATATAAGATGATTTGATTTGAAAGAATTTGAGAATTTGGAGTTGTTGGTGTTTGGGGCGCCAAATGGCTAGGATTCTGCGCCCACAATGTCTCGTGAGCGATGAGCCAAGAGTCGTGTTCTTTGTTCAGGCGCCACTTTGCTGAGGAATTGGCGCCTGGGTTACTGTTCACGTGCTGGAATTGTGTCTGAGTGCAGGTGTGTCAGTGTCTGGGCGCCAGAATGTGGGTGTTTTGGGGCCCGGGAGTGGAACTTGTATTTCTTGGGCACATTTTCTCGTGCCAAATTTTGTATTCACCTGCCCAAATTCAATTTTAAGTATTTTGGCTCGAGTGGTTTTCTCAGTTGCGAGTGTTATTTTGAAAATGTTCCGGTGGGGTGGTTTTGTGTGTGTAAATGGGGTGGGTTGAGGAAACTCACATTTCTGAACATATTTTACTGTGCCAAATTTTGTATTCACCTGCCCAAATTCAATTTTAAGTGTTTTGGCTCGAGTAGTTTCCTGGTTACAGGTGTTGTTTTAAAAATGTCTCGGTGGGGGTTACTTGGTGGGTATTTTGGGGCCCGGTGGGGTGAAACTTACTTTTCTGGGCATATTTCACCGTGCCATATTTTGTATTTACCTGCCCAAAAACATTTTTAAACATTTTGGCTCGGGTGGTTTTTGGTTTGCAAGTGTTGTGGGTGTTGGGTCAGTTGGGGGGCGCCAAACTGTGTTGCCACAGGGGGCGCCAAAGTGCTGAGTTTCTGGCGCCTAGTGCTGTGTTGCACCAGGGGGCGCCAGAATGTGGGGAAAATGGCGCCTAGTGCTGCCAAGTGCCTAAGAGTGTCTTTATTTTGGTCCCTAGGTGACAGCTTTGTCCTAGATGATTGTTTTGGTCCTAAATGGTGGTTTAGGTCCTTGAGTGAGGTTGAGTCCTCTAGATGAGATTAGTCCTTGGGACTTAATGGTGTTGAGAGTGTGTCTTGAGATGACTGAGGATGCCATGGGGGCATGAGCCGGAGGGCCAAGCCATGAGGGCTATAAAATGAGATTAATAATGAGGTAAGAGTTAGTGCGTGCATTGAGAGGTTTGAGAATGTGTTTGTGTTGTTACATGGAGTCTCATGCATACATTCGGCTGCGGTCGTAGAGCTTATAAACTGATTGTGAAGCCTGAGGGCGGCCGGAGGGCCAGAGTCATGAGGACTCCATTGATGATGAGAATGCCGGAGGGCAAATATTGAGAATGCCGGAGGGCAAATGGTACCACATGCATAACTACATTGCATACATTCACATGAGTGCATGAATATTATTGAGTGATGATTGGTGTGATCGATTGTGCTGTGAACTGTGATTGTATATATTGCCTATTATCACTTTTATTATATAGTTCGAGACTCACCCTTTCTGTTGTTGTATACCACAGGTAGTCATGAGTGAAGGCTTGTCACCTTCACTATTCCCTGAGCGATGCGCTCGATACGTAGCACCTAGGGGATGGGTTATGAACTATAGTTGTTCTGTTTTGCTCCTTGTTGAGCCTTATATGTATTGTTTTGAGACTGTTGATTATTCTGTTGAGATTATGATTTGTTTTCCGCTGCGTTATGTGAAACTATATTCCCACGGGTTTATTCTATGGTGTTACGTAGTTGAACTGCTATTGTGAGCTGAGATGTTTGTTGAATGATTTTTAAAGAGATAAGTGTAGCATCCCATTGGATGATTTTAATTGAGAAATGAATTTTTATACTCTGATTTTTACTATAAATTACCGGGTAGAAATGGGGTGTTACATTAGTGGTATCAGAGCAAAAGTTCGTTCTGTCCGACCAAGTGTGTCTGTCTGTCATAGTGTCTATGACAAGTAGGTGTTGCTAGACTAGTTCTAAATTGTTGTTCATGCTGCTGATAGAGGTGAGTTCCGCAACTGCAGTAAGCCATGTGAGGTGTCTCACGATGAGGAGGAAAACAGAGGTATGCTTTGGTGGTAGTAGGTCTGCTGAGGGTAAGAGGTCTGCTGAGGGCAAAAAGCCAAGTGGGGGAGATGCTCCCACTGATATGGTGTGTTTCAAGTGTGGCAAGCCGGGTCACAAGAGCTTCGGTTGCAAGTCTGCTAGTTTTCTCCTTCCTGAAGAGGAAGAGTCTGTTTTGCTGTCTGCTGAGCAATTGCGCGGGGTTGGTGAACGAGGGTGGTCAGCTGTTTGCTTTGATGGCGTCTATGTCTGCTGAGAACCAAGCCGTAGTTGATGGGTTGCGGGGTGTGTGAGTTTCTGAAGTGTTCCTCGATGAGATTCCTAGTGTGCCACCGCAGGAGGAAGTTTAGTTCGAGATTGAGCTTGTGCACAGTACTAGGCACGTGTCATGGCACCGCATCGGATGTCGGCCACGAGTTATGCAATTGAAGAAGCGATTAGAGGAGCTTCTTGAGAAGAAATTTGTGAGGCCTAGTGTGTCACCATGGGGGCTCCAGTTTTGTTAGTAAGGAAGAAGGATGGGAGTATGCGCGTCGTGCGTGGACTACGATACAATTGAACAAAGTAACTATCAAGAATAAGTATCCTCTTCCGAGGATAGATGATCCGATGGATCACCGGTGGGTGCTAAAGTGTTTAGCAAGATTGACTTGAGGTCGTGGTATCACCGTAGATTAAGGTGAAGGATGAAGACATCCGAGCAAAGCAGCCTATCGGGATCGGTATGTGGTTGTTTTTATTGATGATATTCGGTGTACTCAAAATCGAGGAAGAGCATGCGAGCACTTGAGGTTGGTGCTAGAGGTTTTGAAAGAGAGGAAGTTGTATGCCGAAGTTGTCAAAGTGTGAGAGTTGGAGCGTAGGGTCGACTTGTAGTTGCCGAGGTGTAGCATGGGTATCCGAGGTGATTATTTGGAGTATGGCGTGTATTTATACACCTAAGTGTAGTTGCTGAACTGAGGTTGCCGAGATGGTATGGCAACCGAGGTGAATGAAATAGAGGCTTGTACCTAAGTGAACTGAGGTGAGTGATAGGTAGCCTAAGTTAAGTAACCAGGGTAACCGAGGTGAGACGCAAGGACGCCATTGAAGATAAGATGCGTGACTAAGTGTAGGCGTAGCCGAGGTGGTGAACCGAGGTGATTAAGGGTGAATTGAAGTAGAAGTAACCTAGTTGCGTTAAGACTAAAGTGAAGTAAGTATGGTAGTTGTGGTATAAGTATAGATGCCGAGATGATTTATGGTGCAGAGAGGAGGCTTAGTGCCTGTGTGTCGAGGTTAGTGGTGCGTGTGCCGAGGTTCCAGGAGAGGGTGCCGAGGTGCCGTTCGAAGCCACGATGCTTGCGCAAGCGCGCCGCCAGCGCAATCCCAGGGGTGTTGTTTGGCGTTGTGAACGCTTAAGTGGTTGAACTGGGATAGTCCGTTTAGTCCCTAGGTGACGTTTTAGTCCTAGGTGACGTTGTGGTCCTCGTAGTGACTGTTTAGTCCACTACGTTTGATGTGAGGATGTTGGGGTAGTGTGAGAACTACAATTGGAGGTGTATTGGATGGTGAGTTGGACGATAGCCATGGGGCTATGTCCGAGGTGTGATGACAGCCTTAGAGCTTTGAGTGGCGATGTGTTTAAGTGGTGAGGTTCCAAATGGGAACTGACGTTGAGTGATGGGTCTAGGACCTCGTTCCTGTGTTGTACCCGTGGTGTTTGAGGTCGCCTTCCAGACATTCTGGTGTGAGAAGACTTCGGTCTCTTTGGGGTTGAGGCGTCCAGTGAGTTGGACGTTAGCTGTAGGGCTAGTGAGTGTGGTGTTGAGGTGTCCAGTGAGTGGACGTTAGCCTTAGCGCTATTGGGGTTGTCTAGGTGAAATAGACGACGGTGTAAAGGACGAGAGCGAGTTTTCGGCCTAGATATCATTAAAGGATCGGTGGCGATGCCATTACGTCGGTGATGGTACTCATGCATTAAACATTGGTGTTGGGTTGCATCCATGCATTTACATATGAGTTTGATATTGTTTTGACGAGTATGAGTTCTTTGTGTTATAAGCGTGGTTGAGTGAGAGTTGTTGTGTTTTAACCGGGTTTATTTGGAGTTGAGGATTAATGGCTTGATGGTGTCTTTGGTTTATATTTGAGTTCTTTATCGATATGTGAACCGAGGTACCGAGTTGAAGTGTTGTGTTAAAGTGTGGTGCGCTTAAGGTAGTGTAGTACCGAGATTAGTAATGGCCAAGTGTAGAGTATATATGTCTTTGAAGTATAAATGTTGAGGTCACGAGTGAACATAAGCCTAAGCGTGGTTATTGAGGTCTAAGGTAAATGGCCGAGACCGGTGGTGGTAAATTGAGAAGATATAACCGAGGTATGTATGTATTGAAGTGAGGTATAGGCACGTCCGGATTTAGTGTCGCCGAGGTATAGTGTATATAGGCCCAAGGAGAGTTGTCGAAATGTAGATGTAATTCAAAGTAAGTTGTTGAATGATAGGAGGAGAGACAGGACTTGGAGTTTCAGTTTGGTGAGCATGTGTTCTTGAGGGTCACGCCTATGACTGGTGTTGGGCGTGCTCTGAAGGCAAAGAAGTTAACTCCAAGGTTTATTGGGCCGTACCAGATCACTGAGAGGGTTGGAAAGGTTGCTTATAGGGTGGCTTCGCCGACTAATCTTTCGAACTTGCACGATGTCTTCCATGTGCCACAGCTTCGGAAGTATATTCCAGACCCGTCTCATGTGATTCACATGGATGATGTGGAGAGTGCGTGAGAACCTCACCGTGGAGACTATGCCGATGGGATTGATGATAGAGGAGTAAAGGTGTTGAGAGGAAAAGACATGGCCTTAGTCAAGGTAGTGTGGTTGGGAGCCGCTGTGAGAGTATGACCTGGGAGGCGGGAGAGCAAGTCTGCGGGAGTCTTATCCAGGCTATTTTGACTCAGTGCAATTTCGAGGACGAAATTTCCTAAGTGGAGGAGAGTTGTAACACCCTAAATAATTTAATTAAGCAATTGATTAAATTGTTTAAGTGTTGCACTATTTAAATTGTATTGAATCATTATTATGGTCTTTTATTTTTAATTGAAGGGGATGGTGGAAGAAATGGAGAGGGGGTGTAAAAAGGGCCCAAGGTGCGCTTGGCCCAATGTACATATACCCAAATTAAGAATTTGCTCCCATTGTGAGAAGAAAGAAAGAAACTTGCGAAGGGAGAAGAGAGGAAGGAAGAGGAAACGGCGCAAACCCTAGAGGAGAAGGGAGAAGAGTAGATCGCACCACTCAAGGAGGAAAGAAAAGAGCTTTTGTTGCGGTGGTTTTGTACGTGACTCAAGGAGAAGGGATTTCTACGGTTAAAATAAGGTAAGGGGAGTCTCACTCTATAATAGAGGATATAATAGGTTGTATAGGAGTCATAGAGTCTTGATTTGATGTCAATTGATTGTTAATTGAGTTGTTGTTGGGTGAATTTGAGAAATTGCATGATCAAAATCGTTTTAGGGCTTTGATTTGGGGGTTTTATGCAATTGAGTGTGTTGACATGATTATAATTGGTATTTGAGTGATATAAGATGATTTGATTTGAAAGAATTTGAGAATTTGGAGTTGTTGGTGTTTGGGGCGCCAAATGGCTAGGATTCAGCGCCACAGTATCTTTAGCTGATGAGAGCCAAGAGTCGTGTTCTTTGTTCAGGCGCCACTTTGTTTGAGGAATTGGCGCTGGGTTCTCGTTCACGTCTTTGGAATTGTGTCCGAGTGCGGTGTGTGTCGGTGTCCGGGCGCGAGAATGTGGGTGTTTTGGGGCCCGGGAGTGGAACTTGTATTTACGGGCACATTTTCTCGTGCAAATTTTGTATTCACCGCCCAAATTCAATTTTAAGTATTTTGGCTCGAGTGGTTTTCAGTTGCAGTGTTATTTTGAAAATGTCCCGGTGGGGGTGGTTTTGTGTGTGTAAATGGGGTGGGTTGAGGAAACTCACATTTACGAACATATTTTCTTGTGCCAAATTTTGTATTCACCGCCCAAATTCAATTTTAAGTGTTTTGGCTCGAGTAGTTTCTGAGTTACAGGTGTTGTTTTAAAAATGTCTCGGTGGGGTTACTTGGTGGGCATTTTGGGGCCGGTGGGTGAAACTTACTTTTCTCAGGCATATTTCACCGTGCCATATTTTGTATTTACACGCCAAAAACATTTTTAAACATTTTGGCTCGGGTGGTTTTTGGTTTGCAAGTGTTGTAGGTCTTTGGGTCGGTTAGGGCGCTGGCTCGTGCGCCAGGCGCTGAGCTTGTGCTCGTGTCTGGGTTTGTGTCAGTTTTGTGTCTAGGTCTGCATGCCGCCTGCAGGCGCGCAGATTGCTAGAAAAGTGGCGCCAGTGGGTTTGTGTTGCCACGAGCGCGCCAAAGTCTTGAGTTTTCTGGCGCTAGTCTTTGTGTTGCACCGGGGCGCTGAATGTGGGGAAAATGGCGCCTAGTCTTTGCCAAGTGCCTAAGAGTGTCTTTGTTTTTGGTCCCTAGGTGACAGCTTTGGTCCTCTAGATGATTGTTTTGGTCCTAAATGGTGGTTTAGGTCCTTGAGTGAGGTTGAGTCCTCTAGATGAGATTAGTCCTTGGGACTTAATGGTGTTGAGAGTGTGTCTTGAGATGATCAAGGATGCCATGGGGGCATGAGCCGAGAGCCAAAGCCATGAGGGCTATAAAATGAGATTAATAATGAGGTAAGAGTTAGTGCGTGCATTGAGAGGTTTGAGAATGTGTTTGTGTTGTTACATGGAGTCTCATGCATACATTCTACTGCTGATCGTAGAGCTTATAAACCGATTGTGAAGCTCGAGGGCGCGTGGGGCCGAGTCATGAGGACTCCATTGATGATGAGAATGCCGGAGGCAAATATTGAGAATGCTTGGGAGGGCAAATGGTACCACATGCATAACTACATTGCATACATTCACACGAGTGCATGAATATTATTGAGTGATGATTGGTGTGATCGATTGTCTTTGTGGAATCGTGATTGTATATATTGCCTATTATCACTTTTATTATATAGTTCGAGACTCACCCTTTCTCGTTGTTGTATACCACGGTAGTCATGAGTGAAGGCTTGTCACCTTCACTATTCCCCTGAGTCGATGCCGCTCGATCGTAGCACCTGGGGGATGGGTTATGAACTATAGTTGTTCTGTTTTGCTCCTTGTTGAGCCTTATATGTATTGTTTTGAGATCGTTGATTATTCAATTTTGAGATTATGATTTGTTTTCCGCGTTATGTGAAACTATATTCCCACGGGTTTATTCTATGGTGTTACGTAGTTGAACTGCTATTGTGAGCTGAGATGTTTGTTGAATGATTTTTAAAGAGATAAGTGTAGCATCCCATTGGATGATTTTAATTGAGAAATGAATTTTTATACTCTGATTTTTACTATAAATTACCGGGTAGAAATGGGGTGTTACAATGAGTCAGGAAAGAAAGAACACACAATCTACTACCTGAGCAAGAAGTTCACAGACTATGAGGCAAGGTATTCACCATTAGAGAAGACTTGTTGTGCTCTAGCACGGCCGCGCGATCGGTGAGACAAGATATATCGAGAGTCACACTACACGTTTGGTATCCAAAATGGATCCAATCAAGTACATATTTGAGAAACTCGCTCACAGTCGAATTGCTCGTTGGCAAATGCTTCAGTCAGAATATGACCTCGTGTACGTAACCCAGAAAGCAATTAAAGGTAGCACACTGGCAGATTACCTAGCACATCAACCGGTTGAGGATTACCAATCAATGCAATGTGAATTCCCAGATGAGGACATTATGGCATTATTTGACGAAGGGAAGTCTCAAGATAACGAAAGGTGGAGAATGTTGTTTGACGGTGCCTCTAACATGTGGGGGCACGGGGTCGGAGCAGTGTTGATCTCTCCAGATAACCGCTTCATACCATTTACCGCCAGGCTAAGCTTCTATGTCACAAACAATATTGCAGAATACGAAGCGTGTATCCTAGGTATCCAGGCAGCTCTCGATTGGAAAGTCAAGAGGCTCGACGTGTACGGAGATTCAGCTCTAGTTGTCCACCAGGTAAAAGGGGATTGGGAAACAAGAAATCCTGATTTGATTCCTTACTGTGACTATATTCAAGAATTAATCAAGCCCTTTGAGGAAATCACTTTCCAGCACATACCCCGCAGCGAGAATCAGTTGGCAGATGCTTTGGCAACTTTGTCTTCTATGTTCAACGTTAGCTGTGACAAAAATTTGATGATCGCCGAATCCGGCCACAGAGAGGTCTACCTTTATCACCTACCGTATGGCGATCGAAGGGAATCGATAGTAAGCCTTGGTACCATGACATCAAGCAGTACATCACAAATAGAGAGTATCCTCCCGGAGCTACGGAGAATGACAAGAGAACACTTCGGAGACTATCAACAGGTTTCTTCTTGAGTGGAGACGTCCTTTACAAGAGAAACTATGACTTGGTACTCCTCGTGTGTGTGGCGAAGAGAGTCGATAAAGATTATGCGAGATGTTCATGAGGGTTCATTTGGGGTTCACTCCAAAGGGCACACAATGGCTAGAAAAATCCTTAGAAGTGGTTACTCTTGCAGTTGCGAGATGGAGTCGGTATTCTGCTAGCTGAGAAAATGCCATAAATGTCAAATCTATGCAGATCACACTCATGTACCTCCGACTTCTCCAGAATGTCCCGAGCGCACCATGGCCATTCTCAATGTGGGGCATGGACATCATTGGTCCCATTGAACCCAAAGCGTCAAATGGCCACCGTTTCATTTTGGTTGCTATTGACTACTTCACTAAGTGGGTGGAGGCTACTTCTTATCCCAAGGTAACAAGCTCGATGATTGCTAAGTTCATCAAAAAGATTTGGTTTGCCGCTACGGTCTTCCAAACAAGATTATCACAGATAATGGCGATAATTTGAGCAATGAGAATGATGAAGGACTTGTGTGAAGACTTCAAAATACGGCATCACAATTCTTCTCCTTATCGCCCAAAGATGAATGGGGCGATTGAGGCAACTAACAAGAACATCAAGAAGATTGTGCAAAAGATGGTGGTAACATACAAGGATTGGCATGAAATGCTCCCTTTTGCCCTGCATGGTTCTGAGAACCTCGGTGCGTACCTCAACCGGGCAACCCCTATTCAACGGTTTATGGGTCGAGGCGATCCTCCCCATTGAGGTTGAAATACCATCCTGCGGGTGTTGATGGAGACAAAACTTGATGAAGCGAGAATGGGTTCGGTTCCGCTCTTGACCAATTGAACCTCATTGACGAAAACGGTGGCCGCAATGTGTCATGGGCGGTTGTACCAACAGAGGATGATAAGGGCTTTTGACAAAAGAGTCCGTCCTCGTGAATTTCAAGAAGGAGACCTTGTACTCAAGCGGATCTTGCCAATCTGAGGAGACGGACCCGAGGCAAATGGGCTCCCAAATATGAAGGACCTTATGTGGTGAAGAAGGCATTCTCGGGAGGAGCTCTAATCTGCAAACATGGACGGAGATGAGATTCTAAATCCAGTGAACTCAGATGTGATCAAGAAGTATTATGCCTAGAAAAATAAACAAAAAAGAGAAAGATAAGCCAAGGAAAAGTTAGCTCGCTAGGCTGAAAACCCGCAAAGGGCGGCCTAGGCAAAATCGAGCGACCGGTGGATCGAAAACCCGCAGCGGCGATTCTGCAAAAATTAGGGTCAGAAAACTTGGGCTCGAGAAAAGGAAAGGCAATCAGCACTCCCAAATGTTTGGATAAGAAGGTGATCAGAGTTATGAGTATGGACGGCGGGCACCGTTACTTCAGAGATGAAATCACAAGATCTGTTCCTTTCTCTTGTATTTTCTCAGTTTAAAAGAAAGATTGTAATGCACTTTCAATTGGCGTGACTTTCTACACGTCCAATTTCTATATCAATAAAAGTCCAACTCTTCTTTCATATGTGTGCTTTTCGTGTCACTGCTTTCATCTATTCAGTCTCTTTCAAAATGATAATTTTTATGATTGATGAAATTGATTTGCAAAACATGTGCACATTCAAGAGCATTACAGGATCATTACGAAATCTTTGAAAAATACAGAAAGAAATGATTTCCCAAGTGAGTAAAGTTGCAAAAAAAAAGAGACAAAACAGGCATAACAAATCAGTGCGCAATCCTCACGTGATCATCGTCCTAGGACAGCCTCCGTCCGGCAGATCGACTTAACCAGCAAAAAAAAAGAGTGCCAAAAAACAAATAAGCAAAAAAAAAAAGAAAGCTGTTTTAAAAAAAAAAAAAAAAAAAAAAAAAAGAAGAAAAATCACAAAAGGCGGAACACAACAGGACACAACATCTTCATATCATTCATCATTCTCATGTCATCCATACCATTCATCACTCCATGGCATCAAACAGTAGTGCATTACACTTTCAAATTCGCATCTCAGAAGAGCAAAAGAATAATCAAACAGAAGAAACATCCCACCAAAATCAATCATTGCATCCATGTGCACCCAAATACCCAAGCGCATGCATTTCACGCACCATTCAAGAGAAAAGTTACTTCGGACCCGAGAGTCCCAAAAATCCCATTTTTAGAAAATCTCCATCAGCACAGAGTTCGTAAACTCCATCAAACCAGAGTTCATAAACTCCATCAATCCAGAGTTCGTAAACTCCATCAATCCAGAGTTCGTAAACTCCATCAACCCGAGTTAGTGAACTCCCACGAGTTAGTGAACTCCTTCCACGAGATCACACAACATCGTTATGCGAGCACGCGATGGATCCATCGAACCGTTAAGTCCTTCTGATTAGTGTATTATCACCTAAGGCACATCATAAATCCATTGATCAAATCGATTCGACCGATGTTGATCGGCCGCTCGAAAGGGCCACCCCTAGAGTTCGTAAACTCCATCAACCCAGAGTTCGTAAACTCCATCAAACCAGAGTTCGTAAACTACATCAACCCAGAGTTAGTGAACTCCCACAGAGTTAGTGAACTCCTTCCACAGATCACAACATCGTGTACGAGCACGCGATGGATCCATCAAACTTCGTTAAGTCCTTCGGATTAGTTGTTTCAGCCTAAGGCACATCGTAAATCCATTGATCAAATCAGTTCCGGACCTGATGTTGATCGGCCGGTCGAAAAAGCCACCCCCAGAGCTCGGACTCGACAAGAGTCCGTTAGAAGGTTTTAGGCAACCTCCGAATTCCCAATTTACCGCTTTTCCCAATTTACCGTTTTTTTCCAATTTATTGCTTTCTCGTTAATGCGACAAGTGTTAACCCCCTCGCTCAAAAAGAAAATATCAAAAAGAGTTGAGTTTTTCTGAAACGGACAAAATTAGTATTATTTCTATATCTTTATTTCCATTTCACCAACAAATATGAAAAGGCCAATTCATATTTTTTGGCGAAATGTGAAATAAAGAGGCGTAATAATACCCCAATTTTGTCAGTCCCTTAACTTAAGCCAATTTCAATCATGGAACTCAACTAAATCGAAATACATTTGCTTAAATTAAGCAGGCACGCGAATGATCGATCTTTTCGTGCGTTCTTCAATTTAGTCTCTGTATTTGGGTTTAGTCGTACGTAAGTAGTGTTTTTAGTTAATGAGCTCATTTCTTATATTTGAGTCTTGTTTTAGCGTATTCGTCTAGTCTGGCCCGTTCTCGTCTTTGTGTTTGGCCAGACTCTTTTTATTATTGTTATTCTTTTTTTGTGCAGTTAATGTATTTTGAGCATGTATAGATAGTCCAAAAATGTCAAAAAAAATACTATTTAATTTTTATTACAACTTAGGAGAGTTCAAATGTCCAGATGTCCAGAAAATACAAAAAATAATAACACTAAAAATACAAAAAAATGGGAATCCGAAAATAATTAAAAAAAAACGGCAAAACCAGAAAAAGATTAGGGTTTTACACTGAAACCCTAATCCCCTAAACACATTTTTTGAGATCTGAAAAGA
This sequence comes from Oxytropis ochrocephala, assembly GCA_020916435.1. Lineage (NCBI taxonomy): Eukaryota > Viridiplantae > Streptophyta > Magnoliopsida > Fabales > Fabaceae > Oxytropis > Oxytropis ochrocephala. The sequence continues at coordinate 87,417,614 of CM037089.1, read as the reverse complement.
GGAAAATCGAGTAGCAACAACAACAAAGGATTACCAGTAAACGAAAGTCTACATTTCAGATCTGTTCTTTATTTTCAGGAGACCAGGTTGGTATTTCTGTACATAGAAAATCCGAAAGTATAAGAATATGTATATAGATCTGTTTTCCTGTTGTTGTTTTGCTGTGTTTCAAAGTAAAAATACACACAGATTTTTGACTGTTATAATAGCGGACGTCAGATTGGTTTTGCCGTTTTTTTTTTTATTATTTTCGGATTCCTATTTTTTTCTATTTTTAGTGTTATTATTTTTTGTATTTTCTGGACATCTGGACATTTGAACTCTCCTAAGTTGTAATAAAAATTAAATAGTATTTTTTTTTGACATTTTTGGACTATCTATACATGCTCAAAATACATTAACTGCACAAAAAAAGAATAACAATAATAAAAAGAGTCTGGCCAAACACAAAGACGAGAACGGGCCAGACTAGACGAATACGCTAAAACAAGACTCAAATACAAGAAATGAGCTCATTAACTAAAAACACTAATTATGTACGACTAAACCCAAATACAGAGACTAAATTGAAGAACGCACGAAAAGATCGATCATTCGCGTGCCTGCTTAATTTAAACAGCGGTATTTCGATTTAGTTGAGTTCCATGATTGAAATTGGCTTAAGTTAAGGGACGGACAAAATTATGGTATTACATTAGGCAACGTCAAAATAGGGGAAGTTGTCAACCTCTTCTTCAATTCATTGAAACTTTCTTCGCAGCGAGAATCCCAAACGAACGCCTTCCCTTTACAAGTCAACTGAGTTAGCGGAAGTGCCAACTTAGAAAACCCTTCGATGAATCTCCTATAATAACCGGCTAGCCCTATAAAACTTCTGATCTCCGTAACCGACTTAGGAGCCTCCCACTGCAACACAGCATCAACTTTAGATGGGTCCACTGCAATACCATCACCAGAAATGATATGACCAAGAAAACTTACTTCCTTCAACCAAAATTCACACTTAGATAGCTTGGCATACAACTTCCTATCCCTCAAGATTTCCAATACCAACTTCAAATGCTCAGCATGCTCTTCCTCAGACTTAGAATAAACCAAAATATCATCAATGAAGACCACCACGAAACGATCTAGATACTCATGAAAAATACGATTCATGTATTCCATGAATATCCCAGGAGCATTCGTAACACCAAATGGCATCACCGAATACTCATAGTGACCATACCGAGTCCTAAACGCCGTCTTAGGAATATCTTCATCCTTCACTTTTATTTGGTGATAACCCGATGTAACACCCCAATTTTCGTGTTAATACTTGTGTATATACATGTGATTGAATTAGTAATTTTGTGATAATTTTATGTGCAGTTGTTTTAATAAGTAATTTATTTGAATGATATATGTTATGATTTGTAGATTAATAGTAGTAAATGATTTCTCAGTAGTAAGTAGTAAGTTATTAATATTATTATTATTATTCATCTATTGAAATACATATATATATATTTTTATATTGAGAAGTAATGGGTTCAGTATTCAATAATTTTTATATCTTAGAAGAAAGAAATGGGAGCAGCACGTGACTTTTATAATTAGGTTCTTATAAACCCATTACATGATATTCCTATGGGAGGTTCAAAAACTCTCTCTCATAAACCCTCGAACTTCTCAATATTTCTGTGCGACAAAGACTCAAAAAACTCCCCTCCCATTTTCTCTTATATTCCTTCCCACTGATAAAGTGATCTTTATTAGTGAAAATCCCAAGTCCCACATTGACTAGTGATAAGGTCTCTAGAGGGTTTATAATGAAGAGGCAACCCTCACCTTACAAGCCGGTTTTGTGGGGTTGAGTTAGGCCTAAAACCACATTCTAAGATGGTATCAGAGCCTATCCTAGATATATTGGGCCACCTACCATTAAAAAAAAACACGCTAGAAGCCCAAATAAAAATAAAAAGGTGCTGCGCGTGAGGGGGTGTATTAGTGAAAATCCCAAGTCCCACATTGACTAGTGATAAGGTCTCTAGAGGGTTTATAATGAAGAGGCAACCCTCACCTTACAAGCCGGTTTTGTGGGGTTGAGTTAGGCCTAAAACCACATTCTAAGAATCTTGAAAATACTTCCTATGGGATGTTCTCCCTTCTTCGCAATTGTTGAAACAAATTGTTGCATCGTCAAATTCCTGGTCGCACCATCAATTTCCTCCTATACACAATTTCCGTCAATGCCACATCTGAAGGCTGAATTTCTAGAAGACCATAACAGTGGTGGAGTCAAATAGCTTTTTGATCGCTACGACGGCAAAGTTCTTGATGGACATGTCATCACAATCCCAACGCTTCATTCTCGTTTCTTTGAGCTCAGTTGCTGTGGTTCTGTTGGTGACTCCGTAGAGAGAGCTTTGTTTTTGGTTTATTCGAGGTAAGGGAATTCTCTTTCCATAGCGAATAGTTTATAAACCTTGGAACCATAGGATTGAGTGTTAGGAAATGTTTGATTGAATTCTTATATGTTAATTTGATTGATTTGGTGATGAATGTAATGAATATATAATTGAATGGAGTCCTTATGTGATAATTGGAGTGATGAGGTTATTTAGAGTGGTGTTGGCATGTTAATTGTATTACTTTGAATGAAAACAATAGGGAGAATTGAGAATGAAGGTTAGGTGTTTGGTATTATGCTTGAGTGAATTTTTGGCAACATTACTTGTGTGTATGAATGGTGTTCTTGCTTGGGTGTTGAGTGTATGGATGATTGCTAATGAATTAAGGTTGTTGTGTATCCATGTTGTTGTTCTCATTGGTATGGGTGGTGCGTGCGTGCGTTCTGTGTCCACGCGCACTAGTGTGTGCGCGCCCAAGTGGTTGCGTGGGGTGTGGGAGAGTGGCACGGGCCGGCGCAAGCGCGCTGTGCCTGTGCGCGTGAGTGTATGCGTTGGCGCTGCCGGTTGTGGTGCGCCACAGTGCGTGTGTTCGGTGTGTGAGTGGCGCCTCTTGGCGCTGCCGGGTGAGGATGGGCGCCGGCGTGTGCCGCCTTGTGCCCAGAGGTGAATGAGGTGGGGTGACCTAGGTGAGTGAGGTGAGGTGAGGTGACCTAGGTGAGTGAGGTGAGGTGAGGAGCCGAGGTGAATGAGGTGAGGTTCCGAGGTGAATGAGGTGAGGTGACCTAGGTGAGTGAGGTGAGGTGATGATGGTAGAGGTGAATGAGGTGAGGTCTTAGGGTGAATGAGGTGAGGTGACCTAGGTGAGTGAGGTGAGGTGAGGAGCCGAGGTGAATGAGGTGAAGTGCCGAGGGGAATGAGGTGAGGTGACCTAGGTGAGTGAGGTGAGGCGAGGTGCCGAGGTGAATGGGGTGATGTGTCGAGGTGAAGGAGGTTGGTGACCGAGGTGAGTGAGGCGAGGCGAGGTGCCGAGGTGAATGGGGTGAGGTGCCGAGGTGTGTGAGAGTGTACCGAGGTGTGTTTTGTGTGTGCCGAGGTGTGTGAGTGGGAGCCGAGGTATGTGAGTGTGCGTCTTAGAGGTGTTTGAGTGGGTGCCGAGTTGTTTGAGTGGGTGCCGAGGTGTGTGAGGGTGTGCTTGAGGTGTGTGAGTAAATAAAATTAAGGGTGATTATTCTATGTATGATTCTTGGTGATTGTTTGGTGTGGTGATGCATGCTGATGGTGAGTATATTTTGGGTGATTGAGGGTCTATGACCTCTCTTGATGATTAGTGAGTAAATAAACTAATGGTGAGCATTCTAATGCATAATTTGGTGTTTTGGTGTGATGGTGCATAGTCATGGTGTCGCATAATCATATGCATTTTTGGTGAATAGGCCTCGGCCTCATAAAATATTTTGGTGAATGCCCTCTGGCCTTTTTGGTGATGGATCCACATGCATATACCCTTGGCGTTGGGTTGCATATCATGCACTTGCATACATTTTATGGTGGTTGTGCAGGTGTGTATAATTAAATGGTGAAAGTGATTAGATTGTACCGCCTGGTGTGCTAATGCTTGTCTTATTGTGTTGCTTGTTTTATTTACTATTTTCTATGAAATGAGACTCACCCTTTCTGCTTGGAATGTTGCTCTTATGTGGTTACGTTTGCAGTGATGAAGGATCAAGGTGACGTGAGTACCTTCTTCTAGTATGGTCGAGTCAGCTCTGATACGTAGCACCGGGGGGGATATTTAGGATTTGTCGTTTATTTTATGAATTGACTTTTCATTTGGATAACTGTATTTTCCGTATTTGAGTTTTGTTAATTCCGCTGCAATGGTGTTTATTCCCTGATTTGCATTATGGTGCTATGTATCTTAACTTGGAGATTATTCTCTTTAGTATTTTGAAATTTTTAAATGTGGTTGTTTAAATGTGGCACCCTCAAGTGGTCGCACTAAAGTTTTTCGTAGACTCTGATTTTTAGATTTATTAAAATAATAGACTAGATAGAAGGGGGTGTTACATTAGTGGTATCAGAGCAGTTCGGTCCTAACCGGACCATTTGTATTGTCTCTTGTGTCTTCCGATGTGTGAACTCTGAGTAGAGTTACACGCACTACTTGTTGATGCTTGGTAATTAGGAGGGTGACCAACTTAGTTGGTGAAGTTCTCAAGATAATAGGGTGAGTGGTAGATATTCTTAGAAAAGAGTATCACAGTCAGAGCTGGTATAATGTTAGAATCTAACCTAGACCCCGAATGACTCTTTTCCCTTAGAGAGATTTTTCATAGAGCCTGGTCTCTTACTTAGGCCATGTGTCGTGTTCGTTATGTTTTCTTGGTGTGAAGTTTGTATCGTAGTCATTTGTTTGTTGCTTTCGTGTTTTTGAGACTTTGAATTTATATAAGCTGAACTTCTATGATTTGAATTTTAGTTGTCACCTATACATTATTTGTGATATGTGGTTTTATGACTAAAGCATAAAACTTGTATTGAGACTGTCTGTGAGATTCTATTAAAATAGGTTTAATTGGTTTATGCTCACAAATGCGTTTAATTTATTTTAATTAAGTATAAACTGTTTGTGTAAGGGTATTTTTCTTGCGAATTGATGCTTTAGAGTAGATGCTCTATTGATTATTTTGAGTTGTCTTATCACTATAAGTTGCTATCACTTGTTGCAATGTTTTGATTAGTCTCATTTTTAAATGCTACAAGAACTATTGTTTTACTACTTTTGTAATTGCAATTGGACATAATGATCTTAGTTGTTCACTGTCATTTCATGTTATTACTACGTTCACTTGTTTTAATTTAATTGTCAAATTGTTTCTAAATCTTTGAGAATCTGTTTCTTGACTTTCATGTCATTCAATCATTACTATGAATTCTAAATGTGTAGAATCTCCAAATTTTTATGATTTAATTATGATTCTAATATTTTCTAAAGCATGTTGTTACGTGGTTTTGTGATTTAAAAATAAATATATACTCAGGCTGCGTATTAACTTCAATTTAACTAGTTTAATGTTGGATGCGTAAATATGTATTGAGTTTATTTTGATTGATAAATACTAAGTCTTGTGTTTGTACGACTCATGTACATCGTAATCTTTGTGCTTGCACGACTTCTAGTTTCTTCTTATTATTATTTTACTTCTGTGTTATTTGAGGATAATGAGTTTGTAAGATCTCCATATTAATTGATCCTTACGTTCTCAGATATGTCGGTTGTGTGACTGTTGTTGTGTCTGAACTTGTACTATAGTGTTGTCTGTGTTGTGGAGATAACATAACTATATTGTGTTTGTCCTATTTCGTTTTTAGTGAGCTTTATTTAACATCATTGGGCTTTATTTCTATGCTTGTTTGTGGAATGAGTAGTTTTTATAATATTTTGCATTGCGATGTGAGTTCATTAGTTACTCTAATAGCGACTAATGATTCATGATTTTTGTGGATGTGAGAACCTAAAGCCTCATACTCTACTCTCAATTCTTCTTCTAAGCCTTTTCACTAAAATTTGTCAAGACTCAGTCATGTAGCTCTCTGTGCCGAAATCTCTAAGTTATTTTTGTTGATATTCTAGCTTTCATGTCCTTGCAACTTAAATGTTTCTTTCTTTGACTCTAGCCCAATTTTATGCTCTTTTGTTGATACCTTTATTTCTTTCCCTCAGATGTCATTGACAAATCCTCTTTTAACTTTGACGAGGTTTCAATTCCTCTTCCATGTTTTAAAATCTTGAAGTACTCAATCTTTTCGTTTTGGTGCTCAAGTCTTATGTAAATTTCGAGGACGAAATTTTTTTTTGGGGGGTTGAGTTGTAACACCCCAATTTTCGTGTTAATACTTGTGTATATACATGTGATTGAATTAGTAATTTTGTGATAATTTTATGTGCAGTTGTTTTAATAAGTAATTTATTTGAATGATATATGTTATGATTTGTAGATTAATAGTAGTAAATGATTTCTCAGTAGTAAGTAGTAAGTTATTAATATTATTATTATTATTCATCTATTGAAATACATATATATATATATTTTTATATTGAGAAGTAATGGGTTCAGTATTCAATAATTTTTATATCTTAGAAGAAAGAAATGGGAGCAAACACGTGACTTTTATAATTAGGTTCTTATAAACCCATTACATGATATTCCTATGGGAGGTTCAAAACTCTCTCTCATAAACCCTCGACTTCTCTCAATATTTCTGGCCGACAAAGAAATTTCAAAACTCCTCCCATTTTCTCTTATATTCCTTCCCACTGATAAAGTGATCTTGAAAATACTTCCTATGGGATGTTCTCCCTTCTTCGCAATTGTTGAAACAAATTGTTGCATCGTCAAATTCCCGGTCGCACCATCAATTTCCTCCTATACACAATTTCCGTCAATGCCACATCCAAGGTGAATTTCTAGAAGACCATAACAAATGGTGGAGTCAAATAGCTTTTTGATCGCTACGACGGCAAAGTTCTTGATGGACATGTCATCACAATCCCAACGCTTCATTCTCGTTTCTTTGAGCTCAGTTGCTGTGGTTCTGTTGGTGACTCCGTAGAGAGAGCTTTGTTTTTGGTTTATTCGAGGTAAGGGAATTCTCTTTCCATAGCGAATAGTTTATAAACCTTGGAACCATAGGATTGAGTGTTAGGAAATGTTTGATTGAATTCTTATATGTTAATTTGATTGATTTGGTGATGAATGTAATGAATATATAATTGAATGGAGTCCTTATGTGATAATTGGAGTGATGAGGTTATTTAGAGTGGTGTTGGCATGTTAATTGTATTACTTTGAATGAAAACAATAGGGAGAATTGAGAATGAAGGTTAGGTGTTTGGTATTATGCTTGAGTGAATTTTTGGCAACATTACTTGTGTGTATGAATGGTGTTCTTGCTTGGGTGTTGAGTGTATGGATGATTGCTAATGAATTAAGGTTGTTGTGTATCCATGTTGTTGTTCTCGGCTGGTATGGGTGGTGCGTGCGTGCGTTGCCGGCGCTGCACTAGTGTGTGCGCGCCAAGTGGTTGCGTGGGGTGTGGGAGAGTGGCACGGGCTGGGCGCAAGGCGCCTGTGCCCTGTGCGTGAGTGTATGCGTTGGGCGCTGCCGGTTGTGGTGCGCCCTTGTGCGTGTGTTCGGTGTGTGAGTGGCGCGCCTCTTGGCGCTGCCGGTGAGGATGGGCGCCGATGTGTGCTGCCCAGCGCCGAGGTGAATGAGGTGGGGTGACCTAGGTGAGTGAGGTGAGGTGAGGTGACCTAGGTGAGTGAGGTGAGGTGAGGAGCCGAGGTGAATGAGGTGAGGTTCCGAGGTGAATGAGGTGAGGTGACCTAGGTGAGTGAGGTGAGGTGATGAGCCGAGGTGAATGAGGTGAGGTGCCGAGGTGAATGAGGTGAGGTGACCTAGGTGAGTGAGGTGAGGTGAGGAGCCGAGGTGAATGAGGTGAGGTGCCGAGGTGAATGAGGTGAGGTGACCTAGGTGAGTGAGGTGAGGTGAGGTGCCGAGGTGAATGGGGTGATGTGCCGAGGTGAAGGAGGTTGGTGACCGAGGTGAGTGAGGCGAGGCGAGGTGCCGAGGTGAATGGGGTGAGGTGCCGAGGTGTGTGAGAGTGTACCGAGGTGTGTTTTGTGTGTGCCGAGGTGTGTGAGTGGGAGCCGAGGTATGTGAGTGTGCGTGCCGAGGTGTTTGAGTGGGTGCCGAGTTGTTTGAGTGGGTGCCGAGGTGTGTGAGGGTGTGCCGAGGTGTGTGAGTAAATAAAATTAAGGGTGATTATTCTATGTATGATTCTTGGTGATTGTTTGGTGTGGTGATGCATGCTGATGGTGAGTATATTTTGGGTGATTGAGGGTCTATGACCTCTCTTGATGATTGGTGAGTAAATAAACTAATGGTGAGCATTCTAATGCATAATTTGGTGTTTTGGTGTGATGGTGCATAGTCATGGTGTCGCATAATCATATGCATTTTTGGTGAATAGGCCTCGGCCTCATAAAATATTTTGGTGAATGCCCTCTGGGCCTTTTTGGTGATGGATCCACATGCATATACCCTTGGCGTTGGGTTGCATATCATGCACTTGCATACATTTTATGGTGGTTGTCTGGGTGTGTATAATTAAATGGTGAAAGTGATTAGATTGTACTGCCTGGTGTGCTAATGCTTGTCTTATTGTGTTGCTTGTTTTATTTACTATTTTCTATGAAATGAGACTCACCATTTCTGCTTGGAATGTTGCTCTTATGTGGTTACGCTGCAGGTGACAGTGACTGAAGGTGACGTGAGTACCTTCTTCTAGTATGGTCGAGTCAGCTCTGATACGTAGCACCGGGGGGGATATTTAGGATTTGTCGTTTATTTTATGAATTGACTTTTCATTTGGATAACTGTATTTTCCGTATTTGAGTTTTGTTAATTCCGCTGCAATGGTGTTTATTCCTGATTGCTTATGGTGCTATGTATCTTAACTTGGAGATTATTCTCTTTAGTATTTTGAAATTTTTAAATGTGGTTGTTTAAATGTGGCACCCTCAAGTGGTCGCACTAAAGTTTTTCGTAGACTCTGATTTTTAGATTTATTAAAATAATAGACTAGATAGAAGGGGGTGTTACACCCGACCTCAAATCAATCTTACTAAATACGCGAGCACCCACCAATTGATCCATCAAATCATCAATCCGTGGAAGCGGATACTTATTCTTGATCGTCACCTTGTTCAACTGCCGATAGTCTACACAAAGCCTCATACTTCCGTCTTTCTTCTTCACCAACAACACCGGAGCTCCCCACGGCGACACACTTGGCCTTATGAATTTCTTCTCCAGCAAGTCCTCAAGCTGCTTCTTCAACTCAGACAACTCGGTTGCAGACATTCTATATTGTGCCATAGACACAGGTCTAGTACCAGGTACTAGATCAATAGAAAATTCCACTTCTCTCTCAGGTGGCACATCAGGAATTGCATCGGGAAATACTTCAGAAAATTTACGCACTACCGGCAACTCATCAAAGCAAACAGCTTAACTTCCTCTCTCATTACCTTATGCAACTGGCCAGCAGACAACAAAACAGGTTCCTCTTCGACCGGAGGATAAAAACCCACAGATTTACTAAAACAGTTGATATGAACATGGTTGTTCACTAACCAGTCCATACCCAAAATGACATCCGATCCATCCAACGGCAAGCAAATTAAATCAACAAGAAAATCTCTACCGTAAACCGATAAAGGACACTTAGCACACACGAGAGAAGTAGTCACCGAACCCTTAGCTGGAGTGTCGATGACCATCTCCCTCTTCATAATAGACAGAACTAGATTCAACTTATCAGCACACACAACAGCAATAAACGAATGCGTAGCACCAGTATCAACAATAGCAAGTAACGGAGTACCATAATGAAACACGTACCTCTAATCTCATTAGCCGTCTCAGACCCCGCGAGAGCAAACACCTTCCCACTCCCCTTCTCTTTCTTTGGCTTGGAGCACTTGGTACTAATATGCCCCAATTCTCCACAGTTGTAGCAAACCACATCCTTCTTCTCACAATTAGCAGCTATATGACCTTCTTTGCCACACTTGAAGCACTTGTTACCCATGCAATCAGGGCTCTTATGTCCGGGCTTACCACACTTGTGGCACACAATGTTCGCAGGAGCATCTCCCCCACTTGGCTTCTTGCCTGAACCCTCTTTCCACTTGCCCTTACCACCAGAAACATCATAGGGCTTCCCACGAAACTGAGAACCTCTCTTCTCTTTCACTATCTTATATGAAGCATTGCTATCTTCCTCGAAAATCCTACAACTGTCAACCAGATCAGCAAACACCCGAATCTTTTGGTAACCAATCGCCTTCTTGATGTCATGCCTCAAACCATTCTCAAACTTGATACATTTCAAAAATTCAGAATTAGCATCATTAGTATAGTGAGGGTAGAACTTAGCCAATTCCACAAACTTCGCCGCATACTCGGCCACAGACTTATTCCCTTGCTTCAATTCCAGAAATTCCATTTCCTTCTTTCCTCTCACATCCTCTGGGTAATACTTCCTCATAAACTCTCTCTTAAAAACATCCCATGAGATCTCTCCACCAGCCGCTTCCAACCTCTGCAGAGCTTCAAGCCACCAATCATCGACTTCTTCAGCTAACATGTGAGTACCATACCTCACCTTCTGAGCAGGCGTGCAATCCATAACCCGGAAAATCCTCTCAATCTCTTTCAGCCATGCCAGAGCTCCATCAGGGTCATACCGACCTTTGAAAGTGGGTGGGTTCTCCCTTTGGAACGTGGACAAACTACGAGCACCAAAGATCGGCAAACTCACGCGATTTCCCACAACACTGAGCATTGTCTCTAGAGCAAAGAGCAAAGAGCGACATCATTTCTTCCAGCCATCTTAACTAATCATTGAAACAAGATTTTAGTCAGAGCGAGTAACAAGACTCGAGAATTATAAGACTAAAGACTCAACAACTTGGTCGGACAAACCGAACTGCTCTGATACCACTAATGTAACACCCCCTTCTAAATAAACTACTATTTAATTAATTTAAAATCAGAGCCTCAGAAAATTTTCAAAGTCTGCGGCGCAAGAGGTGCCACATTTAAAAGAAAACCACACTTAACAACTCCAAATTAATTCTTAAAGACTTAAGGTACGGATACATAGCACCACAAATTCAATATAATGTAAAACCATCGTAGCGGAAATATATCACAACGCAAAATATAGAAATACAAAACAAAATGGAAGTTTAAAAACATAGAATAAAACGACAAAGTAAACTAAAACGCCCCCAAGCATACGTGATCGAGCCGACTCAACCAAACTAGAAGAAGGTACTGTGTCACCTTCAATCGTCACACCGTGACGCTGTTTACATGAGAAGCAACATAAAGCAAAGAGGTCGATCTCTTTACATAAGTAATAACAAATAAGACAAGCATCACATTAGAGAAGGCAACTAAATACACCAAATTACAATCACATTCAAGTACACCATTAATTCATAATCACCAAGAATAATCACCGGATGCATGTTTAGTGTATGAGATGCATCCCAAAACTCCACGGGCATATGCATGTGGATCCATCACCAAAATAGCCTTGAGGGCATTCACCAAAATATATAATGAGGCCGAAGCCTACTCACCAAAGATGCATATGAGTATGTGACACCATGACAATGCACCATATACACCAAAATCACCAAAATATGCAATAACATGCTCACCAATAGTTATATTGACTCACCAACACCAAGGAAGGTCATACACCCCACTCACAAATATTTATTCGCACCATTTAGTATATATCACCGTTAAATCAGCACCACAAGGACTAAAAAGTACCTAAGGACTAAAACAGCACCTAAGGACTAAAACAACACCATTAGGACTAAACCGTGACATAAGGACCAAAACAGCACCTAAGGACTAAAACAGCACCATTAGGACTAGATAGTGACATAAGGACCAAAACAACACCTAAGGACTAAAACAGCACCTAAGGACTAAAACAACACCATTAGGACTAAACCGTGACATAAGGACACAAACAACACCTAAACTAGGCAACAGTGTCTTAGACACGAATTAAGACAAAACTAAGACATCCCCTTAGCCACCAACTTAGACCTCAGCTTAGACACCAACTTAGACATCAGCTTAGACACCAACTTAGACATCAGCTTAGACACAGGCGCACACTCCTGCGCCATGGGCAGCCAAAACTGGCGCCCTACACCTAGACACAGGCGCACACTCCTGCGCCATGGGCAGCCAAAACTGGCGCCCGCACTTAGACACAAGCGCATCTTCCTGCGCCATGGGCAGCCAAGACTGGCGCCCTACACCTAGACACAGGCGCATCCACCTGCGCCATGGGCAGCTAAAATCGCGGCGCGCTGCACTAGACACAAAGCACACTTACGCGCGCATGGTCGCCAAAATCGCGCCTCTTGCATCGTACACAAAGACACCACACACAGGGCAGCCAAATTGGCGCCTTGCACCTAGACACCTGCAACACCTAACACACAGGGCAGCTAAATTGGCGCCCTGCACCTAAACACCAACAACCCACAGCACACAGGGCAGCCAAATTGGCGCCCTGCACCTAAACACCAGCAACACCTAAATGATCGATCCTTTCACGCATTCTTCAGTTTGAACTCAGTATTTGGACCTAGTTGAATCTAATTAGGCTTACATGAGTCGTTTGTCTCGCAATTGGGCTTATCATTATGGTTTAGACCTACGAACGTGGTTCCAATTTAATTTTTAGTATCTATTGCTTAACGAGCCTATTTCCTCCATTTGGGCCTTGTTCTAGCGTGTTTGTTTAGTCGGGCCCGATTTCGCTTTTGTATTTGGCCCGACACCTTTTTTAATTAATTTGTTTAGTCCAAAAGTGTGAAAAATGTAATTTAATTTTATTACAATGTATAAGTGTCTAAAAGTCCAAAAAAGGGTCCAAATTTCAAAAATAGCAATACAAAATACATTAAAAAATATAAATCCGAAAAAAAAAAGCAACAACAAGCAATAAAGTAGCTCTTGAGCCATCAGCCTTCTAAACAATCCCTAACCCTAGCTTCTCTCCTTGCTCACCAAGTATCCATCTCCTACAAGCCCAAACCCAAACCTGAAAATCAGATCAAAACACAATCAAAATCATAAATGTCTTAACCTAGTTTTCTACTATAAATAAACAGTCAACACACAGTCCAAAACACACAGAAAAAAGGCAGAAAACTACTGCGAAATCACCCAAAAAATAGGATTAGAGTTTCACATCGAAACCCTAATCCACTAAACACGGTTCTAAAATTCTGGTTTGGAAGAGTAACGCGAGCGATTGAAGGTATACAATCACGATTGCGGCTACGAACAACACTCATAAGGAGCCAAATCAGAAGCTGGAATATTAGGTTGGTACCCAAAATCTTAATCGCTTAGATGCACATGTAGTATGTTGAATCTATATGTTCGTTTTCTATATATCGGGAAAACATGAAAACAAATCCAATGTGAGTCTCAGAAACGCCGCCTTTAAAAATGCTTAAAAATTGAAACATGAATACGATGTTGTTGTGCTTCTGATGTTGATTTAAATCGTATGTGTTTTTAGACAAACTGAGATTAAGAAAATAGTGCATGATTTCATAAAAAAAAAAACAGATCCACAAACTTAGGTTATGAATAGCTTAACTCAAAAAAATATGTCTACAATGATTCTGTTTGTCAAGCGACAAAACAAATCCAACTAGTAGCCTTAGCCTTTGTTTAGTTGTCTGTGAACTCATGAGAAATAAAACAAGGCCATTAACCAAAACGTTTGTTTTTTTCTTTCTTAGAAATCAGGTAGGCTTAGTTTTTTTTTTTGCTAGTTTCAAAAGATCATTAAAAAACCACTATAAAACGCTTCTAGGTTTCAAATCTAAAAGAGTCATAAGCCAAAAATAATAGATCTGTCACAGAGAAGAGAGGATACAAACAAATACAAAAAAAGCAAGCCAAAATCAAAATAACCAGAATTAAAATGAGTAGAAGAGAAACCAGACCAGAGAAAGCTTTAAAAAACTAATAGAATAGTAAAAGACGAAGCAACTGACCTCGGTGGGGGTTCGCCGGAGCTCCGGTCGTCTTCTCCGGCGAACTCCGGCGAAGCCCCCCGCGAAAAGACATTCAAACCGAAGCCTCAACCCTCCGAAACGAAACCAACGTCACAAACCACCATGAAGCTGGAGCTGAACATCACCGTCGCCGGCACCCACCAAGGCTCTCCCTCCGGCGACGTCTCTCTCTCCCCTCATGGAACCCGATCCACGCCTCTCTCTCTCTCTCTCACTTCGCCCAACCCTCTCTCATACCCACCATTTTAGGCCGAAAATCTCTCTTTTCCTCCCTGATTTTTCGTTGAAAAATTCTCTCTCTCTCCCTCCATTAGGGGAAGCTGCGGCGCAGCTAAGGTAGAGAAGAAGGGGAAATAAATTTTTAGGTTTTGAAATTTAGGGTTTGGGTTTATTATAGTGTCTCCACTTTTTTTTGTTTATTTTTAATATTCAGAATGCTACTTGCACCACTCTTGTTCACGTGCGCACCCCTCCCCCACTTAAGCCCAGTTTCGCATACTGGGCTCCCATATGCGAACTGGGCTTTCCTTTATACACCTCTTGTTTAACTATACCACTCCTCAGAATTAATAAACACCCCCATTTTGCAATTTTCACCTTTTTCGATCTCCTTTTTTTTTTAATTCTTTTTAACTCAAATACTTTTCTCATTAAATCAAAAATAACAATTAAATATTTCTCTACCCCAAAATTAAATAAAAGACTAAGTCGGTTGTACAACCGGGTTAGTCATCATTCTAGAACCAATGAGTCATGATATTCAAGAATCCTAAAAACTTATAAAATTATAAATAAATTATTTTTCCTAAAAATAGGGACTAAGCTCACAGTACAATCGGGTTAGTCAATGTTCTAGAACTAATGAGTCAGATGCAGTTCAGAGTTCTAGAATACCTATTCTAAAACCAACCCACCTCACATCAAACCAATTTCTCTCAAAAACTCAAAAATCATTTTCAAAAAGTAGGGGACTAAGTCGGTTGTACAATCGGGTTAGTCGGCGTCTAGAATCGATGAGTCAGATGCAGTTCAAGGAATCCTAGGACCCCTACACTAAAAAACACCAGCCAACAAACCTTTTTCAGGAAGAACTACGTAGCTTTGATTCCTCCATTGCATCCGGAGGTACGTAGGAGCAAGAGTCTACTCTTGTCAAGCTCTAAAAACTAAAAATTTAATTAAGTTTTTTCTCTATAAATAAAAGGGTAAAATATTAATAAAGTATAACTAATTGGAATTATGTAGCGCCTGATTTCCCTGGTAAACGGGCCGTGGCCGTTTTGAATGTCGTTCGACCCAAAGGGCTGCATAGCGAGGCACGCCTCGTTGCCCGACATTCCATAGAATCCTCCTGGTTGGCCAAACGATGGAAGTTGAGGAGGCTTTCTGGGTCGCTCGCTTTGACCTCTTCTTGGCCGCTGCGAGACGTCCCTAATTCTTCCATCCCGATAATCTTCCAACTCTTCGCGAGAATCCCAAGACCTACTTCTCGACCGACGCGAACCGGACGACTCGTTAGAGGAGTATCTGGTGGGCGAGCGGCCGTTATCAGGACGGTAGCTGGAATCCTCGTATTCATCATAAGAAAGTGAACGGCGTCTGCGCACGTTCCTGCTTGGGGGCGACCTATGTGCTCTGGTTCGTCGTGCCGGAGACCGGTGGGTGGTACTTTCCCGGCGAGAAAGGCTCCTTCGAGGAGGCGAGCGGTGTCACGCGCGGGCCGGCGTAGAGCGTATGGTTCTCCGCCTCTTACGCGGCGCGGCGCCCGAATCGACCCTCTTTCATAACGAGAGATCAGCTCGTCTCTATCTGCGATGAGCTGGTTCTTGCTTTGTAACATTTGCAGGACGGCCTGAGTGATGTGCTCCGGCAATGGTTCTTCAATACCTGCCTCGATCAGCTCGGCCGGTAGTTGCTGAGGAGCGGGCGGTTGCACCTGCTCTAGGATCGGTCCGCGCCCTCCATGCACCGAGGGTTCATGGCGCGGATTTCCTTGAGATTCATGAATAGTGACGGCTACGCCCTCCGGGGTCTGCTGATGAGGATGCTGCCCGGAGGGGTTGAGTCGAGATGAGGCCCGCGTCGGGGCGGCCGGCGTGGAGCCATGAATGAAGTAGGATAGCGCTCGCCTCCCATCGTGGTCGCCAATTGATCGTACCTTAGACCAATGAAGTGTTGAAGTAGTTGTCTGTTGACTGGGCCAGTCGTTGTGTATGGAAAGGACCGGTCTTGGCTTCACGCTGAGCACCTCGGGTGGTACCTGCAAAGACACTCTGACGCTCAAGTGAGTGGTCGCTCGGGCAGGTAACACAAGGTAAAGAGAACGTACCTGATGCCATATGCGAATGGTGTATATATACTGTAGAGTCCCGACCGTTATGCGAAATTTTCGGCCGGTTGCGCCAAGTGCACTCCAAGCAACGAGCTTGGGCCGGTTGAACGGATATGGGCCGACGGCCCAAATGCTATTTGAACCTCTTAGTTTTGCTGTTACACCCCGGAACCGTGGCTAAATTGGAGTGTTATTATGAAGTTATGACAATATGCTTCGTCAGTTGTCACATAATGGCTAATGGTCCAGCGGTAGTGAAGCTTTTTGACAAGTTTGAGCAGCAGGGTTTAACAGCCATATGATACTTTTACATCATACCATTTTGTCTTTCCATAAACCTAGTTTCGTTTTTTTTTCTTATAAAAATAAGTCTAGTTTTCATACAATTTCATTCCTGCATGACTTCATATAAAGGTTATTTTCTTCTCTCCTATTGTGAGAAGACATAATAAAAAAATAAAAATAACATTTTTCTCTATTGACTTAATTATTCATCTTACTAGGAAAATATAATTATGCAGACAAACTTTTTTTTGTGACAAAACATGCAAAACATTATTTAATTGGTCTAAAAACAATATTTAATAGATATTTTTTTTATTTGTAAAAAAAGTTATATTTTCTTTCTTTGCATTTTTTATTTGACAAAAAAAATACATTTAAATCTTTCGTTTTCTATCCAAATAATATATAAAGGTTACTAAATTTTTATTTGTATTTAATTTTTCAAAAATAAAATTATATTTTAGCCCCCTCAAAAATAGTTTGTAGCTCCGCCACTGGTTGTTGCTATTGCGATTGTTGATGTTGTTGTGGTTGTTATAGTTGTTGTGGTTGCTATTGTTGTTGTAGTTGTTGTTGTTCATCGTCATGGTTGTTGTTATCGCGATGTTGTTGTTGGACACCGATTTGATTAGGTTCATATTGTAACACCCCTTCTAAATAAACTACTATTTAATTAATTTAAAATCGTAGTCTCGTAAAATTTCAAAGTATGCACCGCAAGAGAGGTGCTACATTTAAAAGAAAACCACACTTAACAACTCCAAATTAATTGTTAAAGACTTAAGGTACGGATACATAGCACCACAACCAATATAATGTAAAAACCATCGCAATGAAAACATATCACAACGCAAAAATATAGAAATACAAAACCAAATGGAAGTTTAAAAACATCTTAAAAACATAGAATAAAATGACAAAGTAAACTAAAATGCCCCCGGTGCTACGATCGAGCCGACTAACTAAACTAGAAGAAGGTACCAGTCACCTTCAATCATTGCACCACACGCTGCGTTGCATACATGAGAAGCAACATAAAGCAGTAGGGTGAGTCTCTTTACATAAGTAATAACAAATAAGACAAGCATCACATTAGAGAAGGCAACTAAATACACCAAATTACAATCACATTCAAGTACACCATTAATTCATAATCACCAAGAATAATCACCGGATGCATGTTTAGTGTATGAGATGCAACCCAAAACTCCACAGGCATATGCATGTGGATCCATCACCAAAATAGCCTTGAGGGCATTCACCAAAATATATAATGAGGCCGAAGCCTACTCACCAAAGATGCATATGAGTATGTGACACCATGACAATGCACCATATACACCAAAATATGCAATAGCATGCTCACCAATAGTTATATTGACTCACCAACACCAAGGAAGGTCATAGACCCCACTCACCAATATTTATTAGCACCATTTAGTATATATCACCGTTAAAACAGCACCACGAGGACTAAAACAGCACCTAAGGACTAAAACAACACCATTAGGACTAAACTGTGACATAAGGACCAAAACAGCACCTAAGGACTAAAACAACATCTAAATACTAAAACAGCATCTAAGGACTAAAACAACACCATTAGGACTAAACCGTGACATAAGGACCAAAACAGCACCTAAACTAGGCAACAGTGTCTTAGATACGAATTAAGACAAAACTAAGACATCCCCTTAGACACCAACTTAGACCTCAGCTTAGACACCAACTTAGACATAAGCTTAGACACAAAGCACACTCTCATAACGCCATGGGCACCAAAATCGGCGCCTCTACACCTGGACACAAAGACACTCACTCTGCGCCATGGGCAACAAAAATCGGCGCCACAGACTTAGACACAAAGCGCATCTTCTGCGCCATGGCAACAAAATCGGCGCCTACACATAGACACAGCGCATCCCCCTCGCGCTATGGGCAACAAAATCGGCGCCAGACTTGAGACACAGCGCGCACACTGCGCGCTTGCCATGGCCGCCAAAATCGGCGCCCCTACACATAGACACAGGCGCATCCCCCTGCGCCATGGGCAACCAAAACTGGCGCCCTGCACCTAGGCACAAGCGCACACTTCTGCGCCATGGGCTGCCAAAACTGGCGCCCTTGCATCAAACACAGCACACCACACACAGGGCAGCCAAATTGGCGCCTTGCACCTAGACACCAAAGAATACCCGGCAACACAGTGGCAATAAATTGGCGCCGCACTCTAAACACCAAAGAACACACAAAGACACAGTGGCGAATGCAAATTGGCGCTCTGCACCTAAACACCAGCAACACACAACACACAGGGCAGCCAAATTGGCGCCCTGCACCTAGACACCAGCAACACACGCACACTTGGGGCAGCCACAGTTGGCGCCCCTGCACGCAACACACACGCACGCCAGGCGCGCTGCGGCCACGGCTTGCGCGCCACTTGCATGCAACTCCAACAACAACGTGCGCTTGGGGTAGCCACAGATTGGCGCCCCTGCACGCAACACCCACACGCACACCCGATTGCAACACCAAGCACAACACCTTCAAAACATCATTCATTCAGGCAATCTGACAAACACCTAACACCCATCATATTTCTCCTATTTAATTACATTGAATTAATACAATAAACACCTTAACACCAATTGACATAAACCAACAATTCAAATTCAACATGCTATCCAATACAAAACAACATCTTTATTTAAACCATAATACCATAACAATCAACAACACAACCATTCAATTTAATGAAATCACCCCTAAAACCTAACTCCTATGGTTACTAGTCAAATAAGTTATTAAGAATGAAAGAGAGCCCCCTAACCTTTGGTAATTGAAGAGAATACCCAAGCTCCTAGCAATTTCTCCAAGTCACCAATGATCCAAGCTTCCTTCTCCCTTGAGTTCTTGCGCTCACCCTTCTCTCTTTCTCCTTGACCGATCGCGCCTCACTCTCACACACTTCTCACTTTCTAATTTTTTTTTATTTCTCTCAAGTGAGGGTTTTCTCCTAAGACCCTATGGTTTTACTTACTTAACTTGGGCCACTTAACAATAACAGGCGTCATTTACACTCCCTTAATTACTTATACGTCTCCTAAAATAAAATACAACTCTAATTAATTAATTTACTTAAATAAATATTGTAAGCCTCTAATAACTTAATCAAATAATTAATTAAATTATTTTGGGGCGTTACAATTCTCCCCCACTTAGAATATTTCGTCCTCGAAATTACCTGAATCAAATAACTCCGGATATGCCTCCTTCATCTTACTCTCCAACTCCCAAGTCATACTTTCACCAACGGCTCCCAACCAAACCACGTTCACTAAATTGATCTCTTTACCTCTTAAAACCTTCACCTCGCGGTCTTCAATTCTAACCTAAGATTGTCTCCACAAAGGAGGTTCTCCCTCACCTCCACATCATCCATTTGAATCACATGAGATGGGTCAGGAACATACTTCCGCAACTGAGACACATGAAACACATCATGCAGGTTCGAAAGATTAGGTGGCAGGGCCACCCGATAAGCAACCTTCCCAACTTTCTCCAAAATTTGATACGGACCGATGAAGCGAGGAGTTAACTTCTTAGACTTCAGAGCACAGCCAACACCAGTCACAGGAGTGACTCTCAAGAAAACATGATCACTAGCTTGAAACTCCAAATCCTTCCTCCTCTTATCATGATAACTCTTTTGTCTACTCTGCGAAGCTTTCATCTTCTCACGGATCATTTTCACTTTCTCAGTAGTCTCACGAACGATTTCAGGACCAAGTACCACACTTTCCCCCGATCCATACAATGCCTCAAACGGTGCCATCCCAATACTAGAATGATGACTATTATTGTAAGTAAACTCAATTAATGGAAGATGAGAATCCCACAAACCTCCTTGGTCAAGAACACAAGCCCTCAACAAGTCTTCTAACGACTGAATAGTCCTCTCCGTCTCGTCCATCCGTCATGCGGGTGGTACACGAACTCAATCTCAATTTAGAACCCAAAGCCTCTTGCAACTCCAAAATTCAGAAGTGAATCTAGGATCTCTATCAGACACAATACTCAAAGGAACACCATGCAGCTTTCACAATCATCTTAACATAAATCTCGCCAACTTCGGGCCGGTAAGTAATACTAATTGGCAAGAAGTGAGCAGACTTTCACAATCTATCTACAATTACCCAAATAACGCCAAACCCTTTACTGGTATTAGGCAACCCAATCACAAAATCCATGGAAATGTTATCCCACTTCCATTCCGAATCTCTAACGGTTGCATCAACCTCGCAGCTTCGATGCTCCACCTTCGACTTCCGACAAGTCAAACAAGCATACACAAACCGAGCTACATCACGCTTCATATCGTGCCACCAAAATAGCTTCTTCAAGTCTTGATACATCTTTGTAGCTCCCGTGAATACTCAACTTACTCCTATGACCTTCTTCAAGAATTGCCTTCTTAATCTCCTCATCACTAGAATACAAATCCTTCCACTGTACTTCAACACACCTTGTGCATCTATCTCATAGTCTTTATTATCGAAATGATCAATCCCTACCGCCGTTTCAACTAGCTTAATATCCTGCTTCTGAGCTTTTCTAATGACATCCAAGAATTCATTATGGATCTTCAACATACCTAGTCTAACACTCGAGGTGTCACTTCACGCACTCAAACTCATATCTCTAAACTGCTCCACCAATTCAAGTTCCTTAACCATCATTGTTTGATACATGCAAAGACTTCCGACTCAAAGCATCGGCCACTACATTAGCCTTTCCCGGATGATAATTCAAACTGAAATCATAATCTTTCAACAATTCTAACCATCTCCTTGGCCTCATGTTCAAGTCTTTCTGGTCAAACAAATACTGCAACCCCTTATGGTCACTGAACACTTCAAACTTAGAACCATACAGATAATGCCTCCAAATCTTCAATGCAAACACCACTGCCGCAAGCTCCAAATCATGAGTAGGGTAATTCTTCTCATGGGTCCTCAACTGTCTAGACGCATAAGCTACTACCTTACCATCTTGCATAAGAACACCTCCTAGTCCCATCTTCGAAGCGTCACAATACACTACAAAAGGCTCCCCTGGCTTAGGCAACGTCAAAATAGGGGAAGTTGTCAACCTCTTCTTCAATTCATTGAAACTTTCTTCGCAGCGAGAATCCCAAACGAACGCCTTCCCTTTACAAGTCAACTGAGTTAGCGGAAGTGCCAACTTAGAAAACCCTTCGATGAATCTCCTATAATAACCGGCTAGCCCCAGAAAACTTCTGATCTCCGTAACCGACTTAGGAGCCTCCCACTGCAACACAGCATCAACTTTGGATGGGTCCACTGCAATACCATCACCAGAAATGATATGACCAAGAAAACTTACTTCCTTCAACCAAAATTCACACTTAGATAGCTTGGCATACAACTTCCTATCCCTCAAGATTTCCAATACCAACTTCAAATGCTCAGCATGCTCTTCCTCAGACTTAGAATAAACCAAAATATCATCAATGAAGACCACCACGAAACGATCTAGATACTCATGAAAAATACGATTCATGTATTCCATGAATATCCCAGGAGCATTCGTAACACCAAATGGCATCACCGAATACTCATAGTGACCATACCGAGTCCTAAACGCCGTCTTAGGAATATCTTCATCCTTCACTTTTATTTGGTGATAACCCGACCTCAAATCAATCTTACTAAATACGCGAGCACCCACCAATTGATCCATCAAATCATCAATCCTTGGAAGCGGATACTTATTCTTGATCGTCACCTTGTTCAACTGCCGATAGTCTACACAAAGCCTCATACTTCTGTCTTTCTTCTTCACCAATAACACCGGAGCTCCCCACGGCGACACACTTGGCCTTATGAATTTCTTCTCCAGCAAGTCCTCAAGCTGCTTCTTCAACTCAGACAACTCGGTTGCAGACATTCTATACTGTGCCATAGACACAGGTCTAGTACCAGGTACTAGATCAATAGAAAATTCCACTTCTCTCTCAGGTGGCACATCAGGAATTTCATCGGGAAATACTTCAGAAAATTTACGCAGTACCGGCAACTCATCAATCTTAGCTTGGCTCTCAATAGACAACGACGCCATCAAAGCAAACAGCTTAACTTCCTCTCTCATTACCTTACGCAACTGGCCAGCAGACAACAAAACAGATTCCTCTTCGACCGGAGGATAGAAACCCATAGATTTACTAAAACAGTTGATATGAACATGGTTGTTCACTAACCAGTCCATAACCAAAATGACATCCAATCCATCCAACGGCAAGCAAATTAAATCAACTAGAAAATCTCTACTGAAAACCTTTAAAGGACACTTAGCACACACGAGAGAAGTAGTCACCGAACCCTTAGCTGGAGTGTCGATGACCATCTCCCTCTTCATAATAGACAGAACTAGATTCAACTTATCAGCACACACAACAACAATAAACGAATGCGTAGCACCAGAATCAACAATAGCAAGTAACGGAGTACCATAATGAAACACGTACCTCTAATCTCATTAGCCGCCTCTGCACTCGCGAGAAAACACACTTCCCACTCCCCTTCTCTTTCTTTGGCTTGGAGCACTTGGTACTAATATGCCCCAATTCTCCACAGTTGTAGCAAACCACATCCTTCTTCTCACAATTAGAAGCTATATGACCTTCTTTGCCACACTTGAAGCACTTGTTACCCATGCAATCAGGGCTCTTATGTCCGGGCTTACCACACTTGTGGCACACAATGTTCGCAGGAGCATCTCCCCCACTTGGCTTCTTGCCTGAACCCTCTTTCCACTTGCCCTTACCACCAGAAACATCATAGGGCTTCCCACGAAACTGAGAACCTCTCTTCTCTTTCACTATCTTATATGAAGCATTGCTATCTTCCTCGAAAATCCTACAACTGTCAACCAGATCAGCAAACACCCGAATCTTTTGGTAACCAATCGCCTTCTTGATGTCATGCCTCAAACCATTCTCAAACTTGATACATTTTGAAAATTCAGAATTAGCATCATTAGTATAGTGAGGGTAGAACTTAGCCAATTCCACAAACTTCGCCGCATACTCGACCACAGACTTATTCCCTTGCTTCAATTCCAGAAATTCCATTTCATTCTTTCCTCTCTCATCCTCTGGGTAATACTTCCTCATAAACTCTCTCTTAAAAACATCCCATGAGATCTCTCCACCTTCTAAATAAACTACTATTTAATTAATTTAAAAGCAGAGCCTAAGAAAATTTTCAGTGCGACCGCAAGAGGGTGCCACATTTAAAAGAAAACCACACTTAACAACTCCAAATTAATTCTTAAAGACTTAAGGTACGAGATACATAGCACCACAGTCAATATAATGTAAAAACCATCGTAGCGGAAATATATCACAACGCAAAATATAGAAATACAAAACAAAATGGAAGTTTAAAAACATAGAATAAAACGACAAAGTAAACTAAAACGCCCCGATGCTACGTGATCGAGCCGACTCAACCAAACTAGAAGAAGGTACTGTGTCACCTTCAATCGTTGCACCGCACTGCGTTGTTTACATGAGAAGCAACATAAAGCAAAGCAGGCGTCACTTCTTTACATAAGTAATAACAAATAAGACAAGCATCACATTAGAGAAGGCAACTAAATACACCAAATTACAATCACATTCAAGTACACCATTAATTCATAATCACCAAGAATAATCACCGGATGCATGTTTAGTGTATGAGATGCAACCAAAAACTCCACGGGCATATGCATGTGGATCCATCACCAAAATAGCCTTGAGGGCATTCACCAAAATATATAATGAGGCCGAAGCCTACTCACCAAAGATGCATATGAGTATGTGACACCATGACAATGCACCATATACACCAAAATCACCAAAATATGCAATAGCATGCTCACCAATAGTTATATTGACTCACCAACACCAAGGAAGGTCATAGACCCCACTCACCAATATTTATTCGCACCATTTAGTATATATCACCGTTAAATCAGCACCACAAGGACTAAAAAGCACCTAAGGACTAAAACATCACCTAAGGACTAAAACAACACCATTAAGACTAAACCGTGACATAAGGACCAAAACAGCACCTAAGGACTAAAACAACACCATTAGGACTAGATAGTGACATAAGGACCAAAACAGCACCTAAGGACTAAAGCAGCACCTAAGGACTAAAACAGCACCATTAGGACTAAACCGTGACATAAGGACACAAACAACACCTAAACTAGGCAACAGTGTCTTAGACACGAATTAAGACAAAACTAAGACATCCCCTTAGCCACCAACTTAGACCTCAGCTTAGACACCAACTTAGACATCAGCTTAGACACAGGCGCACACTCCTGCGCCATGGGCAGCCAAAACTGGCGCCCTACACCTAGACACAGGCGCACACTCCTGCGCAATGGGCAGCCAAAACTGGCGCCCTGCACTTAAACACAAGCGCATCTTCTGCGCTTACCATGGGCGCCAAGATCGCGCCCTACACACTGAGACACAAAGCGCATCCACTCGCCATGGGCGCCAAAATCGGCGCCACGCACCTAGACACAGCGCACACTTCGCGCCATGGGCGCCAAAATCGCGCGCCTTGCATCGGTTACAAAGACACCACACACAGGCGGCCAAATTGGCGCCTTGCACTGACACCAAAGAACACCCGACACAGAGGCGGCCAAATTGGCGCTTGCACCTAAACACCAACAACCCACAAAGACACAGGCGCGTGCAAATTGGCGCCACACTCTCAAACACCAACAACACCTAAATGATCGATCCTTTCACGCATTCTTCAGTTTGAACTCAGTATTTGGACCTAGTTGAATCTAATTAGGCTTACATGAGTCGTTTGTCTCGCAATTGGGCTTATCATTATGGTTTAGACCTACGAACGTGGTTCCGATTTAATTTTTAGTATCTATTGCTTAACGAGCCTATTTCCTCCATTTGGGCCTTGTTCTAGCGTGTTTGTTTAGTCGGGCCCGATTTCGCTTTTGTATTTGGCCCGACACCATTTTTAATTAATTTGTTTTGTCCAAAAGTGTGAAAAATGTAATTTAATTTTATTACAATGTATAAGTGTCTAAAAGTCCAAAAAAGTGTCCAAATTTCAAAAATAGCAATACAAAATACATTAAAAAATATAAATCCGAAAATAAATTAAAAAAAGCAACAACAAGCAATAAAGTAGCTCTTGGCCACACCTTCTAAACAATCCCTAACCCTAGCTTCTCTCCTTGCTCACCAAGTATCCATCTCCTACAAGCCCAAACCCAAACCTGAAAATCAGATCAAAACACAATCAAAATCATAATAAATGTCTTAACCACTATAAATAAACAACAACACACACCCAAAACACACGAAAAAGGCGTAAAACTACCGCGAAATCACCCAAAAATAGGATTAGAGTTTCACATCGAAACCCTAATCCACTAAACACTGATTCTAAAATTCTGTTTGGGAAGAGTAACGGCGAAGCGATTCGAAAGGTATACAATCACGATTGCGCTACGAACAACACTCATAAGGAGCCAAATCGGAAGCCGGAATATTAGGTTGGTACCCAAAATCTTAATCGCTTAGATGCACATGTAGTATGTTGAATCTATATGTTCGCTTTTCTATATATCGGAAAACATGAAAACAAATCCAAAGAGTCTCGTAAACGCTGCCTTTAAAAAATGCTTAAAAATTGAAACATGAATACCGATGTTGTCATTGTGCTTCGATGTTGATTTAAATCGTATGTGTTTTTAGACAAACCGAGATTAAGAAAATAGTGCATGATTTCATAAAAAAAAAAAAAAAAGCAGATCCACAAACTTAGGTTATGAATAGCTTAACTCAAAAAATATGTCTACAATGATTCTCATTTGTCAAGCGACAAAACAAATCCAACTAGTAGCCTTAGCCTTTGTTTAGTTGTCTGTGAACTCATGAGAAATAAAACAAGGCCATTAACCAAAACGTTTGTTTTTTTCTTTCTTAGAAATCAGGTAGGCTTAGTTTTTTTTTTGCTAGTTTCAAAAGATCATTAAGAAACCACTATAAAACGCTTCTAGGTTTCAAATCTAAAAGAGTCATAAGCCAAAAATAATAGATCTGTCACAGAGAAGAGAGGATACAAACAAATACAAAAAAGGCAAGCCAAAATCAAAATAACCAGAATTAAAATGAGTAGGAGAGAAACCAGACCAGAGAAAGCTTTAACAAAAGAATAGAATAGTAAAAGACGAAGCAACTGACCTCGGTGGGGGTTCGCCGGAGCTCCGGTCGTCTTCTCCGGCGAACTCCGGCGAAGCCCCCCGCGAAAAGACTTTCAAACCGAAGCCTCAACCCTCCGAAACGGAACCAACGTCACAAACCACCATGAACCCTCCGGCGACGTCTCTCTCTCCCCTCATGGAACCCGATCCACGCCTCTCTCTCTCTCTCTCACTTCGCCCAACCCTCTCTCATACCCACCATTTTAGGCCGAAAATCTCTCTTTTCCTCCCTGATTTTTCGTTGAAAAATTCTCTCTCTCTCTCTCCATTAGGGGAAGCTGCGGCGCAACTAAGGTAGAGAAGAAGGGGAAATAAATTTTTAGGTTTTGAAATTTAGGGTTTGGGTTTATTATAGTGTCTCCACTTTTTTTGTTTATTTTTAATATTCGTAATGCTACTTGCACCACTCTTGTTCACGCGCACACTCTCCTCACTTAAGCCTGGGCCAGATACTGGGCTCCCATATCTTGAACCGGGCTTTCCTTTATACACCTCTTGTTTAACTATACCACTCCTCAGAACTAATAAACACCCCCATTTTGCAATTTTCACCTTTTTCGATCTCGCTTTTTTTAATTCTTTTAACTCAAATACTTTTCTCATTAAATCAAAAATAACAATTAAATATTTCTCTACCCCAAAATTAAATAAAAGACTAAGTCGGTTGTACAACCTTAGTTAGTCATCATTCTAGGACCAATGAGTCAGATCTGTTCAAGAATCCTTACGCATAATCGGGTTAGTCGTTTCTAGAACTAATGAGTCAGATAGTTCAGAGTTCTAGAATACCTATTCTAAAACCAACCCACCTCACATCAAACCAATTTCTCTCAAAAACTCAAAAATCATTTTCAAAAAGTAGGGGACTAAGTCGGTTGTACAATCGGGTTAGTCATTCCTAGGAATCGATGAGTCATGCATAGTTCAAGGAATCCTAGGACCCCTACACTAAAAACACCAACCAACAAACCTTTTTCAGGAAGAACTACGTAGCTTTGATTCCTCCATTGCATCCGGAGGTACGTAGGAGCAAGAGTCTACTCTTGTCAAGCTCTAAAAACTAAAAATTTAATTAAGTTTTTTCTCTATAAATAAAAGGGTAAAATATTAATAAAGTATAACTAATTGGACAAAGGATGTCGCGGGGTGCTAATACCTTCCCCATGCATAACGACTCCCAAACCTTTAAACTTGCCTTATCCTAAAACTAAAGGGAATTCCCGAATTTTGCCCTTAAACTAGAATTTCGGTGGCGGCTTCCTATGAACCTTTCGAAGAATCCTTTCCCAGATTTTTTGGTCGCTACAGCCTCAAATGAATATTCCAAGATTACCCTTTAACCTAGGGAAATGCGCCTCCATTAAGTCATTTTCTAGGATCATGTGCCTTACACACTATATAAGGACGTTTCTCCTTCCTCATTTGTATGCTCCGCCGTAAGAAGGAAGTATAGAGATAGCTTCCCCTCTTTGCGTGCAAGCTCACCTCAAGTTACCAAATTGATCTATTGCTGGAACTATTGTTGCAGCATCACTAGAATTACAATTTTCTAGGTGGATTCTACTTTTGACGAGCTGGATCAGTTCTCCATTGCTGCCTTTGGAGTTCTCCTACTGTTTATCATTAGTAGTATACATTCTATCATTGATTTTTGTAAAATGACTTCTACTCTTTTGTTCAAGTTATTTTCTGTGTTTTGTTCGCTCAATATGAGCTAAATCCTCATAGTTGAGAGGTTGGATCTGATGTAGTGAATTTTTTTTGTGATTAATGAAGTATGTTTAATGTTATGCATTTTATCTTGTGTATGATGATATTTCCATCTTTGATTAGGAATTCAGAGATGGTTTGTAAGTTTAACTCACAAGATAATATGGATTGTGTTAATTAAAAGAGATTTTAATGTTCCTTGCTGAAAGCCTAGAGATAGGAGAGAAAAATCCATAAGGTGAATATTGTGGGTGCCTAAGCAGCCTAGGGCGTACTCCTTTAGGATTTAGAGATAAATTCTTGCGAGGTAACCCTAGTGTATAGTATTTGAGAAAATACATCTATTGCTGCAGCACCTAATGCTACAGCATTGAACATACCTTTAATTGCATTTTAATGAAGCTACAGAAGTGAATGCATCTCAGCTTGTTCTCATCACTGATCTTTATTACCCTCTTTACTTTTATTACTGTTCATGCTACTCAAAAACTTGTGTGTCATTTTACCTCAATCACTAAATTGTTAATCAAATTAAGCCTAAATTCCTCGTGGGAACGATCTTTCCTTACTTATATTACTTGTTGGACAGTGTACACTTGCACTATAGCATTTTACACAAGTTTTTAGCTCTGTTGCCGGGGAATTAAGAGTTTAATAGACTGTTTAATTAGTTAGCAACTTAGTGCCATTTGTATTCTAATTCTGTTGTGTTGTTTCTGTTGCTACAACATTAGTTGCTGCAACATCTGTTTGCAGCATATGCAAAGGTTTAGGCGTAACACACCAGAATTTCACTTGCACCCAGAGATAGAAAGACATATGGCTAGTCCTCATACCTATTAGCATGGTAACCCTATACCACCTCCTTCACCACCTCCTACAATTTAAGATGATGGTGATGGAGGATATAGACAACAGTTTCTGAAAATGGGTGTCATAGGCATGGCAAACGATAGGGACAGACATATGAGAGATTATGCTGTCTTTGACCCTTTAACTATGCGCAGGCATAGTGAGGCCAGAGATTGCTACTACTCATTTTGAATTTAAGCCTATGATGTTCCAAATGCTTCAAACAACTGGGCAATTTGGTGGTGGTCCCTTTGAAGACCCACATTTGCATTTAAACAATTTGTTGAGGTTTGCAGAAATTTTATTCTCCTTGGTTTTACTGATGATGAATTCAAACTTAAACTGTTCCCTTATTCCTTGAAGGAGAGAGCTAAGGCCTGGCTTAATTCCCTATAGACTAACTCTATCACTACTTGGAATGAGATGGTTGAAAAATTTATGACAAAATATTTTCCTCCAATAAAGAATGTCAGGATGAGAAATGAAATTACATCTTTTAAGCAAAATTAATTTGAAACCTTGTTTGAAGCATGAGAAAGATATAAAGAACTATTGAGGAAGTGTCCACACTATGGAATTCCAATAATCATTTAAATGGATACCTTCTACAATGGGTTGGAGCGTCAAAATAGGCTCATGCTTGATGCCTCATCTGGAGGAGTACTACTCTATGGATCTTACAATGATGCTTACAACTTGATTGAGAATATTGCTGCAAATAGCTATCAATGGCCTACTGCTAGGTCAAGTGTTCAAAAGAAGGTGGCTGGTATACATGAAGTAAGTGAGGTCACTTTCTTGTCTGCTCAAGTGGCTTCACTCTCCAATATGATCAAAAATATGAGTGCACCTTAATGCTGCAGCAACACCTGATGCAGCAACTGAAGAAACTGGAGCAGCAATTGAGCCAACTCCAATTGGTTCCTCTCTGTAGCGACCGAAAAATCCGGGAATGGATTCTTCGAAGTTCGAAAAGGAAGCCGCCACCAAATTTTAGCTTAAGGGCAAATTTGGAAAATCCCTTTAAGTTTGGACAAGGCGAGTTTAAGGTTCGGGAGTCGTTATGCGTGGGGAAGGTATTAGCACCCCACGACATCCTTTGTCTAATTAATTGTATTTTATTATCATTTTACCCTTTTATTTATAGAGAAAGAAGACTTAATTGAAATTTTAGTTTTTTGTGCTTGACAAGAGTGGGCCCTTGCTCCTACGTACCTCCAGATGCAATGGAGGAATCAAAGCTACGTAGTTCTTCCGGAAAAAGTTTGTTGGTTGGTGTTTTTTAATGCAGGGGTTTTAGGACTCCTGAACTGTACAACTCATTCGTTCTAGAACGTTGACTAACCCAGTTGTACAACTGACTTAATCCCCTACTTTTTGAAAAATGATTTTTGAGTTTTTGAGAAAAATGGTTTGGTGTGAGGTGATTTGATTTTAAAACAGGTATTCTTGGACTCTTGAACTGTATAGCTCATTCTTTCTAGAACGCTGATTAACCAAGTTGTACAAATGACTCAATCCCATATTTTAGGGAAAAATGATTTATTTATATTTTTATAGGGTTTTAGGATTACTGAGTCGTACGGCTCATTCGTCTTGGAATGATGACTAACTCGGTTGTACAACCGACTTAATCCCCTATTGATATCTTAGAAGAAAGATATTTATTTTTGTGATTTTTATAGTGAAAGAGAATTAAGATTATGTGAAGATGAGTTGGACTCATTGGTTTGTGAAAGATGTATGAAGATGAGTTGGACTCATTGATTTGCAAAATTGTGTAAAACCAAAAATCTAAATAGGGTGAAATACATGACAAGATATGGTGAAAATAATAGTTAGAAACTCCCCACCAGGCGAACGGCCAAGGTGAGGTGAGGCTCTATAACTCCGAGGATGGTGCGACATGAACATCTGCATGTACTTGGCACTTTTTGCATTTCTGTATCAATTTTTTGGCGTCTTGGTCCATGGTCAGCCAGTAGTAACCGGCTCTGAGCGCTTTCTTTGCTATGGAACGACCGCCCTGATGGCTGCCACATACGCCCTCATGAATGTCCCTCAAGACATGGTCGGCTTCGACCGACGACAAACATCTTAGCAGTGGGGATGAAAAGCCTCTTCTGTATAACTTCCCTTCAATTACGAAATACTTGGTAGACCGCAATCTCAGGGTCTTGGCCTGCTTTGGGTCGCTCGGCTCTTCGCCCGTCGTAATGTAGCGCAATATTGGAGCGATCCACTCTTCCTCCGCGTTGATAGAGAGGACGGCTAGAGATTGACTTGGCTTGGTCGAGACACTCGGCCGAGTTAGGGTTTCTTGGATCAAGCTTCTATGATTTCCAGGGGTCTTCGTGCTGGCCAACTTCGAAAGGATGTCAGCTCGAACGTTTTCGGTCCTCGGCACGTGCTTCACCTCTGCCCGGTCGAATTGCCTGAGCAGTTCTCTCACTCTGGCCAAGTAGTTCTTAAGCACTTCATCCCTTACATCATATAGTTCTTGAATCTGGGAAACGACCAGGAGGGAGTCCGAATGTAATTCAACCTGATCGACGTTGAATTCTTTAGCGAGCTGCATCCCGGGTATGCATGCCTCGTACTCAGCTTGATTGCTGGAAGTGTGGAAAGCAAATGTCAAGGATACTTCTACGGCAAGGCCTTTTGAATTCTCCGAGATTAGGCCCGCTCCACTGCCTTCGCTATTGGAAGAGCCGTCTACATGCAACGCCCGTGTCGTTGTTTGGGTCGCTTGTCTTGAGTTGGGGTCATTTCAGCATTGAAATCGGCCAACACTTGAGCTTTAGCGGCCGACTTGGATTCAAATTTGATTCCGAACTCGTTGAGTTCAACCGCCCATTTAATCATACGCTCTGCTGCCAGTCCGGTCGATGAAGGACTTGCCTTATTGGCTGGTTTCGCTTCTTACAACGACTGATAAGCCCACGAAATAAGGCCTCAACCTCCGGCGCCACTAGTAGTGCAAGGGCTAACTTCTCGATCTTCCGATATCTTAGCTCGGTCCTCAAGCACCTTACGATGAAATACACCGGCTCGCTTTGGTCGTTTCTCTCGACCAAGACAGCGCTTCAAGACCTCTTCATTATTGCCAAGTATAGATATGGAGTTTCCCCGTGAGCGGTTTGGTCATGATTGGCGGGTTGGTCGAGCTTCCTTCAAGTCCTCCAATGCTCGCTGGCAATGGTCGGTCCATTCGAATTCTACATCCTTCTTTAACAGCTTGAATAGGGGAAGTGACTTGCATGCAGACTTGGGTATGAACCTCGACAGGCAAATGACCATGCCATTCAACCGCCGGATCTCTTTCTTGGTGTCGGGCGGCCTCATGCCTGATCGCCCGCACTTATCCGGGTTAGCCTCTATCCCCTTTTCGTAAGATGGAACCCCAGAAATTTGCCGGCCCTCACTCTAAAGGTGCATTTCTATGGGTTCAGCCTTAAGGAATTTCTCCTAGCTTCTTCAAAAACCTCTCTCAGGTCGTCCACATGATCTTGGTCGGTCTTGCTTTTGATTATCATGTCATCTAGATATACTTCAGCCACCCGACCGATCTGCTTCTTGAAGATTTTGTTCATCATTCGCTGGTAGGTCGCCCCTGCGTTCTTCAAGCCGGAGGGCATGACCTTGTACTTAAAGTTTCCCCGATCGGTCATAAACGCAGTCTTGTGGTGATCTGGAGGATACATTGTGATTTGGTTATACCCAGAATAAGCGTCTAGGAATGATAGAAGTTTGTAGCCCGAG
This sequence comes from Oxytropis ochrocephala, assembly GCA_020916435.1. NCBI lineage: Eukaryota > Viridiplantae > Streptophyta > Magnoliopsida > Fabales > Fabaceae > Oxytropis > Oxytropis ochrocephala. Next base: position 87,384,250 of record CM037089.1, on the reverse strand, counting down.
GCACCATCGACCAGCTTGTCGATGCTGTGCATCGGGAAGGCATCCTTCGGGCATGCCCTGTTCAGATCAGTATAGTCAATGCACATGCGCCACTTACCATTTTTTTTTCACCAACACGACGTTAGACAAACCAGTCGTGTATTTGATTTCTTCAATGAAGTTGGCCTTGATTAGATCGTCAAACGCTCGCGGCTGGCCGCTAGTAGGTTTTCATCGCTCGAGCTCGCTTTTTACGAGCGAATCGCCTAGCTGCCTCATCAATTGAGAGTTGGTAGAGTTGGTGGCACACAATCTCTATGGGAATCCCAGGCATGTCTGATGCCTTCCATGCGAACAAATCTGCATAATCCCAAAGACAGGCCGTGAGATCCGGCTTGACCTGTTCGGGTAGGTTGCTTCCCAGCTTAACCGTTTTGGCTGGATCATCCCCTAACAGGACGTCAATCAATTCCCCGTGCGGCTCTGGCATTTTCAACCTGTTTTTTAGCTCACGGGCTAAATCATCGTCACCATCTTCTGGGTCGCTGTCAGGATCATATCGGGCATCCAGGTCTGCTAGATTTACTTGGTGCCTTTCTTCAAGACTTTGCGGGTCGGAAGTTATTGCCTGCTCGTCGCAGATGTCCTGATACATGTAGTGACTTATTTTCGCCGCTTCCATATCGGCCGCCAGGGTGACGACCTGATCGTTTTTGTCGTAGAACTTCATCTTCAGATGGACTATCGAGGCAACGACCTCCAACTCGCCGAAGGCGCCGATCGACAATGATGCATTGGTAGCATGATTTGATAGGGAGGACCAAGAACGTTGTCTTGACCGTCATGTACAAAGTGCTTCCGCTTGCATCGTCCCCAAAAGTTACCAACAATTCCAACATTCCCAGCGGGTATGTGGTCACCCATTAAACCCGGTTAATGGAGTGGGATCGGCCTGCGGGATGATCTCGCTGCGGTTGACGTTCAGCTTATCAACCAGTTCTTCAAACATCATGTCGGCCGAGCCTCCTTGGTCGACCAGTATCCTTCTAACCTCAGTGTTCCCCATTACAGTGGTCACTACCAAAGGAACGTAGTTGTTGATCCATCCATCAAGCAAATCTTCGTCTCCAAAAGAGATTGGCGGCCTATTTGAGGCCGGACGTTCAGCTGAGGTTGTTCCGACCATGAGTATTTCGTTCCACTTTCTCTTCATGGCCTTCTTGGACTCTCTGCGGTCTAAAGGGTTCCCTCCATGGATAACCATGGCAACTCTGCGGCCTTTAGACTGCCTGACGTCCTCTTCGAACGTATCCTTGTCCCCGGCCGCTTCGATGGCTCCTGTGGCCACGACCTTGTTTTTTTGTTGAGAGGGCTGTCCCCCAGCTCTTTCTTCAGGCCGTTCTGCACCTTCAGATCTGACATACTACTTAACTTGCCTTTTTGGATGAGATCTTCTATATCATCTTTCATGGTCATGCAGTCATTTGTATCATAGCCCTTGCTTTTGTGGTACCGGCAATACTTCTTGGTCGCTCGGGAACCCTTTCTGAGTACTATGGGATCAGGCCGCTTTACACCAACGAACTCATTATTCTGACATTCAAAAAATATCTGAGCGATAGGTGTGTTTAGCCTCGTCCGGTGCTCGTACTTCTTAGGCCGGAACTCCGGCTTGTTATCACGATGGTTGTCTTGGGCCTTGAACGGCTTGCTTTGCTTTTCTCTGGGCCGCACGCGGGCGGCCTTCCTCGCAACTAGTGTATCTTCATAGGCCATGTGGTCGTTAGCTCTGCGAAGAAACGTGCTGACATCAGTGTAGTGGTTTAAAGTGAACTCTTCTACGAACCTGTTGTCTGACCTGATGCCACGCTTAAGATACTTCATCTTATCTTTGTCCGTCAGGTCGCGAATGGTATCGGCCTCAGAATTGAACCGGTCTATATACTGCCTTAACGGTTCATTGTCGCCTTGGATTATCGTATCCAAGTGTTCTTCATAGCAGTATTGGCATCGGTTGGCCGTGTAATTTGCTAGGAAAACCCTGATCAGACCTTCCCAGGAGAAGATAGTGTTCGGTCGCAGCGATTCTCACCACTCTAGTGCCCGGCCATCGAGCGATTGAGGAAAAAGTCGGCACTTCATCGTAGAACCCAGCTCTCTGTAGCTGCAGTAGTTATTGACGTATCTGATGTGCTTGTCAGGATCCCCACGACCGTCAAATTTGTTCAGGTTAGGCGGCTTCCTTAGATCCCTCGGAATGCGGTAACGCCAGATTTCCCTTGTAAAGGTTCCATGGCCGGTCGGGATGTCGCTTGGCCCAAAAGGCTGCATAGTAAGGTATGCCTAATTGGTCGGCATCTCGTAGAATTCGCCGTCGGCCGGGTGGCCGTACATCGGGGGCACTTGGGTCGATCACCCTCTGCTTCGGACGGAGTGGTGCCTCCTCGGTCGCCGGGAAACATATCTGATTTCCCCATTACGATAATTGTTGAGTTCGTCATAAGGGTCCTAGGAGCGGCTTCTAGATCTCCGGGAGTTGGAGGATTCGCACGAGGAATATCTCGTAGACGAGCGGTCCGACTCAAGATGGCAGATGGAGTCTGAATAATCGTAATCATACGAGGGGGAACGGCGACTGCGCGCGTTCCTCTGAGCGGGAGATCTGCGCACCCTCACCCTCCGTGCCAGAGAGTGACGAGAAGTGCTTCCCCGGTGACGAATGTTCCTTCGAGGAGGCGTTCTGGCTCTTCGTGAAGGGCAAGCTTGGGCGGAGGGCTCTCCATGGGCCACTCGCTGGCGGACCGGAATCGACCCTCTCTCGAAACGAGAAATCAGCTCGTCACGATCAACGATGAGTTGGTTCTTATTCTGAAGCAGTTGAAGGACCGCTCGGGTGACATGCTCTGGTAGAGGCTCTATAATCCCGGCATCCGCTAGCTCGGTCGGGATTTGCTGGGGTGGAACTAGCTGCTGTACTTGTTCCATGATCGGTCATCGTCCGCCCTGCACCAAGGGCTCTTGACAAGGATTGCCTTGTGATTCGTAAATGGTTACGGGCACGCCCTCCGGGGTCTGCTGTGGGCGAACGTCTTGTCCGGGAGGGTCGTGCTGCGTTGATGCCCGCGTAGTAGGTTTCTTCGGGGCCATGTTTGAGGTAGGATAGCGCCGCCCTCCCATTGTGGTCGCCAATTGATCGTACCTGACCAATAGAGATTAAGTTATCGTCCTTGCTTCGCTTCCCGGTCGCTGTGAGTGAGCTCGGACCGGTCTTGAGAGCGCCTCAGGTGGTACCTGCAAAGACACTCTGACGCTCGAGTCGGAGGTGTGCTAACGGGCAGGATTCACAAGGTAGGAATGACGTACCGCTGGGGGGCCCTGGCCGCTGGTCCATTTCTGATGACACCGCCTGGTATTGCTAATACACCTCGTAACAGCAGCAAATGATATGCAATGTTTTAACCTACACTGCATAACATCTCTCCCATCGAAACTAACACCATCTTCTTGCAAGATGATTCCTTGATGATCAATGAGACCCATATTAGAATGAACAATAGCGATAGAAGAAGGCTCGTAGTATGACCTTAGCGAAGGTTGCATCATCTTGACTTGTGTTGTGTGAGAGAAGGAAGTTGATTTTTTAGTGTGAAAATAGTGAGGGTGGGAGTGAGTATTTATAGTTGAGGTCAAAGATTATCAACCGTTGATTTTGTCGGTGCAATTCACACCGTTGATCAACTTTGAAAGTGAAATCATAACCGTTAATTTTTTTTTGACAACAACAAAAAAAACATTTAAAAACCCATTGTATCTATATTTTTTGGACATATATACGATGCCTACTATTAACGCATCGTATATATGTCCTTAAAGCGTATATACGATTGAATCTTACACGGCCTATCACATATACGTCTTAAGGACATATATACGATGCGTTAATAGTAGGCATCGTATATATGTCCAAAAACATATATACGATTGACCTTTTTTTAAAAAAATAGATTTCAAAGGGTATTTTGGGGTTTTCAAAATATGTGAGGTATAAGGGGGACTGGTGGGGGTATGAAACGATGGTGGCTCACGGTGAAGATGGCGGTGGCTATTCAAACGGAGGCATGAGCGATGGCGAAGGGTTCGTTGTCAGGGCCGTCCCAAACAATTTGGAGGCCCTGTACAAGTTTTAAATATGGGGCGCCCCTTAATACTTTTATCAAATGAATCACCAAAACCTCAAATTATTTTATTTAAATTTTAAATAACATATCAATACAACTTTAAACTTTGTATAACTAATGCATTGAGTTCACTACAACAGATCTAGTTGATAGGCAGCGCTTTTGAGTGCTGCTGAATGTGGCGCTGCTGATTCCACTCCAACAATGGGCAGCGCTCCCTAAAAAGCGCTACCCATTGCCAAATGCGTCATCAAATGGGCAGCGCTTCCTAAAAAGCGCTACCCATTGCCAAACGCGTCATCAGGAAGCGCATTGCCCCAACGCGTCCTCCTTTAGGCAGCACTTCCCTAAAAGCGCTACCCATTGCCAAAACTTGTCCCCTATAGGCAGCACTTCCTTAAAAGCGCTGCCCATTGTTTATTTTAATTTTTAATTTTTTTCTGTTTTTGTGTATTTTCCTTTTTATATTTGCAACAAAAAAAATTAAATCATACATCCAAAATATTTTTTAATAGTGATATCTATGAATTTGTTGTATTTAAACCTGAATTAAATCATACATCCAAAAAAATTAAATCATACATCCAAAAATTAAATCATACATCCAAAATACATCCAAAAAATTAAATCATACATCCAAAATAACAAAGAAATCCATTTTTTCTTCAATAGAAAATCAACTTCTAATCTTCAATGGCGCCATATCTCCAAAAGCAATCCATGTTTTCTTCAATCTCTCATTTTTGAATGGGAATGCAAATCTTTCTGTCGTTGCTGCATTGACATGTAACCTAGTTGATCAATTGAATGGGAATGCAGGATTAACTACAATAGCCTCAAGTAAAAATTGAGCAAGGGATTAACTACAACCATTGTGTTGTAACTTGAATATACATACAGAGGAAACCCAATATGAACTTACTTTAATGTTCTTTCTGATATTTTTGGCAAGGATTCACTAAGATTGTTGTAGGAGAGGCCCTACAAACATTTTTAATTCATAGTAGTTAATATACAATTTTTAAAGATAAACTAAAGCTGAAGGCACATGGAACCTCAGCTTTGTGATCACATGTATACAATTTAAATTTGAAATTATTTCTGGTGTACATGTAGGACTACATGAACATTATAAAGATACAGTGTAGGACCATGGGAATGTAAATACATAGGGGGAAGATAACATCAAAATAAATAATTTCCTTTTCCTATAAAATACAAGATAGTGGACCTTTGAAATACAAAAATCAAATATTGGTTAGACACCAAATATACTAAATCCAAGGCGGTTATTGGCTAAAATTCTTATTTGCAAAAATTAACTTTCTCATTCTTTTCCTATTAAAATCAAATTAATGACTTCAATTATCATCCCCAACTAAGAGCTATAAAATATTGCACAACTTTTTTATCCAAAATACCTATATAAAAAGTTGGGATGGTATAACTATAAACATTTCAGTTCATCAAAATTATAATTCTTAACACATAAATGAGAAATTATTTACCCTCCGTGTCACTAGCTTTGTTCTCGTTTTGCCATTGATGATGACCAAACACACGATCAGATGGTGATTGCACACATTTTACCACACGACATTAAATTGTGCAAACATTTCAAAGACTAGCAATTGAGGTTAGAAATTGAGGTAGAACATGATTACCTAACAAGTACAACTTGATTCATCCGGTCAATCTTACGGACAATTAACTTGGCGCTTATTGCTTTAACCACCCATAATTCAACTTCATCATCATTGATCCGAAGCGGAGTTCAACATCTCGATTATGCTACGAAGAATACAAACAAAAAACATACAAAGTAAATTCAAATTTACGAAGTGTGTCCCTAATAAGTTCATATGGAATTTTGCGGACCCATCACAACTAAAGATCAATCAATGACATCACCTCATTTTCACAATGCATTCTTCATGCACAAGGCCTAAAAGCATCATTTCATCAAACATTTCGGTAAGAACATGATAGGAACCGAATATATTAATATGAAAAACAAGAAAATATTGGAGCTCTGCTCCTTACAAACAGAGGTTTATCCCTCTTTAAATCTCAAACAAAATGTAGAAATGCAGAAAAAGAAATAAAACAATAGGATAGAATCCTCCATCAAGCTAAAAACTTGCCCAAACCTTTACCAAAATATTTCTAACCACCTCCATTGTGTTACTCTACTCTCTTATACTTACCCTCCCTAATTCTAGAAAATTCCACCCTTATATTAAAGTTGGGCCTATGTCTAGTAGTAATCAATTGTGCATGGACAGATGTTTACCATAGCTTTCCAATAAGGCGGAATTTGCAAAGATGATAGGTTAAGTATGCATCCAAATTTCTCCGAGTAAGGAAAATCTTGAAGTGATATAACAAAGCATATTTGGCATCATTCTCCAGGTTGTCCAACAAAGCAGCTTGTCCAATAAATCACACTGCAAAATGACAAGACAACTTTATGAATGCTCTTCCCAAACTAATAGACTCTAGGCCAAAAATAACAAAAAATAGCAGACCTAGACATCTAGTAGTAAAATAAATGACAAGGCAATAGACCATAGTTATCAGTATCCTATGATATACACAAGTTGTATCGCAATTCGAAACAACACCAACCCAATCGATACCAACCATGGGGTATATATTTTGAACAAATTCATAGCATGAATATCAATTCATTTTGATGATTCGCTGTGGAAGTCCTTCAAGAATGAGGTCAATCTCAGAAATCAGAATGAAGGAAAGCAAAAATCTAAAACTAAAACCTAAAATCAGAATCTTAGAATTTCAGAAATCAAAAATCTTAGAGTAAAACCTAAAATTAATGGCCATGAAGAGTACCAAAAATTGGTACAATGCTTTCCTAAAAAAAGGAATTTGTGTGACGGTTTATTTTAATAAAATGAAAGGTAATATATAAAAATATTTTCAGTTATTTAACAAGAGCGTCGATCAGCATAATCAGAGAACCCTACATGGTGAACAAAATTTGATGGGTCCAAATATTATATATAATTCTTATGAAGGGCCCTAAATTTTGAAATAATTTTATTTAAAATGAATTGCATTTTAGGATTATCCACCTTAAGTAGAGTTAGAAACATGTAAGGTGTACTAATTCAAAAAAAAAATCAATAGAAAAAAAATAATACTAAAAGCTACAGTTCCTTCGAATATAATAAAACAATATTAAAAAAATTAGGAAACGTGCGCCGTAGCTTAGTGGTAAAGCCTTTACAATTGTAAGGTTGTAACCTCTTTAGTGATCAAAGAATATTGTTACGAAAATACCAAAATGGCCGCTGCAAGGATCGAACCGAAGTTTTAGCTGATGCGAAAACAAAGAACAACCCGCTGCGCTAGAAGAAAGTATGGAACAAGATAGTCGTTTTAATTTATTTAACATAAAAGTGAGTCTAAAAATGAATTGGGGGCCCTAAAAAATTGATTTTGGACTTGGGCCATGTGCGGTACCACAGCCCGCAGGGCCGGCCCTGGTCATTACGCACGTTTAGATGAACAGTCTAGTGACAATGATGAAGTCTATCGACGTGGTGGATGTCGATGAGTAGTTCTTGCGATTGAAGTTATTAGTCATATTAGTATTGATTATTTGTTTTGAAAGTTGTAATTAAGTGGTAAAAAGAAGTTGTAAATTTTTTGAGACCTGCATGTGACATAGGTAGGGATCAACAAGTTTTTACTGTAATTTTGTCAGTTGATTTGATTTGCATTTTTATATTTTTCGCTGTCGGTGATACTTTTTATTTTGTCTGGCTAAATTTTTTTATAAAGTTACTTTTATTTTGACAGAATGAAGACGTAATTTTTGTTAACTCCTATATTTAACTTACTTATTTTCGAAATGTGTAGTGGGTGTCATATTTTCTCATATTCTATCTCTATTTTTGAACTTGAAGAAAAATATGATAGGAAATTAAAAATAAATGTTTGTTATGAATATTTATTTTAGTGGATGTCTACCATCCTTCTCCCTTCTTCTCAATACTCTCTAGTGTAGTGGCCTTTTATTATAAACCACTCACTTACCAATCTTTCACCTATAAATAGAATTCATCCATAAGTGAAATGATATACTTGAGAAGTTAATAATACAAAGCTCCCATATTTTCCTTCTTTGTTCTTGTTCTTTATATTTTCTTAACCTTTCTTCTTGTTTTTTATATCTTGTTTCATAACACGTTACCAACACGAAGTTCTACCAATCCATATAAGTACTAGTTCTACTCTTATTTTATAATCTTTCATCTTCCATTCTTCTTCCATAGTTCTTCTCTTGATCAATATGATGTGCTTTAGTTCTTCAATATCAGATTATTTATTTATTCAACCCTATTGCCATTGTCTTTATGCATTTGTTGTTTTGTTTTACCGAAAGATGTAGCTTTGTCTCTGGTCGATTACAGATTTATCTAGTATGTTATTTTGATTTATCATTTTCTTCTAGTATGTTGTGTGCAAAGGTTTGATCACTTCTAGTATTGTCTCATGGAATTTACTCAGATTAATTGTGTTATGGAGAAATCACACGCCTACTATTCACACCCCCCACTCCTTCAGCCAAACTGATTGGGCCTTCAACAGTCCAAGCCCATATCTACTCATCAAATGGCCCAGATTGCACCTCCACAACGAACGGACCAGATCAACACAATTGAATGCCTCCAAAGCCTATAAATACCACATTTATCATAAGAAGGAGGTACGCATTAAATACTACTCATTTGCATTAACTCCACAGCTACTGACTTTAGCATCGGAGTGTTTGTGCAGGTACACCCCACCTCAGCTCGGAACATCAACTCGGACGTAACTCTAGATTGATCAAAACCTCATTATCTACCAACTATCTCGGATATACTTATCCTTAGATACGGTACAGAACAAATTGGATTTTAATAATTTCTTTCATTATTTGACTTTTGGTGAACAATACCATATTTGGAGTATGGGAGATGAATAGTTTTGTAATATATGATGAAATTTTTTTTCTTTATTAATATTTTTTTCTAGCATATGATTGATAACATTAATCATCTTGAGGATCTAGCATATGGTTTTCGTTGTGGTGATTAGGTATCTTGTCCATCTAATTTTTGCTATACTGTTTTTGTGTTTGTTGTTGTTTTTTTTTTATTTCCAATGGGTGGAGAGATGAATATCTTGCTCCTCACTACCCTCTGTGAATCCTCTTCTCTTCTATCTTCTAAAATTTGTTTTTGGATTTCTTCTAAAATTTACGTATTTGATCTACCCTCACTACTTTCTTCTTCCAATGAAATTACAACTAAACAATCGTTGGTCTGTTGCCTCACCACCCTATTTTTTTTTCAATCTGTGTTGAAGCTTAATTTATAGAAGGATCACTACGCCAGATTTAAGGATTTGCAGCGTTTTTTTTGGGCATTGGTAGCGTTTTAAAACGCTAGAGAAGCTAGCGCTACGAATGCGTACACCCCATTAGTAGCGTTTTAAAAAACGCTAGCCATTGACCCAGCGTGTTTTAGACATACGTAGCGTTTTATATAAAACGCTAGCCATTGACCCAGCGCCTTTTTACAATTCCTAGCGTTTTAGAAAAGCGCTAGGGATCCCATAGCTCCTTTTACAATCCCTAGCGTTTTAGAAAAACGCTAGGGATCCTCTAGCGCTTTTTTTACATTCCTAGCGTTTTCTTTAAAACGCTAGGGATCCTCTAGTGCATTCTAGTTTATTTTGTCCATACCTAGCGTTTTTTACAAAACGCTAGGGATCTTCTAGTTTATTTTGTCCATAGCTAGCGTTTTTTCTATAAAACGCTAGGTATTGAATGAATTTTTTAATTTCATTTCTAGCGTTTTCACCCTAAAACGCTACCTATTGACTGAATTTTTTTTAAATATTTTTTTTATTTTGGTTTGTTCTCCATTTTAATTACAACCTATAAATTCATTCCCTTCCAACAAAATTCAGAAAATATCATTCCAATCCAATATCATTCAAACAAAATTCAGTCAACAAAATTCATCAAATATTTCCAATCCAATATCATTCTAAGAAGTACTTACAACATAATATAATTCCAATATATACAACATATATAATAACTAAACTATTATGAAACTCAAAACTTGCTAAAAAAATCTAGAAACAAAACGGCACCACTCCCCCCTTACTGTTGTAAGTTGTTCAGCAGAGTAATGCTGGATGTCTTTACAGCTGGGAAAATACTGAAAAATAAAATGAAATAAAATTAGAATTAAAATGTTTATTAAATGTGAGTAAGTATTATAATATTAATATAAAAAAGAAATCTAAGTAGTTACCTTGATTGGGATTGTTACTCTGTCGTGAGTGATAATCTCTCTCATATACCTCATAACGTAGTACCCACAATCATTATTATTTGGTTGTTTAGGACACTACAAAGCAAAAGATTAGTTAATTGTCACATTTTTATGACCAAAAATTCAATTAAAATTAAAATTATAAGAATAATTTTTAAAAAACTTACAGTTATGGGTATCCATCTTGTTTTACTCGTAGATAATCCCATGTCTTGCTTTCAAAATCATAACGTCATACATATATATATATAACGTTAAGTTGAACAAAATACATATATTAAATTATACAAAATGAGAGGGTTACACATACACACCTCTCAACTATCTCATCTGAAAGTCTCGTGAGACTTTGTAATGGCCTTGAAGTGAATCCAGATAGTAGACAGCATTTTGCTTAGGGTTTATTGCAAAGAGTACCCAATGTTGCCTGCAAGTAAATGAATCACGAATGAGTACACATTTACACTATAATACAATCCTCAAAATAATTAAACAAGTGATTGAAGACTAAATTTCTCACCCTGTATTGAGTGGTGCCAAAAATAAACATTCGTCATCAACATGCTTGGCATCCATGAAGCGTGAAAGGATATAACTTTCTATTTGACTCTTCATAGCCATAATACTTTCCTCTGTATTACCTTGCTTTGCCACACAACGATACACACTCTCGACACACGAAGAAAAACTTACGTGTCCTGGTCATGAAGGACCGTAACCGATTGTACAAAAACCTATAAATAATATATATACAACTTTCGAGATCCTCATATATATACTCTAATATAAACAACTATTGTGTACAAATAATTTAATACATACCTCTGTATACTCTAATATCGATCCACAATGGCCCATTCCATGGCATATACTGACTCTCGGATCCTCCATGTTGAGCATAATATCCTGCTCCACTCCCACAATGTGATCGGTCGGTAACATAATAACGTCCTCGGGCTTCATTTTTGAGTGACGTGGTCCTTTAGAGAATTGATGAACTTCGAATTCATCAATGGGAGATTGAACAACATGTTGGACCGGTCAGTATAGAAGGAGATGGTCGGAGACTTTGGTAGTGGAAGGGAAGGTCGGGACACTTTTATAGAAGGAGACTACGACACTTGGGGTACCTAGTATATATTAAAAAATGATTAATTAGTTAGTTAACACACATTATGTATAACAATGAGTCATTAACTTATTAACAAAAATATTGTCACTTACAACGACAAGTTGTTCGTGCATGCCACAAAAGTACTAAGTGCTTGATCCACGAGAAATATATCCGCATTAACAATTGGAATGGGCAATGGTGCAGACCCTCTCTATTGAATAGTCTACCCTAACTCTCAAATGGTTTTCGTGCATGGGTAAATTGTGCATTGTGGCACTCAATTGGTTACATATCATGCCCACTGCAACCTTTTTCGATGTGGGTTTGCAATATATAGCTCACATTCACGATTATCCTATATCAATTATAAAGAAAAATAAATATACATGATAATTTTATCAAATACATATGTACAAAAAAGCAGTCGAGTAATAATAAATACCGTGTTGAAGGGATGGTGCAGCTATCTCGTGCGCTATGGGGTGCAAGTGGGTAATATAGGTTCAAAGTAGGGTGGTGCAGCGGGGATGGTGCACCAATCCTTTGTGCCAAGAGTCGCTTATACATCTTACTCTCTTCCATTAATACAAAGAACAATCTTGGATAGCTCGTCATACTTTGCCGCCATGACTTTACAATCCTCGCACCTGCTTTTGGCTCTTTGGCCCAAACACGATCGTAGGAGGAATCCCATATCCATAACCTCTTATCCGACCCTGTCTCTTTCCCTTCCCAAGGCACGAGCAAGGACATCTTGTTGACCATCACAATCTGTTAAATCTCCTTGTGATACAGATTGTGATATGCTTTGGCGATGCACAAACATAAGTAACGGTTAAAATTAATAAACAAGTGTCAAAGAAATTAATCGACAATAAAAATATGTCCACGTGTCAAAAAAATCGAGTAACGGATACAAATAATAAACAAGTGTCAAAGAAATTTAACGACAATAAAAAATATGTCCACGTGTCAAAAAAATCGAGTAACGGTTAAAATTAATAAACAAGTGTCAAAGAAATTTAATCGACAATAAAAAATATCCCCACGTGTCAAAAAAAAAAAAATGAGTAACGGATACAAATAATAAACAAGTGTCAAAGAAATTTAATCGACAATAAAAATATGTCCACGTGTCAAAAAAATCGAGTAATGGATTAAAAAATATAGTCGATTACAAATTCCAATTGCTAGGAATTATAAAATTAAAATTACAATACATGAATTTTGGAATACTTACAATTTTGTCCTTGACCTCCTTAGTTTTCGGATCCACAATGTCCCCATCCTTGTTTTGTCGGGCCTCTAACTGCATACGATTACAACGATCAAGGATTCTTGAGTTGGATCTTTCCCCTCTTGCAGTAACTATTTAAGTTTAATAATTGTTAATCAACTGTAAATTAAAAGATTCATTAAATCATAATAAATTAAACTAATTGTGTCTTACCAATCTTTCTTCAAGAATTTGATATCCACTTGAACCTCCTCTATAAGGGTACTTGGATTAGAAGCTCTCACTTTATTGGCTTTGCTTTTTCTATTTAAAAACATAAGTATACATTAATGAATGATATCTAGTTGTGAAATATATATATATATATATATATATATATATATATATATATATATATATATAACTTAAATAATTAATATACTAACCAGAAATCCGGATCCAGAAAAGGCGTATATGTACAAATTTGCTCCAATCCTCCTTACTTATAATTCCGGCATACAATCTTTGGAGGCTCTGTCGATGGTCCCATCGGGATGTTTCAATACTTTTTCCCACATCGCTCTATAAGCCCGATGCAACCTTCCAAATTACTTGAGTATCCAATCTCTTCTGCATCATCCACATCAAAGTGTTTCTACTTATACATAAAAATGGATTAAATAAATATAACTAAAAAATCACTAAATAAGATTATTAAAGTGGTCTAAAATTATATACCTGAATTAAGGACCAGAAATCATCTTTCAGTTTAGGCAAAACTCTATTATCTTTTGTCATACCCCAATTTTGTCCGGCTTAGGTCAAAACCCTAATTTTCCCCAAAAATAAATAAATAAAAAGAAATAGCATCATGCATTGCATTTAGGGTCCTAAAAGTCATTCCAAAGTTTCTAAAATCATTTTTAAAGTTGAAATGCACTTTTTGGACAAGTTAGGATTTTTAGGGTAAGGGGCATTTTGGTCATTTTTCGCAAAAGGATGATTTTCTCGTCAAAAATATGCACACACCAAAAGAACATTTTTCTCTTATCCAAGAGAATGTTTGTACAATTTTTAGAGAGAATATCCTAGCCTAAAATAATTAAAATGCACTTTTCCTATTTTTATTGCATAAAAATATTAAAAGACCATTTAATATTTCCCAAATTATTAAATGACAATTTTGGTTGTCTAAAAATAATTAGGAGACTATTTTATGGTGCCCAAAAACATGTTACATATTTCCAATAGGTGCACTTCTATTTTACATGCCCAAAAATTTAAATTTCAAAAAACCAAAATGGGAAGTGTCCTCAATAAGACAAAACACCAAAAACCATCATTTTTTTTTTTTTCCCCTCACATTTCAGCATATTATGCGCCACATACCCCATCTCCTCCTTCTAGAAGTTTCTACACACTTCATTTCTTATTCATTAAGATTTGATTTATTCCTATCCTTAACTTTGCCCTCTTTGGTAAATTACCTCACTCACTTACACTAACCCTTCCACCAAATAATGCCATTTTACCTCTTTGAGAACATTCCCTCACCAAATTACCCCTAACCCTATTCTAGATCCTTCTCCATATAAGTCACCATTCCAAAATTAGATTTTTGTTCACAAAATTCCCTTTCTTTTTTGCTCACACATGCGCCACTTTCACCTCACCTTCTCACACACTTGTGTTTTCTAAATACCCCTAATCCATGTGACTAATAATCCTAGCCATCCATTCAAAAATAAAATCAATCCTAGAGGCTCATCAAAAACAAAAAGACAATGATACCCCAAAACCTCAAAAAAATCTATAAATACCTCTTCCTTTTCACCCATGAAGGACTTTTGCCTTTCATTCCCTTCAAAAACACAAAAACAATTCTCCTCTCCTCTCTCTCTCTCCAAGGCCGAAGCCACTCTCCTCCTCCCTCTCCTCCATTTCTTTCAATCTCTTCTTTTCTCTCTTAGAAATAAGGTAAAAACCCTTGATCCCTTTGCATCATCTTCAAGCATTATACATTAGAACCTATTTTCTTCTCCTCATCTTGCATTTTCTTCATCATTTAGCACATCTATCATATTCATTTTCATAATGTAGCTTGTTGTTGTTGGTGGGTGAGATTTGGTATCTCACCCTTAATAAATGGTTTATGATGCTTTATGTTAATTTTGTTGTCATTTTACTAAACAAAAAAAAAGGCTCAAGTTAATTTTATGTTTCTTCATTGTGAGTATTTTATTTTAGTAGTAATGTTGTTCTTGTTTAGTTGTTGATGATCTAGTCATATGATCTATCACTAGTGCTTAAGGCACTTTGATTTGAGTGATGGAGATGACTAGAAAGGATTCAAGTTCATTTCATAGCTTAACATCATGTTCATTTCGCATGCTCTAGATAAATTAGGTTTTGCTTGATTTTTAATTTGTTTTGTTGATGATCTTGCAAAGGGATTCACCACTAAGTACTTAGTACTTTTGATCTAAAGTGGTGAAGATTGCAAGAAAGGATTCAAGTTTATTTTCATAGTTTAATATCATGCACATTTCGCATATTGTAAATAAATTAGGTCTTATTTGATTTTTAATATGTTTCTTGGTTTAATTGTTGATGATCTTGCAAAGGGATTCACCACTAAGTACTTGGTACTTTTGATTTAAAGTGGTGAAGATTGCAAGAAAGGATTCAAGTTCATTTTTAGAGTTTAATACCATGTTCATTTCGCATATGCTTTAATAAATTAGGTTTCATTTGGTTTTGATATGTTTCTTGGTTTAATTGTTGATGATCTTGCAAAAGGATTCACCACTAAGTACTTAGTACTTTTAATTTAAAATGGTGAAGATTGCAAGAAGGGATTCAAATTTATTTCATAATTTGATGTCATGTTCATTTCGCATTGTGTGCAATAAAGTAGGTTTAGTTTTATTTTTGATGATCTTGCAAGAGGATTCCCACTAAGTACCTAGTACTTTTGATCCAAAGTGGTGAAGATTGCAAGAAAGGATTCAAGTCTAGTTTAAATGTTAGTGTTCTTGTAACTTAATTATGTTGTTGTTGGTTGATGATCTTGCCAAATGATTCCCACAAAGTGTTTAGAGTATTCAATCCAAAGTGGTGAAGATGGCTAGAAAGGATTCATTAGATTTAATTTTGTACAAGTTGTCCTTTCACCCTTTACTTTATCTCTTAATAATTCTTGTAAGATAGTCATAGATTTTTGCTTAAAGTTTTCCTTGCATGTTTAGTCTTGGCCATGGGCCTATTTTCATTAAATAATACCTTCCATTGTTTGATCTATAATTAGGGTATGTTTTAGGGTTGGTTCCACTATGTGTGCCTTTAGGTTAAGGTTTAGGTTTGAGGTTTAGGTTGCTAGATTGTTTTTTAGGTTGAATAAATACATGCCTTGCTTGAGACTTATCTTGCAATTTCACATGTTAGCTTAGATTCATATATCATAATACTCTTGTGTATTAATTGTTATTTGCTTGTGAATTTGCAATTGTTGCGTTTTGGTTTAGAATAAAAAAGATTTGCAAATGTTCTACTTTCTTTTCAAAACCCCAAGTCAAATGTTTTCAAATAAAAACCTAAGGCTCTTTTCATAAATAAAATCATTGACCATCACTCGAAGCTTCGCTTGTTTGATCGTTAAATGATGGAGTAACTAGTGGTAAGTCACTCGAAGCTCTAGCTTGTTTGACTATCATGAAAGCTCCCACACCTTAATCAAATACAAATTAGTTAAAAACTTAAAAACAATATGAGTCATTAGTGGTAATCATCGCTATGACTCATCTTTTTCCAAAATCTTTTCAAAAATATAATAAAAACGTTGCGACTAGTAATCACTTGAGTAATTACTCGACTGATTATCGGTTCCAACACTTTTTCTTTCAAGTTAGTAATGAACGCCACTGCCGCTTGCTTGTTTGGTATTCATGAACGCTTGGGTCATATTTCCAAAAAACCAAAAGATAAGACACAGATTTTCAAAATCAAGAATTAAGAACTACGTAGCTTTGATCCCTCAGTCATTGAGGGTACGTAGGACCGGGTCATATCCCGTCAAGCTCGCTTTCAAAAAATCAAAACAAAGAATTAAGAACTACGTAGCTTTGATCCTCGGTCATTGAGGGTACGTAGGGACCGGTCATATCCCGTCAAGCTCGCTTTCAAAAATCAAAACAAAGAATTAAGAACTACGTAGCTTTGATCCTCGACCAATGAGGGTACGTAGGGACCGGTCATATCCCGTCAAGCTCGCTTTCAAAACCCCCAAAACAAAGAATTAAGAACTACGTAGCTTTGATCCTCGGGTCATTGAGGGTACGTGAGGACCGGTCATATCCCGTCAAGCTCGCTTTTAAAAATCAAAACAAAGAATCAAGAACTACGTAGCTTTGATCCTCGGTCATTGAGGGTACGTAGGGACCGGTCATATCCCGTCAAGCTCATTTTCAAAAACCTTAGTTTAGTTTCACTTTTCAAAAATCCCAAAAAGATTTCTCTCTTTGTTTTCTAAAAATATTTTCAAATAAAAGGAAAAGAAAGAAGTAGAACGATTATTTTCAAATCAAACAATCCAAACCACACATCGAATTAATGGTTCCCTTTCGGTAGAAAGGAGGTGTGGGGTGCTAATACCTTCCCCACACCTAACCGACCCCCGAACCCACATCTCTGTTTTCGAAAGACCACCCGCCTTTTTGTAAAAAATACTTTTTTCTAATGTTTTGGTCTAAAAACTAAAATATTAGTGGCGGCTTCACAATTTTCACGTTGTACACTGAGAAATCCCAAACCGGATTTTTCGGGGCGCAACATCTTTCTCATTCCAACTTTTAATTGAAATTGGAAAGATTTGCTTCACCTTAGTACCAATGAAACTAATCAAATTTGTGCCGTTCTCTCCAATAGGCAAACCTTTAACGCTCCATCTGACCTGCATTAATTAAATCATTAAATAATTAGATAACTTGGAAAGGTAGAGAACAACATTAATAATTAGTAATTAACTTACCTTATATTTCTCGTGTCCTTTACTTATCCGATGGACGATATTCTTTTTCGCTGTCATTCCACGGGGAGTGAACTTCTTTGTGTTTCTATCACCCCCATCACCACCCTCATGACTACTCTCATGATCACTATGTGATGCCATCTGACTTGCAATGGCCCAAATGAAATAGACTCAGTGAGTTTTAGCTTTCTAATTGTTTAGAACCAACAAACACTTAACAAAATATAGAACAAGCCATGCACTACGTAACAGAGAAAGCCATGCACTAAGAACCCTGAGTAAACATATATAGGAAAGCCATGCACTAAGTAACCTAGAGTAAACATACATAGGAAAGCCATGCACGAAGTAACCTAGAGTAAACATATATAGGAAAGCCATGCACTAAGAACCTAGAGTAAACATATATAGGAAAGTCATGCACTAAGTAACCTAGAGTAAACATACATAGGAAAGACATGCACTAAGTAACCTAGAGTAAACATATATAGGAAAGCCATGCACTAAGTAACCTAGAGTAAACATACATAGGAAAGCCATGCACTAAGTAACCTAGAGTAAACATATATAGGAAAGCCATGAACTAAGAAACAGAGAAAGCCATGCACTAGGAAAGTCATGCACTAGTCAAGTTAATAATGCTATCTAAGCTAGACTAATCTAACAACTAATTAAATACAACATTGAGCTAAGTAACAGAGAAAGCCATACAAAAGAGAACTACATAACAAACCATAAAAAAACCAGTGAGAGTATGTGCAGAAATACCTTTTGAAAGGGAGAGAGAGTACAGAAAAAACGAGAGAGAGGGAGAGCTGGTACGACGTTTGGGGTTTCTGGGTTTTCGGTTTCCTGGGTCGCGCGTTACTGGGTTGTTCGCAAGGGAGAGAGAGTTCGCAAGGGAGAGAGAATTCGCAAGGGATGAACGAAGAGGTGGAGGTTTCTGGGTTGTTCGCAAGGGAGAGAGGGTTCGCAAGGGAGAGAGAGTTTGCAAGAGACGTACTTGCTGGGTGAGTTTGTGTGTGAGAGCGCGCCTTGTTAAAATTTTAATAACAATGCCTAGCGTTTTCACCTAAATACGCTAGGGAAGCCTAGGAATTATAATTACAATTCCTAGCGTTTTCTGTAAAACGCTAAGGATCCTCTAGCACCTCTTTACAATTCCTAGCGTTTTCTCCTAAAAACGCTAGGGATGCTATAGCGCCTTTTTACTACCATTCCTAGCGTTTTCTGTAAAACGCTAGGGATCCTCTAGCGCCTCTTTACAATTCCTAGCGTTTTCTGTAAAACGCTAGGGATGCTATAGCGCCTTTTGACTACCATTCCTAGCATTTTCTATAAAACGCTAGGGATGCTATAGCGCCTTTTTACTTCCATTCCTAGCGTTTTACAGAAACGCAAGGGATCCTCTAGCTCCTCTTTACAATTCCTAGCGTTTTCTATAAAACGCTAGGTATTGAATGATTTTTTTAATTTCATTTCTATCGTTTTCTCCTTAAAACGCTATGTATTGACTGATTTTTTTTAATATAATTTGTAGCGTTTTTTTTAAAACGCTACCTATTGACTGATTTTTTTTTTAAATATTTTTTTTATTTTTGTTTATTCTCCCTTTTAATTACAACCTATAAATTCATTCCCTTCCAACAAAATTCATCAAATAATACATATCACCAAAAGACCATATTAAACTAACAAGTACTTACAACATAATTAATATATATCCAAATCATACAACATAATAACTAACTAACATTATGAAACTCAAAAATTAAGTAGCTACAAATTAAAGCTAGAAACATAACAGCACAACCCTCATGACTACTGTCTTGACCACTCTCATGATCACTAAGTGATGCCATCTGACCTGCAATATAACATAATCCATGTTATTGTTAAATTTACAAAAACAATATAATTATCTATTAATAAAAAATAACGAGATATCATTAAGTCTATTTTACCTTTTCCTTTTCCTAGATAAAAATTTGTTTGCAATTCGCGTCTTGGTATTTTTTTTCCGACGAATAGTAATTCCATCATTATGATTTCTAAAATATACAACATCCTCTATAGAAGTATTTTCCCCTATTATTGGTTCTGATGTTCTGAAGAAAGGGTCGTCCTCAACACCAACTTCATCGGGTGCTTCATCATCATCGTTGTTATACACAAATTTTTTGTCAGTCAATAGAACAATAGACCAATTGATATTAATCGGATCGATGACATAAAACACTTGTTTAGCTTGCGATGCTAAAATAAAAGGTTCATCTTTATATCCTAACTTGTTGAAATTCACCCGCATGAACCCCGATTCATCAATCAGAAACCAAGATTATTGTCAACCCATTCACATTTGAACACGGGCTCTGAAACATATTGTAATCCAACTCCCATATGTGTTCAATGAAGCCAAAGTAAGACATATTCGCATATATGGGATTTCTCTCTTTGCACTCGGATGCATGCATAGAATGAGCTACAAGAGTCACCCCACTATTTTGCATTTTACTCGATCATCTTGTTCTTTTGAATAGAAAGTGCACTGCGTTCATTAGATAGTCATGTTGTAAGAGAAGACATGTATATTTGGACCTTTTGCTAACCATCTCAATCTTTTTGAAATCAAGTAGGATTCAAACACACTCACCATCAATGTGATGTTTTAGCCACACTATGAAACTCCTATTGTGTTCTTTTGCTAACCAAACTTGCTTCTTTCCCTGAATTGACTCTTAAGAATCTCCTTGTGCTTGGCAACATATGAATCAACCTCACTATAATTGTGAAGAACGCATAAGTGTGCTTGCTCTAGTTCTTTCCTTGATACCATCACTAATTTAGTTCCCGTCATCCCTTTACTAATCCTTCCTACATGACGAGACCTTGGCAAATCCCACGAATATTCAAGTCTAGATAGATAGCCCGTGCAAAATTAAATAGCCTCTTCAACTATGTAGCGCTCAACAATACAACCCTCAGGTCGTGATCGATTTTTCACATATCCTTTTAATATCTTCATGTAACGCTCAAACGGATACATCCATCTCATGTAACATGGGCCACACAATTGTGTCTCTCTAACCGGATGAACTATTAGATGAATCATTATGTCAAAAAGGAAGGTGGGAAATACATCTCAAGCTCACACAAAGTGACAAGAATTTCTCTTTGCAATGTTGGCAACTTTCCAGTCAATCACTCTACTACAAATCGCCTTAAAGAAGAAACAAAGTTTGGTTAAGGTCTGACGCACTTTCTTAGGCAAAATGGATCGTATACCAATGGGTAGCAAATGCTCCATGAGAACATGACAATCGTGGGACTTTAGAGACTTTAACTTGAGGTCTTTTATCGATACAAGAGTCACCACATTTGAAGAGTATCCTCTGGAACTTTAACTCCATGAAGAAACTCACAAAAGACAGTCTTCTCCTTTCTAGATAGAGTATGAGTGCCGAGGTAGATATGTACGTGTACCCTTCTTTACCGGACCCAATTCAGTCTCAAACCCATACTAACCAAATCCAACCTTGAGTTGATGGTATCTTTAGTCTTACCCTAAGCATATTGAGTAAGGTACCAATGACACTTTCAAGACATTCTTTTCAACATGCATCACATCAATGAAATGCCTTACATATAATGACTTCCAAGATGGCAACTCAAAGAAAATCGACTTTTCTTCCACCCCGCTTGGCAAGCTTTCCCGCAAAAGGCTTCCCAAATTTAATGTTCAAATCTTCCACCTTTTCAAATACTGTTCGCCTGTCAAAAAGCGGGAGCTCTACGTGTTTCAGTATTCCCATCAAATGCCTTTCTCCACAATCGATAGTGATGAGTTGATGGCAAAAATCTACGATGACCAAGATAGATATTCTTCTTACCATGTTCCAACCACATCCAATCATGTGTTATCTTCACATATAGGGCATGCACACCGCCTTTGTTACTGTACCTGGATAGATTGCCGTATGCAGGGAAAGTCGTTAATTGTGCCAAAGATCATAGCCCTCGGGTGAAACTTTCTTCTCTGAACCCATCATACACCTCTACCCCGGGCCTCCCACATTTGCTTCAAGTCTTCAATTAAAGGAGCCAAGTATACATCAATATCATTTCCGGTTGTTTGGGCCTGAAAATTAACAAAGACAACATCATATATTTGCGTTTCATGCAAAGCCACGGCGATAAGTTATAAATCGCCAAAATCACGGGCCATGTATTGTGGGAGCTACTCGATACCGTATGGGTTAAATCCATCACCAGACAATGCAAGGCGTAGGTTTCTCGGGTCATCCCCAAAATTAGGATACTCAATATTGATTTTTTCCATTGCGGAGAATCATGTGGGTGTCGTAGCATACCATCTTTAATCCTTTCATCCTCATGCCATGTCAAGTGTTTTGCATCTTTTGAACTACGATACATGCGCCTAAATCGAGGAATTATAGGAAAATACAACAACACCTTTTCTCGGAGCGGACTCTTTCTTCTTATACGCGGTGCATTACATTTAGGACACGACTTTAACAACACATGTTCATTCTCGAAATAAAATGCAATCATTCGGACAAGCGTGTATCTTCTCATAGTTCAAGCCAATAGACCCCAACATTTGCTTTGCATCATACGTCCGAGAAGGAAGCACATTATCATTCGCAACATTTCTTTCGTAAGAGAGTAAATCGGTAAAGCTCTTATCCGTCCATCCGTGGCGAGTTTTCAAGTTATACAACTTGATCACGACCAATAATTTTGTGAATTCATTACAACCCGCATACAATGGTGTCTCTGCATCGCTTATCAACTTCTCAAACATTTCGGGACAATCATTAAGATCCTCTTCAACCACCTTTGCCATCTCTTCAAATTCGTTCGCATCAAATGAATGTGTTCCTGTGTCAACCAGGACACATATCTCTTACTAATATCATTCATATTTGAAGATTCACCTTTTTCTCACCGTGCATTATCCAACAAGTGTAACTTTGATCAATTCCATTCGCCTTTAAATGTCGTACCAACTCCTCTGCGATGAATCGATTTTACATAACAACACCTTAAACAAGGACATTTCATACCACTAGAAGTCCCTAAACGTTCAACAAAGACAAATTTCACAAAATAATCCACTCCAAATGTATACTCGTTGGACGGACGATTATCATGGACATCCAATTTCTATCCATAATTTCCAAATATTTACAATAAAATCCACGAGAAGAGAACTTTAACATATGACCCATCAAGCAATTCGAATATAATGAAGAATCAATTCATATAAAAAAACAAACAAAATTTCCTCTTTTAAATTTTTTCAATTCCACTCCTTAGTGGTAAAAAAAAAAAAAGAGTCTAGTGTGCACAAGTGACAAAACTAATATATTTCTAAACTAGAACCCACAATTAATATCTAACAAATTTCCTAATTGTAATTTACAAGAAAAAATTGCAACAAGAGACTATTGTAATTAGAGAAAGGAACGAAAATTATTAAAGGAACCCAAAACAGAGAAAGGAAAGAAAAACTCACCAATGTTGTCTGCAGTGAGAGACTCGAGAAAGATGATGTTCACCGAGAGAGATGATTTTCGTTGAGAAAGATGATGTTCACCGAGAGAGATGATTTTCGTTGAGAGAGATGATGTTAATTTGAGTTAGGGTGTTAGGGTTTTATGCGTTTACGGGTGAGAGTGTTAGGTGAGAGAGGAAGTAGCTCAATGGGAAACGAAAAAAAATTATTTAACCATACCTAGCGTTTTCTAAAAACGCTAGGGATCTATCTAGCGTGTTTTCTAAATACCTAGCGTTTTGAATAAAAGCGCTAGGATCCGTCTAGAGTGTTTACTAAATACCTAGCGTTTTATAAAAACGCTAGGGATCTATCTAGCGTGTTTTCTAATTGGCTAGCGTTTTGAATAAAAGCGCTAGGATCTGCCTAGCGTGTTTTCTAAATACCTAGCACTTTCTAAAAAAACGCTAGGATCTATCTAGCGTGTTTTCTAATTGGCTAGCGCTTTTGAATAAAAGCGCTAGGGATCTGTCTAGCGTGTTTTCTATTTGGCTAGCGTTTTGAGTAAAAGCGCTAGGGATCTGTCCAGCGTGTTACCTAATGGGTAGCGTTTTACTTTAAAACGCTACTAATGGTGTAGCGTGTTATTAAAATGGGTAGCGTTTTTTTATAAACGCTACTAAAGGTGGCGATCTCTTTTTACAATTCTGGCGTAGTGGATTTCCCTTGAATGTTGTAGTGTGTTGTCGATTTTAATTCAGCTTCTCTTTTATATTTTTTAAGGTGTTTCATGCTTTTTTGTTCTAATTTTTCTGAACAAACTTTCCTCCTCCCAAGCCACTGTGTATTCACAATTTTGGTATATGAGCTGTCTTATGTTTGCAGGCTAAAGCTTGATTAAAGGTTATGGGGAGTTGCTGAGTTGCAGAGGCGTGAGGGTCTGTCTTGTAAGTAAAATAGAAAAATGCAGCAAACAAGTAAAAAGCAAAATGTCTCATTTCCACAAATACACAACAACTTATCTGATGTACCTTTTGTAAAGACAAAATATATGCATAGCCTGATTGGCTATATATTATTATATATTCTTTTTTCTTTCCAATCACTCACGTTCCTTTGTATATGTTTTTTGATTTGAATTGTGCTTTTATTGATTAAAAGTGATTAAAAGAGCTACTCTCCATCTTATGAAAAAAAGCCATTGGGTTTCAACAAAGTTTAAGCTTAATAGAAAGAAGAAAAGCAAATAAGCCCAATTGACACGCCTAAACATTAGGCTCACGTAATGTATGAAAAGTGATATATTTTTGAAAACGGAGAAATATCGATTACAATCGAATGTTCACATCGTAAAGAAAAAAAACCCATACTTGATTAGCAACTTAATATGCACTACGAGAATAAACACGCGCACCTAGTTAGGAACAATACGTGTATACGATAACAGACGACACACAAACACAACGATAATGAAACGGTACGACATCATTAAAACTAAAACTAACGCGCTTACACGGTAAAAAATAATGTGCGTGTACAACGACACCTTTTTGAGTTTTTTTTTTCAAAACGAGAAAGTACCCGTTAGAATCGGGCGTAACGAAAAATATATTCTTTTCTTATTATTTCAAAAAAAATATTGAATTGGTCAGACAAAATTGGGGTATAACAGCTGTCCCTCTTTATTTATATTTTACTAGAAAATGTGAAGTGTATTCAAATTTTCGTAGTAGAAATAGAAATAAAGATAGAATAGATGTCAATTTTGTCTGTTTTAAGAGGAAGGGATGGGTTTGAGAACGAACGGGGAATGTAACACCCCTTTTTTCTAATTATAGTCACGCAATTATCAGAGTCACCACGAGGGCGCTACATTTTTCACCACATAAAAATTCCAATTGATTTAAAATAAATCCTCAAAATGTAAATAATGAATCTCTAAGTAGCGGATTCATAAACTCATTTAACCTCTCCAAAAATAAATAAACATTAAGCCAAAACTCCAAAAATAACAGTAGTGGTTCGAAAACGGTAACTAAGACCCTCCCCGGTGCTACGTATCAGAGCTGACTCGACCCACTAGGAAGGAAAGTGCTAGATCACCTTCACTCGCCGTCACCTGCACGTTGTCGACATAAGAAGCAACATAAAAGCAGTAAGGTGAGTCTCATTTCATAAGTAATAACACACAAGATCAACAACATATAGGTCAGGCAGCTAACAACACCAATACACATCAAAAATAGCACACCATTACTTTATATCAATCACAGGCAGCAACGAAAGTATATGCAATGCAACCCAACACCTAGGGCATATGCATGTGGATCCATCAACACCAATATCTTGCCTTGAGGGCACTCACCAAATAAGGCCGAAGCCTTCTGCTCACCAATAAATTATGATAAGGCCGAAGCCTTCGCTCACTAAAATATGCACATGATCATGAGACTCAAGGACCATGCACCATACACACCAAAACACCATAACTACGATTATCACACTCACCAATATTGATTCACTCACCAAGAATTATTCACTCACCAATAAAAATTCAAATTTCTCACCAATAAAAATTCACTCACCAATATTTAACAAATATTCACTCATCAATAAATGTTCACTCATCAATAAATATTCACCACCATAGACACATCTCGATTTAATCACTCTAAGGATAGCGCACCCACCACATCAATCACAATTAATTGCGCGACTACTTTGTCACTGAAGGACTAACTCAACGCCCATAGGGACCAGACAACACATAAAATCGGACAAAGAACTTAAAAACAAGCGATGCAAAGACCGCTTAAAATACAATATCGGCCAAAAAAAAAATAGGAAACAACACCTCTCAATTAAGAAAACAACAACTTGGAAAGTAGGAAAACAACACTTTTAAATATGAGGAAATAGCACATTTAGATTTGAAAAACAACACACTTAAATTTAAGAAAACATCACTTTTATTTTAAGCAAACAGCCCCCTTGAATTTGAGAAAACAACACTTTATTTGTCGAAAAACAACAACTTTAAATTTAAGAAACAGCACATTTTTACACATAAAACAACAACATTTATCCTTTAAAAAAAAAACAGCAACACAACGTTTTTTAACAGCAACAGCAGCATGTTTTTAACAACAACAGCAACAGTTATTTGACAGTAACAACAACATTAATTAGACAGCAACAGCAACATTTGTTTTGTAAAGAAAAATAACAACTTTATCTTTATAAAAACAGCAACATATTCTTTATAAAAACATCAACATATTCTTTATAAAAACAGCAACACTTAATTAACTAAAATAGAAACTTTGATTTCTTTTTGAAAAACACAACACAAATATCGATTTACACCTAGGTACACGCCATTCAACATCTCACCAATAATACCTAGTGCATACCTCAATCACTTAATTTCATCTCCAAGATAATTATGCGACATCACAACCCTCACCAATTTCTCATGTTCTCACTCTCAATTTCATTGAGTCAATTCTACAAACACTCAACATGCATATTAGTTATTATACTCACCTCAACATCGATTAACATAGAATCACTCAATTGAATTCAATATAACATGTAGTATGAGAACCACATCTCAATTCAAACAATAACACCACCATTAAATCCACGATATAACGATTCAATTTACAATTCATCCCTAGAACCTAACTACTATCATTGCTAATCCAATAGGTTATTAAGTAAGAAAGGAGAGCCCCCTAACCTTTAGAGATTGAAGAACACACAAAGCTTCAAGCAACTCCCCAAGACACCAACAATCCCTAGCTTTTTCCCTTGTGAACTTCACGCAATCCTTCCCTCTTCTTTCTCTGCTTCGTGCCGCGGTCTCACACTCTCACTTTTTCGCTAGTTTTTGGTTCCTTTTTAAATGAGCATCAACACTTTAACCCTTTTTAATTTGATTTTTAATTCCCAACCATACGCTACTTTTCCTGCTACTTTTCCTCCCTCCCATAACCACTTTGGTTTTCCCTAGAAACTTGCTTTTAATAATAATAATAATAATAATCATCATATATTAAGTATTTCTAACATCAATTTTAGTCCTTCTCAACATGGTCCCTATGCCAAAAACTCTCCAATTTGGTCCACTACCCTATCAAATCAACTCCAAATAATTTCTAATAAAATTTGGAGCGTTACAGGGAACAGTTAACACTTAGTGTAACACCCTAAATGATTTAATTAATTATTTGATTAAATTATTTAAAGTGTTGTATTATTTTAATTATATTAAAGTATAATATAGTCTTTTATTTTAGTTGAAGGGAGTAGCAGCCGGTAAAACCGGGATGGCAAGTATTGGCCCAAGAGCCCAAGCCCAATGACTTATGCTCTTAGGGTTGGTGCAATTCGCATCATTTGGAAAAGAAAGAAAGAAAACGAAAAAAAGAGAGAAGGGAGAAGAGAGAAGAGAATTCGGCGCAAGCAAGGAGAAAGAGGGAGAGTTTTGATCGCACAAGGGAAAGGAGAAGAAGGGCTTCAATTGTTGCTGTGGTTTTGTTGGTGACTCCGTGGAGAGAGCTTTTCTTCGGCTCAATCAAGGTAAGGGTGGGTCTTGCTCTATAATAAGGGAAATAATGGGTTGTAGGTTAGGGTTAGGATGTTAATTGTGTGTTTGATGTGTTTTGATTGATGAAATTGATTTTTGAATGATTGCTTGATTGATTGAATTTGAGAATTGATATGGAAATCGAATTGTAAGTGAAATTGTGTGTTGAATCATGTATTTGATAGTGTTAGGATGATTATGAGTGTTTTTGATATGGTTGATGATGATTGATCATAGAAGAAATTGAGAAAATTGGGTTTTAGGGAACCCTAAGTGTCATAGGGCGCCAAGTGCTAGGGGAAATGGCGCTCTGTCCTGTGTTGTGTAGTGTGGTGCGTGTGTGCCACTGTCTGGGCGCCAGTTGCTGCCCAGAATGGCGCCTGTGTGCGTGTGCAGGGGCGCCAAATGGCTGCCCCAAGGCGCCCAGGATGGCGCCAGTGGGTTAGCTGTCCTGCTGTGTGTGTGAAGTGTGCGTGAGTGGTGCTGTGTTGGGCGCCAAAGGCTGCCAGAAATGGCGCCTGGTGCGCCTGTGTCTAAGGGAAGGCGCCTAGTAAGGCGCCAAGTGCTGTGTGGTGTTGTGTCTAGGTGCAGGGCGCCAAAATGTGGCTGCCCATGCGCCTGTGTGTGCTTGTTCAAGTGCGGGTCGCCTATGGCGCTCGGTGTGGCGCTGTGTGGCGCCAATTTGGTTGTGTGGGTGTGTCTAAGTCTTTGGCGCCCGCCGATTGGCTGCCCATGGCGCCAGTGTGGCGCCCAGACAGCGGCGGTGCGTGGAGTGCGTGTGGCGCAAAGACAGGTGCCAAATGGCTGCCTGGCGCGCCTCTTGTTCTTTACCAATGTCTAGGCTGGGCGCCAATGTTGCGCCTGTGGCGCCAGGTGGGTGCGCTCGTTATGCGAGAATGATGTCTCGCTTTGTGTCTTAGTTTGTGTCTAAGTCCGTGCGTGTTGCGTTTACGGCGCCAATGTGGCCCGGGCTTTGGCGCTGTAGGTCATTTGTGTTGCCACGGGGCGCCGATTTCTTCGTGTCTTTGGCGCTATGTGCCTGTGTTGCACAGGGGCGCCATGTTGCTAGTGTTTTGGCGCTGGTGGTCAGTGTTGCCACCGGGGCGCCCGGCTTGCTAGAGTTTTGGCGCTGGTGGTCAGTGTTGCCACCAGGGCGCCGATTTTGGTGGTTTTGGCGCTGGTGCCGCTATTTTGTGTCTTAGGTGTTTGTTTTGGTCCCTAAGTGCTATTTTAGTCCTTAGGTGATGTTTTGGTCATTGAAGTGTTGTCTTGGTCCCTAAGTGCTATTTTAGTCCTTAGGTGATGTTTAGGTCCTTGAGTGATGTTTTGGTCCCCTAGTGGTGTCCAGTCCTTGTGACATATACTATAATGACAAAGTGGATGATGTGTGAATTGACGATGATGTTATTGACGATGGGTCTATTGACCAAACTAAAATTGATGATAATGTGGATTTGTAACATCCCAAATCGCTTCTAGAATCATTTACTTCCCCACGAACCAACACGAGTCTTTTCAAAGATGCTTTGTCCTCACTTGCATGCTTTCCTGAAAAACTTCAGAAGGTCACCCATCCCACTACTACTCCAAGCCAAGCACGCTTAACTATGGAGTTCTTATGGGATGGGCTCCCGAAAAGAAGATGCATCTTGTTGGTATAGGTAGTCCAAATCAATTCTTTTAAGCCTTCCTTCAACTCAGTGCAGGTCCATACCGCACGGACCGTGATTCCTCTCATTCCAATGCGTATTCGGTTCATTCACGTGTCCCTTCGCTTTGAAGCTGCCAGGAGCCGCTCTTTGCCAT
This sequence comes from Oxytropis ochrocephala, assembly GCA_020916435.1. Lineage (NCBI taxonomy): Eukaryota > Viridiplantae > Streptophyta > Magnoliopsida > Fabales > Fabaceae > Oxytropis > Oxytropis ochrocephala. Next base: position 87,354,463 of record CM037089.1, on the reverse strand, counting down.
GCCACCTTTTTGGGCACCGACGATCACTCCCCGCCCTCGTCAGCCCCGGATGTCACATGCCCACCAGCTTCCGCTTGGTTCGTCCTCGAACCACACCGTACTGAGAGAGGTCTGCTGCTCTGATACCATTTGTAACATCCCAAACTGCTTCTAGAATCGCTGATCGCCCCACGAACCAACACGAGTCTTTTCAAAGATGCTTTGTCCTCACTTGCATGCTTTTCTGAAAAACTTCAGAAGGTCACCCATCCCACTACTACTCCAAGCCAAGCACGCTTAACTATGGAGTTCTTATGGGATGGGCTCCCGAAAAGAAGATGCATCTTGTTGGTATAGGTAGTCCAAATCAATTATTTTAAGCCTTCCTTCAACTGTACAGTCCCATACCTGCACAGCCTCATCCGATGCGTATTCGGTTCATTCACGCGTCCCTTCGCTTTGAAGCTGCCAGGAGCCGCTCTTTGCCATGCCACCTTTTTGGGCACCGGCGATCACTCCCCGCCCTCGTCAGCCCCAGATGTCACAGGATGTGATATTGATGATGAATGAATGATGCTTGTTGGTTGCTCATGAAGTCTCATGCATACATATGCATTTATTGACGATGATTATTGCCGATGTGAGGCTTCGGCCTTGAGCTATTGATGATGATAAAGCTCAAATTATTGACGATGATGCCCATAGTGGCTAAAACTATTGACGATGAATGGTACCACATGCATGATTGCATTTCATTACATTCATGCCCATGAACTGATGTGAATGTGACTGTTGTATGACTGATATGTGATGTTGTGATTGATTAAATCCTATGTACTGATTTACTGCCTATTATAGCCTTTATTATGTAGTTTGAGACTCACCCCTTATGTTGTTGTTTACCACAGGTAACCCTGAGTGAAGTCTTATTCCTTCACATCCCGAGTCGGTCTGCTCTGATACGTAGCACCTAGGGGATGGGCTTAGACTTCTAGTTGTTTTATTTATTCACTATTGAACTATTATATTTGATATTTTTATGTTGTTGTTGAGACTGTTGTCTAATTCTCTGAGACTGTATCTTATTCCGCTGCGTGATGTATGATTTCCAGTGCGTTGACTAAAATAATATATTTTTGAGGATCCCATTTCCACTTGATTTGGTGTTACGTATTATTTTGATTAAAGTGTAGCATCCCGTTTAGATGAATTAAAGAAATAAATTTTTAAAACTCTGATTTTTATTATAAATTGCCGGGTAGAAATGGGGTGTTACATTTAGCGCGTTAACCGAGGACAAAAGAAAAGGTTCACAGGGGATCTGAAAGAGCACTAAGGCTCTGGAAGACCACTCGGGGTCTGAAGGAGCACTAAGACTTTGAAGGACCACTCAGGGTCTGGAGGAGCACTAAGGCTCTCAAGGACCACTCAGGGTCTAGAAGGCTGCCTAGGCCTTAATTGAAGGACCATGGTGGTCTGATGGAGCGCAACTAGCTACGTTGCTAGTAAAACGGTATGAGGGGACCCTTTATATTCGAGCGGACATGATGGGTCAAGATCAGGTCTAGAACTGATATGTTGACCATGAAGGACGTCCACTATGTCTTAGGCGAACACAACTAGTCTGAAGGACCACGCAGGGTCTGAGAAGGTCCGTCAGGCTCGACTCCGACGTTGCGACCTGGGCCACTTAGGGCACTGAAGGAGCGTAGTGCTCTGAAGGACCACTCGGGGTCTGAGGATCAACTTAGTGATTTGCGATACGATACGGGATTAACGCTTAAATCGCTCATCTTAGAGGAACAAAATATGGGTATTGACATTTGAAGTCGATTCAGAAGCCACACATGTAATGCATATACAATGCCAATATTATATGTGTAACGCCCCAAAATTAATTCAATTATTTATTCAATTGGGTTATTTAAGGCTTACAACATTTTATTAAGTCAGATAATTCATTTGGAGGTTTCATTTTATTTAAGAGGTATTTGTTTAAATGAGGAGTGGTGGTTAGTAAAAAGGAGTGGTAATTTAATTTAAAAGAGGGAGTAGTGCAAGTAATGGAGGAGGTGTGATAAGAGGCCCATGGTCCATTATGTAACACCCCATTTCTACCCGGCTATTTATAATAAATATCAGAGTTTAAAAATTATTTATTTTAATTCATCCAAACGAGATGTTACACTTACTTCTTTGAAAATAACAACACAATAACTCAAAACATACCTAAACTCAAAATAATACGTAACACCAGATTATATGGAATGGGATTCTCAAAAAATACATTAAGTTAATCCACGCACTGGGAAATTACACGTCACGCAATGAATAAAATACGATCTCGAGAAATAAATAAAGAATCTCAAATATAACATAAAAGTATCAACTATAATGTTCAACAGCCAAATAAAACTAAACAACTACATAAGTCTAAGCCCATCCCCTAGGTGCTACGTATCAGAGCAGACCGACTCGGGATGTAAAGGAATAAGACTTCACTCAGGGTTACCTGTGTAAACAACAACATAAGGGGTGACTCTCAAACCACATAATAAAGACTATAATAAGCAGTATATTAATCACAGAATTCTATCTATCACATCATCACACACATACAGTTATACAGCAGTCATGGTCATATCAGTTATCAACTAGCAACACATTTATCACTCGTGAGAATGAATGCAATGCAATGCAATCATGCATGTGGTACCATCATCACTTCTCATAGCCACTTGGGCACGTCGCGACCGCAGCCGAAAAATAAAACGTCAAGACCGCAGCCTACAAAATGTATCGTCGCGACCGCAGCTGAATGTATGCATGTGACTCCATGAACACACCACAAGCACAATCCCTCACAACAACAAGTCACACACATCATCAATTTTCAATTATAATGTCAAGACCGCAACCTAAAATTCATCATCAACATCATCTCTCACATCATCGTCATTTACTTCGTCATTAAATCACACATCAACATCTTTGTCCTAGGAAGTCTGCCACAAGGACTAAAATCACACTCAGGAACCAAAACAGCACACAAGGATCACAACAGCACCTAAAGGACCAAACTAGCACATAAGGACCAAAACAGCACCTGTTATACCCCAATTTTGTCCGTCTTCTTTTTCTTGCTTTAGTCGTCTATTGTTATTAGGGGCGTGTTTCGGAGTCGCACGATTACGAGAACTATTAGTGTAGAGTCTCGGTTATCAACTCAAACCAATTCCAGTCACTCCGTTCAGCTAAATCGAAATGCCGCTGTTTAAATTAGGCACGCCGCATCGAATGATCGATCTTTTAAATGCGTTCTTCAATTTAATATCCGTATTCGAGTTTAGTCGTACGTGAACAGGTCCACCTAAAGTCATTTTTCTCAAAATTTGGTTTAAATTCAGACTTAATAATGCAATTCCGAGTTAATTTTGGGGTTTTTAGTTAACAAGCCCATTTTTGGTCTAGTTTTAGCGTATCTGTCGAGTCCGGCCCGTCCTCGTCTTTGTATTTGGCCCGACTCCTTTTTCTTATTATTTTTATTCTCATTTTGTTTATTTAATTTATTTAAGCATATGTACAATCCAAAAATGTCAAAAAATTGTATTTAGTTTAATTTACAATTTAAAAGTGTTTAAGAGTCAAATAAGTCCAAAAATGTCAAAAAATTCTACTTAGTTTAATTTACAATTTAAAAGCACTTAAGAGTCAAATAAGTCCAAAAATACAAAAAATAATAATGCTAAAAATACAAAAAAATATAGATCCGAAAATACAATCTAAAATAGCAAATTAGGGTTGCAGCTGATCTCCTAAAAGCTGCTGGAGCTGCTATTGGGCCTGGGTTCCAACCTGAAATAGGGTAAAGCCTGGTCAAAAATCATTAATGTGTAAACCTAATTTTCAACTATATATAAACAGTCAAAGCACAGTCCAAAAACACACAAGCGAAGGCTGCAAAAATCAGAAGTAAAAATAGGATTAGAGTTTCACATCGAAACCCTAATCCACTAAACACAGTTCCTTCAAAAAGTTGAGATCGGGAAAAGTTCGAGCGACGGCAGCAGTTCAAGAGGAACAACAGTAGCAGACACAGTTCAATTACAATTACAAGCACACTAGAGAGCCTAACAGAAGCTGGAGTGATAGGTTGGTACCCAAAATCCCAATCATTCATAGGCTGATGAATCTGTATTTTTGTTTTTTCCTCACCAAAATACATAATAGTTTTAATGAGTCTTGTAAGTGTTATTTGTGGTAGTGTTTTCATGATGTTTTAAATCCATAAGAATCTGGAAACAGAGACTAAAAGTACAGAACCTAACTAGATCTTAATAAAAATCTCAAAAAAAGGTGGTTTAGTTGTCCTTCATTTTTTTAGAGGTACCAAAGCTCTGGGAAACAAAATCGTAATGTGCTTGGTCTAGAAATGAGTCTTCATCCATGCTTTGTTCCAAAAAATACATGTATGTTTGATTTTTAAAAAAGTTTGTCTTGTTTGTTATGGGTCCAAATCAGAATAGTCCCCTGTTATTAGTAAAAAAAATGAATAGGGAGACCCAAAAAACACAAACAGCAAGTAGAACCACAACTAATAGGAGATCCCAATCAAAATCACAAAAAATAGCATGACTCAAGAATTGAAATAACCAGAAACGAAAGGAGTAGAAGAGAACCTGAAGAACCGAAACTTAGAAAAAAAATAAAAAGAACTGACCTTTAAAACGCCGCCGGAGACTTCGTCTTCTCCGGCGAAGCTCCGGCGAGACCCCACAAAACCGAACATTTTTTTTTTACCCAACAGCCACCGCGGAACCCCCAAGAACTGAACCACCGCGTATCGTCATTTGCGTTCACCGTCGCCGGCGCCCACCAAGGCCCCTCCCTCCGGCGACGTCGCTCTCCCTCCGACGACGTCGCTCTCCCTCCGACGACGTCGCCCTCCCTCCGACGACGTCTCCCTCCCTCCGACGACGTCTCCCTCATGCTCTCATCACAACCCTCTCTTACCTCGCAATTTCTCCTTTCTCTCTCTATTCCGCAAATTTCTCTCTCTCTACATGGTGGAGGAAGCTCATGCAAGCGCAAATATGGAGAATGGATAATTAGGGTTGGCTTCTTGCATTATGTAGTCTGGTTACTTATTGTTTTTTTTTTATTATTTTTTTTATTACTTTTTACATATATCAGATTGCTACACACCCTTTTCTTTTTTTTCAATGACACCTCCCCTTCCCTAAGCCCATGGACTCGCAGGCCCAACTCAAACTGTGAGGTTGGACTTTTGTTTATTACACCTCCTTTCTATTAATACATCACCCCTGTTATTATAAGCTTCTATTTTTGCTATTTTGCAACCACCGCCCTATTATTTTTTTTCTCACTCTTCAAAAACCATTTTTCACCAAAAGTATTAAATTAAAAAATACCAAACTCACAAATATTTTTTATCAAGAACTACATGTGATTTGATCCCCCACCAAGGGGTATGTAGGAGTGGAGGGCGGCCGACCTCTGTCAATTGCACTAATAACACCCCCATTTTGCAATTTTCACCTTTTTCTCGTTTTTTTAATTCTTTTTCTACTCAAATACTTTTCTCACTAAATCAAAAATAACAATTAAATATTTCTCTACCCCAAAATTGAATAAAAGACTAAGTCGGTTGTACAACCGGGTTAGTCATTATTTTAGGGCCAATGGACTGTACAGTTCAGTAACCCTGCAGACTTAACCAATCCGAATAAACTATTTTCTAAAAATAAACGGCTAAGTCGGTTGTACAACCGGGTTAGTCATTATTTTAGGGCCAATGAGCTGTACAGTTCAGTAACCCTGAAAGCTTAATAAATATGAACAAACCATTTTTCCTAAAAAATAGGGGATTAGGTCGGTTGTACAACCGGGCTAGTCAGCATTCTAGAATTAATGAGCTGTACAGTTCAGGAGTCCTAGAATACCTATTCTAAAACTGACTCACCTCACACCAAACCAATTTCTTTCAAAAAATTCAAAAATCATTTTCAAAAAGTAGGGGATTAAGTCGGTTGTACAATCGGGTTAGTCAGCGTCCTAGGAATCAGTGAGCTGTACAGTTCAAGGAATCCTAGGACCCCTACACTAAAAAACACCAACCCATAAACATTTTTCAGGAAGAACTACGTAGCTTTGATTCCTCCATTGCATCCGGAGGTACGTAGGAGCAAGACTCAACTCTTGTCAAGCACTAAAAAACAAAAATTTAAATAAGTCATTTTTCTACAAATAAAAGGGTAATTATTAAATGAATCTTAAATTAATTAGACAATAGGATGTCGTGGGGTGCTAATACCTTCCCCACACATAACGACTCCCGAACCCTAACAATGCCTCGTCCTAAAACTTAAAGGGATTTTCCGAATTTACCCTTAAACTAAAATTTGGTGGCGGCTTCCTTTCGAACTTCGAAGAATCCTTTCCCGGATTTTTCGGTCGCTACAGCTGGCGACTTCACTGGGGACGTATTTATTTTTAGAGAGTCAAAACCTAGTCTAATTAATTTAGGATTAAATTCAATTTTACCCTTTTATTTATTTATTTGTTTTTGCATATTTATGTTATTTATTTGTGTAAACCCTAGGGTAGAAGACGATATTTTGTATGTATGTTTGTTTTGTTTTGCAGCTTTGGGTTTATTTTTGCTCCTACACACACTGCACTTCTACACTTCACACACGTGAGAAAAGTCCTCTACCCGGACTCGAGCATAAACCTAAGTTAGAACGAGATTGCGTAGTGATGGCCTGCGGGACGTACGTCTCGTTGGGTGGTCACGAAAATCTCACCTAGAGTTTGATTCCTTTTGAGGATGTTATCCCTTCTAATAGCTTGCCTATTGTCGGGTCGATGTTCTTGGTCAGTCCTTGGCTCTAGGAACCATGTGTAGGATCCTTTAGAACCATCCTTGTGAGGTTCACTGTAAAGAAAGCCTTAGACCCATTCCATAAGATACCCTTCTAGGGGCACAAAGGAGCTCTATACCCTTGCATACAAACAAACATTAATGCATACCGTCTTTTATCCAAAAAAATCAAAATTGTTATTTCCGCAAAGTTTTTTAGAAAGTATATTACATGCATTTTTTCCCTTTTTGCATTACAAAAATATGGAAATAAGCATTTTATATTACATGCATTTTATGACCGTCAGGGAGTTAAAAGTTTTTATTTTGGAGAGAAGCCATGCATGCTAAAGTCAAAATCAAATTTTGATCTTTACTCTCCAAACGAAAGCTTATAACTCCCCAACGTGACAAAATCAAATCATATGTTATCATCTCATGCACATACATCTCATACACATACATTTCATGCGCATACATTACCATTTCATACTAATATCATGCATTGAAAAAAAAAACAGAAAAAAGGCAAGCTGGTTCATCAACATCGTTATTGGACTCGCTCTCAAGCAAGGAACATGGCCGAAAACCAAGACAATCAAGTGTTGAAGGATGAGATTGAAAAGCTGAAGGAACAAATGAAGGACATACTGGGTTTGAAAGATCAGATGACCGAGATTTTGGAGCTTCTCACCGAGAAGAATGCGGGCGACAACATTTCAAATTGGGCACCAATGACCAGGCCACAAACGTACCCCGTCCACATAACTCTGGTCCCAACACTCAGGGCGTGCAATGGCCTCAATGGGGTCTACCACTAGGTTACACGCCTCCGACCATGGGTGTTGTCAATAAAGAAGATATTTCTGGGGTTGCTGCACAGAATCAAGATGGAATAGCAGGAAACAATGTTGTTGATGGGACAGAACAAATTCAGCACAAAACTTCTGGCACCACACAAGGGCTTTCTCAAGTTCTCGGACCTGACTTCAAGAATCATACTCGCCCTGTCCCTCACAATGTGGTTGGTCTTTCTCATGGTTACCAAGCTGAAGATCCTCAAGCAAGAGATAAGCTGCAAATGCTAGAAGAGCGTCTAAGGGTTGTGGAAGGATCCGATGTGGGACTAGGGGACGCGTATGACCTATGTCTCGTCCCCAATGTGGTCATTCCTTATAAGTTCAAAGTGCCAGACTTTGATAAGTATCGAGGGGCAACATGTCCTCTTAGTCACCTGACTATGTACTGCAGGAAGATGGCTCAGTTTGCGCGCAATGATCAGCTGCTTATTCATTACTTCCAAGACAGTCTAGCTGGGGCAGCTTCGAGCTGGTATACGCAGTTGGAACGTGCTCATATCCAATGTTGGAAAGATTTGGCCGATGCTTTTCTTAAGCAGTACAAATATAACATCGATATGGCTCCTGATAGGACACAGCTGCAAAATATGACCAAAAGAGACAACGAGTCCTTCAAGGAATACGCCCGTATACCGAGAGGTTGGCGCACAGTAGCCCCACCTCTATTAGAAAAAGAAATGGTTGCCATGTTCATGGAAACTCTTCCATCCCCCTACTATGACAAACTGATAGGGGGAGTATCTTCAAATTTCTCAGACATGGTTACCATAGGAGGAAGAATAGAAAATGCAATGAAGACTGGGAAGATCACTCATAATTCGATGGGACTCCTACAAATTTCAATAAGAAGAAGGGGAAGTCAACGCTATAGTAAAGAATCAAGGAAGTTCGCACTATAATTCCTCAAAGACCATCAAGCCATCAAGGTCATCCCAATACGACCCCATTCCCATATCATACACCGACTGCAATGCACAACTTATCACCCACAATGTGATTTCTCCTCGTCGATGAGACCCGATTCAAATTTCTCCATTCCCAAAAGGACACGACCCAAAAGCCAGCTGTGAGTTCCACGCTGGGGCAGTCGGTCACTCAACTGAAAATTGTTATCCCTTAAAGCACATTGTTCAAGGCCTCATTGACACAAAGCAGTTGAACTTTAAGGAAGGTGATGATTAAATAGAAGTTGGTGAGAGTTATCAAAGTACCAAGACGTTGTCGCAACCATGTGCGCTTTTCCTCCTGCAGATAAAGAGCTCAAGATCCCAGAGATTGTTGATTTTTCTGTGATTTTCAATTCAAAGTAATTTTCTGTAATGCAAATCCTATGGCTCTGCCCAAGGCCTTAGGAAATTTCAATAAGGGCACGCATGTTTCATTTCAGTATCATTATTAATAAAATAGCATTTTGAATTCTCTAAACTCTCCTTTATCTCTCTCATTTGTTCGCTTTGCCTTCTCCTCTATCCGTTTTCACTTCCAACTAATGCAGATCAAAATTCTTGAAAATAGCAATATCGATAACTCATATCATAACCTTGATCACCTCATTAATCAGACTGAGGAAAATGTTGAAGATAATCGGGAGGCCCTATGAGAATTTAATCGAAACAACTAAATCTACGAGCTTGGGCACGAAGGAAGACGAAAAGAATACAACAATTAAGGACAATAAACCAAGAAAATTCACACGAATCTTGTCTGATTGGGTCAACGTCATGGCATGGATACGTCAAGTCATAAGAGGCTATTAAACGCCCACCGGTGTAACAAGATCTGTGATTGCTAAAATTTAGTCTGCCGTTACGGCCTTCCAAAAAGATCGTCACAAGCAATGGCGGCAGAGGTATTTGTAGACCTCAGGTCATAGTCCCTCCCCATACCTCCCAAAGGTGAATGAGGCAATTGCAGCAATAAACAAATAATATCAAAGAGACCCCGCAGAATGTGATCCGCAAACACTCCCTTCGGCCTCACATGGAGTTTAGACCTAAATTCACACCTCAACAGGGGCAACCCAACGCAACAAAAAAAAGGGTCATAAAAAAAAAATGGTTGCCCCATGTCATGACCAGCTGTATCAGATGAGAAAGAAGAAAGCTTGAGAAAGCTTGTCTTTGACAATTTCAAGAAAGAGACTTGGTGCCCAAGGAACCTTACCTATCCAAAAGAATTCTCAACCTCGAATCACGAAGAACTTTACGTGGAAAAAAATCGTTCTCTGGAAGAGCCTTAACTCTCACGACGGTGTAGACCTCCCAATCAACCCAGATGCAGTCAAGAAATACTATGCCTAAAAGAAATGATGTAGAAAAAGAGAAAAAAGAGCCAAGCAAGAATAAGCTCGCTAGGTCGAAAACCCAAAAGGGCGGCCTAGGAAAAAGTTAGAGCGACCCGATGGATCGAAAACCCAAAAGGGCGATCCAGGCAAAAATTAGGGTCAAATGATTGGACAAAATACTGAGGCAAACAACACTTCTGAAAATCGGACAATGAGGGGATCAAGGTTGTGAACATGAGTAGCCGATGGCGTTATCTCAAGGAGATTAACTACCAACAAATCTGCTTAGTATTTTTGGCTTTTCTGTTTCTTTCAACTCGGTTACTGATGTAGTCTTCAGTCAGTGTGCCTTCTGCATACTCGGCTTCCAATATTAACATCAAACACTTTCCCTTCTCTTTCATTCTCTCTATTTTTGAAAAGATGTTTTATGATAAATGATACTGAATTGTGAAACATGTGGCATAATCATAAGCATTACTATCATTACGAAATTTTTGCTAATCACATAAATGACATAATCTCCTACAAAAAGCAGTCATTGCAGAAAACGAATAGCTCTTATGACAATTCACGATCACCAGCATGACGATCCAGCAGTACAAACACACAAGATGGCTTCATATCTCAAACTGGAAGTCCCGCGAGTTGATGAAACCAGTCAAAAAGAGATTGTCAAAAAAAAAAAAAAAGAGAAAAGAGAGAGAGGATGCCGAAAAGGAGCCATCCCACATCTCATTCATCATCCCACCACATATCAATCAGTACATTCGCATGTGCATACATCACATACAAGCATATCAATCATTACATGTGCATTGTTAAATACACCAAGCGTAGGTTGCTTATTCATTTTAAAAAAAAAAAAAACACGACAAGTGTCAATCCCTATATTTTATTCCTCTAAAATCAGCGCTTTCAGCGTTGATCTCATGTCATATCACGGATCACCAGGTTGATCCCTATAGACCCCAAGTGGTCCTTCAGAGCAGTGCCCTAAGTGGTCCAGGTCGCAAACGTCGGAGTCGAGCCCGACGGACCTTCGCAGACCCCGAGTGGTCCTTCAGACTAGTTGTGTCCGCCTAAGACACAATGTACGTCCTTCATGGTCAACATATTAGTTCTAGACCTGATCTTGACCCATCATGGCCGCTCGAGTATAAAGGCCCCCTCAGATCGTTTAATTAGTACCGTAGCTAATTGCGCTCCTTCAGACCACGATGGTCCTTCAATTAAGGCTTAGCGCCTTCCGGACCTCGAGTGGTCCTTCAGAGCCTTAGTGCTCCTTCAGACCCTGAGTGGCCCTTCAGAGCCTTAGTGCTCCTTCAGGTCCTTGATGACCCTTCATTTAACTTCTGGTTAATGCACCGAGTGTTAACCCTTCCTTGCTCCTCTCAAACCTTCCACTTCCCCCTTTAGCGGACAAAATTAGCGTCTATCTTATCTTTATTCCTATTTCTACTACGAAAGTTCTAGAGCTCAGCACTTTCTAGTAAAATATTAATAAAGAGGGGCAGCTGTTATACCCCAATTTTGTCCGTCTTCTTTTTCTTGCTTTAGTCGTCTATTGTTATTAGGGGCGTGTTTCGGAGTCGCACGATTACGAGAACTATTAGTGTAGAGTCTCGGTTATCAACTCAAACCAATTCCAGTCACTCCGTTCAGCTAAATCGAAATGCCGCTGTTTAAATTAGGCACGCGCACGAATGATCGATCTTTTCGTGCGTTCTTCAATTTAATATCCGTATTCGAGTTTAGTCGTACGTGAACAGGTCCACCTAAAGTCATTTTTCTCAAAATTTGGTTTAAATTCAGACTTAATAATGCAATTCCGAGTTAATTTTGGGGTTTTTAGTTAACAAGCCCATTTTTGGTCTAGTTTTAGCGTATCTCATCGAGTCCGCCCGTCCTCGTCTTTGTATTTGGCCCGACTCCTTTTTCTTATTATTTTTATTCTCATTTTGTTTATTTAATTTATTTAAGCATATGTACAATCCAAAAATGTCAAAAAATTGTATTTAGTTTAATTTACAATTTAAAAGTGTTTAAGAGTCAAATAAGTCCAAAAATGTCAAAAAATTCTACTTAGTTTAATTTACAATTTAAAAGCACTTAAGAGTCAAATAAGTCCAAAAATACAAAAATAATAATGCTAAAAATACAAAAAATATAGATCCGAAAATACAATCTAAAATAGCAAATTAGTGGTTGCAAATGATCTCCTAAAAGTCTCTGAGTCGCTATTGGGCCCGGGTTCCAACTCAAATAGGGTAAAGCCCGGTCAAAAATCATTAATGTGTAAACCTAATTTTCAACTATAAATAAACAAATCAAAGCACACCCAAAAACACACAAGCGAAGGCCGCAAAAATCGAAGTAAAAATAGGATTAGAGTTTCACATCGAAACCCTAATCCACTAAACACATTCCTTCTTCAAAAAGTTGAGATCGGGAAAAGTTCGAGCGACGGCAGCAGCTTCAAGAGGAACAACGATGCGCACATATACAGTTCAATTACAATTACAAGCACACTAGAGAGCCTAACAGAAGCTGGAGTGATAGGTTGGTACCCAAAATCCCAATCATTCATAGGCTGATGAATCTGTATTTTTGTTTTTTCATCACCAAAATACATAATAGTTTTAATGAGTCTTGTAAGTGTTATTTGTGGTAGTGTTTTCATGATGTTTTAAATCCATAAGAATCTGGAAACAGAGACTAAAAGTACAGAACCTAACTAGATCTTAATAAAAATCTCAAAAAAAGGTGGTTTAGTTGTCCTTCATTTTTTTAGAGGTACCAAAGCTCCTGGGAAACAAAATCAGAACAGGCTTGGTCTAGAAATGAGTCTTCATCCATGCTTTGTTCCAAAAAATACATGTATGTTTGATTTTTAAAAAAGTTTGTCTTGTTTGTTATGGGTCCAAATCAGAATAGTCCTCATTATTAGTAAAAAAATGAATAGGAGACCCAAAAACACAAAAGCAAAGACAAGTAGAACCACAACTAATAGGAGATCCCAATCAAAATCACAAAAAATAGCATGACTCAAGAATTGAAATAACTTGAAAACGAAAGGAGTAGAAGAGAACCGGAAGAACCGAAACTTAGAAAAAAAATAAAAAGAACTGACCTTTAAAACGCCGCCGGAGACTTCGTCTTCTCCGGCGAAGCTCCGGCGAGACCCCACAAAACCGAACATTTTTTTTTTACCCAACAGCCACCGCGGAACCCCCAAGAACTGAACCACCGCGTATCGTCATTTGCGTTCACCGTCGCCGGCGCCCACCAAGGCCCCTCCCTCCGGCGACGTCGCTCTCCCTCCGACGACGTCGCTCTCCCTCCGACGACGTCGCCCTCCCTCCGACGACGTCTCCCTCCCTCCGACGACGTCTCCCTCATGCTCTCATCACAACCCTCTCTTACCTCCGTTAATTTCTCCCTTTCTCTCTCTATTCCGCAAATTTCTCTCTCTCTCTACATGGTGGAGGAAGCTCCTGCGGCGCAAATATGGAGAATGGATAATTAGGGTTGGCTTCTTGCATTATGTAGTCTGGTTACTTATTGTTTTTTTTTTATTATTTTTTTTATTACTTTTTACATATATCAGATTGCTACACACCCTTTTCTTTTTTTTCAATGACACCTCCCCTTCCCTAAGCCCATGGACTCGCAGGCCCAACTCAAACTGTGAGGTTGGACTTTTGTTTATTACACCTCCTTTATTAATACATCACCCCTGTTATTATAAGCTTCTATTTTTGCTATTTTGCAACCACCGCCCTATTATTTTTTTTCTCACTCTTCAAAAACCATTTTTCACCAAAAGTATTAAATTAAAAAATACCAAACTCACAAATATTTTTTATCAAGAACTACATGTGATTTGATCCCCCACCAAGGGGTATGTAGGAGTGGAGGGCGGCCGACCTCTGTCAATTGCACTAATAACACCCCCATTTTGCAATTTTCACCTTTTTCTCGTTTTTAATTCTTTTCTACTCAAATACTTTTCTCACTAAATCAAAAATAACAATTAAATATTTCTCTACCCCAAAAATTGAATAAAAGACTAAGTCGGTTGTACAACCGGTTAGTCATTATTTTAAGGCCAATGGATCTGCATTCGGTAAACCTGCAGAGACTTAACCAATCCGAATAAACTATTTTCTAAAAATAAACGGCTAAGTCGGTTGTACAACCGGGTTAGTCATTATTTTAGGGCCAATGAGCTGAACAGTTCAGTAACCCTGAAAGCTTAATAAATATGAACAAACCATTTTTCCTAAAAATAGGGGATTAGGTCGGTTGTACAACCGGCTAGTCAAGATTCTAGAATTAATGAGTCATGCTGATTCAGAGTCCTAGAATACCTATTCTAAAACCGACTCACCTCACACCAAACCAATTTCTTTCAAAAAATTCAAAAATCATTTTCAAAAAGTAGGGGATTAAGTCGGTTGTACAATCGGGTTAGTCAGCGTCCTAGGAATCAGTGAGCTGTACAGTTCAAGGAATCCTAGGACCCCTACACTAAAAAACACCAACCCATAAACATTTTTCAGGAAGAACTACGTAGCTTTGATTCCTCCATTGCATCCGGAGGTACGTAGGAGCAAGACTCAACTCTTGTCAAGCACTAAAAAACAAAAATTTAAATAAGTCATTTTTCTACAAATAAAAGGGTAATTATTAAATGAATCTTAAATTAATTAGACAATAGGATGTCGTGGGGTGCTAATACCTTCCCCACACATAACGACTCCCTAACCCTAACAATGCCTCGTCCCTAAAACTTAAAGGGATTTTCCGAATTTACCCTTAAACTAAAATTTGGTGGCGGCTTCCTTTCGAACTTCGAAGAATCCTTTCCCGGATTTTTCGGTCGCTACAGCACCTAAAGGACCAAACTAGCACATAAGGACCAAAATAAAGACCTAAAGGACCAAACTAGCACATATGGTCCAAAACAAAGACCTAAAACACAAAATGGCAAAGACCAGCGCCAAAACCCCAAAAATCGGCGCCCTAGTGGCAACACACCCACTGAGGGCCAAAACACTCAAAGAAATCGGGCGCCAGGCAACACAGTGCACACAGCGCCAAAAACACAAAGAAATCGCGCGCCTCGTGGCAACACAGCCACACAGGCGCCAAACTGGGCAATATTGGCGCCAGAATGCAACATGCATTTAGACACAAACTAAGACACAAATCGAGACACTGCCTCGCATACGAGCGCCTGGCGTGCCAACCGCGCGCCTGCTGAGACACAGCAAAGAACATGGGCGCGCTGGGCGCCTTTGGCGCCCTGTGCTGCGCCACACATGACCACACACCCTGCCACACAACCTGGCGCCAAACTAGGCGCCATGGGCAGCAACCTTGGCGCCTCACTTGGCGCCCTGGGCAGCCACTTTGGCGCCTAGTGCCACACACAACTACCTAACCCAGCAACACACAAACTTGGCGCCTCAACAGGCGCCATGGGCAGCCACATTTGGCGCCCTGCACCTAGACAACTACAAACATCCAGCAACTTGGCGCCGCAACAGGCGCCCCAGGGCAGCCACTTGGCGCCCTGCACATGAACAAGGCACACCCAGGCGCATGGGCAGCCACATTTTGGCGCCCTACACCTAGACACAGCACACACACAACACATGCACAACACCAGCAATTTGGCGCCTTACAGCGCGCTTTGCTTAGGCACTAGCGCACACACGCTGCCGTTCTGGCAAAGAATTGGCGCCTCAGTGCAAGAAGACACAAATGATGGGCGCCATTTCCCTTAGCATTTGGCGCCCTAGGGTGCCTAGGGTTCCCTAAATCAATTTTATTCAATTTTTCTCAAAATCAATCATCAACAACAATTCAAAAACACATTGTAAACATGCTAGCATCTTCAATTACACGTTCTAACACACCAATCACATGCAATTTCAAATTTACCCAATTTCTCATAATTCATCAATCAATTAAACCGACGATGAAGTTCTCTCTACGAAGTCACCAACAAAACCAAAACAACTAGGAGCTCCTTCTCTTCCTTCTTCTCTTGGTGCGATCACTCTCTCCTTCTCTCCCTGGGGTTTGCGCCGATTTCACCTTCTTTTCTCTCTTCTCTCTTCGCTCCTTCTCTTTTTTTTTCGTTTTCCTTCTTTCTTTTCCAAATGGTGCGAATTGCACCAACCCTAGGAGCCTAAGTCATTGGGCTTGGGCTCTTGGGCCAATCCTTGCCATCCCGGTTTTACCGGCTGCTACTGTAACATCCCAGACTGCTTCCAGAACTGTCGAATGCCCCCACGAACCAACACGAGTCTTTTTAGCTTGCTTTGTCCTCACTTGCATGCTTTCCGGAAAACTTCCCAGAAGGTCACCCATCCCACTACTACTCCAAGCCAAGCACGCTTAACTATGGAGTTCTTATGGGATGGGCTCCCGAAAAAAATATGCACCTTGTTGGTATAGGTAGTCCAAATCAATTTTTTTAAGCCTTCCTTCAATGCAGATCCCCCATACCGCATGCCTCGGATCCTCTCATTCCGGTGTGTATTCGGTTCATTCATGCGCCCGCTTCGCTTTAAAGTCGCCAGAGCCGCTCTTTGCCATGCCACCTTTTTGGCGCACCGACGATCACTCCCGCCCTCCTCACCGGATGTCACATGCCCACCAACTTCCGCTTGGTTCGTCCCCCGAACCACACCGTCATCGAGAGAGGCTCTCATCGCTTCGATACCATTTGTAACATCCCGGACTACTTCTAGAACTGCCGATCGCCCCCACGAACCAACACGAGTCTTTTCAAATGCTTTGTCCTCACTTGCATGCTTTCCTGAAAAACTTCCTCAGAAGGTCACCCATCCCACTACTATTCCAAGCCAAGCACGCTTAACTATGGAGTTCTTATGGGATGGGCTCCCAAGAAGATGCACCTTGTTGGTATAGGTAGTCCAAATAAATTTTTAAGCCTTCCTTCAATCAGACAGTCCCATACCGCACCCTCGTGATCCTCTCATTTCGGTGTGTATTCGGTTCATTCACGCGCCTCTTTTCGCTTTGAAGTCGCCAGAGCCGCTCTTTGCCATGCCAATAAATAAGTTAAATAATTAATTTGGAGATTTATTTTTTTTCAGGAGGTGTTTAAGTAGCTAGGGGGTGCAAATCAAGGGCCCAAGGCCCACTAAATAGGCCCAAATTCAAGAATTAAACTAGGGGTAGGGTTTTAGTCCCATTAGAAGAAAGAAAAGAAAAAAAAGAAGGAGTGGGAGAAGAGAGAGAAGCGACTACAGCAAAGAAATGTAGGGGAGGAGGAGAGAAAAATTCATTCCTTGCTTGTGGTAAGTGGTATTTGGTACCAATCTTCTCCATTTTTCTTTCTCTATCTTTTAGTGTAAATTTCATACACTAATTCCTTTCCATTTTCACTTTACCATGGATGGGTTTGAAGCTCAAGTGTTGGAGAAAGCTATTAAATTGGTCGTTCTTGTGTTGTTGAAGGAGGGGCTACTTAGGTTCTTCAATTTTGAGGTTAGGGGGCTCTCTTTCATACATAATAGGCTATAGGATTAGTGGTTATGTGTGGGTTAGGTTTTTAGGGTAATAAAGTGTGGTTTATATGTTGTTTGAATCAAATTGGTGTTTATGTGTTGTTGAATAAATTGTTGTCCATATGTTGTTTGAAATAAATTGGTGTTTATGTGTTGTTAACTTAAATTGGTGTTTATGTGTTGTTGAATAAATTGTTGATTATATGTTGTTTGAATCAAATTGATGTTCATGTGTTGTTAAATTAAAGGCAAAATAGCATCTGGGGTCCTTTAACTTATTTTCCGTTTTCGCTTATGTCCCTTAACTTTAAAAGCTAACGTTTAGGTCCCTTAACTTTTAAAAACGTGTCATCGTAGTCCCATTTAACGTTTTTAAACTAACAACAATTGGGACTTAAACGTTAGCTTTTAACGTTAATTGGGACTACGATGAAACATTTTTAAAAGTTAAGGGACTTAAACGTTAGCTTTTAACGTTAAATGGGACTACGATGAAATGTTTTTAAAAGTTAAAGGACCTAAACGTTAGCTTTTAAAGTTAAGGGACCTAAGCGAAAATGGAAAATAAGTTAAGGGACCCCGGATACTATTTTGCCTAAATTAAATTGGTGATTATGTGTTGTTGGAATTAAATGGTGTCTATGGGTTGTCTTGAATTAATTGGTGTTATGTTGAATTAATTTGAGATACCAAAGGTGTTGTTGTGAAAGTGGAGGTTGAAATGCTAATTCTATTATAATTGGTGTTAATGTGAAAATTGTGTGGGGTTTAATTAAAATCAATTGGGAGTGATTATGGTGATGATTGGGTGTTGTAAAATTGATTGAATGAAGTGGTTGATGGTGTTGTGTGGTGAGGATGCCACCGGTTTGACTGTTTTAGGGGGGCGCCATTTTGGCCAAAAGTGTGCGCCTAGTGGCGCCAGGGGGAGTGCTGGAGTGTGCTTGGCAGATCGGGTAGTGCAGGGCGCAGGCAGGGGCGCCATTTTGGCGTGCCCCGCGCGCCCGTGTGGTGTGTGCTGGTGTGTGTCAGTGCGTGGCGCGAGACTGGGCGCCATTTTGGCGTGCCCAGTGCGCCTGTGTTGCACCTAGTGGTGCGTGGGTGCATATTCACGGCGTGCAGGGCGCCAAGTGTGGCAGCCCCATGCGCTGTGTGTGCGCGTCTTTGTGTTGCGCACAAGGCGCCATTTGGCCGCCCAAGTGCGCTGCACCTATGTTTCGTCTTAGTCCCAAAAATGCTATTTTGGTCCCTCTGAACTTTTTAGTCCTCAAAAATGCTATTTCGATCCTTTGAACCTTTTTAGTCCTTAAAAATGTTATTTTGGTCCCTATGCACTATTGGTCCTTCAAAAATGTTGTTTTGGTCCCTATGTGACTGTTTAATCCCTTAGGTGACCGTTTAGTCCTTGGGGGTGTCGGTCTAGTCCTTAGATGTGAGTTGGTCCTTTATTTTGGTGTTAGTCCTAGAGTTAGTGAACGATGAGGTCTTAATCAATTTAAGGTGGTTGCTTAATGAATTTAAGGTGGTTGTGTAATAATTTAAGGTGGTTGTCTAAGATGGTTGTTTAAGACGGTTGTTTAAGATGGTTGTTTAAGACGGTTGTTTAAGACGGTTGTTTAAGATGGTTGTTTAGGACGGTTGTTTAAGATGGTTGCTTAAGGTGGTTGTTTAGTGGTAGTGGTGATTTGTATACAATGAGATTGTATGTGATTGATGCATTGTCCATAGTGTCTCATGCTTCATATGCATCAAATGGTGGTTGTAGGCTTCGGCCTTGATATCGTGTGACGGTTGTTGATATCTATTATGACAGTTGTTGATATCTATTATGACGGTTGTTGATAACTATTATGACGGTTGTGCCCTCAAGGCAAAATTTGTGACGGTTGATGGTACCACATGCATGTGCATACATTCATACATTCATGGAAGTGGTGTTGCTTTATGGTGTTTGGGAGTTGATGTGCTATACTTAATGCCATATGCTGAATGTTTGAAATGTGATTGATGTTAGTTGCCTTCCTAATATAATGCTTATCCTATTTACTATTATTTATGTAAAAGACTCACCCTATCGCTTTCGTGTTGCTTCTTATGCTCAAGAACTCTGCAGTGATAGCGAGTGAAGGTGATTCTACCTTCTAGTAGGTCATCGAGTCATGCTCTGATATGTAGCACCAGGGGCGGGGAGTTTTAGCTATTTTAGTATTTTGTTTTGATGATTATCAGACTGATATGGATTATGTATTGGATATGTTAAACTTGTTGTTTTTCCGCTGTGCTGGTGAACTATGTTTCTGGATTGTTGTAAAACTTAAAACAGGTGTTTTGAGGGTTCGCCCCATTTTGATGTGCTATATATCACGTACTATTTGCGTTTGAGCTTTTTAAATGTTATTTTAAGTTGTTTTGATAAAAATGTAGCACTCTCTTTGAGGTGCGTGGAAAAGTTTTTGAAAACTCTGATTGAAAATTGTCTAATTAGTAGTAATTAGAAAGGGGGTGTTACAGCTACTCCCTTCAACTAAAATAAAAGACTATATTATAATTTAATATAATTAAAATAATGCAACACTTTAAATAATTTAATCAAATAATTAATTAAATCATTTAGGGTGTTACACATTAGGAGGCCCATATGCATGCATTAAGTGAAGATGTCGAAGGTGAGAGAGTCATTTGCAACAAAGTATCAAAGACAAGTCAAAGAGTAAAGTAAGAGAGAGAGAGAGAGAGGTGCGAAAGCTTAGAGAGAAGAAAAGGAGATATTGTAATGGAGGGCTCAAGTTCAAGGTAGAGGAGCTGGATTGTTGGTGATGGTTGGTGATTTCTTGGTGGAGAGAGTACTCGTGTTCTTCATTGAGGTAAGGGGGCTCTCTTTCATCTATAATAGAGTGTATGATGAGTGTTATGTGTGAGTTAGACTCTAGGATGATTGCTGAGTTGTTTGTGTTGCTTGTTGCGTAATTTGATGTTGTGTTTGCTTCACTTTGGTGAAGTTGTGATGTGTGTATGTATTGTTGGTTAGTTGATGTTGTGTTGAACCAATTTCAAGTGAATAGGTGTTGTAGTATTTATGGTGTTAAGTTTGATCATAGTATGAGAATCAAAGAGAAGAGGGAAGATGAGGGTTAGGTGCCTAGGGCGCTATTCAAAGTGAAGTGTTGCGCCGGTGTTAGTGAAGTATTACTGTGTGCCGAGAAGGGTAGGTGTGTTGTAGGATATGTGCGTCGAAGGTGTGTGCGTCGTAGGTGTGTGCGCCGAAGGATAGTGAGTCGAAGTATGCGTGTGCCGAGGAGAGTGGGTGTGTTGAAGTGTAGTACGTGTGCGTCGTAGTATGTGTGCGTCAAAGTATGTAGTAACCGAGGTAGTGCAGAACCGAGGTGAAGTGTTGTGCTTAGGTGTGGAGTGCCTAAGTGTAGTAGCCGAGGTGAAGTGTTATGCTTAGGTGTGGAGTGCCTAAGTGTAGTAGCCGAGGTGAAGTGTTGTGCTTAGGTGTGGAGTGCCTAAGTGTAGTAGCCGAGGTGAAGTGTTGTGCTTAAGTGTAGTGTAGTACCGAGATGAGTAATGGCTAAGTGAGGAAGTGTAACAAGGTGATTGATGGTGAGGTGAAGTAGTGTAACCGAGGTGAGTGATGGTGAGTTGAGGAAGTGTAACCGAGGTATGGATGTATTGAAATGCAGTATAGGTATGTCGAATCTAGTGTTGCCGAGGTGTAGAGGTATTGAAGTATAGTGAATGAAGGCTGAAATGTAGTTGTCAAGGTATAGTGTATATATACCGAGGTAGTGTTGTCGAGGTGGAGATGTATTGAAGTGTAGTATATATAAACCGAAGTGTAGTGATCGAAGTAAAGTGTATCTAAGTCGAAATGTGGTGGTCTAGGTATAGTCCCTTTGGAGCGAAGTGTGGTGGTCTAGGTATAGTCCATTTGGAGCGAAGTGTGGTGGTCGAGGTGTAGTCCATTTGGAGCGAAGTATAGTTGTCGAGGTATAGTATATATATACCGAGGTGTATGTGTTGAGGTGTAGATGGATCTAAGTGTAAGTGTCGCCGTGCGTGTAGGCGTGACGGGTGTAAGTGTATGGGAGTTGACGTGTAGGTGTCGAAGTGTGGATGTGAAGAAGGGTGATGGGGTGAAGGGTAGTGTGTGTGTGCCGAGGGGCAGTGTGGTGTGCCAAGGTGCAGTGTGATGAGGCGAAGGGTAGTGTGTGTGTGCCGAGGTGCAGTGTGGTGCGCCAAGATGCAGTG
The DNA here is from genome assembly GCA_020916435.1 of Oxytropis ochrocephala. NCBI lineage: Eukaryota > Viridiplantae > Streptophyta > Magnoliopsida > Fabales > Fabaceae > Oxytropis > Oxytropis ochrocephala. Next base: position 87,332,656 of record CM037089.1, on the reverse strand, counting down.
TGGTTTGACGAAGGGTGGTGGGTGTGTGCTGAAGTGCAGTGTGAGTGTGCCGAGGTGCTGTTTTGATGCCAGTGTAGCGCAGGTTGCTACCAGGCGTAGTTTTGGGTGTTGTCTGACGCCGAGTGCGTCTAAGTTGCTGAATGGTGAAACCGGTTTGGTCCTTAGGTGACGTTTGGTCCTTAGGTGACGTTTGGTCCTTAGGTGACGTTTTGGTCCCTATGTGACGGTGAGGTATTGATGTTAGCCATAGAGCTATTGATTGTGGAGTCGAGGTGTCCGGTGAGTTGGACGTTAGCCATAGAGCTAGTGCCCGAGGTGTTGATGCCAGCCATAGAGCTAGTGACCGAGGAGTTTGATGTTAGCTATAGAGCTATGACCGGTGTGGTTATGTTGTCTAGGTGAAATAGACGATGGTGTGTTGATGTTGTCTAGGTGAAATAGACGACGGTGTGATGATGTTGTCTAGGTGAAATAGACGACGGTGTAACGACAGATATTGGGGGCTTCGGCCTGCATATCAAAGTGACGGTGTAGTGACGGTGTTAATACATTTATGATGTGATTGTTTGTGGTTGATGCATACCATTAAGCTGGAGACGGTACTACATGCATACCATTAAGCCGGAGACGGTATCATTAAGCCGGAGTCGATACCTCATGCATTGTATCATTAAGCCGGAGTCGATACCATATGCATTGTTCCATTAAGCCGGAGTCGGAATCATATGCATTGTTCCATTAAGCCAGAGTCGGAATTACATGCATTGTACTATTAAGCCGGAGACAGTACCACATGCATTATACCCTTGGTGTTGGGTTGTTCATGCATATGTTCATGCGTTTGGTGATGTGTTTTGTTAGCATAATGTTTATCATACATTTTATTATATGTGTTAGAGACTCACCCTTCTGCTTTCTATGTTGCTACTTATGTCTCAAACGCGTGCGGTGTGATCCCCGAGTGAAGGTACTTCCTTCCTCGATCCGTTGTGGCGTCTTGCTCATTCACGTAGCATCAAATGAGTAGTCTATTAGTTGTTTTAAGTTAAGTTGTTGAACTGTAACTTAGGGATGTAAGAATTATTTAAAGAACCAATGTTTTGAGGGTTCACCCCATTAAGTTGTGCTATGTATCACACAATTATATTTGTTAATGAAAAGTATTGTTGACTAAATTAAAGTCATGTTTTGGTGTACGTAGCATTCCCTTGAGGATGTATCTTGTTAAAAGAAAAGCAATTTTTGAACTCTGATTTTAAACTAAATTATAAAGTGGAAAAAGGGGGTGTTACAATATGCACATGCAACAGTTGAGTTTTGGTGGAGTGAGGGATGAAATAGGTGATTCCTTTTTTTTGCTTTTTGCTTTTTTTGCTTTTTGTATCAAATGGATGCATGAAATGTGAATGTCAATATGATGCAAATGAAATGCTTGGATGCAAATGTTTTGGTGCATGGTGCAATCGATGATATGATATGAGTGATTGGGATACATAAACATTTCTTATTTTTGGTAATGATGAGATGTGAGACTTTGGATGCGAGAAGGGGAGGTGATTAATGGTCATCCTTTGGAAATTGGGCTTGATTCGAACTTCGGCAATCTCAAGGTTGTTATCAGACACTAATGTAAAAAGTACTATATTTGCGAGCTCGCTTATTTTCCATTATGATGCCCCATGATGACCGAAATTTAGGTCAACAAAGTTAACTAAGTGGATTTTCAATATCACACTATCAACTTGTGTTCTCTGTCTCTGAAGCATTGTTTAGTAAAGATGTATAGTTGTGCAAATGTAGATAAATGAGTCAGTTAACTTGGGGTTCTAAAGGCCTAGGATGAAGACATTTTGTGGCACATGAATGGGTGAATGACTGACTGGTCTTTGTCAAGGTCATGAAAGGTAGGTTTTCCCAAGCCAAGAAATGTGGGATTGCCCCAATTTAGATTTGATGACAGTGAGTTAATAACTTGCCCCTGTCTAGTGGTGACAAGCTAGGGGTGTAGAAGATGATGAATTGGAAATGCGTTGGCTTTGGAATGAAAGGCGGAAAGCAAGAGACTTTGTCTCAACCCATAGAGTTTGGTGTTGCCCCAATTTTGGTAAGGACAAGATTTCCCCGACTAGAGTTGCAGCATTTAGAATAATGAGTTGAGAACTTGCCCCGGTATGGTTTTATGGATGTGAATATAACAAGGGGACGAGATGGGTGCAGGGTGAATTTCCCCAGTCGTAGGTGGAGTGAAGGTGACAGGGTTGCCCCACTTGATAATGGGATTTCAAACGGTTGTTTTGGTGATGTTGTGGAAAGTGACAGAGTTAGGGTAATGAATTTAGGAGCTGGTCAAATATGATTGTGTAGACTGGGTGTGTTATGGACGCTGGACAAATTTCCCCAAGCTTAAGTGGAGCACATGGTGAAAGGGATACCCCACTTTAGGATCTAGGTGATGATCCTAGCCTAAACCTTTTGGTTGTCTTTAGAATGACTCTCAGGCCTAGCCACTTTAGGATCTAGGTGAAAGCGCCCGCCTGAGTTTGCTATGATGAAAACCACTTGGTGATCACTAAACCTTGCCTTTATATCAATGGAACTTGAATGAATCTTTGGAGTGCAAACCCTTTTTGATTTTTTTAATTTTTTCTATTTTTGGGTTTTTTTTGAGATATATTTTTTTTTGAGCAAACATATTGTAAGTAAACAAACTTATTTGTCCTAACATTTTGAGAAAACAAAAGCATTCAGTCATTGATTGGAATGGATTATTAGAGTTATAATGTGGCTAATGGTTAATGATTTATGAAAGAAGGGATAATTAAGCTCAAAGAAGTGTTTAGGATTGATGGGACAAACAATTTTTATTCAGCGGTATGATTCAGCTAATGGTTAATGGTTAATGGTTTGTGAAGGAAGGGATGATTGAGCTCAATGAGGTTTTTGAGGTTTTATTGAGACAAGAACTCTTACGGGTCTCATGGTAGAATGGATCTGTTTAGGGTTGTATGTCGTTAAGGGTTAATGGAGGATAGGATATTGAGGCTGAAGGAAGTACTTGGGGATTCATGGGGCAAATAATTTTTATTCAGGGTTGTAACTTGGCTAATGGTTAATGGTTTATGAAAGGGTTATTAGGCTCAAAGGAGCGTCTGAGGGTTTGTTTAGACAAGGATCTCTTATGCATTTAATTGTATCAGCTCACCATTTCTATACTTTTGCTTTTTTCAGGAAATACTCTTTTTGATTTTGTTTTTTGTTTTGATTTTCCTTTCTCTTTCTTTTGAGCTGAGTGATCCGATAAAAGTGATACATCATCTTTGATGTGGAATTGATCCTTGTCTAGGGTGATTGAATTTTTTGTTTTAGGTTTTTGGCTTTAAGTGGGTAGCAAAGGGCATAATGGAAAGATGGCTAGAATTTATTTCAGATCATGATTGCTTTATTTTCTCAAAATTTAACTCAAGGACAAAAATTTATTTATTTACAATATATTTGCTCTTTATTTCTCTTTATGCCATAATTTTTGCTTAGGCCGTTCATACGAGTTTTCAACCTAACGAGCTTTTTTGATTTTTTTGTTTATTATATATATATATATATATATATATATATATATATATATATATATATATATATATATATATATATATATATATATATATTAAAAGGACTTGCACCAAGGGAATACAATATTGACAAGATATTTAGTGACGACAAATTTGCCCCAATATGGAGGACCTAAAGTGTTATTTTATTAGTGAGAACAAACCAAAAAGTTGACTAGGTAGGGGAGTATGTACTTTAGGGTGGTTGGGGTGGAATTAGGCTTGGACGGGGGATGAACTCAAACAAGAATGAAGACACATGTCACACACACGTTACTACACAAATGCTTCGTAGAGAGTTAACATTATTTAAAACATGATAGAAATTTTTGATGGACCATTTCAGTCATTTATCATGGGGTGGATGAGATGCAACGCTTTGTTGAAAAAACATATGAACGAGCTGCTTATTGAGAAAACTGAGTGCCTTGAAACACCTTGGGCTTGCAACTAAGCATGACTAAACTTTTCCAAAAAGAATGATTTATTTCGCAAGAATGTCTCACCTCTCATCACAATATATATTTTTTAAATTATGCCCCTTTTTTATAGTGCATGATGTAAGTATGCAGACGAATGAATGCGTATGAAATGCGAATGAATGTGTATGAAATGTGAATGTATGTGCATGAAATGATAATGTTTGATTTTATTTATCGGGTCGGGGAATTAAAAGCTTTTCAATTGGGTAAAGTACAAAATTTGATTTTGACTTTAGCGTGCACGACTTCTCTCCAAGGTAAGGATTTTAATTCTCTGACAGTCATAAAAATGCATGCAATATGAGATGCTTATTTGTAGCAAAGAACAGGAAAAATGCATGAGTTCTAGTTCCTAAAAGCTTGTGGAAAGAAACAATTTTTGATTTTTTTGATTTTTTAATTTTTTTGTTGTTAAAAGACGGTATGCATTAGTAATTGTTTGAATGCAAGGGTATGAAGCTCCTTTGTGACCCTAGAAAGGTTTCATGTAGAGTGGGTCTAAGGCTTCTTTTATTGTGAACCTCACAAGGGTAGCTCTAAAGAACCCTACACATGGTTCCTAGAGCCAAAGACCCCAGCAAGAACACTGACCCCAACAATAGGCAAGCTATTAGAAGGGATAGCATCCTTAAAGGAATTAAACTCTAGGTGAGATTTTCGTGACCACCCAACAAGACGTACGTCCTGCAGGCCATCACTACACAATCTCATTCTAACTTAGGGTACACTTGTAACACCCCCTTCTTCATAAACTACTATTTAAATAATTTGGAAAATCAGAGTAGTTGAAAAACTTTTCGGTGCGACCACTCGAGGGTGTCACATTTAAAACCAAACACCTTAATATACTTCAAAACAATTACTTAAAATAAACTCCAGTTCAGGGGATACATAGCACCAAAATAATAGTCGGAATAAAACATTACAGTAGTGGAAAAATAACAACTTAAATAATAGTTCAAAAGTAAAAGACATAACAAATAAACATCCCCTGGTGCTACGTATCGTGAGCGACTCGACCATACTAGAGGAAGGATCTCTAGTCACCTTCAGTCACAGTCACCTGCAGTTGCCGACATACGAGGCAACACGACGCAGTAGGGTGAGTCTCAATGCATAGATAATAATAAATAAAGCAAGGAACACAGAGAAACAGGCACCCCAGAGAACAACAAATTTAAATACACTATTAAGACAGTTACACCAAAGGCAGTTACACTAACTACAGTCACACCAGAAAACAGTTACACCAGAACATGTATGCAATGTATGCAATGCAACCCAAAACTCCACTGGGCATATGCATGTGGATCCATCACCAAAAATTGCCTTGTGGGCATTCACCAAACACCAAAATAATTTAGAGGCCGAAGCCTATTCACCAAAATGCATATGATTTATGCGACGCCATGACTATGCACCAAAAAAACCAAAACACCAAAATAAAGCAATAACATGCTCACCACAATTATATGTATGTTCACCAGATCACCAAGGAGGGTCATAGACCTCTCATCACCAATACACTCACCATTTATTTTATAACACCATAATTAATACTCCTACGGGGACTAAAAGAGCACCCCTAATCATTTCCACCCAAAGGACTAAAGTCAACACCCGGGACTAAACCCACACCTAGGGACTAGTTTGACACCAAAAGAATCATTTTAACACCTAAGGATTATTTTGGCACCATAAGGACTAAACGCACCGGGGACCGAACCCACGCCTAGACACAGGCGCCAATTATGGAAGTACGTAATCATTCTTAGGACTTCATTGTTTTGAATACAAGACTAAACAAGCTAGTCTCGAAGTTGAACAAAACATCTTGAAATAAGGTTAAAACGCTGAACCATTTGAATAGTTTTACAACTCGAAAACAGTTAAACCACTCAAACCAGTTGAACCGCCAACCTAGTCCCGATTTTGGAAAGAATTCATCTTTAATATAAAAAGTTGGAATATGATCACTATCATCTGTAAGTCCCAACACAAACCGACATTTGACATTTACACTAGGCATGGTCATTTATGTATTAGGAATAGGAATTTATGAAAGAGATAATACATCATAGCTTCCATTAGTTCTAGAAATAATTACTTTTTCTCACGGAGGGGAAGTGGCATAAGCAATTCCTTTCACTATTGCCATCTAGGTAGAGAACATTTTGTCGACTTATCTATGTTTATTATCCAACACTATCTATGTTCTTAGCCTACCAAACATAAATAATGGTCATGATAAGTGATTCGATTCTAACTCAAACTAACCCCATAAAGAAAATGTACTAGTCCTAACCTAAGCTTAACCCAAATATAACTACCATCTCATTCCAAGATATGATATTAGCCCATTATTTCTCGGACTAGACACCATTCCACTTCCTTCCATAAGTAATCCAACACACCTCTTACTTTAGACAAATTATTGCTATTTCAACAGAACTTCACGAACAAAGATAAAGTAAACTCGTGACACGTACATGTTCAAAATCTACAATTTGACAATATCTCATTGATGATTCAGATTACACAAAAACCACTAAGTACAATGCTAATTTCACAAATACATACAAAACAATATCCTTACTATATTCAACTTTGTCCATTCACGCGTTATTTACCATAATTCATATTCAATCATGTATAAAGTCCAATAATCACCCAATCAATTGAATACTCCATGAATCAAATAAAACAAATACTCCTAACACCTAATTCCTAATCTCTATGATTTCAAGGTTTATATATTATTAAATATGATAGAGAGCCCCATACCTCGAAAGAGAAATTATCGCCTATGAGAGTTACGAGGTCCGACGTCAACTACACCAAAAGCGCACAAAGGGCTAGTGCTTCTCGAAGAGCTCGACGTGAGGAATCCAAAAGCGGTGTCCGATTCTTCGAACGACAATCGTGGTGACCTTAATCTCCAAAACACACCGCTTAGAGTATTTCGAATGCTACTGATACGGTGGTCTCTTTGCCAAAACAAAGGTCGAAACAAGTTTGGGGTGGATTTCGACTTTGGTGGTAAAATTCAGGTCAAACCGAGGTGAAATTAGTGAGAACGAGAGAGAGGTTTGGAAGGTGAGGGTTTTGGAGGTTGCTGCGTTTTTTTCTCCGGAGCTTAGGGATAGTGAATAGTGTATATAATATATAATAATAGGGTTAATAACATGGGTGTACTTCAAGGCCAATTGGGCTTAAGTGACAAATTCTATGGGACCAAATGAATAACCCGACCCTCAATTTTCTTTCCTCTATTTTGTTTTTGGCTTTCAACATAATTACTAAATATTTAAAATATAACAATATATTATTAAAAGAAATGATGGGTAACCAATGATTTGTGTGAAAATGGTTTATAGAACACAATTTTATATCATTAAAATATACTAATTATTTTCAACAAACACACATATATTAACAAGGAAAATTTGGGATGTTACAACTCTCCTCCCTATTTAACTAAAATACCACTCATTCATTTACTACACCCCACTCCCTATTTAAATTAAATACCTATTATTATTTTAATATGGCCAACTAAATATACTACTTAATTAAATTAATTAAATAATTACTTGATAAATTTTGGGGCGTTACAATTCTCCCCCACTTAGGACATTTTCGTCCTCGAAAATTTAACTATCATGGACAATGCACAACTTAAACACGCACCACAACAAACAATCGATTCTAGCAGAGTACTCTTAACGAAACACGTACCTCTAAATGCAATCCATCACTCCTCCGTAGACTCCGAACCCGCTAAGACAAACACCCTCCCGCTAGACCTCTCCTTCTTCGGCTTTGGGCATTTGGTACTAATGTGTCCCATCTCTCCACAGTTGTAGCAGATCACATCTTGCTTCTCACACTTCGCAGCTATATGACCTTCCTTCCCGCACTTGAAGCACTTGTTGACCATGCAATCCGGACTCTTATGTCCCGGCTTTCCACACTTGTGACACACAACACCCGCAGCAGCTTCTCCCCCACTTGGCTTCTTGCCCGAACTCTCCTCTCCCTTACCCTTACCACCTGAAACCTCATATGGCTTCCCGCGAAACTGAGAATTCCTCTTTTCCTTCACAGCCTTGTAAGCAAAGCAGAACTATCCTCTTCATAGATCCTACACTTATCAACTAATCTAGCAAAATCCCGAATCTCTTGATACCCAATTGCTTTCTTTATATCAGGGCGCAGACCACTCTCAAACTTGACACACTTGGAGAACTCCGAATCAGCATCATTAGCATAGTAGGGACAAAATTTGGCCAACTCCTCAAATTTGGCGGCATACTCACCATCTTGTCTTGTTTCCTGCTTTAGCTCTAGAAACTCCACTTCCTTCTTAGCTCGCACATCCTCGTGGTAGTACTTTCTCTTGAACTCTCTCAGGAAAACCTCCCAAGTAACTTCCTCACCAGCATTTTCTAACCTTCGCGACATTCCCAACCACCAGTCATCCGCCTCTTCAGCTAGCATATGCGTACCAAACCTTACTTTCTGCGCAGGCGTACAATCCATAACCCGAAAAATTCTCTCGATCTCCTTCAACCATGCCAAAGCTCCATCAGGATCATACCGACCTTTGAAAGTGGGCGGATTCTCCTTTGGAACGTGGCCAACTTACTTGCCACCTCCTCCCGCTATTCCGCCGCTTCCCATCGCTCGAGCAATAGCTTGCAACGCTCAAAGAAGAGCGACATCAACCCTCCGAGCCATCTCAACCTAACACTGCAAAGATTAACACCATTTCGTAAACCGGACTAACACTACTTAGTTGTCATATACACTATGACTGACAGACACACTTGGCCGGACAGACCGAACTTATGCTCTGATACCACTAATGTAACACCCCTTCTTCATAAACTACTATTTAAATAATTTGGAAAATCGAGTAGTTGAAAAACTTTTAGTCGCGACCACTCGGGTGTCACATTTAAAACCAAACACCTTAATATACTTCAAAACAATTACTTAAAATAAACTCCATTCGGGGGATACATAGCACCAAAATAATAGTCTGAATAAAACATTACAAATTAGTGGAAAAATAACAACTTAAATAATAGTTCAAAAGTAAAAGACATAACAAATAAACATCCCCTGTGCTACGTGATCGGAGCGACTCGACCATACTAGATGAAGGATCTCTAGTCACCTTCCGTCATCACACCGCAGTTGCTTGACATACGAGGCAACACGACGCAGCGAGGTGTGAGTCTCAATGCATAGATAATAATAAATAAAGCAAGGAACACAGAGAAACAGGCACCCTGAGAACAACAAATTTAAATACACTATTAAGACATTTACACCAAAAGCGCAAAGCATACACTAACTACAAATCACACCAAAAACAGTTACACCAGAACATGTATGCAATGTATGCAATGCAACCCAAAACTCCACTGGGCATATGCATGTGGATCCATCACCAAAAATTGCCTTGTGGGCATTCACCAAACACCAAAATAATTTAGAGGCCGGCCTATTCACCAAAATGCATATGATTTATGCGACGCCATGACTATGCACCAAAAAACCAAAACACCAAAATAAAGCAATAACATGCTCACCACAATTATATGTATGTTCACCAGATCACCAAGGAGGGTCATAGACCTCTCATCACCAATACACTCACCATTTATTTTATAACACCATAATTAATACTCCTACGGGGACTAAAAGAGCACCCCTAATCATTTCCACCCAAAGGACTAAAGTCAACACCCGACTAAACCCACACCTAGGGACTAGTTTGACACCAAAAGAATCATTTTAACACCTAAGGATTATTTTGGCACCATAAGGACTAAACGCACTGGGGACCAAACCCACGCCTAGACACAGCGCCAATTATGGAAGTACGTAATCATTCTTAGGACTTCATTGTTTTGAATACAAGACTAAACAAGCTAGTCTCGAAGTTGAACAAAAACATCTTGAAATAAGGTTAAAACGCTGAACCATTTGAATAGTTTTACAACTCGAAAAAGTTAAACCACTCAAACCAGTTGAATCGCCAACCTAGTCCCGCTTTGGAAAGAATTCATCTTTAATATAAAAAGTTGGAATATGATCACTATCATCGTGTAAGTCCCAACACAAAACCGACATTTGACATTTACACTAGGCATGGTCATTTATGTATTAGGAATAGGAATTTATGAAAGAGATAATACATCATAGCTTCCATTAGTTCTAGAAATAATTACTTTTTCTCACAGAGGAAGTGGCATAAGCAATTCCTTTCACTATTGCCATCTAGGTAGAGAACATTTTGTCGACTTATCTATGTTTATTATCCAACACTATCTATGTTCTTAGCCTACCAAACATAAATAATGGCTGTGATAAGTGATTCGATTCTAACTCGCCTAACCCCATAAAGAAAATGTACTAGTCCTAACCTAAGCTTAACCCAAATATAACTACCATCTCATTCCAAGATATGATATTAGCCCATTATTTCTCGGACTAGACACCATTCCACTTCCTTCCATAAGTAATCCAACACACCTCTTACTTTAGACAAATTATTGCTATTTCAACGAGAACTTCACAGAAACAAAGATAAAGTAAACTCGTGACACGTATACATGTTCAAAATCTACAATTTGACAATATCTCATGATTCATGATTACACAAAAACCACTAAGTACAATGCTAATTTCACAAATACATACAAAACAATATCCTTACTATATTCAACCTGTCCATTCACGCGTTATTTACCATAATTCATATTCAATCATGTATAAAGTCCAATAATCACCCAATCAATTGAATACTCCATGAATCAAATAAAACAAATACTCCTAACACCTAATTCCTAATCTCTATGATTTCAAGGTTTATATATTATTAAATATGATAGAGAGCCCCCATACCTCGAAAGAGAAATTATCGCCTATGAGAGTTACGAGGGGTCCGACGTCAACTACACCGAAACGCACAAAGGGCTAGTGCTTCTCGAAGAGCTCGACGTGAGGAATCCAAAAACGGTGTCCGATTCTTCGAACGACAATCGTGGTGACCTTAATCTCCAAAACACAGTCCGCTTAGAGTATTTCGAATGCTACAGACAGTGGTCTCTTTGCCAAAACAAAGGTCAGAAACAAGTTTGGGGGTGGATTTCGACTTTGGTGGTAAAATTCTGGGTCAAACCGAGGTGAAATTAGTGAGAACGAGAGAGAGGTTTGGAAGGTGAGGGTTTTGGAGGTTGCTGCGTTTCTTTCTCTCCGGAGCTTAGGGATAGTGAATAGTGTATATAATATATAATAATAGGGTTAATAACATGGGTGTACTTCAAGGCCAATTGGGCTTAAGTGACAAATTCTATGGGACCAAATGAATAATCCGACCCTCAATTTTCTTTCCTCTATTTTGTTTTTGGCTTTCAACATAATTACTAAATATTTAAAATATAACAATATATTATTAAAAGAAATGATGGGTAACCAATGATTTGTGTGAAAATGGTTTATAGAACACAATTTTATATCATTAAAATATACTAATTATTTTCAACAAACACACATATATTAACAAGGAAAATTTGGGATGTTACAACTCTCCTCCCCTATTTAACTAAAATACCACTCATTCATTTACTACACCCCACTCCCTATTTAAATTAAATACCCTATTATTATTTTAATATGGCCAACTAAATATACTACTTAATTAAATTAATTAAATAATTACTTGATAAATTTTGGGGCGTTACAACACTCAAGTCCGGGTATAGGACTGCTCATGTGTGTGCAGAAGTGTAATTGTGGAGTGTGTGTAGGAGCCAGTTAAAAACAACCCCAAAGCTGCAAACAAACAAGCATATATATATATATATATACACACACAAATATCGTCTTCTATCCTAGGGTTCACATATCACATATATATATATAATATGGAAAACAAAATATATAAACAAGAGAAGGTTAAAACTAGACATTGAATTTAATCCGAGATAGGATTCTTCGAAGTTCAAAAAGGAAGCCGCCACCAAATTTTAGTTTAAGGGCAAATTCAGAAAATCCCTTTAAGTTCAGACAAGGCGAGTTTAAGGTTCGGGAGTCATTATGCGTGGGGAAGGTATTAACACTCCACGACATCCTTTGTCTAATTAATTGTATTTTATTATCGTTTTATCCTTTTATTTATAGAGAAAGAAGACTTAATTGAAATTTTAGTTTTTTGTGCTTGACAAGAGTGGGCCCTTGCTCCTACGTACCTCCGGATGCAATGGAGGAATCAAAGCTACGTAGTTCTTCCCGAAAAAGTTTTTTGGTTGGTGTTTTTTAATGTAGGGGTTTTAGAACTCTTGAGCAGTACAGCTCATTCGTCCCAGAATGCTGACTACCCAGTTGTATAACCGACTTAATCCCCTACTTTTTGAAAATGATGTTTGAAGTTTTTTGAAAAATGGCTTGGTGTGAGGTGGTTTGCTTTTAGAATAGGTATTCTAGGACTCTCGAACTGTACAGCTCATTCGTCCTAAAACGCTGACTAACCCAGTTGTACAACTGACTTAGTCCCCTATTGGTATTTTGGATAGAAAAATATTTATTTTTGTAATTTTTATAATGAAAATGAATTAAGATTGTGTGAAGATGAGTTGGACTCGTTGGTTTGAAAAATTGAATGAACCAAAAAATTAAATAGGGTGAGAGACATGAAAAGGTATGGTGCAAATAGTAGTTAGAAATTCTTGATTACATATTTAAAATAATAAAAATAGAGAAGGACATAATATAAATATAGAAAGCAAAATTTGATAAGATACAAATTAGACAAAACAACAATAACAATAAACTAAATAAATAACAACAACAATATGCTAGAAACACTAAATAAATAATAACAATAAACTACATAAACTAAATGACAACAATAACAATAACAATAAACTAAATGTAAAAGCATACAATTAAATAATATACACTAAACAAATATCAACAAAAATAAAATAATAATATACAACAAACACATATAATAGATTAGCCAATAATAATAATAATGATAATAACAATATTAGTAACACGTAAAAAAAGAATGATGGTGAGTAAATAAATGAAAACTAGTAAAGGGGGTGCAGAATTTTAAATAAAAGGAGTGTAAGAAGTCAAGGGGGTTGTATAAATAAACAGTGATTGCAAAAATCATTCTCGGGGCTAAGAAAAATAAATGGGGTCTTTATTATTAAGGAGGAGGTGCGAATAGCGTAACATGGGGTGTGCATTGCAAACAACTTTTCTATTTCTTTACTCTTTAACTGACTTGTATTTTTTATTTTATTTTAAAAAAGAATAAATGAATAACTATTATTATAAGAGGTAATTAAGCCTAAAAATTAGGGTTTGTTTCTGATCGTACCTTGACCAATAAAAGTAAAGTTCATTTGGTGATAATCAGAGTCCGATCGCCGAGGAGCTGGCTGGACCGGGATCTTGGCCGCACGCGGGTGGTACCTGCAAAGACACTCTGACGCTCAAGTCAGTGGTGTGCTAATGGGCAGGATCACAAGGTGTAAAACGTACCTGATGTTGTGAGCTAGGGTGGTATTTATACTCCATGGGAGTGAGGCGCCCTGGCCGTTGCGCATTATGCGGCCAGGCGCGAGAATTGCGCCCCAAGGCTGAGCGCGTGGGCCTGGTTGGGCCTGTCTCTGTGGATTGGGCCGCTGGCCGACTTTAGGTCAACTTGCTCTATTGGGCTTGCTAGCCCACTCCGGAACAGTTGCCCCCTAAGCCTAGGTCGCTTAAGGGCGGGCTGACGCTTGAATCGCTGCCCCCAGTCGCTACCGCTCGGATGAAGTGGCAAGCCAGGTCATGGTCGTTACCACCCTTGGCTACCTACGTTGCAACGTTTTAATCTTCTATGCAATAAATGAGGTGTCGTTTGATCTGCTGTGTAATAAATGGGGGATGTGAACCGTCGCGTCGCTTCAGTTCTGAAGGAATATGAACAGTCACGTCGCTTCAGATCTGGCCCAACACACGCGTTGTATCACTGCTATAAATAACCTCGTGGTCAACTCGTTTTCCACTCACTTCCTGAAGCGATACTCGATCACCGACCGGGATCTCTGATAGCGACTTACTAGCTTGCTTTTGTTCGCCCGGTCTTCCATATTTTCTTCGGCCTTCCTTTCGCCGCTCTTCACTAGGTATGTCGATGAACCGATCATAACTTTATTTATTGCGTTCTTGCTTTAGTTTTAATTCCCACGCCTCGTGAAAAGGGGGGCGTCCGGTCGGGGGACGACCATGTCGCCCCCTTTTCATGAGTGCGCTGGCTCGGTCGACCTGACGATTCCTCCTTTCATATGTGGATCTGGCAAGGATGAAGCAAACCCGTCGTATTGCCAATGCTCCTGCTCAGGATCTCGCACACCAAATGACGCGGCCTGCTCAAGACGCGGGGCGATCTGGGTCCAAGTCGTCTAGGCCGATCTAGGACGCTGAGATGCAGCCCAGGCCGGAGTCGCCTGCAAGCGACAGGAGTTCCACCAACAGTAGTTCTAGTTCTTCGGGAAGTGGCTTATCTCAATCCAGCTCCCCCCATTCTTGGTGCCCCCTGCCGCCACCCCAATCGCCCGCTCAAGAGGACAAGGAGGAAGACAACATAATAGACATTGAGGGGGACGAAGATATAGAGGACGTCACCCAGCCCGATCCTGGGAACCAGGCCGGTACGGAGGATGCCCTTGAAGAGGTTGTCGATCTAGAAGAAAACGATCACGAGGGAAACATTGTTGAGCCGATCGGCGTGGTCGATGGAGAAGTGGCTGATCATAACAACGAGGAAGACGCCGGCGATCAGGAGAACGAGAATGCCGGGCCGGCGGGCGCTCGTGATCATTCAGACATGTCATGGGTGTCATAAAAAATGAGATCGTTCAAGAGTTTCATTGGGTCGCATTCTGGTGCTCTAATAAAACTCCAACTCCTTCTTAGAAACAAGCCGGGATGGAAGGTGAAGGGCATGAAGGACGACGAGCATATAGCGACCTATGCAACCAACGTTAAATTCACCATGCATAGGGTCGTTTTTGAAAAGATGGAGATTGTTCCTCCCTTCACAAAATTTCAACGCGACGTGCTGAATCACATTGGGGTCGCTCCATCCCAATTGCACCCCAATGCTTGGGGATTTATGAAAACTTTTGAGCATCTGCTCGACCAGCTTGACCGGACGGTGTCGACCAAACTCTTCTTCACTATATTTGAGCTCAGCTGGCTCGGGGAACATGGCACCAACATGGCGAGAAAAGAACAGGTGTCCTTCAAGAGTCAAAAACGCAGAGCTGGCGTTACTTTAAGGCCTACTCTGATTCCCTTGCCACTGGCTGGAAAAATCAGTACTTTTGGGTCGTTCCGACTAGGTCGGCCGCTGCCTCAATCTCCAAGATCTTGCCGAACGGCGAGGCGGACGAGTCCTTTTTCCCCTTGCTTGGAATGAGGGCCACTTTAAGGCCAAGGCGGGCGACTATACTTTCACCGACGCTGAGTTGGACGAGGAGGATCGGGAAACCTTGTCAATCATAAAGAACTTTTCTAGCTCGCTGCGCCCCGACCCAAAAGGAGACATCCCCTACCGACCTTTCTGTTTATACAGGGGAAAAAGACTACTGGCCGAACTCGGTCGATCCAATTTCTACCTTTGCTTGATTCTTTATTTTTGGTCGATTATTTAACCGTTCTATTTTTACAAGTAAAGTACTCAAAATGTCGGGCGCTGACTGGCTGAACCTTGAGAAGCTCGCCACGTCCAGTGGCCCAAAGAAAGGGCCTACCATCGACTTTGCCCAGAAGCAAAGTACCCCTCGTAACCAAAAGAACACTGGTGGGGGAACCCATGGTCGGTCGGCGACCTTGGAAGACGGGCGCACTCCCAAGCGCCCAAGGAAGGAGAAAGAAGACGAAACACAAGTCGAATCACCCATTTTCGTGGTGGAGGACCTGACTGAGGAAGACTATGAACGCTTCAAACACGATCCTCTGGATTTCTGTGGCGACCTGTGCATCTCAGCTAGCAAGGTCTTCAAGAAGCTGAAGATTGAATCATCACGTAAGATTTCTTTAAGTCACACTTTATCTTTAAGTCGGCTTTTCGGCCGCTCGTTACAATTTTTTCCGTTTCAGGTGCTCAAACCGAGAGGACAACGCCAAGCGCAAGCTTAAGGAGCTTGAACCCCAGATCGCCTCTCCGGAGGAACTTAAGGATCTTAGGACAAAGCTGATAGAGGCTGACAACGCTCGGGTCGTTCTTGAGAAGGACAAGAAGTCGCCGCCGAGGGCGACAAGGCCAAGGTCTTGAGGATAAAAAGAGCTACTCGGCGATTAAGTCGCTCAAGGCCCGTCGCCGCCCATTCGAGGAGGAAAACGGAGCGGCCATTGCCGAGAAAATCCAACAGGTGGCCGGGATGGCGAAAGGAGCAGCCGTTTTCGAGTTTGAGAACGTTGTTGCCCAAATGAAGTTATTCAATGCTGCTCGCGGCGTCCTGTTTGATGATTTGGTGGTGAAGCCCAATCACATGGTCGAAGGCGAGGAGATTGTTTTGCCTTTGAAGATAGATGACGAGGGGAAGGTGATTCAAAAGCGATCGATCGTCTTTCCTCGCCTTCAGAAATCTTAGGCCATAGCCATCTTTATTTGCCCGCCTGCGAGCGGCTTAGCTTATTTATGTCTTTGGGTCCGCCCGCTAGCTGTTTAATATTGTAACAGTTTAAACTTGGTCTGCCTTCGAGCGGTTGGATATTTGGTGTAACACCCCAAATAATTTAATTAAGAAATTAATTAAATTGTTTAAGTGTTGCAATAATTTTAATTATATTAAATTATAATATGGTGTTTATAATTTAGTATTTCATTTTAATTGAAGGGAGTGGTGGAAGAAATGGGCCAGGGGTGTAAAAAGGGCCCAAGGTGCGCTTGGCCCAATATACATATACCCAAAAGTGGAATTTTATTTCATTTGTGAAAGAAAGAAAGAAAGTTTCAAGGAGAGGAGAGAAAAGAGAGAACCCACTACAAGCAAACCCCTAGGAGAAGAGGGAGGAGAAGAGCAATTTCGTGGCTTGGAGCTTGGATTGTTGCGGTGGTTTTGTTCGTGACTCTGTTCCTGTTCTTCTCTGACGGTTATTTTGAGGTAAGGGGAGTCTCACTCTATAATAGAGGAGATAATGGGTATTATATGTGTCATAGGGGCTGTTTTGATGTTATTTGATGATCACATGTTGATTGATTCCTTGAATTGATGAAATTGTTGGTGAAAAATTGATTTAGGTGTGAGTTAGGGTTTTACATTGTGTGATTTTGTGATTTTGATGTGTTTGATGATTTGAGCATGCAATTGGTTGTTTGATTTTGAAATTAGGAATGTTAGAACCATCATTGGGTGAATTGGTTTGGGAGATTTTGAGAAAATTGGGATTTTGGGGTTTGGGCGCCAAAATGCTAGGATCTCGCGCCACAGTATCGCTTCCACAGTGAAATTTGGAGTTTGTGCAGAATGCTCTCGCCGTGGCGCCACATTCTTTGGGAAAATGGCGCCTGTGCACTTTGCTCATGTCTTTGGAAAATGTTTTGTGCGGTAGTTGTTCGCCAGGCGCCAAGTTCTTTGGGAAAATGGCGCCACGTAATCGCTTATGTGTTGGAGTGCGTGTGTGCGATGTGGGCGCCAAATGCTTGCCTGTGGTGCCCGCAGAATGGCGCTGTGTCATCAGAGCTTGATGTCCGGGTGAGTGAGTTCTTTGCACCGGCGCGAGAATGTGGGTATTTTGGAGCCCGGGAGTGAAACTTGCATTTACGGGCACATTTCCTCGTGCCAACTTTTGTATTCACCGCCAACTTTCAATTTTAAACATTTTGGCTCGAGTGGTTTTCTCGATTGCAAGTGTATTTTTGAAAATGTCCCGGTAGGGCTCGTTTTAGGTGTTTTTGGAGCCCTGAGTGCAACTTGTATTTCTAAACATATTTTCTCGTGCCAACTTTTGCATTCACCACCAACTTTCAATTTTAAGTGTTTTGGCTCGAGTGGTTTTCTGAGTTCAAGTGTATTTTTGAAAATGTCCCGGTAGAGGGCTCGCTTTTATGTGTGTTTTGGAGCCCGGAGTGAAACTTACTTTTCTAGGCATATTTCATCGTACCAAATTTTGTGTTTACACTGCCCAAATTCATTTTTAAACATTTTGGCTCGGTGGTTTTGATTTGAAAGTGTTGGGTGAGTCGGGTCAACGGGGCGCCAATCGTGCTACCTGTGTCTTAGTTTGTGTCTCAAATCGTATGCGAGTTTGTGTCTAGGTCCGTGTTGCCCGCGGGCGCGCAGATTGCTAGGAAAGTGGCGCCCGTGGTTTGTGTTGCCACAGGGGCGCGCCAATCTTTGAGTTTCGGCGCTAGTCTTTATGTGTTGCACCGGGGCGCCGAATGTGGGAAAAATGGCGCTGGTGCTTTGCCAAGTGCCTAAGAGGGTCTTGTTTTTGGTCCCTAGGTGACAGTTTGGTCCACTAGATGATTGTTTTGGTCCTAAATGGTGGTTTAGGTCCACGAGTAAGGCCGAGTACCCTAGGGAGGATAGTCAGGTGGGACATAATGGTGTTGAGGGTTTATAATGAGGTGGTTGAGCATGCCATGGGGGCATGGGCCGGTGGGCCAAGCCGTGGGGCTATAAAATGAGATTGACACCGAGGTAAGAGTAATTGGGTGTATTGAATTGTTTGAAAATGATGTTTGTGATGTTCATGGAGTCTCATGCATACATTGGTCATGCGGTCGTAGTGTTTATAATATGATTTGTGAAGCTTTGAGGCGGCCGGGGGCCTTATAAAGTGATTATGAAGCTGCGGGCGTAGGGGCCTTATATGATGATTGTGAAGCTCGAGGCGGCGGTGGGCCAATGGTACCACATGCATGATGACATTGCATACATTCTCATTGGTGCATGAATATTATTGATTAGTGATTGGTGTGTTTGAGTCTTTGTACACTATCTTTGATATATTGCTTATTATCACTTTTATTATATAGTTCGAGACTCACCCTTTACGTTGTTATTTACCACGGTAGTCGGGAGTGAGGGCTTTCTACCTTCACTACTCCCCGAGTCGGTCTGCTCTGATACGTAGCACCTAGGGGTCGGGGTTTAGACTGTTGTTGCTTGTTTTGCTCCTTGTTGAGCCTTATGTATTTGTTTTGATATTGTTGGATTATGCTGTTGAGATAATGATTACTTTCCGCTGCAATATGTGAAACTATATTCCTATGAGTTGATCTACTGGTGTTACGTATTCGGATTTTGGTTTATTATACAGAATTGTGACGCTCCATTTCGTTGATTATTAAGTTATGTTATACTATTAGTGTGCTGGATGACTATGGCTAAACTGTGGTTCGCCACTAAGGCTAGATTTTCTTTCGCTGGTGTATTTACAAGGGCATCACTGAGAGCCTTGCAAAGGTGGCCAATGCCTGTTGCAAGTAGTATCAGTTACCTGAGTAATCCCATAGTCAGCCAGTGCACTATTTTATAACACACCAAACTAAAAGATTTTTTGTATACTCTGAATTTTGTTTTAAATTGCCGGTAGAAATGGGGTGTTACATTAGTGGTATCGAGGCGCTTCGGTGCAATCTCCAAGTGTGTCGATCATGTATAGTGTGTATGACAACTAGGTGTCTTAAAGTAATTACGAATCGTTGTTTATCTTTGCAGTGTTAGGTTGATATGGCCGGAAGGATCGATCTTTGCTTTTCTTGAGGCCTTGCAAGCCATGCAGCGCAGATCGTGGGTACCAGCAGAATCACGGAGGCCCGCATTGGCTACCTTTCGGAGAGAGAACCCTCCCACCTTCAAGGGAGGTACAATCCGGATGGTGCATCAAGCTTGGTTGAAGGAGATCGAGAGGATCTTCCGGTAATTAATCAGAATGATGAATGAGCAGGTAAGGTATGGTACTCATACCCTATCTCAAGAGGTCGATGACCGTGGTTGGAGACCGTGAGAGATTAGGGGCTGCCCATGAGAGGTTACAGGGGCCAGTATTCGGGAGGAGTTCTAAGAAAGTATTTTCCAGAGGGCGTCCGAGGACGAGAAAGAGATAGAGTTTTTGGAGTGAGCGGTGGTAGTATGTCGATTCTGATCTGTTGCTAGATTTGCTGACCTTGCTAAGTTCTACCCACATTACTCGGAGAGGTCGGGGCTGAATTCTCAAAGTGCATCAAATTTGAGAATGGTTTGAGAGCGATATCAAGCGTCAGTAGGGTATCGTAAGATCGAGTGTTCGATGATCCGGTTGGTGATTGTAGGATCTATGAGGTGATAGCAATGCCCGCTCTAGGGTCATGAGAGACCGGAGGGGAAATTTCATCACGGAGGTAAGCCTTATGAGAAGTCTGCAGACGAGGGGAAGCAAAGGTATTCGGGTGGTAACAGTACAATGGTGGGAACAGTCTGCCGAGGGTAGGAGACACCATGAGGCAAGAAGCCAAGTGGGAGACGCCCCATCCGATATTGTGTGTGTTTCAAATGTGACAAGCCGTGTCACAAGAGTTTTGACCGTAAGGTGGAAGTGCGAGAGATGTTTTAGGTGTGGAAAGAGTGGTCACATGGCATCCGGGTGTGATCGCAAGGAACCTGTATGTTTCAACCGTGGTGAAGTTTGGTCACATTAGCTTCAAGTGTCCCAAGCCTAAGAAGGAAAGATCTCTTTGGAGGGGTGTTTGCATTGGCGTGTTCGAGAGGGACCTAATGATATCCGAGGTACATGTTTCATCTCTCTCGTACTCCTTTAGTTGCTATTGTTGACACGGGTGCTACGCACTCTTTTATTGCATCTGTTTGTCTTTGAAAAGTTAAATTTAGTAATGTCTACTATGGAGAGAGGATGGTTATCGACACTCCAGCCTAAGAATTCCTGGTAACTACTTCTGACGATGTGTGCTAGGTGTCCTCTGTCGGTCTTGGCAGAGATTTTCTCGTTGATCTGATTTGTTTGCCTTTGGGTGGGTTAGATGTGATTACGGGCATGGATTGGTTAGTAGATAACCACGTGCACATCAACCGCTCGATAAGTCTATTAGTTTTCTCCTTCCGAAGAGGAAGAGTACGCTTTGTTGTCTGGCGAGCAATTGCGCAAGGTAATGAAAGAGGGTGGTCGGTTGTTTGCTTTGATTGCGTCCATGTCTGCCGAGAACAGTGCGTGATTGATGGGTTCTGGTGGTGTGTGAGTTCCTGAAGTGTTTCCTGATGAGATTCCTAGTGTGCCCCCTGAGAGGAAGTGGAGTTCGGGATTGAACTTGTGCACGGTACTAGGCACGTGTCTATGGCACCGTCACCTGATGTCGACTTCGAGTTAGGTGAATTGAAGAAGCGATTAGAGGAGCTTCTTGAGAAGAAGTTTGTGAGGCCTAGTGTATCACCATGGGGAGCTCCAGTTTTGTTGGTAAAGAAGAAGGATGGAAGTATGCGTGCAATGCGTAGACTACTGATGCAGTTGAATAAAGTGACTATCAAGAATAAGTATCCTCTCCCGAGGATAGATGATCTAATGGATCACCGGTGGGTGCTAAAGTGTTTAGCAAGATTGACTTGAGGTCCCGGGTATCACCAGTTAAGGTGAAGGATGAGGATATCCGTAAGACAAAGATTCGAACAAGGTATGGGCATTATGAGTACTCCGTAATGCCGTTTGGTGTCACAAATGCACGGGGGTGTTTATGGAGTACATGAACCGAATCTTCCATAGTTATCTGGATCGGTTTGTGGTGGTCTTCATTGATGATATTTTGGTGTACTCCAAATCGGAGGAAGAGCATGCGAGCACTTGAGGTTGGTGCTAGAGGTCTTGAGAGAGAGAAGTTGTATGCCAAGTTGTCAAAGTGTGAGTTACGTTTGCATGAGGTGAGCTTCTTGGGTCATATTATTTACGGTGATGGTATAGGCGTGGACCCGGCCAAGGTTGATGCAAAGTGTTGCGTTGGGAGAGCCCAAAGTCTGCGGCCAAATCGGGAGTTTCTTGGGGTTGGCTGGTTATTACAGGAGGTTCATTGAAGGGTTCTCTAAGCTAGCCCTTCCATTGACCCGATTGACCTGTAAGGGAAAGGCATTTGTGTGGGATGCAAAGTGTGAAGAGAGCTTCCAAGAGCTAAAGAGAAGGTTGACCACGTCTCAGGTGTTGGTGTTGCTGTGCGAGCAACCGTTTGTGGTGTCTTTGTGATGCTTCCAAGATGGGTTTGGGAGGTGTGTTGATGCGAGGATGGGAAGGTGGTTGCTTATGCGTCCGAAGCGGTTGAGGACCCATGAGAAGAACTATCCTACTCATGACTTAGAGCTGGCTGCAATTGTGTTTGTGTTGAAAATCTGGAGGCATTATCTCTATGGTACTAGATTCGAAGTGTTCAGTGATCACAAGAGTCTGAAGTACTTGTTTGACCAGAAGGAGCTGAATATGAGACAGAGGCGTTGGTTAGAACTGTTGAAAGACTATGATTTCGGCTTGAACTATCATCCCGGCAAAGCTAATGTCGTGGCTGATGCTTTGAGTCGGAAGACCTTGCATATGTCAGCTATGATGGTGAGGGAGTTGGAATTGATTGAGCAGTTCCGTGACTTGAGTTTAGTCTGTGAGGTGACACCCCAGAGTGTCAGATTGGGGATGCTGAGAATTGGGAACGACTTCTTGGTTAGTATCAGAGACGCCCAGAAGTTAGATGTGAAGTTGGTAGATTTGTTGGTTGCTGGTGAGCAAGCTGCTGATGGGGATTACAGGTTGGATTCCCAGGGTGTGTTGAGGTTCAGGGACGTAATCGTGTTTCCGGATGATCTTGAGTTGAAGAAGATGATACTTGAGGAGAGTCATAGGAGTAAGGTGAGCATTCATCCAGTGCCACTAAGATGTACCATGATCCAAGAAACTATTTTGGTGGCACAGTATGAAGAGAGATGTTGCGCGGTTTGTATATGCATGTTTGACTTGCCGGAAGTCAAAGATTGAGCACCGAAGCTCATGGGGTTGATGCAACCTTTGGAGATTCCGGAATGGAAGTGGGACAACATTTCCATGGACTTTATGACTTAGGTTGCCAAATCTTTGTGAGAGGTCTCGACACTATTTGGGTGATTGTGGATAGGTTGACCAAGTCGCCCATTTCATTCCTATCAACATCACCTTTCTGTGCCCAAAGTTGGCTAGAATCTACATTCGTAATTGTGAAGCTTCATGGGGTTCCAAGAGTATTGTGTCGGATAGAGACCCACCGTTTACATCGAGTTTTGGGGAGCTTGCGGGAGGCTTTGGGGTCCAAGCCGAGGTTGAGTTCGACTTATCACCCTCGGGTGATGGTCGAGGCAGAGAGAACCATCCGATCTTTGGAGGATCTTTTGAGAGCTTGTGTGTTAGAAGCGAGGAGGTGCGTGGGATACGCATCTTCCACCGATTGAGTTCACGTATAATAACGACTATCATTCGAGCATCGGGATGGCTCCTTTCGAGGCAATCATGCGGGGCGGAGGTGCGAGAACTCCTTTGTGTTGGCATGAGTCCGGGAGAGTGTTGTCCTTGGACCGAGTTGGTTAGGGAGACTCACGAGAAGGTGAAAATGATCGGAGAGAAGATGAAAGAGTCTCGAGTCGGCGAGAAAAGTTATCATGATAAGAGGAGGAAGGACTTGGAGTTTCAGTGGTGAGCATGTGTTCTTGAGGTCACGCCTATGACCGGTGTTGGGCGTGCTCAAGGCAGGCAAGAAGTTAACTCCAAGGTTTATTGGACCGTACCAAATCACCGAGAGGGTTGGAAAGGTTGCTTATAGGGTGGCCTTGCCACCTAATCTTCGAACTTGCACGATGTCTTCCACGTGTCACGCCTTCGAAGTATATTCCGACATCTGCCTCATGTGATTCACATGGATGATGTGGAGAGTGCGTGAGAACCTCACCGTGGAGACTATGCCAGGTGAGGATTGAGGATAGAGAAGTGAAGGTGTTGAGAGGAAAGACATTGCCTTGGTCAAGGTAGTGTGGTTGGGAGCTGCTTGGTGAGAGTATGACTTGGGAGCCGGAAAGCAAGATGCGGGAGTCCTATCCGAGTTATTTGACTCGGTATGAATTTCGAGGACGAAATCTCCTAAGTGGGGAGAGTTGTAACACCCCAAATAATTTAATTAAGAAATTAATTAAATTGTTTAAGTGTTGCAATAATTTTAATTATATTAAATTATAATATGGTGTTTATAATTTAGTATTTCATTTTAATTGAAGGAGTGGTGGAAGAAATGGGCGGGGGTGTAAAAAGGGCCCAAGGTGCGCTTGGCCCAATATACATATACCCAAAAGTGGAATTTTATTTCATTTGTGAAAGAAAGAAAGAAAGTTTCAAGGAGAGGAGAGAAAAGAGAGAACCCACTACAAGAAAACCCTAGGAGAAGAGGAGGAGAAGAGCAATTTCGTGGCTTGGAGCTTGGATTGTTGCGGTGGTTTTGTTCGTGACTCCGTTCCGTTCTTCTCTACGGTTATTTTGAGGTAAGGGGAGTCTCACTCTATAATAGAGGAGATAATGGGTATTATATGTGTCATAGAAATTTTGTTTTGATGTTATTTGATGATCACATGTTGATTGATTCCTTGAATTGATGAAATTGTTGGTGAAAAATTGATTTAGGTGTGAGTTAGGGTTTTACATTGTGTGATTTTGTGATTTTGATGTGTTTGATGATTTGAGCATGCAATTGGTTGTTTGATTTTGAAATTAGGAATGTTAGAACCATCATTGGGTGAATTGGTTTGGGAGATTTTGAGAAAATTGGGATTTTGGGGTTTGGGCGCCAAAATGCTAGGATCTCGCGCCTACATGTAATCGCTTCACAGTGAAATTTGGAGTTTGTGCGGCAGAATGCTACTCTTGCCCGCGCCACATTCTTTGGGAAAATGGCGCCCGTGCCTTTGCTTCATGTCTTTGGAAAATGTTTTGTCAGGAGGTTGTTACGCCAGGGCGCCAAGTTCTTTGGGAAAATGGCGCCACGTACCTTTTATGTGTTGGAGTGCGTGTGCCGCGATGGATGGCGCCAAATGCTTTGCCCGTGGTGCCCCGAGAATGGCGCTGTGTCACCAGAGCTTGATGTCCGGGTGAGTGAGTTCTTTGCTGGGCGCGAGAATGTGGGTATTTTGGAGCCCGGGAGTGAAACTTGCATTTCGGGCACATTTCCTCGTGCCAACTTTTGTATTCACCGCCAACTTTCAATTTTAAACATTTTGGCTCGAGTGGTTTTCTCGATTGCAAGTGTATTTTTGAAAATGTCCCTAAGGGCTCGTTTTGGGTGTGTTTTGGAGCCCTGTGAGTGCAACTTGTATTTCTAAACATATTTTCTCGTGCTAACTTTTGCATTCACCTGCCAACTTTCAATTTTAAGTGTTTTGGCTCGAGTGGTTTTCTGAGTTCAAGTGTATTTTTGAAAATGTCCCTAGGGGCCTCGTTTTATGTGTGTTTTGGAGCCCGGAGTGAAACTTACTTTTCTAGGCATATTTCATCGTGCAAATTTTGTGTTTACTCACCCCAAATTCATTTTTAAACATTTTGGCTCGGGTGGTTTTGATTTGAAAGTGTTGGGTGAGCTGGTCAACGGGGGCGCAAACTGTATACCTGTGTCTTAGTTTGTGTCTCAAACGCGTGTGCGAGTTTGTGTCTAGGTCTGTGTTGCCCGAGGGCGCGCCAGATTGCTAGGAAAGTGGCGCCCGATGGGTGTGTTGCCACGGGGCGCCAGAAATCTTGAAGCCGCGCTTAGTCTTTGTGTTGCACCGAGGCGCGAGAATGTGGGAAAAATGGCGCTGGTGCCGCCAAGTGCCTAAGAGGGTCTTTTTTTTGGTCCCTAGGTGACAGCTTGGTCCCTAGATGATTGTTTTGGTCCTAAATGGTGGTTTAGGTCCCCGAGTAAGGCCGAGTACCTAGGGGAGGATAGTCCGGTGGGACATAATGGTGTTGAGGGTTTATAATGAGGTGGTTGAGCATGCCATGGGGGCATGGGCGGTGGGCCAAGCCGGGGGCTATAAAATGAGATTGACACCGAGGTAAGAGTAATTGGGTGTATTGAATTGTTTGAAAATGATGTTTGTGATGTTCATGGAGTCTCATGCATACATTGGTCGCGATCGTAGTGTTTATAATATGATTTGTGAAGCTCGAGGCGCGCGGGGCCTTATAAAGTGATTATGAAGCTGCGGGCGGCGGGGGCCTTATATGATGATTGTGAAGCTCGAGGCGGCGCGGTGGGCCAATGGTACCACATGCATGATGACATTGCATACATTCTCATTGGTGCATGAATATTATTGATTAGTGATTGGTGTGTTTGAGTCTTTGTACACTATCTTCGATATATTGCTTATTATCACTTTTATTATATAGTTCGAGACTCACCCTTTCTACATTGTTATTTACCACGTAGTCGGAGTGAGGGCTTTCTACCTTCACTACTCCCCGAGTCGGTGCCTCACGATCACGTAGCACCTGGGGGGCTGGTTTAGACTGTTGTTGCTTGTTTTGCTCCTTGTTGAGCCTTATGTATTTGTTTTGATATTGTTGGATTATGCTGTTGAGACAATGATTACTTTCCGCTGCAATATGTGAAACTATATTCCTATGAGTTGATCTACTGGTGTTACGTATTCGGATTTTGGTTTATTATACAGAATTGTGACGCTCCATTTCGTTGATTATTAAGTTATGTTATACTATTAGTGTGCTGGATGACTATGGCTAAACTGTGGTTCGCCACTAAGGCTAGATTTTCTTTATTGGTGTATTTACAAGGGCATCACCGAGCCTTGCAAAGGTGGCCAATGCCTGTTGCAAGTAGTATCAGTTACCTGAGTAATCCCATAGTCAGCCAGTGCACTATTTTATAACACACCAAACTAAAAGATTTTTTGTATACTCTGAATTTTGTTTTAAATTGCCGGGTAGAAATGGGGTGTTACATTTGGCGCTCGGCTTCGACCGAGTGTCCTAATTTTGTGATTATCTCCTGCATCTATTTCTTTTGATTACTCAATGCGTTCACTTTTTACCTAAGTATACGTTCTTACAGTAGATCGATGCGCAGGCCGTCGTCGGCCAATGTTCCCTTAGGGGGTCTTTACGCGAGGCAATTCTACTAAAATTTGCCAAGAGCCTTTGTTGAAATCGTTTTTAGCATGGCTCGGTCGTGATTTTGATGGGCCGCTATCGTAGCAGCCTCGATAGGCGCATTTGTTCTTGCCAACAACTGGGTCACTGAATCTCGATTCAGGTATTGCGTTTGCAGTGGCCGATCGCTTCCGGCCACGTTCGTTGTAGGACCTACATTGGCTCTTGCTTGGGCCATTCGATGGCACTCGTTTGGGCCGTTCGATGGCTCTCGTTTGGGCCGTTCGACGGCTCTCGTTTGGGCCATACGATGGCTCTCGTTTGGGCCGTTCGATGGCACTCGTTGTTGTAGGCCATTCGTGGCTACAGTCGCTGTAGGCCGTTCGACGACCAAACGATCGCTCGTCTGCTACTCGCATGGTGAGCGACCGGTCATACATTCATGCGTGAAAATTAAGTACAATATTTTGAAAGGTCGGGCCTCAGTAAAATACCCCAGTGGGGAAAAAGAGCGCCCGCCTAGTTTTCATTTATAAGTCGGTCGTTGATTACACTTTGGGGGTACTAAACATAGTACTTCCTAAGCTTGTCTGCATTCCATGTTCTAGGGAGTGTAGCCCCATCCATGGTTTCCAATTCATATGCCCCTTTGCCGGTCTTGTTGATAACTCCGATGCACGGCCCTTTCCGGGCGGGGCAAGCTTGCCTTGGCGAGAGTTCTTGTTCCCAACGTTCGCTCGCCTGAGGACGTGCTGCCTAATGGAAAATTCCCTCTTTTGGACGCGGGCGTTATACCTTGCAGCGACCTTCTGTTTGATGAGTTGTTCCCTAAGAGATGCCTTAGTTCCCAGCTCATCAACTAGTGAAGTGACTAATTTGCACAAGAAAGGGGGGGATTGAATTGTGCTATCTTTTTCGTATTTAATTCCTGCAACCTTCTGTATGGTTTCTCAAGATAACTTGGATATCAGAAGGTTGAATGTTAGTTGCACAAACTACAAGCTAATGTGACAGTAGTGAAATATAATTAACTTTGATGATTTTAGATGTCTTTTCTTTTCACATAGAGTATAGTTTTCAAAAGATGATCTAAGTTGAACTTATTTAAAATTAAGATTTTGACTTCAGAAGGTTGGAGTATTTAACCTTCTAAAGTATTTGAAAACCTTGGTGATTGTTAGACAGCTTAAAGCAAGTAATAAGTAAAGCGTAAAAATAACACAAGAGAGTTATAGAGGTTCACCAAACTGTGGCTACTCCTCTCCCCACGTCCTCGTGAGAGTTTCCACTATTTTCCAAATAGATTTTACACTTGCTTTAGCTTCACTTTCTAAAGACTTTCACCTCCACTCTCTTTTGATCACACACAAAAGACTAGTGCTAATATTTCACAGTAGAATCACCAACAACCCTCACTTTTCACTAGGTAGCTTGTTGAGAAACTTTTGAACCGAATCACCAACAACCCTCACCTCTCACTAGGTAGTTTCTTTGAGAAACCTTCAAACCGAATCACCAACAACGCTCACCTCTTACTAGGTAGTTTGTTGAGATACCTACAATCTAAACTCACCAACAATACTCACCTTTCACTAGGTAGTTTGTTGAGAGAATTACAACTTGGAATCACCAACACCACTCACCTTTAACTAGGTAGTCTGCTGAGAAACAAGCACAATATTCCTTACAATAAGGGGTTTGGGATGATTTAGGAGCTTGTTGATAGATAAATACAAAGTGTATTTCTAAGAATGTAACAAGCTTGCACACACTCAAGATAGTATTCCCACCTCAATTTGTAGTAGCTTGAAGTGTGGATGAGAAGGTTGGATTTCGTTTAGAAGCTTGACTTGAAGGTTCCAATATCAACTCATAGTTTGCATTTGAGTAGAGCAGCCCTCTATATAGACTTTGAATCAA
Source organism: Oxytropis ochrocephala (assembly GCA_020916435.1). Lineage (NCBI taxonomy): Eukaryota > Viridiplantae > Streptophyta > Magnoliopsida > Fabales > Fabaceae > Oxytropis > Oxytropis ochrocephala. The sequence continues at coordinate 87,303,501 of CM037089.1, read as the reverse complement.
ATATGGTCATTGGAAAGAAGAAAAGAGCGTTGGAAGTTGTTGTAGCTTTGTAGGTAGGTAATGATGAATTTTGAGCTTTAGGTAGTAGCCTTCAACCTTCTGAAGCAACATTTTTGCTTTGTCTTGTGTAGACATCTCTTCATGTCAGCACTTTACATCATTCCTGTCAATTCAGTCCCTATTCATGTACTACACAATGCTTTATACATTTTAAATCTGAAGCTTCTAAAGCTTTTACAACATGAACAAACATGCTTTTTGAGATACATCAAAGATCAAGTAGTTCCTCTTTTTCTAGGATAATTATTTTACAATATATTACTTCTTGAATACTCATTTGATGCATATTGAATCAAGAATTCGAGCATGAGTATGTTTCCAGAAACCAGAAGCTTTGTAGTCTTTAATCTTCATTTAACCTTCTTGAACACTTAACCTTCTGAACATCTTTAAGGAGTAATTCAACCTTCTGTTGACTTCAATCAAACTTTCTGTTGGCTATTGGTCAACCTTGTGTTGACTTTTAGTCAACCTTCTGTTTGACTTTCAGTCAACCTTCTGTTTGACTTTCAGTCAACCTTCTGAAGGAAGTTACTTTATCTTTTAAGCTTCAAACCAACCTTCTGATGGGTTAACCTTCTGTATTCAACCTTCTGTAAGGTAACCTTCTGTAGGTAACCTTCTTTTGGCACATTTTATCTTTGAAAACCAGTTTATTTTTGTAATGCCAAGATCTTTGCTATGATTCTATTTCCTGTTCTTTCATACACTTGACAGAAACTTGTTATAATATAATAAGTGTTTTGGAAAACTCAATTTATTCCTTTAAGTTTGTATCATCAAAACATGGAAAGAGATTTTCATTTCTACAATCTCCCCCTTTTTGGTGATGACAAACTTGAGAATAAAATTTAAGTTTTCTGTTTCTCAGGAATAGACATTTCAATTCAAAATAAATGTATTTAACACATTCATAGCAAAGGGATAATTATCATGTATAAGTGCAGCAATAACAGATGCAGCAAACAACACACATACCACACATACATAGTTTTGATAATTATCAATTACAAACCATAACATAGCACAAAATAAATATGTCCAGAAAATACTTAAAATGTCAACAGAAACCCCAAAATATATCACTTAAACTAAGTAGATTAATAATCTCCATTCTCCCCCTTTGTCAACAGCAAAAAGGAGGGAAGGACAGGGAAATTAGCTAGCTACTTGGTTGGAGAAGAATCATCCGAAGAGTTTGAGGATGAAGCAGGTTGAGGAATGTCCTGGAAGGGTTGAGGAGGAGGAAAGTCAGGGACTGCAACACCAGGAACCATAGTAGGCACTATGTTCTGCATCACCCATTCTTGGTAGGCATAGTTCCTCTGAGCTTCAAGCCTATTCTCTTGCTGAAGTATTCCAATGCTCCTCAGAAGCTTGTTGTTCTGTACCCTCATTTTCTTCATTTGTTTCTCATGGTGTGCTCTCATCTTCTTCATTGCCTCTAATACTTCCTTCTTGTCTGCATAGGTGAATGAATCTTCCTTGTTCTCTGAAAGGTTCACTGCTACCAGTGCCTTGTCCGATGATGATAGAGGTGCATTCATAGTTTGTGACAAGGATCCTAGAGATCCAAATTGTTTTGGCGGATCGTAAGGTAGTTTAGAAGGTCCCGAACCTTCAGTACCTTTGGTGCAGAGGAGTCATACATAGGAGAGAACATGAATCATGAATGTTTTCAGAAGCAAGAGTATTGCCAGGTGAAGTTCTAGGATTTTCACGCCATTGGGAAAATAAATTTGCTATTTGTTCAGTAGATCCTTGAACATCATGATGAAGAGGTGCAGGAGTTGATTCTGCATTTGGACCAATGGAGGGTTCAGGAGTATGAAGTAACTCTGTGAGAGCAATAGAAACCATAATTTCGTGGGCTAGTGGCTTGATTTTCGGGTTTTCGTGTATATCTTGGTCTTCAATGTCCTCACTATCTCATGAACAACTTTCTGAGAGATAGGAGATAGTGGTCTTGTAGGTTCATTTCCTTGTTCCTCATTCACTTTGGATTGATTTTCATTTAGCTCCCCCTGAGCTAGACCCTTGGGTGTACCTTCTGCAATTCTATGTTCCTCGTGAGAGGTGACATATGGCAGACAAATCACTCCCTGAGAGAATGGGTAATAAATAGCTCTATCAGAAGGTAGGGAGTCCATAATGAAGGAATGGTTTGAAGCTTGATTCTTAGGTTTTTCAAGGTGCATGCTAAGGTTCTCATCAGAAGCTTCTTTTTCCATTTGTTCAGGTTGTTGTTTTTCAGTTGGAGTGTCATTCAAGTCTAAAGGATTTTCAAAAATTTCTCTCCATTCTTGAGAGGGTTCTGTCTCAACTAAATTCTCAATTGTGGGATTTGGTGGGGCTAAATTTATGGGCTCAATTCTAATAACAGTTTCTGGTTCTAGTGACTCCCCCTGAGGAGTTGACATAGGTGCAATTTCAGTAGGACTTGGTTCTAGGATTGGTTCATCATGAACAGGTTTTGTTTCTGGAAAGACTTCTAGTTTCTTGCTAAAAGGTTTCAGTCCCATCTGTTTAGCACTCTTGGACCAGAAGGTTGTTTTTTCATGTATTGATTCTTCCCTAGACACGTAGATTTTCTTAAATCAAATAATTTGGTCAAGAACATACCATAGGGTAGGGATGAAATCTGCCTAATGGTTTTGCACATGTCTATCATATAATGAAAGATAATGTATGGAAGGTTAATCTTATTTCTAGTGATCATGTGATAGACTAAGAGTAGATCAATAGGTTTTACCTGCTCAAAACTTCCTGCTCTAGGAATCAGAGAGTGGACTACCATATTGTGCATGATACGTGCTTCGTCCTTTAGTGCTGATGATTTAAGCTTCTCACCAGAATTTTTCATCAGAAGCTTCAGTACTTCCTCTTGTGTAATTTCTGTTTGGCCATACCAATCTTTCCCATACAGCATAAACTTCATTCTCGGGAATTTTCGTGAGCATTAGCTATTATGGTTGGGGTTACCACAATGGTGGTTCCTTTTACTTGAGTAGTAAAGGAGGATTTGGTTTCACACACATTCATGTATCCATAGAATTCTTTTATAAGGTTGGGATATATGATTTCCCCTTGGGACAGAATATTTTGCCAACCTTGATACTCAATGTGTTCTTGTATATTCCATCCGTAAGCTTTCAGCCCTCCAATGATAAATTCTACCAATAAGAACATTCCTCTTTCCCATTTTTCCTTATCAAACACTTGTACAGCAGGGGCTTGTTTTTCAACTTCGTAAGCTTGATCAAGTTTCTGCTTTCTTCATCAACCTTTTCCTTTCCTTTACTTCCTCCAAACTTTATCTTAAATTTTGGTCTTTTGGAAGAAGATTGGGGTTGAAGAGAGGCTTTCCTTTTCGGGCCCAGGGCTTTGATTCGCCATCATTTCGCATGAGTAGAATCATCATCATCAAGTGTGATTGGTTGACTCCTTCTTGTTCCAGACCTGTATTTCCTTGAGAGAACTTGTTTTGATTCTTGTAGACCTTCGTGAGGAGTGGGTGATGATTTGGAAGGTTTTTGTTCGATGGAGCATCAACTGGGTAGGTGTAGGTTTAGAAGCATTCAATAATGCAGTGGAAGGTCATGGGTTGTGGGAGTCTTGGCTTTCTTCACACATGGGATTTTTGTTCTCACCATTTTTGGAGAAGAGAAGAATTTTTTTTTTTTTTGCGAAGAGGAAAGGAAGAGAAGAAGAGAATCGGTTTGAGAGAGAATGAGTTCAGGTTTGTTTTGGCGTGCGTGGAAGAAAGTGAAAGAGAGAGAGAGAGAGAGACTAGCCAAGCCAGACTTGATGGTTGCAGTTATGACAAGACATAACTGTCATAGAAGTCAGTTTTTAGTTGCTTTAATAACCGTCCCCAATTTTGACTTTAATTTATCCTTCTCAAATTCAACCTTCTGAATTTGATTCTCTCAGCGAACCTTCCGAAGACTTCAGAAGGTTGGGGTTTTTGACATATTTTTCTCCTAAGGACATTTTAAAATGTGCAAAGCCTTTTAATAAAATTAAAACTTTCTTCTAACAAAGGCTTGGTAAATATATCAGCTAATTGATGCTTGGTGTCAATAAAAATAAGTTCCACATCCTTCTTTGGAACATGATCTCTGATAAAATGATGTTTAATATCAATGTGTTTAGACCTAGAGTGTTGGATGGGATTTTTTGATAAATTGATAGCACTAGTATTGTCACAATAAATGGGAGTGCATGTGCACCTTATAGAGTAGTCCTCCAATTGATTCTTGATCCATAGAATTTGAGAACAACAACCAGCAGCAGATACATATTCTGCTTCAGTAGTTGATAATGCAATTGAATTCTGTTTTCTACAAGACCAAGAGATTAAGGATTCCCAAAATTTGACATGATCCACTAGTACTTTTTCACAATTCTATCACCAAAGATAGTCAAGATCACAATAGCTAATTAGGTCAAAATGAGTATTCTTTTTATACCATAGACCAAGATTAGTTGTTCCCACTAAGTATCCGAATATTCTTTTGATCAAAGAGATGAGATTCTTTTGGAGAAACTTGAAATCTAGCACATAGGCCAACCTAAAACACAATGTCGTGTCTACTAGCGATTAAATATAACAGTTGAACCTATCATACCCCCTGTATTCTTTTTCGTAAATTGGTTTTCCTTCTTCATCCTTCTCAATTTGTACAGTATGATGCATAGGAGTTGCCATGGCTTTAGCTTCATTCATCTTATATTTCTTGAGAAGATCTTTGATGTATTTTTCTTGACTAATAAAGATACCTTCATCAAGTTGTTTAATTTGAAGTCCTAGAAAGAACCTTAATTCTCCCATCATACTCATTTCAAATTCACTTTTCATAAGTTTCCCAAAATCTTTGCATAATTTTTCATTTGTTGATCCAAAAATGATATCATCAACATAAATTTGAACAATCAACAAATCTTTATCAAGAGTTTTCTTAAATAATGTAGTATCAATTTTTCCTCTTGTAAATTTGTTTTTGATCAAGAAGTTACTTAACCTTTCATACCAAGCTCTAGGAGCTTGCTTAAGCCCATATAGAGCTTTGGTGAGTTTAAAAACATGGTTTGGTTTCTTTTGATCAACAAAACCAGGAGGTTGATTGACATAAACTTCCTCATTTAAAAAGCCATTTAGAAAAGCACTTTTAACATCCATTTGAAATAATTTGAAATTTTTGTGTGCAGCAAATGCAAGTAAGATTCTAATAGCTTCTAACCTTGCTACAGGAGCAAAAGTTTCATCATAGTCAATACCTTCCTGTTGGTTATACCCTTGAGCAACAAGTCTTGCCTTGTTTCTCACCACCTTACCATTTTCATCTAGCTTGTTTCAACACCCATTTGGTTCCTATAATAGATTGATTTTTGGAGGTATCACTAAGTTCCATACCTCATTCTTTTCAAATTGAGAGAGTTCTTCAGTCATTGCTTCTATCCATGATTGATCTTGTATGGCCTCATTGATTGTCTCTAAATGAAGTTCTAGTTCTATCAGGATCTGAAGTGCTACCAATAATTTGATCTTGTGGATGATGTACCACCATTCTCCAACTTCTTGGTAATTGAGAAGGTTCATCAGAAGCTTGAGTAGCTTCATTTGATTGTTGAGAAGGTTGAACAGAAGCTTCTGGTTCATCCTTCTCCAACCTGTTTTCCTGTTCTGTACCTTCTTCTTTGTTTTGATTGGTCTCATCAACATCAATTACTTCACTTGAACTGTTAGTTTCATTAAATACAATATGCATGCTTTCTTCTACAGTTTGAGTCCTAAGGTTATATACTCTATAAGCCTTTGAAGATGTTGAATATCCCAGAAAAATTCCTTTATCAGATTTAGAATCAAATTTTCCTAGATTGTCTTTGTTATTCAAAATGAAACAAGTGCAACCAAATACACGAAAGTATGCAATGGTTGGTTTTCTATTTTTCCAAATTTCATAGGGGGTTTTCTCAACAATTTTTCTAATAAACACTCTATTCAAAATATAGCAGGCTGTGTTTACAGCTTCTGCCCAAAAGTATTTTTCAATTTTTGAATCTTCTAAGAGTGTTCTTGCCATTTCTTGCAAGGTTCTATTTTTCCTTTCTACAACTCCATTTTGTTGTGGAGTTCTAGGACATGAGAAATTGTGAGTAATTCCATTTTCATCAAAAAAGTTTTGAAAAGAGAAGTTTTCAAATTCTCCCCCATGATCACTTCTTACGAAATAACATTTGTTCCTTTTTCATTTTGAACTTTCTTTAGAAACACTTTGAAGGCTTCAAAAGCCTCATCTTTGTTTTTCAAAAATAGCACCTGGTGAATCTAGAGAAATCATCAACAATTACAAAACCATATCTTTTCCATTAAGACTAGCGCTTTTGGTAGGACCAAATAAGTCTATGTGAAGTAGTTCTAGTGACCTTTGGGATGTGATCATGTTCTTAGGTTTGAAACTAGATTTCACATGTTTACCATGAACACATGCTTCACATACTCTATCTTTTTCAAAATTTATCTTTGGTAGTCCTCTAACTAGTTCCTTTTTGGAAAGTTTTGAAATAGTTTGCATGCTTATGTGACTAGCTTCTTCTATGCCAAATCCATTTGTCATTTTCATAAGACATAAGACAAGTTTCTTGAGATAGTTCATCAAGACATAGGCTATATAGATTTTTATTTCTAGATGCAGAAACAAGACCTTACCAGAGGAGATTTCTTTAATAAAGCATTTATCAGATTTAAAAGAAACTTTATGACCACTATCACATAGTTGACTAATACTTAACAAGTTATGCTTTAAACCTTCTACATATTGAACATTTTTAATTTTAGGGGATTTAGAGTTACCTATAGTACCTATACCTTTGATGCAAGCTTTATCATCATTGCCAAAGATGACATAGCTCTCCATCTATTCTCTCCATTGAGAGAAATTTATCTCTTTCCCCACATGTGCCTCGAACATCCACCGCCTAAGAACCACAGCCTTTTCTTGGATGCTAAGAGGCATTCCTGCTTTCGATGTTAGTAGTGATTTAGGTACCCAATAATTTTTGGGTCCTTCATGGTTAGTTTTCTTCCTGTAGAAGCTTCTTTTCAATTTATAGCATACAGAAATATCATGACCAAAATGTTTACAATATGTGCACTTTGCTTTAGACTTTCTAGTCCTAGGATTCTTCTCAGTTTGTTTTTCTATAGGTAGCTCAAAAGTTTTCTGTATAGACATGGCTAGTTCTTTAGTTAAAACAGAAACTTTTTCTTTGAGAAGGTTGTTTTGTTTTTCAAGGTCAGAGTGTATTAGATTTGGTTGTTCTGAGACCTTGTCTTTCAAAATTTTGTGTTGTTCAGAAAGTTTAAAGTGAGAATGTTGAAGAGTTTGAACTGTTTTTATCAAATATCCATTTTGTTTTTGAAGCTCTTCATTCTCCCTTTTTGCATTCAAGAGTTGGTTTTGAACATCACACATTTTGAGCCAAAGTATTTGAATCGGATAATAGGTTTTCAAAAGCATGTTCAAAGATCTTTGCATGAAGCACAAGTTTGTGATTTAGAAGTGTTTACCTCTTCTAGGTCAAGATTCCTATGAAGCATGAGTTGATTGATTCCATACTTGATGTAGGAGATATTTGAGAAGGCTCCTCAGAGTTAGCCATGAGACAAAAGTTTGCGCGCCTCTTCATCATGGTCCGAGTTGGTATCTTCTGTAGTCATCCCATGTTGCAAGTAGAGCCTTTTTCTTAGGTGTGAACTTTCTGTTGTTTCCTTTCAACTTTGGACATTCATTTCTCAAGTGTCCAGTTTGTTACATTCATAGCACACAGATCAATTTTGCTAGTTCCTTCACCTTTAGGTTGATCTTTCTTGAAGAAGGGTCTTCATTACTTTTCTTTCTAAATGCCCATCTTCTCAACCTTCGGTGATTAGAGCCATTTCATCCTCATCATCAATGTCATTTTCATTATCTTCACTTTCTTCTTGAGTATCCTCTTGATCTTTAAGTGCCATATCTTTAGAAGGTTGTGAAGATTTTTGAGAAGCTTTGAGTGCAATAGTTTTAACCTTCTTGGGTTGAAGTTCATCCATGATTTCTTGTTCATGAACTTTTAGAGATCCAAGTAGATCTTCTATTTTGAGAATAGAGAGATCTTTAGCTTCATTATAGCAGCTTACTTTAGGTCTCCATACCTTTGGAAGACATCTCAGAGTTTTCTCACTTTGGCTTGATTTGAGTAGGTATTTCCCGCAGAGAGTTCAAATCATTTTTATTGTTGTGAATCGCTAAACATTTCAGAAATTGTTTCTTGCTCCTCCATTTTGAATGTTTCAAATTTATGAATAAGAAGGTTGATATTTGCTTCTTTGACTTGGTCTGCTCCTTCATGGGCAGTCTTCAATGTATCCCATTTCTTTGGCGCTTCTTTCCCAAAGAACTTTATCATATTCACTTCTACCTAGAGCACATGTTAGATAAAATTTAGCTTTAGAGTTTAGAAGTACTAAACATAGTACTTCCTAAGCTTGTCTGCATTCCATGTTCTAGGGAGTGTAGCCCCATCCATGGTTTCCAATTCATATGCCCCTTTGCCGGTCTTGTTGATAACTCGGTACGGTCCTTCCCAGTTCGGGGCAAGCTTGCCTTGGCGAGAGTTCTTGTTCCCAACGTTCGCTCGCCTGAGGACGTGCTGCCTAATGGAAAATTCCCTCTTTTGGACGCGGGCGTTATACCTTGCAGCGACCTTCTGTTTGATGAGTTGTTCCCTAAGAGATGCCTTAGTTCCCAGCTCATCAACTAGTGAAGTGACTAATTTGCACAAGAAAGGGGGGGATTGAATTGTGCTATCTTTTTCGTATTTAATTCCTGCAACCTTCTGTATGGTTTCTCAAGATAACTTGGATATCAGAAGGTTGAATGTTAGTTGCACAAACTACAAGCTAATGTGACAGTAGTGAAAGATAATTAACTTTGATGATTTTAGATGTCTTTTCTTTTCACATAGAGTATAGTTTTCAAAAGATGATCTAAGTTGAACTTATTTAAAATTAAGATTTTGACTTCAGAAGGTTGGAGTATTTAACCTTCTAAAGTATTTGAAAACCTTGGTGATTGTTAGACAGTTAAAGCAAGTAATAAGTAAAGCAGAAAATAACACAGTAGAGTTATAGAGGTTCACCAAACTGTGGCTACTCCTCTCCCCACGTCCTCGTGAGAGTTTCCACTATTTTCCAAATAGATTTTACACTTGCTTTAGCTTCACTTTCTAAAGACTTTCACCTCCACTCTCTTTTGATCACACACAAAAGACTAGTGCTAATATTTCACAGTAGAATCACCAACAACCCTCACTTTTCACTAGGTAGCTTGTTGAGAAACTTTTGAACTGAATCACCAACAACCCTCACCTCTCACTAGGTAGTTTGCTGAGAAACCTTCAAACCGAATCACCAACAACGCTCACCTCTTACTAGGTAGTTTGTTGAGATACCTACAATCTAAACTCACCAACAATACTCACCTTTCACTAGGTAGTTTGTTGAGAGAATTACAACTTGGAATCACCAACACCACTCACCTTTAACTAGGTAGTCTGTTGAGAAACAAGCACAATATTCCTTACAATAAGGGGTTTGGGATGACTTAGGAGCTTGTTGATAGATAAATACAGTGTATTTCTAAGAATGTAACAAGCTTGCACACACTCAAGATAGTATTCCCAATTCTGAATTTGTAGTAGCTTGAAGTGTGGATGAGAAGGTTGGATTTCGTTTAGAAGCTTGACTTGAAGGTTCCAATATCAACTCATAGTTTGCATTTGAGTAGAGCAGCCCTCTATATAGACTTTGAATCTGAAATATGGCTGTTGGAAAGAAGAAAAGAGCCGTTGGAAGTTGTTGTAGCTTTGTAGGTAGGTAATGATGAATTTTGAGCTTTAGGTAGTAGCCTTCAACCTTCTGAAGCAACATTTTTGCTTTGTCTTGTGTAGACATCTCTTCATGTCAAGACTTTTTACATCATTCCCACAAATTCACCCCTATTCATGTACTACACAATGCTTTATACATTTTAAATCTGAAGCTTCTAAAGCTTTTACAACATGAACAAACATGCTTTTTGAGATACATCAAAGATCAAGTAGTTCCTCTTTTTCTAGGATAATTATTTTACAATATATTACTTCTTGAATACTCATTTGATGCATATTGAATCAAGAATTCGAGCATGAGTATGTTTCCAGAAACCAGAAGCTTTGTAGTCTTTAATCTTCATTTAACCTTCTTGAACACTTAACCTTCTGAACATCTTTAAGGAGTAATTCAACCTTCTGTTGACTTCAATCAAACTTTCTGTTGGCTATTGGTCAACCTTGTGTTGACTTTTAGTCAACCTTCTGTTTGACTTTCAGTCAACCTTCTGAAGGAAGTTACTTTATCTTTTAAGCTTCTGCAGTCAACCTTCTGATGGGTTAACCTTCTGTATTCAACCTTCTGTAAGGTAACCTTCTGTAGGTAACCTTCTTTTGGCACATTTTATCTTTGAAAACCAGTTTATTTTTGTAATGCCAAGATCTTTGCTATGATTCTATTTCCTGTTCTTTCATACACTTGACAGAAACTTGTTATAATATAATAAGTGTTTTGGAAAACTCAATTTATTCCTTTAAGTTTGTATCATCAAAACATGGAAAGAGATTTTCATTTCTACAACTAGGTCTAATTCTTCTCTGGTAGCTCGCTCGTTGTCGGCCACAGTTGGTGGGTTGGCCGTTCTCCAGTTTAGCTCGCTCATATCTATTGGGATGACAAAGATCGCCCATAGACGAGCCTGAAGGGTGACACCCCGGTCGATGAATGAGGGGTCGTTCTATAGGCCCAAAGGACCGATTGAAGCTCTTCAGCCCAGTTTCCCTTGGCCTCATCTAGCCTCCTTTTCAGACCATGCAGCCCTCCCCTGTTGGCCGTTTCTGCTTGCCCGTTCGTTTGTGGATGCTCGACCGAAGTAAAACGCTGTTCTACTCCTAGGTCGGCCAGCATTTCTCTGAACTTCTTGTCTGCGAACTGAGTCGCATTGTCGGTCACGAGCTGCTGAGGCACTCCAAATCGGGCGAGCACATTTCTGTTAAAGAACTTGATCACCTTTGCCGATGTGATGGTCGCTAGCGGTTCTACTTCAATCCACTTGGTGAAGTAGTCGACCGCCACGATCAAGAATTTAAATTGGCCTGGTGCAGGTGGAAATGGGCCTAGCAGATCCATCCCCCACCAAGCGAATGACCAAGGTGGGGTGAGACTTTGTAGCTCTGATGATGGGGCCAAGTGGACGTCAGCATGGACTTGGCACTTTCTGCACTTCTGAACTAATTTCTTGGCGTCCTCGTCCATGGTCGGCCAGTAGTAGCCGACCCTGAGTGCCTTCTTTGCCATTGACAGGCCACCCTGATGACTTCCACAGTCGCCTTCATGTATGTCCCTCAATACATGGTCGGCTTTGACCGACGTAAGGCACCTTAGCAACGAGGATGATAACCGTCTTCTGTACAGTCTTCCCTCAATAATGGAGTACTTGGTCGCCCGTTGCCATAGCAGTTTTGCTTCTTTTGGGTCGCCTGGCTCTTCTCCGGTCAGAATATACTGCACAATGGGGGCGATCCAATCTTTCTCTAGGTCGATTGACAGTACGGCTAGCGGTTGACCTAGTTTAGTTGAAACACTCGGCCTAGTTAGCGTTTCTTGGATCACACTTCTAGTTTTTCGACCATCTCTTCAAACATTATATCGGCCGAGCTGCCTTGGTCGACCAATATTCTTCTAACTTCTGCATTGGCCATCACTGTTGACACTACCAAAGGAACGTATTTATTGGTTCTCCCATCAAGCAGGTCTTCATCCCCGAAGGAGATGGGCGGCCTATTCGAGGCCGGTCTTGTAGCTGAGGTCGTACCGACCATCAGTATCTCTTTGCGGTCAAATGGATTGCCAGCGTGGATGCCCATGGCGACATTTCGGCCTCTGGATTGCCGTGTGTCTTCTTCAGACGTATCCTTATCCCTGGTCGCTTCGACCATTTTCGTGACGGTGGCCTTTCCTTTATTTTGGGCGGGCTGGCCCCCAATCCTTTCTTCTTTGGCGGTCGCCGCCTTCGGTCCTCACGTACTGTCTCAACTTACCTTTCTAGATAAGATCTTCAATATCATCCTTTAAAGCCATGCAATCGTTGGTGTCATGTCCCTTACTCTTGTGATATCTGCAGTATTTCTTGGTAGGTCGAGCCCCCTTTTTGAGGACGAGTGGGTCGGGTCGCTTCACGCCAACAAACTCATTGTTTTGGCACTCCGAGAAGATCTGTGCTATAGGCGTGTTTAACCTGGTGCTCTTTTCATACTTCCTGGGTCGATGGTCCCCTCTGTTGTCACGTTGACCATCTTGCCCTTTGGTAGACTTACCTTGCTCTTCTCTCTGGTCGCACGCGCGCTCTTTTCTAGCGCCGATGTTTCTTCAGAGGCCATATGGTCGCAATTGGCCCTCCGAAGGAACATATACGAGATCCATGTACCGGTTCAACGTAAACTCTTCTGCAAATCTATCGTCTTGTCTAATGCCACGTTTAAGGTACTTCAGTTTATCTCTGTCCGATAAGTCGCGAATCGTGTCGGCCTCAGCGTTGAACCGGTCTATGTATTGTCTCAACGATTCATTGTCCCATTGGATAATCGTATCCAAGTGTTCTTCGTATCGGTCTTGGCATCTAATGGCCGTGTAATTGGCCAGGAACGTTCTGACCAGGCGGTCCCAAGAGGAGATGGTATTGGGACGCAGAGTTTCCCACCATTCTAATGCTCGCTCCTCCAGCGACTGTGGGAAGAGTTTGCATTTCATAATTGGACTCAGCTCCCTATAGCTGCAATAATTGTTGAAGTACCTCAAGTGTTTATCTGGGTCCCCCCGTCCATTGAACTTGTTCAGATTGGGGTGCTTCCTCAAGTCTCTGGGGACACGATGACGACGTATCTCCCTTGTGATTGGACCTTGGCCACTCGACATATAGCTGGGCGCGAAATGTTGCATGGCGAGGTAGGCCTCATTGTATGGCATTCCAAAGAGTCCATTACGGCTGGCCAGAGAATCCTTCGTTGGCCGGCGGTTGCCCATAATATCGCGGGTGGGGCGGTGAAGAGGATGGCCGCCGTGGTGTTCGGCTGGCGCCCGCCTCGGGTGGGTAGGCGATTTGAGATACGTCTCGAATCCCTCCGTTTCGTTCGTAGTCGGCATGAAGAGTACGTGGTGGGCGACCGACCCGACTCCGGTCGGTAGGTGGAGTCAGCGTAATCGTAGTCATATGATGGGGAACGACGATGGCGCCATTCCTTCGCGCGCGCGACTGCGCGTGCCTCGGTTCGGGCAGGTGAGGACTTTGTCGGGATACCCTTCGGCGAGGAGGGACCTCCCTGCGAGGGGGCGTCCTATGTCTGCGCGATGGTCGACATTGAGCTTGGGGGTCTTCGTTGGCCGCTCGCGGGCGGACCGAGATCGACCCTCTCTCATAGCGGGAGATCAATTCGTCCCGATCAGCAATGAGTTGATTCTTGTTTTGTAGTATTTGGAGGACGGCCTGAGTCACGTGATTCGGCAGAGGTTCTGCAATTCCTGCCTCGACTAGCTCAGCCGGAATTTGGGGGTGCTGGACAGGCTGCTAGACGGGTTCAATCACTGGCCCCTAGCTGCCCTACACCGAGGTGGACTGCCGAGCATTGCTTTGTGACTCATGGACGGTTCTAGGCATGCCCTCCGGGGTGTGCTGAGGATGGGCATTTTGCCCCGAGTGTTTAAGTCTAGAGGAAGTGTGTCTCTACGGCGGCATGATTGAGGTAGGATAGCGCTCGGGCCTCCCACTGTGGTCGCCAATTGATCGTACCTTGACCAATAGAAGTAAAGTTCACTGGTGATGTCTCAGAGTCTTGCCGCCGAGGAGCCGGCCGACCGGATTTTGGCCACACACCGGTGGTACCGCAAAGACACTCCGACGCCAAGTCGCGGTGTGCTAACGGCGGGATCACAAGGTGTAAAACTTACTTCATGTTGTGAGCTAAGGTTGTATTTATACTCCATGGGAGTGAGGCGCCCTGGCCGTTGCGCATTATGCGGCCAAGTGCGAGAATTGCGCCCCAAGGCTGAGCGCGTTGGCCTGGTTGGGCCTATATTCGTGAATTGGGCCGCCACGCCCACTTTTAAACCAACTTGCTCTATTGGGCTTGCTAGCCCACTCTGGAACAGTTTCCCACTTACCTTCCTCAGCTGCACAAAACCAACGTGTGAGAGAGAAAGAAGAAAAAGACGCCAAGAGAGAGAGGGAGAGGGGATTTGGTCCATTTCTTCTTCTCTTTTCTTTCCTGGTCTGGTTTTTTCGTTTTTTTACATGGTGGTAGTGAAGGATGGATGGGTGACAGTGGTGGTGGTTTTGAGGGTGATGGGAGCGTTGTTTTGGGACGATAGAGAACGACAGCGGTGGAGGACGCGAATGTGTAGGGTGACAACCACCGCGAACAGTGGCCGGAGGTGAGGTCTCTTACTCTACTTTCTCTCTTATTTTTTTTCACACCCTCTTTTGTTATTTCTGATCTTTCTCCCCCTCTCTCCAGATTTTCGTTCTTCTCTTTTTATGGAGGATTCAAATTTGTTTTTAACTGTTATTGCAAGCTGTGAGCTCTTGAAATGTCTCTCTCAAGTTCTTAAAACATGATGATGTACATGCTGTTTGCTCTGATTTTCTCACTGATTTCTCTTTATTTTTTATTTTGATGTTCTTAAAACATTGTTGCACCCAAAAAAGTCCCTGAGGGGTTTTTCTTCGTTTACAACCTTTTAAAACAAATAAGTCGCCACTAATATTTTTTATAAGGAAAATATTGAAGAAAAACCTTTTTGGAATGCAGATGGCCTTTTGGAAAACCGGAAGATTTGGGTTTGGGGGTCGGTTAGGCATGGGGAAGGTATTGGACCCCACACCTCCTTTCTACCGAAAGGGAACCTTTAATTAAACGTGTGGTTTTAAGTGTTGATTTGGAAAATACTTAAATTTGTTTCTTGATTGAAAAGACTTAATGAAGATTTTTATTTTTGGCGTTTGACGAGAGTTAGCCGCTCGCTCCTACGTATCTCCCGATACGGTGGAGAATTCAAAGCTACGTAGTTCTTGGTTCTTGGTTTTGATAATGTTTTATTTTGGAAAAAGTGTTTGGTTTTTGAAAGGAAAAATGTTTTTGGTTCGTTGTGCTTGACGGAGGGGATCCGCTTCTACGTATCTCCCAGTGCGATGGAGAATTCAAAGCTACGTAGTTCTGGGAAGATTTTTATTTTTGATCTTGTTTAATTGTGAAAACTGAGCTTTCATGATGATCAATTGAGCGAAGGCTCCAAGTGACCACCATTAGTACTCCATTGTTAATAATCATGCAAGCAAAGGCTTCGCAGAACCACTAACAAAGTTTTTTGATTTATTGAAAGTTTTTAGAAAAATTAGGCATTCATGATGATCAATTGAGCAAAGGCTCCAAGTGATCACCACTAGTTCCTCATTGTTAATAATCATGCAAGCAAAGGCTTCGCAAGACCACTAACAAAATTTTTGGTTTATTGAGAAATTATTTGAGTTAAAAGAATTAAAAACGAGGAAAAGATGAAAATTGCAAAATGGGCGGTGCAAATAATTACAGGGGCTATACTATCAAATAGGGGGTGTGAAAATTAAAGGCCCAATTTCGTTTTTTTGGTACCAGGTGTAACACCCCCTTCTAATTAACTACTATTTAATAAATAAAATCTGAGTTTTTTCAAAAACTACTCACAAGAGAGTGCTACATTTGATTCAATAAAACAAACAAAATAGCAATGGCGCAATTCAACAGTTAGCAGTAAGATAAATAGCACCTCGGCCAAAAGGGATGGGTTCACAAAATCACATGTTTTAATTTACATTACAGCGGAAACAAACATGTTTCTTAACAACAACCAGATACAGTTCAATAACTAATCAAAACGATCCCTATACTACTCGGCCCCCAGTGCTACACTATCAGAGCAAGACGCCAAAGCTACACCGAGTAAGGACAGCACTTACTCGGGCACACCCGCAAGTTGCCAACATAAGAAGCAACATAAAAGCAGAAGGGTGAGTCTCTAAACACATATAATAGGGTGTATGGTGAATATCATGCTAGAGAAAGCAACTAGAACACCTCGGCTAAATCAATAAACACACTCCATTAAATCATAACTCCTCGACTCAATTCAACAATAACTTCACCATTAACATGAATGTATGCATGAATGCAACCCAATCACCAAGGGCATAATGCATGTGGTACCACCACCGTCGTTATTTTGCCTTTCAGGCGTCTCCGTCGTTAATGATAAGAAGACCGAAGTCTTACAATATCTAGGCCGAAACCTGTCTCCGTCGTTAAATGCATATGAAGTATGTGACTCCATGAACAATGCACCAGCCACAACAATCATATTATGTATGCGTTTATACCATTACTAGATTTACCTCCGTCGTTACACTGTTGCCTATTACACCTAAACAACAACAATAGCACTATGGCTAACGTCCAACTCACTGGACACCTCGCCACCACAAGTAGTGGACTAAACAGTCACTACGAGGACCACAACGTCGCCTAGGACTAAAACGTCACCTAGGGACCAAACTGGCTACTCCATTCAGCCACTTAAACATTTCGGCACTAGCCAACACTCACAGCTTGCGCTGGCGCAGCACTGCGCTTACTTTGGCGTCCAAAACAAAGACTCGGTACACACTCACATGGCACCTCGGCAAGACACTCACTCGCACCTCGGATCCGCACTTAGGCGCATATACACTTCAAGAACTACACCTTCTCACTTCACCATCACTCTTCTGCTATACTACACATCGAGCATATCACACTTACGCACAACACTTCATCTCGGCCACTACACTTAGGCACACTACACCTAAGCACAACACTTCACCTCGGCCACTATACTTCGTCATACTAAGCTTTGATATGCCTGCCATTCAACACCTATACCTCGAAACACTCACACCTCGGTAGATGTACACTATAAATCAACGTCTGCACTTCAGCAACTACACTTAGGTATATTTACACACTACACTTCAGCATCTACACCTCGATATACGTACGCTACACCTCGGCAACCACAAGTCGACTCCCACGCTTAAACTCAGACACACTTTCATTTCATCACCTATAATCCCTCACACACTTCGTCACTTACGATCCGTTACTGACACTTTGATACTTACGCCCAATCACTTATGCTTCAACACACTTATAGTTAGGCCACTACACCTCGGTTTCCTATGTCTCTCTATACGCCTAACCTTCCTCTTCCCTCTTCACTTTGATTCTCACTCTATGATCAAACTTAACACAACTACTACACACGGATTCCTTCATAACTAGTCCAACACTCATCAAGATACTCACTGAAGGCGACAACCCAACAATAGCTCACTGGGACTGAGAGTTTCTCAGCTCCCATTTCTCTCCTTGGTCTCTCATATGCTCCACTCATCAACAAACCATCACACTTCACCAAGTGAAGCAAACACAACATCAAACACACACCAAGCACACAAACAGCTCAGAAATCATTTCTAGAGTCTACTCACACACAACACTCATCATATAAACAATATTATAGGTGAAAGAGAGCCCCCTTACCTCAATAAGTTGAAGAAGTAGTACTCTCTTCACCAAAGCTTCCCGATCCACCAACAAGAAGCTCCTCTTCCTTGATTTTGAGCTCTTCCACTTCAAGATTCTTCTTCCTCACTCTAAAAGCTATCTCACCAACCACCTTCTCTCTCTTACTTTCCCTTTGACTTTCTTAGATTTTTGTTGGAATGAATGTCCCCCTCTCCTTCGACACTTTCATTTAAGACATGCATATGGGCTTCCAATGGATAATGGGCCTTGTAACACCCAATTCTACCCTGAGCTTTAATTCAAAAATCAGAGTAATAAAAATCATTTTTTCATTAATTGAGTATTACGCCCTCTCTTAAAATGCTCAAACAATCGGTTCACTTTCGAAAACATATATCAATACATAACACCATAACAAAAACGTGGATATCTCATATCATGCAATGGAATATAAATCATAATCTCAACAGCTTAGCTCAAAGAGCCTCAAAACAATACTCATAAGCTCAACAATGAGCAAAACAAAACAAACTAAAGTTCATAACCCCAACCCCTGGTGCTACGTGATCGAGCGCATCGACTCGGGGAGTAGTGAAGGTAGCAAGCCCTCACTCATGACTACCCGTGGTAAACAACAACAGTAAAGGGTGAGTCTCTAACTATATAATAAAAGTGATAATAGGCAATATATACAATCCACGCTTCACAAAGACAATCAATCATACCAATCACCGCTCAATAATATTTATGTGTTCATGTGAATGTATGTAATGTAGTTATGCATGTGGTACCATTTGCCCTCCTAGCGATCTCATTATCAATTGAGTCCTCATGACTCGCCCCGGCCCGGCCCTCCTACCTCACAATCGCTTTATAACGTCGCGATCGCAAATGAATGTATGCATGAGACTCCATGAACACAACACAAGCACATTCACCATATCAATTTATATATTATTTTCTCACCTCATATTTAATCTCTGGTTATAGCCCTCATGGCTCTAGCCCTCATGGCTCATGCCCCCATCGCATCCTTAATCATCTCAATTACTAGCTCATTATACTCAAGTCCCAAGGACTATTCAAAATTAGAGGACTAATCTCACTCAGGGGACCTAAACCACCATTTAGGACCAAAACAATCACCTAGGGACTACAATGTCCCCTGGGACCAAAACAAAGACTCACTTAGTCACCAGCAAAGACTAGGCGCCATTTTCCCCACATTCTCGCGCTCGTGCAACACAAAGACTAGCGCCGTAAACTCAAAGAATCTGGCGCTCGTGGCAACACACGACATCGGCGCCACTTTTCTAGCAATCGCGCCCCTAAAAAGACGGTCCCCAGACACAAACTCGCATTCGACACCACGCGCCGCTTAGCACTGGGCAAGACTGCTTTGGCGCCTCTACACTGACCCAAAGACACACAAAGACTTGTAAACAGAAACCACTCGAGCCAAAAAGGTTTAAAAATGTTTTTAAGGCGTAAATGGCACGTGAATTATGCTTAGAACTCTAAGTTTCACCCAAACTACCCTTAGGCGCACACTTATAGCGCCACAAAGAATGCCTTCTAGCACGCTCTCTCAAATGACACATGAAAACAGAAAACCACTCGAGCCAAATTGTTTAAAAATGTTTTTGGGCGGTGTGATTGCAAAAGTTGGCACAAGAAAATATGTATAGAACTCAAAGTGTCACTTAACCCACCCTATAAAGCGCACACATATAGCGCCACCGAATTGTTCACTAGGACATATCCCAATTGACACGTGCAAAACCAAAACTACCCGAGCCAAAGTGTTTAAAATGAAGTTTGGGCGTGTGATTACAAAATTTGGCCTCGGTGAAATATGCACGTAACATCAAGTTCCACTCAAAACACCCCCTTATGTGCACGTGAACAAGGCACAAGGCGCCACATTCCTAGCAAATCGCGCCTGCATTTAAAACACACCCTCCCAAAGACTTCTAATAAAGGCAGACTGGCGCCATTTTCCCAAAGAATTTGGCGCCAGCAAGAACACCGCATTACTGCACACCATTCCAAAGACATGAACAAAGAACCCAGCGCCAATTCTCAAAGAAAGTGGCGCCACGGCAATGGCATTTCGCACAAACTCACAAATCAACTCATGAATAGCATACGTGGCGCCTAAATCCTAGCACTTTGGCGCCCCTAACTCAAAAACCCCAATTTTTCCAAATCCTTCCAAATCAAATCACTCCATAACCACTCTAATACTCCTAATTTCATATTATAACAATCAATTTCATACTCAACATCAAAACACATCACAATTCACGAAATCACATGTTATAAACCCTAATTCAAGCCCCAAATCGATTTCAACATGCAATTTACCAATTCAATGGTTCAAATCATCAAACAATCATCAATTAACACAAAACAAGACCTATGATCTACATATAACTCATTATCCCCTCTATTATAGAGTGAGACTCCCCTTACCTTATTTTACACCGTAGAAAGTGATCCTCACCAAGTCACGTACAAGAACTACAGCAACTAAGGCCTTCTTCTCCTTCTCTTGATTGGTGCGAAGCCTTCTCTCCCTTTCTCTAGGGTTTAGCGCCGATTTTCTTTCTCCTTTCTCTTCTCTCCTTTCGCAATTTTCTTTCTTTTCCTTCTTTTGCACAAGTGATGCGAAATGCATCACCCTAGGAGCCTAAGTCATTGGGCTTGGGCTCTTGGGCCAATGCTTGCAGCTCCGGTATTTCCAATACCACTCCTTTCTATTAAAATAAAATAGTAAATATAAAACACTATATTATACTTAATACAATTAAAATCGTGCAACACTTAAACAATTTAATCAATTTCTTAATTAAATTATTTAGGGTGTTACAACTCTCCCCCACTTAGGAAATTTCGTCCTCGAAATTCATACCTGAGTCAAAAGCTCTGATACGACTCCCATCCCCGCTCTCCAGCTCCCAAGTCATACTCTCACCAAGAGGCTCCCAACCACACTACCTTGACTAAGGCAATGTCTTTCCTCTCAACACCTTCACTTCTCTATCATCAATCCTCACCGGCATAGTCTCCACAAAGAGGTTCTCACGCACTCCACATCATCCATGTGGATCGCATGAGACGGTTCGGGATATATACTCAAGTCGTGACACGTGGAAGACATCGTGCAAGTTCGAAGATTAGGTGGCAAAGCCACCCTATAAGCAACCTTTCCCACCCTCTCGGTGATTTGGTACGGTCCAATGAACCTTGAGTTAACTTCTTTGCCTTCGTGAGCACGCCCAACACCGGTCATAGGCGTGACCCTCAAGAACACATGCTCGCCACTGAAACTCCAAGTCCTTTCTCCTCCTATCATGGTAACTTTTCTCGGCTGGCTGGGGACTCTTTCATTTTCTCTCTCGATCATCTTTACCTTCTCCGTAGTCTCCTAACCAACTCGGTCCAAGAACAACACTCTCACCTGATTCATGCCAACACAAAGGAGTCCTACACCTCCGCCCATACAAATACTCAAAAGGAGCCATCCCTATGCTCGAATGATAGTCATGTTATTATACGTAAATTCGATCGATGGGAGATGTGTATCCCACGCACCTCCTCGCTCTAGCACACAAGCTCTCGTAAGATCCTCCAAAGACCGGATGGTTCTCTGCATCGACCATCGATCGAGGATGATAAGTCGAACTCAACCTCAACTTAGACCCCAAAGCCTCCCCGCAAGCTTCCCCAAAACTCAAATGTAAACCTCGGGTCTCTGTCCGACACAATGCTCTTCGGAACCCCATGTAGCTTCACAATCACCTGGATATAAATACTAGCCAACTTTGGCAAAGGATGGTGATGTTGATAGGAATAAAATGGGCGACTTGGTCAACCTATCCACAACCACCCAAATAGTGTCAAACCTCTCACACGGTGTTTGGCAACCTACCACAAAGTCCATGGAAATGCTTTGTCCCACTTCCATTCCGGAATCTCTAAAGGTTGCATCAACCCCGCAGTTTCTCGATGCTCAATCTTTGACTTCTCGCAAGTCAAGCATGCATAAACGAATCGTACTGCTACATCCTCTTCATACCGTGCCACCAAAACAGCTTTCTTGAGATCATGATACATTTTAGTAGCACCCGGATGAATGCTCAACTTGCTCCTATGGCTCTCCTCAAGTATCATTTTCTTCAACTCAGCATCATCAGAACACAAATTCTGTCCCCTGAATCTCAACACACCACGAATCCAACTCAGAATTGTAACGCCCATATATAATTCAATTATTTATTTAGTGGATTCCTTAAGGCTTACAATATTTAGTTATGTCAAAGGATTAATTGGAGTTTTAGGGTATTTAGGAGGTATTTGATTTAAATGAGGAGTGGTGGTTAGTAAAAGAGGGAGTAGTGCAAGTGATGGAGGGAGTGTAATTAGATGCCCATGAGAGTTAGGCCCATGATCCATGAATTTAGCCCATTTGTATGCCTTAAAGGGGAGTGTCGAAGGAGAGGGAGACATTCCATTTCCAACAAAAATCTTAGAAAAGTCAAAGGGAAAGTAAGAGAGAGAAGTTGGTAGGTGGAATAGTGATTAGAGAGAAGAAGTAGAAGAGAATCATGGCGTGGAGAGTTCAAGCTAGGAGAGGAGAAGAGAGCTTGTTGTCACGTGGTTATTGGAGAGTGAAGGGTTCTCATCTTTCTCAAATTATTAAGGTTAGGGGGCTCTCTTTCATTCATGATAATGTATATGATAAGTGTTATGTGTGAGTTATACTTGGAATGGTTTCTGAACTGTTTTTTTGTATGTTGGTTGTGTTGTTTTGCTTCACCTTGTTGAAGCTGTGGTGTTTTGCTAATGAATTGGTCGTGTGAGAGACCGTAGAGAGGAATGGGAGATGAGGAATACTCACTCCCAGTGAGTTGCGTTGGGTTGTCACCGCTGTGGAGATCCGTGGAGTTATGGTGGTGTGGCCACCCTCGCTGGGTCTCGAGAGTGTGGGTGCTGTGAATGTATGCGTCGTAGGCTTGTGCGTCGAAGGACATGGGCGTTGAAGTAGGTGTGTGCCGAGAAGGGTAGGTGTGTTGAAGTGTAATATGCATGCGACGTAGTATGTGGGAGTCAAAGTATGTAGTTGCCGAGGTGTTGTGGCCGAGATGTAGTGTATATAGTACCTAGGTGTACTTGACGAAGTTAGGCGTATGTGTTTCAAAGGCGTAAGAGTTAAATATAGGTGACGGAACGTAAGTGTAGTGACCGAGGTGAAGTGAGTGCTTAAGTGTAGTAGCCAAAGTGAAGTGGTGTGCTTAGGTGTGAAGTGCCTAAGTATAGTAGCCAAGTTGAAGTGACTAAGTGTAGATGATGAAGTGAGTTGTGAATAAGCCTATGTAGAGTTTTCCGACTTAAAGCATCAGCCACGACATTAGCTTTGCCGGGGTGATAGTTCAAGCCGAAATCATAATCCTTTAGCAGCCCTAGCCAACGCCTCTGTCTCATATTCAGCTCCTTCTGGTCAAACAAGTACTTCAAACTCTTGTGATCACTGAACACTTCGAATCTGGTACCATAGAGATAGTGCCTCCAAATCTTCAGCACAAATACAATAGCAGCCAACTCTAAATCATGAGTAGGATAGTTCTTCTCATGTGTCCTCAACTGTCGGGACGCATAAGCAACTACCTTCCCATCCTGCATCAATACACCTCCCAAACCCATCTTGGAAGCATCACAAGATACAACAAAGGGTTGCTCCAAGACAGTAACACTAACACCGAGACGTGGTCAACCTTCTCTTCAACTCCCGGAAGCTCTCTTCACACTTTACATCCCACACAAAGGCTCGCCTTACAGTCAATTGAGTCAACGGAAGGGCTAGCTTAGAGAACCCTTCAATAAACCTCCTCGTAGTAAACCACCAACCCCAAGAAGCTCTGATCTCGATCCACGGACTTTGGGCTCTCCCACCGCAACACCGCATCAACCTTGGCCGGGTCCACAACTATACCATCACTGTAAATAATGTGACCCAAGAAGCTCACCTCACGCAAACTGTAACTCACACTTTGACAACTTGGCATACGACTTTCTTTTCTTTCAAAGACCTCTAGCACCAACCTCAAGTGCTCTGCGTGTTCCTCCTCGGACTTAGAGTACACCGAATATCATCAATAAACACAACCACAAACCGATCCAAGTAGCTATGGAAGATCCGGTTCATGTACTCCATAAACACCCCGGTGCATTTGTGACACCAAACGGCATTACGAGTACTCATAATGCCCATACCTCGCTCAACGCTGCTCGGATGTCTTCATCCTTCACCTTTATCCGATGATAACCTGACCTCAAGTCAATCTTGCTAAAAACCTTAGCACCCACCAGCTGATCCATCAGATCATCTATCCTCGGGAGAGGATACTTATTCTTGATAGTTACTTTGTTCAGTTGTCTGTAATCCACGCACAGACGCATACTCTCATCCTTCTTCTTAACCAACAAAACTGGAGCTCCCCATGGTGACACACTAGGCCTCACAAACTTCTTCTCAAGAAGCTCCTCCAACTGCTTCTTCAATTCAGACAACTCGGAAGCCGACATCCGGTACGGTGCCATAGACACAGGCCTAGTACCAGGCACAAGCTCAATCCCGAACTCAACTTCCCTCTCTGGTGGCACACTAGGGATCTCGTCGGGAAACACTTCAGGGAACTCACCCACCACCTGCAACCCGTCAACTACAGCTTGGTTCTCAGCAGACATAGACGCCATCAAAGCAAACAGCTGACCACCCTCTTTCATTGCCCCACGCAACTGATCAGCAGACAGTAAAACAGATTCTTCCTCTTCAGGAAAGAAGACTTGTTGAAACAGTTGATGTGCACATGGTTATCTACTAACCAGTCCATGCCCAGAATCACATCCAACCCACCCAAAGGTAAACAAATCAGTCAATCGTAAAATCTCCGCCAAAAATCGATAGAGGGCACCTAGCACACATTAGAGAAGTAGTTACCAACCCTTAGCCGGAGTGTCGATAACCATCCTCTCTCCATAGTAGATGAACTAAATTCAATCTTTCAAAGATGCATGTAAGCAATAAAAGAGTGCGTAGCACCCGTGTCAACAATAGCAACTAAAGGTGTACCATAGATGAAACATGTACCTCTAATCTCATTGGGTCCTCTCAACTCTCGCTAGTGCAAATACTCTCCCAGTAGACCTCTCTTTCTTTGGCTTGGTGCACTTGGAGCTAAAGTGACCCGCTTCACCACAGTTGAAACACACAGCTTCCTTACGATCACACTCGGATGCCATGTGGCCATTTTTCCCACACTTGAAGCATATCTTTCCCCCAACCTACAATCAAAGCCCTCGTGACCCGCCCGCCACACTTGAAACACACAACATCAGATGGGGCATCTCCCCCACTTGGCTTCTTGCCCTCAGCAGACCTCCTACCCTCAGCAGACCTGCTTCCACTAGCATACTTGTTACTACCCGCATACCTCTGTTTTCCCTTGTCGTGAGACGCCTCCTATGGCTTACCCTCATTATGAAATTTCCCCTCGGTCTCTCATGACCCTAGAGCGGGCATTGTTTGCCTTTCCTCATAAATCCTGCAGAGCCTACCAAATCAAGAAATACTCTAATCTTTTGATACCCTACACTGCTTTGATATCACTTCTCGATCCATTCTCAAATTTAATGCACTTTGAGAATTCAGCCCGACTTTCAAGATAATTGGGGTAGAACTTAGCTACCTCAAGTGAACTTGGCAAAGATACTCAGAATAAACATACTTCCTCGCCTCGATTCAAGGAATTCCACTCTTTCTTACCTCTAACGCCCTCCGGAAATACTTCCTCAAGAATTCCCGCCCGAACACGGCCAAGTAATCTCCTCCTGCGCGCAAGACCCAACCTCTCACTTGTCTCCACCACCACCATCACCTCTTCAGATAAAGTATGTGTACTGTGACGACTTTCTCGCTCATCAAGCAACTAATCACCTCAAGATCCTCTCAATCTCCTTCACCCAAGTCAATGCACCATCCGGTTGTACCTCCCTTGAAGGTAGGGGTTCTCTCTCCGAATGTTGCCGGACTACGGGTCTCGGTGATTCTGCGAGTCCCCATAACTCGCGCTATGGCTTGCAACGCCTCGGAAGTGCAAATCAACTCTTCGGCCATATCAACCTAGCACCGCAAAGATAAACAACCATTCGTAACTAATGCAAGACTCCTAACCGTCATACAAAACATGACAAATGTAGACACACTTGGTCTGGACAGACCGAACTTTTGCTCGATACCACTAATGTAACACCCCAATTCTACCCGACGCTTTAATTCAAAAATCGAGTAATAAAAACATTTTTTCATTAATTGGAGTATTACGCCCTCTCTTAAAATGCTCAAACAAATGGTTCACTTCGAAAACATATATCAATACATAACACCATAACAAAAACGTGGGATATCTCATATCATGCAGCGGAATATAAATCATAATCTCAACAGTTAGATCAGTAGCCTCAAAACAATACTCATAAGCTCAACAATGAGCAAAACAAAACAAACTAAAGTTCATAACCCCAACCCCTAGGTGCTACGTATCAGAGCAGACCGACTCGGGGAGTAGTGAAGGTAGCAAGCCCTCACTCATGACTACCTGTGGTAAACAACAACAGAAAGGGTGAGTCTCGAACTATATAATAAAAGTGATAATAGGCAATATATACAGTCACAGTTCACAGCACAATCAATCATACCAATCACCGCTCAATAATATTTATGTGTTCATGTGAATGTATGCAATGTAGTTATGCATGTGGTACCATTTGCCCTCCGGCAGTCTCATTATCAATTGAGTCCTCATGACTCTGGCCCCCCCGGGCCTGGCCCTCCGGCCTCACAATCAGTTTATAACGTCGCGACGACAACCGAATGTATGCATGAGACTCCATGAACACAACACAAGCACATTCACCATATCAATTTATATATTATTTTCTCACCTCATATTTAATCTCGGTTATAGCCCTCATGGCTCATGCCCCCATGGCATCCTCAATCATCTCAATTACTAGCTCATTATACTCAAGTCCCAAGGACTATTCAAAATTAGAGGACTAATCTCACTCAGGGACCTAAACCACCATTTAGGACCAAAACAATCACCTAGGGACCACAATGTCCCCTGGGGACCAAAACAAAGACTCTCTTAGTCACCAGCAAAGACTAGGCGCCATTTTCCCCACATTCTCGCGCCCGCGGTGCAACACAAAGACTAGCGCGCGCTAAACTTCAAGCAATCTGGCGCCCCGTGGCAACACAACCATCGGGCGCCACTTTTCTAGCACCGCGCCCCTGGCAAAGACAAATCCTGCACACAAATCTTCGAACACGAGCGCCGCTTAGGCACTGGGCAAGACTGCTTTTGGCGCCCTACACTGACCCAAAGACACACAAAGACTTGTAAACAGAAAACCACTCGAGCCAAAAGGTTTAAAAATGTTTTTGGGCAGGTAAATACAAAATATGGCACGGTGAATTATGCTTAGAACTCTAAGTTTCACCCAAACTACCCCCTAGGCGCACAGTTATAGCGCCACAACAATGCCTTCTAGCACGTCTCTCAAATGACACATGAAAACAGAAAAACCACTCGAGCCAAATTGTTTAAAAATGTTTTTGGGCGTGATTGCAAAAGTTGGCACAGTAAAATATGTATAGAACTCAAAGTGTCACTTAACCCACCCTATAGGCGCACACATATAGCGCCACCGAATTGTTCACTAGGACATATCCCAATTGACACGTGCAAAACCAAAACTACCCGAGCCAAAGTGTTTAAAATGAAGTTTGGGCAGGTGATTACAAAATTTGGCTCGGTGAAATATGCACAGAACATCAAGTTCCACTCAAAACACCCCTTATGTGCACGTGAACAGTGCACAGGGCGCCACATTCCTAGCAAATCGGCGCCCGGGCAAAGAACACACCTCCCAAAGACTCAAACAATTGCACTGGCGCCATTTCCCAAAGAACTTGGCGCCTGTGCAAAGAACACCACGCACACTGCATACACCATTCCAAAGACATGAACAGTGAACCCAGCGCCAATTCCTCAAAGAAAGTGGCGCCCTGGCAATGGCATTTCTGCACAAACTCACAAATCAACTCATGAACAGTACACAGGGCGCCTAAATCCTAGCACTTTGGCGCCCCTAACTCAAAAACCCCAATTTTTCCAAATCCTTCCAAATCAAATCACTCCATAACCACTCTAATACTCCTAATTTCATATTATAACAATCAATTTCATACTCAACATCAAAACACATCACAATTCACGAAATCACATGTTATAAACCCTAATTCAAGCCCCAAATCGATTTCAACATGCAATTTACCAATTCAATGGTTCAAATCATCAAACAATCATCAATTAACACAAAACAAGACCTATGATCTACATATAACTCATTATCCCCTCTATTATAGAGTGAGACTCCCCTTACCTTATTTTACACCGTAGAAAGTGATCCTCACCAAGTCACGTACAAGAACTACAGCAACTAAGGCCTTCTTCTCCTTCTCTTGATTGGTGCGAAGCCTTCTCTCCCTTTCTCTAGGGTTTAGCGCCGATTTTCTTTCTCCTTTCTCTTCTCTCCTTTCGCAATTTTCTTTCTTTTCCTTCTTTTGCACAAGTGATGCGAAATGCATCACCCCTAGGAGCCTAAGTCATTGGGCTTGGGCTCCTGGGCCAATGCTTGCAGCTCCGGTATTTCCAATACCACTCCTTTCTATTAAAATAAAATAGTAAATATAAAACACTATATTATACTTAATACAATTAAAATCGTGCAACACTTAAACAATTTAATCAATTTCTTAATTAAATTATTTAGGGTGTTACAGGCCTCCAATGGATAATGGGCCTCTAATGGATCATGGGCCTCTAATCCCACCTTCTCCATTACTTAAACACCTCCTAAATAAAATAAAACTTCTAAATTAATTACTTGACTTAATTAAAATGTTGTAAGCCTTAAATAACTCAATTAAATAAATAATTGAACTATTTTGGGGCGTTACAACTCTCCCTCACTTAGAATATTTCGTCCTCGAAATCTTACCTGAATCAAACAACTCTGGATATGATTCTTGCATCTTACTCTCCAGCTCCCAAGTTGCATTCTCACCGGCAGCTCCCAGCCAAACTACCTTTACCAAACTGGTCTTTTTCCCCCTTAAAGTCTTCACTTCTCGGCCTTCAATTCTGATCGGCATTGTCTCCACATTTAGGTTATCTCTCACTTGCACATCATCCACTTGAATTACATGAGACGGGTCTGGAACATACTTCCTCAGCTGAGATACATGGAACACATCATGCAAATTTGACAGATTAGGTGGCAAAGCCACTCGGTATGCAACCTTCCCAACTCTCTCCAAAATCTGATATGGACCGATAAAACGAGGGGACAATTTCTTAGACTTCAATGCTCTACCAACACCAGTCACCGGGCTGACTCTCAAGAACACATGATCACCGGCTTGAAATTACCAATCTTTCCTCCTCTTGTCATGATAACTCTTCTACCTACTCTGTGATGCTTTCATCTTCTCTTGAATCAGCTTCACCTTCTCAGTGGTCTCTCGAACGATCTCGGGTCCGAGCACCACACTCTCCCCAGACTCATACCAACACAACGGAGTCCTACACCTCCGACCATACAACGCTTCAAAGGGTGCCATCCCAATACTAGAATGATAGCTATTATTATAGGTAAATTCAATTAAAGGAAGATAAGAATCCCATGCACCACCATGCTCAAGGACACAAGCCCTTAACAAATCTTCTAACGACTGGATGGTCCTCTCGGACTGACCATCAGTCTGTGGATGATACGCCGAGCAAAAGCGCAACTTCGAACCCAACGCCTCTTGCAAACTCTTCCAAAACTCAGATGTAAACCTAGGATCCCTATCTGAAATAATACTTGAAGGAACCCCATGAAGCTTCGCAATCTCTCTGATGTAAATTTCTGCTAACCTCGGCACCGGATACGTGATGTTAATAGGGACGAAGTGAGACGACTTAGTCAGTCTATCAACAATCATCCAAATGGCATCGTACCCCTTCATTGTACTCGGCAAACCAGTTACAAAGTCCATAGAAATACTATCCCACTTCCACTCCGGAATCTACAATGGCTGCATCAACCCTGCCGGCTTTTGATGCTCCACCTTAGACTTCTGACAAATCAAACAAGCATACACAAACCGAGCTACATCTCTCTTCATCCCTGGCCACCAAAATAACCTCTTCAAATCTTGATACATCTTTGTAGCTCTTGGGTGAATACTCAATCTACTTCGATGACATTCTTCCAGAATTGCCTTCTTAATCTCCTCTTCATCAGGAATACAAATCCGAGTTCGGTACCTTAATAAACCTTGCGCATCCAACTCAAAATCCTTATTTTCAGCTCGGCCAATTCCCACTGACATTCTTCCAGAATTGCCTTCTTAATCTCCTCTTCATCAGGAATACAAATCCGAGTTCGGTACCTTAATAAACCTTGCGCATCCAACTCAAAATCCTTATTTTCAGCTCGGCCAATTCCCACTGCCAAATCAACAAGCTTGACATCTAGCTTCTGAGCCTCCCTGATGTTAACCAAAAACTCATTAGTAATCTTCAGCATCCCCAACTTAACACTCTGAGGTGTTACTTCACAAACTAAGCTCAAATCTCTGAACTGCTCAATTAATTCCAGTTCCTTAACCATCATTGATGACACATGCAAAGATTTCCAACTCAAGGCATCGGCTACAACATTAGCCTTTCCTGGATGATAATTCGGGGCATCAAGTCATAGTCCTTCAACACTCCAACCACCTCCTCTGCCTCATGTTCAGCTCCTTCTGATCAAACAAATACTGTAAACCTTTATGGTCACTAAACACTTCAAACCTAGAGCCATAAAGACAATGCCTCCAAATCTTCAGCACAAACACCACGGCAGCAAGCTCCAAATCATGTGTAGGGTAGTTCTTCTCATGAATTCTCAATTGTCTTGAAGCGTAAGCAACTACCTTACCATTCTGCATCAGTACACAACCCAAACCCATCTTAGACGCATCACAATATACCACAAAAGGTACACATGGATTAGGCAACGTCAAGATTGGAGATGTCGTCAACCTCTTCTTCAACTCCCTGAAACTTTCCTCACAACGATCATCCCAAACAAACGCCTTTCCCTTGTAAGTCAACTGAGTCAACGGTAGCGCTAACTTGGAAAAACCTTCAATGAATCTTCTGTAATAGTCGGCCAACCCTAGAAAGCTTCTTATCTCAGTGACCGACTTGGGCGTCTCCCACTGCAACACAGCCTCAATCTTCGAAGGATCAACTGCAATACCATCACCGGTAATTACATGACCAAGGAAATTTACTTCTCTCAACCAGAACTCACACTTTCATAGCTTCGCATACAGCTTCCTATCCCTTAAGACCTCCATCACTAACCTCAAGTGCTCGGCATGCGCCTCCTCGGACTTAGAGTAAACCAAAATGTCATCAATGAAAACTACCACAACCCGATCCAGATACTCATGAAAAATGCGATTCATATATTCCATGAATACCCCAGGAGCATTCGTAACACCAAATGGCATCACTGAATACTTATAGTGTCCATACCGAGTTCTAAACGCCGTCTTAGGAATATCTTCATCCTTCACTTTGATTTGATGGTAACCCAACCTCAGATCAATCTTAGAAAATACTTGTGGACCCACCAATTGGTCCATCAAATCATCAATCCTTGGGAGCGGATACTTGTTCTTGATTGTCACTTTATTCAATTGCCAATAATCCACACAGAGCCTCATGCTCCCATCATTCTTCTTCACTAGCAACACCAGAGCTCCCCAAGGCGACACACTTGGCCTTACAAACTTATTCTCAAGCAAATCCTCAAGCTGCTTCTTCAACTCGGACAACTCGGATGCAGACATCCTATAAGGTGCCATAGACACCGGCCTTGAACCAGGTACCAAATCAATAGCAAACTCGACCTCTCTCTCAGGTGGCACATCAGGAATCTCGTCAGGAAATACCTCAGGAAACTCTCTACAAACAATGTCGCCCTCAACCCAAACAGGATAGCTCCTTCTTTCATTACTTTGCGCAATTGATCAGCAGGCAACAGAACTGATTCTTCCACCTCGGAAGAAGGGAAACTTACAGACTTACTAGCGCAATCGATATGAACATGGTTATCCACTAACCAGTCCATACCAAGGATGACGTCCATCCCATCCAACGGTAGACAAATCAAATAAACAATGAAGTCTCTACCGAAGACTGACAGAGGGCACTTCGCACACACGAGAGAGGTAGTCACCGAACCCTTAGCTGGAGTATCGATAACCATCTCCCTCATCAAAGAAGACAATACTAAATCCAATTTCTTAACACACATAGCAGAAATGATAGAATGTGTGGCACCGGTATCAACAATTGCAACTAGAGGCATACCATTAATAAAACACGTACCTCTGATCTCGTTAACCACCTCGGATCCAGTGAGAGCAAACACTTTTCCAACATTCTTCTCTTGCTTCGGCTTAGGACACTTGAGGCTAATATGACCCACCTCGCCACAGTTAAAACAAACGACGTCCTTGCGTCCACAGTCAGCAGCCATGTGACCCTCTTTGTCACAACGGTAACACCTCTTATCACCCATCTTGCAATCAATCCTTTTGTGACCAGGCATCCCACACTTGAAACATACAACGCTAGCAAGAGCGTCTCCCCCACTAGGCTTCTGTCCTGAACCAGTTTTCCACTTGCCCTTACCTTTCCCATCAGACACCTCATAGGGCTTACCACGATACTGAGAACTCCGCTTCTCCTTCCCAATCTTATAAGCAGCATTGCTATCTTCCTCGAAAATCCTACAACTGTCAACCAAATCAGCAAACACTCGAATCTTTTAGTAACCAATGGCCTTCTTGATGTCCGACCTCAGACCATTTTCAAATTTAATACACTTTGAGAACTCGGCAGTAGCTCCAGTGTAGTGAGGGTAGAACTTCACCAACTCTACAAACTTCGCCGCATACTCGGCCACTGATTTGTTCCCCTGCTTCATCTCTAAAAACTCCATTTCTTTCTTTCCTCTAACATCCTCGGGGTAGTACTTCCTCATAAACTCCCTCTTAAAGATATCCCACGTGATCTCTTCTTCGGCAGTCTCCAATCTCTGCAGAACTTCCAGCCACCAATCATCGGCCTCCTCGGCTAACATGTGAGTACGATACCTCACCTTCTGCGCAGTCGTACAGTCCATGACTCGAAAGATCCTCTCAATCTCCTTCAACCAGGCAAGAGCTCCATCGGGATTGTTGCGCCCCGAAAAATCCGGTTTGGGACTTTTCAGTTTGACAACGTTGAAAATAGTAGAGCCGCCACCAATATTTATTTTTAGGAAAAACATTGAAAAAAAACCTTTTTTGAAAGCGGGTGGTCTTTCGAAAACTTAGAGATGTAGGTTCGGGGGTCGGTTGCGCATGGGGAAGGTATTAGCACCCCACATGCCCTTTCTACCGAAAGGGAACCATTAATTTGATGTGGTTTTGAAATTTTGATTTGAAAACGTCGTTCTACTTCTTTTCTTTTCTTTTCTTTCTTTTGAGAAGGATTATTTTATTGAAAACGGGAAAAAGGAATGTTTTTGGTATCTTTGAAGATCAGGACAAAACAAAGATTTTTTTGAAAAAGTGTGCTTGACGGGACGTGAACCCGGTCCTACGTACCCTCACTGGCTGAGGGATCAAAGCTACGTAGTTCTTGTTTTTATGGTTTTTTTAAAAGGTGTGCTTGACGGGACATGAACCCGGTCCTACGTACCCTCACTGGCTGAGGGATCAAAGCTACGTAGTTCTTGTTTTGCGTGTGAAAACGGCTTAAGAGTTTAGGTTTAGGGAATTTTGAAATAAGACTCGAGTGTTCGTGAACACCAAACAAGCAAAGGCTTCGAGTGGCATTCAGTATTAACTCGAAAGAAAAGAGAGTTGAAACCGGTAACCAAACAAGCAATGGCTTCGAGTGATTACAAGTGACAACGTTGCATTATTCTTTTTTTTGAAAATTGTTTTGAAAAAGAAGGTGGTGAGCCTCAATGATGATTATCACTAATAGCTCATGTTATTTTGGAAATTTGGATTGGTTTTTGTTGTTTAATTAAGGTGTGGGAGCTTTCATAATAGTCAAACAAGCAAAGGCTTCGAGTGACTATCACTAATAACTCCTCATTAGCGATCAAACAAGCAAAGGCTTCGAGTGATGGCTAATGATTTGTTTAGAAAAACGCCTTAGGGTTTTTTTATTTGAAAACATTTGAATTTGGGTTTGAAAAGAAGTAGAACATTACAAATCCCTTTTCAAGTCAAAACCGAGGCAACAATGAGAGCATAAGCAAAGCAAACATAAAGAGTATTTACAAATTACTATGGGCAATTGAATACATGATTAAGCAAACATGTGAGTGTAAGAGTATACTATTATGGAATGCAAGGCATAGCATTATTGGATGCATGATTAGGCAAGTATATGAATGCATGAGCATACAATTGTGGAAAGCAAGGCATGGCATTATTGAATGCATGATCATATAATAATGAATGCAAGACATGATATTAAGAGATGCATGATCATATAAGAGGGTGTGAAAATGCAAAAATCATAAGCACATATGAATGCATGAATATCTAAACACAAATAATGAAATGCAAAGTAGGAAAATGTTTTGGGTATTTTTGCAAATAGACAAATGGTAAACCTTCTAGTAAAAAGTTAATGAATGGTAAGGTAAAAATGCATGAGGTGAATGGTAATTATTTAATGAGATAGTAATGTAAAAAGTTAAAATGTGTTTTTTTTTTATGGTAAAATGCTAATGAGTGGTAATGTAAAAAATAAATGAAGGGTTAAAAATTACAAGAACACACTAACACAATTGTATTTGTCTACACAAGATCAAACACACATTTTAAGCACACAAATGAACCCTAAAAAAGGCCTCTAAGGCCGAAACCTTATGTGCACAAATCAATACATTATTTCATGCCAAAACTCATAATCCACACATAGAACAAATCATGCAAATCATACACATCAAGCATTTTATTTACATAACTCAAAAAATGAAAAGAAAGCAACAAAACCCTAAATTCTAAGGCCCCTAAAACCGAAGTTTATAGACCCATAAATCAAGCCAAACATTCAACTTGTAAGTTATGACATGAACAATAGGATGCATATATCATGTGAAAATTCTTTATTCATGGAAAGGTGACAAAATGAGTATGAAAAATGCAAGAACATGATTGAAAACACAAGAAGCCTCTCATCAAGGCCAAGGGTTCACTTCAAACACCCAAGGCTCCCAAAGTCCTTGACATAGTGTTTGAAATGAACCCTCTAAGCCTCTTATAGAGGAAAGAGGAGTAGAATGGAGATTCACATGCTAATAGTTAAAATGCAAGAGACAAGATGTTTACCTCAAGATCAAAGCTACACAAGCATACAAAATGAAGAATCAAGACCAAAACACCAACAAATGTCACGCAAACTTGAAGAAAGCAAGCTCCTTGGTGATGTAAAAATGGAATCAAAGATTAAAAGAAGAGGATATGTGAATGTGGACTTGATTTGAGGTGATTTAGTGGATGAAACTTGAAAAGAGAATGGAGGAGAAGGAGGGAGGGGGTTGGGCCTAGAGAGAAGGAGGAGAGGAGAGAATGCTAGCTAGGGTAAAATGAGAGTGTGTGTGTGCTAGGTCTTATTTTTGGGTTTTTATATGAAGTGAAAACTTAAAGGGTAATTAGGACAATATGCTTCTTGCAAACCACTAGGATTTGAGATAAATTTTGAATCAATGGTCAAGATGCAATATCACATGGATTGAGGGTAATTAAAAACACAAAATGGGGGGAGAGAGGAGCTGAAGTGCGCAGCCTAAGGAATGGGGTGGAGGATAAGCTCATTTACAAAAATGTATTTTTCCACAAAGCTTATTACAGAAGTGCCATTTTGATTCAAATGGAGGGTGGGGATTGTGTTTCACATTTAAATGGAAGGCCATGATTTAATACAATTTGCAAACAATAAAAATAAATGAAAATGGGGTGTATATGGCTGATATGCGCAGCTATGGAGAGTGGGAGAGTGAGTGGAATTGCAAATTGTACTATTGTACCACACATGATCTTTCAAAATAGAATATTCCTTTTCTAGATCATTCTTCTAAATTCATGCCATTTTGGGGCATATCTCATGATTCAATGATTGGGCTCTGAATTTCATGATCTCACCAATCCCAAAATTGATTAATTTACCCCACCTCAAAGGAAAAGACCATTTTACCCTTCTATCCAAAAACTAGGTTTTTATGCCAAAAGTTTTAATACTTGTGCACAAGAAATTATCACAATTAGACAAAAATATTCCTCAAATAAAATCCTTGATGATTGCTCAGTGATTTGGAACAAAAAACCGTTTTTATTGTGAAATGACCAAAATGCCCTTTCACCCTAAAAACCCTAGTTTTTTGCCCGAAGCACGTTTTCACTTCAAAAATGACTTTTCCCCCTAGGGGTGACCTCTAGTACCTCAAAAATGCATGTTGAATGACTTGTCCTGAGAAATTGTCCCTTATTTGCAAAATGACCAAAATACCCTTTTGCACTGAAAAACCCTAATTTGTCTAAGAAATGCATTCTAACTCCAAAAATGATTTTAGAAGCTTTGAAATGATTTTTAGACATCTAAATGCAATGCATGATGCTCTCTTCTCCACTAGTTATTTATTTTTGGGGAAAATTAGGGTTTTGACCAAAGCCGGACAAAATTGGCCGAAACATATTCCGAGGCAAAATAGAGATAAATAATTCAGAAATTATACCGATTTTTTTTTGTCTACTTAGGGAAAAACCCGAAATTTTCCTCTTTTTTTTTTTTTGGTGAATGTATGCCAGCCAGAAATGACTGTAATGAATGAAGTGCTAACCTCGATGAAGCTAACAAAACAGGAAACAAATTGACGCCGACCCTCGGGTGACGTAAAAAGCAAGAAATAAAGCGATAAATAAAACTGTAAAGAAGGTACCGTCCTCTGATAAGCCGGCACGGGCGGGTAACGAGTGCGGTAAAGAAGGAGCGCTCGTCGCTCTGACGGAACACATGGGTTCTGAAGGAGCATTTGCGGCTCTGAGGGAACACTCGGGCTCTGAAGGAACACTTGGGCTCTGAAGGAACACTTGGGCTCTGAAGGTGGCCTATTCGAGCGGCCTGAGGCTCAACATCAATTTGTGGGACTGATACATTTTACCTTGATGGACTTGCACTATGCTAGTCTGAAGGACGCGAAGTCTGGGGGGCCGATCTGTCATGCTCCGTGATGACTTGGCGAAATGAAGGACACGAGGTCTGAGGGGCCGATCCGTCATGCTTCGTGATGACTTGGCGAGATGAAGGTCGAGTTCAAAGTCGCTGCTTGGACTGTTGGTTTGAACTAAACTGAAGGACTCTAGGGGTCTGATGATTCGTCGGTGCTCGATAACGACGGGATCTGAAGGGACGCATTGGTCCTGAAGGGACACGTGGGTTTTGAAGGGATTCACAAATCCTGTTGATTGACTGATTGAGATGGCCACTGCTGGCGTATTGAATTGAGGTACCCGCGGCTCGAATATGAGGTGAAGTCTGCTTTTGAAGGGACGCTCAGGTCCTGAAGGGATTCACGAATCCTGTTGATCTTCTTTAGTCATTCGTATGCGCTTCGCACCGATCTCGTGTCCGCTCGCCGTAAGAGCGGACCTTTCTTCGCTTCCTCCGATTGGTGATCAATGTCGCTCCATCGATCCAGTGGTGCTCGCCAGCTAGCGGACTTTCCTTCTCGCTTCCTCGATTGGTGATCAATGTCGTTGCACCGATCCAGGATGTTCGCTTTCGTGCAGCGCACCTTTCTTCTCGCTTCCTCGATTGGTGATCAATGTCGCTGCAATCGATCCGGGGTGTTCGCTCGAAGCAGCGCACCTTTTTTCTCGCTTCCTCGATTGGTGATCAATGCCTTTGTACCGATGCGGGTGCTCGCTCCGCCGCGGGTCTTTTCTTCAGGAACCTTCCGGCGGTCAGCGACTACACTCTGTTTTAGGGAGTCTGCTCTGGAATAGTAGGACTCTTCTTAAACTTTCTCTGATAATGTGTACCTGCACATGTTAGCAGATGCAAATGCATGGTGCATGGGATGAGGATGCATGTTATGCAAGGGCATGTTATGCAGGAACATGTCATGCGAGTGCATGCAATGCTATGATTTTGGCGTGATGATGAATGTGGTAGACTATTTTCTTTTGTTGTTCTTTTTTATTTGATGCTTTTCTGACCAGCTTTCTTTTTTCTGGTCATTTGTTTTTTCTCGTGTTTTTCCCCGATCAGCTTTCTTTCTCTGACCATTTATTTTTTTGCTTTTTGACAAAGGCTTATTCTTTTATTGGTTCAACCGACTTCCGATACTCCTGGCACGAGACTGAGAGGCCGAGAGAAACTGCAAGGCTCATGAATCGAATGCGTGTTTGCTCTTTGGTTCGCCATCTGGAATGGTCTGTGAAGGCAGCGTTCTTTGTAAGGCTAATTATCTTTAGGGAGTTGCTTGTTTCGCATGATTTTTAAAGATTTTGCAACGATTTATAATGCCTTATGATGTATGCACATGTTTTACAGTTCAAGATCACCATCATCATAAAACGCTCATTTTGAGCAGAAAAAGCAGAAATAACAACAAACAAGACATGAGAAAAGTTGGGCTTTATTGATGTGGAAGCCGATCGTACAGAACGTTACGACGACTGTTTAGTACATTTGAGAGTTTTAAACTACAAAAAGACACGAAAACAAAAGAGAAGCTAATTTCTGACTGTCCGTCTCTGTGGAGCAGTGCCGACATCTGTGTCCTTGACCTTGATCACTCCCTCATTCAAGTCTTCGGGGAAGTTGTATGCCTTTCTTTACCTTTCATGCCCAAGTTTTCTGACCCTAATTTTTGCCTGGATCGCCCTTTGCGGGTTTTCAATCCACCGGGTCGCTCTGATTTTGCCTAGACCGCCCTTTCGGGTTTTCAAACTAGCGAGCTAATTCTTACTTGGCTCGTCTTTCTCTTTTTTCACTTATTTCTCTCAGGCATAATACTTCTTCACTGAGTCTGAATTGACTGGGTTCTTGAGATCTTCTCCATCCATGTTGGTGAGTATCAGCGCTCCTCCCGAAAAGGCTTTCTTGACTACATACGGACCATCATAAGTGGGTGCCCACTTCCCTCGGGGATCAGTCTGGATAGGCAAAATCTTCTTAAGCACCAGATCACCTTGCTTGAATTCACGTGGTCGGACTTTCTTGTCGAAAGTCGCTTTCTCGCCTCTGTTGCTCTGTTGCCCATGACACAAAGCTGTAATCCTTTTTCTTCAATGAGGTTTAGCCGATCTAGACGGGCCTGCACCCCACTCGCTTCTTCCAGCTTTAGTTTCCATCAAGCACCGCAGGAGGGTATCTCAACCTCAATGGGAAGTACTGGCTTCGACCCATACACCAAGGAGAAAGGTTGCCCCAGTCGATGTACGCATGGAAGTACGGTAGCCATGCAAAGCAAAAGGAAGCATCTCATGCCAATCCTTGTAGGTTACCACCATTTTCCGCACTATCTTCTTGATATTCTTGTTGGCTGCTTCAACTGCCCCATTCATCTTTGGGCGATAGGGAGAGGAATTATGATGCTGAATTTTGAATTCCTTGCACAAGTCCTTCATCATTTTACTGTTCAGGTTGCTGCCGTTATCAGTGATGATCTTGTCGGGTAGACCATATCGGCAAATCAGATCTTTCTTCACAAATTTGGCAACCATCGAGCCGTTATATCGGGCGTGTGAAGCGGCCTTTCACCCACTTGGTAAAGTAGTCAATTGCAACCGAATGAAACGATGCCCGCTTTGACGCTTTGGGTTCAATAGGACCTATGACGCCCATGCCCCACATTAAAACGCCAAGACGCAAATAACGCTTAGTTTGGCAAAGCGGCACATGGATATGATCAGCATAGATCTAGCACTTGTGGCACTTTCTTACGAAGCTATAACAGTCTGATTCCATCTGCAACCAGTAATAACCCGCCCTTAAGATTTTTCTAGCCATGGTGTGCCCACTGGAATGGGTTCCGAACGAGCCTTCATGCACATCTCTCATGATTCTCTCACTTTCTTCTTTGGCAACACACCTCGGAGAACCATATCATAATTTCTTTTGTAGAGAACTTCGCCACTCAAGAAGAAATTCCTCGACAACCTTCTCGAGAGTTCTCTTGTCATTCTCTCGATGCCCTGTGGGTATTCCTGATTAGTGATGTACTGCTTGATGTCATGGTACCAAGGCTTCTCATCGGGTTCCTCATCTATTGCTTTGTGGCAAGAGTGATGCGCGGCAGTGCTCGGATCTTCAATTCGATATTGGTCAAGCTCTTGTCACAGTTGACATTGAACATAGAAGACAAGGTTGCCAATGCGTCGGCCAACTGGTTTTCACCTCGAGGGATATGCTTGAAGGTGATCTCGTCAAAAGACTTCATCAACTCTTGCAGGTAATCACAATAAGGAATCAGTTTGGGATCTCTGGTCTCCCAATCGCCTCTTACCTGATGAATAACCAGGGCTGAGTCCCCGTACACATCTAGCCTTTTAACATTCCATTCTAGGGCTGCTTGAACACCTAGGATGCACGCTTCATACTCTGCTATGTTATTTGTGACATAGAAGCTCATTCTTGCAGTGACGGGAATGAAACGGTTGTCAGGAGATATCAACACAGCACCTGCCCCGTGCCCCCACACATTTGACGCACCGTCGAATATCATTCTCCATCTTTCACTTTCGTGGGATTTCCCCTCGTCGAACAGTGCCATGATGTCTTCATCGGGGAAATCATGCCGCATTGGTTGGTAATCCGGAATCGGCTGACATGCCAAATATTCAGCGAGTGCGCTACCTTTCACCGCCTTTTGTGTGATATACAGGATATCGTATTCTGATAATTGCATCTGCCACCGGGCAATTCGTCCTGTGAGAGCTGGTTTCTCAAATATGTACTTGATTGGATCCATTTTTGACACCAACCAAGTTGTGTGACTCAACATGTACTGCCTTACACGATGAGCAGCCCAAACTAAAGCACAACAGGTCTTTTCTAGCATGGAATATCTTGTCTCACAGTCGGTGAACTTTTTGCTTAGATAGTATATTGCATGCTCCTTTTTCCTGATTCATCGTGGTTGACCCAACACACAGCCCATTGAATTATCTAGCACTGTAAGGTATAGGATGAGAGGCCTGCCTGACATAGGTGGCATTAAGACTGGGGGATTCCGCAAATACACCTTGATTTTCTCGAAGGAAGCTTGACACTGATCATTCCAATTCAATTCTTGACTTTTGCATAGCAATTTGAAGATTGGCTCACAAGTAGCAGTCAGCTGGAAGATGAATCGGGAGATATAATTCAACCTTCCGAGGAAACCACGGACTTCTTTCTCTGGTTTGAGGCATTGGCATTTCAAGGATGGCTTTTACTTTGTCGGGATCCACCTCAATTCCTTTTGGCTGACAACGAAGCCTAACAACTTCCCTGATCTCACCCCAAACGTGCACTTGGCTGGGTTTAATTTGAGCTTATATTTCCTCAACCGTTCAAAGAGCTTCTGCAGATTGACAATGTGCTCCTCGTCGGTTTTGGATTTTGCGATCATGTCATCAACATAAACCTCAATCTCTTTATGCATCATATCATGGAATAAGGTAACCATGGCCCTCTGATAGGTTGCGCCAAAGATTCTTTAATCCGAATGGCATGACCTTATAAAGAATGTTCCCAAAGTGTTATGAAAGTTGTCTTTTCCATGTCCTCGTGGTCCATCTTGATCCGATTATATCCCGAATATCCATCCATGAAGGAGAATAACGAGTGTTGAGTCAGATCGCCCACTAAGACGTCCAATGTGAGGCAAAGGAAAATCGCCTTTAGGGCTAGCACGGTTCGGATCTCGGTAGTCAACGCACATTCGACCTTTCCATCCTTCTTGGGAATCGGGACAATATTGGCAACCCACTCATGGTATTTGGCCACCGCTAGGAACCCTGCATCAAATTGTTTCTTCACTTCGTCTCTGATTTTGAGGGACATTTCTGGTTTCATCCTTCTCAATTTCTGCTTGACAGGTGGGCATTCGGGCTTGACGGGTAGCTTGTGTACCACAATGTCGGTGTCCAACCCGGG
The DNA here is from genome assembly GCA_020916435.1 of Oxytropis ochrocephala. Lineage (NCBI taxonomy): Eukaryota > Viridiplantae > Streptophyta > Magnoliopsida > Fabales > Fabaceae > Oxytropis > Oxytropis ochrocephala. The sequence goes on along the minus strand of CM037089.1, from coordinate 87,261,328 downwards.
CATATCTTGGTATGACCATGCAAACACATCCGCGTAATCGCGCAACAACTGAACCAAATTCATGCGATCCTTCTAACTCATAGTGGTACCCACTTTGACCTCTTTCTTATTCTCAGCTGTACCCAAGTTGATCACTTCAGTAGATTCCTCGTGTGGCTGAATTACCCTTTCTTCTTGTTTCATTAACCTCATGAGCTCGGAGAAGTTTCCCGCCTTCTTCAACATCCCCACCGATTGATGGGGTGATCAAAGTCAAAAGGTGGACTCATCGACACGCCATTTTCGTGAGACTATTCTTTGTGGATCTGCATTTTTGCCGAAAAGAGCGCGAATGAAAAGCGAAACAAACAGATTTAACAAATAATAAAGCAGAAAAGACTCATGCAATGAAGAGAAAATGATCTTTATTGATTGGGAAATTCAAAACAAACGTTTTTATTGATGATGATGATTTTGAAAATAAAAACATGTGTGCCCCTAACAACTGGTCCTATGGCCTTGGGCAGAGCCAGAGGGTTGCATTACAAATGATTACTTTAAATTAAAAGTCACAGGAGAATCAGCGGCCTTCCAATTCTTTAATTCTTCACCGATACCGCAACGACGAACCAAACACGCCTCGCCTTTTTCAGACTCCGAACCGTCTTTGATGACAGCAACTTGGTTGGGATCCCACAAGCCAGCACTCACAAAACTTTGACTGATGTCGCAAATTGGGATCCTCTGAGGCCACGGATCTTCGCCTCTGGACTTGGCTAACCATCCGCGCTTTCGTTCATCTGCCATTATCCTTCTTTCCTCCTCACTTGGGGTATATCCTAGCCCGCAACGGTCTTTGTTTTCCTTCAGTTGGATAGGAGCTAGAATCCCTTGACCCGACTTTCCCAAGCCAGAACCAACCTTGTACCCTTGGGCTAACATAATTTTGGCAACCATCTCATCCTCCTTGGTCTTCCCAAATATTGCATTGGCGATCTCCAAAGACTGAAAAGCTGTTTCCAACGACTCTTCAGCGGCTTCTACATATTTGAATTCTGATGGTTTATTAACCAGAGTCTCTTCTGCACCAAACACTACTACAACCTTGTCATCAACCATGAATTTGACCCGTTGGTGTAGAGAGAAAGGATTGCCCAACCATGTGGATCCAGTGGTCTTCCTAGCAGCACTATATGAAGAGGTGATGTCCATGATTTGGAAATTGATACGTAAAACTTCAGACCAACTGGATGGGAAATTCCATCTCTCCCAAAGACTTCTTCTTTTGGACCCATCAAATGCTCGCACTGTACGAACTTGGCTTCATGTAGGAGCAATCAACATCTAACTTGTCCATGGTGGACTTCGGCATTACATTCAGTGAAGATCCATTGTCAATCAGCACTTTGGCCAGCACATAGTCCCCACATTTTACTGAGATATGCAGAGCTTGATTGTGCTCTTTTCCGCTCGAAGGTAACTCGTCATCAGCAAATGTTAGGTGATTTGCAGCCACCACATTCCCGACAATTCCATCAAACTGATTCACCGAGATGTCCTCAGCAACATGAGCCTCACTGAGCACTTTCATCAGGGCTGTTCTGTAAGCTTCCGAACTGAGCAACAGTGATAGCATGGATATCTTTGAGGGCGTCTGTCTCAACTGATCAACCACTCGATAATCACTTTGCCGTACAATCTTCAGGAATTCATTGGCTTCTTTTTCTGTTACTTTTTCTGGAGCGACTTCTGGTTCTTTTCCTTTATCTTTACGGCCTCCCTGCTCAGCCTCTCTAGGTATTTCCGTCCGGAGGGTTTCTGGAGCATACACCCTTCCGCTTCTTGTGATCCCACTTGATCCTGCTATGTTGGTCACAGTGGTAGCATTTGGAAAGCATTCTGCTGTGTATTTCCATGGGACTGCCTTATTTGACTCATAGAGGAATGGAGCTGGTACTTCAATCACTATCGACTGAGCATTTGCTCGCACCAAACTGGGATTGAAATTGTAAGGAATTTCAATGGGCTTTCTGATTCCTCTATCATTGTCAGGGTATAGTGTCCACACCTCTCCAGATTCAGAACTATCCATGATGACAGCCACTTGGTCGTGTTGCTCATCTTCTTCATCCCACCCCGTAGTGTAACACCCCATTTCTACCCGAAAAATTAAATCAAAAATCAGAGTATGTATCTATAAATATTCCGGTTATCTTTTAATTTAATGTGTTATAAAATAGTGGACGGATTGACTATGGGATTACTCAGGTAACTGATACTACTTGCAAACAAACCTTTGCAAGGCTCTCAGTGATGCCCTTGTAAATACACCAGTGAAAGAAATTCTGACCTTAGTGGCAAGCCACAATTTAGCCATAGTCAATCAGCACACTAATAGTATAACATAAATCATTTTTTTTTCATAAAATGGAGCGTCACACATCTCTCTTAAAACACTCAACAGTCAATTCATCTCATAAACATTTATCAATACGTAACACCAGATATCACGTGGTAAATAATCTCTCAACATGCAGCGGAAAGATAAAGTTACACCTAAAAAGATTCAGCACTCTCAAGTAAGACATAGAGAAATCTCATAAGAAAGCTCAACAGTGAGCAAAACAATGCAAATACAATCTAGACCCCATCCCCTAGGTGCTACGTGACGAGCGCACACACTCGGAAGTAGTGAAGGTAACGAGCCTTCACTCATGGCTACCGTGGTAAACAACAACGAAAAGGGAGTCTCGAACTATATAATAAAAGTGATAATAGGCAATATATATCATCATAGCTCACAAAGACACCAATCATATCAAGCAACTCACTCACTAACATTCATATGCTCATGTGAATGCATGCAATGTTGTTATGCATGTGGTACCATTTGCCCTCCGGCAATCTCAATATCTAGTGTATGGCCCTCCGGCCTAAAAATCAGATCATGGCCCTCCGGCCTGGCCCTCCGTGTAACACCCCCTTTCTATATACTACTATTTAGCCAATTTAGTAAAAATCAGAGTTTTCAAGAAGTTCCACGCACCATAAGAGAGTGCTACATTTAATCAAAACACCTTACATACAACTCCAAAATATTAATTATTATAGACTTCAGGATATTAGTCAAAATAAACTTCAGTATATGTGATACATAACACCAAGCAGTCTGAGGATAAAATATTATAGCAGTGGAATATCAACTTAACATCTTAGGTCAAATATAAAAGAAAATAACAACTAAATATCCCCCGGTGCTACGTATCAGAGCCGACTCGACCACACTAGAAGAAAGATCTCTAAGCACCTTTAGTCACCGTCACCTGCAGGTTGCCGGCATACGAGGCAACACGACGCAGTAGGGTGAGTCTCAATACATAGATAATAATAAATAAAACAAGAAACACAGTAGAATAAACACACCCTACATACAATCAATTCCGATACACCATTAATACAATTACACCAAATACGATTCGTCCGAAATGTACAATTACACCAAATATACCATTGATTACGAACACCCAAGCAATCACGGAATGTATGCAATGTATGATATGCAATATGCATGTGGATCCATCATCATCGCTTTTTGCCTTGAGGGCACACGCCACTTTGGCCAAGCCCACTTCACTTTGGCCAAGCCCACATCTTCGCTTTATATGCATGCTTTATGTGACACCATGACAATGCATCACAACATAATACATTTACCACAACAATTATTAACTCTAAACTTTTCACTTCGCAATTCCACTTCGTTCACAATAATTGGCCGAAGCCTACACATCACTTTATCCTCATCACAACATCACACTTCATTTATTGGACCCCTTCACTTTCCTAAGGACTCAATTCTCACCTAGGGACTAATTTGGCACTTGGGAACCAATCTCACGCCATAGGGACCATTTTAGCATCTAGGGACTATTTTGATACTTAGGGACTATTTTGACACCATAAGGATTAAAACAACATCTTTGAAGGACCAATAGTGCATAGGGGCCAAAATAGTATTTTTGACACTTTGGGTAACATTGACAACACCCGCACGAAGTGCTGGATTCCTACAGCAGTACTCCTACTTTGGCGAATTATTTAAAATAGCAAACGACATCGAAAATTTACAAAAGACCACTCATTGGAAAGCCCTCTGAGTGTAGTTTCTACCTATGATTTTAGTTTTTCAAAATAAGTGTCCAGTTGGTACAGTTTTTCAAAACACTACACTGAGGTACCAAAATCGGACAGAACGCTTTACCCAACTTGCAACCAAATTTTCTTTCTCATTGCTTAATGAAATTCAGTGAAATCAGTGCCTATTTCGTAGAGAATTAAGTCTATTTTTCAATGAAATAAGAATCACTCAAAACGGAGTTCAATTGAGCACACAAAACCTGCAAAAACTGAACCTACCCCCAGTTTGACTCCAGAAATTTGACCTAACTTTAGAGACTCATAACTTGAGTTACACAACTCCGAATCGAATGAAACCAGTGCCAAAACGACCGGCCTTAAGTCTATTTTCAAAAACAATTAGCCACACAGTTTTTGGATCAACCAAACAGTACCAGTTGAGGAAAACCGAAACAGTGTCTAGAGAACACACAAAAACCATAAACAAGTAAAGTTCATCATCAACATACACACTCCTACTCAACTCTAATTCAAACAATATATCAAACACCTAACAATCACCAATATTTCTTCTATTCAATTATATCAATTTAACAACCAATCACCTCCATATTAATTAACACCTAATCTCTATGATTTCATGGTTTATAAATTATTAACTATGAAAGAGAGCCCCCATACCTTAGAAATTGAAGAACTCTAGTGTTCTCTCCTCCAACAACACAAGAATCACCATAAATAGCTTTCCCCCAACACCTGAGCTTCAAAACCCATTCATGGCAAAGTGGGAATGGAAGGGAATTATTGGGTAAAACTTATACTAAAAGGAAGAGAAAGAAAAATGAGGAAGGTTGGTACCAAATACCACTTACCCAAGCTAAGATGAATTTTTTTCCTCTTCCTCCCTCCTCCAATAGCTGCTGCCGTCAGCCCCTCCCTCTCTCTATACTCCTCCTTTTCTTTTCTTTCTTCAAAATGAGAAGGAAAAACCCTACACCATAAGTTATTTCTTGAATTTGGGCCTACTAGTGGGCCTTGGGCCCTTTATTTGCTCCCCCTAACTACTTCAACCACTCTCTATTTTAATTAATTCTCCACTCCCTTATTTACTACCCAACACCTCTTAGTTATATTAAATACTCTATTTTTAATATAACTAATCACTATAACACCTCCTAAATAAAATAAAACTCTAAATTAATTATTTGACTTAAATAAATGTTGCAAGCCTTAAATAACTTAATTAAATAAATAATTAAATTATTTTGGGGCGTTACAACTCTCCCCCACTTAGAATATTTTCGTCCTCGAAAATCTACACCAAACTCACGAAAATCAACATCCACTCTTCTTATCACCTCTAACCGTTCTCATCCATGTTCTATCGTATACGCAACAAATCAAACACCCACCTCTACACTCCTACTCCCAAAATAGGTATTCTACCTGTAGGTTATCAAATCCTACCCGACTACCCAAACACCATAAAATAGCCAACTCGTGGCATCATCATCAATTAAGTAGGACCGAATCCTCGTCGTCGTTTTGAGACGCTAAGTCTACCTCGTTACTTTTACATACAATTACCTATATCATCACTTTTATTTTCCTATTCAACGGAAGGCAAACGATACGACAATCTCGAGATAATCAACAACCATGGCGGAGGCCCAACAAAGACCACAATTGCAATTAATACAACAATACCAATCTCAACAATTTATCATATATCCAACATCATTCACATCAACAATTAACACGACCACAACAACAAAATTCAACTTCAAGCTATTCAACAAATTTATCGTCTTATTCAACGCTCAAATTAATCTACCTAAACTCAAGTGCGAGAAAATTCAGAACTATGCGCCTACTTTGGCGAATTAATTAAAATAGTAAATGACCTCGGATTTCGACAAATAAATACTGTTGGAAAGACCTATGGGTCTTTTCTTATCCTTAAGTTCAGTTTTTGAAGGAGAGTGTTCAATAGGTACAGTTTTCAAAAATACGCATACTAGTTTCAAAAGATGCGCTTTTGTTCTTCAAATTCAAGCGCTTCTATATTGAGCAAAACTCGATCAAATTGCATGAAACTTGTGCATAAAGTGAGGCAAATTCTGTCAAGTTTTCAAAGAAATTGGATTCGTTCAAAATGAGCTCTTTTGAAAACGTAGTAACCAAAACACTGACCCTATGTCCGATTGTTTCCAAAGATATTTTAACCTAACTGGTTTCACCCATAGCTCGAGTTCTACAACTCCAAATGCAACCAAATCAGTGGAAAATTAACAAGCATTCAATCAAGTTTTTGAAATGACAAACCACATAATTTTTCAATTAGTAAAACGTTCTCGGTCATCAAAATACTGAACCCATGTCGAACATCTCAAAACAAAGTTGAATTCAACCACACAAACAACCATCATAATTCAGCCACCATTACTAATAATTCTACACCGAGTTTTATGAAAACAAAGATTTTCGTAAAGTTCGCAAAAAGTATGCACAGCTTCACCGGTTCCCATGAGTCTCAACCTAAGACATTGATTCTGACATCATTTCTACTCCTAAGTTGTATAACAATCATGCTTTCATTCTAAGCACAAGACACTACTAAGGTTCATTGAGGACACGAAAATTATAACAAGATTTAATTAATTCCCTGCCTCCAAAGAACACACGTAGAAACACATAAGCATAGCCAATCACGCAAACAAATTAAACACACAAGCCCGAAAAGATTAAACATGTAGGCATCTTCTTCGATCTCTTTATTCCTAGGGATTAGCTAACATGCGATTTTACAACTTCCCTAGAAAATATCATGGGACATATAATTCTACTAAATTGAACTGATTTCATATTCGCAAAAGAACACAACCAACACATGCATTATAATACAATTGTTTCGATACAAGACTTGATATTAGTTTAAACAAATGAAATTAAATACCCTTGTCAACATTTAGCAAAGAAAACTAATTCAAGTAATATAAGTGCACAAAAGGTCTCGCCGTACCGTTTCATCATTAAATTTAGACGCCACGTAATCAAACCAAGAAGTGACAATTAATAATGGTAATAGCAACAACAAAGGCCACAGTTAAATCATAAATCGAACAAAATTTTCACAATTGGAATTCATAGTTAGAAGGTACTCAAAATTGCATCTGTCTGTTTCTAAAACTTTGATAGTCATTATTGGACTCACCTTCACGTATCATAAAAATTCTACTTTTTCTAACAATGCATTTAGTGTAAAACTTCCTCATTTTCAAACAACACCTAACCACAACCTAATTGATGCAAAAGCCGAAATCATGTCTCATTTTGAAATAAAATCTTAGAACAACTTGGAAACAAAATTCAACACTAATTTGACATCCCATTCATTCCCAATAGCACAAAATTTTCCAAGTACCGTTTTTTCGAAAACCTTAGAACTCACAGTTTGTCAAAAGAAACTGTATGCAAACCCCCAACCTTACTACCACTCGAGCATGCAATCACATAAATAACTACTTATTAGTTCAAAGTTTAATTTCCGACATAAACTCATTTAATTTTGACAATCACATCATGCTCACGAAACACGCCAAATTGAAACACCGAAAATATCGAAACTTCAAGTTATGCAATCTTAATTGTGATAATGAAAACATAACATTACACAGCATTTCATTTTAGCATACTAACTTTGGAACAATTAAGCACAAGTCAAATTTAAACTCGTATACATCACAAACAATAATCAACCTATAGCGAGAGATGTCAATCAAGTGCAACAATATTCAACACGCAATCTTTCAAATATTGTTCGGGGTATACTTACCACACTTAGGTCATATAAAAATTACTTTCTACATTCTAACAAGCTAATCAAGCAGTCCATCAATTTAAAATTAGTGCATGCATCCAAATTTAATAATAACCATGAGTTATTGTCGCCTCTTTCATTGGGGATGAGTGATTGGGGTGATCAGTCCCTCCTAGTCATACAACCAGTTAATTAAGGTCACAAAAACTACTTCCTTTCAATTTCATAACTACCACATTAAAAGACTTTTAACGCAGTCTAGAGTGCGAAGGCGTCGTCACGACTTTCACTCCTTTGACGTCGTTAGACCTCTTTTAATCACACATATCTTAATGATACAAACAACGATTCATGAATGTACAAAATCAATGTTACAACCACGATTTACGTTCACCACAAGGCATGTCAATGAAAGAACAAACCAACAAAGGCAACAGTAATAAACAGCAACATGATTATGATTTAGAACGAGTACTAAGACTCGAGGGTTAACAGACTCGACAACTTGGCCGGACGGACCGAACTGCTCTGATACCACTAATGTAACACCCACTTTCTATATACTACTATTTAGCCAATTTAGTAAAAATCAGAGTTTTCAAGAAGTTCCACGCACCATAAGAGAGTGCTACATTTAATCAAAACACCTTACATACAACTCCAAAATATTAATTATTATAGACTTCAGGATATTAGTCAAAATAAACTTCAGTATATGTGATACATAACACCAAGCAGTCTGAGGATAAAATATTATAGCAGTGGAATATCAACTTAACATCTTAGGTCAAATATAAAAGAAAATAACAACTAAATATCCCCTGCTACGTGACGAGCCGACTCGACTCACACACTAGAAGAAAGATCTCTAAGCACCTTTAGTCACCGTCACCTGCAGGTTGCTGGCATACGAGGCAACACGACGCAGTAGGGTGAGTCTCAATACATAGATAATAATAAATAAAACAAGAAACACAGTAGAATAAACACACCCTACATACAATCAATTCCGATACACCATTAATACAATTACACCAAATACAGTTACGTCCGAAATGTACAGTTACACCAAATATACCATTGATTACGAACACCCAAGCAATCACCAGAATGTATGCAATGTATGATATGCAATATGCATGTGGATCCATCATCATCGCTTTTTGCCTTGAGGGCACACGTCACTTTGGCCGAAGCCCACATCTTCGCTTTATATGCATGCTTTATGTGACACCATGACAATGCATCACAACATAATACATTTACCACAACAATTATTAACTCTAAACTTTTCACTTCGCAATTCCACTTCGTTCACAATAATTGGCCGAAGCCTACACATCACTTTATCCTCATCACAACATCACACTTCATTTATTGGACCCCTTCACTTTCCTAAGGACTCAATTCTCACCTAGGGACTAATTTGGCACTTGGGAACCAATCTCACGCCATAGGGACCATTTTAGCATCTAGGGACTATTTTGATACTTAGGGACTATTTTGACACCATAAGGATTAAAACAACATCTTTGAAGGACCAATAGTGCATAGGGGCCAAAATAGTATTTTTGACACTTTGGGTAACATTGACAACACCCGCACGAAGTGCTGGATTCCTACAGCAAGACTCCTACTTTGGCGAATTACTTAAAATAGCAAACGACATCGAAAATTTACAAAAGACCACTCATTGGAAAGCCCTCTGAGTGTAGTTTCTACCTATGATTTTAGTTTTTCAAAATAAGTGTCCAGTTGGTACAGTTTTTCAAAACACTACACTGAGGTACCAAAATCGGACAGAACGCTTTACCCAACTTGCAACCAAATTTTCTTTCTCATTGCTTAATGAAATTCAGTGAAATCAGTGCCTATTTCGTAGAGAATTAAGTCTATTTTTCAATGAAATAAGAATCACTCAAAACGGAGTTCAATTGAGCACACAAAACCTGCAAAAACTGAACCTACCCCCAGTTTGACTCCAGAAATTTGACCTAACTTTAGAGACTCATAACTTGAGTTACACAACTCCGAATCGAACGAAACCAGTGCCAAAACGACCGGCCTTAAGTCTATTTTCAAAAACAATTAGCCACACAGTTTTGGATCAACCAAACAGTACCAGTTGAGGAAAACCGAAACAGTGTCTAGAGAACACACAAAAACCATAAACAAGTAAAGTTCATCATCAACATACACACTCCTACTCAACTCTAATTCAAACAATATATCAAACACCTAACAATCACCAATATTTCTTCTATTCAATTATATCAATTTAACAACCAATCACCTCCATATTAATTAACACCTAATCTCTATGATTTCATGGTTTATAAATTATTAACTATGAAAGAGAGCCCCCATACCTTAGAAATTGAAGAACTCTAGTGTTCTCTCCTCCAACAACACAAGAATCACCATAAATAGCTTTCCCCCAACACCTGAGCTTCAAAACCCATTCATGGCAAAGTGGGAATGGAAGGGAATTATTGGGTAAAACTTATACTAAAAGGAAGAGAAAGAAAAATGAGGAAGGTTGGTACCAAATACCACTTACCCAAGCTAAGATGAATTTTTTTCCTCTTCCTCCCTCCTCCAATAGGCTCTTTGTAGCCACACCCCTCCCTCTCTCTATACTCCTCCTTTTCTTTTCTTTCTTCAAAATGAGAAGGAAAACCCTACACCATAAGTTATTTCTTGAATTTGGGCCTACTAGTGGGCCTTGGGCCCTTTATTTGCTCCCCCTAACTACTTCAACCACTCTCTATTTTAATTAATTCTCCACTCCCTTATTTACTACCCAACACCTCTTAGTTATATTAAATACTCTATTTTTAATATAACTAATCACTATAACACCTCCTAAATAAAATAAAACTCTAAATTAATTATTTGACTTAAATAAATGTTGCAAGCCTTAAATAACTTAATTAAATAAATAATTAAATTATTTTGGGGCGTTACACTCCGGCCTCAAAATTTAATTTACAACGTCGCGACCATGAAACCGAATGTATGCATGATACTCCATGAATAGAACACAAACACATTTATCATATCACAAATCATGCAAGAACTCTCATCCCATCTCCGGGCACAAACTCATTATAATTCACCCAAAGGACCACTCACAATATTGGGACTAAACCCACTCGTGGACCTAAACCACCATTTAGGACTAAGACGGCCATCTAGGGACCAAACTGTCACCTAAGGACCAAAACAAAGACACACTTATGCATTTGGCAAACCAGCGCCAATTTCCCCACATTCAGCGCGCCACAGTGCAACACAAAGACTAGCGCGCCGTAAACTCAAAGAATCGGCGCTCCACTGTGGCAACACAAACCATCGGCGCCACTTTCCTAGCAACTGGCGCCCGCAACAACAAAGTGCTAGACACAAACTCGACACACAATACTGCATACGCTGCAGACACGCAAGCAGCTTTAGCGCCTGGGCAAAGACAATCTGCGCCCCGCTTGACTCAAAGACACCCAACACTTGCAAACAGAAAACCGTTCTAGCCAAAAGGTTTAAAAATGTATTTGGGCAGGGGAATACAAAATATGGCACGGTAAAATATGTTCAGAAATACAAGTTTCACTCCCCGGGCCCCAAAACACACACAAAATCACACCTACCGACATTTTCATAATGAGACCTGCTCTCGTAAAAACTACTCGAGCCAAAACACTTAAAATTGAATATGGGCAGTGAATACCAAATTTGGCACAGGAAAATATGTTCAAAAATACAAGTTTCACTCTCCGGGCCCCAAAACACCCACAAAATCACACCTACCGGGACATTTTCAAAATGAGACCTGTTCTCAGAGAACTACTCGAGCCAAAACACTTAAAATTGAATTTGGTTGGGTGAATACAAAATTTGCACGAGGAAATGTGCCTGTAAATACAAGTTTCACTACCCGGCTCCAAAATACCCACATTCTCGCGCCCCAGACAAGAACCTGTGAGCACACACATCATCACATAAAGTGACACAGCGCCATTTTGGGCACTCAGGGCAGCATTTGGCGCCCGCCGACACACACACCCACCCAACGCACAAACGAAGGCACTGTGGCGCCATTTCCCAAAGAACTTGGCGCCTGGCGAAACACACCGCAGAACACATTCCAAAGACATGAATAAAGCATTGGGCGCCATTTTCCCAAAGAATGTGGCGCCTCGGCAAAGAGCATTCTGCACAAACTCACAACTAGCTGAATGAATAGCATACGTGGCGCGCGTAATCCTAGCACAATGGCGCCCCAAACTCCAAAATCTCAATTTTCTCAAATTCCTTCAAACCAATTCACTCAATAATCATTCTAACACTCCTAATTTCATAATCAAACAATCAATTGCATGTTAAATCATCAAACACACCACAAATCACAAAATTTCATGTTATAAACCCTAACTTAAGCCCTAATTCGATTTCATCATACAATTGATCAAATTCAATGATTCAATCCTTCATTCAATAATCAAACAACATCAAATAACATCAATTAGGAACCTATGACCTACATAAAACGTATTATCTCCTCTATTATAGAGTGAGACTCCCCTTACCTTAAATTAACCGTAGAGAAGAACCGAAATGGAGTCACGAACAAAACCACTGCAACAATCCAAGCCTTCAAGTCACGAAATTGCTCTTCTCCTCCTCTTCTCCTAGGGTTTGCGCCGTTCTCCTCTCTCTTTTCTCTCCTTTCCTTCGCAACTTTCTTTCTCTCTTCACAAATGAAAGAAAATTCCACTTTTGGGTATATGTACATTGGGCCAAGCGCACCTTGGGCCCTTTTTACACCCCTTGTCCATTTCTTCCACCAACCCCTTCAATTAAAATAAATTACTAGATTATAAGACACCATATTATATTTTATTCTAATTTAAAACAGTGTAACACTTTAAATAATTTAATCAATTGCTTAATTAAATAATTTAGGGTGTTACACGTAGGCTGGATATCTTCTATCCGGATTCGAGCACTTTCAGGAGCATCATATCTGACCAAGTAATCGAATTTTCCGCTGGGCTTCCCTAGGGTATCCCAACATCCTTCTTTTGCCATGGTGACAACCACTGGTTTGTGTCGTTCATCCTCATCACCCCATCCCGTAGGGTCGGATGTCTTCCAATCGAATCGAGCACTTTCGTGAGCATCATATCGACTCAAGTAATCGAATTTTCCATTGGCTCCCTAGGGTATCCCAACATCCTTCTTTTTTGTAGGCACCACTGTTTCCTCTTCATTGATTTCTTCCTTACAGGAGAAGTGAACTGGGTCTTCAGTTGCTATTGGTCGGACCCTGGCTTGAACCGATCTCATACCAGAATTGCGCAGAATTTCAGCTTGGCTTTCTGGTCTCCCTACCACTTTATCTCAATATAGAGTTAACACCTCATCTTTCATACCATGAGTTCCTACTGGACCACGTCACCGATCCATCAAGTCCTCGCAGGATCATCCTGAAGCTTTCACAATCTCCCACACACAAAGAGTCAGCACACCCTTCTTCGTGGCAACATCCTTTTCTAACAACCTCAGCCCGGCATAACTCAGCGTAAATGACACTTAGAGGAGTCTTGATCTCTTTCACTTTTTTCAACAACTTGCCAACATCACTTTCTATAGCATTGTAGCCGCCCCCGATGACTGGTAATGGATTGATTGTTGTATTTGGACGGTTCTGTTTAAACGATATCCAACCAGCATCTATCAAATCTTGCACCACATGCTTAAAGGCTTTACAATCTTCCACAACATGACCGACCCCGTTTTCATGGAAACTGCAGGTGGCATTAGCATTGTATCCTCTGGGAAATGGTGACTGAACGACTTTCATCGGTCGAGTGTTGATCAGATTATTGGAGGTCAAGTGATTAAACAAGTTTCGAGTATATGTCATCGGAATTGGGTCAAAACTGGTCCGCTTCTTGAACTGATAACCTTGAGTCTTGGGACTATCAATGCCTTGCTGAGGTGGCACGGGAGCAGAGAATGGAATAGTTTGGGGTGGAGGAGTACCAAAAGATGAATTTCCCCCTGATATGACATTAGTTTCTCCTTCTTTCTTTTTAGGGAAATGGGGCTGGTATTTCTTCTGGTAGTTAGACCTACCAGAGCTCCCTGCATTACCGAGGTGATTCGAAATCTTCCCGCTTCAAAGGCCATGTTCAAGTCTTTCCCCGAAGACTATCATGTCGGAGAAACTAGTTGATACACTTGTGATCAGCCTGTCATAATAGATTGCTGGCAGAGTTTCCAGGAACATGTACACCATCTCTTTCTCAGTCAAAGGAGGTTGAACTCGCGGCACCAGTGTTCGCCATTTCGAGCATACTCCTTGAAAGTCTCCTTCTCACCCTTACTCATGTGTCTTTGCAATCATGACCTATCCGAGCCATGTCCATGTTGTACTTATACTGCCTCATGAAAGCTTCTGCACAAATCCTTCCAACAAATGGATTTCAGAGGATTGCAACTTCATATACCAATCTAGAGGAGCTCCCGCCAAACTGCTTTGGAAGCAGATCATCGAGAGTTTGTCATCATTGGCATAGGGACCCATTTTTCTGACGAACATTGTAACATGACTCTCTCGGACAGCCAATCCTCTGCACTTGTCTACCTCGGAGCTTTGAACTTTGGTGGTAAAACCAAATGGGGACTAAACACACCTCACGAGCTTCTTTGGCTCTAACACTAGTGCCTTCCATTGCCCTTACTCTTTCTTCAAGTGCTCGGATCGGATCATTTGGTGAGCTCCTCAAACATGTGCCCTCGGGGATGACTCCCATACTATAGTAGTACCCTCCTTCCGTCAAGAACATTTTGAGGTTGTGTTGTAAGCCCTGGAGTGGAACTGTGCACGGCATGAGGGATAGGAGTCTGATTCTGGGGTCCTCCTGTAATTCCCCGAACACGGTGATGATGACTTGATTAGGTGCAGCTACACCAACGGAGTAGGTCTAACGAGTTGTGGCGGTACCCAACAGCATACCCCAAGGATATCTCATGCGATGTCGCGATTCGACACATTCATTTCTCAAGCAAACACGGATGACCGACCGGATCCCGAGGAACTGTGGGTCAGAGCGCTTATTGATACCGAGGAGGAACGAAAGAAGTGACCCCATCCGACCCACTACTGCGCGGCGGCCAAAGCAGCTTGTCCCATTCTTCAAACCTTGCAAGATTACCATCATCTCATGGACTTGGGCCTCCATGGTACCCATCTTATCCTTCAGAAATTCGGTTTTCCCGAGCCACCGCCAGATTCGTAATTTGTACCCCATATCTTCCTGCTCGGATTACTCTCGATTTCAATCTCCTGATGCTCGGTAGATTAGCCATTAGCTTGGCTTGTAGTCGGGTGAAGTATCGGTGACGGAGAACCAAATAAGTGCCTTTTCTCGCTTATTTATAAATTTATTGTATAAGAATTAAAATAAATTCATGAATGGATGTATGAATGCATGCACAATGTTTGCTTGATGCCAGGAACCGCGAGATACCTTATCTTGTCATAAGCGCATAAACTTTTTGATTTACGAGTTGAAGTAATCAAGGAATCGAAATAGCATACTTCATTCATCAAGATTTCAAAGCTTCACCAATTTTCATTAAAGGGAAAAGACAGTACAATGTTCATAAAGAGAAAGATACAATATTCTTGAATACGAAGCTCAAAATAAGCTCTCAAGTTGAAAAATACAAGTAGACAACTCAAATACAAATAGCTTCAAGCTCCCCAACCCTCTTCCTCTTCTTGCTTACACTTGCACCTTGAGATTGCTCCTTGAACTCTGTGATCAACGCTCTGCAGTATTTCACAAACTGATACACTTCAGGTGGGGTGTTGAAGAAATGCATCCCAGCCTCAGCTATCCTCAGATTCTTAAGGACCCCCAACATAGCCTGACTGGCTAGCTCTGACAACTTTGAAAACTTGCTGTATCTCATCCTTAAGTTCCTTAATGATCTCTTGATCTTCAATCTTTCCAATCAAATCTAGGAAACGTTTTTCCCAATATTGGCTCTCAACTCGGACCTGTCTGTAGGCATCTTCTAGACAGCGAAGGTCCCTCTTTAATTCACCAAATATTTCTCTTTCAAAGCTCAAAGCCTGCTGGTATTCCTTGAGAGTTTCATCAATGACACTTCTTTCTTGCTTGAGGTTTCTCAGCTGGCCCCTCAATTCTGCCACTAGATGTGTAACACCCCTTTTCTACCCTTATATTACGTGTCATTTATCAGAGTAGTTCTTTTTCAAAAATAAAATTGTTTTAATTGATAGAAAAGAAATGCTACAGCTTCCTTAAAACTCATCAAATATGCACTCTTCAAATTTGTGCAATCAACATCAGTTATGGAAAATTCCATTCTCATAAACACAATCGCAGCGGCCTAAACACCAACTCACCAAATACTCTCAAACACGTCTCAATGTAACAAGTAAAAATCAGTATACAACTATTAAACAATTATCCAACTCCACGCCCTAGGTGTTACAAAGATCGTAGAGCGACACAACAATACATCCCAAAACTACAAGAGTAAGGCGTGAAGTCCTTCACTCGCGGGTACCTGTAGCGTTGCCACAATAGAGCAACATTCCAAGCAGAAGGGGTGAGAATTTCAAAGGAACATAATCAGATACACAATAGAGGAATGAGAAGGGACAATCACAAGGTATCATCACCACATCATAAATACACAACACCACTCAAATCACAACAAAGACAACTCACAACCATGTTTATGTATGAAAATGCAACCCACACGCGGCATATGCATGATGGTACCATATCATCTTTAAAAACCACTCAAGGCATATCTTCATTATAGAAGAAAAACCACTCAAGGCATAACATCATCAATATTAGTCATAGTATGCACATGCCATGAGATTCTATAACACATGTGCAATTCAACCAACACTCACTCGGAGTACTCATCATCATCATCATAAAATAAATAACCACTCAAGGTATGTCATCATAAAACACTCGTAGAGTGTATTCGTCATTCACATCACAATCATTAAATAACACATCATCATAAAACACTCGTAGAGTGCATTCGTCATTCACATCACAATCTTAAATACACATCATCAAAATCACTCATAGCATGAACCGACACATTCATCAACATCATATAGTCACGTCATCATAAGCATGTATATATATACATTACGGTTATCTTTTAGTTTTGTGGATTATAAAATAGCAAACTGATTGACTATGGGATTACTCAGGTAACTGGTACCACTTGCAAAAGGCATTGGCCACATTTGCAAGGTTCTCAAGTGATGCCCTTGTAAATACACCAAAGAAAGAAATTTCGCCTTAGTGGTAAACCACGCCTCTAGCCATAGTCAAGGAGTACACTAGTAGTATAACCTCTTACAAAGAATTCAATCATAAAATAAACTCGTAAAAATTCGGTTCTTGACCAAAGAACAAAACTAGAGAAAATAAAGTGACTTTTTGAGGCGCGTAACGGTAACCAAACAAAGAGAATTTTTCGAGCCAAAAACAAAGAAGAAAAAACGAGAAGATTTTAATGCAAAATCGCACCTCATTATTTTGTAAAACAACAACATATTAATTAAGAAAACAGCAGCTCCTATTCTTGAAAACAAAGAACTTATATTCATAAAAACAAAGATCAATTTAGTAACAAAACAACAACTTATATTTTTGAAAAACAAAGACTATATATTCATAAAAACAGCACCAATTTAGTAACAAAACAAAGAACTTATATTTTTGAAAAACAGCACTATATATTCATAAAAATAAAGATCAATTTAGTAACAAAAACAACAACTTATATTTTTGAAAAACAGACTATATATTCATAAAAACAAAGATCAATTTAGTAACAAAAACAGCAACTTATATTTTTGAAAAACAAAGAACCCTTTCTATTTTATAAACAACCAAACAAAGAACTTTAATTTGTGAAAACAAAGAACACATCTATAATAAAAAAATACAAGAGCCCAAGACTCAATTTACTAAAACACGCTATACTTCACATCTCAATTCCATCTCAAATTACTCAATTCACACACTCTCATCACCATATATTTAAAATCGATTCTAACCCATAAAATCACCCATCACATACGCAATTTATATTAAATCACATACTCAATTATACACAATCATAGATAATCACATGACAACATCAACAATCATCAAACACATCAAGAAACCCCACAAAACCCATCATATACCCAATTATGTTAAATCGAACGCTCACCCTTACCTCTATTGACGTAAGCTCCAAATCATGAAGAATGAGACACGAACACGAACTCACGAACACACGAAACGGAACACGGCTAAGAATGACCGAATGACGCCTCACCGGAAAATAGGTCCGACGCCAACTTCACCGAAACGAACAAAAGACTAGTGCTTCTCGAAGGTTTCACGCGTAGAATCCGAATACGATATCCGCTTTCTCCAACCAAGACCGTGGTGGTCGGAATGTGCGAAAAACAGTCCGCCCGCATTTGAAATACGTGACAAACGGTGTTTCTTTTGATTAAACAGAGGCTGGAAACGGATTCGTGGAGGGAATTTCGAGTTGGAATGTGAAGTTTGGAGTTCTCCGTGGCTTGAAGGTGGAGAACGAAAATGGTGAAAGAACCATAAGGGTTTTCCGCTTTCTCCCGCGTCTTTGCAACGTGAGGAAGAAGAAGAAGCTGGTCGGCCGGGTCAGGTCGCTTCTGCGCGCGTTGGGCTTAAGTGACTCGGTGGTGGGGTGCGCTTAGCACCCGTGAGAGGGTGTATGCAAGTAAAACAGCCCAAAACTCCTTTTTAAATACTTTTAGAGCCCAATATCACTATAACTATTATTTTAACACCTCAATAGACCAAAATAACTCCTTAAATAAATAATATCTCTCACACTAGCATTTAATAGAAATAGAATAAATATATAATATTATTAATCTTATAATACCAATAGCGTATAAAAATACCGTATTTTTATTTCTAATATTTTTCCACAATCTAATCCCCAACAATTTATTAAATAAATATCTAGTAATCTTTGGGGCGTTACAAGATGCGATTCTTGCCCTGATTCCATGGCTAGTGCCTTCCATTCCTGAGCTTCTTCAAGTGCCCTTCTTGTTTTCTGTTTATACCTTCGGAGCTCCTCTCTGGCCCCCTTTAGATATCTTTGGGCTTCTATCTTGCCTTGCTCTTCTTTCTTGAATCGCCTGACACTTTCTTCCACAGCAATCATTTTGACATTGTTTTCTTCCTCTAGATTTTCCTTCTCTAGAGCCATCTCTTCTAACTTAGCTTGCAATGCTTTCTTTTCCTCTTCCACCTTTGCTAAAGCGGATTTGACTTCATTCAGCTCTTCATGGGTAGGGACATAGGGTTCTGGTATCTCTTCCTCAAGGGAAAGCATCCCTTGACTTGGTGATTTTGCATTTCGAAGCTTCTCCTTGAGCCATTGATTGAAGGTGATATCATTGGTTCTCTTTGACAGCTCTTCACTTCCTTTTCGCACTACGGATTCCCATGACTGTTGAACTCTTCGAAGCAAATCACCGCACTTAGGCATCCCCTTATAGAGGTAAACACGGGACATCATGCTTTCGGAGGGTGAGTTCCTCATCGGGTAACCGAGGCACGTTTTGAAAGCTTCCACAACTGAACACTACTACAGGTCTGTCATCCCAACAAGCAGCTGTATACCACCGAATTTGGAGTTCATTGAGATTTTTCAAAAACTGAACCCATTCCATAGCAGTTCTGACCTCCACATCACAGCTTAGAGCATAAGAAATTAGATCCCTAACATCACTTCGGTTGTGGATCACATGGGTAACAAGCCAAGCATAGAGAACGTGAGAAGAAAGGCACAACTTCTTTTTATGGAACTGACTGTAGCGAGTAAGAGCATGGTATGTGTTAGCAAGAACAGCAGGCACAGGATTGACAGGGTTCTTGGCGTCCTTGAAGGCTAGGAACGCACCAATTGCATCTTCCTCAACATACTTCTCTATTTGAGGAAAGAGGATAACCCCAAATATGGTGAGAGCGAGCACTAACTTGAATGGACCCCACTTCTTAGCCACGGCATAAGATTGTAATAGGCCCTCGAAGTACTCTTGCGGATATCCAGCTACACCATTTCTTTTTAAGTTCTGCAACCTCAATTCATCCACACTGATCCTAAGCAGCATTGGTAAGGTCTAGCATGAGATCTGGAGAACCCCAAAAGTTGCTCATATTCCTCTAATGCAGGTGACAGCTGAAAGTTTTTGAAGAAGAAACACCTCACATCAGAGTCTTAAAACTGGCTCAAAGCTACGAGAGCATCCTCTTGAACACCCAACTGCAAAAGTCTTCGGATATTGCCATATGCCTGATCAAAGGAGTCCCTCTCAATTGGGCCCATCAGAGCTGCACAGTGTCTCAGACTACCAACATCAACTGTCTTCACAATCGGGAAGCGAGAAGTGAGTGAAGTCTTGCTATTCAATTCCATTCTGATGCACCTATGACAAGATGGTACATTATTCGGTGGTTCCCGGTAAGCAAATGCAGATGAAATGCAGTATGAATGCAAATGTTTGCAACATTTAGCTTTAATGAATGCGGCATGAGGCGATTATGATATGAATGATGCATGTAGAGATAGTGAAAGCGTTGCGTATGGACGGAAGTTCAAAAATTTAGGTGACACACTGCATGCCGCCTCACGCAGTGGTTTATTTGAAAGAAGGAAAATATTTTTGTATTTTCTTGGGAAAATCTTTGAAAAAGTTCCTTTTGAGGAAGACATGTCCTAAACTACCATGCAACACACAATTCGTATGCCCTCGTGTCCTACAAAGGTGGGAATTCCTGAGTTCTAGGGCAACTTCAAAGGTTCCTCCCATGTAGTTCTAATTCGCACCCTCACAATGGCTACCGAAGCTATAGAATCCTCATGCCGACACCCACAAATGTAGAATGCTACCAAGTGTGAGGCGTCATGAGAAAGCATACTCCGATTGAGACTTTCATGAGTATCAGACAGACAAAGGTCTTGAATGACAGTCACTAATCGCCTCCACTCTCCTAAGTGTTTGTTGGATCCGGGTATAGGAGCCCACTCATAGCACACAAATCATAAGGTGTGAAAGTGTGTGATCGAGGACATACTTCCTAAAATCTACCCAACCCCACCTGCAAGGAAACCAGAACAGTCCAGACAAAAAGTTGTCTACCCTAGGGTTCAGCATGCATACATCATTTCAATATACAAAACATCCTAATAAGTCCACAGTGATTACACGCATTGCTTACCACAAGAAAGGGAGCTAAGAAGGAGGGGACATAATAGAATGGGGGAAATGCATGTTATTACCTTAAGAAAGGGAGCGAAGAAGAGGGATCATGGGAATTGAGGAATGCATGCATAAACATAACCACAGGCATACAAAAGAAAAGAGAAGAAAAAGAAAAGGAAGAGATAGAACACAGTTTTTCAAATCAAACAATTTAAACCACATCAAATTTCCCCAGCAGAGTCGCCAGCTGTTGCGCCCCGAAAAATCCGGTTTGGGACTTTTCAGTTTGACAACGTTGAAAATAGTAGAGCCGCCACCAATATTTATTTTTAGGAAAAACATTGAAAAAAAACCTTTTTTGAAAGCGGTGGTCTTTCGAAAACTTAGAGATGTAGGTTCGGGGGTCGGTTGCGCATGGGGAAGGTATTAGCACCCCACACGCTCTTTCTACCGAAAGGGAACCATTAATTTGATGTGGTTTTGAAATGTTTGATTTGAAAACGTCGTTCTACTTCTTTTCTTTTCTTTTCTTTCTTTTGAGAAGGATTATTTTATTGAAAACGGGAAAAAGGAATGTTTTTGGTATCTTTGAAGATCAGGACAAAACAAAGATTTTTTTGAAAAAGTGTGCTTGACGGGACGTGAACCCGGTCCTACGTACCCTCACTGGCTGAGGGATCAAAGCTACGTAGTTCTTGTTTTTATGGTTTTTTTAAAAGGTGTGCTTGACGGGACATGAACCCGGTCCTACGTACCCTCACTGACTGAGGGATCAAAGCTACGTAGTTCTTGTTTTGCGTGTGAAAACGGCTTAAGAGTTTAGGTTTAGGGAATTTTGAAATAAGACTCGAGTGTTCGTGAGCACCAAACAAGCAAAGGCTTCGAGTGGCATTCAGATTAACTCGAAAGAAAAGAGAGTTGAAACCGGTAACCAAACAAGCAATGGCTTCGAGTGATTATAAGTGACAACGTTGCATTATTCTTTTTTGAAAATTGTTTTGAAAAAGAAGGTGGTGAGCCTCAATGATGATTATCACTAATAGCTCATGTTATTTTGGAAATTTGGATTGGTTTTTGTTGTTTAATTAAGGTGTGGAGCTTTCATAATAGTCAAACAAGCAAAGGCTTCGAGTGACTATCACTAATAACTCCTCATTAGCGATCAAACAAGCAAAGGCTTGAGTGATGGCTAATGATTTGTTTAGAAAACGCCTTAGGGTTTTTTTATTTGAAAACATTTGAATTTGGGTTTGAAAAGAAGTAGAACATTACAAATCCCTTTTCAAGTCAAAACCGAGGCAACAATGAGAGCATAAGCAAAGCAAACATAAAGAGTATTTACAAATTACTATGGGCAATTGAATACATGATTAAGCAAACATGTTAGTGTAAGAGTATACTATTATGGAATGCAAGGCATAGCATTATTGGATGCATGATTAGGCAAGTATATGAATGCATGAGCATACAATTGTGGAAAGCAAGGCATGGCATTATTGAATGCATGATCATATAATAATGAATGCAAGACATGATATTAAGAGATGCATGATCATATAAGAGGGTGTGAAAATGCAAGAATCATAAGCACATATGAATGCATGAATATCTAAACACAAATAATGAAATGCAAAGTAGGAAAATGTTTTGGGTATTTTTGCAAATAGACAAGTGGTAAAACTTCTAGTAAAAAGTTAATGAATGGTAAGGTAAAAATGCATGAGGTGAATGGTAATTATTTAATGAGATAGTAATGTAAAAAGTTAAAATGTGTTTTTTTTTTATTTATGGTAAAATGCTAATGAGTGGTAAGGTAAAAAATAAATGAAGGGTTAAAAATTACAAGAACACACTAACACAATTGTATTTGTCTACACAAGATCAAACACACATTTTAAGCACACAAATGAACCCTAAAAAAGGCCTCTAAGGCCGAAACCTTATGTGCACAAATCAATACATTATTTCATGCCAAAACTCATAATCCACACATAGAACAAATCATGCAAATCATACACATCAAGCATTTTATTTACATAACTCAAAAAATGAAAAGAAAGCAACAAAACCCTAAATTCTAAGGCCCCTAAAACCGAAGTTTATAGACCCATAAATCAAGCCAAACATTCAACTTGTAAGTTATGACATGAACAATAGGATGCATATATCATGTGAAAATTCTTTATTCATGGAAAGGTGACAAAATGAGTATGAAAAATGCAAGAACATGATTGAAAACACAAGAAGCCTCTCATCAAGGCCAAGGGTTCACTTCAAACACCCAAGGCTCCCTAAGTCCTTGACATAGTGTTTGAAATGAACCCTCTAAGCCTCTTAGAGAGGAAAGAGGAGTAGAATGGAGATTCACATGCTAATAGTTAAAATGCAAGAGACAAGATGTTTACCTCAAGATCAAAGCTACACAAGCATACAAAATGAAGAATCAAGACCAAAACACCAACAAATGTCACGCAAACTTGAAGAAAGCAAGCTCCTTGGTGATGTAAAAATGGAATCAAAGATGAAAAGAAGAGGATATGTGAATGTGGAATTGATTTGAGGTGATTTAGTGGATGAAACTTGAAAAGAGAATGGAGGAGAAGGAGGGAGGGGGTTCGGCCTACAGAGAAGGAGGAGAGGAGAGAATGCTAGCTAGGGTAAAATGAGAGTGTGTGTGTGCTAGGTCTTATTTTTGGGTTTTTATATGAAGTGAAAACTTAAAGGGTAATTAGGACAATATGCTTCTTGCAAACCAATAGGATTTGAGATAAATTTTGAATCAATGGTCAAGATGCAATATCACATGGATTGAGGGTAATTAAAAACACAAAATGGGGGGAGAGAGGAGCTGAAGTGCGCAGCCTAAGGAATGGGGTGGAGGATAAGCTCATTTACAAAAATGTATTTTTCTACAAAGCTTATTACACAAGTGCCATTTTGATTCAAATGGAGGGTGGGGATTGTGCCATGAGTTAATACAATTTGCAAACAATAAAAATAAATGAAAATGGGGTGTATATGGCTGATATGGGCAGCTATGGAGAGTGGGAGAGTGAGTGGAATTGCAAATTGTACTATTGTACCACACATGATCTTTCAAAATAGAATATTCCTTTTCTAGATCATTCTTCTAAATTCATGCCATTTTGGGCCATATCCCATGATTCAATGATTGGGCTCTGAATTTCATGATCTCACCAATCCCAAAATTGATTTATTTACCCCACCTCAAAGGAAAAGACCATTTTACCCTTCTATCCAAAAACTAGGTTTTTATGCCAAAAGTTTTAATACTTGTGCACAAGAAATTATCACAATTAGACACAAATATTCCTCAAATAAAATCCTTGATGATTGCTCAGTGATTTGGAACAAAAAACCGTTTTTATTGTGAAATGACCAAAATGCCCTTTCACCCTAAAAACCCTAGTTTATTGCCCGAAGCACATTTTCACTTCAAAAATGACTTTTCCCCCCTAGGGGTGACCTCTAGTACCTCAAAAATGCATGTTGAATGACTTGTCCTGAGAAATTGTCCCTTATTTGCAAAATGACCAAAATACCCTTTTGCACAGAAAAACCCTAATTTGTCTAAGAAATGCATTTTAACTCCAAAAATGATTTTAGAAGCTTTGAAATGATTTTTAGACATCTAAATGCAATGCATGATGCTCTCTTCTCCTCTAGTTATTTATTTTTGGGGAAAATTAGGGTTTTGACCAAAGCCGGACAAAATTGGGGTATGACAGGATCATACCTCCCCTTTAAAGTAGGAGGGTTCTCCCTCTGGAAAGAAGCTAGCCTACGAGCTCCAAAGATCCTCGCGACTTGTCGAGGCCGATTCCCATAGCGCTTGCCATCGCCCAACGCAGCTAGCCTATGGCGTCATTATTCCTCCCAAATCTTCTTCCAAATGCCATCACACTAAACATATAAACAAAATCTATTCAGAACGAGCACAAGACTCGAGGATTTGGAAACTCAAGACTCAACACTTGGTCGGACAGACCGAACTTTTGCTCGATACCACTAATGTAACACCCCCTTCTAATTAACTACTATTTAATAAATAAAATGAGTTTTTCAAAACTACTCACAAGAGAGTGCTACATTTGATTCATTAAAACAAACAAAATAGCAATGGCGCAATTCAACAGCTTAGAAGTAAGATAAATAGCACCTCGACCAAAAAGGGATGGGTTCACAAAATCACATGTTTTAATTTACATCACAACTAAAACTAACATGTTTCTTAACAACAACCGAGATACGCTTCAATAACTAATCAAAACGATCCCTATACTACTCGCCCCCGAAGCTACACTATCGAGCAAGACGCCAAAGCTACACCGAGTAAGGATAGACCTCTACTCGGGCACACCTGCAAGTTGCCAACATAAGAAGCAACATAAAAGCAGAAGGGTGAGTCTCTAAACACATATAATAGGGTGTATGGTGAATATCATGCTAGAGAAAGCAACTAGAACACCTCGGCTAAATCAATAAACACACTCCATTAAATCATAACACCTCGACTCAATTCAACAATAAATTCACCATTAACATGAATGTATTCATGAATGCAACCCAATCACCAAGGGCATAATGCATGTGGTACCACCACCGTCGTTATTTTGCCTTTCAGGCGTCTCCGTCGTTAATGATAAGAAGACCGAAGTCTTAAAATATCTAGGCCGAAACCTGTCTCTGTCGTTAAATGCATATGAAGTATGTGACTCCATGAACAATGCACCAGCCACAACAATCATATTATGTATGTGTTTATACCATTAATGGATTTACCTCCGTCGTTAAATCTGTTGTCGTTACACCGTTGCCTATTACACCTAGACAACAACAATAGCACTATGGCTAACGTCCAACTCACTGGACACCTCGGCACCACAAGTAGTGGACTAAACAGTCACTACGAGGACCACAACGTCGCCTACGACTAAAACGTCACCTAGGGACCAAACTGGCTACTCCATTCAGCCACTTAAACATTCTCGGCACTAGCCAGCACTCACAGTTGCGCCTGGCAGCTACTTGCGCTACTCTGGCGCCAAAACAACACCTCGGCACACTCACATGGCACCTCGGCACACTCACTCGCACTCCTCGGCATCTACACTTAGGCGCACATACACTTCAAAGAACTACACCTTCTCACTTCACCATCACTCTTCTCGGTTATACTACACATTGAGCATATCACACTTACGCGCAACACTTCATCTCGGCCACTACACTTAGGCACACTACACCTAAGCACAACACTTCACCTCGACCACTATACTTCATCATACTAAGCTTTGATACGCCTGCCATTCAACACCTATACCTCGGCACACTCACACCTCGGTAGATGTACACTATAACTCAACGTCTGCACTTCAGCAACTACACTTAGGTATATTTACACACTACACTTCGGCATCTACACCTCGGTATACGTATGCTACACCTCGGCAACCACAAGTCGACTCCCACGCTTAAACTCAGACACACTTTCATTTCATCACCTATACTCCCTCACACACTTCGTCACTTACGATCCGTTACTGACGCTTTGATACTTACGCCCAATCAATTATGCTTCAACACACTTATAGTTAGGCCACTACACTTCGGTTTCCTATGTCTCTCTATACGCCTAACCTTCCTCTTCCCTCTTCATATTGATTCTCACTCTATGACCAAACTTAACACAACTACTACACACGGATTCCTTCATAACTAGTCCAACACTCATCAAGATACTCACTGAAGGTGACAACCCAACAATAGCTCACTGGGACTGAGAGTTTCTCAGCTCCCATTTCTCTCCTTGGTCTCTCATATGCTCCACTCATCAACAAACCATCACACTTCACCAAGTGAAGCAAACACAACATCAAACACACACCAAGCACACAAACAGCTCAGAAATCATTTCTAGAGTCTACTCACACACAACACTCATCATATAAACAATATTATAGGTGAAAGAGAGCCCCCTTACCTCAATAACTTGAAGAAGTATTACTCTCTTCACCAAAGCTTCTCGATCCACCAACAAGCAGCCCCTCTTTCTTGATTTTGAGCTCTTCCACGCCAAGATTCTTCTTCCTCTCTCTAAAAGCTATCTCACCTACCACCTTCTCTCTCTTACTTTCCCTTTGACTTTCTTAGATTTTTGTTGGAATGAATGTTCCCCTCTCCTTCGACACTTTCATTTAAGACATGCATATGGGCTTCCAATGGATAATGGGCCTCTAATGGATCATGGGCCTCTAATCCCACCTTCTCCATTACTTAAACACCTCCTAAATAAAATAAAACTTCTAAATTAATTACTTGACTTAATTAAAATGTTGTAAGTCTTAAATAACTCAATTAAATAAATAATTGAACTGTTTTGGGGCGTTACACCAGGGGCGCTGCAACAAAAAAAATGAATGGGCTCTTGAGGGGAGGGGGTATGCTGTAATTGTGGGGTGTGTTTTGTAGGTTATTAACATTAAAATAAAATAAAAAAACATATCAGAAATGAGACTATTTAAGAGTTTTTTAAGGTTTTCATCATCATTCACTCCTCTCCCACTTAATCCGCCACCAACCTCTCTCCAAGATAGAGAAAATCCCTGCCACTTCCATTGGAGAGAGAGAGAGAGGTCTGATGATAGAGAGAGGACATAAACGGAGAGGGAGAATGCGACGGTTAGATGGAACGGAGGGAGGGATCGCGATGTTGAGGGCGTGACGTCGGAGACGACGAACAGTCCGCCGGAGAAGACAACCACGCGGGGGCATTCTCGCCGGAAACGGACTCAGGTTCGTTTTTTTTTCATTTTTTCGTTTCTGATTTTTTTTCTGGTCTGCTGGTATATATCCTTTTCTCTTCTACTTTCAAATCTCTTGTCACTCTCCTAATTAATTTTTTTCGGACCAAGTACAATACCCTTTAGTTTTGAACTTGTGATCTTAGGCTAAGCTAAACTAAAACTCGTTTTCTTTTAGTCTATGGTTTGGATCTGAACTATTTTATCACAACTCAGATTTCACTTGATAAGTCTCAACTATGATTTTAAAAAAAAACGATCTACTATGCGTTGTTCAAATCACATCAGAATCAAAGTTTCTAACTACTAAATGATCAAAGAAATTAACACTACATTCCAGTTTCAGATCCGTAAAAATAACGTCTTAGACACTATAATTTTGATTTTGATCAAGTACTTAGTACATACCGCTCGTGATCTAACTCGTTAGCACTAAAGAACGAGTTTGCTTGATATTGTGGATGACCCTAACTGATCTGCCTCTCGTGGTTGGCTGGTTGCTATTGCTGACTCTTGAAAAAAATTCTCAGAAACTTCAAAGGGAACCAAAACCGTTTTGTGTGTCCTGGACTGTGTGTGTGTTGCGCCCCGAAAAATCCGGTTTGGACTTTTCAGTTTGACAACGTGAAAATAGTAGAGCCGCCACCAATATTTATTTTTAGGAAAAACATTGAAAAAAAACCTTTTTGAAAAGCGGGTGGTTTTTCAAAACTTAGAGATGTAGGTTCGGCCTGGTTGCGCATGGGAAGGTATTAGCACCCCTCACACGCCCTTTCTACCGAAAGGGAACCATTAATTTGATGTGGTTTTGAAATGCTTGATTTGAAATACATTGTTCTACTTCTTTTCTTTTGAGAAATTGCTTTATTAAAAACAGGGAAAAAGGAATGTTTTTGGTATCTTTGAAAACCGGATCAAAACAAAGATTTTTTTTGAAAATAGTGCTTGATGGGACATGAACCCGGTCCTACGTACCCTCACTGACTGAGGGATCAAAGCTACGTAGTTCTCGTTTTGCGTCTGAAAACGGCTTAGGAGTTTAAGTTTGGAGTTTTTGAAATAAGACTCGATTATTCGCGAACACCAAACAAGCAAAGGCTTCGAGTGGCATTCGGTATTAACTCGAAAGAAAAGAGAGTTGGAATTGGTAACCAAACAAGCAAAGGCTTCGAGTGATTACCAGTGACAACGTTGTATTATTTTTGAAAGATTGTTTTGAAAGAGCGGCGAGCATCAATGATAATTATCACTAATAGCTCATGTTATTTTGGAAGTTTGAATTGGTTTTTTGTTGTTTAATTAAGGTGTGGGAGTTTTCATGATAGTCAAACAAGCAAAGGCTTCGAGTGACTACCACTAATAATTCCTCATTAGCGATCAAACAAGTAAAGGCTTCGAGTGATGGCTAATGATTTGTTTAAGAAAATGCCTTAGGGTTTTTATTTGGAAAAGCATGTAATTTCTAGCTTGAAAAGAAATAGAACATTTCAAATCCTTTTTCAAGTCAAAAGCGAAACAACAATTATAACACAAGCAAAACAAAGCATAAGGAGTATTCACAAATTGCTATGAACAATTGAATGCATAATTATGAAAGCATGTGCATGAGTATACAATTATGGGATGCAAGGCATAGCATTATTGAATGCATGATCATATAATAATGAATGCAAAACATAATGTTAAAGAATGCATGGTCATATAATAATGAATGCAAGACATGATATTAAATGATGCATGAACATGTAAATGAGTATAAGAATGCAAAAGATATAGATATATATGAATGCATGAACATGTAAATGAGTATAAGAATGCAAAAGATATATATATATATATATATATATATATATATATATATATATGAATGCATGAACATGTAGGCACAAATGATGAAATGCAAAGTATGGAAATATTTTGGGTATTTTTGCAAATAGACAAGTAGTAAAAACTTTTAGTAAAAAGTTAGTAAAGGGTAAAGTAAACATGCATGAAATGAAGGGTAATTAGTTAATGAAATAGTAAAGTAAAAAGTTAAAAAAGTATTTTTTTACTTTTGGTGAAATGCTAATGAATGGTAAGGTAAAAAAATAAGTGAATGGTTAAAAAGGTTAAAAACACCTTAACACATCTATACTCATCTACATAAGATCAAGCAACACAATTCTTAGCACAAAATAAGCATCAAAAAGGCCTTGTAGGCCGAAACCTCATATGAACAAAACACCACGTCATTTCATGCCTAAATTCATGACCAACACATAGAGCCAATCATGCAAATCAAACACATCATGCATTTTATTTATATAAATCAACAAGTGAAAGGGAAGCAAACAAAAACCCTAAACCCTAAGGCTTAAAAAAAACGAAAACCTCTACATCCCTAAATTAAACTAAAGATTCAACCTTGCAAGTTATGACATGAACAAGAAAATGCATATGATACATGAAAATTTTTATTCATGAAAGAGTGAAAGAAATAAGTGTAAAAATGCAAAATGTATAGTTAAAACACAAGAAACCTCTCATCAAGGCCAAGGGTTCACTTCAAACACCCAAGGCTCCCAAAGTCCTTGACATAGTGTTTGAAATAAACCCTCAAAGCCTCTTTGAGAGAGGAAGAGGAGTAGGAGGAAAGATTAACATGCTAAAAAAAATTGAAAATGCAAGAGATAAATAGGCTTACCTCAAGAACAAACTAGAAAAGAGTAGAAAACAAAATAGAATCAAGAACAACTTGAGGGAAAACTCCAAGCTAATCTTCAAACCAACAAGCTTTTGATGATGCAAGGATGAACTAGAATAGGAGGGGATGAAAATGTATGGAGTAGTAATGGATTTTGAGATGAAAAAGAAGAAAGAAATCAAAAAAACAATGGAGGAGAGTGAGGGAGAGGCTACGGCCTTGTGAGGGAGGAGAGAAGGAGGAATGCTAGCTAGGGTAAAAATGAATGTGTCCTTGGTCTCTTGCTTTTGGGGTTTTTATATGGGGTGAAAACTTAAAGGGTATTTGTGACAATGTACTTCTTGCAAACCAATAGGATTTGAGATAGAATTTGAATCAATGGTCAAGATGCAATATCACATGGATTAAGGGCAATTAAAAAGCACAAAATGAGGAGAGAGGAGGGCTGAATGCGCAGCTTATGGAGTGTGGTGAAGGATAAGATCAATTACAAAATTGTATTTTTCCATAAAGCTTATTACACAAATGCCATTTTGATTCAAATGAAAGGTGAGGATTGTATTTCACACTTAAATGGAAGGCCATGATTTAACACAATTTGTAAACAATAAAAATAAATTAAAAATGCATGATTATAGGCTGGTGTGCGCAGCAAGGGAGTGGGAGAGTGAGTGGAATTGCAAATTGTACTATTGTACTATTCTTGACCTTTCAAAATTCAAAAAAATGTAGACTATTCCCTTCTAGATCATTCTTCTAAATTCATGCCATTTTGGGCCATATCCCATGATTCAATGATTGGGCTCTGAATTTTATGATCTCACCAATCCCAAAATTGATTTATTTACCCCACCTCAAAGGAAAATATCATTTTACCCTTCTATCCAAAAACTAGGTTTTTATGCCAAAAGGTTTAATATTTATGCACAAAAATAATCACAATTAAGCACAAATATTCCTCAAATGGATTATTGATGATGGTTCAGTGATTTGGGACAAAAGACCATTTTTGTAGTGAAATGACCAAAATGCCCTTTCACTCTAAAAACCCTAGTTATTTGCCCAAAGCACATTTTTACTTCAAAAATGACTTTTCCCCCTAGGAATGACTTCTAATATCTCAAAAATGCATGTTGAATGATTTGTTCTGAGAAATTGTCCCTTATTTGCAAAATGACCAAAATACCCTTTTGCACTGAAGAACCCTAATTTGTCCAAGAAGTGCATTCCAATTCAAAAAATGATTTTAGACGCTTTGAAATGACTTTTAGAACCCTAAATGCAATGCATGATGCTCTCTTCTCCTCTCAAGTATTCATTTTGAGGAAAATTAGGTTTTGACCTAAGCCGGACAAAATTGGGGTATGACAGTGTGTTGACTGCTTTTTTATACTAAAAACTAGGTTTCTGCATTAATTGCTTTTTGATTGGGCTTTAACTCTTTTTCAGGTTTGGATCCAAGCCCAACAGCTCCAGCACTAGGAGAGCAGTTGGGAACCCTAATTTGCTGCTGTGTTTTGCTATATTTTTTGTATTTTCAGATTCTATTTTTTTTTTTTTGTATTTTTAGTATTATTATTTTTTGTATTTTTGGACATATTGGACTCTTGGACACTCCTAAATTGTAAATAAAATTAAATAGATTTTTTTTGTCATTTTTGGACTATATATATTACTCAAAATAAATTAAATGAAAAAAATAAAAATAATGAAGAGAAGAAATTGGACCAAATACAAAAGTGAATCAGGCCCAACTAAATGAACATGCTAGAACGAGGCCCGAATAGAAAAAATAGGCCCGTTAAACAATAAACGCTAAAAATTAACTTGGAACCACGTTTGTGGGCCCAAGCCAAAATGATAAGCCCAATAGTGAGAAAAGTGACTTAAATAAGCCCACTTAGGTTCGATTAGGCCCAAAATATCAAGATTAAACTGAAGAATGTGCGAAAATATCTATCATTCACGCGCGTGCCTAGCTTAAGTAACGATATTTCAGCTTAATTAAACGGATAATTGGAATTGGCTTAAATTAAAAAGGACACTATTCTAGCTACTTGTAATCGCGTGATCTCGAAAAACAAGTTGAATAAAGCAAGTGACAAAAAGAAGACGGACAAAATTGGGGTATTATAGCTGCCCCTCTTTATTTCACATTTCGCCAAGAAATATGAATTGGCCTTTTTATATTTGTTGGTGAAATGGAAATAAAGATATAGAAATAATACTAATTTTGTCCGCCTTTAAAAGTTTAATTTTTTTGTTATTTTCCTTTTGAGAGAGGGGTTAAAACTTGTGGCATTAATCGGAAAGCAATAAATTGGGAAAAGCGGTAAATTGGGAATTCGGAGAGGTTGCCTAAAACCTTCTAACGAACTCTTGTCGAGTCCGAGCTCTAGGGTGGCCTTTTCGAGCGCCGATCAACATCGTCCCGAATCGTTGATCAATGGATTTACGCTATGCCTTAGGGGTGGCTCGTATACGATGTTGTGATCTATGGAAGGAGTTCACTAACTCCGGTGGGAGTTCACTAACTCGTGTTGATGGAGTTTACTAACTCGGGTTGATGGAGTTTACTAAATCGGGGTTGATTGAGTTTAATAACTCGTGGTTGATGGAGTTTACTAACTCGTGGTTGTGGTGATTTTCTAAAAATGAGACTTTTGGGACTCTCTCGCTCCAAGTAACTTTTCTCTTGGATGGTGCATGAAATGCATGCACTTGGGTATTTGGGTACATATGAATGCAATGATTGATTTTGGTGGGATGCTTCTTCTATTTGATTTTTCATTCTCTTCTTTTCTTTTGTTATTCTTTCGCTCTTCTGAGATGCGAATTTGATAGCGTAATGTACTGTTTGATGCCATGGAGTGATGAATGGTATAGATGATATGAGAATGATGAATGATATGAAGATGTTGTGTTCTTTTATGTTCCGTTTTTCTCGATTTTTCTTCTCTTTTGTTTTTTTTGTTTATTCTGTTTGTTTCCTTTAAGCAGCCTTCTTTTTTCTGCTTATTTGTTTTTTTGTTTATTTTGTTTATTTTCTTTAAGCAGCTTTCTTTTTCCTGCTTATTTGTTTTTTTCTTCGACACTCTTTTTGCTGGTTAAATCGAACTGCCGGACGGAGGCTGTCCTAGGACGATGATCACGCGAGGATTGCGCATCGTTCGCTTACGCATCGCTTTTTTTTGCAATTTTATTCACTTGGGAAATCATTTATTTCTCAGATTTTTCAAAGATTTCGCAATGATCTGTAATGCTCAATGTGCACATGTTTTGCAAATCAATTTCATCAATCATAAAAATTATTATTTTGAAAGAAACTGAATAGATGAAAGCAGAGACACGAAAAGCACATATATGAAAGAAAAGTTGGACTTTTATTGATATAGAAATTGGACGTGCAGAAAGTCACGCCAATTGAAAGTGCATTGCAATCTTTCTTTTAAACGGAGAAAATACAAGAGAAAGGAACAGATCTCGTGATTTCATCTCGTAAGTAACTTGTTCCGCCGTCCATACTCATAACTCTGATCACCCTCTTATCCAAACCTTGGGGAGTCTTGATTGCCTTTCCTTTCTCAAGTCCAAGTTTTCGACCCTAATTTTTGCTCGGATCGCCTTTGCGGGTTTTCAATCCACCGGTCGCTTTGATTTTGCCTAGGCCGCCTTTGCGGGTTTTCACCTAGCGAGTTGATTTTTCCTTGGCTTATCTTTCTCTTTTTGTCTATTTTTCTAGGCATAATACTTCTTGACCACATCCGAGTTCACCGGATTTGGAATCTCATCTCTGTCCATGTTCGCTAGAATAAAGCTCCTCCCGAGAATGCCTTCTTCACCACATAAGGTCCTTCATATTTGGGAGTCCATTTGCCCTCGGGTCCGTCTGATCGGCAAGATCTCGCTTGAGTACAAGATCTCCTCTTGGAATTCACAAGGACAGTACTCTTTTGTCAAAAGCCCTTATCATCCTCTGTTGGTACAACCGCTCTATGACATATCATGGCTACACGCTTTTTCGTCAATGAGGTTCAACTGTCAAGACGGGACCGAACCCATTCCGCTTCATCAAGTTTTGTCTCCATTAACACCCGCAGGATGGTATTTCAACTTCAATGGGGAGGACGCGCCCACCCATAAACCAATGAGTAGGGGTTTCCCCTGAGGTGCGCACCGAGGTTCTGTAACCATGCAGGGCAAAAGGGAGCATTTCATGCCAATCCTTGTATGTTACCACCATCTTTTGCACAATCTTCTTGATGTTCTTGTTAGCTGCCTCAACTTCCCCATTCATCTTTGGGCGGTAAGGAGAAGAATTGTGATGCTGTATTTTGAAGTCTTCACACAAGTCCTTCATCATTCTGCTGTTCAAATTACTGCCATTGTCTGTGATAATCTTGTTTGGAAGGCCGTAGCGGCAAACCAAATCTTTCTTGATGAACTTAGCAATCACTGAGCTTGTTACATTGGGATAAGAAGCAGCCTCCACCCACTTAGTGAAGTAGTCAATAGCAACCAAAATGAAATGGTGACCATTTGAAGCTTTGGGTTTAATGGGACCAATGATGTCCATGCCCCACATTGAGAATGGCCATGGTGCACTCAAGACATTCAGAGAAGTTGGAGGTACATGGGTGTGATCTGCATAGATTTGACATTTATGGCATCTTCTCACAAAATCAGAATAATCGATTCCATCTCGCAACCGTAGAGTATCCAAATTTCTCGTGATTTTTCTAGCCATTGTGTGCTCGCTTTGGAATGAACCCCAAATGAACCTCATGAACATCTCGCATAATCTTTATCGACTTTCTTTAGTTACACACCGAGGAGTACCAAGTCATGGTTTCTCTTGTAAATTAAAGGACGCCTCCAC
The DNA here is from genome assembly GCA_020916435.1 of Oxytropis ochrocephala. Taxonomy (NCBI): domain Eukaryota; kingdom Viridiplantae; phylum Streptophyta; class Magnoliopsida; order Fabales; family Fabaceae; genus Oxytropis; species Oxytropis ochrocephala. The sequence goes on along the minus strand of CM037089.1, from coordinate 87,225,670 downwards.
TCAAGAAGAAACTCACGATAGTCTCCCGAGTGTTCTCTTGTCATTCTCTCAGAGCTCCTAAGGATACTCTGCTTTTGTGATGTACCGCTTGATGTCATGGTACCAAGGCTTACTATCCGATTCCTCCTCGATCGCCATAGTAGTGATAAGCGGTGTGTAGACCTCTATGTTTGGATTCTCGATGCGGTCGTCAAACTTTTGTCACAGCTGACGTTGAACATAGAAGACAAACTTGCCAAGGTATCTGCCAACTGATTCTCGCTGCGGGGTATGTGTTGGAAAGTGATTTCCTCAAAGGGCTTGATTAACTCTTGAATATAGTCCCGGTAAGGAATCAAATCAGGATTTCTTGTTTCCCAATCTCCTTTTACTTGGTGGACAACTAGAGCTGAATCTCCGTGATATCGCCGAGCCTCTTGACTTTGCAATCGAGAGTCGCTCGATACCTGTGATACATGCTTCATATTCTGCAATATTGTTTGTGACATAGAAGCTTAGTCTGGCAGTGAATGGTATGAAGCGGATGTCTGGAGAGATCAGCATTGCTCCGACCCCGTGCCCCCACATGTTAGAGGCACCGTCAAACAACACTCTCCACCTTTCATCATCTTGAGATTTCCCTTCGTCAAATAATGCCATAATGTCCTCATCTGGGATTTCACATTGCATTGATTGGTAATCCTCAACCGGTTGGTGTGCCAGGTAGTCTGCCAGTGTGCTACCTTTAATCGCCTTCTGGGTTACGTACACGAGGTCATACTCTAACAGAAGCATTTGCCAACGAGCAATTCTACCTGTGAGCGCAGGTTTCTCAAATATGTACTTGATGGATCCATTTTGGATACCAACCAGGTAGTGTGACTCAGCATATACTGTCTCAGTCGATTCGCAGCCCAGGCTAGAGCACAACAAGTCTTTTCCAATGGTGAATACCTTGCCTCACAGTCTGTGAACTTCTTGCTCAGGTAGTAGATCGCGTGCTCTTTGTTTCCTGACTCATCGTGTTGCCCCATCACGCAGCCCATTGAATTGTCTAGCACAGTGAGGTATAGGATGAGAGGCCTGCCAGACACAGGTGGCATTGGGACTGGTGGATTTCGGAGGTACGTATTGATTTTCTCAAGTGCTTCTTGACATTTATCATTCCACTTCATCTATTGGTCTTTGCACAGTAGTTTGAAAATTGGTTCGCAAGTTGCAGTCAACTGGAAGATGAATCGGGAGATGTAATTCGATCTTCCCAGAAGCCACGCACTTCTTTCTCTGCTTTAGGCGCTGGCATCTCCGCAATGCTCGTACTTTGTCCAGTCCACCTCAATTCCCTTCATCGCTAACGATGAAGCCCAACAACTTCCCGACCTAACCCCAAAGGTGCACTTAGCGGGTTCAACTCGAGTTTGTATTTTTGAGACGCCGAACAACTTCTCGCAGTTAACCACATGCTCTTCATCGATCTTTGACTTGGCGATCATGTCATCCACATAGACATCAATCTCCTTATGCATCATGTCATGGAATAGGGTTACCATCGCTTCTTTGATAGGTTGCCCTGGCATTTTTCAACCCGAAAGGCATGACCTTGTAATGTAAAGTCCCCAAAGGGTTATGAAGGTGGTTTTCTCCATATCCTCTGGAGCCATTTTGATTTGGTTATAGCCTCGAATATCCATCCATTTGGTTATCACTAAGGATATTTTGCCACAACTAAGATCCTCGCATCAAATCAAGTTTCTTGACCTCATCCCCGATTTTCAAAGACATTTCAGTGCTTCATTCGCTTTAACTTCTATTTTACCTGGGACATTCTCGATTTTATTGGCAATCAGTGCTCAACAATATCTCGTGTGCTCAACCCCGGCATGTCCCGATAAGTCCATGCGAATACGTCAACAGAAGTCAAGCAGAGCCGAATCAACCTTTGCGCTCTCTATCCCCATTGCGATCTGACCTTGACCTCTTTTCTCTGCTTTCCTTAGTACCCTAATTGACCATTTCTGTGGACTCCCCCTGGGGCTCAATGACCTTTTCTTCTTGTTCTACCATTCTTATGATTTCCGGGGGAGTATCCCAATCGTCCTCAACATCTTCCTCGACTTGATTAACCGGGTAATCAAAGTCATAGTATGAGTTATGGGCATTATTATTTTCAGAGACTATTTTTGATCTGCATTAAAATGGAGCGGCGAATAAAGACAAAGAAAAGACACACAAACGAGAGATGAAGACAGAAATTTTATTGAAAATTCAAAATAACACTTTATTGATTGATGACTTTTGACGAAAACATGTGTGCCCGAATGAAATGTTCCAAGGCCTTGGGCAGAGCCGAGGAATCTACATTACAATGATAATTACTTTAAATTGAAAAATACAAGGAAATCCATGGTCTCCCAGTTTTGCAGCTTCTCTCCAGCAGCACAGCAGCGCACTAGGCCGACAACATAGCCACTCGAGCTTGATCCTTCTTCAACCACATTAACCTGGTCAGGGTTCAGCATGCCGGCACTCCGGAAGTTGTTCTCAAGGTTAGCGATGAAATCCTCCCCTGATTGGGTGCTCTTCCTCTGAGTTTGGCCAGCCATTTCTCCCTCTTGTCAGATGCCACCTTTCCGACAAGAAAACTTGGGATGTACCCAATCACCGAACCTTTCAATGTTTCCTCTCAACTAGACAGTATTACAATCCCTTGAGCAGCTTTTCCTAGTCCTCACCGACATGATACCCATGTCCTAGCATCACCTTTGCAAATCATCATGTCACCTTGGACCACTTAGGCTTCCAAGAGGCTCACTTTCAACGAAGACGGCGTTTAAGATCTCCAATCCTTTGAAGGCGCCTCTCGAGGACTCTTCCGCCGCTTCCACGTAATATTCGGTGGTGATCGGTTTATCGTTGTTTCTTCCTCTTCGTGGATCACTATCGCCTTTCCTCACCACGAACTTGAGTTTCGATGAAGCGAGGATGGCACCGCCTCAACAAATGTGTATCCAAGGACGCCCTAGCAGCAAACTATAGGAGGAACCGATGTCCATCACTTGGAAGACGACATAAAACATTTGGGGGCCTACCGCACCTGGCACTTCTACTTCTCCAAAACTTCCTTCATCGACCACAAATGCTCGACCAAGGTAGAACTTGGCCGGATATGAGCGGTCTACATTCACTTCAGATCACATAGCGTTAGCGGAGTGGTAAACTTCGCAGCAGACCAAAGAAGCTAGCTTTTGGACATTGAATGTACACTCGAGGAGGACTAAACAGATGTAGAAGATCCTGACAAACTTGGGGCCTTGAAGAGTTGACATCATCTTCAATTCTTTGGTATTCATTGTAGACTTAGGCAGCACATTCAAGGATGAGCCATTATCAATGAGCACTCTGGCAAGTATATAGTCCCCACATTTGACTGAGATGTGAAGAGCTTGATTAGGATTCTTTCCCGCCGGAGGAAGCTCAGCGTCTGAGAAAGTCAAGTAATTGGATGCTACAATGTTGCCAACAATACCATCAAGCTGGTTTACTGTAATGTCATGGGAGACGTGGGCTTCATTCAAGATCTTCAGCAGTGCAACACGATGTGCCTCTGAACTAAGCAACAAAAAAGAGCATTGAGATCTTGGAGGGAGTTTGACTCAACTGGTCTACCACCCGATATTCACGCTGTTTCATTACTTTCAGGAATTCTTGAGCTTCTTTGTCTGATACCTTTCTGACTTCTACAGTTTCTTTGTGTTTTCCCTTACGGGCCCTTTCTTCATCTGCTTTTGATTGCTCTCCCCTGAGGTTTTCAGGAGCATACAACCTTGCACTCCTTGTAATGCCGCTACTCCCAGCGATGTTAGTTATATCCAAAGTGCCCTTAGGGACCTCCGCTCACATCTGCACGTTGCAGCTCCATGGAGTCATCCTAGTATCTCTACTAGGGGTAGTGGTGGGTACTGGAATAACAATAGTCGAAGGTCTCAAATCACGGCTAGGTGAATTGGACTCAGGGGATTTCAATCGGTCTCCTGAAGCCTCTGTTGCCTGATTGCAAGGTGGATACAGTTTCTTCCTTTTCCAGAGTTCCCACTTGGACCAGGTGTCTATCTAAGAGATCTTGGAGAATTGGTTTAAAGCCTTCACATGTCCCAATACAGTGAGGATTATCACAAGTGTCTTTCCTAGCACACCCCTCTTTGATAACACCAAGACGGCATAATTCAGCATGGATGACATCTAGAGGCATCTGAATGCAATCAACCTCTCTAATCAAACACTGACCACCCTGATCCTCAATGGCATTGGCAGAAGATCCTCCGTGTCCTAGCAACGAATTGGTGGTTACATTGGGTTGCTGAAATGATATGCTCTTCGCATCAATCAAGTCTTGCACTACGTACTTGAATGCCTTACAATCCTCCACCACATGACCTACTGCTCCGGAATGAAAGGCGCATGTAGCATTTGCATTATATCCTCTGGGATAGGGAGGCTGGTATGGCTTCATTTGACGAGTGTTGATTATTTTATTGGCGATGAGATAATTGGACAAGTCCGTGTAGGACATGGGAATAGGATTGAAGACGACAGGCTTCCTTTCACTGTAGTTCCGGTACTGGTGGTTTGACTGAAATGGCTGTGCAGGTGGTGCTTGAGAAGGAAATGGAATAGCTTGCGGAGGATTGCTGTGTGATGGACCACTGGCTCCGATAATTGCATTGGTTTTGATCGTACCTTAGACCAATAAAGTGATGTTGTTGTTCGCTGGATTGGCCGGTCGTTGAATGAGGGAAAGGACCGGTCTTGGCTGCACGCTGAGCACCTCGGGTGGTACCTGCAATGACACTCCAACGCTCAAGTCAGTGATCGCTCGGGCAGGGTATCACAAGGTAAAGATCACGTACCTGATAGTGAATGCACGCGGCATTTATACTGTTGATTACCGACCGTTTTGCGAGAATTTCGGCCGGCTAGCGCGAAGTGCGCTCCAAGCAACCGAGCTTGAGACGGTTCGCTGGTGTCGGCCGACGGCCCAATGCTAATGGAACCTCTTGGTTTTACTGATACACCCCGGAACAGTTTCCCCCAAGCCTAGGTCACTTGAAGGCGGGCTGAGGCTTGAATCGTTGCCCCCAGCGGTCTTGTTACTTCGACGAAATTTCATGGATAATAGGACGGTCGCGGCCGTCAGCTTTCTATGGATCGGTCGCTGCCGTCCCATCGGTCATCTTGGCGACTTCGACGACTTTCGAGATATCATTTTATGACGTGACGCTTGGTGATCTCGAGGCCATTTAAGGGTGATTTAATCGGCGGCGAAACGTTATGACATTTCGCTTTCCTGGTCCTCTGGCGCTCCAGGACAGCTATAAATACACCTTCGAGAGACCATTTCTCGCATTACTCTAAGTGCTTTGCTATCGACCGACCTATCCGCAACCGGCTTGCTTTCGAAGCGAATTCTTGTGTTTGAGTACCCATTTTCCTTGGTCGATCTTCAGCAAATTATATTACGGTATGGGTCGATCTTTTCTCAACTTTCATTCTTTTGGTTTTTCTTTTAATTGTAGAGTTTCGCGCCTTGTGGTAGGGGTGTCAGTCCGAAGACGACCAGTCGCCTCTCTCACGAGTGCATATCTCGACCGACTGACGCTATATCCTCTTCCACAAGTGCTCTTTATATGTCGTGGTTGAAGCAAATCGCACGTCTTCCGGCGGGGCCATCGCACTTTAGCTCAAAATATGACGCGGCCAGCAGAGGTCGTTACTCACGAGGAAAATCCTGGGTCATCATCGGGCGACACGAGTTCTAGCTCTTCAACCAAAGGGTCTTCAACCAAAGGGTCGGTTAGCCTAAGCAGCTCCGACACGAGTTCTGCCAGTTCTGAGACCCGATTGTTTTCTCTCCCACCCCCCCCTTCTTCACCGGCCGGCAATGCAGGGGGAAGATGGGAGGTAGACATCGGTGGTGGAGTGCAGGAGTCTCCCATTGATCGTACTCGTCGCCGAGGAGGTATCGGTTGAAGTGCACGCTGATGGAGAATCAGTTGAAGGAGAAGATGATGTCTTACCAGATATAGCTCGAGATCGGTCCGACATGTCTTGGGTGTCCGAGACCCTCCGTTTTAACAAAAGCATAATCACGATGCACCGGGCGTTGCCTGAGTTACAATGCCATTTCAACCACTTGCCGGGCTGGAGGGTTAGAGGCATGAAAGACGGGGAGGATATTGCGACCTACTCCGAGAATCTTAAATTCACGACGCACCGGCTCCGATCGTGTTTGAGAGGATGGGGATCGTCCCACCCTTTACTGAATTTCAGCGTGATGTCTTGCGCTATATTGGGGTCGCCCCATCGCAACTGCACCCAAATGCGTGGGCATTTCTAAAGACCTTCGAGGTACTTCTGGGCCGACTCAATAGGCCCGTATCGATCCAGTTGTTCTTTACAATATTTGAGCTGAGTTGGCTTAGGGAAAAGGCCAACAAAGAGAAAAGGGAGCAGGTATCCTTCAAAACTCAGAAGAGTCAGCATAGATACTTCAAGACGTTCCAAGAATCGCTGGGCGCCGCATGGAAAAGTCATTACTTCTGGGTCGTTCCGACCAAGGAGGCTGCCCAGGCTATCGCTGAGACTCAGCCTAATGGAATGCTCGGTGAACCTTATTTCCCAATCATGTGGAACGAGGCTCATTTCTTTAAGCGGCCCGGTGATTACATCTACTCCACCAAGGATTTAAGCGCAGTCGACCTGGAGTCTCTGCGGATAATTAAGACACTGTCGAGCCTTATGACCCTTAATCCTAAAGGCGACCTACCTTGTCGTCCTTTCACACTGCTCGCTGGCCGTGCTTTGGAGGCCGAGCTTGGTTTGTTTTCAAACTCATCTTTTTATTTTGGTTATTGATCTTTCCGTCTAACCTTTGAATCGTTCTATTTTGTCGGAAAAATGGCAGGAAAAGCTTGGGCTGAACTGGAAAATTTGGCCTTGAAATCCTCATCCAAGCCTTCTTCCTCCCAGCCAAATCCCAAAGTAGTCGACTTGGAAGGCTCGTCTAAGGTGCCGCAGATCCACGAAGCTCAAGGTATTTTAAATTTCTAGCCCGCCTTGGTTTTTCTTGCTGTCGGTCGATTAAATAACATTCGTTGCTTTTCTTTGCAGAGGCTCGAGCTGAAAGGGACACGTTCGGTTATGTTTTGAAGCCCGCCTGCGAGCGGTGTATCTTTTGTAACCTTTTGACTAGCCTTCGGGCATAACAATATTTTGGGCCTGCCTTCGAGCAGTTTGATATTCGGGCTCTCGGCTTCGACCGGGCGTCCTCGCTTTGTAATGAACAGCTTTTCACTTTGCTTATTTCGCTTGTTTGGATTTACTTACTTTATTCGTTCGCATTTTTCTAAGTTTACGAATTTTAGGCCGTTCATGGGCTGCTGCTTAGGGGCTTGCGAAGGCTCTAGTTTTGGGTCGATCGTCGACCAGTTCGTGCTTTTTCGAAAGCATTCATTGTAGACCGATCGGCGGTCTGCGCTTGTTGATGGGTCATGGCTTGACCCTTGGATCATTCGATGACACTCGGTTTGGGTCAACTCGGTGACCTTCTTTTGGGCCAATTCGATGGCGCTCGTTTGGGTCAACTCGGTGACCTTTGATTGGGCCAACTCGGTGGCACTCGTTGTAGGCTGTTCGGCGACGTACGATCGTTTGTGGGTTATTGCTTAACCCTTGGGCCATTCGATGGCATTCGCCGTAGACCATTCGTCGGTCTACACGTTATGGGCCAGCTCGGTGGCGCTCGTTGTAGACCGTTTCGTCGGCCCACGTTCGTTTTGGTGGTCTTTCGGTCGCTCCTCTGCCACGGGCATGTTGAGCGACCGGTCATACATTCTTTGCAAAAAGTAAAGTACAAATCGATTTCAAAGTGTCGCCTCGATAAAAACCTAGTGGGAAAAAGAGCGCCTGCCTGTCTTTCATTCATTGATAAGTCGTTCGTTACATTTAAACATAATATTTTCTAAGTTTATCAGCGTTCCATGTTCTGGTGATAGTCGCCCCTTCCATGGTCTCCAGCTCGTATGCCCCCTTGCCGGTCTTCTTAACGACCCGATATGGACCTTCCCAATTAGGTGCTAGCTTTCCCTGACGAGCATTCTTGTTTCCGACATCTGCATGTCTCAGAACGAGCTGGCCGATTGAGAAGTCTCTCTTCTGAACACGAGCGTTGTACCAAGCTGCGACCTTTTGCTTGATCAATTGTTCTCTTAGTGATGCTTGAGTGCGCAATTCTTCGATCAGGTCCAACTCTTCTTGTATTGCTTGGTCGTTGTCAGCCGTTGTTGGGGGATTCAAAGTTCTCCAATTCAGCTCGCCCATTTCTATGGGTATAACAGCATCAGTTCCATACACAAGCGTGAAGGGCGACTCCCCGGTCGATGAATATGCCCAGAGAACGGACTGCAGCTCTTCGACCCAATTCCCCTTTGCTTCGTCCAGTCTTCTTTTTAACCCACGCAGGATAACTCCGTTGGCCGCTTCAGCTTGGCCGTTCGTCTGTGGATGCTCGACCGAAGTGAAACGCTGTTTCACTCCTAAGTCGGCCAACATTTCCCTGAACCTCTTGTCTGCGTGGGTACCATTTTCTGTTATTAACTGCTGCGAAATTCCAAAACGGGCTAACACGTTCCGGCCGAAGAACTTGCTCACCTTTGCTGAAGTGATAGTCGCAAGAGGCTCGGCCTCGATCCACTTAGTAAAATAATCGACTGCCACGATCAAGAATTTGAACTGGCCTGGAGCAGGTGGAAATGGGCCTAGCAGATCCATGCCCCACCAGGCAAACGACCAAGGTGAGACAAGACTTTGCAACTCTGAGGAAGGTGCGACATGGACGTCGGCATACACTTGACAGTTTTTGCATTTCTGGACTAATTTCTTAGCGTCTTTGTCCATGGTCGGCCAGTAATAACCGGCTCTAAGGGCCTTCTTTGCTATGGATGGTGCACCTTGATGGCTCCCACAAACACCCTCGTGGATGTCTCTTAACACATGGTCGGCTTCGACCGACGACAGGCATCTCAGCAGTGGAGACGAGAATCCTCTTCGATCTGACTTTCCTTCTATCATCGAATACTTGGTCGCCTCTTAACCTCGACCAATTTTGCACTGCTTTTGGTCGCTTGGCTCTTCTCCTTCAACAATGTATCGCAGAATGGGGGCGATCCAATCATTATCTTGGTCAACACAAAGAATGGCCAATGATGGGCTTGGTTTGGTCGATACGCTCGGCCGATGATGGGCTTGGTTTGGCTGATGGACAGACAGAGAGGACCATTCAGTCGTTGGAAGATTTATTGAGGTCTTGTGTTCTAGAGCAGGGAGGTGTGTGGGATACTCATCTTCCGTTGATTGAGTTTACTTACAACAACAGTTACCATTCTAGTATAGGGATGGCTCCTTTCGAGCCATTATATGGTCGGAGATGTAGGACTCCGTTGTGTTGGCATGAGTCTGGAGAGGGTATTGTTCTTGGACCTGAAGTCATTCGAGAGACTACTTAGAAGGTAAAAATGATTCGTGAAAAGATGAAAGCGTCGCAGAGAAGACAAAAGAGTTACCATGATAAGAGGAGAAAAGACTTAGAATTCCAAGCTGGTGACCATGTGTTTTTGAGGGTCACGCCTATGACTGGTGTTGGGCGTGCGCTGAAATCGAAGAAGTTGACCACTCGTTTCATCGGACCGTATCAGATCACTGAGAGAGTTGGAAGTGTTGCATATCGTGTGGCTTTGCAACCTAATCTTTCGAATCTGCACGATGTGTTCCATGTGTCGCAACTTCGGAAGTACATTCCAGATCCCTCTCATGTGATCCAGATGGATGATGTGCAAGTGCGGGACAATCTCACTGTGGAAACGATGCCTGTGCGAATTGAGGATCGCGAAGTGAAGAATTTGCGAGGTAAGGAGATCAACCTGGTGAAAGTGGTCTGGTTAGGAGCTGCTGGTGAGAGCATGACTTGGGAGTTAGAGGGTAAGATGCGGGAGTCATATCTGGAGCTGTTTGAGTCAGGTATGTTTTCGAGGACGAAAAATTCTAAGTGGGGGAGGGTTGTAACACCCCAAAAATAATTTAATTAAATTGTTTAATTAAATTATTAAATTATTGGAGGCGTGATATAAATTTAATAAAAGAGAAATATTTTTATGATTTAGGGGTCGAAACGAGTAACGGAGGAAGTGTAACAGTGAGCCCCACGCGCGAAGGGCCCACAGCTTAAAACCCAGGAGTCCAAGACCACTCTCACTTTCGCAAACCCTAGTGAAGTCGCGAAATTGAGAGAGGAAGAGAAAGGGAGTAGCCCGGCGAAGGAGGAGAAGAAAAGGAGGGAGTTCGCGAAATTTCGAGGCGGAGAAGGAAGCTGTTGCTGAGGCTTTGTTCGTGGTTTCTTCATCGTGTTCCAGAGCTTACGTATTTGAGGTAAGGGTGGGTTTTAACATTTATAATGGGTTGCGATGGTGGTATGTGGGTAGTTAGGATTTGGGTGATTTTCGCATGATGTTGTGGTTTCGTTATTGTTGTTATTTGCGTGATGATGTTGATTTCGTGATTGAGCCATGATTTTGTTAAATTGATGTGTTAAATTGATGTGTTAAATTGATGTGTTTGCGTTGAGGCGTGGGAGAGTGGCACGGGCTGGGCGCAAGGCGCCTGTGCCCTGTGTGTGAGTGTGTGCCGAGGTGTGTGAGGGTGTGCCGAGGTGTGTGAGTGTGTGTGCCGAGGTGTGTGAGTGTGCGTGCCGAGGTGTGTGAGGCGTCGAAGAGTGGCACGGGCTGGGCGCAAGGCGCCTATGCCCTGAGTGTGAGTGTGTGCCGAGGTGTGTGAGGGTGTGTCGAGTTGTGTGAGTGGGTGCCGAGCTGTATGAGTGTGCGTGCCAAGGTGTGTGAGGCGTGGGAGAGTGGCACGGGCTGGGCGCATGGCGCCTGTGCCGTGTGTGTGAGTGTGTGCCGAGGTGTGTGAGTGTGCGTGTCGAGGTGTGTGAGTGTGCGTGCCGAGGTGTGTGAGGCGTGGGAGAGTGGCACGGGTTGGGCGCAAGGCGCCTGTGCCCTGTGTGTGAGTGTGTGCTGAGGTGTGTGAGGGTGTGCCGAGATGTGTGAGTGGGTGGCGAGGTGTGTGAGTGTGTATGCCGAGGTGTGTGAGTGTGCGTGTCGAGGTGTGTGACGGTGTGCCGAGGTGTGTGAGTCTGTGCCGAGGTGGGTGTTTGTGTGGGGCGCCAATGTGGCTGCCCCAAGGCGCCCAGTGGTGTGCCTGTGTGCGTGTGGTGTAACACCCCCTTACTCTTAATACTTTAATTTATAAAATCAGAGTTCAAAAATTGTTTTTCTTTTCAAAGATACATCCTCAAGGGAATGCTACGTTCATCAAACATCACTTTCACTTAGCCCATAATACTTTTCATTAATAAAATATAATTGCGTGATACATAGCACGACATAAATGGGGCGAACCCTCAAATTCTAATACATCAATCTATTACAGTTCAACACTAATCTTAAACAACTAATAGACTACCCGGCTCCCCAGTTCGACGTCACAGAGCAAGACGCCACAACTAGACTGAGGAAAGAAAGGACCTTCACTCAGGATCACCTGCACGTTGCCGACATAAGAAGCAACATAGAAAGCAGTAGGGTGAGTCTCTTTTCATAAATAATAAAATGTATGATAAACATTATGCTAGAGAAAGACAACTAGAAAACACTCCGACTCAACCAACCACACAACACACCAAGTTAAGACACACCAACTCCTAATCATCAACAGACACCAATGTGCATGAGAATATGCATGATGCAGACCCAAAACACCAAGGGCATATGCATGATGGATCCATTAAGACCGAAGTCTTCTGCTTTCACCATAGGACCGAAGTCCTCTGCTTTCACCATTATGCTTATGATTTATGCGACACCATGAACAATGCATAATAACACAGCATATACATCATTCAATTAAACCATAACGCATTTTCAATAACTCACCAATTAAGACCGCAGCCTTCTGTTCATAAATAGGACCTAAGTCCTCTGCTAACCTCTAGGACCGAAGTCCTCTGCTCATCAATAGGACCGAAGTCCTCTGCTCATCAATAGGACCGAAGTCCTCTGCTCATAACCCTAAGGCTAACATCACTCAGACATCATCACTGCACTAAGGCTGACATCTCTACATCGTCCAATAGCTCTATAGCTAGCGTCCAACTCACTGGACATCTCCACACCTCATCACCAACTCTATGGCTAACTTTGACACCTCGGTCATAGCTCTAAAGCTAGTGTCCAACTCACTGGACACCTCCACACCTCATCACCAACTCTATGGCTAACTTTGACACCTCGGTCATAGCTCTAAAGCTAGTGTCCAACTCACTGGACACCTCCACACCTCATACCCTAGCTCTACAGCTAGCGTCCAACTCACTGGACACTTTGCCACCTAAAGTAGTGGACTAGATAGTCACTACGAGGACCACAACGTCACCTAGGACTAAACGTCACCTAGGAACCAAACCTGACTACACCATTCAGCCACTTAAGCGTTCTCGGCACTAAACAACACTCACAGTTGCGTCTGGCAGCGTCCTATGCTACTCTGGGGTTAAACAGCACCTCGGCACTCTCATCCCGCACCTCGGTACTCTCGCATCACCTCGGCACTCTCATCAAGAACCTCGGCCCTCTCGCAGAACCTCGGCTACACACACCGGACCTGGCGCAAGGGGCACGCCACATTTGGCGCCCACACCGAGACCCTCACGGCACAAGGGCATGCCACACTTGGTGCCCCTCACCGCGACCCACACCCCCACCAAACACACAATACGCTACACACACCAAGTACTACGCACACGCCTCATCAAGCACAACGCGCACACCATCCCGAACACGCACTCACTCCACTTCACCTCAACTCGGTCTCCTCTCACTTCACGCCAATACACTCTCGCTTCACTTTGCACACAGATACCTACATCTCAACTCACTTAAATAGCTACCCTTAGGCATACTTAATCTACACCTTGATACTTCACTTAGACAGCAATACCTCATCATCATTCACCTCTACGACTACCTCGTTTCGTCTCGGCTATACTCATAGAAACTCGGCACCACTCAGTACCTCGGTACTCATCAGTACCTCGGCACTCCACAACACCTCGGCGCACCCTATTGCACCTCGGCATACACACCCTACCTTTCGTCTCCACTACACAGCACCTTGGCGCACCACGTTGCACCTCGGCACACACACCCTATCTTCCATCACACCTACACTTCAACACATACACTTTGGTATATACACCCTATACCTTGGCAATACTAGTTTAGACGTCCATGCACTACACCTCATCAACTACACATAGGCTTATTCATAACTCACTTCATCATCTACACTTAGCCATTTCACACCTAACCACACAACTTCACCTTGATTACTACACTTAGGCACAATACACCTAAGCACTCACCTCACCTCGGCCACTACACTTAGGCACACTACACCTAAGCTCTCACCTCACCTCGGCCACTACACTCAGGCACACTACACCTAGCACTCACCTCGGCTCGGCTTATACGACACAACACCTCGGTGCACTCTTTGGCACCTCGGTTCTCTACGCTGCGACACGTTAAACTTCACTACACTTACCATTCAACGCACCTAAACCTCAGTACACTCACCTCGGCAGATACACGCTATAACATAACGTCTGCACTTCAGCAACTACGCTTAGGTATATATACACTCCACTTCGGCCACTTCACCTCGGTATACATACCCCTCACCTCGATAGCTACAAGTCGACACATTACCCCTCAGCTTACACTTTGTAACATCCCAAAATTAATTAGGTAAGTATCTAACTAATTTATTTAGGTGATTATTTAATTTACTTAATTAAGTGATTATGACTAATTTAATTAAGTAATATGTTAGTTGGCCATATTTAAATAATAATAATAAGGTAATCATTTATTTAAAGAGTGAGGTGTAGTAAATAAATGAGGGGGGTCTAATTTAATTAAGTGGAATAATTAAGTTAGGACTTATTTCTATTAGTTAGGAGGTGTTTAAGTATTAGGAGTGGTGGTAGTAAAGAGGGAGGTGGGTGTAAGTAATAGGGCCCAAATTGATTGGGCCTAGGCTTAAATGAGAAGTAAAAGAATGGAATTGAGAGGAAGAAAGAAAAAGCTGCAGAATCGAGAGAGTGTGGGAGAGAAAGGAGGGGAAGCCGTGGGAGGAAGAAGGAAAGGAGGAGGAGAAGAAGTGAAGAGAGAACTTCTCCATCTTGGCTCAAGGTGAGGGCTTTTGGTATCAATCTTCTCCATTTTTCCTCCTCTAGCTATTGATGTAAGTTTCAACACCTAATTTCTTCTTGTTTGCATTTTGCCATTAATGGGGTTTTGTTCACTTTGACTCTAGGGAGGAGGGAATTCGGTTTACTTTGGAAATAGGATGTGGGGTGCTTCATTTTGTTGATTGTTGGTGTTTGGTTGAAGCTCTAGCTCATTTGAGGTTAGGGATTCTCATTTATGTCTATAATAATTAGTATGATATGTATTGTGTGTGGAATAGCACTAGGTTGCTTGATTGTGTGAATTTTTGTGCTCATTATATGTTGGTTGTTGTATTTGATACTTAATTTGGTGATACTATGTTGTTTGTTGTTGGAAAAATATGGGTTGTTGATTATGCATGTCAAGTGGTTGTTTAAATGCTTCAATGAGAGAAATTGTGAGATTGGGTGAATTAAATGATGATGAGTAATTGTCTAGATGAGTGTTGGTAATTGGAGAATTGATTTGTTGGATTAAAAATGTGGTTGAGTTGTTTGAGTAGGTGTGTTCAAGAGAGGGGGGCGCCAAATCCCTAAGGAAATGGCGCCTAGAGAGCACCTTGTCTCGGTTTTGGCTGGGCTGGCAAGGAGGGGGCGCCATTTGCCTAGCAAAATGGCGCCAGGGCACCGCTGAGTTCTTGGGTGAGTGTTTCGACAGACGGGCGCCAAATGCTAGGCATTTAGGCGCTGAGTGTTGAAATCCGGCGTGTCTTGTTTGGTGCATGCGGGGGGCGCCAATTCCACAGGAATATGGCGCCCGTGTCTAGTGTGTGCGCGCCCGTGTGGTCGTGCGCGTGTCATGTGCGAGGGGGGCGCCAATTCACTAGGAATTTGGCGCTGCGCGTGAGTGTGTCTTTGCGTGCGTGCGAGGATGGGGTGGGTGCGGCGCGCCGCTTCTTTGAAACTTGGCGCCAGTGCTGAGTGCGTGTGTGTCTCACCGTAATGCGTGTGTGTGTGTCTGTTGGTGTCACGGTATGGGCGCCACTTTGGTCGCCTAGTTATACTTAATGGAGTCTAAGTGATGTTTTTAGTCCCTAAGAATTAATTTAATCCTTTGTGTGACAAAATAGTCCCTAAGAATTAAATTAATCCTTGGAGTGACAAAAGCAGTCCCTTAGTATCCGATTAAGCCTAACATATCAAAATAAGTTCCTAAATACCAAATTAATCCTAACATGTCCAATAATCCCTAAGTACTTAAATAGTCCTTGGTGTGTCAAAATAGTCCTTAGGTACTAAAACAACTTTGGGTGTGTTAAAATAATCATTAGGTGTGATTTAATTCTTGGTGGGGGATTTAATTCAATAAATGAGGCGTGAGGTGTTGTAATGATGATTTAAGCGAAGGGGGCTTCGGCCAAAAAGCGAAGGGCTTCGACCAAGCGACGGGCAGTGTTGTGGAGATGTTTTAAGTGATGTGACAATGAATGTGGTGGTAATGTATTGTGTTATGGTGCATTGTCATGGTGTCGCATAAAGCATACACATAAAGCGAAGGGGGCTTCGGCCAAAGCGACGGGTGCCCTTGGGGCTTACAGCGAAGGTGATGGATCCACATGCATATTGCACACATGCATATACTCTTGTTCCGCTTAGAATGCTTGTTGATGCTTAATTAACCCATTATTGTTGTTTTCTTGGCATTATAATTGAATGGTAAATGTCTTAATTGTGGTGGGTTGATGTTTGCTAGATGCTTTCCTAATATAATGCTTATCTTACTTGTTATTATTTATGTAAAGAGACTCACCCTAGCATTTTTATGTTGCTGCTCTCGTGCGTGGCGTTGTTGCACCTAAAAAATCGGTTTGAACTTCTCGATGTACAACGTGGGAAGGTTTATGAAGCCGCCACCAATATTTTGGTTTTGAGACGAAAACATTGAAAAAACGTCTTTTTATACAAGGCGGGTGGTCCTTTTTTGAAAACAAGAGATGTAGGTTCGGGAATTCGGTTAGAGTGCGGGAAGGTATAAGCACCCCGTACCTCCATTCTACCGAAAGGGAACCTTTAATTTGATGTGTGGTTTTGAAATATTTGATTTGAAATAAATCGTTCTACTTCTTTGCTTTTCTTTTGATTGAGAAAATATTTTATTGGAAACGAGAAAAAGAATATTTTTGATATCCTTGAAAAGCGGAACAAAACAAGGATTTTTAAAAGGGTGCTTGACGGGACATGAACCGGGTCCTACGTATTCACCGGCGGTGAGGATCAAAGCTACGTAGTTCTTGTTTTTTGCGTCCGAAGACGGCTTTGGTGATTTTTGAAAGTATGCTTTTTGCGTCCGGAGACGGCTTTTGTGATTCTTGAAAGTGCGCTTTTTGCGTCCGAAGACGGCTTTTGTGATTTTTTAGGAAAGAGGTGTGTTGGTGTTTTTATTGTAGGGGTTCTCGGTCTAGGTATGCAGTCCAATAGACCTAAAACATAGACATCCCACGCCCGCAATGACGACGGCGTGCCCCACTACTTTTTGGAAAATGATCTTTTTGATTTTTGTTTTATTTCTCACAAGTATCCTAAGACGTTTGAGCTGTACAGCTCCGGTCTCAGGACGCTAGACAACACCGGCCGTACGTCCGACTTGCCTCCTTATGAGTTTTGGAAAAGATTTATTAAAAGGAAAGATATTTTGTTGTTTTTTTTTGAAAACAATGGTTTGGAAAGAAAATTTGAAAAAGAAGTAGAACGCTTCAACCAACTTCTACTCCATAACCAAATGCGAAATGAAATGATTAAAATGCACAATCAACACAAGATTAAGTCCTAAATTATTATGCTATGTCACAAAACAATGATCAAGTAGAACAAATATTTATTCACACTAAAGAATCAAAAGAGACCAAAGAAAACACAAACCCCTAATTTTGGGATTAAATCCTAGGCTACACATACCCACAATCAAGTTACCAATAAAACACAAGACATGAAATAAGCAAAAACACACAAGAACCCTAATCTTCCTCTTGGCCGAAACCCCCACATATGAATGATGAGCTATTTTTGACTTTAAATCATACAAATATGATGGAACATGCAAGGAAATAACATGGTGAAAACACAAGAAAATTCCTCTCAAGGCCAAGGACTCATTGCCAACACCCAAGGCTCCCAATGTCCTTGTCATAATGTTGGAAACAAGCCCTCTAAGCCTTTTGAGAAAGGAGAGAGGAGTAGCAGAGAGATTTACATGTTGATGATTAAAGAAAATGCAAAATATAAGAAGCTTACCTCTTGATCTAGCTAGAAAAGGAAGAAAGATGCAAAATGGAAGTAATAACTCTTGAAGAACAGCCCCAACAAGCTTGAATCCTCACGCAAACCCCTCTTCTTGAGTGGATTTTGATGGAACTTGAAGGATTATGGAAGCTTAGAAGGATGTTTAGTGTAGGAATCAAGAATAATGAAGGTTTGATGGTTGATTTTTTGAAGAATTTGGATGAGAATGGAGGAGGGGAATTCCGCTGAAACAAGGAGAGGGAAGGAGAGTATTGTGTGCTAGGGTGTTTTTTTCGTCTCTTGAGCCAAAGGGTTGAGGTATATTTATACTAGAAAATTAGGTCTGACCATTAATTATTTGATTTACCTAGATTTGATTTGATTTCAGTTACTTGGGGAGGAAGACTAGGGTTTCAATTACTTGGAGAGGGAGACTAGGGTTTCAGTTGCTTAGAGAGGACGGCTAGGGTTTTTAGGAGATCTTGGAGATCCAAGCCCAACTGATATCCTACTTTGCAAAATGACCAAAATACCCTTTTGTTCAAAAACTGAATTTCATGCCAAAAATATTCCAATGATGCACACAACTCCACTCACTTGGACCTAAATAAATTCCTCAAGAGATGCATAGTGGTTCTTACCGAGAAATTATTAATTTTAGTGAAATGACCAAAATGCCCTTTTGGTTCTGAAAACCCTAATTTTTGCTTAAAATGCATTTTCCCTTAAGACATGACTTTGTAAATTCCACCATAGTTTTCAACACTTTAAAATGCATGCCTAATGAGAAAATGCGTCCTTTTTGGTGAAATTACCAAAATACCCCTTGAGCTAGGAAAAACCCTAGAAACCCTAGAAATGCATGCAAAATGATACTCACTTCATAGTTTACTTGTTTTAGTGGAAAATTAGGGTTTTGACCTAAGCCGGACAAAATTGGGGTATGACAGCTGCCCCTCTTTATCTAGATTTTAACAAGGAATATGAATTGGCCGAAACATATTCCGAGGCAAAATAGAGATAAAGAATTCAGAAATTATACCGATTTTGTCAACTTAGGGAAAAACCCGAATTTTCTTTTTCTTTTTGGGTGAATGGATGCCAGCCAGAAATGACTGTAATGAATGAAGTGCCAGCCCTCAGCGAGCCAACAAAAGCGGGAAATAGGTTGGTGCCCACCCTCAGGTGGCAAAAACAAGAAATAAAGCAGTAAAGATGGTATCGACCTCTGGTAGGCCGACACTGGCAGAAAATGAAGAAAGTGATAAAGAATGTACCGGCCGGCCTCTGGTAGGCCGACACTGGAGGAAATAAAGAAAGCAATAAAGAAAGCGATAAAGAGTGTACCAGCCTCTGGTAGGCCGAAACCTGGCGAGAAATGTTGGTGCCAACCTCGAGCAAAGAAAAAAGAAGAAATAAAGCGATAAAGAATGCAATGAGAAGGAGCGCTTGTGGCTCAAGGAACACTTGGGTTACGAAGGAGCACTTGTGGCTCTAAAGGAGCACTCGGGCTCTGAAGGTGGCCTAATCGAGCGGCCGAGGTTCAATATCAAGTTGTGGGGTGATACATTTTACTCGATGGACTTACGCTATGCTTTATACCGACACGGCTAGTCCCGAAGGACACGAGTGCAGGGGGCGATCCGTCATGCTCGGTGATGACTTGGCGAAATGAAGGACACAAGTGTCGAGGGCCGATCCGTCATGCTCGGTGATGACTTGGCGAAATGAAGGTCGAGTTCAAAGTCGCCGTTTGGGTGTTGATTTGAACTAAAACGAAGGACCCTAGGTCGATGATCTGTCGGTGCTCGATAACGACGGAATCTGAAGGGCGCTTTGGTCCCGGCGGACACGTGGGTCCTGAAGGGATTCACAAATCCTGTTGATTGACTGATTGAGATGGCCAATGCTGGCGTGTTGAATTGAGGTACCTGCATACGTCAGTTGATGCAAGGGATAGTGCATGAAGCATGGGTGCATGTTATGAAAAGGCATGTTATGCAGGAGCATGTTATGCGAGTGCATGCAGTGCTATGATTTTGGTGTGATGATGCATGTGGTGGGACACTCTTGAGTTTTTTTTTTTTTTTTTTTTGATTTATTTTTTTGATCGACTTTCTTTTTCGATCATCTGCTTTTTCATTTGCTCTTTTGCTCTTTTGGCTCTTCTTTTCTTTGGTTCGACCAACCCGTGACACGCATCGCAGAATCGATTAGGATTGTGGTGGCGCATGAGCCAAGTGCCGATTTGCTTTATAATTTTACCATTTGAGGATGATTACGAGCGTAATTGTTTACTTGCGAACTCAATTTGCTTTGAGAAGTTGTTTCCTTTCCATGACTTTTAGAAATTTCGCAATGATTGTGATGCTTTATGATTTATGCACATGTTTTACAGATCAATGTCATCATCATCATAAAACGCTTATTTTGAGCAGAAAAACAAGAAAATAGCAAACAGATATGAGAAAGATTTAACTTTATTGATGTAGAAGTCGGTCGTACAGAAAGTTACGCCGACTGTTCAATACATTTGAAAGTTTAAACTACAAAAAGACACGAAAAAAAAAAAGAGAAGCTGATTTCTGACTGTCCATCTCTGTGGGACAGTGTCAACCATTTGTTTCCATGACTTTGACCACCCTCTTAACCAGACCTTCGGGGTGTTGTATGCCCTTGCCTACTTTTCATGCCCAAGCTTTACGACCTTAATTTTTGCTGGATCGCCTCTTTGCGGGTTTTCAATCCACCGGGTCGCTCTGATTTTGCCTAGGCCGCCCTTTCGGGTTTTCAACCTAGCGAGCTATTTTTACTGGGCTTATCTTTCTCTTTTTTTACTTATTTCTTTCAGGCATAATACTTCTTCACTTGATCGGAATTGGTAGGGGTTCTTGAGATCTTCGCCATCCATATTTGTGAGTATCACCGCTTCTCCTCGGAAAAGGCTTTCTTGACCACGTGCGGTCCGTCATAGGTGGGCGTCCACTTCCCACGGGGATCACTCAAATAGCGTAATCTTCTTGAGTACTAGTTCTCCTCATTGAATTCTCGGGGGCGAACCTTCTTGTCGGCGCGCCATCCTCTGCGTCTGATTGCCCATGACACAAGGTCGCAATTCTTTTCTCCTCAATGAGATTTAGCTGATCCAGACGGGCCTGTACCCACTCTGCTTCTTCCAACTTGGTTTCCATTAGTACTCGCAGGGAAGGTATTTCAACCTCAATGGGAAGCACTGCTTCTGACCCATATACCAGGGAGAAAGGGGTTGCCCGAGTCGATGTACGCACTGAGGTACGATAGCCATGCAAAGCGAAAGGAGCATTTCGCGTGCGGTCTTTGTAGGTTACCACCATTTTCTCGCACTATTTTCTTGATATTCTTGTTGGCGCTTCAACCGCCCCGCTCATCTTGGGGCCAGATGCGGGGGATGAATTGTGATCTTTGAATCTTGAACTCAAAGACATAGGTCCTTCATCATTCTCGCTGCTCAAGTTCTTTGCCATTATCGATGATGACTTTGTTGGGAAGACCGTAACGGCAGATCGATCGATCTTTCTTGACAAACTTGGCAACCACCGAATCGGTTATACTTGAATATGAGGCGGCTTCAACCCACTTGGTGATCTCTAAAACTTTGCCTTGATATAATTGTAACTTGAATGAATCTTGGAGTGCCAGCCTTTTGATTTTTCTTTCTCCTTTTTTTTTTGAGATTTTTTTTCTTTTTTTTTTCCGACAAACATATTTAAGTAAATAAACTTATTTGTCCTAAAGCTAAAACTCTGAGAAAACAAAAACAATCGATCATTGATCGGAATGGATTTTTGGAGATTGTGGGTTTTTGTGGAGGAAGGATGATTGGGTTTAATGAAGTGTTTGAAGCTAATGGTAGGATGATTTTTATTCGGTGTTGGCTGACGTTTGATGATTTATGATGGTTATTTGGGCTTGATGAGGTGTTTGGAAGTTTTATTCCTGGCTAAGGGCTGGTGGATGGCGGGATGTCGAGGTCAAAGGGAAGTATTTGCGGTTTATTGAGACAAGGATCTTTTGTGTTTTGTGGTAACGTGTATCACCACCACCTATTTTTGTATTTTTGGGATTTTCATTTTTAAATCCTTTTTGTTTTTTTTTTCTTTTTTTCTTTTTTTGATTTTTTCTTTGATTTTTTCTTTTTTGATTTTTTCCTTTGGCTCGGGTGAGCTTGATAAAAGTGATGCATCTTTTTTGACATTTGAGGTGATCCTTGTCTAGGGTGATTGTTGGATTTTTTGGCTTACAATGGGTAGCATAGTTTTTTCGAGAATATGGGAAGATGGTCGAACTTTATTTCAAATCACGATTGCTCGTTTTCTCAAAAAATTAACTCAAGGACAATAATTTATTTACTCCTATATATTTGCCCTCTTCCCTTTTTTTTAAATTTTTTGTTTTTTTTTGAAGGAGAAAATCATCTTTGGGACTAGCACGATTCAGATCTCTGTAGTCGACGCACATTCGACCTTCCAATCCTTCTTGGGAGGCTGGGACAATATTGGCAACCCATTGTGGGTACTTGGCCACTTGCTAGGAACCCCGTGCATCAAATCGCTTCTTTACTCATCCCAGTTTTTCGGTGACACCTCGGCTTCATTCTTCTTAATTTACGCTTGATCGGAGGGCACTCGCTTGGCGGCAACTTGTGTTCAACAATGTCGATGATCTAGCCTGGCATATCTTTGTACGACCATGCAAAGACGTCGGCGTAATCATGCAAGAGCCGGATTAACTTTTTGCGTTCACCATCTTCCATGGCGCATACCAACCTTGACTTCCCTTTTATCCTCTTACGTACCTAAGTTGACAATCTCGATCGGCTCCCCATGAGGTTGAATTATCTTCTCTTCTTGCTCTATTAATCTCATTAATTCCGGAGGAGTTTCCCAGTTTTCATCAACATCCCCTTCAGTTTGGTTAATCGGATGATCAAAGTCGTAATAGGAATTGTTGGCACTATTATTTTCAGAGATAATTACTTTTGATCTGCATTCGGGGAAGCAGACACTAGAATGAAAAGCGAAACAAACATAACAAAGCGGAAGGAAAACAAAGAGATAAATGAAGAAAAGGAAATTTTATTGATGAAATTCAAAACAAGCGTTTTTATTGATGATAATGTTGTTGAAAATAAAAACATGCATGCCCTAACAAACTACCCTAAGGCCTTGGGTAGAGCCAAAGGTGTGCATTACAATCATTACTTTGAACTAAAGGTAATGGGCAAGTCAACAGCTTCCCAGTTCTTGAGCTCCTTTGTAGCGTTGCAGCGACGGACTAAACTGGCTCTGCCTTCTTCATTCTCTGAATCATCCTCAATAGCAGTGATCTGATCCGGGTTCAGCATACCGGCACTCTTGAAACTCTGGTAGAGATCACAAATCGGAATCTTCTTTGACCAGGGGTCCTGACCTCTCAGCTTGGCCAACCATCTATTTCTTCTTTCTTCAGACTCAGAACTATCCATGATGACAGCAACTTGGTTGTGTTGCTCATCTTCCTCATCCCATCCTGTGGGCTGGATGTCTTCCATTCGGATTTGAGCACTCTTGGGAGCATCATATCTGACCAAGTAATCAAACTTTCCACTGGGCACCCCTAGGGTATCCCAACATCCTTCTTTTGTAGGTACTGCCGTTACATCTTCATTGATTTCTTCCTCGCATGAGAAGGGAACTGAGTCTTCAGTGACTATTGGTCTAGCCTTGGTTTGAAGCAGTTTTAGATCAGGATTGCGCAGACTTTCAATTGGCTTTTTGGTCTCTCTGCCATCATTGAACTGTAACATGAGCACACCTTCTTCTTTCTCAACTACCTCTAACCGAACTACATAACGGTCCATCAGATCTTGTAAAACAGACTTGAAAACCTCACAAGCACCTGCACACACAGGGTCAGCACACACACAGCCTTTCTGAATTATTCCCCATCTGCATAGCTCAGCATATATGTCTTCCAGAGGAGTCTTGATACTCTCAACATTTCTTATCATGATCTGGCTCCCAGAATCCTCTATGGCATTGGCAGATGGTGCCCCATGACCTGGCAAGGGATTAATTGTCGTGCTCGGATTGTTCTGCTTAAAAGATAACCAATTAGCATCAATTAGGTCCTGGACTACATACTTGAATGCCTTGCAATCTTCGACTGTATGACCAACCCCTCCACTGTGGAAACTACATGTTGCATCGGCATTATATCCCCTGGGGAAGGGGGGTTGAGCCGGCTTCATAGGGCGAGTGTTAATTAGATTCTTGGCAATGAGGTGATTAAACAGCTCAGTATAAGTGATGGGAATCGGATCAAAACTGGTACGTCTCCTCTCTTGGTAGTTCTGAGTCCTGTGACCTGGATTATCCTGCTGCGGCTGAGCAGGAACAGAGAACGGAACTTTCTGTGGTGGAGAGTTGAAGGACTGACCTCCCCCTGCAGTAATGACATTCGTTTCCCCTTCATTTTTCTTAGGGAAATTAGAAAAAGGTTTCTTCTGCCCACCGGGATTGCCAAAACCTCCGGCAATCTTTCCACTACGCAATCCATGTTCCAAACGCTCCCCAATGACCACCATATCAGAGAAACTAGAGGAGACACTACCCACCAACCGATCATAGTATATCCCTGGGAGAGTTTCCATGAACATATATACCATTTCTTTTTCTGTCAACGGTGGCTTTACCTGGGCTGCTACACTTCTCCACTTCTGAGCATATTCTTTAAATGATTCTCTGTCACCTTTGCTCATGTGTTGTAGTTGAGATCTGTCAGGAGCAAGATCCATATTGTACTGATACTGTTTAAGAAACGCTTCAGAGAGATCCTTCCAACTATGGATGTCGGAGGATTGCAACTGCATATACCCGATCTAGAGACGCCCGGTCGGTCGCTTTTGAAAGAAATGGATCAACACTTTATCATCATGGGCATAAGCGCCATCTTTCTAACATACATCGTCCGGATGGTGGAGGGACACCAGTGCCACAGTACTTATCAAAATCGGGCGCTTTGAATTTGGGAGGTATAACAACACCTGGAACAAGACACAGGTCCCGCGCATCCTTAGCCCTTGTACCTGACCCTTCCATTGCCCTCAATCGTTCTTCTAGCAAATGATATCTGTCCCTTGGCTGTGAACTTTCAACCATCGGCCCCGAGGATAGCTCCTCGGATCAAGTAGTAACCCCATACCGAGCGGGGTTTCCCATTTGATAAGCGACATTTGGAGGATTCATAGTAATCTCCTAATGTGAGCGGGGAACTTCTTGGAGGTATAATCTCGGGACTAGGATCTGCGAATGTGTGGCACACCCACACTCTCCAATAGAAGCAACCACAAGCGGTGACTTGTCATCACGGGAATGGCTTCAGGGGTGGATGGTGTATAATTCATGGGCATCCCCCAAGGATACCTTTGTGTATTTGACTGTGTCTGACCATTTGCCCCCGAATAATGACTCACTTCTGGTCTGGGAGAGGGATGAACAGTTACGACCTCAGCTGATACAGGAGGAGAAACAAAGGTAACGGTCCTTCGAATTCACGATCGCAGCGGGCCCCGCAATGCTCCGCTCCTCAGATTTTGCATCATATTCATTACCTCGGCCATCTGAGCTTCCATGGCCTCCATCTTAGTTTTCAGAGCTTGGTTCTCCTGAGCCAGCTGCTCAGGATTAAGGATCTCTACCATTGTTTCCTCTGGACCCAAACTGTCTTCGTTGGACGCCATCAGTTTTGCTTGCAAACGGGTAAAGTAGCGATGTGGACGAACCAGCTTGCCTTTTTCTCTGAACTTGGAAAGAAATGTTTTTATGAGTGCTAGAATGCATGAAATGAATGGATGCATAAATATATATGTATGCGTATGAAATGCGGATGCGTTTCTCTCACGTAGTGCCAGGGAAATTGTCACTGATACCCACAATTCCCTAACACCGGTGAGAATGCATGCGAAATGAATGCATGAATGAATGCATGATGTTTGAATTTCAACATAACAGCTTTCAAAAGTTGGACATTTATACATTTTTGGAAAAACACTAGTTTATTTTCACAAAAATTTCGATGCAGGGGTATGCAAGCTCCTTTGTGTCCTACAGGGTTTCTTAGGAGACAGGATCTAAGGCTTTTTTAGGGGTACTTCAAAGTAAGCACTAACAAGAGGGCCCTAAATAAGGTTCCTAGAGTCAACGACCTCATCCGAGCGCACCGATCGGCGGGGGCGTGCGTCCAGTGATGAACCCTTCGAACAAAGCCAAACTCTAGGTGAAGTCTTCGCACCACACGAAAAAGACGACGTCCAGTGTGCAGCCACTAATGACTTCGTTCTAGCCTAAGATATACTCTAGCCCGGGTATAGGGCTGTCTCACCAAAAATCACACAAGGGTAAAAACAGTGAAAGTGTGTGTAGGAGCATAATGATGCATATACCCCCTACCGCAAAGAAAATCCGAAAAGCTTGATCCGGACAACGAGAGTCATCTACCCTAGGGGTTTTGCACATATCATTCAAGTATAAGCAAGAAATCAACCTAAGGTGCTAACAATCATCTAAAACTCTACTTACCTTAAGAAGAGGAGCTAAGAAGAGGATCATAATAGAAGGGAATAATGCATGAACTTACCAAAGAAAGGGAGCGAAGAAGAGGAGAACATGCAAGATGAGGGGAATATGATGCATAAGTAAAGAAAGAAAGGGGTAAGAGAAGAAACAAGAAGCAAGTGTAGAAATAAACAAATGCACATGAATGCAACACAATGTACACAATAATGCAAGAGAAACCATCAAGCATTTACAGACATAAAGAAAGAAAAGAAAAGAAAAAGAAAAGGAAGAAAAAGAGGAGATAGAACGAAAAATTTTCAATTCAAACAATTTAAACCACGCACCAAATTAATTAGGCTTGACCTCGCTTTTTCTAAAAAGAAAAGTTTTCCCCAGTGGAGTCGCCAGCTGTTGCACCCCGAAAAAATCCGGTTTGAACTTCTCGATGTACAACGTGGGAAGGTTTATGAAGCCGCCACCAATATTTTGGTTTTGAGACGAAAACATTGAAAAAACGTCTTTTTATACAAGGCGGGTGGTCCTTTTTTGAAAACAAGAGATGTAGGTTCGGGAATTCGGTTAGAGTGCGGGAAGGTATAAGCACCCCGTACCTCCTTTCTACCGAAAGGGAACCTTTAATTTGATGTGTGGTTTTGAAATATTTGATTTGAAATAAATCGTTCTACTTCTTTGCTTTTCTTTTGATTGAGAAAATATTTTATTGGAAACGAGAAAAAGAATATTTTTGATATCCTTGAAAAGCGGAACAAAACAAGGATTTTTAAAAGGGTGCTTGACGGGACATGAACCCGTCCCTACGTGCCCTCACCGGTGAGGATCAAAGCTACGTAGTTCTTGTTTTTGCGTCCAAGACGGCTTTGGTGATTTTTGAAAGTATGCTTTTTGCGTCCGGAGGCGGCTTTTGTGATTCTTGAAAGTGCGCTTTTTGCGTCCAAGACGGCTTTTGTGATTTTTTTAGGAAAGAGGTGTGTTGGTGTTTTTTATTGTAGGGGTTCTCGGTCCTAGACTGTACAGTCCAATAGACCTAAAACATAGACATCCCCGCCCGTACGGACGACGTGCCCCACTACTTTTTGGAAAATGATCTTTTTTGATTTTTTGTTTTATTTCTCACAAGTATCCTAAGACGTTTGAGCTGTACAGCTCCGGTCTCAGGACGCTAGACAACACCGGCCGTACGTCCGACTTGCCTCCTTATGAGTTTTGGAAAAGATTTATTAAAAGGAAAGATATTTTGTTGTTTTTTTTGAAAACAATGGTTTGGAAAGAAAATTTGAAAAAGAAGTAGAACGCTTCAACCAACTTCTACTCCATAACCAAATGCGAAATGAAATGATTAAAATGCACAATCAACACAAGATTAAGTCCTAAATTATTATGCTATGTCACAAAACAATGATCAAGTAGAACAAATATTTATTCACACTAAAGAATCAAAAGAGACCAAAGAAAACACAAACCCCTAATTTTGGGATTAAATCCTAGGCTACACATACCCACAATCAAGTTACCAATAAAACACAAGACATGAAATAAGCAAAAACACACAAGAACCCTAATCTTCCCCTTGGCCGAAACCCCCACATATGAATGATGAGCTATTTTTGACTTTAAATCATACAAATATGATGGAACATGCAAGGAAATAACATGGTGAAAACACAAGAAAATTCCTCTCAAGGCCAAGGACTCATTGCCAACACCCAAGGCTCCCAATGTCCTTGTCATAATGTTGAAACAAGCCCTCTAAGCCTTTTGAGAAAGGAGAGAGAGAGTAGCAGAGAGAGATTTACATGTTGATGATTAAAGAAAATGCAAAATATAAGAAGCTTACCTCTTGATCTAGCTAGAAAAGGAAGAAAGATGCAAAATGGAAGTAATAACTCTTGAAGAACAGCCCCAACAAGCTTGAATCCTCACGCAAACCCCTCTTCTTGAGTGGATTTTGATGGAACTTGAAGGATTATGGAAGCTTAGAAGGATGTTTAGTGTAGGAATCAAGAATAATGAAGGTTTGATGGTTGATTTTTGAAGAATTTGGATGAGAATGGAGGAGGGGAATTCATTGAAACAAGGAGAGGGAAGGAGAGTATTGTGTGCTAGGGTGTTTTTTTCGTCTCTTGAGCCAAAGGGTTGAGGTATATTTATACTAGAAAATTAGGTCTGACCATTAATTATTTGATTTACCTAGATTTGATTTGATTTCAGTTACTTGGGGAGGAAGACTAGGGTTTCAATTACTTGGAGAGGGAGACTAGGGTTTCATTTGCTTAGAGAGGACGGCTAGGGTTTTTAGGAGATCTTGGAGATCCAAGCCCAACTGATATCCTACTTTGCAAAATGACCAAAATACCCTTTTGTTCAAAAACTGAATTTCATGCCAAAAATATTCCAATGATGCGCACAACTCCACTCACTTGGACCTAAATAAATTCCTCAAGAGATGCATAGTGGTTCTTACCGAGAAATTATTAATTTTAGTGAAATGACCAAAATGCCCTTTTGGTCCTGAAAACCCTAATTTTTGCTTAAAATGCATTTTCCCTTAAGACATGACTTTGTAAATTCCACCATAGTTTTCAACACTTTAAAATGCATGCCTAATGAGAAAATGCGTCCTTTTTGGTGAAATTACCAAAATACCCCTTGAGCTAGGAAAAACCCTAGAAACCCTAGAAATGCATGCAAAATGATACTCACTTCATAGTTTACTTGTTTTAGTGGAAAATTAGGGTTTTGACCTAAGCCGGACAAAATTGGGGTATGACAGCGACAAACAAGTGATTCTGAGTGAAGGTGCCATGCCTTCTTGAGTCTTCGAGTCAGCTCTGATTAGTGACACCCGGGCGGGAAATCGTAGTGTAGTATTTTATACTATGTATTTTGAACTGATTGGATAATGTGCTGAGAAAACCATTTCTGGATTATTGTAAACTCTAAACAGGCTTTGAGGGTTTTAAACCACGTGACTATGATATGTATCTCACGCACTTGATGCGTTTGAATTTTAAATGTGTTTTGATAATGTTTTTATTAAATGTAGCACTCTCTTTGAGGTGCGTGGAAAGATTTTTGAAAACTCTGATTTTTAATTTAATCTAATTGGCAAATATAGAAGGGGGTGTTACATTAGTGGTATCGAGCGATTCGGTCCTTAGCCAAGTTGTCGAGTCTGTTAACCCTCGAGTCTTGGTACTCGTCCTAAATCGTAATTATGTTCTTTGTTTATTATCATTAACCTTGTTGGTTTGTTCATTCAATGACGTGTCTTGTGACTTAATTGTTAGATTACGATTGAACATTATATTGTATTATTGAGGTATATGTGTACCGATGCGAATCGGTGGTTGTGGCATTGATTTTGTCTGCTCGTGACGGTTGTTTGTATCATTAAGATGTGTGATTAAAAGAGTTCCTACTTGGCGTCAAAGGAGTGAAAGTCGTGACGACGCCTTCGCACTCGGATCACGTTAGAAGTCTTTTAATGCGGTGGAAAAGAAATAGTTTCGTGACCTCAATTAGTTGGTTGCATGAGTAGGAGGACCGATCACCCCATCACTCGTCACCACCGAAAGAGGCGACAATAGCTCATAGTTATTATTAACTTTGGATGTGTGCACTAAATTTTAAATTTGATTGATTGCTTGATTAGCCTAATTGAATATAGAGGGTACTCTAATGTGACCTAATCTTGGTAAATTATACACTAGACAATATTTGAAGGATTGCTTGTTGAATATTATTGCACTTGATTGACGCCTTTGCCATAAGTTGGTTGTTTTGTGACGCATATGAATTAAATTGGTTTGTGCTTAATTGTTTCGAAGTTAGTGTGCTAAAATGAAATGTTGTGTAAGGCTATATTTTCATTCACTCAATTAAAGTTGCATAACTCGAAGTTTTGACACCTTCGGTGTTTCAATTTGACGTGTGTCGTGAGCATGATGTGATTTGTCAAAATTAAATGGTTAATTTTCCTTACCGTTAGAGTTTATGGCGGAAATTAAATTTTGAACTAATAAGTAATTGTTTATGAGGGTGCATGTTCATGTGATAGTAAGATTTGGGTTTTGCATACAATTTCCTTTTTGAACAAACTGTGAGTTCTAAGGTTTTCGAAAAATGGTACTTGGAAAATTTTTATTGGAAAACGAAGGGATGTCAAATTAGTGTTGAAATTTTGTTTCCAAATTGTTCTAAGATTTTATTTCAAAATGAGACATGATTTCGACTTTTGCACCAATTAGGTTGTGGTTAGGCGTTGTTTGAGATTATGGGATATTACACTAATTGCATGATTAGGTGAGTTAAAGTCCTTATGTTATGAGAATGTGAGTCCAATTTCAATTGTCAAGTTTTAGAAGCAAATATATACAATTTTGAGTATCTTCTAACTGTGAACTACAATTGTGAAAATTTTGTTTGATTTATGGTTTAACTGTAGTCTTTGTTGTTGCTAATACTATTATTATTTGTCACTTCTTGAAATTGTTTTACGTGACTCATAAATCTAACGATGAAAAGCGTGCAATGAGACTTTTGTGCACTTCTAGTATTTGATTAGTTTTTCCTTGCTAAGAATTGACGAGTATGTAACTTCATTTGTTTAAACTAATATCAAATCTTGAACCAAAACAATTGTATTATGAAACATATGTTGGTTGTATTATTTGTGATATAAAGTCAATTCCATTTGGTGGAATTATGCACCCATAATATTTTCTAGGAAGTCAGTAAAATTACATGCTAGCCAATCCCTAGGAATAGAGAAAACCAAGGAGATGCCTAAATGTTTAATCTTTTCGAGAATTGTGCGTTTAAATTATTTGCATGATTTGGTTATGCTTGTTTGGTGTTTGAATGAAATGCATGAGTGTGTGATAACTATAATCGGTTTTGGTGATTCATAATGGTGAGTTTTATTTGCCTATGATTCACGTGGCGCTACTAGATGCGATTCTGATCTTTTAGAAACTGTATTATTTGGTCAATTGAAAAATTATGTGGTTTGTCATTTCGAAAACTTGATTGAATGCTTGTTAATTTGCCGATTGGGTTGAACTTGTAGTTGTAGAACTCAAGTTATAGGTGAAACAAGTTTGGTTAAAATTCTGGAAAACAATCCGGACACTGTTTCAGTCTTTTGAAAACTGATACTGTTTGGTTGAGTCAAAAATTATGTGGCTGAATGTTTTCGAAAATAGACTTAAAGCCGGTCGTTTTGGCACTAGTTTCATTAGATTCGGAGTTGTGTAGCTCCAGTTATGAGTCTCCAAAGTCGAGCCAATTTTTTTTAGTCAATCTGTGGGTAGGTTCGGTGTTTGCAAGTTTTATGCCTCTAAACGAACTCCGTTTTGAACGATTCTTTTTTCCATTAGAGACTACACTCAAAGTGATTTTATTCGGGCTAAAGTTTTGTCCCATTTGGTCAAGTTTAAGTCAGTTTAACGTGAAATGAAGTAGGAGGACAGAATCTGTCAAGTCTAGGGACTGTTCGGGTTGCTTCTAAAAACTGTACCAATTGACTCATTGTTTTGAAACTTTAATGACATATTCAGAAACTACACATCTGTGGCTTTCCAACAAGTATTTATTTGTTGAAATCCGAGGTCGTTTACTATTCTAATTAATTCGCCAAAGTAGACACATAGTTGCAGAATTTTCTGCACCTGAGTTTAGAAAGAAAAATTTGAACGTTGAGTAAAATGGTTAATTGTGGAATAGGTTGAACTCGAATTTTGTTGTTATGATTGTGTTAATTGTTAATGTGAGTGATATGGAATATATGATAATTGTTGAGACTGGTATTGCTGTGTTAATTACGGTTGTTAGGTTGTTGGGCCTCCGGCCATAATTGTTGTTGTTCTTTGTGTCGGGTAGTCGGGTAGGATTGTGACAACCTACAGATTAGATACCAAATTGGGGAGTAAGAATATAGGGAAGAGTGTGTGATCTGTTGTGTATACGATAGGACTTGGAGGAGGATGGTTAGAGGGATAAGAAGAGTGTATGTTGATTCATGAGTTTAGCGTAGATCTTCGAGGAGGATAGCAATCGTTCGTACAAGATAGTGAAGGAGAAGCGGAGTTCTCGGTTTAGTGGGAAGCCTATGATGTGACAGGTGGTAAGGGCAAGAGAGAGGAGAGTTCGGGCAAAAAGCTAAGTGGGGGAGACGCTACGGCGGGTATTGTGAGTCACGAGTGTAGTAAGCCCGGGGCATAAGAGTCCGGTTGCATGGTCAACAAGTGTGTCAAGTGTGGTAAGGAGGGTCATGTAGGCGCTAAGTGTGAGAAGAAGGATGGGGTCTCTACTAACCGAGGGGAAGTGAGGCACATTAGTACCGAGTGTTCAAAGCCGAAGTAGGAGAAGTATAGCGGTAGAGTGTTTATCCTGGGAAGTTCGGAGCCTACGGAGGAGTGATGGTTACTTTTAGAGGTATGAGTTTCATTTAGGGTACTCTACTAGAAATCTATTGTTCGTTGAGAGATTGTTTGAGTTTTGCATATCTATGATAGTTAGATTTTCGAGGGCGAAAATATTCTAAGTGGGGAGAGTTGTAACATCCCAAAATTAATTAGGTAAGTATCTAACTAATTTATTTAGGTGATTATTTAATTTACTTAATTAAGTGATTATGACTAATTTAATTAAGTAATATGTTAGTTGGCCATATTTAAATAATAATAATAAGGTAATCATTTATTTAAAGAGTGAGGTGTAGTAAATAAATGAGGGGGGTCTAATTTAATTAAGTGGAATAATTAAGTTAGGACTTATTTCTATTAGTTAGGAGGTGTTTAAGTATTAGGAGTGGTGGTAGTAAAGAGGGGAGGTGGGTGTAAGTAATAGGGCCCAAATTGATTGGGCCTATGCTTAAATGAGAAGTAAAAAGAATGGAATTGAGAGGAAGAAAGAAAAACTGCAGAACCGAGAGAGTGTGGGAGAGAAAGGAGGGGAAGCCGTGGGAGGAAGAAGGAAAGGAGGAGGAGAAGAAGTGGAGAGAACTTCTCCATCTTGGCTCAAGGTGAGGGCTTTTTGGTATCAATCTTCTCCATTTTTCCTCCTCTAGCTATTGATGTAAGTTTCAACACCTAATTTCTTCTTGTTTGCATTTTGCCATTAATGGGGTTTTGTTCACTTTGACTCTAGGGAGGAGGGAATTCGGTTTTGCTGGAAATAGGATGTGGGGTGCTTCATTTTGTTGATTGTTGGTGTTTGGTTGAAGCTCTAGCTCATTTGAGGTTAGGGGATTCTCATTTATGTCTATAATAATTAGTATGATATGTATTGTGTGTGGAATAGCACTAGGTTGCTTGATTGTGTAAATTTTTGTGCTCATTATATGTTGGTTGTTGTATTTGATACTTAATTTGGTGATACTATGTTGTTTGTTGTTGGAAAAATATGGGTTGTTGATTATGCATGTCAAGTGGTTGTTTAAATGCTTCAATGAGAGAAATTGTGAGATTGGGTGAATTAAATGATGATGAGTAATTGTCTAGATGAGTGTTGGTAATTGGAGAATTTATTTGTTGGATTAAAAATGTGGTTGACTTGTTTGAGTAGGTGTGTTCAAGAGAGGGGGGCGCCAAATCCCTAAGGAAATGGCGCCAGAGAGCACCTTGTCTCGGTTTTGGCTGGGCCGGTTGGAGGAGGGGCGCCATTTGCCTAGCAAAATGGCGCCAGGGGCACCGTTGAGTTCTTTGGTGAGTGTTTCGCACACAGAGCGCCAAATGCTAGGCATTTAGGCGCCAGTGTTAAGTCCGGCGTGTAATGTTTGATGCATGCGGGAGGGGCGCCAATTCCTAGAATATGGCGCCCGTGTCTAGTGTGTGCGCGCCCGTGTGGTCGTCGCGTGTGTCATGTGCGAGGCGCCAATTCACTAGGAATTTGGCGCTGGTGCGTGAGTGTGTCTGCGTGCGTGCAAGGGATGGGGTGGAGTGCGGGCGCCAGCTTCTTTGAAACTTGGCGCCCAAAGCTGCTGCGCGTGTGTGTCTCACCGTAATGCGTGTGTGTGTGCTGTTGGTGTCACGGTATGGGGCGCCACTTTGGTCGCCCTAGTTATACTTAATGGAGTCTAAGTGATGTTTTAGTCCCTAAGAATTAATTTAATCCTTTGTGTGACAAAATAGTCCCTAAGAATTAAATTAATCCTTGGAGTGACAAAAACAAAGTCCCTTAGTATCTGATTAAGCCTAACATATCAAAATAAGTTCCTAAATACCAAATTAATCCTAACATGTCCAATAATCCCTAAGTACTTAAATAGTCCTTGGTGTGTCAAAATAGTCCTTAGGTACTAAAACAACTTTGGGTGTGTTAAAATAATCATTAGGTGTGATTTAATTCTTGGTGGGGATTTAATTCAATAAATGAGGCGTGAGGTGTTGTAATGATGATTTAAGCGAAGGGGCTTGACCCAGCGAAGGGGGCTTGGCCGCGCGACGGGCTGTGTGTTGTGGAGATGTTTTAAGTGATGTGACAATGAATGTGGTGGTAATGTATTGTGTTATGGTGCATTGTCATGGTGTCGCATAAAGCATACACATAAAGCGAAGGGCTTCGCCAAAAGCGAAGGGGCTTCGCCAAAGCGACGGTGCCCTTGGGGCTTACAAATGTGAGGTGATGGATCCACATGCATATTGCACACATGCATATACTCTTGTTCCGCTTAGAATGCTTGTTGATGCTTAATTAACCCATTATTGTTGTTTTCTTGGCATTATAATTGAATGGTAAATGTCTTAATTGTGGTGGGTTGATGTTTGCTAGATGCTTTCCTAATATAATGCTTATCTTACTTGTTATTATTTATGTAAAGAGACTCACCCTAGCATTTTTATGTTGCCTGCTCTCGTGGCGACTGTTGCACCCCGAAAAATCCGGTTTGAACTTCTCGATGTACAACGTGGGAAGGTTTATGAAGCCGCCACCAATATTTTGGTTTTGAGACGAAAACATTGAAAAAACGTCTTTTTATACAAGGCGGGTGGTCCTTTTTGAAAACAAGAGATGTAGGTTCGGGTCGGTTAGAGTGCACGGGAAGGTATAAGCACCCCGTACCTCCTTTCTACCGAAAGGGAACCTTTAATTTGATGTGTGGTTTTGAAATATTTGATTTGAAATAAATCGTTCTACTTCTTTGCTTTTCTTTTGATTGAGAAAATATTTTATTGGAAACGAGAAAAAGAATATTTTTGATATCCTTGAAAAGCGGAACAAAACAAGGATTTTTTAAAAGGGTGCTTGACGGGACATGAACCCGGTCCTACGTACCCTCACTGGCTGAGGGATCAAAGCTACGTAGTTCTTGTTTTTTGCGTCCGAAGACGGCTTTGGTGATTTTTGAAAGTATGCTTTTTGCGTCCGGAGACGGCTTTTGTGATTCTTGAAAGTGCGCTTTTTGCGTCCGAAGACGGCTTTTGTGATTTTTTAGGAAAGAGGTGTGTTGGTGTTTTTTATTGTAGGGGTTCTCGGTCCTAGACTGTACAGTCCAATAGACCTAAAACATAGACATCCCCGCCCGTACGGACGACGTGCCCCACTACTTTTTGGAAAATGATCTTTTTTGATTTTTTGTTTTATTTCTCACAAGTATCCTAAGACGTTTGAGAGTGCATGCAGCTCCTGTCTCGTGGCGCTAGACAACACCGCCGTGACGTCCGACTTGCCTCCTTATGAGTTTTGGAA
Organism: Oxytropis ochrocephala; assembly: GCA_020916435.1. Taxonomy (NCBI): domain Eukaryota; kingdom Viridiplantae; phylum Streptophyta; class Magnoliopsida; order Fabales; family Fabaceae; genus Oxytropis; species Oxytropis ochrocephala. Next base: position 87,189,787 of record CM037089.1, on the reverse strand, counting down.
AAGATTTATTAAAAGGAAAGATATTTTGTTGTTTTTTTTTGAAAACAATGGTTTGGAAAGAAAATTTGAAAAAGAAGTAGAACGCTTCAACCAACTTCTACTCCATAACCAAATGCGAAATGAAATGATTAAAATGCACAATCAACACAAGATTAAGTCCTAAATTATTATGCTATGTCACAAAACAATGATCAAGTAGAACAAATATTTATTCACACTAAAGAATCAAAAGAGACCAAAGAAAACACAAACCCCTAATTTTGGGATTAAATCCTAGGCTACACATACCCACAATCAAGTTACCAATAAAACACAAGACATGAAATAAGCGAAGGGGGCTTCGGCCAAAAAGCGAAGGGGGCTTCGGCCAAAGCGACGGGATGTGTTGTGGAGATGTTTTAAGTGATGTGACAATGAATGTGGTGGTAATGTATTGTGTTATGGTGCATTGTCATGGTGTCGCATAAAGCATACACATAAAGCGAAGGGGGCTTCGGCCAAAAAGCGAAGGGGGCTTCGGCCAAAGCGACGGGTGCCCTTGGGGCTTACAGCGAAGGTGATGGATCCACATGCATATTGCACACATGCATATAGTATACATGAATATACTCTTGTTCTGCTTAGAATGCTTGTTGATGCTTAATTAACCCATTATTGTTGTTTTCTTGGCATTATAATTGAATGGTAAATGTCTTAATTGTGGTGGGTTGATGTTTGCTAGATGCTTTCCTAATATAATGCTTATCTTACTTGTTATTATTTATGTAAAGAGACTCACCCTAGCATTTTTATGTTGCCTGCTCTCGTGGCGACAAACAGGTGATTCTGAGTGAAGGTGCCATGCCTTCTTGAGTCTTCTTAGTCGGCTACGATTAGTGACACCCAAGCGGGAATCGTAGTGTAGTATTTTATACTATGTATTTTGAACTGATTGGATAATGTGCTGAGAAAACCATTTCTGGATTATTGTAAACTCTAAACAGGTTTTGAGGGTTTTAAACCACGTGACTATGATATGTATCTCACGCACTTGATGCGTTTGAATTTTAAATGTGTTTTGATAATGTTTTTATTAAATGTAGCACTCTCTTTGAGGTGCGTGGAAAGATTTTTGAAAACTCTGATTTTTAATTTAATCTAATTGGCAAATATAGAAGGGGGTGTTACACACTTCCTTATCCTTCGTCTCCTATACATCATCACTTACGCTCCGTCACCTATATTCAACACTTACGCATTGACACACATACGTCTCACTTCGGCAGGTACACCTAGGTATTATATACACTACATCTCGGCCACAACACCTCGGCGTACCCACTCTACACCTCGGCGAGTACAATTCGATACCTATACTTAGTATCAGATACCCTTACATTACGCTACTTATACTCTGTCACTCATCTCGGCTCCTATGACTCGTTAGTTACACTTTGACACATTACGATCATCCCTTAGGCTTCGATACACTTGTCGTTACACACTCCTATCTTGGCATACTCACATCTCGGTAGGATTGCACTGTAACTTAAGACCTGCACCTCAGAACTATACTTAGGTAAATTTATACTATACACCTCGGCAAATCAGGTCTCTCTCTACACGCCTAGTCTACCTCTTCCTTCCCTTCTCTAGTTCTCACGCTAGGATCATACTTAAGCACACTATTATCCACTCATACCTTCAAAACTGGTTCATCACTCCTTAAGACCTTCACGAAGGTTACAACACTCACACCAGCTCACTGGGACCGAGAGTTTCTCAGTTCCCATTTTACTCCTAAGTCACTCGTATGACCAACACCACAACAACTCAACACAACTGCACTGAAGTGAAACTAACACACAACTTCAAACACATCAGACACATAAAACATACAAGGCATCTCGGAAATCATTCCTAGAGTCTACTCACACATAACACACATCATATACTCTATTATAGATGAAAGAGAGAGCCCCCTAACCTCAAAAGATTGAAGAAGTAGCACTCTCTCCACCCAGCCTTCCCGATCCACCAAGAATCACCAACATTTCAGCTCCTCCTCCTTGGCATTGAGCTCTTCCACGCCAAGCTTCCTCTTCCTCTCTCTAAAAGCCATCTCACCTACCACTCTCTCTCTCTTACTTTCCCTTTGCCTTTTCTTAGATTTTGGTGGTAATGGACTCTCCACCATCGACTACAATACCTTAAGCATGAATATGGGCTTAATTCATGGATCATGGGCCTAACTCTCATGGGCCTCTAATCACACTCCCTCCATTACTTGCACTACTCCCTCCTTTAATTAAATTACCACTCCCCTTTTACTAACCACCACTCCTAAATACCCTAAAACTCCAATTAATCCTTTGAGTTAACCAAATGTTGTAAGCCTTAAAGAACCCACTAAATAAATAATTGAATTATATTTGGGGCGTTACATGTTCTACGTCGCCAGGCGCCTGTGGCGCATGTTTCAGGAGTGGCACACCATTTTGGCGCAGCCGTGTCTCAGTGTGTGCGTGTGTGTTACGGAACAGGGCGCCATGCGCCTGTGCCCGTGAATGCTTGGTGTTGTGTGTCTGTGTTTGAGTGTGGTGCGCCAATTGTGGCTGTGCCCGTGAGCTGTATTGTGTGTCAAGTTGCCTTGTGCACCTGTGTGTGTTACTGGTGAGCTAAGCGTCTGTGTCTGCACAGTGTGCCCAGTGTTGTGTGTTGAGTACAGTGTAGCCTTGCTACGCGGTGTTGCCGTGTTGTGCACTATTCATGGTGCTATGTGTGTCTGGGTGTCCTGTTTGAGGTCAGTACTTGTGCAGGTGTAAGCAATGTGGCAGCTGTGATGTTGTAAACTGGTGAGAATTACGAGGTAGCTGTGGTGCTACAACACGTGGTATTTTTGTGAGATAATTTATAACGAGACATGGTGGTATAGTATTTATTAATTAAAATACTTTGTGTATGTGTAACTGGTGCATGAGTCATGAGTCGCATTGTCATATGCATTTCTTGGTGGTATAGGCTTCGGCCTCTTTCAGATTAATTTTTGAGGTATAGGCTTCGGCCTCTTGCCCGTCGTGGCTTATTTTACGAGATCGGTACCGCATGCATATGCCCAGAGGGGTTGCATTGTTTCATGGTCCATATATACATATATATAACGTGTTTTGGTGTTTCCATTCTGATGGAGTTTGTGTCTTTTGCTGTGATTTGACGTGTTGATTTTCTGTGTTGCTATGAGTTACCTGCTACTTACATATTGCTATCACTACTTATTATTTCTGTTAAGCTCACCCCTTCTGCTTGAAATGTTGCTTTTATGTGGCAACGCTGCAGGTGATCGTTAGCACTCGTGGAGGATTGCTAGGTGTAGTCTCCTTTACGTTGGGTCTGTGTCAGCTCTGATGTGTAGCACCGGGGAGGGACTATAGTATTTGTTTTTGAACTGTTATGTCTTTATTTTGAGGAGTTTGATGTTTTATGTATTTCGGGAGATGTTCAAATAAGTTTATGATTTCATTGCTAGAGATTAATTATTTATATTTTTGAGGAGTTATTCTAAATCAATTGGTGTTTCCATGTGGTGAAAAATGTAGCGCCTTTCGAGGTGACTCTGATATGTGTGGTAATATATAATTAGTAAAGGGGGGTGTTACATTAGTGGTATCAAAGCAAGTTCGGTCTATCCGGCCAAAGTTGTCCAGTGTCGAGTCTGGTTGTGTCTCGAGTCTTGGTACTCATTTCTGATTGATATTTTGGTGTTGCAGTATTAAGTTGAAATGGCTGGGAGGAACGACGCTGCTCTCGCTGCTGCTTTTGAAGCGATTGCTCAGGTTGTGGGAAATCAGCAAGGTGCTGGTGATGCTGGGTCGCGCAGTTTGGCGACGTTTCAGATGGGGAGAATCCTCCTACCTTTGAGGGCAAGTATAACCCTGATGGTGCTTTGGAGTGGTTGAAAGAAATGGAGAGAATTTTTCGTGTCATGGATTGTACTGAAGCACAGAGAGTTAGATATGGTTCTCACATGCTGAAAGGAGAAGCAGACGACTGGTGGTTGGTAAATATGCAGAGGTTGGAGGCTGCGAATAAAGAGATCACTTGGGCGGTGTTCCATAGAGACTTCTTGAGGAAGTACTATCCTGAAGATGTCCGCGAGAAGAAAGAGATTGAATTCCTAGAGTTGAAGCAGGGTGGTATGTCGTTGACTGAGTATGCTGCAAAGTTCACCGAACTGTCGAAGTTCTATCCTCACTATGATGGTGCTGGTGCTGAGTTCTCGAAGTGTATCAAGTTTGAGAATGGGTTGCGCGCTGACATTAAGAAAGCGATAGGGTACAAGAAAATCCGGGTGTTCTCGGAATTAGTTGACAGTTGCAGAATCTTCGAAGAAGACAATAACGCCCATTCTAGAGTTATGAGAGAAGTAGAAGAGTTTCCCGAGTCGCGGGAAGTTGTATGAGGTTCCAGCTGGTAGGGGTAATCAGAGAGCTGCGGGAGGCAAGAAACCAAGTGGGGGAGATGCTGCTGCTAGTGTGGTATGTTATAAGTGTGGGAAGGGTGGTCATAAGCGCCCAGACTGTCCAGGTGATGTGAAGAGGTGCTACAAGTGTGGGAAAGAGGGCCGTATTGTAACGCCCCAAAGATTATTGAATATTCACTTAATAAATTATTGGGGATTAGATTATGGAAAAATGTTAGAAATAAAGATATGGTATTTTTGTATGCTATTGGTAATATATGACTAATAATATTATATGTTTATTTTATTTCTATTAAATATTAGTGTTCGAGATATTATCTCTTTAGAAATTATTTTGGGCTATTGAGGTGTTAAAATAATAGTTATAGTGATATTGGGCTCTAAAAGTATTTAAAATGAGTTTTTGGGTGTGTTACTCGCAGACACCCCCATTACTCTTTGGACGCACTTCCCACTGCAACTCACTTAAGCCCACACACTTACCCAGCCCGCGAGCGCCTGACCCGAACCACCTGCTCTTCTCCGCGTGAAACTACACAGAACGAAGAACCCTATCCGCCTCCCTCTTCCATTTCGTTCTCCATCCACACGCCACGAGCGAACCCGAAAATCCACCCTTCCACTCGAAATCGCGCTCTGAGTTCGATTCCAACGCCCTTTCAGCAAGCCAGTGGACTCCATCTCGTGTTTTATTCACCCTCTTGGAAGAAAGAAACGCAAGAAGAGAAGAGAGAAGAGGTGAAAACGGCGCGACCGTGGAGATAGACGGAGAGACTGTGATCGGCGCGAGGGAAAGGAGAAGAAGAGCTCAATTTTGCCGTGGTTTTGTTGGTGACTCCGTAGAGAGAGCTCCGTCTTCGGTTTAATTAAGGTAAGGGGAGTCTCACTCTATAATAGAGGGAATAATAGGCCGTATGTAAGTCATAGAGTCTTAATTTGATGATATTGATTGTTAATTGAATTGTTGTTGGAGTGAATTTGATGAAATTGCATGAGAATTTGATTTAGGGCTTAAGTTAGGGTTTATGATATGTTGATTTCGTGTTTTTGAGATGTTTGATGGTAAGAACGTGCAATTGATTGTTAAAGTATGAAATTGGAAGTGTTAGAGTGATTGTAGAATGAATTGGTTTGAGAGAAATTGAAGGGATTGGGGTTTTTAGGCATGGGGCGCCAAATTCCTAGAGAAATGGCGCTGCACGTGCCTCGATGCTTGATGGTGGTTTTGTGGTTTGTTGTTTGTCACAGTGTTGTGCGAAAAGGTGATGTGCAAGTGTACACAATCGCAACAAGTAATATATTGATAAGTAAAGTTCGTCTCCACGAGGATTGATGTTAATTTTAGAGTTTAAAAGGAATTACACGTAGGGAACAAGTAGCAAATAAGTTGAGTGACAAAGTTCAAGTTAATCGAGTTGTTTAAAGTAACAAACTAAGAGTGGTTAAAAATATAAGAGAAATAAGTTGGATTGCCTTCACTATGTAAATCCCCAAAACAAGACGCTATAACGTCACACGCTATAGCGTTAAGCTACTGTTACAAATATTTTGTGCCTTTAATCACTAGCGCCGTGGTTTCACTACAAGATGCCTATGTCTAGGTTCTAAATAGGTTCACCCCCGTATAATCAAGATCCCACAACTTATGCCTTATAAACTATTGCAACATCTATGTCTAGAAGAAGCAAAAATTGATTAAATGTCTTCAACCAACCTTATCATTTATATTAATCCTTGAGTTCTTTCTATGGTTCATGTCCGAATCCACGTAAATACTTGTTTTACGTGGCCAAGAATAAAACAAGTTTGGAAGAATAATCACACAAGGATTAAAACACAAAACGTGAGAAATTATATACGAAGCATTAATGGTTCATTACAAGCTATAGCAACCCAACTCAAAGAGTTTAGCTCATGTTGAGCCCCATCAAAATAACACAAATGAGAATACTTGCATTACCGTAAGTAAAGAGGAAATTACAAGTGCAAAAGATACACTCTTGAAGTCTCCTAATCATCCACGTGAAGATGGCTCATCATCAACCTTACACCATGAGTACAAAGACAGAAAAATATAAAAGAAGAAAAGTAAAATAACAAAAGCTCTAAGGGGTATCAATGGAGAAGAAGAAATGTCACACTTTCTCTCTCTATCAATACTCTCTCTAAAAGTAACTATCTCTAACCACAACTATCCGTGGGAAGGGAAGGAAAAATCAAAGATAAATCTTCTAGCCTTGCTAGCATGTGGTACAATCTCCTCAAAAGTCAAGAAAGGTGATAGTTGCTTTTTCACCAACTCCACTATTCCTTTCTCATGCATTGCCAAGTGTCCACACATATCCAATAAAATCCGCACATGTCAAAGACGCATACGCTGATCATAAGATATGGAGCTTGGATTAATGAGCTTGGCGCCAAAATTGCACTTTCCCAAAGATGCTCAAATGATGCACATTTGACGCTATAGCGTTAGACGCTATAACGCTAAACACTGCACTACTTCACAAAATTCATCAAAACATTCACAAGGGCACCAATTGTGCCAAATTCATAACAAAGCAGTGTTTAGCCCTTCCTTTCCTAATATTCACATAAATACACTAAATACTATACTAATATTACTTGAGAACTTACTTAATTTAATGATTAGAGGTATAAATAACTCATATAAATATGAGTTATCACACCCCCAAACTTAAACCATTGCTTGTCCTCAAGTAATGACACTTGCAAAGACAAACAAACTGATACTATTTACAACACACATGCTCTGATCAACACTTCATTTCTAAGCATACTCACTCAAACATTTTCTCAATGGGCTAATAATTCTGATTCACACTCATACCAACACACCAATGCATTTATTCAACTTCTCAGCTTATTACTGCTCAAAAGTGTGTGTGTGATCTCTTGACTCATTGCAATTCCTAGCTAGATTTGGATTTCTCTTTAGCCTTGGAAAGAATGGTCTTCTTTTGATAAAATCAAGAACTCTTTCAAAACAATGACTAGATTAACATTTTCACACAGAATGGGGATTTTCAGGCATGACAAAGGGTTTAACTAGGCACTTCAAGTCTATGGTCAGTGTTCCTAACTTATTGAATCTAAACAGCTCACGCTATAGCGTTAGACGCTATAGCGCTTGAACAAAGATAACAGATTTACTAGCTGTAGCCCCCTCATTACTTGGCTCTCAGCAATTATTCTATTTTTTTTTTTTTTTTTTTTTTTTTTTTTTTTTTTTTTTTTCATGAGGCTTTGCCTCTTTCTTTGCCTTTGGGACAGCCTAGCTTTTGTTTTGGGTAACTACTGACTTTACAACATATTTACATTAAACTTTTACGCCACTTGACCACCCTAAGACTTTTGTACCTAACCTTTATATAGCCCAAACACCCCCAAACTTATGCTTCAACAACTCTTCAAGTTTTTATTCAAGCCTTGATCTCACATTGGTTAACTCAGACTAGCCTAAACCTCAGATAGTCCTTGGCTAGCTAAGTTTCTTCTTAAGCACAGTAGATTTACGTGTGAGCAATAATAAGCAAAGATTTCATCAAAAGCACGGCTCTCTTTACTCACTCACACCATTATCATTACAATTAGCCCAAAGGGAACGCATTCAATGACTATACCTAAAAATGAGGCACTTGAAAATGTAACATTTTGAAAAACATTAACAAAAACATTAACAACTTTAGGTCCTCCCCATTAACAAGAGTGAGCAGCAAGTGTCCTCACCGCTCTTTAAAGACTAGGAGAGGCCTGAACTTAACACACAATAAAGTAATTCAAGACTTAAAACATTTGTGAAGCGCAAAGACAGACGCTTATAGCGCTTCACAATTTATTCTTGTTCACAAAATATTAAACTTATACAAAGTGAGAAAATTAAATTCACTTCTTAACCGCACTGCACTGGTTCTTGAGCTAACACTGATGGTGAGGAGGCTTTACACCTTTTTTCTTCTTCTTCTCTCTTCCTTCATTTCTTCCTCGCACGCTATAGCCTCGGACGCTATAGCGCTGCCCACCAGCGCTTCCTTCTCTTTTTCGCGCTCATCTCTCGCTAGCTTGCTAGCCGCCTCCTTCTCCTGCTCGCACACTTCCTTCCCGTTCTTGCTTCTTGCTTGCACTCTTTCTTCATCCACTTCCTCAATCACGATCGGCTTGGCTCCGGGCTCCTCCTTGCATACATAGGTTGGCCTTTTTGCTTTGCCATATGCTTCTCCTTCGACTTTCTCGCTTGAGTGCGGATGGCACTGGGGCCTCGGGCTACTTCGGGAGGACTTTCTCGCCATTGCTTGAGCTTCTTCTTCACTACCTGCAAGAATGTTAGTCTTTGATTGAGGACTCCTTTGGGCTTTTTGTTTAAGCCTAGGAGTCTTTGTTGCACTTGATACAGAAGATACTGGACTTGACTGAGGTTCAGGCGCTATAGCATCAGACGCTATAGCGCTTGCATGGCCTTCTGCAGGATTTTGGGAAACAGTTGTTGTGGTGATGCGGTGGTGGTGGGCTTTGTTCTTTTGTTGGAATTGGGGATTGGACTGATGGTCTGTGCCGCTACTGCTCATTTAGGTTTGGTGCTTTTGTAGGTGAGGTGATTTTTGTTTTTCTGGCTCTGGTGGAGGTATGGTTGGTGCAGACTGTGGAGTTTCAGGAATGATTTGTTCTTGGGCTTGTGGTGAGGGTATTTGTGGTGAGGGTGGTCTTGTGGGGCTAGGAGTGGGATCAGCAGATACTTCCTCATCTTCTTCACTTTCAGATTCTTTTTCCTTCTCTGGGCTCTCTTCACCGCACTTTCCTCACTTTCTCGAATCTTCATCCTCTTCGTAATCATTGACTTCTTTCATCACCCTCCTTGTCTCCTCTTCATCTTCTTCATCGAGCTCTTCTAAATCCTCGGTGTTGAGGATTCTTCACCGCTCACCTTTGCTTTCTTCTTAGCGGGGGCTCTTCCTTGTGGCGGGGCTCCTAGCTCTCTTCTTGATTGTTTCTCAGCACCTTCTTCTTACTTACTTTTTCTTTTGCCCGGGTGGCTCCTTCACACCCTCATCTTCAATTAGCCATTCTGGGAATACAGGGGCTCCATTAACTCCTTGCCCTTTGATAATTTCTCTAACACACCTTCTCCCATTCAAACTTAGCCTTAACAAATTTGCACAGTAGTCCGTTGATTCTTCTTCAATCGATTGAGCGCTATAGCATCGACGCTATAGCGCTAGCACTTCTCTGCACAGGCTTGAACACAGCAGAATATCTCCTTGGGGAGTTCTCCTCTCATCACGGATTTCAATTTCAACCTCACTGCTTACATAGCTCATTAATTAAGCAAGGAAAGTAGAGATTACCATCGGTTTTCACCGCTTTTCTCAATCTCCTTGCAATGATTTTGCCCACGTCCAATACTCTCACCTTCCGTGATAGCATCAAGCACTATCAACCCGTCCTTCTCCACATTTGTTGTGTGGGAAGTAGGCATGAGTGAATGCCCGATGAAGGTAAACCACATGGCACCTCATCTACCGTAAATGCCTTCTTAACTTTGAATTCGCATCCAAATCTCTCCCATGTTGCCTCCTCCACGCAGATTCTTTTCTTGACCTCCTCCATCTCCTCTCACCCCAGTGAATCAAGCTTTTTCTCCAATGACTTGCCTGAATACCCTAATTTGAAGTAGTCATTTATGGAACTTGGACTCAAATCTCTGCAAGCTCCTCCGACCGGAGAGAATAAGTTTGGGGCTTTCCCCTTTTGGAGGAGGAATACCTGGTAGAACTCCCTTACCAAAGGCACGACATATTCCCTCTCGTGCTTGATAAACTTCGCCACCCTAACGCTATAACAAAGTGGATGTGAACACGTCGGGGGCCTTTTCTGCTTTGAAACCCCTTTCGAATGATGAAGTTCATCTTCCAATAGCGCCGCAGGATCGCCCTTTGGGTCTATGGCTCTTGAGGAACCGGGTTCGAGGTCTTGGTCTTTTCTCGGGTTTTTCAATGGAGTGTTTCTTCACCATTTTGGGATTTTGGAAGAAATGAAAGAAATTAGTGAATTTTTGGAATTGATTGTGGGATCGGTTTGCGAGAGATTAAGGAATGAAGTTATGGAAGAATTGGGGTTAGGGAAAGAGAAAGAGATTCAACTGTTAGAAGGGGAGAAAGAGAAGAGAGTGGTTGAGTGAGAGGTTATGGGGAATTGAATGATGTGACCGCTTTGATGGGGCGGAGAGATCAAATGATCCAAGGGCTTGTCACACGTGGGCGCATAGGGTAAGGCGGTTGAAGTGCACAGAGCGCGCGTGCCACGTATGATAATCGACCCATTTCTTTTAAATTAACAAATAGCTTTCTTCCCGCCGGCTACCACCTCTTGACGCTATATAGCGTCATTATCACACTTTCAAACTTTCAACTTCCCCAAATTCCTCAACACCAAAATTCTTTCTCCCGCAAAATAAAACACAAATAAAGGAAATGTTAATTAATAAAACCTCGGGGTGCCTCCCAAGAGCGCTTGTTTTAAGAGTCATCACCGACTTCTTCATTTGATGTTAGGGATCATGAAGATCAATTGAGGTCTTGTCCTCATCACATTATCACCATGGTACTTTGCTTGACTCTTTGACCATTCACTTTGAAAGTAGTGTTGGTTGCTTGATCATATAATTCTACAAAGACCATAAGGGTAGACTTTGACCAATTTGAATGGTCCGCACCATCCGACTTAAGCTTGCCAGAAACAATTTTAATCTTGAATTAAAAAGGAGCACTTGGCCTCCTTCAATCACTCTGCTCGGATCTTCTTGTCATGCCACACCTTTGTTTTCTCCTTATAGATATAGTCGAGCTCTCATAGGCAAAGATGCCTAATCTCATCAAGCTCATTCAATTGCAGTAGCCTAGCCTTTCCTCGCCTATATCAAAATCAAAATTGAGCTTTTGATGGCCCAATGAGCTTTGTGTTGTAATTCAATAGGGAGGTGGCAAGCTTTCCCAAATACAAGTCTGTAGGGAGACATTCCCAAAGGTGTTTTGAAGGTCATCCTCCTAAGCCCCATAATGCATCATCCAAATGGATTGACCAATCTTTCCTTGTAGGTCCCACCATCTTTTCAAGCATCCTCTTGATCTCTCTATTGGACAATTCAGCTTGCCCATTTGTTTGGGGGTGGTATGCAGTGGCAATTTTATGCCTCACTCCATATTTTCCCAATAGAGACTCAATCAACTTGTTACAGAAGTGAGAACCCTCATCACTGATAATTGCTCTTGGTGTACCATATCTGGTGAATATGTTCTTCTGAAGGAACTTGCTAACTGACTTGGCATCATTGTTGGGAAGAGCCACAGCTTCAACCCATTTGGACACATAATCCACAGCCACCAATATGTACAAATTCCCATGAGAAGGAGGAAAGGGACCCATGAAATCCATGCCCCACACATCAAAGAGTTCAATCTCTAAAATGTTGGTTAAGGGCATTTCATGCTTGTTTGAGATGTTCCCAGTCCTTTGACACTTTGCACAGCTCTTAACCAATTCCTGAGCATCCTTGAATAATGTAGGCCAGTAATACCCACATTGCAGTACCTTTGCAGCAGTTCTAGTGCCTCCAAAGTGTCCACCACATGGGGAAGCATGACAATGCTCTAACACTTGAGGTTGTTCTTCTTCTGCCAGGCACCTTCTTATCAACTGATCTTGACATTTCTTGTAAAGAAAAGGTTCATCCCAATAATAGTCCTTGACTATATGGAAAAACCTTTTCTTTTTGTTGGTAATTCAGAATCTGCGAGCACAATTCGCTCACCAAGTTATTCACAATGTCCAAAAACCGGGAGCATCATCTTCGACGCTTATAGCGTCTCAGGCGTTATAAGCGGCAACCGCTATAGCGTTACATTTTTGCACAGATATCACAATCAGCTTTCTCATCCGAAGATTTCTTTTATTTCACCACCGTGATGTACCCGCACCTTCCAATCTAGATAAATGGTCAAAGAACACGGTTCTCCACCCTTTTTATCACGAATTTCCAAATCAAATTCTTGGAGGAGGAGAACCCATCTAATTAACCTTGGTTTTGCATCTTTCTTAGAGATCAAGTACTTGATGGCGAGTGGTCTGTAAAAACAATAACTTTTGTGCCCACCAAGTACGATCCGAACTTGTCAAATGCAAACACCACGGTAATAGCTCTTTTTCTCGTGATGTGTAATTTAATTGTGCTTCTACAAGTGTTTTGCTTGCATAATATATAGAATGAAAGATTTTCTCATACCTTTGACCAAGCACACGGCTCCCACAAAGATAGTCACTTGCATCACACATCAATTCAAAAGGTTTACTCCAATCGGGAGTGACAATAACAGTGCGATGACTAATCTCATCTTTAATTTCTCAAATGCCTCAAGACAGGCTTCATCAAAATTGAATGTGATGTCATGTTGAAGGAGTTGACATAGGGGCTTTGAGATCTTTGAGAAGTCCTTAATGAATCTCCTATAGAAGCCAAAGATGCCCAAGGAAACTCCTTATACCTTTGACACTTGAAGGTGGTGGCAATTTTTCAATAACTTCAATCTTGGCCTTATCCACCTCTAGGCCCTTCTTGGAGATCCTATGCCCTAGTACAATTCCTTCTTGCACCATGAAGTGACATTTCTCCCAATTAAGCACAAGATTTGTTTCCTCACACCTTATCAATATTTCTTCCAAATTGTCTAAACACCACTGAAAACTATCCCCAAACACGGAGAAGTCATCCATAAAAACCTCCATAGATTTTTCAATGAAGTCGAGAATATGGACATCATACATCTCTCGAAAGTTGCAGGGGCATTGCACACCCAAAGGGCATTCTTCTAAAAGCAAATGTGCCATAAGGACATGTGAATGTGGTCTTTGTTGGTCTTCGTGAACTATTGCTATTTGATTATAGCGAGTAGCCATCAAGAAAGCAAGAATAGTCCTTACCAAAGAAGTCCATCCCAAAGATTTGGTCAATGAAGGGGAGAGGGAAATGGTCTTTCTTTGTGGCTTTGTTCAACTTCCCGTAGTCCATGCAAATCCTCCAACTACCAACGTTCTTGTGGGAATCAATTCATCTTTGTCATTTGTGATTACAAAGGACACCACCTTTCTTGGGAACACATTGCACGTGGCTTACCCATGCACTCGCCGTAAATAGGATATACAATTCCTGCATCTAGCCACTTGAGGATTTCCTTCTTCACCACCTCTTTCATAATGGGATTAAGCCTTCTTTGTGCTTCAATGCTATGTTTAGCATTTTCTTCCAACACAATCCTGTGCATGCAGTTGTAGGACTTATCCCATGTATATCGCATTTTGCCAACCTATTGCCTTCTTGTGCCTCTTCAGAGTTGCGATGAGCTCTACCTCTTGATTTTGATCCAAACCGCGTAAATGATAACAGCGAGTTTCATTCTCCCCAAGTATGCATACTTCAGTGTGCATGGGTAGTTCCTTCAACTCTAATTCGGTGGTTGCACAATAGAAGGCACACTCTTCTTTAGGTTTGAGTTCTCTTGCTCTAGTGACTCATATCTTCTAGCCCAAACCTCATTCACAAACTTGCTTGCCTTCTTGAAATTCCTCTTCTTCCAACAAGTCATGTTCTTCGAATTGTTAAGCAACTTTCCCAAGTGGTTGTTAGTTTTCAAAATGTTTTTGGACCACTTGGTCAAGAGAAACCACAAAGGAACACTCTTCAGATTGACATCCGGAAGTTTTAATGCATTCAAAGACATTGATCTTAACTTCTTGATCATTAACTCTCATAGTCAATTCTACTTTTTGTACATCAATGAGTGTCTTCCCCATGTTGCGTAAATGGTCTACCTAATATGATAGGTACCTCTGCATGACTGCTTCAAAATCTAAGATAACAAAGTCAACAGGAAAAACAAATTTATCTACTTTAATTAAAACATCCTCCAAAAGATTCCTTCGGATAGGCAAGTGACCTATCGCCTAACCGGAGGCTTACGTAAAATAGGCTGCGGTTCCTATGCCCAATTGTGTGTAAATGGACTTGGGCATTAAGTTTATACTTGCACCCAAGTCACATAAAGCACGACCAGAATAAAAATTTCCAATGGAACAGGGTATTGTGAAACTACCAGGGTCCTTTAATTTCCTGGGGAGTTTGTTTTGCATCAACATGCCGCATTCCCAGTCATTGCCACGCTTTCAAATTCTCCCAACCTTCTTTTCTTTGTCAAAACATCTTTCATAAATTTGGCATAGTTGGGCATTTGTTGTAATGCCTCAACTAGAGGAACATTAATGTGCAATTGTTTTAACACCTCAAGGAATTTATTAAATTGTTTGTCCTCATGTGCCTTTTTTAACCTTTGAGGGAAAGGGGGAGCAGGATATTCAGGCACCAATTTAGGTTCAGGTGTTTTTGTTGCATTTGACGCTATAGCGTCAGGTGCTATAACGTCTGAAATTTTTTCATTTTCAAAGAACACTTGACTCTAAATTTTTAGGTGCAGTACTTACCTCCCTACCACTTCTGGTGGTTATGGCTTTCACATGTTCCTTGCCTGGTGCATGAGATGATGATGGTTCAGTGGTAGAAGGAAGTCCACCATTTTGCCTTTGAGTGAGAGCAGATGCAATCTGTCCCACTTGATTCTCTAGAGTTTTGATAGATGCTTCATGAGTCTGCATTGTTGTCTTGCAATCACTGATGAACGACCTTAGCAGAGATTCCATTGAGTTATCCATTGGAGGAGCAGGAGCATTTTGTCTTGGAGGTTGCTGTTGTTGTTGTCTTGGAAAACCTGGAGGAATAGCAGGAGCATTTGTGCTTGTATTAGCATTATTTCCTCCCCCCCACCTGAAATTAGGATGGTTTCTCCAACCAGGGTTGTATGTATTGGAGTAAGGGTTGTTGCCCTTGTTGTACCCCACATAATTTACAGAAGCAGGATTGGTGGTGCACTCTTCATACAAATGAGCTCCTCCACAGTAAACACAACTTGCTTCTCCAGGAGGGGCTTGTTCAATTGCTGCAGCAGTTGACCTTTCAGGCGCTATAGCATCAGACGCTATAGCGTTAGCAGTATTCAACTCCTTTATCATATTTGTCAGAGTAGCCACTTGGGCTGAGAGAGCAGAAACCTCACTCACCTCATGAACCCCAGCTACTTTCCTTGTAGAAGTTAGCCTCTCAAAGAGGCCATGAAGAACTGTTGATGGCAATGCGCTCTATAAGCTCACAGGCTTCATTGTATGAGGAGTTTAGAATCACACCTCCAGATGAGGCATCTAGCATAGACCTTGTAGGTGCCTCTAGTCCATTGTAAAAAGTCTCCATTTGAATTACTATAGGAATTCCATGATGTGGACATTTCCTAAGCAATTCCTTCCATCTCTCCCAAGCCTCATGCAATGATTCACCTTCTTTTTGCTTGAAGGATGTGATGTCATTTCTCATTCTAGCATTCTTGTTTGGTGGGAAATACTTCTCTAGAAACTTCTTTGTCATATCTTCCCAAGTTGTAATAGAATTTGACTCCAAGGAGTTCAACCAAGCCTTTGCTCTGTCTTTTAAAGAATAAGGGAACAACTTCAGCCTGAAAGCATCCTCACTCACTCCTGAATGATGAAATTGCTTTGACACTTAGAAAGTTTCTCAGGTGAGCAAAAGGATCTTCTTGAGTGGAACCTCCAAATTGTCCAGTTGTTTGGAGCATTTGGAACATCATAGGCTTGAACTCAAAATGCGTAGCAGTCACAACAGGCCTAGTGATACTTGTCTCCATGGACTGTGGATCAAATACAGCATAATCTCTCATTGGCCTGTCTCTGTCATTCACCATTTGATTTGGAGCTTGGTTCAAAAACCTTTCTCTATACCAGTATTCATCATCAGTTTCAGTGTGGGTAAAAGGACCTTGCCTTCCACCTCTTTGGCCTCGTCTTCCTATTTGAGAGGTGTTCTTCCACCCATTGAACCTCTAGCGGTAGGATTAGAGTGCTCGCACATAGTTGGTCCGAGTTGTTGTAGTCTTTGTTGGCGTCTTAGCCTTCCGAATCTTCTCTGCAGTTCGGATCAAACTCAAAAGTGGGTGGTTCTCGATGCGGGCATACGCTATAGCATCGACGCTATAGCACTTCCTGTAACACACCACGTAAAAATACCAAGGTAAAACCTCCTAAGGATGTAATAAATTCTTAAACAATAAAAATTAAATGCAATCCCCTAACGGCGCCAAAAACTTGTTGTGCGAAAGGTGATGTGCAAGTGTACACAATCGCAACAAGTAATATATTGATAAGTAAAGTTCGTCTCCACAGGATTGATGTTAATTTTAGAGTTTAAAAGGAATTACACGTAGGGAACAAGTAGCAAATAAGTTGAGTGACAAAGTTCAAGTTAATCGAGTTGTTTAAAGTAACAAACTAAGAGTGGTTAAAAATATAAGAGAAATAAGTTGGATTGCCTTCACTATGTAAATCCCAAAAACAAGACGCTATAACGTCACACGCTATAGCGTTAAGCGCTGTAGTACAAAATATTTTGTGCCTTTCAAATCACTAGCGCCGTGGTTTCACTACAAGATGCCTATGTCTAGGTTCTAAATAGGTTCACCCTCAGTATAATCAAGATCCCACAACTTATGCCTTATAAACTATTGCAACATCTATGTCTAGAAGAAGCAAAAATTGATTAAATGTCTTCAACCAACCTTATCATTTATATTAATCCTTGAGTTCTTTCTATGGTTCATGTCCAATCTACGAAATACTTGTTTTACGTGGCCAAGAATAAAACAAGTTTGGAAGAATAATCACACAAGGATTAAAACACAAAACGTGAGAAATTATATACGAAGCATTAATAGTTCATTACAAGCTATAGCAACCCAACTCAAAGAGTTTAGCTCATGTTGAGCCCCATCAAAATAACACAAATGAGAATACTTGCATTACCGTAAGTAAAGAGGAAATTACAAGTGCAAAAGATACACTCTTGAAGTCTCCTAATCATCCACGTGAAGATGGCTCATCATCAACCTTACACCATGAGTACAAAGACAGTAAAAATATAAAAGAAGAAAAGTAAAATAACAAAAGCTCTAAGGGGTATCAATGGAGAAGAAGAAATGTCACACTTTCTCTCTCTATCAATACTCTCTAAAAGTAACTATCTCTAACCACAACTATCCGTGGGGAAGGGAAGGAAAAATCAAGATAAATCTTCTAGCCTTGCTAGCATGTGGTACAATCTCCTCAAAAGTCAAGAAAGGTGATAGTTGCTTTTTCACCAACTCCACTATTCCTTTCTCATGCATTGCCAAGTGTCCACACATATCCAATAAAATCCGCACATGTCAAAGACGCATGGTGATCATAAGATATGGAGCTTGGATTAATGAGCTTGGCGCCAAAATTGCACTTTCCCTAAAGATGCTCACCGATGACACTTACTTGACGCTATAGCGTTAGACGCTATAACGCTAAACACTGCACTACTTCACAAAATTCATCAAAACATTCACAAGGGCACCAATTGTGCCAAATTCATAACAAAGCAGTGTTTAGCCCTTCCTTTCCTAATATTCACATAAATACACTAAATACTATACTAATATTACTTGAGAACTTACTTAATTTAATGATTAGAGGTATAAATAACTCATATAAATATGAGTTATCAACAGGGCGCCAATTCCCTAGAGAAGTGGCGCCTGGGTCACTATAGTAGTGAGTGTGTGCAGGTGTGTTCTGTCAGGGCGCCAAGTTGCTGGGGAAATGGCGCCATGTGCACTGTTCATGTGTTGGGGTTGTTTTTGTGCAGTGTCACTTTGCTCGCGCCAAGTTCTTTGGGAAAATGGCGCCCGCATGCCTTGCTTGTGTGATGTGTCTTTGAATGTGAGCCGTGTGTGTCTTGTGTCTAGGAGCGGGCGCCAAGTGGCTGCCTGTGGCGCTGTGTTAGCGCCCGAGTTGCTTTGGTTGCTTGTGGTGTCTAGGTTACGGCGCCAATTTGGCTGCCCATGGTGCCTAGTGTGGCGCCCATTGTTGTGAAGATGGCGCCCGATGGTCGTGTTGTGCCACCACGGGCGCCAAGTTGCTGAGTTTTTGGCGCCTAGTGCTGTGTTGCAAAGGGGGGCGCCAGTTTGTGGGGAAAACGGCGCCTAGTGCTGCCTTGTGGCTAAGTGTGTGCTGTTTTGGTCCCTGGGTGACAGTTTGGTCCCTAGGCGACAGTTTGGTCCAAAAGGTGTTGTTTTGGTCCCCAAGTGATAGTTTGGTCCTAAAGGGTGTTTTAGGTCCCTGAGTGAGGTTTAGTCCTCTAGTTGTGATTAGTCCTTGGGACATGATTTGTGATGAGCTAGTAAATAATGTAATAATGATGATGCCATGGGGGCATGGGCCATGGGGGCTAAAGCCATGGGGGCTAACATTAAAATTGACCATGAGATGAGAGTTGGTCTGAATGATGTATAAAACTGAGATTGACAATGAGGTGAGAAATGTAGTAAAATGCGCTTTGACACAACAACAACGGTGAGTACCTGCAAACACAGAACACGTTAGGAAAAATAACCGGAGGCGTCTGGTGACTTGTCCTGAACAATTTATCCGCATCTACAGCGCAAATTCCCCGAGATACAACCGGTCATTCTCAATCGCAAGTAACGAAAAAGAATCGTAACTAGCAAGAATGAATATTTTTATTCGAACAGAGATGAACCGGGTGACAATGTATTTGGAAGAGAAGAAAGAATTACTCACTGCATTATTAAAATCGTATCACTAGTTTTCGCCCAAAACTTTTCCATTTATATATTCAAAACCAAAATTCTCGCTTATCCGCTTGGCACATAATAATGATATATTATGATCATCAAGAGCAACGGAACTAACGCATATAACAATTGAATTTGAAATCAATTATATGTTATAATAAAAGGAAACAAAACGGGCTCGATTAAAGTGAAGGTAAAAGAAACGTAAGCTTAAATTTTATTTTCCAACGTAAACTTGAAAGCAAGACATATATTATTAGAATCAAATCAAACAATAACAGAATATTTTTATAATGATATCAACGCTTTCAAATAACTAGAGATTAAAGAATACATTTATATATTTAAACGTATATATGCAACAAGTTAGTAATGAATAACCAGATATATTGAAACGCTAAAATGTATTATATTTACTTAAAGAAAATTATTCCCACTTTTGAAATATTTGAAATATTATTAATTTAATAAAATCACAACAATCCCCCACATATTTCAAAAGTTGGAAAAGATATAAATAAAAGAAGTTTCTGGTTAACATCGTAGATGTAATGCATCGGATCTCAGATAGCAAGCTATGGAACGAGTCCTAGACAGATAAAACTTAACATACAGTTGAATTGGTTTAGCAAGCTATGGAACCCAAGACACATATTATATGTTAGAGGTTTTACTATCACATTACACCCCACAATTCTTGTTGTTTTCGCGGTGGTGCGCTACTAGGCCGTGCGCGTGCTCGGTATTCATGAGTGCTCTAGAGACCTCGCCAGGATCTCATGCAAGCGGCCCCACTCGACACTCATATAGGTGATTTCATCAAGTGTATGCTGCAAGTCATACACCACCCATAAGGGCTATGAAAATCATTAAAAGCTTTAAGCTTAACCTTTTAACCCTGCAGGCTAGCACTATCACAATTATAACACCATAGGAAGGGACAAGAATAAAATTAATTACTTGAATTAATTTTTCAGTGCTAGCAATATCAAGAAGTGACTTGTTTTTACCACATTGAACCTTATTCATGGGATCTCCAATCACAAAGGTTGGGTTACCATCACTTCTTAATTTAAATTGGCTTAAGTCCCATTCCCCTCGATGTTTCAGAAGATTGATTAGAATCACTTCTGATTTCACATAAATTAAGGATATAATCCTTCTCGTTTATTAGTAGCTACTTTACACAATATTGACCAAGACGTCTATTAGTCAATCAAATTCATATATCACAAAGTCTTGAGTAATAAACTCAATCTCATATATCATCAAGATTTGATCAATAACCTTAATCTTTATAAGGTAATTATACAAGTCTACTTAGATAATTTCTAAGTGACAACCGTTCATAAATAAATCCATTTTTAGATTTATTCTCTTGTAAATCAAACTTAGCTATCAACATAGTATCATGGATATTCACTCTATATAGTAATATACCCAATGATGCCTCTATAAATAATTGTATATAAATGCTTGGATAATTTCAAGCCACGTCATTTTCAAAACATACTTATACGCAAGTGTGTCCGCTTAGATGATTTCTAAGCGACAACAATTCCATAAAAAATTTACTGCAATTTCACAAGTATGTTAATGATGTCTCATACATTCAAATATAGTCCAAATTTACAAGAAATATGATACTTCTTTGCAAAACTAATCTTTCAAAAGATTAGACTCAATACATTCAAAGATATCAAAATATATATGGATATCACATATATCCAAAACAAAATTCTCATATTTGTAAATTATACTCATTGTCGTTGAATCTAAAGGATTGTTAGATTCAATCACTTTGAACAAGTCAACAAGTGATGTCATTTTCTATCTTATAGGGAATCAAAATTTTCTTGCTCTAAAAGAAAACACTTTTATGATCTTTATTAATCCAACAAAAGGTGGAAAACAAAGATACCAAGAATCCTCAATAATCGATTTAATTAGTGACCAAATAATAATTCTGTAACAAGATATGCAAAGTGCCACACTAAACAATATGTTTTGAGGTACTTTAGAGTCCAGAAAATAATTCAATTGTTCAAATAAGCGAAGTTCGTTCTTCAATAACCAGTTTGATAAAAAGAAAAATTAATTTTGTTGCTAAACAATTTGTTTTGGGTACTTTAGAGTCCAGAAAAAAATTTAGATGTTCTAATACGCTATGTTCGTTCCTCAATAACTAATTTCGTAAAATATAATAATAATTCTGTGATAAAATATGTAGAGTGTGATGCTAAACAGTATATTACAGGGTAACTTAGAGTCCAACAAAATTTTAGATGTTCAAATACATCAAATACATAGAGTGAGATGCTAAGCAATGTGTATTGGGGGTACTTTAGCGTTCGAAAAAATGTTTAACTGTTCACATACGCGAAGTTTGTTCCTCAATAACTAATATAGTAACAAAATATAATTTTGTGTCAAAATTTGTAAAATGCAAATCACCACATTAAAAAATCAATTTATTTTTATACTTTTTCCCTTATATTTGCATTTCTTCTTATGTTTATTTTTGTGAGTAGTCGCCTCGACAACCCCTATTTGTTTCTTAGTAAGCACTCCTGTCGATCCTCTATTTTTAATGACCCTTATTTTGGGTATTTTGCACCAACAAAAATTAGGTGCATACTTAAACCACTTTAACAAATCAGTTTATGTTTTACTTATTTTCTTTATATCTGTATTTCATTTTATATATTTTCTTTGTGAGTCACCCCGACCCCCTTTTTTTTTTTTTCTTTAATGAGTACTTCCACCGACCACTTCGACACCCCATTTTTTTTATTAACCTTATTTTGGTCATTTTGCACAAACATATATTAGAAACATACTTAAATTGGTGTTTTTATTTTAATTTTAATCTCGCTTTTAGTGTTTCATTATAAATAGTATTTACCAAATCAATTTCTTTTTAAACTTTTTAAATATTTTTAGAACCATATTTTTCCGAAATAGTTAGAGAGTAATTAATGAAGCCACGAGAGTTGACCTGCTCATGGGTTCAATTCTCACAGTGGGCAAACTCAGTGTTTGTTGGTGCGAAATTTACTCCTAAACACGAATGGATATTACACCTTCTTTGAAAGTGTTAGGACACTCTGCGATAGTTCAAACTGAAAAACATGAATATATATAGTTAGTCTGCATGGCGCGCAGATGCGCGCAATTCCTATATTTTTTCTTATACTTTTTTATTTTTAATTAATATTTTTACTTTTTACATATTTTAATGTTTTTTAAATAATTTATATTTTTTCTTTTTAAATTAATGTAGTATTAATTTACTGCTACTAATTTTTTTTATTTATGACTCTTATTTTGGTCATTTTGGATCAATTGGTATTAAAAGTATATATAAATTGGTGTTTAAATTATATGTGAGTAGCATGGTTTCGCATTAGGGTGTATTAGCAATTACGAGGATCGCCAATGAAGAATTGGACTCGCGGCCCGGCCCGTCTCGATCGCCCAAACACGCACGCTTGGGCGTAATTCTCGCCGGCCGAAATCCTCGCTAACGGTCGGACCTCACAGTATATATACGCCATTCGCATATGGCATCAGGGACGTTCTCTAACCTTGTGCTATATCCGCCCGGCGACCTCTCACTAGATCGTCGGAGTGTCTTTGCGGTACCACCCGAGGTGCTCAACGCGCGTGAAGCCGGGACCGGTCCTTTCACTCATTCAACGGCCGGCCCACGGGCGAAGCAACAAACACTTCAACACTTCATTGGTCAAGGTACGATCAATTGGCGACCACGATGGGAGGCCCGAGCGCTATCCTACTTCATTCATGGCTCCACGCGACCGCCCCCGCACGCGGGCCTCATCTCGACTCAACCCTCCGGGCGAATCACCTCAACAACGGACCGGAGGATGTACCGCAACCGAGCATGGATCGCAAGAAACCCTCGCCAAGAACCCTCGGTCAGCGGGCGGCGAGGACCTATCCTAGAACAGTACAACGGCTGCTTCATCAACCGATACCGCCGAGCGGGCCGAGGCGGGATTGCGAGCCTTTGCGTAACATATCACTCGAAGCCATCCTTCAAGTCTTTGCGCAAAACAAGAATCGGTCATTGTAGACCGCGACGAAGTGATCTCTCGCTACGAAAGAGGGTCGATTCTCGCCGCCAAATGTGCGGAAGACGGAGAACATACGCCGACGCCGACCTACCCGCACACCGCTCCCTTCCTCGAAGAGCCTTTCTCGCCGAAAGCACCACCCACCGGTCTCGTAGCGCGACAAACAAGGGCACGTGGGTCGCCCCCAGCGAGAACGTGCGTGACGCCGCTTCATTATATTATGATGAATATGAGGACCCGGCCTACCGAGTCCCGATACGGTCGCTCACCTACGGTCTACTCCTCGGATGAGTCGTCCGGTTCACGCTTGTCGAGAAGCGGTCCCGGGATTCTCATGAAGAGTTGGAAGATTATCGGGATGGAAGAATTAGAGACGTTTCGCGATCGGTAGAGAAGAGGTCGAGCGAACGACCCGAAGACCTCCTCAACTTCCACCATCTGGCCCAACCGGAGGAATCTATGGAATGCCGGGCAACGAGGCTTGCCTCGCTATGCAACCCTTTGGGTCGAACGGCATTCAGAACGAGCACGGCCCATTTACTAGAGAAATCAGGCGTTACAGAATTCCGAGAGATTTGAGGAAGCCGCCTAAGCTAAACAAATTCGATGGCCGTAGCGATCCAGACAAGCATCTCCGGTATTTTAATAATTATTATTTATTACAGGAGAGCCGGGACCGACCATGAAGTGCGGACTCTTTCCACACGATCGCTCGAGGAACGAGCACCGGAGTGGTGGGAGAGCTCTCGCCCAACACCATCTCGTCTTGGGGCGGCTCGGTTAGAACATTCTTGGCCAACTACACGGCCAACAGATGCCTAAAGCGGCATGAAGAGCACTTGGATACGATTATCCAAGAGGACAACGAATCATTGAGACAGTACATAGAGCGATTCAACGCCGAGGCCGAGCAGGTGCGCGACCTGACTGATAGAGACAAACTGAAGTATCTCAAGCGTGGGATCGAGCCGACCACGCGACTTTGCGTAAGAGTTCGGCTAAAACCATCATATGGATCTGACCATGTTCCTACGAAGGGCCAACGATCATATGGCCTACGAAGAAGCACTATTCGCTAGAAAGGTCGCCCGCGCGCGGCCGCAGAAAGAAGCGAGATAGGTCGCTTGAAGAACAAGACAGTCCTCGTGATAACAGACGGACTAACGATTTATGAATAAATGTCGGTAGCGCGCTTTTTCCCCATTCGGGTTTTTTACTGAGGCCCGGCCTTTTCAAAGTAGTACTTTGTAATTTATTTCGCATGCAAGAATGTATGATTGGTAGTTCGCCGCGTGCGAGTAGCGTGAGCGCCATAGGTTCTGCCGAGCGCCATCGAAGTGGCCCAAGGGTCAGAAGGACCCACAAACAGAGTAGGCCCCGAGCGGTCTACAATCGAGCGCCATCGGTGGCCCAAGGGTCGAAGGACCCACAAATGCAGTAGGCCCCGAGCGGTCTACAATCGAGCGCCATCGAAGTGGCCCAAGGGTGAGGACCCTGAAATGCAGTAGCCCCGAGCGGTCTACAATCGAGCGCCATCGGCGTGGCCCAGCGGTCGGCGACCCACAAACAGTAGTAGCCCCGAGCGGTCTACAATCGAGCGCCATCGGCGTGGCCCAGGGTCGGCGACCCACAAACAGAGTAGGCCCCGAGCGGTCTACAATCGAGCGCCATCGGCGGGCCCAAGGGTCGGCGGACCCACAAACAGAGTAGTAGCCCCGAGCGGTCTACAATCGAGCGCCATCGGCGGCCCCGAGGTCGAAGGACCCACAAACAGCAGTAGGCCCCGCGCGTCTACAATCGAACGCCATCGGCGGCCTGTGGCCGGCGACCTACACCCAACAGTAGGCCCCGAGCGGTCTACAATCGAGCGCCATCGGTGGCCCGAGGGTCGGCGGACCCACAAACAGCGTGAGCCTCGAGCGGTCTACATCGAGTGCCACCGAAGTTGGCCCAATCGAAGGTCACCGTTGACCTACGTCTAGTGCCACCAAGTTGGCACAACCACCGCTGTCATCGAATGACCGAGGTCAAGCAATGACCCAATAACGAGCATTGACCGCCGAACACGGCGTAAGATACCGCTACGATGAGGGCCGCTAACCTAGTAAGCCCATTGCCAAAAATCGCAAAACGCTGCGTCGAACGAGTCCGCTACGATAGCGCCCGCCGAGGTCACAATCGAGTAAGCTTTTTAAACGAAATAGGCAATGAGTGGCGACTTGAACGAATTTGAGCGACCCGAGAATGATCGCACATCCTAAAACGAGCAAGATCCAAGTAGACTTCGTAAGTTAAGGAGGTCGTAGAGGCCCGACCAATTGGATCGCTCTCCGGCATGAATGGCGGCCTCCACACCTCGGCGCGGGCGCGGCCCACATCCCAACCAAGTGCCATCGAATGGTCCAAGAGTCAAAGATTGACCCACGAACAAGCACGGACCTTGAGCGGTCTACGAGTAGGGCGCCGAACGACCTACAACAAAGGCGACCAACGAATGGCCTCCAACGAGCCATGACAGTCGCTCCCCCGTGGGTCAAGCCCGCGAGGCTAGACAGGGGGCAACATATCGAGCCTCGAATTGGCGTGCATGACCCCGAGGGCAGCGACCCTGGGCAAGATCCGGTCCCGGCGACCCGGTGCCTGAGACTACAAGATAGATCGCGAATGGGTGTGGCAACACCACACACTTCGGGATGGAGACCGATCACGCAATGCAACCCGACCGCTTACAACATTACTTGAAGGCAACGATTCAAGCCTCACCCGCTCTTAGCGACCTAGGCTTGGGGGCAAGCGTTCGGGTGTATTAGCAATTACGAGGATCGCCATCGGCAATTGGACTGCGGCCCACCCGTCTCGATCGGCCCAAGCACGCCGCTTGGGCGCGCAATTCTCGCCGGCCGAAATCCTCGCTAACGGTCGGACCTCACAGTATATATACGCCATTCGCATATGGCATCAGGGACGTTCTCTAACCTTGTGCTATCTGCCCGAGCGACCTCTCACTAGATCGTCGGAGTGTCTTTGCAGGTACCACCCGAGGTGCTCAACGCGTGAAGCCAGGACCGGTCCTTTCACTCATTCAACGACCGGCCCACCAGACGAAGCAACAAACACTTCAACACTTCATTGGTCAAGGTACGATCAGTTTCAATCAGTACTTTGGCTCAAACTCCAATGTTGTTTTATATTTTTTTTCTTTTTATATGTTAAGGGATGTTTTAAAGCATGAAAAAATTAGATGTCATGTTGGATTGACACATGATTTAACAAACTTAGTACATTCTGATTAAAATGTCTGTTTCTTTTTAAATTAATGTAGTATTAATTTACTGCTACTAATTTTTTTCTTTATGACTCTTATTTTGATTATTTTGGATCAATTGGTATTAAAAGCATATCTAAATTAGTGTTTAAATTATATGTGAGTAGGGTGACTTCAATCAGTACTTTGGCTCAAACTCCAATGATTTTTAATTTTTTTCTTTTTATATATGTTAATGGATGTTTTAGAGCATGAAAAAAATTAGATGTTCAAATACGGGAAGTTCATTCCTCAATATCTGGCTTAGTGAAAAAAACTATTTCGTAAGAAAATACGTAAGGTGATTGATAGGTTAAGTATTATGTTTTGGTGAACTTTAGAGTTTATAAATGTTCAAAACTCAGTGTTTGTTTCACAATAATCAGTTTGGTGGAAAAAATTTGTCACAAAATACGTAAAATGCGATGCTAAAAGTGTGTTTTGGGGAACTTTAGCCTTCCGAAAAAATTTAACTATTCAATTACGCGAAGCTTGTTCCTTAAGAATCGACTTGGTGAAAAAATTTAGTAATTTCATAACAAAATACGAAAAGTGAAAGGCTAAGTAGTATGTTTTGGTGTACTTTAGAGATAATTTTTTTTAAGTGTTCCATTATGCAAAGATTGTTACTCAAGAACCAGTTTGGTGAAAAACAAATAATTTCGTAACAAAATATGTAAAGTGTGATGTTAAGTACCATATTTTGAGGTACTTTAACGCTTAAAAATATTTTAATTATTCAAATACCTGAAGTTTGGTCCTCAATTGTATACTAATTTCAGCGTTTTTAAAAAAAACAATTTCTTTTTATACTTGTTATCTTTATATTTTTTAGGATATATTTTACTGAACCTTTAAAAAAATTATTTATTTTTATACTTCTTCTCCTTATATTTTCTGAACCTAAAATCTCTATTGAATCTATTTAGTTCCGTCACTACTAAATCACAATTATAATTTTTTAATTTTTTTAGGATTTACGTATTATAAGAATAACTCATCTCTTTCATGTTTGGTTACATTCATCATTACTGAAACTTGTTTTTTTGTCTCGCAATATTTTAATATGTCATAAATTAATGTTTATATTATTAGACGTATACTCAAAGTAATGTTTATATTATTATTATTATTATTATTATTATTATTATTATTATCTTTCTTTTATTTTCGCACGCCGCGTTGCAGTATTGGCTCTCGCAGGAACTTCAGCCACATTTACAGTAAAATCCCCAATCATCAACTTTGTATAGCTATTTCTATTTTGTTGGTGGTTTTCATCCAACCCTGAATGATACCCACGTGTTTCATTTTTTAATTGTGTTATCTTTTTTTTTTCTTCTTCTTCTAATTATGGGTTAACCTGAGGGAACTTCAGCCGTATTTACAATGTAAGACTCATCATATTCTTTAAACTATCTATGAATGCTTCTTATTTAACTGATAGTCATAATATAATTTTTATTCACGGGAACTTCAACCACATTTACAAAAGAACCCCTCATCATATTCTTCAACTATCTATGGATGCTTCTATTTTGTTGTTGGTTTTCATTCAACCTTGCACGATACCTTCACTTTCTAATTGTGTTGTCTTCTTTTCTTTCTAACTAAGTGATAATTTTTATATTTATATTTCATGAATATGAACTATGTTATTAACATTCTTTACACTTTTTCTACTTATTATCTATGGATGTTCAACATCAATATAGTTTTTAAATTTTATAGACTTCTTATTGAATTGATAGTCATAAGGAAATTTTTATTCACGGGAACTTTAATCACATTTACAAAATAACCTCTCGTCATATTTCTTCAACTATCTTTGGATTCTTCTATTTTGTTGTTTTTTTATAACCCTTCTATTTTGTTGGTGGTTTTCATTCAATCCTGTATATACACATGTGTTTCACTTTATACTTTTACTGTCTTCTTCATAGTCATGCAACCACATTTATTGGCAACTGAATTGGTGGCCACATTTCAAAAATAATGAGTCACTTATTTTCAAGTATTGACTCCCGCGGAAACTTCGGCCACATTTACAATAAAATCACATATCATCTTCTTTCAACTTAGTATGAGTGTGCTTCTATTTTTCTTGTGTTTTTCATCCAACACTACAGTTTAACCATTTACTAATTCGGTTATAATTATTAATTTTTATGATATTCCCTAAATTTAACAAACGAAAATAAGACTCTCTTCAATTATATTTCATTTACAAATTTGTAAAAAAAATTAAATACCATTATTTAGTAAAGATGAGCCCATGCAGAGCACGGGTCATAAATGTTCAAATGTAAGGGTCACATATCAATCACTTTATGTATATAAATAATGGGTTAACCTGCAAAATACCCAAGTACACATGTGTTTTAAATAAATTTGGTTACTCATAGGTAAGTTATCCATTATTTATATAAGATGTTCAAATATTGTCATGGATTATATTTCATTCATTACTCAATAATTGGTTTGGGGAAAAAAATTTCGTAAGAAAAAACGTAATGTGATCGAGATGCTAAGCAATATGCTTTGGTGAATTTTAGAGTTTATAACTGTTCAAAACGAGAAGTTCGTTCCTCAATGACCAGTTTGGTGAAAAAAAAGTTTGTTCCTTAATAACCGATTTGGTGAAAAAATATAGTAATTTATTGACAAAATACGTAAAGTGAAGTGCTAAACAGAGTATGTTGGTCTATTTTCAGAATATAATTTTTTTAACTATTCCAATATGCAAGGTTTGTTCCTCAATGACTAGTTTGGTGAAAAACAAATAATATTGTGACAAAATATGTAAAGTGTGATGCTGAGTACTATGTTTTGAGGTACTTTAGAACATAGAAATATTTTAACGGTTCAAATATCTGAAATTTGTTCTTGGCTTTTTTACTAAGCAACACTTTTAAAAACAATTTCTTTTCATACTTCTTATCTTTATATTTTTTAGGACATATTTTTCGGATCCTTTAAAAAAATTGTGTATTTTTATACTTCTTCTCTTTATATTTTTTGAACCCAAAATCTCTATTGAATCTATTTAGTTCGTTCACTACCAAATCACAATTATATATATATAGGATTTACTGTTTATAAAGAATAACTCATGTCTTTCGTGTTTGGTTACATTCATCATTATTAAGAGTTGTTTCTTTGTCTTGCGATATATAATATGTCATAAATACTTACTCCTGAGGGAACTTCCACTACATTTACAATAGAGAACCTCCATTATATTCTATCATATTTGAATAGGTGCTTTTATTTTATTGGTGATTTTCATCCAACATTGCATGATACCAAATAGGTGTTTCTATTTTCTTGGTTATTTTCATCCTACTCTACTGTTTAATCATTTATTGATTCATCTATAATTATTAATTATTATGATATTCTCTAAGTTTAACAAACGAAAATGAGGCTCTCTTCAATTATATTTCATTTTCAAATTTGTATAAAAAATAATAATTAAATATCATTATTTAGTAAATGTGAGCCCGTGCGGAGCACGGGAATAACACTAGTATCATATAAATAAAACATCAACTAAAAAGCGAATCTAATAATAAATTGAACAATATAGCAAGATACACTCAACCGTAAACATAAAAAAGCATTTCTAGAAGGCAATCAAACACTAAACAAATAGAAGTAAAGAATATTATGAAGTCAAAACCCTAAAACATAGATTGGGAGTGAGGGTGTAGAGATAACCTGAAGTGGTAGTTAGATTGAACCTGAAAACATAAAGGTGAAAGTGTTATTACAGAGTAACCAAAGCATTACGGTGAGAAGAGAAGGGAAAGAGGAATAGGGACTAAGGGTGTCAAAAATCGATCAAAAACGGGTTAGGAAACGTCGTGACTTACGTTTATGGAAGATGAAGAAGGCTTTCGGTGGATCTCGTGAAGAAGATGCAGCGGCGAGTCTTCTTTGATGATGTTCAAGGAAGAAGAAAGGTAGAGAGTTGAGAGAAGGAACCGGTGCGTGAAAAATGGACTGAAAAGATTTGATTTTGTTGGAGTTCAATGATATTCACTCACCATTGAATCTTCCATTCACTCACAATCACAATCTCACACAATCTCAATATCAATCAAGAAGCAAGAAATTACACAGAGAGAGAGAGAGAGAGAGAAAAACGAAGATGAAGAAAAAGTATATTTCTGTTATGTCTGCAACTGTTTTACAACTGAACAAAATATACCTCTAAAACTTTACACATGTGGTACATTCATACGTGTGAGACTAGAGTAGCAAATTACACAAATGACCTTTTCTAAGTAAGTAATTACATTTAGTACAACAAGTAAAACTACACTTAGTAATATCTCAGTAAAACAGTAAAGTTACAGTCTAAGAATTAATTGTTGAAGTGTGAGCTACAACTTCAATACCATCCCTTAGTTCAAAGCTTCAACAATGTTAGCATCACCTCTTAGGTTCACAAATTGCTCTGTTTTTACTGCTTTGGTCAGAATATCAGCCTTTTGCAATTGAGATCTGCAGTGAACTACTTCAATTATACCATTTTGAACTTGATTTCTCAAGAAATGAAACTTTGTATCAATATGCTTGCACCTTCCATGCAGGACAGGGTTTCTTGCAAGGCTAATTGCAGATTTGTTGTCAATTAGAAGCTTTACAGGTTTGATAAAATCAATTTCAAGTTCAGTAAGTAGATTTCCAATCCATATTGCTTGGCAAGTAGCCACTGCTCCTGCTATGTATTCTGCTTCACAGGTGGATAATGCAACAACTGGTTGCTTCTTAGAACACCATGAAATTGGTGCACCTAAGAACATGAACAGGTAGCCAGTTGTGCTCCTTCTATCTACTCAATCCCCACACCAGTCAGCATCTGAATAGCAGAGTAATTCTGCTACTGTATTAGTCTCAGTAGCAGGGAACATAATTCCATATCTCAATGTTCCTCTAATGTACCTTAGTATCCTTAAGGCTGCCTGATGATGAGACACCTTAGGATTACTCATGAATCTGCTTATTACTCCTACAGTATAGCAGATATCAGGTCTGGTATTTACCAAGTATCTCAAGCAACCAACTAATTGCTTGAAGATTGTTTCATCAACATTCTGGCCATCTGCATTAGTGTCTAATTTCTGGTTAACATCTGCAGGAGTGATTGCAATCTTGCAATCATACATCTCAAATCTTTTAAGTATCTCTCTGTTGCATATTTGGTCCGATGCAACACAATTCCTTTTGAGTATAGAGAAATTCCATCCCTAAAAAGTATGTCACTTTACCAAGATCTGTCATTTCAAACATTTTCATCAATACTTCCTTGAATTTATTTATCTCAGTGATGCTACTGCCTGTAAGCAGTATGTCATCCACATAAAGACACACCAAGAAGATATCTCATTTCGGGTGTATTTCACATACACCCCATATTCCACTTCACACTTCTTGAACCCTTGTAGTTTGAAGAACTCATCAATCTTCATATTCCAAGCCCGAGGGGCCTGTTTAAGCCCATACAAGGCTTTGTGTAACCTATTGTTACCTCAAAATTTCGACAGTACATTAAATGAAGCTTTAAATGGGGTTGACTTCGCATTTAGTGATGTTTTGGGGACCACAGTCAATATTCAAGTCAATGTTCCATCAATTCGGCGAGAAAAAGGTATACAAGTGCAAGAAATGCAAGTGAGTTTCGACAAGCTTGGCTCTCAAAGCTATGAAGCAAGCAAGACAAGGACCCTTCGACGAGAGAAGGCTCCACTCTTCGACAAAGCTGAGTTCAACACTTCGCCAAGCGGTTGACAATGAGTTAGTCGAAACGTGCGAGCAACAATTTAGTGGGCTACACTTCCCTTATTTTTAGGAGGCGCTTATTCTTTTTCCCACGATTGGCCCTATGAGTATAAATACCCTTTTGTAATAGGAAATCGTGGTCACCACATTTTACAAAAACTCGAGAAACTCAACTTCCAAGCCAAAGCGAAATACAAGTGAAACAGATACATTGTATGCGTGTTGGTGAACCATTTCATCTTTCTTTCAATTAATGCAATATTTACTTTCTTTACTTTTGTTACGCTTCTTCGCTTTTACTTTCTTTCTACCATTCATCGTTCTTATATACGTCAAAAACACAAAACTTAAAGGCAATTGTCAAAGAGATTTTCTAGTTTGATCTCACAATCTCAATATTGAAAACTAGTGATTGTTTGCTAAAAACACCAAAGAAACAAATTGGCACGCCACGGTGGGGACCTTTGCCATTAATTTTGTGTCTTTTCTATCGCTGTATGTATTTGTATGCACTTGAGGAGTGGTAGAATGGTACGCACCAATTCTAACAACGCCTCTAGTTCTAACCCCGTGTGATATCACAAGGGCAAGGAACAACCGTAGATTCTACAAGTGTCGTTGTTGGAAATGTTACGGGACAATGGCCCCGAGAACATCAATAACCGCTCCCACGATGTCGCTGACCAACGTTGGTTCGACACGCTCTATGTCTTTGCCACAAAGTATAGGACTTCCTTCTAGTCCTTATGTGGCAACAGGAATAGTTTGGAGACACGCTTCCGAACATGAGTTTACCACCACACCCGTTTGTATATGGCATGCCTTCTGGAATGCCACATGTTTCGACCTTTTCTCCTTCACATGTGTCTTCTGAAAGCACACTTGGTCGAAATCCTACTGCATTAACCAATGCGTCCTTGTTGGCATTAAGACAACAAGTAGACGAAAAGTAATCATGATATGGTTAATATGCTAACCCAACAAATTGGTACTGCTTTTCAATCCGCTGATTCGAACACCAATACAAGTTACCAGATGTTAGCAAACCAGATGGGTAGGATTGCAGATTTCTTTGGGGCTCCTACGGGAAATAATAGGCAAGTACCTGTAATACCCTAATTTTGTCCGTCCCTTAACTCAAGCCAATTTCAAGAATTGGAACTCAACTAAATCAAAGTACCATCGTTTAAGTTAAGCGAGCACGCTGCTTAAATCGCGTGCGTTCTTCGCTTTAGTCGTATATAAGTAATGTTTTTAGGTAATGAGCTCATTTCTTCTATTTTGAGTCTCGCTTTAGCGTATTCGCCTAGTCCGCCCGCTCGTCTTTGTGATTGACCGGACTCTTTTTATTATTATTATTCTTTTCTTTTTATACAGCTTAATTTATTTTGAGCATATATATATAGTCCAAAAGGTCAAAAAATTCTATCTAGTTTATTTATAATTTAAAAGTGTTTAAGAGTCCAAAATGTCAAAAATACTATTTAATTTTTATTACAACTTAGAAGAGTCCCAAATGTCCAAATGTCCAAAAATACAAAAAATAATAATACAAATATATAAAAACAAATAAATTCGAAAATACAAAAATAAAAATAACAGTGAAGAAAGTGAAGATCTGGGTGCCAAGAATGCTTCTCCAAGTCTTTGGGCTTGATCCGCACTGAAAATAGTCAAAACCAGTCAAATGTAATTAAATGCCTAACCTAATTTTTAACTATAAATAGGCGGTCAATTAATTAACAACAAAGGACACACGAATTTCAAGTAAAACAAATCACTAAAAAAAAGGATTAGGGTTTTACACTAAAACCCTAATCACCTAAACTAACTTTTCAAGATCCGTAAAGGAAAATCTGACAGATCAACAAAGCGCCACCAAGAATAATAACCAAGAATCACAACCAAGAACCACATTCGATCTCTGTCTTTTTTTATTACTCAGAATACAGTTAGTGGTTCCTTACACTTAAAAACAAAATGTGAGAATATGTAAGTGTAGATTTACCATATTTTAAGTAATCGTGAACGCTCATACATGCATGTATATGTGGTGTTCCTTTTTTCGTGATCGATTTAGTCCTTAGGGTCAAAACGAAACTTCAGAGTAAACATTAGATAAATTTGGACAAAATCAAGCTCAAGAGCAGCCAAACCAGAATAAAAAATGGGGTAGAAAAGAGTCAGACCAGAGAAAGCTCTAAAAAATCAAACAGAACCAAAAAATAGAAAAAAACTCACCTCCGGTGACCCTCCGGTCATCTTCTCCGGCGGAGCTCCGGCGAGATCCTACCCAAACCGAAATTTCTTCCTTCCAAATTGACTTCCAGCCACCACGAGACCGAACCCCAACATCACCTCCATCACCCCCTCGCCGGCGAGCTTCTTCCCACAGAGCCTCCTGTGCTCACGACCCCACCACCACCACAGAAACCACCGCCATTCCTCCCTTCCCCTCGCTTTTCCTCTCTCGGTCGTCCCTCACCATCAACCAGCCCGTCCCTTCACCGCGCCGTCACCTTCAAACCAAGCCACCACCGCAAATCCTCTCATCGCAAAACCCGGAAGCTCCGGTTTCTCCTCCCCATGGAAACCCAGGCGAATCGCGCTAAGGAAGCATGCCTCTCTCGTCCCCGTGAGCACACATGAGATTTCGCTCTCCTCTCAAAGGCTGGCTGCAAAGAAATGGGTAGAAGGGAGGAATTGGATCTAGGGTTGGGTTTTTAGGTTTGGGCCCATTTAGTATTTTGCTGTTTTTTTTGTTTTTTTATTTTGTTTTTTTCAGATTACTCCTTATAACACCCTGATCCATGCGCACACCCCTCCTCACTTAAGCCCGGTTCGCATACTGGGCCTTCCACATGCGAACCGGGCTTGCTTGCTTACACCCCTGCTTAATTACACCACCCCTACGACTAATAACACCCCCATTTTGCAATTTTCACCCATTTCTCGCTTTAATTCTTTTTCAACTCAAATAATTTCTCAATAAATCAAAAAACTTTGTTAATGATTTTGCGAAGCCTCTGCTTGCATAATCATTAACAATGAGGAACTAGTGGTGATCACTTGGAGCCTTTGCTCAATTGATCATCATGAATGCCTGATTTTTCTAAATACTTTTCATTAAATAAAAACTTTGTTAATGGTTTTGCGAAGCCTCTGCTCGCATAATCATTAACAATGAGGAACTAGTGGTGATCACTTGGAGCCTTTGCTCAATTGATCATCATGAATGCCTAATTTTTCTAAAAACTTTAAATAATCAAAAAACTTTGTTAATGGTTTTGCGAAGCCTCCGCTTGCATAATCATTAACAATGAGGAACTAGTGGTGATCACTGAGCCTTTGCTCAATTGATCATCATGAATGCCTGATTTTTCTAAATACTTTTCATTAAATAAAAACTTTGTTAATGGTTTTGCGAAGCCTCTGCTTGCATAATCATTGACAATGAGGAACTAGTGGTGATCACTTGGAGCCTTTGCTCAATTGATCATCACGAACGCCTAGTTTTCCCAAAAAAACTTTTCATTAAATCAAAAACTTTGTTATTGGTCCTGCGAAGCCTTTGCTTGCATGATTATTAACAATGGAGTGCTAGTGGTGATCACTTGGAGCCTTTGCTCAATTGATCATCATGAAAGCTCGATTTTTCACAATTAAACAAGATAAAAAAAAACCAAAAAAACTTAGAACTACGTAGCTTTGAATTCTCCATCGCACCTGGAGATACGTAGGAGCGGATCCCCTCCGTCAAGCACAATAAACTAAAAACATTTTTCCTTTCAAGAAACCCAAAGCGGCTAATTCTCGTCAAACGCCGCAAATAAAAATTAATTGAGTCTATTCGAAAGAGGCAAATTTAAATATTTTCCAAATCAACACTTAAAATCACATCTTTAATTAAAGGTTCCCTTTCAGTAGAAAGGAGATGTGGGGTGCTAATACCTTCCCCATGCCTAACCGACCCCCGAACCCAAATCTCCTGGTTTTCCAAAGACCATCCGCCTCCAAAAGGTTTTTCTTCAATATTTTCCTTATAAAAAATATTGGTGGCGACTTCATTGTTCAAAAAAGTTGTAAACGAAGAAAAACCCCTCGGGGACTTTTTCGGGCGCAACAGTACCCAATTGTGGGAATAATACGCCTAATACCCCACAGAGATCGCCATCGCCGGCCCAAGCGGTTGTAGGCGAACAACAAGGGATGGGAAACCATGTCCCCAAGTAGTGATGGTAAATCGAAACCAGAACGCTGATGAAGTTGTTCGACAAGTGCAACGAAATAACGCTTGTGCTCAAGATAACATAGCCACTTTGGTAGAAACCATAATGGCACAAAATGGCCTTAACATAGGTTTACATAGGCCTAATTTCATATCACCACTGTGTGAATATGTATTGCAAGCAGAATTGCCAAGAGGTTGAAAAATTCCCAAGTTTACTAAGTTTGGGGTGATACCAATGAGTCTCTTCGTCGAACATATTGCCCGTTACATGACTGAGGCAGGGGATATAGCCCAAAATGAGAATTTGAAAATGAAATATTTTCCAAATTCTCTAACTAAGAATGCCTTTACGTGGTTTACCACGTTACCCCCTGGTTCCATGTATACATGGGGGCAATTAGAAAAGGCTTTTCATGAGCAGTTTTACATGGGCGATCAAGATTAGTCTCAAAGAATTGGCGGTGTTCGACGTAAAGTGCCCGGCTATTGATGATTATCCAATAGATTTAGGCTATTAAAGGCAAGGTGTTTTACACAAAAGTTCGAGCATGAGCTTGTCGAAATGGCTGCAGGTGGCCTTGATTATTCAATTCGAAAGAAATTGGATACTTCTCATTTGAGAGATATGGCCCAATTAGCAGACAGAGTTCGACAAGTTGAAAGGCTTAAAGAGGAAAAGGCTAGAGTGAATAAATACAATAAGAAAGAAAACTCAGTTGGGTTTCATAAAAAAGAGAAAATAGCCTATGTCGATGAGGAATTCGACTTCGCATTCGGTGATGTCGAATCTGAGGAAATAGATGTGGCTGAACTTAAGCCTGGTCCTCCTTATTCCTGTAAATTATTAAGGCCTGCAAATGGGAATAACCCTGTAGAGCCTAAGAATGATAGATTTGTGCCTAAAACATACACTTTTGATGTTACTAAATGTGATGAAATCTTTGATTTGTTAGTAACTGATGGCCAAATAATAGTGCCTAATGGCCTGAAAGTACCTCCTCTCGAACAGAGGAAGAAAAAGGGTTACTGTAAGTTTCATAATTTTTTGGGACATACAACTGACCGTTGTGTACTTTTCAGGGACATAGTTCAAAAGGCTATCAAAGAAGGGAGACTTAAGTTTGGTGATAAAAAGAACAAAGCTCCAATGCAGATTGACGCTGATCCACTTCATCAAGCAGAAGCCATGTATGCTGAACCGGTTGAAATGAATATAAGCATGGTTGATGCAAAGGTGGTAGGTTCTCCCAAACATGTCAAACCTTCTACTGACAAGCTTAAAAGTGTAGTGCAAAGGGGTGATGCTGTGCAAAAGCTTACTCAGGAGGAGTATGAAGAGAAGGTACAGTTTGTGTACCCCAAAGCTGAAGAAGAATTAATAGACTTCCTTAATAGGTGCAAGCTGAAGAACTCTGAGGTAATGTTATGCCCCAGATGTAGTGTTGTGTTCGACAAGGAAGCAGCCAAAAGTGTCGAAGGATACGGAGTTCGACAACCTCTAAAAAGAAAATGGCCGACAAAAGCCAAACTTTAGCTTCAAAAGGGGGGACCTTCCTTATAAGGTCAAGAGTACGAACAGGCCTTCAACAAGCAAGCCACAATTTGCTGGTAAGAAGACAACCAAGAAGGAATTTGTGTTATCGACACGCCAAATCGTTTGTTCCAGGGCCAACCTTCCAAACGAAAAGTGGATACATGCCGGATGTAAACATTACAGAGACGCTGTGCCACGGGCTGAAGTTGTGAAGCCAAATGCAAGTGAGGCTTCGAAATATAATTATAGAAATAATTATAAAGGGAAAAATCCTATGACCAAGACCCAATGGCGTCGCTTTCAACGCTCGAAGAAGAAAGCAACACTTGTTTCTAACGAGCAAACGCCAGGAACTTCGAAGACGGCTAAGAATATGACTTCTAAAGCCGTGGGGAATACAAAAGTGAACATAGGTGTTGCCAACCAAGTGAAGGTTGGAAATAAGGCCAAGGGTAAATCTATTGTAATAGAAGAACCAAGGAGGCCTGCGATGGAGAGAATCTTTCCTCCACTGTCATCATTGAGGAAGAAAAGTTCTGACTTTGACATGGATGAAGACGTCACTTCAGATTTTGAAGACTCTGAAGCTAGTTTTGATGTCATTTGCAATGTGGTGTCTATTCTACCCAGTGAATATGACGCCATCACAGTCCCAAATGATGTCGAAGAAAACTTCACCGAGGATATGGCTAATCACAAGCCAGTTTGTTACTACGTAATGAACAACGGCTGTGTCGAAGAACAAATGGCCACTTTCGAGAGGCGAGACGCCGAAGGCATGCAAAGATCATTTGAAGCCTCTGTATGTCCAAGCCAAAGTAAATGGCGTGGGGATCAACAAAATACTGGTAGATGGAGGCGCTGCTGTAAACTTGATGCCTCAAGCATTGCTGAAAACCATAGGGATGTTCGACACAGACCTAAAACCTCATAACATTGTGTTAACTAATTATGAGGGAAAATCTGGCCAGTCTTTGGGGGCCGTCGAAGTGGAGGTAGTGGTAGGCACTGTCAAGAGAACTACCATGTTCTTTGTCATAGCCTCCAAGGCAAGCTATAACCTGCTCCTTGGCAGAGAGTGGATTCATGGAGTGGGTGTCCTGCCTTCAAGCCTACACCAGAAATTGGTGATGTGGAAGGATGATGGTCTGGTAGAATATGTCGAAGCAGACCAAAGTTACTTCCTTGCAGTCAACAATGTCACCAAGGAGATTTTTGAAAAACAAATGGCGACATCTAGTCAGGCATACATCTCATCTGACAACGTGTTTATCCTGAGGGTGTTTTACCTCCAACAGGCTTTCTTCTGTTCGTCTATACCCAACACATGGTTTTGTTTGGGAGAGGGAAGTGATAGAAGATGCAAGTGTTTATCCTGAGGGTGTTTTACCTCCAACGAGATGGGACATTGAATCTTAGAAAGTTTTAGATGTCGCGTCCCAATGCTTGGATAGAATTACGGCCTACATGGCCGAGAATAAAGTAAAAACGGCTTTAGAGGCCGAAATAATTCAACAAACAATGGCTGTCGAAGCCATACCTTCATCTGAAGAAAATGGTGAAGTCATAGATGACAAATTTGATTGCATTTATGATGACGAACCATTGGGTTTTGAAAAAGACCCTAGAGATTCGACAAAGCGCATGCAAGCTCAAGATCCAAAGGAAGAAGTGGATTTAGGAGATGGCTCACCAAAAGGCCAACATATATTAGTGCACACCTTGATGCCGCCTTCAAAACCCAAGTTATTTCACTTCGGGAGTTCAAAGATTGCTTTGCTTGGGAGTACAACGAAATGCCTGGGTTGAGTCGAGAAGTGGTAGAATTACAAATACCTATTCGACCAGGGAAGAAACCAGTGAAGCAAAGAAGAAATAGAAAGGCTGTTCAAGAGCAAATTCATCAGAACTGCCAGGTATGTTGATTGGTTAGCTAATATTGTTCCAGTAATGAAGAAAAATGGAAAACTTAGAGTTTGCGTAGACTTTAGGGATCTAAATAATGCAACACCTAAAGATGAATACGCCATGCCTGTAGCAGAAATGCTAATAGATTCAGCAGCAGGATTTGATTATCTCAGTATGCTAGATGGCTATTCAGGGTATAATCAAATCTTTATTGCTGAAGAGGACGTGTCGAAAATAGCTTTTCGATGTCCAGGGGCATTAGGTGTTTATGAATGGGTAGTAATGCCTTTTGGTTTAAAAAATGCTGGTGCCACCTATCAAAGAGCAATGAATTCTATGTTTCATGATTTTATTGATGATTTTATGCAAATATACATAGATGATGTGGTGGTTAAGTCATCCTCAGAAACTGGTCATTTAGACCATCTTCGACGTTCTTTCGAACGAATGAGGAAATATGGATTAAAAATGAATCCAACCAAATGTGCTTTCTGTGTACGTGCAGGTGAATTCTTGGGTTTTGTGGTACACAAGAAAGGCATAGAGATCAACCAAAATAAGACTAAAGCAATTATGGAAACGAAGGCTCCTTCGACCAAGAAAGAACTTCAGTCATTGCTAGGAAAAATCAATTTCCTTCGAAGATTTATCTCAAATCTAAGTGGCAAAACACAAGTTTTTTCGCCATTGTTGAGACTGAAGAAAGAAAATGAATTCAAGTGGGAGCAAGTTCATCAAGAAGCTTTTGATGCAATTAAGTCTTATTTAATGAGACCACCAATTTTATTGCCTGTTATTAGAAACAAATTGCTAAAATTGTATATAGCAGCTTCTGATAACACAATAGGTAGCATGTTAGCACAAGAGGATGATAATGGTGTCGAAAGAGCCATTTATTACCTTAGTAGGGTTTTGATTGATGCTGAAACAAGGTATAGTCCAATAGAAAAATTATGCCTTTGCTTGTATTTCTCTTGTACGGAATTAAAGCAATATATAAAATCAGCAGATGTTTATGTTTATTCCCATTTTGATGTTATTAAACATATGTTGTCAAAACCTATGTTGCATAGTAGAATTGGTAAATGGGCTTTAGATTTGTTAGAATATAACTTAACTTATCAGCCCCTTAAATCAATCAAAGGACAAGTGGTTGCTGATTTCATAGTGGACCATTCTGTTGTCGAACATGAAGTACATTTGTAACACCCCCTTATCTTAATCAATTCGGTCTACTAAATTAAAATCAGAGTTTCAAAATTCCACTCAAAGGAGTGCTACATTTGGTGATAAAAAGGAAAACAGAAAACCAAATAAGTTCAAAACAGTTCACGGCATTATACAAGCATGCAGGCATGCGCATCACCACTAACAAAAAGTGGTCTCACCCATCATCATATAAGGCACACCTCGGCGAATACAACAAGTCATATTACTTAGTAATAGTTACACAAATATGATAGTTTTTGTTCCAAAGGACTATCTAACAAAATATACACAAGATCGGTATAAAGAGTACAAAATAATCTACTCGGCCCCAACCCAAAGTTACACCCACTGGAGCGAGACTCAACCAACATCAACTAGGCACAGCTATCACTCATGAGTACCTGCAAGTTGCCACGAGAGCAGGCAACAATAAGCAGCTAGGGTGAGTCTCTTAACACAAGTAATATAATGTGAAGAAAGCTTAAGGATAGAGATAGCACTAAAAAGAAACACCTCGGTTCAAAGAATTACAAATCACTCACCGATAGTCCACATAACACAACAATTATCAACCAGCTCAAACACAACAATTCATGTAATGTATGCATGTATGCAACCCATCCACAAGGCGTTATGCAATGAGGTACCTCCACCGTCGTTATTTAGCCCGTCGGCATCTCCGCTGTTAACTCGTCGTTATTTGATATGGAGACCAAGTCCTACCATATCCGAGGCCGAGACCTCCTCCGTCGTAATATGCACATGAACATGTGACTTCATGACAAATACAATCACACACAAATCAATCATAACGTATGTGAGTGTTTACACCGTCTTTCACCGTCGTTACTCCGTCGCTCACACTGACGTCTACACCACCTAGACATCATCACAGTGCTAAGGTCGACCCAAAACACCTGTAGTAGAATCACCTTAGGACCTTACCGACCTCTCAGTCACCTCGGCAATCCATGGTGGACTACTTGTCACACCGAGGACCACAACGACACTTAGGGACCAAAATGTCACCTAAGGACCAAAATGGACTT
Source organism: Oxytropis ochrocephala (assembly GCA_020916435.1). Taxonomy (NCBI): domain Eukaryota; kingdom Viridiplantae; phylum Streptophyta; class Magnoliopsida; order Fabales; family Fabaceae; genus Oxytropis; species Oxytropis ochrocephala. The sequence goes on along the minus strand of CM037089.1, from coordinate 87,147,408 downwards.
AATCGCTCCCTTACGTATGCACATTGGTGCTAAAGTAGCACTCCCAGTAGCGTCCCACAATGTGTTAGACAACATTGGCGCCTAACCTCACCTCGGCACACTATATGTGTACCTCGGCTAACCACGCAACATTACCTCGGCACACTATGTGTGTACCTCGGCTAACCACACTCACACCCTCAATTCGCAACGCGCCACGATTCGCACTTCCTTACACCAAAATCATCTAAGTCATGGAAAATCACTTCTCGGTATTCCCGGTTCGGTTCACTTATTCTTAGGCACTTGGGCGTTTCACCTCGGTGACGCTACCTCGGCCGAGGACCTCTACACCTCGGTAACCTAAAGGCGAGACACCTACACTTCGGTTTATGCGTCCCTACTTCTCGTTAGTGGTGTTTAGACACGTACTCTCCTCAAACTCACCAACAGACTTTCAACCCTAAGACACTCTAGGCGTTGACAACCTCAACTCGTTTTCCTCACTCTAAGTGAAGGGGAATTCGGTTCTGCGGCGTAATAAGCGCTTAACCCCATTTTACTTCTTTTACTCTGTTTCTCTACTTAGACTCAACATGCAACTCGTTTCTCACCACCACACTCATGCATACTCGGATTACTCACTCCTTCGCTCCGATCCTCTCCTTAACTCTACATGCAAGCTCATTTTCTCCACACTACACCGATCACACTCTTGATACCTCACCATGCAATGCTCTCCTCAGACCACCACGCAGCGCAGAGAGAGTTACACTCCTCTCTTTCCAAACGATCCACCGTCGTATCTCACCAACAATCACAAAGAAAGAGCAAAACACAAAGAAACATGTCATGTATAGCACATAAAACACACATGCAAAGTGATCGAGAACATACTCACACCAAAACACGATCAAACACAAGACATTACAGTATTAAAAGGACCCTAACCTTAACAACTTGAGAAGATTGAGAACCCTTCACTCTCCAAGTAACTACAAAGAACAAGCTCTCCTCTCCACTTGAACTCTCCACGCTCCGTTCTCTTCCTTCTCTCTAAGTTTCACTTCTCTCTCTTTCTAAATTTGGTAACTTAACCGATTTTGGAACATGAATGGGAATGTTCCCACGGAGGTACCATTTAACATGTCCTTAAAGGACTTAAATGGGGCCTTGGCCTTATTAGGCCGTGGGCTTTCTACTACCCACACACCCTTTCCCTATTTAGACATTTTCCTAAAATAGCAACATATGCTTAACACTCACTTAATGAATTACTTGACTTAAACATTAAAATGTTGTAAACCCTTAATAACTCAACTAAGTTAATTAATTGGATTATTTTGGGGTGTTACAACATTCGTTAGACATACGTCCTTGAAATTATACTTGATGGCTCAAGCCATAAAAATGGAGTGGGTATTGGGATCTTGATTATTTCTCCAGAAAACATTCCAACGAAGTATAAGTTTAAAATTCGAGACTCTTGCTCCAATAATGAAGCTGAGTATGAGGCTTTAATAGTAGGCCTTAAAATTCTACTTGAATTGGGGGCAAGTCATGTCGAGGTAAAAGGTGATTCTCAACTAGTTGTCAAACAATTGACAAAAGAATACAAATGCATCAATGAACACCTTATTAAATATTTCGCCGCTGCCAACACTCTGTTAAAAGGTTTACATTTGTTCACCTAGAACATTTACCACGAATAGAAAATCACGTGGCAAATGAGTTGCACAAATTGCCTCGGGCTACAAAGTGTCAAAGCAAAGCCTAGAAGAGTTAATTGAGATAAAAGATAAATTAATCTCAGAGGACTCTCTTTACAACAATACTTCTTCGACGTTATTGTCAACACCAAAAATTGGGGGGGCAATAAATACGAATACAAATGAAGTATACGTCGAAAAACGCCACATTTTTGATGATATTGACTTAGCAGAAATTTTTGCTATTGACAATATGGCTGATGATGATTGGCGTAAACCTATTGTAGAGTATTTGCAAAATCCTACAGGAAACACTAATAAAAAAGTGAAGTACAGAGCTCTAAGCTATGTGTTAATTGGAAATGAGTTGTTCAAGCAAACTCCTGAAGGGGTACTATTAAAATGCCTTAGTGAAAATGAGGCATACTTAGCAGTTTCTAATACGCATAGTGGAGCATGTGGCTCACATCAAGTAGGCCATAAAATGAAATGGTTGTTATTTCGACAAGGAATGTACTGGCCAACCATTTTAAAAGATTGTATAGAGTTTGCTAAAGGCTGCCAAGAATGCCAAAAACATGCTGGAATACAGCATGTACCTGCAAATGAATTACATTCTATAGTGAAACCTTGGCCATTTAGAGGTTGGGCTCTGGATGTGATTGGAGAAATAAAACCAGCTTCGTCAAAGGGTCATAGATACATTTTGGTAGGAATTGATTACTTTACCAAATGGGTAGAGGCAATACCTTTAGCCAATGTGGATCAAGAAGCAGTAATAAGGTTCATTCAAAATCATATCATTTACAGATATTGAATCCCAGAAACCATTACTACAGACCAAGGCACTGTTTTTACTGGTCGAAAAATGGTAGACTTTGCTGCTGAGATTGGTTTCAAGTTATTGACTTCGACACCATACTACGCACAAGCAAATGGTCAAGTAGAGGTTGCCAATAAAATCATTATTAACTTGATTAAAAAGCACGTTGGACGTAAGCCTAAAAGTTGGCATAGTTCTCTTGACCAAGTGTTATGGGCTTGTCGAACTTCACCTAAAGAGTCTATAAACACTACTCCCTACAGGTTAACATTTGGGCATGATGCAGTGTTACCTGTTGAAATCTGTTTACAATCAACAAGGATTCAGAAACAATGTGAAATTCCTTTTGATCATTATTGGAATATGATGATTGATGAATTAGTTGATTTAGACGAAGAAAGGCTGTTAGCTTTAGAAATGCTTATTCGACAGAAAGAGAGAGTAGCTAAAGCTTACAACAAAAAGGTCAAGTTAAAAACCTTTGAAGAAGGAGAGTAAGTGAGGAAAAGTGAATGCAGGTTAGAATTTGGGTTTTGATTGAAGAAAGAGAGCGAAAGTTTGAAACTTTTGTGAGTCTGGGATTTTTGCAAAGTGCAGAGACGAGGAATGCAAAGGGGCAGTTCGCAGGGTTTCAACTGAGTAAAAAGGGATATGAAAGGGTTTTAGCCGTTTATATATGTTTGGAGGCAACAGTTATTGGCACGTTCACCATTACTCACACGTTTGCGACGTTTGAGAGACGTGATGGCCCACCTACCATAAGACGTGTGCCAATGAAACAGTTCACTTTATCTGTGCAAGTCATGATGACTATCTTTTCGACCACTGGTGAAGTGCAAAAGGCGGTAAAAAGTGACCCTTGCACAGTATTCAAAAAATGCCCTTTCTTACCTTCACTTCCTATTCCGTCGAAAAAGCATTTTTTGGGGGGCAATCTGTTACCTCAAAATTTCGACAGTACATTAAATGAAGCTTTAAATGGGGTTGACTTCGCATTTAGTGATGTTTTGGGGACCTGTTGCGTTCGTGTGGTATTCGCAAATATAGTGCAAGTATACACGTCGTACAAGTAATAAAGTGAATATAAGTAAGAGATCGTTCCCACGAGGATTGGTTGTACTTTCAAAATTCAAGTCTTAAAAACACAAGTGAAACAAGTAACAAATCGGCACTAAAAGTTGGTTTTAAAGCTAGAGATGTAATAAAAACAAGTGAACAAATGTTGGTTGTGATTATGGATGAGAGGTGAGTTGAGTTGTTGCATGCAGAATAAATCCTTTCTAGTCGACGTTATAACGCTTACACGCTATAACGCATAAATGCTATTTCGTATAGACGTGGCCACGCTTGAACGCCACAGCAAAAGAGCTATGCTTTTCAAAGACAAAACGCCGAGTTTCAAGTATAAGAGGTCCTATGTCTAGGTTCTAAATAGGCCCACTCCTGTATTTTAAACACCCACAAATATGTTCTATGAACTATTATCCGTCTATGTCTAGACTTAGATAAAAATGCCTAAATGTCTTTAGTGCACCTTTTCGTTCATATAAATCTTTGATTTCTTTTCATAAACCATGTTTGTACCTATGAATCTACCTATTTTAAAAGTGCATCATCCAAGTGTACTGACCACTCCTTTCTGTTGGGACCAACCATCTTCTCCAGTATTCTTTTGATTTCTCTGTTGGATATTTCTCCTGACCACCGGGTTTGGGGTGATAAGTCAGCAATTCTCGTGTTTCACTCCATACTTAGCCAAGAGGTCCTCAATTAACTTATTGCAGAAATGAGAGCCCTCATCACTGATTATGGCTCTTGGAGTACCAAACCTTGTGAATATATTCTTTTTCAGGAATTTGCTCACTGATTTAGCTTCATTGTTTGGTAATGCCACTGCTTCAACCCACTTTGATACGTAATCCACAACTACGTAATATATAGATTTCCATGAGACATAGGAAATGGTCCCATGAAATCCATTCCCATACATCAAACAACTCAACTTCCATAATGTTTGTGAGTGGCATCTCCTGCTTGTTTGATATATTTCCTGTTCTTTGGCACTTGTCACATCTTCTCACCAACTCATGTGCATCCTTGAATAGTGTTGGCCAGTAGTAGCCTGATTGTAGAACCTTTGCAGCTGTTCTGGTACCTCCAAAATGTCCACCATAAGGTGCTGAGTGACATTGTTTCAGCACATGGAGTTGTTCTTCCTCAGCTAGACACCTTCTTAGTAACTGATCTGGACACAATTTGTACAAGTATGGTTCATCCCAGAAATATTGCTTTATGGTGTGGAAGAACCTCTTCTTTTGTTGATAGTTTAATCCTACAGGCACAATCTTGCTAACAAGGAAGTTAACTATGTCAGCATACCATGGTGTAGTAGTATCAGACGTTATGACGTTTGACGAAGGTGTCATAGACGTGGTAACGTCTTCAACTATTGAGGCTACTGACAATAGTCTCTCATCAGGGAATTTTTCTTTTATTTCTTCTTCACCTGTACCTGCATCAACATTCTCAAGCCTAGAAAGATGATCAGCAACTTGGTTCTCCACCCCCTTTTTGTCACGAATTTCTAAGTCAAATTCTTGGAGGAGGAGAACCCATCTAATAAGCCTTGGCTTTGCATCTTTTTTTGAAATTAAGTACTTAATGGCTGAATGATCAGTAAAAACAATAACTTTCGCACCCACTAAGTAAGATCTAAACTTATCAAATGCAAACACAACAGCCAAAAGCTCTTTTTCAGTCACAGTATAAATTAATTGGGCATCATCTAAGGTTTTACTGGCATAATAAATAGAATGAAAAATTTTTCCATACCTTTGCCCCAATACAGCTCCTACAGCATAATCACTTGCATCACACATCAACTCAAATGGTTTGGACCAATCTGGAGTGACTATGACTGGAGCAGTCACCAAGGCAGTCTTCAGTTTGTTGAAAGCCTCATGACATTGTTCATCAAAGTTGAAGACGTTGTCACGTTGCAATAATGCATACAAGGGGTTTTGAAATTTTTGAGAAATCCTTGATAAATCTTCTGTAAAACCTGCATGTCCTAAGAAACTTCTGACTCCTTTGATAGTTGTTGGTGGAGGCAGCTTGTCAATAACATCAATCTTTGCTCTATCCACCTCTAACCCTTTCTTTGATAATTCTGTGCCCCAAAGACTATTCCTTCTTGTACCATGAAATGGCATTTTTCCCAATTGAGTACTAGGTTGGTTTCTTCACACCTTATCAGAACTCCTTCCAAATTATCCAGGCATGCCTTGTATGAATCTCCATAGACTGAGAAATCGTCCATAAAGACCTCCATGGAATTTTCAATAAAATCGTAAAATAAGGCCATCATGCACCTTTGAAATGTTGCAGAGCATTACACACCCAAAATGGCATCCTTCCAAAGCAAAGGTACCATAGGGACAAGTGAATGTTGTCTTTTCTTGATCTTCAGTGCTATAGCTATCTCGTTTGTAGCCGAATAACCATCAAGGAAACAATAGAAGTCCTTGCTCATGAGCCTGCCTAGCATTTGATCAATGAATGGAAGAGGGAAAAGATCCTTCTTAGTTGCTTTGTTTAACTTTCTGTAATCCATGCATATCCTCCAGCCTGTTACTGTCCTTGTTGGAATTAACTCATTCTTATCATTTGTTACCACCGTAACTCCTCCTTTCTTTGGCACACACTTGCATCGACTTACCCAGGAGCTATCACTAATAGGGTAAATGATTCCTGCATCCAACCACTTGATGATTTCTTTCTTAACCACCTCCTTCATTATGGGGTTCAGTCTCCTCTGTCCTTCAATACTATTCTTGGCATTTTCCTCCAAGACGATTCTATGCAAACAGATTGTGGGACTGATACCTTTGATGTCTGCCATTTGCCAACCAATTGCCTTTTTATGTCTCTTCTTCGTAGTAATGAGATCATTTTCCCGCTCTTGGGTGAGCTTGGAAGAAATGATCACGGGCAGGGAATCATTTTCCCCTAAAAAGACATACTTTAAATGATCAGGTAACACCTTTAATTCCAAGGTAAGTGGCTCTTTAATGGAAGGCACATTCTTCTTCAGATTTGACTCCTCTTGCCCTAAAGATTCATACCTCTTTGTCCATGACTTTGGTTCAGTGGGCTCGGACGTGGCCACGCCTCGCAATGACGCTCTGACGCCTGAGGAACAACTTCTTCCGCCAATAATTCTTGTATTTCATTGTTGCCCGAATTTTCTCCAAATGATCATTATCCTTGTTGAATTTTTTTTGAACCATATGATCAATGGCAACCACATACGAGCACTCCTCTGTGTTTGGATCTGAATATTTGAGTGCATTGAGGACGTTGAACTTGACCTCTTGGTCATTGACTCTCATGATTAATTCTCCTTTCTGCACATCAATGATTGTTCTTCCAAAGAGCTAAGAATGGTCTTCCTGCATGATGGGGACTTCTTTATCCGCATCAAAATCTAAGATAACAAAATCCACTGAAACACAAACTTGTCAACTTTAATCAAAACATCCTCTAATATGCCTTCGTGATAAACTCTACTTTTATCACCTAAAGTTAGGCTTAAAGAAGTAGGTCCGGCTGTTCCTATACCAAGTTTATCATAAATGGACTTGGGCATCAAGTTGATACTTGCTCCCAAGTCACACAAAGCTTTTCCAATGTAAAAATCTCCAATGGAGCATGGTATAGTGAAACCGCCAGATCCTTGAGTTTTCTAGGAAGTTTATTCTCGCATAATTAAACTACATTCTTCGCTAAAGCAACGAGCTTTCAAACTCCCTAGCCTTCTTCTTTTGGTGATGATGTCCTTCAGAACTTGGCATAATTTGGCATCTCAGTAATGCTTCAACCAAAGGAAGGTTGATGTGTAACTGCTTTAACATCTCCATGAACTTGCTGAACTGCTTATCTTCATGAGCCTTCTTCAATCTTTGAGGGTATGGTGGAGGAGGATACTCAGGTACAAGCCTAGGCACAGTCTTGATTCCTGGTTCAAAATTAGACGTCGTAACGTCTGGCTTAGACGTCACAATGTCTGGAGTATCCTTCACGCCACTTGTCCTTGCCTCTTTCCCTTTCTTTTTCTCTTTCTCTGGTACTTCTTTTTGCTTCTCCTATAATTCTTCCTCCACAGGCATAGTTGGTTCAGGATATTCAGTACCACTTCTTAAAGAAATTGCATTTACCTGTCCATTTACCCCATTATTACCATTAGGGGTTGATGATGATGGTGTTTCATTTGTAGAAGGAAGAGATCCATTCTCGCTTTTGGTGAGAAATTTGAAGCTATCTCATCCCAACTGATTTTCCGAGTTTTGATTGAAGACTCATGAGTTTGAAGGGGTTGTCTTGCAATCACTTATGAAGTTCTTCATCATGGCTTCCAAGTTTGCTATTGTTGTTATTCCGCACATACCGCTCTGTTGTTGTTGAGGAGGAAACCACGGAGGTATTGCAGGGAGCGATATTCTTTGGTATTCATGCATTGTTGTTGTTTTTTCCAACCCAAATTTGGATGATTTCTCCAGTTTGAATTGTAGGAGTTGGAATAGGGACCATTTCCTTTGTTCCGAGATACAAAGTTTACAGATCGAGGTTGTAAGGACACTCCTCATACACATGCCCTTCTTCACAATAAACACACACTACTCCACCAGAGTGGGTAGGTTCAATCTAACTGCAAATATCGCTTCTCGACGCGTGGCCACGTTTGAAGTACTCAAAGTTTTGATCATGTTGGTCAAGGTAGCCACTTGAGCGAAAAGAGCGATCCACTTCACTTATTTCATGGACATCCGCCTTCTTTCCGTGAGTAAATCTATCGATGGCCAATGAGAGTTATGAGTGGCTATGTCATCAATAAGCTTGCATGCCTCGAGAAAAGACATGTTTAGAATGACACCACCGATGAAGCATCAAGTATCAACCTAGTGGGTTGATCTAGACCATTGTAGAAAGTCTCCATTTGGATCACCACGGAATGCCATGGTGTGGGCACATTCTCGATAATTCTTTCCACCTTTCCCAAGCTTCAAATAGTGATTCCCTTCCCTTTGTTTGAAGGTAGTGATATCATTTCTCGACTTAGCATTCTTGTTGGGAGGGAAATACTTTGCAAGGAACTTTTCTCTAGCTTCATCCCAAATATGAATTGAATTCGGCTCCAAAGAGTTCAACCAATTTTTAGCCTTATCCTTGAGTGAGTATGGGAAGAGCTTCAATCTAAAAGCATCCTCCGAGACTCTGGGGATGATAAAGTTGCTTTGCACACATCCGTAAATTGCATTAGGTGAGAATATGGATCTTCTTGAGGAAAACCTCCGAATTGGCCTGCAGTTTGCAGCATTTGGAACATCATTGGCTTGAACTCAAAGTGACCAGTATGAAGGGTTGGTCTTGCAATGCCTGTTTGTAAGTGAGCAGGATTGAGCACGGCATAATCACGCATAGGCCTGTCCCTGTCATTGACCATATCTTGTGGTCCCGCATTGATGAGTTCTTTGCCTTTGGTAGTGTTCATCATCAACAACTATTGTCTCTGTATGAGTTTGTGGTCCACGACCTTGTCCTCTGACTCCTCTTGGTGTATGTCCACCTCTAGAACCGGTGTTATGTTCAGACATGGTTGGGTGTTGTTCTTGTTGTTGTTGCCTCCTTCTTAACCTTTGTTGTCTCCTTAGTTGTCTGAAAGTTCTTTCAGTTTACGGATCAAACTCGAGTTCGATTCACTCCTTGGTTCATTGAACTAGAGCTTGAGTTGGAACTAAGCATATCTTTAACGTCTACTGCTCAAACACGGACACAACAAACAACACAAGAAAATTCCTTCAACTTGTGTTCTAATGCTTTGAACAATAAAAATTATAACAATCCCTAACAGCGGCGCCAAAAACTTGTTGCGTTAGTGTGGTATTCGCAAATATAGTGCAAGTATACACGCGTGTACAAGTAATAAAGTGAATATAAGTAAGAGATCGTTCCCACGAGGATTGGTTGTACTTTCAAAGTTCAAGTCTTAAAAACACAAGTGAAACAAGTAACAAATCGGCACTAAAAGTTGGTTTTAAAGCTAGAGATGTAATAAAAACAAGTGAGCAAATGTTGGTTGTGATTATGGATGAGAGGTGAGTTGAGTTGTTGCATGCGAGAATAAATCCTTTCTAGTCGACGTTATAACGCTTTTACACGTTATAACGTCTAAATGCTATTTTCGCATAGACGTGGCCACGCGTTGAACGTTGTTGCAAAAGAGCTATGCTTTTCAAAGACAAAACGTCGAGTTTCAAGTATAAGAGGTCCTATGTCTAGGTTCTAAATAGGCCCACTCCTGTATTTTAAACACCCACAGCTTTGTTCTATGAACTATTATCCGTTCTATGTCTAGACTTAGATAAAAATGCCTAAATGTCTTTAGTGCACCTTTTCGTTCATATAAATCTTTGATTTCTTTTCATAAACCATGTCTGTACCTCTATGAATCTACCTATTTTAAGAGGCTGACCTCAAAACAAGTTTGGAAATATTTTCACACAAAGATTTAAAACATGCAACGCCAATACTTTATAACATTAATTAGAAATTCATTATAAGCAAAACAACAACTCAACTACAAAGTATTTAGCTCATCTTTGAGCATCTTTCTGAGAATGATAAGGATTCGTAACCCAAATACCATACATTACAGAAAAGGAACTAAGTGCAAAAGATACACCTAAGTAGCTCTTCAGCATGCACGCTGTAGAGACGTTACAACGTTTGAACCTCACCACAGTAAGTGTGCAGAAAATAAAACAAAGTTCAGAAAAGTAAAAACAAAGCAGAAGTCTGTTTCCAGATCTTCTTTAATGCCTTCTCTGAAGTGGATGAAGGTAGATGATGAACTGGAGTGAGTGGATGAAGGTGTATTCTTGTGTATGAGTCGTCTCCCAAGGATGCAGCTGAGCCTTCATTAAATAGCCTCCTTGCTCACGTGTGGCTGATGTCACTTGCCCACCTACCAGTGCTGCTTTCTCTCTTCCGCTCGACACTGCTGTTGGTTGCTACAATGTTTTTCGCACGCGTCATTTCATGGGAATAGAAAGATCTTCTGACTTTATATCTTTGACTATCATTGCTTAGCGCGCCAAAATTGAGATCTTTCACCCTTGCTCTGCTGCACTTCAGTAGACGTGGTGAGGGACGTGGTAACGTTCAGCACTAAAATTCCTGCACAAGCCCAAAAAGCATCAAAACGCTCTCAAGGGCACCTCTTGGTGCCAAAATGCACAGATTTATTCAATTAACCTTTCACCCACTCGCAATTTCAAACTAACATAAAATTACTCAAATAAACCTTGTATTGCTAGAGAACTTGCATGATTTATTCTTGAGTGATTATAAATAACTCATATAAATATGAGTTATTAGGACCACAGGTCAATATTCAAGTCAATGTTCCATCAATTCGACATAAAAGGTATACAAGTGCAAGAAATGCAAGTGAGCTTCGACAAGCTTGGCTCTCAAAGCTATGAAGTAAGCAAGACAAGGAACCTTCGACGAGAGAAGGCTCCACTCTTTGACAAAGCTGAGTTCAACACTTCGCCAAGCGGTTGACAATGAGTTAGTCGAAACGTGCAGAGCAACAGTTAGTGGGCGGTTACTTCCCCTTATTTTTAGGAGGCAGTTATTCTTTTTCCCACGATTGGCCCTATGAGTATAAATACCCTTTTGTAATAGGAAATCAGGGTCACCACATTTTACAAAAACTCGAGAAACTCAACTTCCAAGCCAAAGCGAAATACGAGTGAAACAGATACATTGTACGTGTTGGTGAACCATTTCTTCTTTCTTTCAATTAATGCAATATTTACTTTCTTTACTTTTGTTACGTTTACTGTTTTACTTTCTTTCTACCATTCACTGTTCTTATATACATCAAAAAACACAAAACTTAAAGGCAATTGTCAAAGAGATTTTCTAGTTTGATCTCACAATCTCAATATTGAAAACTAGTGATTGTTTGCAAAAAACACCAGCAAACACCTATACACCATCCCTTTCATTCTTTCTTATTTCAAAACCTGGAGGTTGTGTAACATATACCTCTTCATGTAGAGGTCCATTCAGAAAAGCAGATTTGACATCTAAGTGATACAACTTCCAGTTTCTGCTCGAGGCAAGAGCAATCACAAGTCTGATTGTTTCATGCCGAGCCACAGGTGCAAATACTTCAAAATAGTCCAGACCATGCTTTTGTAGAAAGCCTCTAGCCACAAGTCTTGCTTTGTGTTTTGAAATTGACCCATCCGGATTCAACTTCACCTTGAAAATCCATTTTACACTTATAGCTCTTTTTTCTTTGGGAAGCCTAGTTAATTCCCAAGTACCATTTCTTTCAATTGCATTTAACTCTTCTTTCATGGCTTTCAACCAAACCTCTTCCTTGAGTGCTTGCTCTACACTCACAGGTTTTGCATCAACTAAGAGTGCAAAATGAATCATCTCACCTTCACTGTCAACTTCAGTATCAGGCACTAACTAACAGTCAGTCAATCTGGCTGGTAATTGTCTGTTTCTCTGTCCTCTAGTCATAGGAACAGGCTGCACATTTTGTTCATTATCAGAGTTCATGTCACTGCTCAGTTCCTCTTCCTGCACAGTATTGTCTTGCACAGTTTCATTCTCTGCTGATACTACATCATCATCAATATTAACTTCCCTTGTTTCCATCGTATCAGTACAAGGTTTGGAGTTATTCCAATCCCAGGACTCCTTTTCTTTTACTAAGACATCTCTGCTTATTTCAATTTTATTGGTCACAGGACAGAACAGTTTGTAGGCTCCAGTTGAATGGTAGCCAACAAATATCATAACTTTGCTCTTGTCATCAACCTTCCTCCTTGTAGCATCAGGTACATGTTTGAAGCATACTGCTCCAAACACTTTCAAGTGACTAACACTTTGTTTCTTGCCAGTCCACTTCTCAAGAGGAACCACTCCTTTTAACTTCTTTGTTGGACATATGTTTAATATATATGTAGCAGTAGCTATTGCCTCACCCCACAGGCTATTAGGTAGATTCTTGCCTTTTAACATACTCCTTACCATGTCAAGCAAGGTTCTATTTCTTCTTTCAGCTAGTCCATTATGTTGTGGCGTGTATGGAGCAGTCACTTCATGCTCAATACCCATCTCTTCGCAATATTCCTTAAATTCTCTTGAGTTGAACTCACCACCACCATCAGTTCTGAGTACTTTCAGTTGCTGTCCACTCTGTTTTTCTGCCTTTACCTTGAATTTCTTAAATTCTGTAAACACTTCATACTTGTTCTTGATCAATGCCACCCATAGCATTCTAGTATATTCATCCACAAATGACACAAAATATTTGTTTCCACCAAGTGAGGGCACCTCAAATGGCCCACACACATCAGAATGCACTACTCCTAGAGCATGAGTTGCTCTAGGTGGTAATTCTGTTGTGAAAGACAACCTTGATCAAGCACTCTTTAAACACACCTCACAGGTCTGTTCTGGCTTTATTGTCTTTGGAATTCCCTTCACTAATCCTTTTGAGTTCAAATGACTTAAACTCCTAAAATTTAGATGTCCCATCCTTCTATGCCATAGCATACTTTCATCCTCCACATCAATAGCACTGAGACATTGTGTCTCAGTTGCTTGGATACTCACCTTAAAGGTTCTATTCTTACCCAATTTTGATTTTAACACTAAGTTCATCTGCTGATCAAACAATTCCAGCCTATCTTCACACATAGTCACTGAAAATCCCTTCTCTAGGAGTTGACCAACACTCATGAGGTTACACTTCATACTAGGCACATTCCATACATTCTCTATTAACACAGTTTTACCATCTTCTCTTGTAATCAGAATATTTCCCATCCCTTCTGCAGATAAGGTTCTACCATCAGCCACTCTAATCCTAGTTTTCTTGTTAGGATCAAAGTTTATCAACCAATCCTTATTACTAGTCATATGGTTTGAACAACCAGTGTCCATATACCATATGTCAACCACTGTTCCATCTTCAGTGGTTGTTACCATGAGTACAACATGTTCATCCTCACTGTCCTCTTCCACCATACCTCTTCCTTTTTATTATCTTTCTTGGACCAACAATCATCAGCAAAGTGTCCAAACTTGTCACAATTAAAACATTGGATACGTTTCTTGTCAAACTCACCTTTCTTCTTATTGAAATTCTTAGTATTCTTTACACTAGCCTTTGATGATTCAGACTGATTACTACTATTATCACTGTTTTTCTTGTTCTTTTCTAACCATGCTTGCTTCTTTGCTTTCCAATTTGAATCATTACTATTTTTTCCTTTCTTAACTACATGAACTCTAAGTGCTTGCTCTGTTTCTTTCTCTACACTTCTAGAATCCACTAGTAATTCATGTGCTTCTAAACTACCTTGTAGTGTGTCAATTTTCATTGTGCTAGTGTCCTTAGATTGCTCTATAGCTACTCTAAGGTGATCAAATTTTTCAGTTAAAGAACGAAGTACCTTTTCTACAATCATCTGTTCTGTAACCGATTCACCACATGTCTTCATTTTGTTTGTAATCTCCATGACCTTCACCACATAGTCTGCCACCTTCTCTCCTTCTTTCATGTTCAAATTTTCATATGTTTTCCTCAGTGACTGAAGCTTTACTTTCTTTACCGTATCATCACCTCCGTAGCATCGCACCAATATGTCCCAAGCATCCTTGGCCGTTTTCGCCTCTGCTATCTTCTCAAACACTTTCTCATTCACACATTGATGAATATAGAATAGTGCCTTTTGATCTCTTTTCCTCGTATCCCTCTGCGCATTGCGTTGAGCTTCTGTAGCGCCTTCACCCACTGGAGTATAGCCTTCATCCACCAATTCACACACGTCCTGTGCACCAAACAATACCCTCATCTGAATCGACCACCGATTCCAGTTTGTGCCGTCGAACACCGGTAATTTGGTATTTAAACCACTGTTGCCGCCGTTCATCTCCAATCTCTGTGATTTCACTCAAAAACTCACTCTTTCACTCGTGTTTCCCAACCCAAGAATCAGAAATCTTGATTCTTTTCGATTTCGTGTTTCAATCCGATGTGAATTGAAAAACGAAGATCTTGCACACAACTCACCAACTCTCGTATTTCCCTTTGATCGATTTGCTCTGGATACCAGTTTGTTGGAGTTCAATGATATTCACTCACCATTGAATCTTCCATTCACTCACAATCACAATCTCACACAATGTCAATATCAATCAAGAAGCAAGAAATTACACAGAGAGAGAAAAACGAAGATGAAGAAAAAGTATATTTCTGTTATGTCTGCAACTGTTTTACAACTGAACAAAATATACCTCTAAAACTTTACACATGTGGTACATTCATACGTGTGAGACTAGAGTAGCAAATTACACAAATGACCTTTTCTAAGTAAGTAATTACATTTAGTACAACAAGTAAAACTACACTTAGTAATATCTCAAGAAAAAAGAAAGTTACAAATCTAAGAATTAATTGTTGAAGTGTGAGCTACAACTTCAATAGATTTCGTGATTGGGGTGATTGGAACAGATGATAAAGCCTATTTCATCTTGCTTGTCCCACAAATTGACATCTTTTTTAGTTGAATCTGCGTTGTTTGAAATGCTCCTGTTAATTTTTAAAAGCGTGTTACCCAAATGACAAATTTATCTTTTGGCGAAGTAATGGTTGTAAGTTAAAAACACTTGGCAATTAGTGTAGGGGCTAATAATGG
This sequence comes from Oxytropis ochrocephala, assembly GCA_020916435.1. NCBI lineage: Eukaryota > Viridiplantae > Streptophyta > Magnoliopsida > Fabales > Fabaceae > Oxytropis > Oxytropis ochrocephala. The sequence continues at coordinate 87,132,106 of CM037089.1, read as the reverse complement.
TAGTTCAAAGATAGTGTATTTGTATAAATAGATATTAGATCGCTTATTCAATGGCTTTATATTCATCATAAAACATATATTTATGTGTTTTTGTATGATTATGCAAGTAGAAGGAATCTATTTGGAGTAAAAGTAACTTTAATAATATATACTGTTCAAAATATATATTTCAAGGAGAGCTACCAACCAATCCAACAATGTATTTCCTACAATACTATTCGACGAATTCGTTAGTCTCACCACTTTAGAATTTGAACCCTCGTATATGAATTTCAATCAATGATAAAGAAATAAACAGTCACTGTTGCAAGAGCATCACATTAAGTATTAGCTTCCTTTAATCTGGGAGTATATCTTACCCTTTCCAAATCAATAAGAGAAGTATATTGCTGTACTTGAAAGGATTAAACTAAAAGAAATTCGGTTTATTGTTGTTGAGAAATGTAAGAAGCCGAAAAATATATTCCAAGTTTTGCAGCAGCCAGTAAAGAGAAGTTACCCAAAACATGCAAGTGCTTAGGTGTTTGTTGACTGTACAAGATGAGATGAGATGCTCAACATGCAACAATATGTGATGAGCACTCAAACTTACAACAGACAAAATCACATAGGTCCCACAACAAATTGTTTTGACAGAAAGAAACAGCAACATAGATTTGTTCAGGCAACATAGTGGTAAAGTTTTCTGTCCTGTTTATCCCTCTCCAAAAAGTCACGATCAATGAGGGAGTCAATTTTCTTTTTAATTAGAACAGGGTCAGGCAAAAATAGTTTCTGCAGCTTCTCTGTCACGTTAATAACGAGACTGTTATGATTGAGAACCCGTCTAGATTTCATGATATTAACAATTGCTGCCTCAACCTGCGGCCCTCGGTTTTGTTCCATTCTTGCTCGAGCCGCATGATATTCTGGTTCAGACTCCATTTGAGCAACAGCAGCTCTTCCTATCTTTACTCTGAAGGAATTGCTTTTAAACTTGTCATTGAAGAAGAATATATCATCTTCAGCTATATCCTTGCTCATTGGCTCTCTTCCAAGAACATTTTTTCCTTTGACACAGGCCAGAGACTGAAGGCACTTTCTCAAGTCCGACAAGGGTATTGATGTAGCCTGCTCTATCTCTTTACATGTCAGCCGATCAGCATTGTTGAAAAGCATGAGTACACACATCTGGTATGTGGAAACTTTCAGCTCATGTATCTTACCGTTGTCAAATGTCGCCTTTAAAATGGCTGACCCCATGTTAGTTTGCCAGGAGAATTTCCTAAGTTTGTTGGTGCGAAGATAGTAAGACTCAAACAGATTACATGGATCAAGGATTTCCAATGGAAGTTTACACTGATCACTAGATTGAGTTGGCCATGAAAGTTTTGAAACCACCTGGACAGATAGTTTAGGCTGACCTTGCAACTCATTACCATGGCGTGCATAGAAATCTTTCATCCTATCTTTAGAAGTATCTATGTCTTTAAGCATATTCTCTAAGTTAACAGTGAAATCTTCTGAAGTCTCTGCTTTGAGCTTAACAATCAAACTTCTGTCAGCATCATATGATTTAGTCTTCCCAGAAAGAAGCCTTTTTGCTAAGTGTTGCCTGTAATATTTCACAAATACATCCTTCGCATTAAGGTAACGGAAAAGCATCATGACTTTGCCTAGTATGCCGTCCACATCCGCCTCACTAACCCCTTTACGAAGTTTGTCATCCACAAACAGAGAAATGAACTCTGGAGACCCTGAATTCAAGTTGATAAAATGTACAAATGCGGAACTCAAGGCATTCAAGAATGTCTCGTCATCTTTAAACGCCGATGTAATAAACTTGTCATATTTATCCTTCAAATCCAAGAGACGTTGCACCAAATCCACAGGATCTTCCAACCTATCAGGATCCAGAATTAGTTGCTCACCTGCATTCCGTATTAAAGAAGTCATCTGATCTTTAACAAGTGTGAGCCCATCAGGCACGCTGTGAAACAAGCTATATATTGTTCGCAAGTCCTCATATTTTTCATCCACAAACAGAGAAATGAATTCTGGAGACTGTGCACTCAAGTTGATAAAATGTTCAAATGCGAAATTCGATGCATTCTGGAATGTCTTGTCATTTTCAAACGCCAAGGTAATAACCTTGTCACATTTCTTCTTCAAATCCAAGAGACGTTTCACCGAATCCACAGGATCTTTCGACCTTTCAGGATCCAGAATTAGTTGCTTACCTGTATCCTGTATTAAGGAATTCATCTCATCTTTAACAATTGTGAGCCCATCAGGCACCCTGTGAAACAAGTTATACATTCTTTGCAAGTCCTCATATTTGGCATCCATGATCATATTAACTAGGCCCGAGTTCTCCATATGAACAATTGTGTGCATATGATTTTCTATCATCTCCTTTTCCACCACTTTAGTTATCTTTGACTCACTTCGAGCATCCAAGTAGTTAGATACTCTCTCCTTTTCTTCATTTAAACGCCTCTCAGCTTTCTGCAAGTAATCCCCACAATCACAAGATTCAATGAATTTCTGGGACTCACAACTGTAAAATTTTGCAGAAACTTCAAGGAACTGCTTCTCAAAGCCCTTCTGGTAGACAGACAAACCCAAATCCATTAGCATCTCTATTACATTTCTCATCAAACCTCTATTTATTTCTGAACCATTTCTTTCTTTAAGCACAAGCTCAAGAAGTGTATTCAGCAGCCTAGACTGGGTTTTGTTGGAATGAATGAAAACATTTTCCCAAAGATTCAAACCGAGTTCATGAACAGGAGTTTTATGGTTTCTTTTTACGAAAGTTTGATCCATGTACATCAATATTCCTCCTATCATTCGCAATGCCTTGTTATGGTCTTCCCACTTCGTGACGAGCTTTTCCAAGAAGATTTCTCCTTCAGCAGATTCAATTGATTGATAAACTTCTCTGAGATGGCCTGTCATGGTCGTCACAAGCCAAGAGTAAAGTTTCTCCCTTCCCGTGTGTCGTCACCTTATCAAAAGCATTCCTAAATGGACACTTTATGATCAGAAACATCAGAAATATATGCCCAGATATGAAGATTAGTGGGGAGAAGGAGAACTATAGTAGTTTGATAGTTATCATTTATATCGATTAGGCAATTAGCTAATTCAAATAAAACCAAACTACATGCCTATTGCAAAACATGGATAAAATAAAGCTATTGATTTTTGTTCAATTCTAAATACATGACAAGTTTAATGGAGGTATGTGAATTGTTTGAGTAAATACAGATTGAGTTCTTAGAAACATGAGTTTTTCCTTATCACTGAATGGAAAGCTAAGAACAGTCTGCATTTTCTTTGCCATCTGAATATGACTAAACAACAGCCACTGAACTGACTGGGAAAATAACATAATAATCCTAGACAGCCAAATAGCATCACAGAGAATGTTACAATATGATATGCTACTCAGACGTAGGAAAGGAAATAAAGAATTCATAATAAAAGTATGCCATATATGAATCTCTGTCAACGTTTACTTGCAACCCCCAATATACCCAAAACAGGATAAAAGCAGTATGTTTTGGGGGAAATAGGCATTAAGCAAGGCTTTTTTTTTCTTTTTTTTTTCACGATTTTCACCAAGATCTATACAAATCTTTGGAAATAAAACCAAAGTAAAAACATTAAGACATTTTTATAATTATTATTGCAAACAGGAAATGAAATCAAAAACATTTTTTCCAGATCAAACAGGCCATAGTATAAAACAACCTCAAGCACCCAGATGTAATTGCAGTAAAGAACATTCAAACTTTGTAACATGAGAATGAGTCATCTGGTGCCAAAAGCATGGTTAAAATTGTAGTCCTCAACCACAATAGTAGCATCTAAATCAAGGTCTTTGAAAACTTTGCGAAAGTAGCCAAAATTGTCCAGAATTTACGGCAAGACTGCAATTGCAGCTACAATTTAAAACTTTACAATAAAGCTACTACCACGGAAGATTCCAGGGAAACATTAGCCCCACCTAACATTTACAAGAGGCTAATCTCACAACTCAAACTAGTGACGTCCAAACTACACAAAAACAACTGCATTCATCGTGCCTTGGCTCATGTGTGAAACCCAACAATAACAAATAACATAAACCCTATTTGATACTAAAGAGTACAAACCTTCTTACTCCTCAAAATCCACGGAGATTGAAAACTAATTCTAAAACAATTGCACTAAAGATTACACATCTTAAAATACAGTAATAATAATTGCAAGAAAATCGATGTTAAGACACGTAATTATCCAACATAAAAGTATAAAAACTAATAATCGAAAACTGTGTAATCACGTTATTTATTTACAAGATTACAGAAATCTTGACATTCAAGAAAGGTTATGAACGAACCTGTAAAGTTCTAAAAAGCTAAGATTACTGGCATTATCTTCGGAAATTGTTGAATGTTCAAAAATCTCATTAATGGCGCGCTCTAGAACCTTCCACGTTTCCTCACCGGACATCGTATCTCCAACAAAGCGGTGCTTGAACACCTTAATCGGAAACCCTCTTCTGCGTGAGACGAAATTGGAACGGTGAAACAACGAATTTAGAGAAACTGAATGGCAAGATGTGTTAGATTGATCCGTAAATCTTATAGTTAGTTATATGCTGCAATATGGCGCCAAACGGGTTTTTTGTTTTTTTCCTTTTTTTTTTTTAGTTCCGTAAATCTTATAGTCATATGCTGCAGTATGGCGCCAAACGGGTTTTTGTTTTTGTTTTTCCTTTTTATTTATTTTTTGCTGAGTTAGCGCCCTCCAAAAAAATATTCTGATGTGGTGTTCTCACTAAATGACGTGACAGCTGATGCAATTTACACACGTGTGTGTCATGTCATTTAATGATCTAAGCATACATGCCATATCAGATTTAAATAAGTTAAATAAATTATATTATTAATTAAATGTTAAATGTTAAAAAGTGAAATTATAATTACAAATATATAATAGAGAGAGAGTGAGAGAGAGAGAGAGAGAGAGACGATGGAAGAAAAAGAACCTAAAAAATCTCAAATCATCAAACCCTTTACCGAAAATCATCATCTTCTTCGAGCAAATCAATGCAGTGAGTTTTTAAAATAGGGGACCAAACATTATAGCCTACTTTTTGTAATAAAATTGTGTATTTTATAAAAATTTACACTATATTTTTAGTAAACATTATATCCTACTTTTTGTCCCGAGTGGTAAAAATTTTGAATCCACACTCAGGACCAAATGTCCAAATTTTTCAAAATAGGGGCAAAACTATAATTTAGCCTTTATTTTAAAAGATTTTACTTTTGGTGATTACTCCCATACCCATCCAAAGTTGGGTGGGTATGATACCTTCAAGATAAAAAAAGGCAAAATAGGGAAAAAAACATTTACTTTTTATATTTGAAGGAGTACTTTACTGATCCCAAAATTTTAGATGTTTAAATATACGAAGTTTATTTTTCAATAACCAATCGAATGAAAAAAAGAAGGCTAAATTGGACTTTTAGTCCTTTATCTTTGCTCTAGGTTTCACTTTGTTCCTTTATCTTTTTTTGGTCCGTTTTGGTCCCTCATCTTTTATTTTCGTTTCATTTTGGTCTCTCGCCGTTAGTTTTTCTTAACTAAGCCACACCGACAATTAATCACATTGCTGTAGTGGCGTCTTACGTGTCATTGCTGACTTGGAATTTTTATATGATGTGGCATAAAAGGGACCAAAATGAAACTTAACAAAAACATGAGGGACCAAATTGACAAAAACACACAAATATAAAAAATCACCCCAATCTTCATCTTCTTCCCCGATGAGCCACCACCATCCTCTCCTCCTCACCCACCGCCACACCGCAACATCAACACCCTACATAAATTCCAACACGTCCCTGCATAAATTCCCTTGACAAATCAATCCCACTGTTATCACCCTCAATACCATGCTGCCATCAAATAGTTCCCTTCACATTACCTTTCAAAAACCAACTCAACAATTGCCATTAAGTAATTACATGCCATATTCAGGGTCTTTGCCCTATATGTCATAGCCGGAGTGCTGCTGCAATTAAAACACCTAATTACAAGACTTCCTTTGCAAAACAAAACAATTCCACTGCTACCATAAACAATTCCCCTTCCACAATCAGATCCACATTCATCAATTATACCCCCCACAATAAATTGCCTCCCAATTATACTCCATAAGCATTATCTTCTGCCATCAACACTTCAATATGCGCTACAACTTCAATCTTCACACCAGCTTCAATCTTCACACCATAAGTGAAAAGAGAGAATTAAGATTGAGATTTGAGATTGGGATTTAGGGATTTAAGATTCAATTTTGGTGTTGTGGAGGTGGTGTGGCGGTGGAGGAGAGGGTGGTGGTGGCTCGCCGGATTAGAAGATGAAGATTGGGGGTGATTTTCATATTTGTGTGTTTTTGTCAATTTGGTCCCTCATATTTTTTTAAGTTTCATTTTGGTCCCCTCTATGCCATATCATATTAAAATTTCAAGTCAATAGTGACACGTAAGACGCCACGTCAGCATTTAACTGTCAGCGTGGTGTCCGTTAAGTAAAACTAATGGCAGGGACCAAAATAAAACGAAAATGAAAGATGAGGGACCAAAACGGAACAAAAAAAAGATAAATGACCAAAGTGAAACCTAGAGTAAAGATAAAGGACAAAAAGTGTAATTTAGCCTATATTAAATATAATAAACCAAATTGAAGCTGAATAATAGACCAAAGGAAACGCATATATATGACTTCTCTTTATAACATTAACGTTTCAAAAAACAACAATTAAAGGGCTTATAAAATTTTCGTTGGTATAAACTGGGTATCTTGTGCGCGCAATTGCAGAGACTAATCCCTCGAGCCGGGTAAGATCACAATTGGCGGCAAAGCTCTCCCTCAAGAGATTTAACACTGCTGCATGCCCAAGGCTGAATTCGATCCCAAGACCTTGGTTAAGCCGGAAGAGACCCTTACCATCTCATCCAAGTGCTCTTGGGTAAAAAATTATTTGCAACGTAAATTGATATGAAAGCTCTAAGCTTGTCATTACTTTATCATATTTATCAAACATATATATATATATATATATATATATATATATATATATATATATAGGTTATATATTATAATCACTCAAACATAAATGTAGATTATTTCCCACTTTTGAAATATCTATTAATAAAATAACAACAGACGAGACTACAGAGGTCGCAGCTAATAGAACCAATGCCAGATTCAGAATCAGTGGTGATTTTCGAGTGGGTCTGTAGAGTTTGAGAGCAAAGTGTCCCATGTAATGGGGAAAACAAAAATGGAGGATGGAAGCTTCTCTCTTAGCAGTTTTTGTAGGTTTTGTGCGAGGAAGAAGAAGAAGGGAGCTAGCAGGTCTTTGACTGGGCCGATCTGTGGGATGGCAATGTGCATGGGCTGTGTTGGGAAGGAACTGGATTAGTGATAGGGATGCGGGAAGCAAAATAAGAGCGGCTGTATAAGTAAAAATGTCCCAATACCCATTTTAATCCATTTTCAAAGCCTATTTAAATTAGCCTTAAATACTTGTCACCCCTTGCGAATATCGCATTCTCCATTTACCCCCTGCAAAAATAAAACTTTTAAAAAACACCTTGCAAAATACAACATTATCCACTTACCTCTTGCAAAAATATAAAAATATTCATTTAACCCCCTGAAAAGAGGGAGGTAACTGGATAATTTTATATTTTTCCGGGTGTTTTTTAAAATAGGAGGGTATTTAGATATATTGACTATATTTGCAGGGGGCTAACAAGTATTTAAGCCTTTAAATTATATGCTCTCCAAACACTTCTATGACCCAAAATAATTTTCAAAATAAACATACAAATATTTATATTTTGTAAAATAAATTAATCAACAAAAATAATATTTCAAATACAAATACTCAATAAATCAAATAATTAAATACTATTCAATAATATTTCACATAATTTAGTAGCTCAAACACTCAAAAGATCTAAAATATTTAATCTTATAAATTCAAAATAACTCATAAAACAAAAATATATCAAAAGAATTATTTCGCACAAAAACATGTGTTTATCACAGGTTTTGTGTATACATACATATGAAGTCCTTAAATTTCATAAAAAAACGTGGATTGTTAAATAAGTCTCAAAAGCATAAAAATTAATCAACATCCAAAGAGGTTAATTTTTGAGTACCTAACTTTTAAACACTAACTCCAAGGTATGATATATGATGTATAATCATCATTATGGCAACAAAGAGATGGAAACTAAGTATGCCAACTTTACCCACAAAATGTTTTCAGATGCTTGGGTAAAAATCTTATGATATAGTTCACATGGCTTTCCAACTAACAAGCACTACAACAGAATTAGTATATAGCGCGCTTTTTTTTTCACGTAGCGTGCTTTTGGTATTCTAACGAATGTACGGGGTATTCCACTCCAACAATGGGCAGCGCTTCTAAAAAGCGCCACCCATTGCCCAAACACGTCCTCAAATAGGCAGCGCTTCCTAAAAAGCGCTGCCCATTGCCCAAACACGTCCTCAAATAGGCAGCGCTTCATAAAAAGCGCTGCCCATTGCCCAAACACGACCTCAAATAGGCAGCGCTTCCTAAAAAGCGCTGCCCATTGCCCAAACACGTCCTCAAATAGGCAGCGCTTCCTAAAAAGCGCTGCCCATTACCCAAACACGTCCTCAAATAGGCAGCGCTTCCTAAAAAGCGCTGCCCATTGCCCAAACTTGTCCCCCTATAGGCAGCACTTCCTTAAAAGCGTCGCCCATTGTTTAATTTTTTTTTTTTAATTTCTTTTCAGTTTTTGTGTATTTTCCATTTTATATTTGCAACAAAAAAAATTAAATCATACATCCAAAATATTTTTTAACAGTGATATCTATGAATTTGTTGTATTTAAACCTGAATTAAATCATACGTCATAAAAAAATTAAATCATACATCCAAAATACATTCAAAAAATTAAATCATACATCCAAATTACATCCAAAAAATTAAATCATAAACTTATTAAATCATACATCCAAAAAATTAAATCATACACTCATATATATTATATAATAAGTTATAATCTCTTGGTACAAGAATACTAATACTTGATACAATTGAACTACAACTCAATATGTACATTATCCATGTTAGTCACTCACTGGCATCTGTCACCAAATTAAATCATACACTCATATATATTATATAATAAGTTATAATCTGAAAACTTTTGCTCTCTGAAATTTCTCAGATTTAGTAAAACCTGCTTCCCATGAGAATTTGATTCCCATGAAGGGTAACTACTCTGGAAGCTGCAATGACAACAGAAGGTTAAAAAAACAAATAGTCATGAACACTTCACATTTGAGGATCAAAACAAGCACAATGAAAATAAATTGGAATGAAACTTTAAAGATAAGTCTCATGACTATGATGAGCACTGTCATTAACATACCTCAAAAAGGATTTCTCTAACTTCCCCTGGGAACTCCTTTGGCTTCGAGGTGCATCAAATGGGGAACAATAACTACTGTTTCCATGCTTTTGAAAATAGAAGACACTAAAACTGCAATAGTATCATACATAATTATTATGGTCTGCCTACCATTAACGATTAAAATCGGGAATAAAGAAGGTTTCATATAAGCAGCCGAAAAAACTGTCAGACAGTCAGAGACAAAAGGATTTAACCTAAAAAAAATATGAAAGTTAGAACAATCCACTCTAACCTGCATACATGACCAACACCTTCAACATCCACAGTAAAATCTGAAATGAACTGCAAAATATCATCAACCCGCTGCAAAATGAAAAGAAACACACTTAATAACGTATTCTATATGGCATATTAAAAAGTTACACTATATAGTATAGTGTATAAATAATAAATATAGTAATGTCAAAATACAGCAAATGACCTTTGGTACAACCAACAGGAGTAAGTATGGAGTGAGGAAAATTGAGGCCATCTCCTCAAGTAACATCATCCCAGTATACTGCACCACCAAAAACATGAGCACAAGATGTAGTATTCAAAATCAAAACTGTGTTGTCATGAAACCATCAAAGAACATACAGGGCGTTTAATGCAAATATGCTAAATCAACACCAGAAAGCTACCTGGAATAAGGTTTCAAACTCGATTCGGACCACTTCAGTACTTTCCTTGCCACGCCATCTCTTAGGCATATAATGTGTATGCTGAACTACCATAGACATTGCTCCTTCGGGGTCTAAGACCAGAAGTTCATTAACAATTGCAGCTCGGCTAATAGCAGTTATAGTTCCAAAAACAGCAGCATACCACAACAAGTTCCGACCAAATATCTGCATTGGTTATTGCATTAAAAACGAAAGAAATTGTCAATTATTGTCATGGCGTGTTTGTATAATTTATTTTTGACGAAAGCATTGAAAAAATATTACATGACCCTCTAGCAGAGACTCCTCTAGAAAAGCAATGATGATTAGAACTGCAGCAAATCCTCCTGATACAAATGAGATGAATTTTGCAATGATAGATATGATGGGTGAAGGAAATTGTTTGATATAATCAGAAGCATATAATACACTGCTATTAATTTGATGCCTGAAGAGATGGTCCACCTATAACACAAGTTATTTGTAAGCTTGTTGAGCACAAAAGTAGAAAAAATACAAGTGACATTATGCTAAAAATATAATTAGGTGCTAAATTTCAACTATTAATTAACAGTTAATACAATACCACTTTCAAACAAGTAAAATCTACCATGAAAGTACAACAGAGCACATTCACATTTACAATACATTTTCCAGAATGTCTGATATAAGTTACAACAATAACCAAGTATTAAGTCCAAAAAAAAATTTTATCTCTAAATCTCTCTTGAATTCAAGAAGTAAATGAGCAGCAAAAAAGGACCAAAAAAGGAATAATGATATACCTCATTGAATTCCCTAAAGACCCATCTTGACAAATTTGACCATCTCCGAGACGATGCTGTGCTCGGGTGATTATAAAATTGTTCCGCATGCCTCAGGAAGTGATATACAACCATGAATATGACAAGAAATGGAGAAAGTAAAAGCATTGCAAGCCCTACTACTTTAAGCCTTTTCTTTAGTGTCCCTGGATTTGACACAAAAATTCCTGCAGAGAAAACCATCATTGAAATTGGAATAGTATGGTTATCAATGTCATAATGTATATTCCGAAGGAACTCTTATAAGAAAGAGTCTTGTTAACAAGTGACTGCAGAACACTTATTAAGGAATCAAAAATTAAATAGTATGTAATGAAAAATACAGTGTATTACGCTTTATTATATAGTTGGAGTTTCCATTTTTGGGTCTTTAACAAATGCTCCAAGGGAACTTGTTAACATTAGTCTATAAGAAAATACCAATCGTTCCTGAATATAAAAAGTGTATGAGCAAATGTATTTTTACAATAATTAACATACCGATCAAACATGCTTTGCAGGATGCACCAATTCAAAGTCCACTCAAGAGTCTTGGTTAGTACTAGACGATATTGTATTCCATTAGTACCAGATTTCACTGTTGGACCAACACCTGGAACCCAACTAGAAATGGGAAAAGCAAGCAAACCCTTGTTGAGCATTCCAATCAAGTAATTCTCCTTCCGCATCAACCTCATCACTATGTCATGAGCAGTAAGATCCTTCACCACACAGAGTTGTCGCGAGCTTTGCAGAACAACAACCTTTTCAAGAACTGTAGCCCAGGGCATGGTTTGAATTTCACTGTCAGCTTCTTCTTCCCATCGCTTGCACTGAACCTATTCCAACATCAAACAAATAATTAATAAATAACAAATACCCTAAGATTTCAGATCTTGAAGATAAAATCGAAAACGTAATAATAAAGAATGAAAAGAAATTATACATGTATACGCTACACGCTCGCTTGAGATCGAGAACTTGAACAACGATCGCAGGAAGATCTCGATGAAGAGTCGGACGATGGATTCGCGAGGAGGGTGGAAATGGCGTCTGGGCTAAAAGAAGAGGCGGCGACGGAGGACGATGGATTCGCGAGGATGGAAGACGAAGAGGGGGAAGAGAGGGAGAGGGAGAAGACGGAGCTGTGTTAAAAGAAGAGAAGATAGATCGGTTGTGTGAGAGAGAGAGAGAGATGCGTTGTGAGAGAGGAAACGAACGGGCCAAAAAAAAATTAAAACAAATACTCGCTTTCTAAAAACGCTGAATATGTGGTTTTTCGTTCTAATATACGCAGCGTTTTCTAAAAAACGCTGATTATTTGGCTTTCTCGTCCTCTCTATACGCAGCGTTTCCTCAAAAACGCTGATTATTTGGCTTTCTCCTCCTCTCTATACGTAGAGTTTCCTCAAAAACGCTGATTATTTGGCTTTCTCGTCCTCTCTATACGCAGCGTTTGCTGAAAAACGCTGGGTATTTTCCTATCTCGTCCTCTCTATACGCAGCGTTTATTAAAAAACGCTGGTTATGTACAATCTCTTCCTCTCTATACGCAGCGTTTATTAAAAAACGCTGGGTATGTGGCGCTCTTTTTTAGCCATTCTGGCGTAGTGAAGTAATCTACGTACTTCAAAATTATTTAATTTATTAGGCATCTTTATCATATATTTCACATTTTCTAAATGGTGCGGCTATCAATGTGGATCCTAATTAAAAAGACAAAGTTGAAGAATCACAAGTAATCAGCAACAGATACAGAAGAATACATGTCTTAACATTAAGCAAATAAACTAGCTTACAAAAATTCAAAAACAACCATTGTACACATCTTGTTCTTAAATAGAATATCCACATAATGAAAATAATATATAACAACTAAACATCACATCATAAAGCTTAGAGCACATCAATTAAAAGTTCACATAAAAGAAAGTTACAAAACAAAAATCAACAATACAGAGTCACACAGAGAAAGCATAAGACACACAACACACGACCTAAAGAATAAACCGAACTCTGATACTGTTTGGTATTAGATCTCGAGAATTACCTGGATCCGAGGTACAAGTTGAGTTGCTTCGTGAGGTTTGAAGATAAACTTCGGTTGCTGAAGGTGGAGATCGGATGGTCCGAGGTAGCTCGACGTCCACGTCGGGTGGGGTGTACCTGCAGTCACTCTGATGCTTAAGTCAGAATGATAATTGGTGAGAGGAGTATTGTAGCGACCGAAAAATCCGGGAAAGGATTCTTCGAAAGGTTCAAAGGAAGTCGCCACCAAATTTTAGTTTAAAGGCAAATTCGGACAATCCCTTTTGGTTTAGGACAAGGCAAGTTTAGGGTTCGGGAGTCGGAGTCGTTATGCGTGGGGAAGGTATTAGCACCCCACGACATCATTTGTCTAATTAATTATGGTTTATTAATATTTACCCTTTTATTTATAAAGAAAGAGGTGAAAACTGTAAAATAGGGGTGCAATTAATTGAAAGGGGTGTATTATTAACAGTGGGGTGCGACTGGCAGAGTAGTCTAATTCATGCTATTGGGTTAGGAACTTACTAATTGAGCTTGACTAGAGGTGGGAGTTGTATGATTTAAAAATAGGGGGTGTCATTACCAATCTGAGCCCAAAAAGATTAAAATAAAATAAGGCAAGTGGGATATATAAGGCAAGTTGTAATAAAGGAAAATCTAATTTCCTTTTCCCTGGCTTCTCAGCGCCGCATACACCATCAGGTATGAGAGAGAGAAGGTTTTTGTGAGGAGAGAGAAAAAGAAAGGAACGTTGAAAGAGAGAGGGAAATAAGAGAAAGGAAATAAGAGAGGAGGAGAAGAAGATTGAGAGAGAGAGAGAGGGGCGGTGCTCGCCGGTGATGTCGGTTTGTGGAGGTGGCTCGCGGTGGACGTCGCCGAGAAGACGACGAGCCTTCGCGTGAACCGAACGTGAGAGTTACGCTCATTTTTTTGATCTGTCCTTCCATCTTCCCCTCCTCTCAATATCCGATCCTATCTCTAGTTTTCACGCTTTAAGGACCTCAACTTTGTTTGAACAACCAAATCACCCTTTTTTACATCTAATCTACCATACACCCTTTCTCTATTGGTTTTCCATTATTGAATACATAGCCTACATCAACGAACAAGCCTTAAAATACTGATGGTGATAATAAAAACAACACACCTAGATTATGAACATTTGGTATTCACATTTGGTTAGTACACATTTAAATCGTAAAATATAGACCTAAATCACGCCCCGAATTACATGTCTACGGATCTGGAAAAAAAATGAGGTACCTACCTAATTATTTTTAATATCTTTTACGAAAGGAAACAGATCTGCATCGTGTTTTTGTTGATAACTTTGTTGCTTCTCTGCACTGCTTGTTGATCGTTGATTATAATCGCTTCAGGCTTCCTTGCTTGAGCAGCTACGTTTTACGCCTCTCCCGATCTTTGGTTCTCCTCTTTTTCGATTTAGGAACTCGTAATCGTGTGTTTGGTGGATTAGGGTTTCGATGTGAAACTCTAATTTTTTTGTGATTTTTCGCAGATATTTCCGCCTCTCGATTCTGTGTTTTAGACTCTAGGTTGACTGTTTATTTATAGGTAAAAATTAGGTTTAGCATTAATCGGTTTTGAGTGGGCTTTTGCGAGTTTTGATAATGTGGGCTTGCTTTGAGCGAGTCTTGGAGAACAAGAACAAGCCCTAGAGATTGCCGATGTCTTTGCTCCTTTTATTTAATTTTTGTTTTTATATTTTTTGTATTTTTATTATTGTTTTTTTTGTATTTTAGAGATTGGGACATTTTGGACACTCCTAAATTGTAATAAAAATTAAATTAGCTTTTTTTACACTTTTGGACTATACATTAATCAAAATAAATTAAACGACTAAAACAATAAAAAGAAGACGGACAAAATTGGGGTATAATAATTTTGCCCTCTTTATTTATATTTTACGAAAAAAAAATTAGTAGAAATAGAAATAAAGATAGAATAGACGTCAATTTTGTTCGTTTAGGGGGGAAATAGAGGGTTTAAGAATATACAGGAAGCGGTTAACACTTGGCGCATTAACCGAGAACAAAATGAAGGATCGCTCGGGATCCAAAGGAGCACTAAGGCTTTGAAGGGCCGCTTGGGGCCTTAAAGGAGCACTAAAACTCTGAATGACAACTCGGGCTCTAGATGCCTAGGCCTTAATAGAGGACCATCGTGGTCTGAAGGAGCGCTACTAGCTACGGTACTAGTACAACGATCTGAGGGGCCTTTATATTCGAGCGGCCAGGGGTCTAGTGCCGAGAACGCTTAAGTGACTGAATGGTGTAGTCAGCCACATCTATTTCTTCAGATTCGACATCACCAAATGCGAAGTCGAATTCCTCATCGACATAGGCTATTTTCTCTTTTTAATGAAACCCCACTGAGTTTTCTTTTTTATTGAATTTATTCACTCTAGCCTTTTCCTCTTTAAGCCTTTCAACTTGTCGAACTCTATCGGCTAATTGGGCCATATCTCTCAAATGAGAAGTATCCAATTTCTTTCTAATTGAATAATCAAGGCCACCTGCAGCCATTTCGACAAGCTCATGTTCAGGCACTTGTGTGAAACACCTAGCCTTCAGTAGCCTAAATCTATTAAATAATCATCAATAGCTTCAGGCACTTTACGTCGAACACTGGCCAATTCTTTAAGACTAATCTTCGACTGGCCCATGTAAAACTGTTCATGAAAAGCTTTTTCTAATTGCCCCCATGTATACATGGAACCAGGGGTAAAGTGGTAAACCACGTGAAAGCATTTTTAGTTAAAGAATTTGGAAAATATTTCATTTTCAAATTCTCATTTTGGGCTATATCCCCGCCTCGACCATGTAACTGCAATATGTTCGACAGTAGACTCATTGGTATCACCCCCAAATTTAGTAAACTTGGGAATTTTCCAACCTCTTGGCAATTCTGCTTGCAACACATATTCACACAGTGGTGATATGAAATTAGGCCTATGTAAACCTACGTTAAGGCCATTTTGTGCCATTATGGTTTCTACCAAAGTGGCTATGTTATCTTGAGCGCAAACATTATTTCGTTGCACTTGTCGAACAACTTCATCAGCATTTTGGTTTCGATTTACCATAACTACTTCAGGGATATGGTTTCCCATCCCTTGTTGTTCGCCTATAACCGCTTGGGCTTCGACAGTAACTGATCTCTGTGGGGTATTAGGCGCATTATTCCCACAATTGGGTACTTGCCTATTATTTCCCGTAGGAGCCCCAAAGAAATCTGCAATCCTACCCATCTGATTTGCTAACATTTGGTAACTTGTATTGGTGTTCTGAATCAATGGATTGAACACAGTACCAATTTGTTGGGTTAGCATATTAACCATATCATGATTACTTTCGTCTACTTGTTGTCTTAATGCCAACAAGGACGCATTGGTTAATGCGTAGGATTTCGACCAAGTGTGCCTTCAGAAGAAAACGTGCGAAGGAGAAAAGGTCGAAACATGTGGCATTCCAGTAGGCATGCCATATACCCCAAAAGGGTATGGTGGTAGACTCATGTTCGAAACGCGTGTCTCTAAATCTGCTTCTCTGCTGCCATATAAGGACTAGAAGGAAGTCCTATACTTTGTGGCAAAGACATGGATTGTGTCGACCCAACATTGGTCATCGACATCGTGGGAACGGTTACTGATGTTACTGGGGCCATTGTCCCTGCAACATTTCCAACGCTGACACTTACAGAATCTACGGTTGTTCCTTGCCCTTGTGATACCACAGGGTTAGAACTAGAGGCATTGTTAGAATTGGTACGTACAATTCTACCACTCCTCAAGTGCATACAAGTACATACACAGACAGAAAAAACACAAAATTAATGGCAAAGGTCCCACCGGGTGTGCCAATTTGTTTGCTGGTGTTTTTAGCAAACAATCACTAGTTTTCAATATTGTGATTGTGAGATCAAACTAGAAAATCTCTTTGACAATTGCCTCTGAGTTTTTGTGTTTTTTAACGTACGTAAGAACAGTAAATGATAGAAAGAAATAAATTGGAAGTAAAACAAAAGCAGTAATTGCAACAAATGTAAAAGGAAAATAAATATTGCATTGAATCGAAAGAAAAGTGGTTCACCAACACGTACAATGAATCTGTTTCACTCGTATTTCGCTTTAGTCCGAAGTTGAGTTTTTCGAGTTCTTGTGAAATGTTGTGACCACGATTTCCTATTACAAAAGAGTATTTATACTCTTGGAAACAAACGTGGGAAAAAGAATAATCGCCTCCTAGAAATAAGGAGAAGTAATCGCCACTAATCATTATTTTCTTGGCATTTCGACTAACTTCGTTGTCACCGTTTGGCGGTTACCGAACCTTGCTTTGTCGAAAGAATTGAGTCTTCTTTTGTCGAAGGAGTCTTGCTTTGCTTATTTCCATAGCTTTGAGAGCTAAGCCTGTCGAAGCTCATCCATATTGTTAGCACTTGCGTACCTTTCTGTCGAATTGATAGTGCATTGATTTGACTATTGACCTGTTGTCTCCAAACATTACTAAATGTGAGGTCAACTCCATTTAAAGCTTTATTTAATGTGCTGTCGAAATTTTGAGGTAACACATATACCAGCTCGATGTTGCCCCAGCTAGGCTGTCTTGGAAGTAGTGAATCAGGAGTTGGTCATTGTGCGCAAACTGAGCCATCTTCCTGCAGTACATGGTCAAGTGGCTAAGAGGACATGTTGCCCCTTGATACTTGTCAAAATCTGGCACTTTGAATTTATGAGGGATGACCACGTTGGGGACGAGGCATAGGTCATACGCGTCCTTCACTCCTACATTGGATCCTTCCACAGCTTTTAGGCGTTCCTCTAGCATTTGTAGCTTATTTTCAGCCTGAGGATCTTCAGCTTGGTAACCATGAGGAAGACTATTCATATTGTGGTACGGACGAGGCACTGGGATCACAATAGGGTGAGTATGATTTTCGAAGCCAGGTTCGAGAACCTAGGAAAGCCCTTGGGTGATGCCAGGAGTTTGGTGCTGAATTTGTTCTGTCTCGTCACCAACATTGTTTCCTACTGTTCTACCTTGATTCTGCGCAACAACCCCAGAAGTATCTTCTTCAAAAATAGCACCCTTGGTTGGAGGTGTGTAATCCGGTGGTAGACCCCAGCGAGGCCATTGTGTGTCTTGATTGTTGTGAGGATGAGGTACATTCGTAGCCTGATTATTGGTGCACCCAACTGAGATGTTTTTGCCCGCATTCTTCTCGGTGAGAAGCTACAAAACCTCAGCCATCTGATCCTTCAAACCCAGCATGTCCTTCATTTGTTCCTTCAGCTTTTCAATCTCAATCTTCAACACCTGATTGTCTTGGTTTTCGGCCATGTTCCTTGCTTGAGAGCGAGTCCATTAACGATGTTGATGAACCAGCTTGCCTTTTTTCTGTTTTTTTTCCAATGCATGATGTTAGTATGAAATGTAAATGAAATGGTAATGTATGCGCATGAAATGTATAAACTTTTCATTGGAAAGTAAAGTACAAAATTTAATTTTGACTTCAGCGTGCACCCGCTTCTCTCAAGATAAAGATTTTAATTCACCGACGGACATAAAAGTGCATGCAATAGTAGATGTTTATTTGTTTGTATTTTTGTAGTACAAAAAGAAAAATGCATGTGGTATATTTTCTAAAAATGTAGTAAATAATGATTTTTGGTTTTTTTGATTTTTTCGATAAAAGACGGTATGCATAAATATTTGTTTGAATGCAAGGATATGGAGCTCCTTTGTGACCTAGAAAGGTATCTTACGGAGTGGGTCTAAGGTTTCTTTTATAGTGAGCCTCACAAGGGTAGTTCTAAATAATCCTACACATGGTTCCTAGAGCCAAGGACTCCAGTCAAGAACACTCACCCCAACAATAGGCAAGCTATTAGAAGGGATAGCATCCTCAAAAGGAATCAAACTCTAGGTGAGATTTTCGTGACTACCCAACGAGACGTACGTCCCGCAGGCCATCACTACACAATCTCGTTCTAACTTAGGCTTGCACTCGAGTCCGGGTAGAGGACTCTTTCTCACAGGTGTGTGATGTGTATAGGTGCAGTGTGTGTAGGAGCAATTTAAAATAAACCCAAAGCTACAAACAAAACGAACATTCATACAAAATATCGTCTTCTATCCTAGGGTTTACACATCAAATAAATAACATAATGGGCAAAAGTAAATAAATAAATAAAAGGGTAAAAATTAAATTAATCCTATATCCAATTAGACTAGGTTTTGACTCTCTAAAGGTTAAGTCCCCAGTGAAGTCGTCAGCTGTAGCAACCGAAAAATCCGGGAAAGGATTCTTCGAAAGGTTCAAAGGAAGTCGCCACCAAATTTTAGTTTAAGGGCAAATTCGGACAATCCCTTTTGGTTTAGGACATGACAAGTTTAGGGTTCGGGAGTCGTTATGCGTGGGGAAGGTATTAGCACCCCACGACATCATTTGTCTAATTAATTATGGTTTATTAATATTTACCCTTTTATTTATAAAGAAAGAGACTTAATTAAATTTTTAATTTTTAGCACTTGACAAGAGTGGACTCTTGCTCCTACGCACTCTCCGATGCAATGGAGGAATCAAAGCTACGTAGTTCTTCCCGAAAAAGGTTTGTTGATTGGTGTTTTTTTAGTGTAGGGTCCTAGGACTCTTTGAACTGCATACTCACTCGATCCTAGGACGACTAACCCGATTGTACAACCGACATAGTCCTCTACGTACCTCAACCGACTTAATCTTTTTTTTGATTTTTAGATGAAAATATTATTTATAAACCTTTTGAAGAGAATTAATTAAAAACAAGAGAAGGGTGAAAACAGTAAAATAGGGTGCAATTAATTGAAAGGGGTGTATTATTAATAAGGGGTGCGACTAGCGAGTAGTCTAATTCATGCTATTGGGTTAGGAACTTACTAATTGAGCTTGACTAGAGGTGGGAGTTGTATGATTTAAAAATAGGGGGTGTCATTACCAATCTGAGCCCAAAAAGATTAAAATAAAATAAGGCAAGTTGTAATAAAGGAAAACCTAATTTCATTTTCCCTGTCTTCTCAGCGCCGCATACACCATCAGGTATGAGAGAGAGAAGGTTTTTGTGAGGAGAGAGAAAAAGAAAGGAACGTTGAAAGAGAGAGGGAAATAAGAGAAAGGAAATAAGAGAGGGAGGGAGAAGAAGATTGAGAGAGAGAGAGAGGACGGTGCTCGCCGGTGATGTCGGTTTGTGGAGGTGGCTCGCCGGTGACGTCGCCAGAGAAGACGACGGAGCCTTGCCGGCGAACTGAACGTGTGAGTTCTGCTCATTTTTTTTTTGGTCTGTCCTTCCATCTTCCCCTCCTCTCAATATCCGATCCTATCTCTAGTTTTCACAGTTTAAGGACCTCAACTTTGTTTGAACAACCAAATCACCCTTTTTTACATCTAATCTACCATACACCCTTTCTCTATTGGTTTTCCATTATTGAATACATAGCCTACATCACTGAACAAGCCTTAAAATACTGATGGTGATAATAAAAAACAACACACCTAGATTATGAACATTTGGTATTCACATCTTGGTTAGTACACATTTAAATCAGAAAATAGATCTAAATCACGTCCTGAATTACATGTCTACGGATCTGAAAAAAAAAAGAGGTACCTACCTAATTATTTTTAATATCTTTTCTGAAAGGAAACAGTCTGATACTGGTGTTTTTGTTGATGACTTTGCTGCTTCTCTGCCTGCTTGTTGACTGTTGATTATAACTGCTTCTGTGCTTCCTTGCTTGAACAAACTACGTTTTACGCCTCCCGATCACGGTTCTCCTCTTTTTGATTTAGGAACTCGTAATCGTGTGTTTGGTGGATTAGGGTTTCATGTGAAACTCTAATTTTTTTGTGATTTTTCGCAGATACTTACGCCTCTGATTCTCGTGTGTTTTAGACTCTAGGTTGACTGCTTATTTATAGGTAAAAATTAGGTTTAGCATTAATCGGTTTTGAGTGGGCTTTTGCGAGTTTTGATAATGTGGGCTTGCTGAAAGCGATCTTGGAGAACAAGAACAAGCCCTAGAGATTGCCGATGATCTTTGCTCCTTTTATTTAATTTTTGTTTTTATATTTTTTGTATTTTTATTATTGTTTTTTTGTATTTTAGAGATTGGGACATTTTGGACACTCCTAAATTGTAATAAAAATTAAATTAGCTTTTTTTTTTTTTACACTTTTGGACTATACATTAATCAAAATAAATTAAACGACTAAAACAATAAAAAAGAAGACTGACAAAATTGGGGTATAACAATTTGCCCTCTTTATTTATATTTTACGAAAAAAATTAGTAGAAATAGAAATAAAGATAGAATAGACGCCAATTTTGTTCGTTTAGGGGAAATAGAGGGTTTAAGAATATACAGAAGCGGTTAACACTTGGCGCATTAACCGAGAACAAAATGAAGGATCGCCGGGATCCAAAGGAGCACTAAGGCTTTGAAGGGCCGCTTGGGCCTTAAAGGAGCACTAAAACTCAATGACAACTCGGGCTCTAGATGCCTAGGCCTTAATAGAGGACCATCGTGGTCCGAAGGAGCGCTACTAGCTACGGTACTAGTACAACGATCCGAGGGCCTTTATATTCGAGCGGCCAGGGGTCTAGTGCCGAGAACGCTTAAGTGACTGAATGGTGTAGTCAGCCACATCTATTTCTTCAGATTCGACATCACCAAATGCGAAGTCGAATTCCTCATCGACATAGGCTACTTTCTCTTTTTAATGAAACCCCACCGAGTTTTCTTTTTATTGAATTTATTCACTCTAGCCTTTTCCTCTTTAAGCCTTTCAACTTGTCGAACTCTATCGGCTAATTGGGCCATATCTCTCAAATGAGAAGTATCCAATTTCTTTCTAATTGAATAATCAAGGCCACCTGCAGCCATTTCGACAAGCTCATGTTCAGGCACTTGTGTGAAACACCTAGCCTTCAGTAGCCTAAATCTATTAAATAATCATCAATAGCTTCAGGCACTTTACGTCGAACACTGGCCAATTCTTTAAGACTAATCTTCGACTGGCCCATGTAAAACTGTTCATGAAAAGCTTTTTCTAATTGCCCCCATGTATACATGGAACCAGGGGTAAAGTGGTAAACCACGTGAAAGCATTTTTAGTTAAAGAATTTGGAAAATATTTCATTTTCAAATTCTCATTTTGGGCTATATCCCCTGCCTCAGTCATGTAACGGGCAATATGTTCGACAAGAGACTCATTGGTATCACCCCAAATTTAGTAAACTTGGGAATTTTCCAACCTCTTGGCAATTTCAGCTTGCAACACATATTCACACAGTGGTGATATGAAATTAGGCCTATGTAAACCTACGTTAAGGCCATTTTGTGCCATTATGGTTTCTACCAAAGTGGCTATGTTATCTTGAGCGCAAACATTATTTCGTTGCACTTGTCGAACAACTTCATCAGCATTTTGGTTTCGATTTACCATAACTACTTCAGGGATATGGTTTCCCATCCTTGTTGTTCGCCTATAACCGCTTGGGCTTCGACAAAGAATCGATCTCTGTGGGGTATTAGGCGCATTATTCCCACAATTGGGTACTTGCCTATTATTTCCGTAGGAGCCCCAAAGAAATCGCAATCCTACCCATCCGATTTGCTAACATTTGGTAACTTGTATTGGTGTTCAATCAATGGATTGAACACAAGCACCAATTTGTTGGGTTAGCATATTAACCATATCATGATTACTTTCGTCTACTTGTTGTCTTAATGCCAACAAGGACGCATTGGTTAATCGCAAGAGGATTTCACCAAGTGTGCCTTCGTAAGAAACGCGTCACGAAGGAGAAAAGGTCGAAACATGTGGCATTCCAAAGAGGCATGCCATATACCCCAAAAGGGTATGGTGGTAGACTCATGTTCGAAACGTGTCTCTAAACTGCTCCTGTTGCCATATAAGGACTAGAAGGAAGTCCTATACTTTGTGGCAAAGACATGGATTGTGTCGACCCAACATTGGTCATCGACATCGTGGGAACTATTCATCGATGTTACCGGGGCCATTGTCCCCGCAACATTTCCAACGCCGACACTTACGTAATCTACGGTTGTTCCTTGCCTTGTGATACCACGGGGTTAGAACTAGAGGCATTGTTAGAATTGGTACGCATAATTCTACCACTCCTCAAGTGCATACAAGTACATACACGACACGCATGAAAAAACACAAAATTAATGGCAAAGGTCCCACCGGTGTGCCAATTTGTTTCTTGGTGTTTTTAGCAAACAATCACTAGTTTTCAATATTGTGATTGTGAGATCAAACTAGAAAATCTCTTTGACAATTGCCTCTCGAGTTTTTGTGTTTTTAACGTGCGTAAGAACAAGAAATGATAGAAAGAAATAAATTGGAAGTAAAACAAAAGCAAGAATTGCAACAAATGTAAAAGGAAAATAAATATTGCATTGAATCGAAAGAAAAGTGGTTCACCAACACGCATAATGAATCTGTTTCACTCGTGATTTCGCTTTAGTCCGAAGTTGAGTTTTTCGAGTTCTTGTGAAATGTTGTGACCGATTTCCTATTACAAAAGAGTATTTATACTCTTGAAACAAACGTGGGAAAAAGAATAATCGCCTCCTAGAAATAAGGAGAAAGTAATCGCCCACTAATCATTACTCTTGGCATTTCGACTAACTTCGTTGTCACCGCTTGTTTGGCGTTACCAGAACCTTGCTTAGTCGAAGAATTGAGTCTTCTTTTGTCGAAAGGAGTCTTGCTTTGCTTATTTCCATAGCTTTGAGAGCTAAGCTCGTCGAAGCTCATCCATATTGTTAGCACTTGCGTGCATCTTTCTGTCGAATTGATAGTGCATTGATTTGACTATTGACTGTTGTCTCCAAACATTACTAAATGTGAGGTCAACTCCATTTAAAGCTTTATTTAATGTCTTCATCGAAATTTTGAGGTAACACATATACCACTTCGATGTTGCCCAAATAAAGGTCAGTCTTGGAAGTAGTGAATCGGGAGTTGGTCATTGTGCATGGCCGAGCCATCTTCCTGCAGAGACATGGTCAAGTGGCTAAGAGGACATGTTGCCCCTTGATACTTGTCAAAATCGGCACTTTGAATTTATGAGGATGACCACGTTGGGGGACGAGGCATAGGTCATACGCGTCCTTCACTCCTACATTGGATCCTTCCACGGCTTTTAGCGCGTTCTTCTAGCATTTGTAGCTTATTTTCAGCCTGAGGATCTTCAGCTTGGTAACCATGAGGAAGACTATTCATATTGTGGTACGGACGAGGCACTGGGATCACAATAGGGTGAGTATGATTTTCGAAGCCAGGTTCGAGAACCTAGGAAAGCCCTTGGGTGATGCCAGGAGTTTGGTGCTGAATTTGTTCTGTCGCCACCAACATTGTTTCCTACTGTTCTACCTTGATTCTGCGCAACAACCCCAGAAGTATCTTCTTCAAAAATAGCACCCTTGGTTGGAGGTGTGTAATCCGGTGGTAGACCCCAGCGAGGCCATTGTGTGTCTTGATTGTTGTGAGGATGAGGTACATTCGTAGCCTGATTATTGGTGCACCCAACTGAGATGTTTTTGCCCGCATTCTTCTCGGTGAGAAGCTACAAAACCTCAGCCATCTGATCCTTCAAACCCAGCATGTCCTTCATTTGTTCCTTCAGCTTTTCAATCTCAATCTTCAACACCTGATTGTCTTGGTTTTCGGCCATGTTCCTTGCTTGAGAGCGAGTCCATTAACGATGTTGATGAACCAGCTTGGCCTTTTTCTGTTTTTTTTCCAATGCATGATGTTAGTATGAAATGTAAATGAAATGGTAATGTATGCGCATGAAATGTATAAACTTTTCATTGGAAAGTAAAGTACAAAATTTAATTTTGACTTCAAATGCAGCACCATTTCTCTCTCCAAGATAAAGATTTTAATTCACTGACGGACATAAAAGTGCATGCAATAGTAGATGTTTATTTGCTGTATTTTTGTAGTACAAAAAAGAAAAATGCATGTGGTATATTTTCTAAAAATGTAGTAAATAATGATTTTTGGTTTTTTTTTGATTTTTTTCGATAAAAGACGGTATGCATAAATATTTGTTTGAATGCAAGGATATGGAGCTCCTTTGTGACCTAGAAAGGTATCTTACGGAGTGGGTCTAAGGTTTCTTTTATAGTGAGCCTCACAAGGGTAGTTCTAAATAATCCTACACATGGTTCCTAGAGCCAAGGACTCCAGTCAAGAACACTCACCCCAACAATAGGCAAGCTATTAGAAGGGATAGCATCCTCAAAAGGAATCAAACTCTAGGTGAGATTTTCGTGACTACCCAACGAGACGTACGTCCCGAAGGCCATCACTACACAATCTCGTTCTAACTTAGGCTTGCACTCGAGTCCGGGTAGAGGACTCTTTCTCACAGGTGTGTGATGTGTATAGGTGCGATGTGTGTAGGAGCAATTTAAAATAAACCCAAAGCTACAAACAAAAAACGAACATTCATACAAAATATCGTCTTCATCCTAGGGTTTACACATCAAATAAATAACATAATGGGCAAAAGTAAATAAATAAATAAAAGGGTAAAAATTAAATTAATCCTATATCCAATTAGACTAGGTTTTGACTCTCTAAAGGTTAAGTCCCCAGTGAAGTCGTCAGCTGTAGCAACCGAAAAATCCGGGAAAGGATTCTTCGAAAGGTTCAAAGGAAGTCGCCACCAAATTTTAGTTTAAGGGCAAATTCGGACAATCCCTTTTGGTTTAGGACATGACAAGTTTAGGGTTCGGAGTCGTTATGCGTGGGGAAGGTATTAGCACCCTACGACATCATTTGTCTAATTAATTATGGTTTATTAATATTTACCCTTTTATTTATAAAGAAAGAGACTTAATTAAATTTTTAATTTTTAGCACTTGACAAGAGTGGACTCTTGCTCCTACGCACTCCGGATGCAATGGAGGAATCAAAGCTACGTAGTTCTTCCCGAAAAAGGTTTGTTGATTGGTGTTTTTAGTGTAGGGTCCTAGGACTCTTTGAACCTGCATGACTCACGATCCTAGGACGACTAAACCCGATTGTACACAACCGACATAGTCCTCTACGTACTTCAACCGACTTAATCTTTTTTTTTGTTTTTAGATGAAAATATTATTTATAAACCTTTTGAAGAGAATTAATTAAAAACAAGAGAAGGGGTGAAAACAGTAAAATAGGGGTGCAATTAATTGAAAGGGTGTATTATTAATAAAGTGGGGTGCGACTAGCAGAGTAGTCTAATTCATGCTATTGGGTTAGGAACTTACTAATTGAGCTTGACTAGAGGTGGGAGTTGTATGATTTAAAAATAGGGGGTGTCATTACCAATCTGAGCCCAAAAAGATTAAAATAAAATAAGGCAAGTTGTAATAAAGGAAAACCTAATTTCATTTTCCTGTCTTCTTCTCACACATATACACCATCAGGTATGAGAGAGAGAAGGTTTTTGTGAGGAGAGAGAAAAAGAAAGGAACGTTGAAAGAGAGAGGGAAATAAGAGAAAGGAAATAAGAGAGGGAGGGAGAAGAAGATTGAGAGAGAGAGAGAGGACGGTGCTCGCCGGTGATGTCGGTTTGTGGAGGTGGCTCGCCGGTGACGTCGCCGGAGAAGACGACGGAGCCTTGCCGGCGAACTGAACGTGTGAGTTCTGCTCATTTTTTTTTCGGTCTGTCCTTCCATCTTCCCCTCCTCTCAATATCCGATCCTATCTCTAGTTTTCACAGTTTAAGGACCTCAACTTTGTTTGAACAACCAAATCACCCTTTTTTACATCTAATCTACCATACACCCTTTCTCTATTGGTTTTCCATTATTGAATACATAGCCTACATCACTGAACAAGCCTTAAAATACTGATGGTGATAATAAAAAACAACACACCTAGATTATGAACATTTGGTATTCACATTTGGTTAGTACACATTTAAATCAGAAAATAGACCTAAATCACGTCCTGAATTACATGTCTACGGATCTGGAAAAAAAAATGAGGTACCTACCTAATTATTTTTAATATCTTTTCTGAAAGGAAACAGATCTGGTACATGGTGTTTTTGTTGATAACTTTGCTGCTTCTCTGCCTGCTTGTTGACTGTTGATTATAACTGCTTCTGTGCTTCCTTGCTTGAACAGCTACGTTTTCTGCCCTCCTGACTGCTGGTTCTCCTCTTTTTCAGATTTAGGAACTCAGAACTGTGTGTTTGGTGGATTAGGGTTTCGATGTGAAACTCTAATTTTTTTTGTGATTTTTCGCAGTATTACTTCTGCCTCTGATTCTGTGTGTTTTAGACTCTAGGTTGACTGTTTATTTATAGGTAAAAATTAGGTTTAGCATTAATCGGTTTTGAGTGGGCTTTTGCAGGTTTTGATAATGTGGGCTTGCTGAGCAGTCTTGGAGAACAAGAACAAGCCCTAGAGATTGCTGATGCTGCTCCTTTTATTTAATTTTTGTTTTTATATTTTTGTATTTTTATTATTGTTTTTTTGTATTTTAGAGATTGGGACATTTTGGACACTCCTAAATTGTAATAAAAATTAAATTAGCTTTTTTTTTTTACACTTTTGGACTATACATTAATCAAAATAAATTAAACGACTAAAACAATAAAAAAGAAGACGGACAAAATTGGGGTATAACAATTTGCCCCTCTTTATTTATATTTTACTAAAAAAATTAGTAGAAATAGAAATAAAGATAGAATAGACGTCAATTTTGTTCGTTTAGGGGAAATAGAGGGTTTAAGAATATACAGGAAGCGGTTAACACTTGGCGCATTAACCGAGAACAAAATGAAGGATCGCTCGGGATCCAAAGGAGCACTAAGGCTTTGAAGGGCCGCTTGGGGCCTTAAAGGAGCACTAAAACTCTGAATGACAACTCGGGCTCTAGATGCCTAGGCCTTAATAGAGGACCATCGTGGTCCAAAGGAGCGCTACTAGCTACTGGTACTAGTACAACGATCCGAGGGGCCTTTATATTCGAGCGGCGGGTCTAGTGCGAGAACGCTTAGTGATCGAATGGTGTAGTCAGCCACATCTATTTCTTCAGATTCGACATCACCAAATGCGAAGTCGAATTCCTCATCGACATAGGCTATTTTCTCTTTTTAATGAAACCCCACTGAGTTTTCTTTTTTATTGAATTTATTCACTCTAGCCTTTTCCTCTTTAAGCCTTTCAACTTGTCGAACTCTATCGGCTAATTGGGCCATATCTCTCAAATGAGAAGTATCCAATTTCTTTCTAATTGAATAATCAAGGCCACCTGCAGCCATTTCGACAAGCTCATGTTCAGGCACTTGTGTGAAACACCTAGCCTTCAGTAGCCTAAATCTATTAAATAATCATCAATAGCTTCAGGCACTTTACGTCGAACACTGGCCAATTCTTTAAGACTAATCTTCGATCGCCCATGTAAAACTGCTCATGAAAAGCTTTTTCTAATTGCCCCATGTATACATGGAACCAGGGGTAAAGTGGTAAACCACGTGAAAGCATTTTTAGTTAAAGAATTTGGAAAATATTTCATTTTCAAATTCTCATTTTGGGCTATATCCCCTGCCTCAGTCATGTAACGGGCAATATGTTCGACAGTAGACTCATTGGTATCACCCCCAAATTTAGTAAACTTGGGAATTTTCCAACCTCTTGGCAGTGCAGCACAGCAACACATATTCACACGGTGGTGATATGAAATTAGGCCTATGTAAACCTACGTTAAGGCCATTTTGTGCCATTATGGTTTCTACCAAAGTGGCTATGTTATCTTGAGCGCAAACATTATTTCGTTGCACTTGTCGAACAACTTCATCAGCATTTTGGTTTCGATTTACCATAACTACTTCAGGGATATGGTTTCCCATCCCTTGTTGTTACTTATAACCGCTTGGGCTTCGACGATGAATCGATCTCTGTGGGGTATTAGGCGCATTATTCCCACAATTGGGTACTTGCCTATTATTTCCTGTAGGAGCCCCAAAGAAATCTGCAATCCTACCCATCTGATTTGCTAACATTTGGTAACTTGTATTGGTGTTCTGAATCAATGGATTGAACACAGTACCAATTTGTTGGGTTAGCATATTAACCATATCATGATTACTTTCGTCTACTTGTTGTCTTAATGCCAACAAGGACGCATTGGTTAATCACGAGGGATTTCGACCAAGTGTGCCTTCGTAAGAAACGTCTGCGAAGGAGAAAAGTTCAAACATGTGGCATTCCAAAGAGGCATGCCATATACCCCAAAAGGGTATGGTGGTAGACTCATGTTCTGGAAACGTGTCTCTAAACTGTTCCCTGTTGCCATATAAGGACTAGAAGGAAGTCCTATACTTTGTGGCAAAGACATGGATTGTGTCGACCCAACATTGGTCATCGACATCGTGGGAGCGATTCATCGATATTCTCGGGGCCATTGTCCCCGCAACATTTCCAACGCTGACACTTACAGAATCTACGGTTGTTCCTTGCCCTTGTGATACCACAGGGTTAGAACTAGAGGCATTGTTAGAATTGGTACGTACAATTCTACCACTCCTCAAGTGCATACAAGTACATACACAGACAGAAAAAACACAAAATTAATGGCAAAGGTCCCACCGGGTGTGCCAATTTGTTTGCTGGTGTTTTTAGCAAACAATCACTAGTTTTCAATATTGTGATTGTGAGATCAAACTAGAAAATCTCTTTGACAATTGCCTCACGAGTTTTTGTGTTTTTAACGTGCGTAAGAACGAAGAAATGATAGAAAGAAATAAATTGGAAGTAAAACAAAAGCGATAATTGCAACAAATGTAAAAGGAAAATAAATATTGCATTGAATCGAAAGAAAAGTGGTTCACCAACACGTACAATGAATCTGTTTCACTCGTATTTCGCTTTAGTCTGGAAGTTGAGTTTTTCAGAGTTCTTGTGAAATGTTGTGACCCTGATTTCCTATTACAAAAGAGTATTTATACTCTTGGAAACAAACGTGGGAAAAAAGAATAACTGCCTCCTAGAAATAAGGAAGAAATGCGCCCACTAAATCATTACTCTTGGCATTTCGACTAACTTCGTTGTCACCGTTTGCGGTTACCGAACCTTGCTTTGTCGAAGAATTGAGTCTTCTTTTGTCGAAGGAGTCTTGCTTTGCTTATTTCCATAGCTTTGAGAGCTAAGCCTGTCGAAGCTCATCCATATTGTTAGCACTTGCGTACCTTTCTCATCGAATTGATAGTGCATTGATTTGACTATTGACTGTTGTCTCCAAACATTACTAAATGTGAGGTCAACTCCATTTAAAGCTTTATTTAATGTCTTTGTCGAAATTTTGAGGTAACACATATACCACCGATGTTGCCCTGACCTAGGTTTGTCTTGGAAGTAGTGAATCGGGAGTTGGTCATTGTCGCAAACCGAGCCATCTTCCCGCGAGACATGGTCAAGTGGCTAAGAGGACATGTTGCCCCTTGATACTTGTCAAAATCGGCACTTTGAATTTATGAGGGATGACCACGTTGGGGGCGAGGCATAGGTCATACGCGCGCCCTTCACTCCTACATTGGATCCTTCCACGCCTTTTAGGCGTTCCTCTAGCATTTGTAGCTTATTTTCACTGAGGATCTTCACTTGGTAACCATGAGGAAGACTATTCATATTGTGGTACGGACGAGGCAATCGGGATCACAATAGGGTGAGTATGATTTTGAAGCGAGTTCGAGAACCTAGGAAAGCCCTCGGGTGATGCCGGGAGTTTGGTCTTGAATTTGTTCTGTCTCGTCACCAACATTGTTTCCTCTTGTTCTACTACCTTGATTCTCACAAGCAACAACCCCGTAAGTATCTTCTTCAAAAATAGCACCCTTGGTTGGAGGTGTGTAATCCGGTGGTAGACCCAATGAGGCCATTGTGTGTCTTGATTGTTGTGAGGATGAGGTACATTCGTAGCTTTGATTATTGGTGCACCCAACCGAGATGTTTTGCCCGCATTCTTCTCGGTGAGAAGCTACAAAACCTCAGCCATCTGATCCTTCAAACCCAGCATGTCCTTCATTTGTTCCTTCAGCTTTTCAATCTCAATCTTCAACACCTGATTGTCTTGGTTTTCGGCCATGTTCCTTGCTTGAGAGCGAGTCCATTAACGATGTTGATGAACCAGCTTGCCTTTTTTCTGTTTTTTTTCCAATGCATGATGTTAGTATGAAATGTAAATGAAATGGTAATGTATGCGCATGAAATGTATAAACTTTTCATTGGAAAGTAAAGTACAAAATTTAATTTTGACTTCAGCGTGCACGGCTTCTCTCCAAGATAAAGATTTTAATTCACTGACGGACATAAAAGTGCATGCAATAGTAGATGTTTATTTGCTGTATTTTTGTAGTACAAAAAAGAAAAATGCATGTGGTATATTTTCTAAAAATGTAGTAAATAATGATTTTTGGTTTTTTTTTGATTTTTTTCGATAAAAGACGGTATGCATAAATATTTGTTTGAATGCAAGGATATGGAGCTCCTTTGTGACCTAGAAAGGTATCTTACGGAGTGGGTCTAAGGTTTCTTTTATAGTGAGCCTCACAAGGGTAGTTCTAAATAATCCTACACATGGTTCCTAGAGCCAAGGACTCGATCAAGAAGAACACTCACCCCAACAATAGGCAAGCTATTAGAAGGGATAGCATCCTCAAAAGGAATCAAACTCTAGGTGAGATTTTCGTGACTACCCAACGAGACGTACGTCCCGCAGGCCATCACTACACAATCTCGTTCTAACTTAGGCTTGCACTCGAGTCCGGGTAGAGGACTCTTTCTCACAGGTGTGTGATGTGTATAGGTGCAGTGTGTGTAGGAGCAATTTAAAATAAACCCAAAGCTACAAACAAAACGAACATTCATACAAAATATCGTCTTCTATCCTAGGGTTTACACATCAAATAAATAACATAATGGGCAAAAGTAAATAAATAAATAAAAGGGTAAAAATTAAATTAATCCTATATCCAATTAGACTAGGTTTTGACTCTCTAAAGGTTAAGTCCCCAGTGAAGTCGTCAGCTGTAGCAACCGAAAAATCCGGGAAAGGATTCTTCGAAAGGTTCAAAGGAAGTCGCCACCAAATTTTAGTTTAAGGGCAAATTCGGACAATCCCTTTTGGTTTAGGACATGACAAGTTTAGGGTTCGGGAGTCGTTATGCGTGGGGAATGTATTAGCACCCCACGACATCATTTGTCTAATTAATTATGGTTTATTAATATTTACCCTTTTATTTATAAAGAAAGAGACTTAATTAAATTTTTAATTTTTAGCACTTGACAAGAGTGGACTCTTGCTCCTACGTACCTCCAGATGCAATGGAGGAATCAAAGCTACGTAGTTCTTCCTGAAAAAGGTTTGTTGATTGGTGTTTTTTAGTGTAGGGGTCCTAGGACTCTTTGAACTGTACAGCTCACTGATCCTAGGACGCTGACTAACCCGATTGTACAACCGACATAGTCCTCTACGTACCTCAACCGACTTAATCTTTTTTTTGATTTTTAGATGAAAATATTATTTATAAACCTTTTGAAGAGAATTAATTAAAAACAAGAGAAGGGTGAAAACGGTAAAATAGGGGTGCAATTAATTGAAAGGGGTGTATTATTAACAGTGGGGTGCGACTAGCAGAGTAGTCTAATTCATGCTATTGGGTTAGGAACTTACTAATTGAGCTTGACTAGAGGTGGGAGTTGTATGATTTAAAAATAGGGGGTGTCATTACCAATCTGAGCCCAAAAAGATTAAAATAAAATAAGGCAAGTTGTAATAAAGGAAAACCTAATTTCATTTTCCCTGTCTTCTCAGCGCCGCATACACCATCAGGTATGAGAGAGAGAAGGTTTTTGTGAGGTGAGAGAAAAAGAAAGGAACATTGAAAGAGAGAGGGAAATAAGAGAAAGGAAATAAGAGAGGGAGGGAGAAGAAGATTGAGAGAGAGAGAGAGGACGGTGCTCGCCGGTGATGTTGGTTTGTGGAGGTGGCTCGCCGGTGACGTCGCCGGAGAAGACGACGGAGCCTTGCCGGCGAACTGAACGTGTGAGTTCTGCTCATTTTTTTTTTCGGTCTGTCCTTCCATCTTCCCCTCCTCTCAATATCCGATCCTATCTCTAGTTTTCACAGTTTATGGACCACAACTTTGTTTGAACAACCAAATCACCCTTTTTTACATCTAATCTACCATACACCCTTTCTCTATTGGTTTTCCATTATTGAATACATAGCCTACATCACTGAACAAGCCTTAAAATACTGATGGTGATAATAAAAAACAACACACCTA
This sequence comes from Oxytropis ochrocephala, assembly GCA_020916435.1. Taxonomy (NCBI): domain Eukaryota; kingdom Viridiplantae; phylum Streptophyta; class Magnoliopsida; order Fabales; family Fabaceae; genus Oxytropis; species Oxytropis ochrocephala. Next base: position 87,098,721 of record CM037089.1, on the reverse strand, counting down.
GATTATGAACATTTGGTATTCACATCTTGGTTAGTCCACATTTAAATCAGAAAATAGATCTAAATCACGTCCTGAATTACATGTCTACGGATCTGAAAAAAAAAACAGGTACCTACCTAATTATTTTTAATATCTTTTACATTGAAACGATGCAATGCTGCAGTGTTTTTGTTGATGACTTTGCTGCTTCAATGCCTGCTTGTTGACTGTTGATTATAACTGCTTCTGTGCTTCCTTTGCTTGAACAGCTACGTTTTCTGCCCTCCTGACTGCTGGTTCTCCTCTTTTTCAGATTTAGGAACTCAGAACTGTGTGTTTGGTGGATTAGGGTTTCGATGTGAAACTCTAATTTTTTTTGTGATTTTTCGCAGTATTACTTCTGCCTCTGATTCTGTGTGTTTTAGACTCTAGGTTGACTGTTTATTTATAGGTAAAAATTAGGTTTAGCATTAATCGGTTTTGACTGATTTGACTAGGCTTTTGCAGGTTTTGATAATGTGGGCTTGCTGAGCAGTCTTGGAGAACAAAAACAAGCCCTAGAGATTGCTGATTCTGCTCCTTTTATTTAATTTTCGTTTTTTATATTTTTTGTATTTTTGATTATTGTTTTTTTTTGTATTTTAGAGATTGGGACATTTTGGACACTCCTAAATTGTAATAAAAATTAAATTAGCTTTTTTTTTACACTTTTGGACTATACGTTAATCAAAATAAATTAAACGACTAAAACAATAAAAAAGAAGACGGACTGAATTTGGGTATAACAAGTATGGAATGAAGACGTGTAACGCCCAAAATAATTTAATTATTTAATTAATTAAGTTATTTAAGGCTTGCAACACTTAATTAAATTAATTAATTAAGTTGGGTTTATTTTACCTAAAAGGGGTCTAATTTATTTTAAATAAGTTACTAAGTTGGATTTATTTTATTTACAGGAGGTGGGATGAATTAATAGTAGGAGTGGAAAATAAGGCCCAAGGGCCATTATTTAGGCCCAATAGTAGTCATAAAGGTTAGGGGTCCTAAACTAGGGTAACCATACATCACTTTGAAAGAAAGAAGAAAAAAAATAGAATAGTAGAGAGGAGGAAGAGAAGCTGACGGCGAAGGGAGGAGAGGAAAAGGTGGAAGCTTGCTTGGGTTTTGGTTGGTAAGTGATGATTTTGACCTCTTTCTTCATCATTTTTCTTTCCCATTCCATTCCTTTAAGTTCCTTAAGCTCATTCCTTGTCTTTTGAATTTTCCATGGTTACCCAAAGGGAGGGAACCCACGTTCAGCTTGAGGTTGAGGAAAGGAAGGAACTTTTCTCAAGTTTTGTGTTGGTAAGTGAAACTCTTAACTCTATTCAATCCCATTTCTTCTCCTTGTTCCATTTCCTTGAATTTTAGAGTCTCATTTCCTCCATTGTGTTGCTTGTTGCGTTTTAATCAAGAGTAGGAGGGTCACGTGTTGTTTTCAGCAGCTAGGGAGGTTGGACAATACTCCATTCTTGTGGTTCTTGGTGTAGGGTTGAAGGTTCAAGCTTGAGAAAGGTTAGGGGACTCTCCATTACATCTATGATAACTTGTAGGATGTGTGTTATAGTTGGATTAGCTCTAGGAATGATGTGTTGTGTGTTTTGTGTTGATTGTATGTTAATTGATGTTTGAGATGTTTGATGTTGGTCATAACATGTTGTTGTGGTTGAAAGAGCATGAGTTGTGAAATTGTGCATAATAGGTATTTGATGAAATGATTCCATGAAATTGAGTGTGTGAATATAATGAATTAATGGTGTTAATTTAATGTTAGATGAATGATGGTTGAGGTGATGATTGAATTGTTGAGAGAAATTGGGTGTTGTAGTATTATTGTGTGTGGATGTTGGAAGGGGGCGCCAAATGCCTAGCATTCTGGCGCCAGGTTGCTGTTTCCTCATGTGCGTGCGTGTGTGCTGGTGGTAGGGGGCGCCAATTGCTGGGCAATTTGGCGCCAGTCTTGGGCGATGAGTGGAGCAGTGCGGGCGCCAAATCACTAGGATTCTGGCGCCTGGTGTGGTGTCTAAGTGTTGGGTGCGTTGTGCTGGGCCAGGGCGCCATTTGCTAGGCAAAGTGGCGCCCAGTAATCTGTTGTTGTGCCTTTGGTTCGGTTTGGGAGTGTTTGGCGGGGGGGGGCGCCAATTCCCTAGGAATCTGGCGCCCGTGACCGTGTGTGTGTGTGCGGGGTGGGTGGTGCGGGGAGGCGCCGGTTACTAGCAACTTGGCGCCCTGTGCTAGTGTGTGATGTGTGGGCTGTTGGTGTGTAGTTATAGGGCGCCATTTTGGCTGCCCCCTTGATGTCTAAATACTCAAAATGTGTCTAAGTGATGGTTTAGTCCCAAAGAATTAATTTAATCCTTGGCGTGACAATTTAGTCCCTAAGAATTAAATTAATCCTTGGCGTGACAAAATAATCCCTTAGTGTCTAATTAGTCCCAATATGTCAAATAATTTCCTAAGTCCCTAAATTAATTTTGGTGTGTCAAAATGGTCCTTAAGTGAAGAAAAGGTCCTTATGAGGCAGTTTGGTCCTTAGGTGGGATTTAATCTAAAAAGTGTTAAGATGGTGGTTAATAATTGATGAGGTGATGATTAATAATCGAGGAGATGGTGATTAATAATTGAGGTGGTGGTGGTTAATAATTGGTAATTATGGTGAGGTAATGAATGACGTGGGCTTCGGCCAAAAAGGTGATGTAATATTTATTGTGATGGATTGTGTGTGATGCATTTGTCATAGTGTCACATGAATCATATGCATTACGTGACGGTGGTGGTGGTGATGTGGCTTCGGCCAAAATGAGGTGAGTGCCCGACGGGGTTTTTGGTGATGATTATGGATCCACATGCATATTGCACACATGCATATACTCATACCTTCATAAAATATTGTTGATGGTTAATTCACCTATTATGGTGTATTGCGATTGCCTAGATGCTTTCTAATTATAATGCTTATCGTACTTGTTATAATTTATGTAAAGAGACTCACCCTAGCATTTTATGTTGCCTGCTCTCGTGGCGACAAACAGGTGATTCTGAGTGAAGGTGCCATGCCTTCATGGGATATCGTGTGTCGGCTCGATCTAGTAACACCGAGGATGGGGTCTTAGTAGTATTTTATTATGGTTATGTATTAAATCGATTTTAAATTATGTATTGAGTAAGTGAACTCAGTTTCATTTTCCGCTGCGCTGCGAACTATTTGATGGATTACTGTAAACACTAAACAGGTTGTTTTGAGGGTTCTAACCCACGTGACTATGTTATGCATTTTACGCGCTTGATGCGTTTGGATTTTAAATATGTTTTGATGTTGTTTTATTGAAATGTACCACCCTCTTTGAGGTGCGTGGACAGGTTTTGAAAAACTCTGATTTTTATTAGCTTAATTAGTGTATAATATAAGGGGGTGTTACAAGACGTACCTGAATTCAAAGATCTGCACCTCTATTTATAGACCAACAGGTCGTGCCTGAAGCGTCGGATACGGGCGTTGAATCCTGACCGTTGAAGGAGGACGTTCGTTGCGGGTGCGACCGGAACACTCTCCTTGGTTTGGATTAGGCCCGACCCAAATTTTGTGGGGTTTCGGCCCATTCCAGAACAGTGGCCCCCCAAGTCGAGGTCGGGTGAGACGTTGAGTACGCCCTCGGCTTGATTAGTCGAAGCCTTTGCGAGAAAAAGTAATAATTGTAGTGCCACATGTTAGTGGATGGTTTGTCATGACGTTTGGGGGAACCGTCGCGCTTGTTACAATTGTGGCTCAATTTCCAATGTCGATTGTATTGAATGGACGTCGATTCGACGTGTCGTTCGGTTCCGAGGCTTGGGAGTATATATGAGTTCTTTCGAGGAGTTCATTTTACCTTTGCGAGCCTTAGTCATGAGTTTTGAGTGAGAAGAGTTCCGTTCACTCTCTGTCCGCCACTGCTGAGTTGAATCTTCTTCGTTAGTCGTCGTCGCATTTCCGAGTTTCTACTTCATTCGAGATCAACATATACCAAGTCGAGGTGAAAATTTAAGCCGATGTCGAATCTGGGCGCGATGAATCGTCTTTAGAGGAACAACAAGAGCATTCCCGTGTCATCCGGAGGCTAGGGGCTCAAATTCACCATTCTTTGGCGGCCGATCTTGAGAGCAATCGATGTGACATTAGAGGTGGATGTTAGCGGAGGCAGATCCATTCGAACACGCACCGGCTTACAGAGGAAGATGGTCGGCTACTTTTTTCATGGGAGGAGCATGGATACCATGGGGATTCAAGTTCCCCTGACTGAATTCCAACAACGGGTGTTGGATTATCTGCACTTGGCCCCTACACAGTTGTCCCCCAATGCTTGGGGTTACACCAAAACTTTTGAGGCCGTGGTGGCTCACATGGGACGTAGTCCCTCAATAAAAACTTTCTTCGCCCTTATCCGTTGAGGCAAAATCCCAAATAATGTTTTGATGTTCAACAAACCTCAATGATGAGAAGCTTAAGGTTTCTGATCATGTGTATTACTAATGCCTCTTGTTGAGTGTTTCATAAGAACAAGATCACATAACCAATCACAACAAGTTACTTGCTTATGAGAAGCATCATTCCAAGAGAAAACAGAAAAGAATCATTGTCCACACCATTCTAAGAAAGGAAACTTCCCAAGTATAAGAATTACGATCAAGAACCCTTGGTAATCTTCGAAGAATTCTACTTGAAGAAGAATCACTGTGTTTTATGGCATTATGAGAAGGATAGACATAGAAGATCAAGGAAAGAGAGTCATGACAGAAGAATAAGTGTAGATGAGAAGCATCACATGAGAAGAATCAAGTTGAGAAGAGTCATGATCCTTAGAAGGGTCATAATAAGAAGAATCATGTTGAGAAGAGCCATCATCCTAAGAAGCATCAACAGAAGATGCATCAACATGAGAAGCATCAACTTGAGAAGTATCATCTTCAACAAGAAAATTACCTGAGAAGAGTCATAGTGAGAAGAGTCACTTTGTGAGAAGAGTCATGACAGTTGTATTCTGCAGTTGTTAAAGTATTGTTTTCTAACTCCAAAACCAGTTTTTCTACCGTATTCAACCCAAAATTGCCAAACTTCATCTACACTATCAAATTTCATGCCAACAGTGGGTAATGTAGTCATTGTATTTACTGGCCAAATGACATTTGAGAATGAATAATTTTAATAACCATTCATCTACACTAACAGGTAAGATTTTTTTAATTTATTTTAAACAAATAAAATAGAGGCATAACCAGATACATTGTTTCAGCTATTGAAATGGATGCAAAATGATCATGGCATTTCTTGAAAGATCAAGTTAATTCTTGGCCAGGTTCGACAATGATCATTTTCTATCTACCAAAAAAAGATCAATTGGTTATATGAGCTATTGAAAAAAAGTGGATCGATTAATCTTCACTTGTAAAATAACAGCTTTTTCATCAACTGATTTCACATTCAAAACTTTGCAAGGTCACAGCAAACTTACAGTTACAAAAATGGATGAATAGAGATGATGATGAATGGATGAATAAAGATGATGATGAATGTTGTGACTTGCAGTACCATGCTATGTGTTTGGAGAGAATGGCGCCAATGTTGTGACTTTTGGAGAGAATAGGAAGGAAGGAAGTGGAACGGGTTGTAAATGTGAACAGTGGGAAGCTGGGTAGTGGGGGCTGATACAATGAATTAATTAATGGGTAGTGGAAATATGAGGTGGCAAAATCTGGTGCATTAAAAAAATCCAATGGTCCAAATTAACTTGACTGGAGTAATTGGAGGCTTATTTGACAGGAGAGGATCGCTATCCCATCAAAGCGGGAAAATTCCTGGGTTTCTGTCTCACCGAGAGGGGAATCGAGGCAAATCCGGACAAGTGCAGAGCCGTGACCAACATGCGTTCCCCCACAAACAAGAAAGAGGTGTAGAAGTTAACCGGTATAATTGACGCTCTCTTGAGGTTCGTCTCTAAGGCAGACAATCGATCACTCCCCTTCTTTAAGATCTTAAAGAAAGGGTTCGAATTCAAATGAGCGCAGGAGTGCGAAAACGCTTTGTCTGAACTCAAACAAATACTCTCAGAGCCACCAATACTGTTGAGGCCGGCTGAAGGGGAAACCCTATACCTTTACCTCATCGTGACCGAGGAGATCAGCGCAGTGATCCTAACTCGGGAAACTGAAGATGGACAACTCCCGTATACTTTGTCAACAAGGTCTTACAGGGGGCCGAATCCAGGTACCAGAATATAGAGAAAGTAGCGTTGGCCCTGGTAATAGCCGTCAGGAGATTGAGACCGTACTTCGTAGCACACCAGATCGTAGTGAGAACGGACCAGCCCATCCGTCAAGTACTACATCGACCCGACCTAGTGGGTAGGATAATCAAGTGGCCAGTCGAGCTATCTGAATTCGTCATCAAATAGGAAGCCCGATCCGCCCTCAAAGCTCAGGTGCTAGCCGATTTCATTGATGAAATGACGCCAACCCCCTCTAATTCAGCATCTTTACAATGGACACTCCGTCGATGGATCTTGAATTCAAGAGAAGTGGAGCCAAATCGCAAAGTCCAACGTCGATCTCACTCCCCTCTCAATGTCCGACGTCCACGCCATAACTGAATAAGGATGGATACAACCATTCAAGAGCTACATTGAATCCGACCTCGAACCATCCGATGCCAAGAAAGTTGCGGCCATCCGCAAATGGGCAACCTCTTTCACCGTGGTTGATGGCAAGTCGTGTTAAGACGAGGTTTCTCCTCCCCTTGTTAAAATGTGTGGAAGGGGAGAAGGCCGAGTGCGTACTCACGTAAATCCATGAAGGCATTTGTGGACCGCACTGGAGCTCGGGCTATATCGAAGAAAGTCCTCGAGCCGGATACTTCGCCGACGATGGTAAAGGACACGGCCCGACTTGGTCGAAATGTGACACCGCCAACGATATGCCGATGTACATAACGCTCCTCTAGCGAAGCTCACCTCTTTATCAGCGCCATGGCCTTTCTCCCAGTGGGGAATAGACTTACTCGGGTCATTCCCACTAGCCCGAGGCGGAGTCAAATATCTCATTGTTGCAGTCGATTACTTCACCAAGTGGATTGAAGCCGAACCACTCGTACAGATAACTTGCTAAAAACTGCATCAAGTTCGTCAAAAAGAACATCTTGGCCAGATTCGACATTCCAAATTGGTCATCATTCATCGATAATGGAACACAGTTCGCCGATAAGGGATTCCGACAATCATTGGAAGACCTGAACATAAAACAACACTTCACCTTTGTCGAACATCTTCAGACTAACGGTCAGGCCGAGGCAGCCAACCGTGTGATGCTCAAAGGGCTAAATAAAAGGTTAAAAGGAGCTAAAGGGGTGTGGCCCGACGAGCTACCATATATCCTATGGGCATACCGGACAACGCCGCATTCCACCACTGGCGAGACACCTTTCAAGTTAACATACGACACTGAGGCAGTTATACCTGTTGAAGTCGGCGAATCCACCTGGAGAACTTTATATCCCCTCAACAAGGAGGAAAATGACAAAGCCACGAGAGAAGAACTCAACCTGGTCCAAGAGGTCTGATAAAGAGCCCAGCTAGCCGAAGCCGTGGTCAAATCCCGAATAGCGCGACGCTACAATCACAGGGTTTTCATCAGAGACTTCAACGTCGGGGAACTCGTCTTCAGGCACGCCGACGTGGGAAACAAGAACGCCTGCGACGGGAAGTTGGCTCCAAACTAGGAAGGCCCCTACCGCGTGGTATCCAAGACCGGCAAGGGAATATAGGGTGTGAAACCATCAGAGCATAAACCAAGCCGAACATTGCGTGGATCAATGGCAAAATCTGGATGAACACGATCAAAATGCTTCCAAGCTTCACCATCAGATGAGTGACGTAATTCACCAGAATTGTTTCTATTTTCATGGTGCCACGTCATTTTACCAGACAAATCATGCAACCCTTCGTCACAGGTGCTACTTCGCCGTGACAACTCCATATCCAATAATCTGGCCTAAACCCATTATTGTACAAATGCATTCTGACTTCATCTTCATTTTTTATAAATCGAATTGAACATTTCGCGCACGGACATCTAATTCCCCCTTCTCGCGCAAATCTTTCGTCACACTTAGCACAAAAAATAAACTCTTCTACTCCTTTTGCAAAACGTCTCTTTAAACCGCTTCTTCCAGGAAATAATCGATCATACATCCAACTACGATCCATGTTTTCAAGATCCTAGTACTACGTACTACAATAAAAATTATCATAAACAATAACTATTACTTTTCATTTCATAAATAATAAATCAAACTTTATATTTTCTTACTAACATACTCATACACATACATACGCATACACATACAAATATCATATGATCATATACATACATACATACACATACACATACAAATATTTACATACACTAACAATGTAAACATTAATTAATTATAATATAATAAATAGAATTTAAATAATTTAACACATTTTATATATTATGTTATGGTAAACGCGTTAATATTAGTCATTTTAACTAACACTCTATTAATTAACAACATAAATAACATTTTAACACATAAATATAACAATAAATTACATATCATAACTACTTAAATGAAAATAAATTACATACACTCTTTGATATATTAATTGACAATATAAAAATTTCAAAAATATAATAGATTTTAACAACTTAAACAAAAAATGATAATATAATGAATTTTCAAAAATATAATAGATTTTAACAACTTTAAAAAATGATAATATAATGAATTTTCAAAAATATAATAATAAACTTTAACAAATTAATCAAAATAATGATTATATAATGAATTTTCAAAACTAATATATTCTTGTATTTCACAATTATCAAAAAGTATTAAAAACATAAATTAATAATTAATAAATAGATATAATTTATTTTTAACTATATAATTCGTATTTCCTCTAAAATATTAACAAAAATTAAAATTTAATAAATATATTAATTATTTTATTTCGTATTTATGTATTTTTTATTAAAAAAATATTAACAAAAGTTTAAAAGTTAAAAAAAATATTTAAATACATTAATATTTATTTCTACTAATTTATTTACTAATATTAAGTAATTAATTACTAATATTAACTAATATATTATAATAATTCATATTTATTTATTGAACAAATTCTAACTAATAACATCAAATAACGTTTAAGGACAACTAATAACTTCAATAACTAATTCATATTTATCCGATACCTTTTAGTTTCCACTTTATAATCCGCCACAAATGATATAATTCCGCCAAAAACGTCAAAAATCCGCCAAAACGTTTCTGGTGGATTAAATCCCCCACAAATGTCAAATATCCGCCGGAAAATTTCTGGGGGATTAAAATCCGCCAGAAAGTTTTGCCTTGAATTTTCAGTTTTTCTTGTAGTGAGGGAGCGCACCAGTTAGAAACGCTCTCCAAAGAACCGAATTCAAGACCGTGGAACACAACCAAACTTAGAATATATTACGATTGATTACGCATTTGTCTTTTCGATTATAACAAATCATATTGTTTCCACTATTGAATGAAATGATTTCAGACTCGAATAACCTTGTTTCTTGACAAACAAGACACGCTGCGTCATTGGCTCCTGACTCACTACAGTGCCCCTCTCACACGAATCGGACACCAAGGCGGCCCATAGGCGTGTCAAGCCAAGCGTCGAAGGAAGAAGTCCTCAACGACTTCCCCTTCTTGATTTCGAGTGCTACCCTTCATTTCCGTGCACGCTTTCCATTTTGACATCTTCCCGCTCACTCATATACGACTTAGGCATCGAGTGATCGCAGTGCGACACCCCACCCGACGTGGAAATCGATACTACCTCGGATTGATCGAACTCAACCTTCAAAGGCCGAGACTTACCATCAAATAAAGCGAAGCAAGACACCAAAGTACCCGGATCGTATATCCCGAGATCCATGACGAACACAACCCAAAATAATAAAACATAACATTGCAAGATGTATTTATACTCAAGTATCAACATCATATAGAAGCATAAAATGTACTGCAACAAACTCAACTAAAGTACGGTTTACATCATACAAAGACAAATGAAGTTGGGAAGTGGTTCATTCCACCGGTCTATATTTAGCTAAAAAGAGATAAAATCATGTCCCGGAATTTCTACGGCCAACACGAGCAACAAAACCAGCCTTGATTGGTGCAACTGATCTTCAGGATCCACACTGCAAGCAACAAACCATAATTATAAGATATACAACAGTAGAAAGTCCTCTGTCCTTAAAAGTATATTGGAAAATCTTAAAGTCCAGCTTTGGACAAACATGAAGTTTCGGTATTTTGTCATTCCACATTATAATAGGTGAGAAGGCAGATTAATTTGATCTCTTTAAGAGTAGATAAAATAGAAGGGGCTTCTTCTCTGGTTTTCAAAACTAGATTCACGTCCTCCAAGGAGGTCGATAAAAGCTTCCCATACTTCTCCTTCTTTCTCTACTTTTATTTCATTCCAACGTAAATTCTGCAATCCTATTTGCAAAGAAGGGTATTTATCATATTCCACATAGGAACCCGACTTCAAATTTCATACAACTCGTGCGGAGAATAAAACGGCCAATAAGACGATATATTATTTTAATCAGGCTTCTTTTTTAAGTTTATGAGCATAAAACTGTAATATAGTTTTCATATCACATAGTTTCTATTTAGTTTTTATTACGTATCACTTTTAATGTATTTGGTTAAACTTAAACTTAATTTTACTGTTATACACCGTGTATATCATACAACACGTACGGAGCACGGGTCTATTTTCTAGTATACATTATAGATGGTCTAGATAAACCCACATACCTCTGCCTCAACTAGAGATCCCACTTTATAGTTAGAATTCTTCTAAGTTCTTTTAGAACTAGGTGTCCCATTGACCTCATTAAGATGTAGTAGCAACCTTCCAGATGTTTCAGGGCTTGGAAGAGCCATAACAGTTGCAACAACACTGACCAAGTAAAACACTAAGTATAAGTCCAATGAGAAGCAATAAGTTGTAGAAAACTTCACAAATATATATATATCAAAACGATTATCTTTTTTAAAAATAAAATTACAAGAAAAAAGAGTACAATTCAGAAACCTGAAATATATGCTGCCAGTAGTACGGCTTCCCGTACTCAATCGGTAACATATCTAGTTATCATATCTAATTGTCAGCATACTATGTTAGGCCCTTGTTTAATTCAAAATTAGTTTATTTGTTAAGTTAGTTTCAGTTGTTAGGAGGTTGTTATAGGGTGGTTAAGTTTGTTAGAGGGGTAGTTAATTGATTAGTTTGTTAATTCCCTTTTCCCCCTTGTTTGATAGCCTATAAATAATGGTTTTCTCCCCTTATAGCTGTCATTTTTTGGAAATTAATATCTTAGAGTGCGTTTAGTTTTTGTTTGGGTTAAGCCAAGGAATCTAAAGGTGGGTTAAGCCACCACCATTATCTTGTTGTAATCTTCAAGAGATCAATACAGTTCCCCCATTTTCAACCTAAATTCAGTATTTGCGTCTTTAAATTCTGCTCTAAACATCTCTGTTAATTTTGGTGCCTAACATACTACCCAAAGAGGGTTCTGATCAACGAAAAGAGGAATTTAAGTGAAGTGACTCAGACTGAGGTGTCATGGAGTGCAGCCGACGAGGACGTCGGCTCTCAAGGGTAACGCTAAAAGGGAAACTTGGCTATTATGGGAAACCTAAGTCCCATATCAAGTAATATGGGATGTTTGATGGAGTACTTAAGTGGTTTAGTTTTTCCCCCTTAACAACTACTACCTCTATCCCATTTTATATGTAGTTTAAGGTTTTGGCACACCCATTAGAGAAATGATTAGTAGTCTAGATTTTATAAAAAGTGTTGTCTAATTTACCGTCTAACCCTTATCTCTCTACATAGATAAATGTGAATAATTTATTAAATGTAAAAAATTGTCATGATTAAGAAGAGCATTAGTGGAAAAGAATATTAAATGCTTCTTTGAAAATGTAAAACAACAATCAATTTGGGACAAATTGATTTTGCTAAAACAACTTATAAAATGGGAGGGAGGTAGTAGCTTTTAAAAGAGGATTCCCCGAGTGCTTGAATGCTTATCAAACTAACTAGCAACAAACAAATAAACCATTGCCAACCAAGTATAATGTTACAAACAGAACACAGATGAAAGAAATGGGAATGGCTAATTTGTATTATTGTTCACAAGTCAGAGGATCTCTCTGAATTGGAATGAGAAGTACAAAGATGATGAAATAAAATGAATGGAACAGTACAAAACTGCTACTGCCCCAGTCCCAGCCAAATCCCAAAACCAGCCTGAAAATGCAAAATGCTCACGCAACAAGCATGTAAAGGGGATCTTCTCTCTCAATCATCCAAGATACGCTTCCCCCAATTCAGAATTGCCACGTAGGAAATTCTGTTACTCTCTCTCAGTGAGTGCTAGCAAGTGGTCCCCAAGTGATTGGTTTCCACTTTCTCCTCTCAAACTTCTTTCCAAATTTCCTATCTTGCCCCTCATTACTATTAACCGTATCATATGATAATATTACAAACAGGACTTAGGAATTAGGATTGCAAAGTAATTAACAATCTAACGTACTAAAGGAAGATTTGTAGCCTGATTGAGGAATTGCCTAGGTGGCATAGGCCTGGCAGCTATCAGGTACTAACCATTCTACATTGTGGTTTAAATGCACATTACCCTATTCACTTTACCACCAAAGCATTATTCTTTGAAACCATATTACTTAGACCCGAATCTTTGATAAAGGTTGGGTGATGAGATAAAATAGATGCGAAAAGTAAAGCAGATACTTTTAATCAGCTAATTGTGTGCTACCTCTGTCCATTTAGGAATTTCTGTGGAAGGCCTTGAGTATTATAGTCAGATACCGGTGCATATCCTATAGTGTAATTATTCTCAGGAATTGATACAACCTGCTTCATAGGCAAGTTCAATAAAAAGATGTTAATATGTACAAGTTTTACCAGCAGGTTGAAAAATTGAATAACAATATCAACACTTGCCAAGTAGTTTTCTTTCACGATTTCTACAACTGCATTCACTGTCTCATGCAAAATTAAGTCCGCCAGTGCTTCCTGTAGAAAAATATAAGTGAATTAGATTTCAATTGTATTTCGTATACAAGTGCAAGTGATATATATAGTCTATTCTAAGAGACTAAGACTAACCCTAGCGGGCCTTATAAATGGGCCGGATAATTACTATTACAATTACAATTATGCACCGAGAGGATCACTATCTGCCTTTTTGGGGGAAAAATGCTGTGCATTAAGATTGGGGCAAAGAGGTGTGGACAGGAAAAAATGCTCAACCTTCTCCTTGGTTTTACTCGTGGAATTTTTTTCTCTAGATCTATTAAAGAACTCTGGTTTTAGAGTTAACTCAACAAGCCCTTCTGCCTTTGCAACATCAAGAACCAATGCTTCCACGACAGAGCCTTTCTCCACAACAGTTCCACCTACTGAGGGGTGGCATAACAATGAGAATTAGAACTGGCACTTGAGTAAGATAAGAATCATTCATACATATGTATTCATAACACAATTGAAACACATGTAAGAGTGATAGAACGTACACTGGTAACTGGCAATAAAACCCAAAACATCATTATACTTTTCAAAGCTAATATCAATTCCAACATCCTTAACTTCCTCAACCCTCCTTCAGCAACTGTGCCAATGCCAAATATTTCATACCATTTCAAATCAGATGCACCGGAGCTCGTGCTTTGTAACTTAGCAATCTAGATTCAAAGATGCAAACAAATTTAGAATTTAAAGAAAAGGGAGATGACGGGATAATAATTCTTGAGAGGAAAAAACTTAAGAGAAAAATTATAATAATAATAGGCTATAAGTTGCAGAATACACACAAATAACTAAAGAGGACACAAGCATTTGGAAGAGGTGTCCGTGCTTCATAGTGCACAACCAAAAGAGAAGAAATTGCAAGAATTTGCAAAAATTCAATGGTGCTTATGAGATGATTTAAAGTGTTACGCAGAAAAAATTAAAAACCTAGTTTTGTAAAGAAAGCCAGATATAACAGCTCGATACGATAAATAAGGCCATCCTAGAATAAATGAACATTTAGATGAACAATAATAGTCAGCAGCTAGACATCAATTTCAATATTTCAAAATATTGGGCATAGACAGGAAATGACTAAGCCGACAAGGTCCTAACATGTTTGTGGGGGCATATGATGCTCATCATTGTGGTCTGCTTTTGATTTAGGTTCAAGAATAACACGACGATAGATATATCCATAATACATAAGGTAAAAACAATTTAACAAGTAGAATGATAAAAATTAGGCTATACTATAGTACTATTATAGATATTAGATTTGATAACTGGTAATACCTTTTCATCCATGACAAAGTAGTCTTGAATGAATGATGAATCTGTTGAAGAACAAGACGTCTGCTTCAGAGAGACTGTTACTCTGCTAGATTCACTGCTAACCTGACAAAGAAAAAGAATAAAGATTCAATTATTGTTCCAGCTTGCACAAAGCTTTCACAAATTTAAATTTACAGTCTGAAAATATACTAACATTGGATACATTACAGCGAACTGATTGCCCAATGTGATAGGCTTCCAAAATATTGGTTTTCCGGTCATCTGCAGCCTAAACAAGAGAATAATATTTACCAAACTATAACTATAATAACTAGCAGGAAGCAAGATAAAGAAAAGAGAACAGAGAGAAAGGGGGAGCTAAAATACCTTCTTTCTAGGAGCAAAACCAGTTAAATGACCAAGGAAACGAACAAAGCAGCCTGATTCAATTAGGTTACATATGTAGCCCTGATCCACACACGAATCATATCAAAAGAAAAGAAAAATCACAACAGTAGTATACTTTTTTTGATACAATCAACAGTAGTATACTAGAATCACAAAAGAAATTTAAAAATAAATAAATTAGAAGACTAGTATTCTATCAGTCAAGTACCGGAAACAGCTCATGTATTCGACGTCGTCACTTACATGTACAACTGAGTTGGGATGCATCTGACTAATCTCTGCAGGAATCTGCTGTGCAGATTTGATTAGAGAACTTTTGGCAGACAGAATGAAATTGTTCCCTTGACATCTATGAAAATAAAACATTAAATTGATAATTATGATACTAGATTTACTGTCACCAAACTGTCTAGTCAGCTTGTAGAGTTCTTCGAGGTTGCAAGTCCACCATGCCTAGAATAGTTAATTTGCTATTTGTCTAGCTTCTGCACTGGTTCGCTTGGAAGTATGTGAATCCGCATTTCAACAAGCAAACGTGCAATAAGATTGATTTTCAGAAAAAGCCCAAAATGCATGGGCCATTTGTGTTGTTAGTATTATTTTTAATGTTGGGTGAACTCTTACTAGTCGAGTTCACCTAAGATCCGCGAGTTTATCTAGACTACACTCGAGTTTGAGCACCTTGACTATATTATCAGCTTAATACATGATACTATGTAAAGAAAAATACCACAAAAAAATAATGAGACTAAAGCTTGCTGTTGTCGTGGAAATAGCATCAAAGAAATTATTTTATTTAAGCTTTCATTTCATACACTGCATAAGAGTCTTGATGAAACCCGTTTAAATTAAGGATATTGTTTTATGTTGTGTAATAAGTACCACATTTGTACCTAAAACCTTCAAGTGATAGGTTAATCGATAAAGCCTCTTATATACTATTTTTGTTCATTTTTTGGCAAGAGGGACTACCTCACACTTGGATACCCAACATATCATGAAGCAGAATGGTAGTAGTGTCACTTGTACAATTGTCGACACCTATTTTAACACCATCACTCTTAAGCTGTCTAGGGGTGCTGAGTACTGGTTTATCTCTGGGATCTATGCTAGTCCAACCTATTCTAGACGCTTGGAACTCTACGACTACTTAATCTCCCTCCGTAGCCATCTCTCTCATCCTTGGCTCATGATTGGGGATTTTAACGATATCATTCTTCCTAGCGAGCAACGAGGGGGAATTTTAACTTGAACCGTGTCAATGCTTTGTTGAATGTTTTGGACCAGTGCAATATGACTGACATGCCTACAACTGGAGGAAATTTTACTTGGCAGCAAAATTGTAGGGGTCATATTAGGGTGGCTAGGAAACTAGATAGAGCTATAGTTGACATTGATTGGAGATACTACTTTCCTGATGCGTTTATTGAGGTTTTGTGTCACTTTCACTCTAACCACAATCCCCTCCTTCTCCGATGTGGAGGCTTCCCTGAAACTCTTGGTAGTTGTCCCTTTCGGTTTGAAGCAGCTTGGATCACCCACCCAGACGATGGTAATGTGGTCAGAAATGCTTGGGATCGTGATAAAACTAGCCCTGTCATTGGTCTTAATAATGTTAGAGATGATTCTCTGATATTTAACAAGGAAGTGTTTGGGTGCATTTGGAGAAAGGAGTTGGAGCATTGTATTAAGGGTATCCAGGATACGCTGGAAAGAATTGATTCAGCTAGGCATGTCTATTTGGAGAGGCTACTTAAACAAGACTATGATACAATCCTCCTGCAAGAAGAAATTCTATGGTATCAGAAATCTAGAGAGAAGTGGATTCTCCTTGGTGACCATAATACGAAACTTTATCATGCCTAAACGGTGATTCGGAGGAAGAGGAAAAAAATTCATGGCATTACCCTCCTGAATGGATCCTGGTGTACTGATGACAGTATTCTCCTGGAAGTGTTATTAATATCCCCATTCTTAGTTTTGAAACTAAACATGCAAATCCAGTAACTCGAGAGGAGATTTATGAGGGCATCCATCATATGCATCCCTTCAAGTCCCCGGGCGGATGATTTCCAAGGTATTTTCTTTAAACAGTTTTGGGATATAATAGATGAGGATGTGTTTAATATTGTTGCTAATGCTTTTGCAACGGACTCGTTTGATCCAAATATAGCAACAACCCTTATTGCTCTTATTCCCAAAGTGGATATGAGAAAACATGTAAGAAAAGGAAAAATGCTTTCATATTATTTCCACAGTTTGACACTGTTTATATAGGGAAAAAAATTACAATAGTCACAATGAATAATAATGTCATATAATGACTAATAATAACTCATAATGACTAATAACGACAAAACAAATAGAGAATAATTCTGATTTGATTTTCTGCAGTGGATGATCCAAGAACCTTCAAAGATTTTAGGCCCATTCGCCTTTGTAACACTCTTTATAAAATCATTACCAAAGGTCTGGTCAGTAGATTGAGACCTCATTTGGATCACATTATTTATCCTTACCAAAGCAGCTTCTTACCTAGGAGAGGAACTAGTGATAATGCTATCGTCCTTCAAGAAGTCCTTCACTCTAGGCTTCTCTATGTTCCAAAGGAGAGTTACTAAGACAGACTTTCGATTTATTATTGAAAGAATTCATTTGAGATTATCTTCATGGAAGAAAAAGTTGTTGAATGAAACAGGTAGGCTAACCTTGGCCAAATCGGTGATCAACTCTATTCTAATGTACTATATGCAAGTTGCCTGGGTTCTTCAGACTGTGTGATCAAATTGACAGACTCACTCGTGACTTCCTTTGGAAAGGTTCTCAAGACTGTGGCATCAATCATGTTGTGTGGGATACTATTACCAAATCTAAGCAACATGGAGGGCTTGGAATAAGAGTGGCCTGTGATATCAATTCAGCTATGCTGGGAAAATTACTCCGGGACTTGCATTATGGGAAAGACAAACTCTGGACCAATTTATTGACCGACAAATATATGAGGAATGAGTCTATTTTGTAGGTCTCAAAAATAAATAATTCTTACAATTAGAATTCAATCATGAAGGCTAGGGATATTTTTAAAGATGCATTTAAATTCAGAATAGGCAATGGAAACTCCTCTTTTTGGAACTCATCTTAGTCAGTGTTGTTAAAAATCGGTTATGGCGCCGCCATAGCGCTATGGCGTGGCGGATTTTGGAAGGGCCGCCATAGAAAAACAGTTTTATGGCAGTGTGCCACCGTGGGCGCCATGAGCATGGCGGTTGTGGCGCCACGGCGGGTTATGGCGCCACTGCGGGTTATGGCGGACACTAGTCAAGTTTTTAAAAAAACAGGGCCCAAAACATTTAAAAAAACACAACCCGACCCGGTTTGGCCCAAATCCTTAAAAACACGAAAAACCCTAATTCTAATATTCCTATCTCTTCTCTCGCTCTCACGCTCTTCTCTCTCTCTCTCTCTCCTGCCTCCCGCTCTGCTTTCTGCTTCACTAGCAACCGCCACCAACAATGTGCCGTGCGATCGACAACCACCACCACCACCAAAGCAGATTCGCAACCCTCTCATCTCTCTTAACACTTCGCAACTCTCTCTTCTCTCTTCCCAAATCGCAGGTTTCTTCCTTCTTATTCCTTTTTGTTGACTCTGTTTTTTATGTTTTCTTTTTCTGTTCTGTTTCCTCTGCTTTCGTTCATAGTTCATGCTTGTTTATTTTTTTTTTGTTTTTTTTCTCTTCTCTCTTCCCAAATCGCGGGTTCTATTTTTTTTTCTCTGTGTATGATTTATTTGTTTGTATAATATATTCTGTTTTATACTATATAGGCTTAAATATCATTTACCCCCTGCAAATATCACCATAATCCATTTACCCCCCTGTAAAATAAAAAGTTTTAAAAAATGCCCCTTGCAAATATAAACTGTCCATACTATATAGGCTTAAATATCATTTACCCCCTGCAAAATATAAATCGTTTACGGTTACCCCCTGTAGGGGGGTAACCGTAAACAGTTTATATTTGCAAGGGGCATTTTAAAACTTTTTATTTTAGTATGATCTCAAACATCCACGACATTGACCTCAGAGTTTCCGATCTCTATGACAGCGATGGTTGGAAGCTTGGAATCCTTTATACTCATCTCCCTCATTAGGTTCTTGGGCATATTAATGGACGATGCTTGGATTTGGGATTATAATTTAGATGGGGAGTACAATGCAAAATCTAGATATAATTGGCTTCGTGATAAGAGGCATCTCAATCCTAGAATTGAGGACATTAGATCTTGGAAGTGGATTTGGTCTCTCCTTGGACCCGAGAAGATTAGATTTTTGATTAGGACAACATCTCATAATTCAATCCCTACTGCAAGCATGTTGCATTGCAGGGGAATGTTGAACTCTGCTTCTTGTCAAAGATGTGGGATTGGAAATGAAACAGTCATGCACTGCTTAAGGGACCGTAATCACGCTAAGAATATTTAGAGGTCTCTTGCTTTGACTCAATCTTGTTCCATAATGTGGTTGATTCTATGTATTAGAGAGTAGTAATAAGTAACTAAATGTATCTTAGTTCTACTAGAAGGTTCCTATTCAGTTGTACAGTGCATCAGTTAGTTATAACTGAATGACACTAAATAGATCTAGTATAAATATTCGATGTAAATGATTCTTCATAATATACAAAATACACAATTCGAAATTTCTCTCTCTTTTTACAATCCATTATGGTATCATAAGCAAATTTTCTTCCACCTTCGTGGAGAACGATCCAAGCTTCCGCAACTAATTTCATGGCGACACCGACACCGGAAACCGCCATACCGGCGCAAACGACGCCGCCGTCGTTTCCTATCACAACGGCGAATCAACCTTTCTCCTCCTTCTCGTATAAAATCACAGAGAAGTTAGATGACAAAAACTATCTAGTTTGGCTTCAACAGTAGAGCGATTTCCAGCGCAAGCTTCACTTCACCGGTTTTATGTCGCACGAGAGATTCCTCCACTTCACTCGACGAAAACCGATCGTGCTTTAGGCATAGAGAATCCTGCGTATCATACTTGGGATCAACAAGATCGGTTGCTCATGGCGTGGCTTCAATCGCCGCTTCTCGCCACAATTCTTCCTCGCGTCATCGGTTTCCGTCATACATGGCAACTCGGGAGAAAATTCATCAAGATTTCCACTGCTTAAAGCGAAGCGCGCGACGATTCGCGCACGGAGTTGCGCGGTCGAGGAAAGGTTCAAATCAATTTCGATTTTCTCGCAAGGTATCAAATCAGATCGACTCGTTAAACTCCATCGGCGAACCCAACTCTGCAAGAACAATTAGACGTGATACTTGAAGGATTACCTCCCGAGTTCGAGTCCATTGTTACGCTTGATTAATAGCAAATCTGAATGGTTTGAGTTTGATGAGATTCAAGCGCTTCTTCTTGCTCTCATGAACATCGCGTGGATAAACGTAAAATAGTCGAAGAAACTGCTACGCTTAATCTCACTCAAACTGCGTCCTCTTCACAAGTTACTGCTGCTCAAGTGCACGTTACTGCTACAGATACAAGTGGTAACTCTGGTGCATCTCAAAATACGTCTTCTCAACAATTCTCCAGTGATAGTACTCGTGGTGGCTATGGAGGAGCTCGTGGTGGTCGTGGTGGCGCGGAGAGGCGCCGTGGTGGCGAGAAATGGTGGTGGCCGAAGCAATGTTCAGTGTCAGGTTTGTTTCAAAACCGGTCACGATGCCTCTGTTTGCTGGCACAGGTATAATTCTTCCTTTGTTCCTCAATTTCCATTGCCTACTGCTAATTTTGGACAAGCTTATCCCTATGCTAGACCTGCACCATTACCTACACCTTATGCTTGGCCAACACCTTCACCACAACCTCAACCACAAGCCTATTATACCTTTGCTCCACCACCTCGAGGCTTTCCACGGCTTCAACCACAAGCATTTTTAACAAACACCTTACTCGCACCTCAACCACGCTTGTATCTTACTAATACTAGCCCAAAGACTCAACCAAATTGGTGTGGAGACTCACTGCAAACTGCTCATGCTTTGGTCCAAACCTCCTCCTACACTGCGGCAAAGACCTTCTCTTGGCGGCTTAGAACAGTCTTCCTTGGAAATGGTACTGGTTTATCTGTTAAGTCCATTTACTCTATTTCCTTTAAGTCTCCTTTACAACTTTGATGTTGTGTTACATCTTAAGAATGTCTTGTATGTTCCTTCTCTCACTAAACAACTTCTTAGTGTTGGTCAATTCTCTGCAGAGATAATAATGTTTATTTCCAATTCTTTCCAACTTATCTTGTGTTGCTAAATCTCGTGTCACACATAAAGCTCTTCTTCAAGGTTTTCGTGGTCGTGATGGTCTCTATACCTTTGATAACTTCATTGCCGGTCTCTCGCCTCAAGACAAGTCAAGCTTCTCTCCAAAGTTACCCGCACTATTTTTTCTTGTATCCTCTCCCCATCTGTTAACACCAGAAATCCACACACCTTCACCAATTTCACTCTTTGGCATAATAGACTAGTCATCCTAGCTATTCCACCTTACAAAATGTACACAAACAATGTAATGTTCCTACTCCAACAAGAAATAAAATTGATTTTTGTATAGCTTGTTGCATGGGGAAATCCTGAAACTTCCTTCTCATTTATCCGAATCTGCATATTCTGCTCCTTTGGGAGTTAGTGTCTTGTGACCTATGGGACTGCTCCCATGGAGTCCTCTATGGGCTATAGGTATTACTTGTCATTCATTGATGCTCATAGTAGGTACACATGGATTTATTTCTTGAAAACCAAATCTGAAACCTTAACCATGTTCAAACAATTCAAAGCTTTAGCTGAACTACAACTCAATGCACCTATCAAAGCCATTCAATCTGATTGGGGTGGGAATTTAGACCTTTCAAACAATATTTGGTGATCTTGGCATTGTTCACCGTATTATCTCCCACATACTCATCACCAAAATGGAGTAGTAGAGAGGAAGCATAGACACATAGTTGATATGGGTCTCTCCCTACTCTCCCAAGCCTATTTGCCAATCTCTTATTGGGATCATGCTTTCCATACAGCTGTGTATCTCATTAATAGGTTGCCTGCAGCTCATAACCCTGCAATTCCTCTTCTCACACTGTTTCACAAGCAACCGGATGTTTCCTTCCTCAAAACATTTGGGTGTGCTCATTATCCACTTACTTAGACCATACACAATAACCACAAATTGCGCTTTAGATCCTCTGAATGTCTCTTCCTTGGCTATTCCTCCTCACACAAAGGCTATAAATGTCTCCACCTACCTTCAAACCGTCTGTTTGTCTCCAAAGATGTGTTGTTTGATGAGTTTAAATTTCCATATCAGTATTTGAACACTAACAAATCCAATTCCTCACTACCAAAGAATCGCTACTTCATCTACATCTTTCACTTCACCCCTCGAGTGGTGTCTCCTTCACCCACACCCGCCATCGCTACTACCTCCCACCAACCATACCACTGTACACCTTAATTCCCACACAAAGTCTTTGCGATGATCTCATAACAAAGATCTCTCACCAAAGATCTCAAAGAAGCCATCTCTCCATCACCATATCGGACTCTCCCGGCCTATCTCTTCCATCCACAAAGATCTAGCACAATTGATCCAAACTCTCCTTCACCATCCCCTCCTCACAACACTCACCCTATGTTAACTAGATCCAAAATCGGCCATTCCCAACCTGAGACGGTTTCACTACACTTCTAATCACCACCATTGAACCTTCCATCATTAACTAAGCCCTAGCTAGTCCACCTTGGCATCGAGCGGTGGAAGCCGAGTTACTGGCGTTGAAGACCAATGAGACTTGGTCTGCGTGCCATTACCTCGAGGTAAAACAGAAAGTGGGGTGTAAGTGGGTGTTTAGACTAAAGGAGAATCTCGATGGTAGTATAAATAAGTATAAGGCTCGGTTGGTGGCTAAGGGTATCTTTCAAAAGTTTGCACCGATTATACAGAGACATTTTCTCCATGAAGTGAAACCTTTGTCCTTTGTCGGGGCGATTCTTACTCTTGCATTAACTGCACAATGGCCATTAAAACAAATTGATGTTAACAATGCCTTCTTAAATGGCATACTCAAAGAAGATGTGTACATGACTCAACCTCCGTGATTTGAAATGCAGATAAGACCCTAGTATGCAAACCGCACAAAGCAATCTATGGTCTTAAACAGCACCGAGGGGCTGTATGAGCAACTCACTAAAACTCGCTTTCGCTTTGGGTTCAAGCGAGTAAGTGTGATCCTTCTCTCCTTGTGTTTAATGGCTCGTCACCAGTGTGTACATGCTAGTATATATGTTGATGATATAATTGTAAATCGGTTCATCTCTCGCCTTGATTCAAACCGTGATGATTACAAGTGGATTCTGCATTTCCTCTCAAACAACTTGGTGACCTAGACTACTTTCTAGGAATTGAGGTGAAGAGATCGTCTTCTAACATCATTCAATTATCTCGAGGAAGTATATTCGTGAATCGCTACACAAAGTCGAGCATGAGTCTCGCCAAAGGCATTTCCACCCCACTACCGCTAATACAAAATCGTCCAAGCATGGAGTCGACTACTTTGAGGATCCTGCACACTATAGAAGCATTGTAGGTGCTCTGCAGTATGTAACTATCACACGGCGAAATCAAGGGTCATGCGATAAATAAGGTCTGTCAATTCATGTCTCACCACCACCAATCTCATTGAATCATTTGTCAAAAGAATACTTAGGTATCTCGGAGGTTCGGGCTTGATCTCGGAATCACCTTTAGAGCTGCCACCCGCCACCCAGTCTCCCTCTCGCATCAAGGCTTTTTGTGATGCTGATTGGGCATCGACATAGATGATAGAAGGTCTACCTCGTGGCATGCATCTATCTAGACCTAATCGATTTCGTGGGTGGTCAAAGAAGCGGACACTTGTTGCAAAATCTACTGCGAGGTCGAGTATAGAAGCCTTGCTCTCACCTGCGGTACGAAGTGCTATGGATTCGATCACTGCTTGCGGGAGCAAAGTTCCTATTCTGCACCCCATCATTTATCGTGACAATCAAAGCACGCTTGCTTTGAGTCACAACCCCATTTGCATTCGCGTACAAAGCATATGGAGCTTGATATTTTCTTTGTCGGAGAAAGTTCTTATGTATCTCTCGCTACCGATTGAGTATGTGCCATCTCAAGCTCAAGTAGCGAGAACATCCTTACTAAGCCACCGCTGCTGCGATTCTGTTTTTCTCCGTGACAAGCTCATGGTGCTACCCACCAATGAGCTTGTGGGGAATATTAGAGAGTAGTAATAAGTAACTAAATGTATCTTAGTTCTACTAGAAGGTTCTATTCAGGTTATGCAGATTGCATCGATTAGTTATAACCGAATGACACTAAATAGATCTAGTATAAATATTCTCGATGTAACAGATTCTTCATAATATACAAAATACACAATTGTAATTTCTCTCTCTCTCTGCTTTACAATCCATTACTATGGAGTTGGTTCATGCTTGGCATCAAAGGCACCAATCCTAATATTTTCCTTTCTTCTGTGTGGTGGCTTTGGAGATCTCGAATCTGACTCTTTTAGGCGATGAAACAATTAACATCTACTCTCTCAAGTTAAAGATTTTAAACTTTGCAAACCTCCATCAAGAATTGTTTCTTTGGTTTTGTGTCCTCTCCAAGCCCGCCCTAGGTTGGTCTCCTGGCACCCCTCTAAGGACAATGATATCATTTTGAATGTTGATGGTAGTAACCTTGGCAATATTGGGAGGTTAGATTGGTGGTTTTATGGCCTATATTGGCATCTCTAATAACCTCCATGCTGAACTCCTAGCCTTGTACAACGGTCTCTGTTTTACGTGGGCAAGATCACATTGTTTGTTGGCTTGCTACTCGGACTCTCAAAACTCGGACTCTCAAAAGTCAACATGTGGAGCAAGTATGCACCAATTGTTCAGAACATCAAGGACCTTATTCATTGAGATTGGTAAGTGTTTGTGATTAATACGCTTCGGGAAGGAAATGTGTGTGTTGATTTTTTAGCTATATCAGGAGCTTCTGACAATGATCATTGGATTGTCTTAGACTCCCCTCCCTCTGAGCTCACCCCACACCTGTTGGCTAATGCCACTAGTGTTGAGTTTGTTCGTGTTTAGGCCTTTGTCTCCTTTCTCTTTTCTTTTTCCTTTTGTTATCAAAAAATCTATCCTCAAAGCCGAGTCTCATACCATTTGTATGCAACTCAAGTTATGAGAGTAAGGATTGTTATTGAGTCAAACACCAATGAGCTTTGATTCCACTTGTTGGGTTTTTATATATTTTTTTGTATCTTGTAATTTATGGTGAGTAATAAGAGACTTAGAACACATTTGTACATGAAACCAGTTGGAAGAGAAAATAGATGAAAGAAATTTAGAACTTGCTAAAATGTACCTGTAACCAAAGAAATGATCAAACTTATGTCCGTGTTTCAATCTCGACTTCATCAAAGTAGCTTGCGCTGTAAGTAATTACAAATTACAATTAGAAATTATATTCGGAGAGACAAACAATGGGAAAGCCTTAATCAAGCACAAGGGAATTTTTACCGCGATGATCTGCCAGGTGCTCCAAAGATAATTTTCCTTCAGAGAAACCACTTTTACTTTTGTTGATATCAACAAATATCGCATTAGATTCTATTCTGCCAACAATTCCCGAAACAACGCTACCCAATTTAACCGTATCATCTTCAGAAACCCTGTCATTTGAATTGTCATCATCACATGATTAGACTTAATTTGTAACAAATGTAATCCTGAGAAGTGCTGGTATGTATATTTTAACCATATATTGGGAGAAACCCAAGTCCCACATTGACTAGTGATAAAGACTCAAAAGAGTATATAGCGACAGGGCAACCCTCACCTTAAAAACCGATTTTGTGTGTTTGAGTTAGGCCCAACACACATTCTAAGATGGGATCAGAACCTATCCTAAATCCTTCGGACCACCCACCATCATTATCAACGCACCAAACCCGATAGTGCTGAGCGTCAGGGGGTGTATTGGGAGAAACCCAAGTCCCACATTCACTAGTGATAAGGTCTCAAAAGAGTATTATATATTGAAAGGACAACCCTCACCTTAAAAGTCGGTTTTGTGGGGTTGAATTAGGCCTAACACACATTCTAAGAGCCCTCAATATATTTCAGAAAAGCACTAAAAATGTTGTTTAGGGTGGGAGGATGATTAAGGGTCAGTTTGGCTTACAAATATATCTTCAATAATCTGTTTCTATTTTCTATTTGCACTTTTAATTACATAACCACCACCATGTTTTTATTTCGTTTTTCAAAAATTTGTAAGAAACAGCAAATTTTTATTGATATGTTAAACAAAGAGAATTATACACTTACAAAAATTGGTAGGAATATGCAAATGTAGGATACAAATAAAACAAAAGTAAAAAGAAGCAAACCTTGTGGGCTTTATGATGAAACTAAGGATGATCCTCGGAGAAGTGGGAACGGAACTAACGACTCGGCATTTGACAACTTGCCCAACATTATACACTGCACCTGGATCAGCACCAGGCTCTAGTCCGAATTCAGATCTGTTCTTAAATGAGATTTGTAAGTATTGATGGTAGAATCATAAATGAACCGAGAATAGCAATAATATTCACATCAATAGTGGAATGTAGCCAACATACTGCAGCATACTGTAAATTTGTTTTCAATAACAAAGAAAAAAAAACTTGAAAATTTGAAGATTCTTCCACGCTAAATTAGGCCAACCAACAATGCAAGAAATTGACCAAGTTAATCTTTCCTCTCAAGGGAGAAGAAAACTTTTATTATCACTAAATGAAAGTACCCCGAGGAATACAATAGAAATAAAAATAAGGTAAAATAGCATCCGGGGTCCCTTAACTTATTTTCCGTTTTCCCTTAGGTCCCTTAACTTTAAAAGCTAACGTTTAGGTCCCTTAACTTTTAAAAACGTTTCACCGTAGTCCCATTTAACATTTTTAAACTAACAACGTTAATCGCCTCTATTACGTGGTCGCTTAGTTCTTGGCGTGTGGCTTGTATTTTTTTGGCAAAATAGCATCAGGGGTCCCTTAACTTATTTTCCGTTTTCGCTTAGGTCCCTTAACTTTTAAAAACGTTTCACTGTAGTCCCATTTAAGGTTTTTAAACTAACAAATAGTTAATCAATCTATTACGTGGTCATTTAGTTCTTTGAGTGGGCATGCCACGTCGGTTTATTTTAAAATCCCGTGCATTACGTTTTTCCTAACTATCGCTAGAACTTGATACTTCCAAGAACAAAAAGAAACAAAATCAAACTCCCCTCCATCAAACGTGAAACAAAGAAGAACAAAAGAACAAAATCAAAATCTAACTCTAAAAGTGAAGATCAGAGGAACAAAAGAAAAGAAATTGAAGAACAAAACGAAATCCACATCTAACCCTAAAACCTAAAACAAATTTGAAATCTAACCCTAAAAATCAAAAAGAAATTGAAGAACAGAACCCTAAATCCCAAATCGAAGAACAAAAACTCAAATCTACATCGATGTTGTTGTTGTTGTTGTTGCGATTCTAAAGAGAGAAGATGAAGACAGAAATGAAACTGGAGAGAGGACATGAAGTGATTCTAGAGACAAATGAAGAGAGAATAGAAACAAATTTGAAAAAAAAGAAAAAAAAGATGAAGAGATGAAGAGAGAGGTGAAAACGAATCTGAAAAAAAAGAAGACATAATGTTAGATAAGACAGAAACGAGAATGGGATCTTGGGTTAAGTTGCCATGGATTCAATCATTTCTCTGTTGCTGGGTTTTGGTGATTAAGAAGAGCTTGATATCAAGAAGGGAAGATGATGAATCTTGGCAGATTTGTGGTTCAAGGGAATTAGCATACAATTTCTTTTTTTTTAATAAAATTAATTATAAATAATGTGTGCCGCAACATAAGCCAAACAATTAATAAAAAAATTAATTTTGGAAAAAAAAAACACAAGCCACGTCGGCAACTAAACAGTCACATAATAGACTGATTAACGCTGTTAATTTAAACACCTTACGTTAAATGGGACTACGGTGAAACGTTTTTAAAAGTTAAGGGACCTAAACATTAGTTTTTAAAGTTAACAGACATAAGCGAAAACGGAAAATAACTTAAATAAGTTAAGGAACCCCGGATGCTATTTTGCCTAAAATAAATCTGACGTGGCGTGGCATGCCCACGTCAGCAACTAAACAACCACGTAATAGACTGATTAACGCTGTTAGTTTAAAAATGTTAAATGGGACTACGGTGAAACGTTTTTAAAAGTTAAAGGACCTAAATATTAGCTTTTTTAAAGCTAAGGGACTGTAAAACGGAAAATAAGTTAAGGGACTCTCGGATCTTTATTTTGCCTAAAAATAATTAAATCATCTTATAAAGATTACCCCAAGACAGAACTAATTATTATTTCAGGGGAAAGGGAAGAACTACAGATATTGAACACAGTACTTCACATTACAATCCAATAACAAACTAGAGTACACACACACGCGTGAACATGCAGAAAAGTCAATTTAAGCATGGCTAAGTTTTTCCGCAACAGAAATCAAAAGCAGAATAAATAAATTATAGTACTAAATAATGACACGTCCTTCAAAACCATTGGACCAAATAAACAAAAGACAATAACTATTGCAGAAAAAATTGCATATCGTGAGCAAAGACAAGAAAACCCTTCATTAGAGTTTTAGAAATTAATTTTGGTCACACAACTAGACTTGTTATTTATCTTGTTCCAGGAAAAGAAATGATTTTGTACTTTTAAAAATACCATGATATACCAATGGCAAGTGAATGGTACATCTTAAAGATGATGTGTCAATCAAGAGAAAGAGATAAAAAAATTAAGATGAAATCCCAATGACTATAAGTTCAAAATTTAAGAAAACATCAAAATATAACTGACAGTGATCAAGACCTAATTATCAATAGTTTTGAATTTGGAGAACAAATCAACAACCAAGTCAGAGACTTGCCTGGGAGCAAATCCTTCGAGATCATTGTAAAAATGTACAAAGCACCCATGATCTTCGATCTTTGTTATCCATCCATGAGTTATCAAACCATCAGTTGCATCGGTAAAGGAACTAATAATACCTAGTTTTGATTTTACCTGTAAAATTAAAATATGTCTGATTTCAAAATTTAATATGGAACAAAAACCCGGCAAATATATTAAGAAATAATCCCGAAATTTCTTACTCATTGAGGAAAAAGAAGAAATAAACAAGCACATTAAAAGATGTGCACAAGAAATGGAATATTTGTGCATGTCATTTCTTTAATACCTCCCTACACAAGTACTATTTTACTTATACATCACCTGAAGGCCGTAGTTGAGACATGGAATCTAAAGCTTACAAGAACACATCAATATAATGTGATACAAGATAACGAAAGTTTTAAAGAAAAATATTAGCATTTGGACCTAAGCAAAAAAAATGGAAAACGAAAAATGTTGAAGGATTGGTATGTGTTTTTTTTTTTTTTTGACCCAAAAGGGCTTAAAGCCAAAAGAGAGGAGGCACGCAGGCCCAAAACAAAAAACCTAGGAGTCCATACCCTCCCTTTATCAACATCCAAACCCATGGGTGAGTCCTGGAATGCTCCGTCATCCTTGGACTTTTGCTTTTGTTGCTGCGAAGGAGGCTGGCCTCCCTTGAGGCCGACAGAGAAGTCGAAGAGGTTAACGGAGTGGTTTCAGTCATCCCCTCCGTGGAGGAGAAGAAGAATCTTGGAGCGATTCTTGGGAGGTTATTTCCGTCAGGCTGTACGGATTGGTATGTGTCCCTACTACCCTATTCAAACAAATTGGAGAAGAGTTTACACGTAGAAACATACAAGTGTTTTCTTGTCTGTAACTGTCACTTTTTTTGACTTGCAACAAATCACGCGGAAGACCAATTCAGCTCCCACCTGTCCCAAATCAAGGAAAAGACTTCAGATACAAATGCCTCGCTTATCCCATCTCAGCCTTGCAACAAAACAACTCAACATTGTGACCAATAACAACCACAAAATGACAATTTTAAAATGCATACGTAGCTACAATAGAACCTTAAATTTTTTCCCAGGCTTTGCGATTTCCAATTCAGACATATGTCGAAGAGGACAAAGTGCCTTCACACCACCAGGAATTTCCACTGTAGCACCAAAGCTGTCAACGGAAAGAATCTTGGCCTTCACCACCATCCCAGGCTTGATATCAGAATGAGTAAACACTGCTTCTTCAAGAGCGCTAGCCTGCATGATGTGATAATATAAAGATTATCAACTGAAAACATCCTACCAAGTTTACATTATTCTACACTACAAGAAATCTCACTGTATATGATATCATATCATATCAACGCAGAAATAGTAATACATGGAAACAACGGACTTGCTCAGTTTGGACATCTAATGCTTATTGTTTATCAAAAATAATGGACGCCAAATATTATTAATTTGTACATAAGGACAATGTTAGAGTTTTAGAGTAGTTCTCAAAGAATAATCATCACATATAATATTAATTTTGTTGACTCTAACTCAAATAAGTAAACGTGCCCAGTTACACCCCAGTCCACATGATTATGTGGCAGACA
Organism: Oxytropis ochrocephala; assembly: GCA_020916435.1. NCBI lineage: Eukaryota > Viridiplantae > Streptophyta > Magnoliopsida > Fabales > Fabaceae > Oxytropis > Oxytropis ochrocephala. The sequence continues at coordinate 87,068,190 of CM037089.1, read as the reverse complement.
CTCCAGTCAAAAAGTACTCATGAAAAAGATAACAATGGAGAGCCCACCATGTAGTTTTTGAAATATTCAAGGCCTGTTTCATATAAAGGGCTTTAAACAGGAACAAAATAAAAGCAAGGTGGCATTTCTTCAATTAAAAGTGAAAATGCCAAATGAAAACAAATAATGGAAGCGGAAACCATAGAGACCATAAATGTAGAAGATTAATGAAAAGGCTGGCATCAAACTAAATGGCATTATAAATAAACAGCAAGTTCATTCGAAAAATGAAGTTTTAGCCAAAATGCCAAGAACCAGATGCATTATAGCATTTACAAAGCACTAAAACATTTGTAGAAACCTCAAAATTAACAATTATAGCTACTTAGATTTCCATAAAAGATTAATTTCTTAAACATTTGTTTCGAAGCACTCATGACAATCAAAAGAATTAAGAAGCAGGGAAGACAATCGTAAGAATTAAGCACTCCTGAGAGTGAGAAATCCTACATCCATTGTACGACTAAAGCCTCTAAGAGTACTAAATCTGTGAGGAAGCTAAGTTGATTTTGTTAAAAGAGGATGTGAAGAAGATGACAGAGAGACTAGATAATATGCTTATGGTGTTTGTTCTACATGGATTGCACTAGGAGTTTGAATCGATTCGGAACCAGACATTGACTAATTCTGACATCCCCACATTGGAGGCGTTATTTGACAGTTTGCTCCGAGTCCCTTCTCCAGAAGCATCGGGTAGCACTAGTACTCCATCGCCAATAGAGTCTTCAATATTGATATCTAATGTTGCTGACCGCGGAGGTCGAGGACGTAGTCGTAGAGGTGCTGGTCGTGGCAGAGGTGGTAGAGGAGATCTCCATTCTCATATTGTAAGAGCGATGAACACACTCAAGATCGTTGTTATTCTCTTCATGGATTTTTGGACAAAACAACTAATGTGGCCCAATCTTCAGGGTCTGAGGGAGACAGTCTTTTCTCTGCCAGTGAATATAAGGAGTTCTTTCAATATAAGGCACCACAACAAGCATCTTCCTCTTCATCCATTTGTCGCTTCGCAATTGTAGTTCACATGGGTAATTCTACGCTCTATCTTTCCCATTCTGAGTCCCTTGGACCATGAATTTTAGATTCTAGTGCATCTGATCACATATCTGGTAATCTTTCACTCCTTTCTAAATTATCTCCTCCTAAAACACCTCACACCATTACTTATCTTTGATGTGTCTAAGTCACATGCAACCTTGGTCGAGCTTCACCTCCTCGGATCCTGTAGCTCCTTCATGATTTGTTTAGCATTAACCTCTGTTAAACTTGATATCGAATGTGAAAATTTCATTTGTATATTCTATTGAATTGCTTTGATACATTGAGAGGCACTATATATATAGTGCGATTACAAGTGAAGTAGAATTCTAACTAACTTAGTTTCTAACTAACCTATAGTTAGGAAGTTACACAACTATAACTGCACAACTGAAAACATAACATACAAAGAGATATTAATCTAACTAATATTCAATCATGTGTATTCTCTAACAACCTCTCTTCTAGACAATAAAGGGTCCCCTTCAAGCATAGGCCTTCTCCACCAACCTTCACTTTCAATGTCATGTCTCTCGAAGTTGGCTTTAATGTCCCCCGATTTAGCTTAGCCAATCAATCCCAAAGACAATATCTTCTCCATCTAGTGGAAAGACATAGCGATCCACCTTGACTAGCAATCCCTCGTGGAGTGATCTCCACCCTCTACACACTCATCTAATCATGATTCTTTCACCATTTCCAATCTTCACCCAAAGATGGAGAAAGTATCTTCAATCATAAGCCACTATGTTGCAACCAATTTGTTAGACACAAAATTGTGTGAGGCACCACAATCAACCAATACCAGCACTTCCAATAGCTCTATTGATCCCTTCAACATGAAGGAGCACTTGGAAGGTAATCCTGCCATACTATAAAGATGGAGGCTCTTCATGGTAACTTCCCATACAATTTCTTCTTCCTCCTCTTCCTCCTTCTCTTCATGGCCAATCCACAAGAGCACTTCGCTTTCGCCCCCCACCGCATCCACGATTACGCTTCTCCCTCCATCGCCATTAACGCAGCGTCCAGTTTTTCACTTTCGTCAATCTTGCAAACCTTGAAGAAGCGTTCGATTTTGGTAAGCCAACCGGTTGCATCATCGTCGTTGAACATCAGAAGATTGATCTTGCGTAATCTCTGCTCCCCGTCGCCGTTGCATCCACCGCTAGCCCCTTTCTCTTTCTGTTTCGGGTCCCCGGGTTCCATTTGACCCAAATTCCTCAATTGCACCGTTTCGAAAAATTCCTCCATGCAGGCGATTGTTTCGTCCAAACGACGCTGATTGCGCGCCTCGGATTCTTGAATCTTCGCTCCAATTTGTCGAATCTTGGACCCATCGTGGTTGAATCGTTTTTCTGGCGCACCCTGAATACTTGTTAGATCGAATTGCTTTGATACCAATACCAGTTGATAGAATCAACTAATTCAAAGGGGGAAACTGTTATTGAATCAAAGAATCTACAAAGGAATAGCAATCATATCTGGTTTTGAGTTTCAGTGTTTGTTATAGCTGTCAAAAAACTAATTCTGTTATGAGACTCTACTTGCTATTTATTTATACTACATGTATTCCCAGCTGTTTTTACAATAATACCCTCCCCCTAAGTGGTATTTGTTAAAGATGATAATCTCACGTGCATGTATTCCCAGCTGTTTTTACAATAATACCCTCCCCCTAGTTTACAAGGAATGATAGTTTACAATTAGAGATGCTTATCAGTTATCATCTTTAACAAATTAATTAAATATAATGGAAGTACGATTACAACCTTCAAAACTCCTGTAGCAAGTCCTTCCAAGTGCCTCAACCCAAGGATCCGCACATGCACGTGATTTCCTTCCTTGTACTTTTTCTCAAGCTTTTGGATCTCCTCTTCAGCAATATCTGATATCTGTCAAAATAAATTCAACTATCATTCTGATAACTAATATCAAAAGGAAGTAAATATAGAATGAAACACTGATTCTTGTTCATAACAGTAACAATCTTACAGAATTTCACACTCAAATACAGATTAATTACACAGAAATAACACTCTTGACAATCCTACTACAAGGATTTGAGAGCCTTAGCCTCTCCCTCACAATAGCCGGCCAATAACCATTCCATAACCTCCCTCCCTGACTCTTTCTCTATTTATTTATTTATTCCTACAGCAATAGACAAATAAGTGACAACACACAAACCATACCTTCCAAATAACGGACAACAACATAAACCATAATTGCCACTGTTAGTTTTAATTAACAGCAACATATACTAATTCCTACAATTAAAACTAACAGCAACTATGCATACTAATGTTCCACCCTCCTGTTGTATTGTTTCTTAATAAGAGGTCTAACGCATTCTTATGCTGTTCTGGTAGGGTTAGGCTTGATTTTTATTGTAATACTGTTGACCATTCAGACATCATACTACAAAAGGTATGCATCGTTAAAACTTATAGAGAAGATACATACACTGACAAAAGCTGGGGTTGACTCTGGAATTGATGGAACTTCAAGCAATAGTCCTGATCCTCTATCCACCCTGACAACTTTTGAGTTGTCATATATATCTCCAATTTTAACATGCTGCACAACAAAGTCAATTCCTCAGTCTAACATGGCATACATGATTATTAACTTCAATAAACAGAATACCACCTTAAGAAAATATTCAAACCAACAGTTGTGTATGTTCGTGTGTGTGTGTGAGAGAGAGAGATACAGAGAGAGAGAGAGAGAGAGCATTCACAAAGAGAAGAAAAGCTTACTACAGACAACCCAAGGAACTTAGCAATGCAGGTATAAACTACTGCTTATATCGGTACAGCTAAACATAACAGAAACACCAGGAACTAAAGCGTTTTCAGACTATAATGACGAAAATGAAATAGAAATATTATTTACCATGGAAATCCTATGTTCATATGATTATTCAAATCACCATATCGGTAAGGCTCAATGAGGTTTTAGAGGACACCTTTTATCCGAGAACTCGGCCTTCTTTTAGGCTTCTCATGACTTAACAAAAGAATAAAGACATTATAGCTCGGGTCCTGTGTGTACTGGATAAACTGGTTCATGAGAAATGACAGATTGTTCTAGTAGAGACCTGTGAGGATCCTCTACCTTGAAAACCCTTCCAACTTAATTAAAGACGTTAGAGAATTTTCTTCCGTTAATACATTTGTGTGTTTGGTTTGGTCATTTAGTTTTGCTAGAAAGTGGGACAAGTTTTCATAGGCACCATATTATATTTTGCTTTTCATTGCTTACAAGAGACGGTCCAAATCATATTCAATAACAATCTAAATTTGGAAGCACTAGGCACCAAATGCAAAAATAGTCACATCAAATGATTATTACTGGAACAATTGAAGAGAAAATAGTCTATTTCATTGGATGTACATCCCAAACTTAGAGCGCTACCAATTTAAGACTACAATACTCACGAAGGAGGGGCTCTGCTCAATAAGATGTGGATTCAGCGTCAAACCAACAGCTCTACTTGATGGATCAATGAATAATATCCGAGCAATAACCTAGATAACATAAAAAGGTGCTTAAGTTAAGAATAGAAATGAAACTTCAAAAGAATGTGATCCACATAAGACTACAAAAGACAGCATCAGTTGAAAATATATAAACAATATCTCAAACTCAAGACGTGCAAAGGTTTTTAAAGGTACAGTAGATTATTAGAAATTTAGAAGGTAAAAACAACACAAATAACCAATGTTATAAAACATGGACCAGTCATCAACTCGGTCAAGATATTAAATCACAGAGATGTCAAACCAGTGAGTAACCGCTAAATCAGTAAATATCAAAATTTTTATATTTTATTCTCAAAAGAGGGAAACATCTGAAAAAGGATAATAATCAAAATAATAGTAATAGTAATATAAACATATACAAAATTAATAAAAACTTATTTTCTATATTTCATATTATTGAATTGGATATATTAATGATTTTTAAATCCAAACCTAAATTAAACATGCGAAGAGAGAAGATGAAACAGCTTTAAAGCCATGTAGTTAGCATCAGTTGAAGAAGAGAGAAGATGAAATGGCTTTAAACTGCAAGAAGCTTCTACTAAATTGCTTTTATTCAATAACAGATCAACTTCCTAGTCCCTGTCATTTTTAAAGCTTAAATGTTGTTTCTCACTCTCCAAAAGAACATAAGAGATATAAAGTTGCCAATGCAACCTATTACTATACATGCAGAGACATCAAAACGGTTTTTCCACTTAAATATCAGAGTATGTATACATGCATGAAAAGTCTTGCGCTAAATAACTTTGCAATATAAAAACAGAATCTTTGTAAATGAGAGGAATTAAGGAACATCACGCAAATAAATAGGACTGCGTCTGCAATCTAATCTGCAACTTTGACTTCAGTCCAAGTTGTAAAAGTTGCAACCAAAGGTAAAATTCAGAAGTACCTTGTGAGATTCACCATACTTATCCTTCCAGGTTTGCCGCGAGATATATGTTTTGCAAATGAAACAAATCAACCTGCAATCAAAAAATTCCAAAAACTAATTGTGGGCACATTAGGTTTGTTAAGAAACATTCTTTATTTACTCAAACTATCAGACAGACCCCAGATACATGTGTATACGAGGAAACAAAAAAAAAAAAGAACACGGAGTGGGCTAAGTGGAAATATTGGGTCACATGTGAATGAAAGGAGGGGCAATAAAGGAATTGGAGTAAAAAAATCAAAATGCCCCCTGGAGAGAATCTGCCATGGGAAGGGTTAGTTTGGGGAGAAAGAGAAAGTGGTAACGTAGGCAGCTGTCATGTGTTTCAGTAAATGAGGGAAACCTGAATTGAGACGTGAATAGAAGATGAAGGGGGGGAGAGAAAAGAATTGAGACGAGAATAGAAGATGAGAGTGGGGGAGAAAGGCAAGAGAGGGAAGCATTAAGTAAGGATTGCAGTGGGCGGGACTATTCTTTTCACTGCAGAATACATCCACTGCTGCACTTTCTTTTGCATTTTGCATTAACAGAGGCCTACCTCTGCTTCAAAGGAGCTTGGTCTCCCATATTTCCTGATATGGTTATCTATCTAGTTTCTATAAATATTCTTAATGAATTCATATTACAACAACAGCAGGATACACTTACAGTTCCAGTAAAGTATGTGAGAAATGATAACATTACACCATTCTCAAGAACTGACTTCACACGGGCATTAACCATCATTCCTGGAACCAGGAGATCAATTGACATACCTCTAAGATCCTTGGTCTGTGTCAAATGCACAAAGTAATAGAATAATCATAAGGGAAAATGAGAAAAGAAAAAAAAAATACACCCATTAGACAACTTAATACAGAGAAAGCATACCACAATTTTGGACATTGTATCAGAGTCGGAACTCAGGTGAACCACTCTCCGAACTTTATCAATACTCTTAACCAAACCCTGCACTTGTTGCCCAATTTTAACTTCATCACTGCAGCCTTCTGCAAACATTTAAACAAAAAGGGGCAAAAACCCATAGATTTAGCGCATGCAAGGCAAGATGAACCAACACGAATTCGCAACAGTTTACTGATGTTCAACAGAAGAGCTACCTTTAGGTAAGAATCCCGTGAAAGAAGGCGAACCAAAATGAAGAATGTAACCATGGTCTTCAATGCTTTTCACATATGCAGCAAGGACCATGCATATACATAAGTATGGTATACAAAATCAAAAATTTCATCCTTCGAATAGGTCCTACGACACTTAAAAGCTGCTGAAAATGGCATATGGATAAAGAACAACACCAAACTATAATTTGAAACACATTGCAATTGTCATTATGGCAATGTTAGAATTCAATAAGCTGATTCAAAAGTTCAGAATGTTCTTGGAGCGTTGGACATCTATACACAATATTGCATACTTCTTTATTAAAATTAGCAAACACACAATATCACAGATTTAAAAGGTTTGTTTACAAACAGAAAAATCAGAATCCAATATTTTTTTATGCAAAAACTTCATTTTAGGAAGCAAACATCAGCAAGAGAAGAAAACATAAAACAAGTCATCAATACATAATCTACAATATATAAATCATCAATAAGCCAATGCACTGGGTATTAAATCCTAGATCCTCATAAATTTAAACACTTCCCTCCACTTAGTAGAGATACAAATAGAAATGCCTAATAGTAAGAGACTAGAAATCAATTTGACTATGGTATATTCAAAAAAAATCTAAGCTCAAGAGTTTTCGCCAGAGTTCTTAACTGTTGTTGAAAATATTGATCATTCATATGTATAAAGATTTTCGTAACCTTTTTCCATACCTTGAGAATTGAGATGCATAGAGATGGGTCAAGGAATCAAAATCCTAACCTAGATTTAAAAAAGTAGCATTAATTACAAATAATTGGATACATAAAATAATGACATACCATGCCTTCCTGAACAACATCTAAGTTGAAGTTCTTGTGCAATAAAGAAAGACGCAAAGAAAGCCAAATTGTCCTGCTTCCTTTCTCTTTCTTGTCATCATCCAATCTAAGTACAACACAGGAAACTAGCTTCCCAACACAAAATACACGAGAAAGGAAACCTTCTACAGCCTGATGATAGAGAGGGATACAGAAACAGAAAGGTGAGCCAAAACTGATGCACAAATTAGAAAAGAAAAAGAAAGAAAAAAATACTTGGAAATTGTTGTTGACCCATTAAAAATGAGAATTCGATGGAAAAACTTATTGCAAACCTGTGTCTTGTCATCAAAAATAGGATCCAGCGCATCTGAAGCATGAACTATGCCACGCATACCCCCCGGTAAACTAACTACAATGTCTTTAGCATTTACTTCAGCAACGACTCCCCAAAGCTTCATACCAGGAGTTATATTCTGGCATACATGAACAAGCAGAAAAGTTTAAGCCCAGGACGCACACAGGAACAAATAATCTCGAGGCATGACATCAATAATCCAAATAAAACAAGGGAATTAAACTATTATTAACAGTTTATTTCATATGTCATGGAATAAATATAACCAGAAATTTCCTAGTTCTATACTCGGTGAAAAAATATAAGCAAATTTGGCTCTTTAAGTTATACCAAAATATAAGCAAAATCCGACTCTTTGAATCCCACTTAATGATAGTATGCCAAATATACCCTTCATTTAATGAAGAACATGAAGAATTAAAATTAAAAATCAATTCTTATAATAAAATCAATAAAATTAATTTTTTTAATTCATTATCCAACATGGCATGACAACTTGTCACGCCACATAGTTTAAGTGAGTGACAACTCAAAGAACAAGTTTGACCAAATTGTATGAACTTTGATTTTAGAAATTCGGAAAATAAGGGACCAAAATCGTGAAAAAAGAAGTTTTGAGACCAAATTCACAAGTTGATCATAATAGGGATCAAAACAGTAATTAAGCCAAAATTAAATAAAGCTGATAACTATACGAAGTAGGTATAAAAATAACAAGGATCGTCCATTTAAAAAATAGCTGCATGCTACCTTGATAGTAATTCTATTCACACGCCGCGGCAATTTTCCGGTGATACCTTCACCAGAAAGCGAGCCGCAGTCACCTGCAGAATCATCACTCTTGCTGAAAGTTCTTTTCCCCTTTTTCGAGTGATTCTCTTCCCCAAACTCATCATAATCACTTCGCTTCACAAAACCTAAGAGGAACACAAACCAAATGCCATTTTAAACTTGTTCAAATCAAAAAATTAGGAATAAAGAAAATTATTATAACGAGAGAAGGATTATTGGAAACCTGGGGGAAAGTCGGGAACCTCATCTTCGAGTTGCAAAGAGAGTGCTTCTGTCTTCGCGGTGTTGTTTTGTTCCCTCTTTGGTTTGAATATTTTCTTCGAAGCTTTTCCAATTTTTGGCTTATCGTTTTTCTTGTCCTTCTGCGATTTTTCAGAGCGCGGTGCCATTACTCTTGTTTCTAAGTTCTTCCACTTTTCAGGTAGAAGAAGCTTGCTTGCGTTTTTTTCACAACCCCCATACCCCACATAATATGATATCCCTAAAATATCCCTTTGAAAACTCTTTTTTTAAAATAAATAAATAAAAAAAAAAAACTAACTATCACTAACTTGAAAACATCAAACAACACTAAACTAATAATGCAAGTCACTCTCTACTTCGTTATAATTACAAAGTAAAATGCTCATATTACCAAAAGCAAAATGATAATACACAGTTGCAAAAGATACACTCTATGAGCTTCTAGTTATGAACGACTTGATGACGCTATAGCATTTGCTTCACAGCGTCAAAAATGATGAATTATACATGAAAAATAAAAGCTTGAAGTGGGGGATTAATGGAGGAAAATGGTGTCAAATTTTTCTCTCTCAAAACTCTCCAAAGCTTCGAATGAGTGAGAGATGTGGAGGAAATGATAGATGTTCGGTACCTGGAACTCGAAGAGAGGAGGATCAGGCCTTGGTGGTTGAAGATGAAGCTCGGCCAGTCCGAGGTAGCTTGCATATCCACGTCGGGTGGGGTACCTACAAGACACTCCGATGCTCAAGTCAGTATGAGACCGATTTAGGGAAAAAGAGAGAGTGTTATGGAACGAGAAGTCCATAATGTAGAGTATGTCCAACAATACCGGATAGGAGGGTTGGATCTCTATTTATAGAGGAAGAAGGTGTACCAAGAGCGTCGGATACGGGCAGAAGATCCTGACCGTTGGAGGCGGGAGTCCGTTGCGGGGCGCGCGTTTGGGCGTGTGCTCGGGTTGTATTGGGCGGCCCGGCACGAAGGGACTTTAGCCGGTGGCCCCCAGTTTAGGTTGAACATTGAGGTCGGCCTCGGCTTGAGTCCGTCGAAGTCAGAGAGTCGTGATGATAATGCCACGTGTCGATTTGTGGATGGCGCGACAACGATGTGACGTTTGGGAGGTGTTGTTTCGCAGGTCTAGAGCAGTCTTCTCGCGCAAAATGGATGAAGTGCGCTGAAGAGAGTCGTTCTTTCGCCTTCCTGTGAAGTGGCGCGCTCATTTGCCCCTTTGCCTGAATTTTCTTGAGATTCTTTGCCTATAGCTTTGCTGAGAGAGAGAGAGAGACTTTCCGACCACCGTCCGAGATTAACCTCATCGCGCGAGATCGTCCTTTAGCGTTCCGAGTTCATCATCCTTCGCGAACCAAGGTCTTTCTGCAAAAGAGGTTAGTTTCGTAATACTTTAATTCTTAAAGCATTAGCTTTTACCTTAGATTTTGGCTTATTTTCCTAGGCTGACTTCGCCTCCGGGGAGTCGCCTTGCGTTCTTCGTGCGAATATGTAGCCTCTGAAGTCACCAGTGTCACAAGGAAGAGGGGTTGGAATTGTGACCCTTTTAAAATTATCCTGAAATACAAGAACTCTGATTCACAAGTGTTGTTTGAGAATCAAGTGAGTGAGTGTAATAAGTTATACAGAAACAATCTTCCTAGTTAAGTAGATGAGCCAAGAAGGCTGATTAAACTGTCTTCACAGTTATGAAGAACTGAGAAGGATCAGTCAATACTTCCTTCACTCTTCTCATAGTTATTTCACAATTGTTTCAAGTAGAGTTTTGTTGTGTATGATGTATTATGTTTATAAACTACTTGGCAAGAGTTTCAAAACGTTTTATAGTCTTTAGAAAGTTCTGAGAAGGGTTGAAAAAACTTCTTGTTCTAGTTGTCTCTAAGAAGGGTCAAAAGTGACTCTTCTCAGGTTTTCAAAAATCTCTCCACAAGAGGAGTTTTTCTCAAACAGTAAACTAAAGACTTAAAGCAGTAAATAACACATGGATTTATAGTGGTTCACCCAAAAATAACACTCCTCACACCCAATGAGATTTTCCACTATTTTCCAAATAGTTTACACCGTTTAACACTTCACACAAGTTGAAAGCTCTTGGTTGTTTTCTTCTCACAGCTCTACCTACTGTATACTCCACTAATAGACTTCTTCAAAGCTATTAGACTGCTTTTAACACAAAGCACTCACTTCTCAAGTCCTACAGCAACACATGCTACTTGAGAAGGTTCCATATTCAATGTGCTTTTGATTACAAGGGTTTTGGGATTACTTAGAGCTTGGTTGACCTATATAGGATATACATGAATGTATTACAACACAAGACTTAGAACATACTCAGAGATTAGGTGAATCCCTTCTGGTTTAATTGCAGCTGAGTATGGAAGAGAGAAAACTTGAATATGTGAGAAGGTTGATAGCTCAGAATTTAATTCACTCTCTTGAAGATCAATGAAGACCAGAGCTGTTGTTATATAGAGTTGTTGTAGCCCTTTAACTCTTAGTCCAAGAAATAGAGTCGTTGCATCAACAACTAGCCGTTTGGAGCCGTTGGAAGATGCTTCTGTTGTCGTTTTCTACTTTCTACAGAAACAAGCTGTTTACAGCTGCCATCACCCTTCTCACTGTGACCCTTCTCACTGTGACCCTTCTCACTGTGACTCTTCTCATGACTTGTAAAGTTGAAGATGATGCTTCTCAATATGAATCTTCTCATGTTGATGCAGTACTTTAGGATGATGACTCTTCTTGTCATGACCCTTCTCAGGTTCATGACACTTCTTAACATGATTCATATGATCATGACCTTTCTTGAGATCATGACTCTTCTTAGCTTGATATTGCATTCCATCTTCTTCAATTTTCTTCGTCATGACTCTTCTCATGCTTGATCTTTCTTAGATGTTCTTCTCATATTGCCATTACACATGATGATTCTTCTCAAGCAGAATTCTTCCAAGATTTCAAAGTGGTTCTTGACTTCAATCCTTTATGCTTGAAAAAGCTTCCTTTCTAGGAGTAGTGTAGGCAATGTTTCTTTTCTGTTTTCTCTTAGAATTGATGCTTCCCATAAGCAAGTATCTTGTTGAGAATGATTTAAAGTCCTGTTCTTATGAAACACTCAACCGTGAGCCTTAGTAATACATATTATAATACCCGGTCCACATGGCAGGCCACCCAGTATTATTACCTCACGATCTTTTCTACCCCCCTTGTAGAATTTTTGCCTTCCGTGGGAATCGAACCTTGTACCTGAGGCATAAGTACAAGTTAAACACACTTCCCACTACCAATTGAGCGCGCGGGAAGTGTGTTTAACTTGTACTTATGCCTCAGGTACAAGGTTCGATTCCCACTGAAGGCAAAAATTCTACAAGGGGGGTAGAAAAGATCGTGAGGTAATAGCTAATACTGGGTGGCCATGCAGTGACTCCGGGTCATACACATATAATCAGAAACATTAAGATTCTCATCCTTATAAAATAGAAACTAACTATGTATATTGAAATTTTGATCTAACTTATGGATTGTGATATATTTCCAAATGAAGATGTGAGGTCCTTTTATAGCCTTCAAGAGAGGTGCTTCCTTCCTTCATATTGAAGTAATCTTGAGTGGATTATAGCTGTAGTTGCTTTTCAGAGGTTGATCCCAAGTTGAAATCTTTGACTAAGTACATAGGGCGGTTCCATGATGTATGAACATGTGTCCCTATGTTGGTGACTCTTCAAAGCTATGCCTATAGCTATGTGTGAATGGTAGGCGCCTACTATACAAGGTGGGATGGCTTCAGAGAACCAAGCATGAGGTCAGCAATTGCAAGTGGATGCACATGTAGCTAGCTGCTCATTCACCAAGTAGTGCAGATTTGATGCAGGATCAATGCAGGAGCATTTGATGCACGAAAGCATTGTAGATCGCCTTTGAACAAAAACATCAAACATACCACAATATATCCAAAATGGCCTAATAACAACTATAACCATTCAAATCACTCAAGTTTCATATATCACATTAAATACTATATAAACTCTTTATTATTACTTGAAAGAGAGCAATTACTAAGTTTAAACATATGAAATACTCTATATAAAATAGAGTTATCACACCCCCAAACTTAAACCATTGCTTGTCCGCAAGTAATGACAAAGACAAACTATTAAAACTATAATTTCTAGAACATAGATCAGCTTGATTTTTTTTTATTTTTTATGAGGAGTTCCCTATGAACTTCATTTCTCAGCAATCTTTTTTATGCCTTTATTTCTTCAAAACTACCAAAGCTATTCAAACTCTTTTGTGTGTGTGTGAACCCACTGAGTTGAGATTGGTTCCAAGACTAAGTGAAAACTTTCTCCTAGCCTTTGAAAGGATTGGTTCATCTTTGGTCACACCAAAATATTTTTCAAAAGAGAGATTAGACTCAGAAAATTTTCTCAAGTGTTGGGGAGTTTATAACAAAGGGCTTGGTTGAATCTTTCAAAGCTTTTGAGCCAATGCATTTTTCTATTTTTTTGTGTGGATCTTTTGAGCAGATGCAATACTTCTTTGAAGTGATTTGTGCATTGATTTTTTTTCTGCATTTTGCTTTTCTTGATGCGCTTTGCATTGATGCTTCACAGACCGATGATGCTTTTTCTTTTGCTAGCTCATATTACCTTCCTCACTGACCTCCAGATGCAAATGCACTTTGTCACAGGTCTTTGACCTCCAGATGCATATGTTTTTTCTTTGCACTTTGGCACAAGTTCAGTTTTTTTGAACTATCCTCCAGATACATTTATTCTTGCATGGCACAGGTCTTTGACCTCTAGATGCATTCATGTACTTAGGCATAGGTATAGTTTCAAAAGATTCAGGGTATGGCTTTGTCCACATTTTTGTATTCTTTTTGTGCATTGTTTACTCTTTATACTTTTGAAATTCAGCATTTGTTTTCAGAAAACACCCCCAAACTTAATTCTTTAAGCTCTTCTTTCTTTTTAGTAAAGCTTTGTTTTGACCTAAGCTTACCAAAAATTCCCTTTGCATCAGATTGATCTTTAAATAGCAAGGTTCTTTTCACAAACTCAGTTTTGAAGTGTTGAAGTAAAAATAATTTTGGTTATTTTCTAAGAAATAAGGCTTATTTTTCTCTTTTTCATCATTAAAATTCCATCCATAGGGCTTTCACCATATTTTTGAAAAACTGATTCATTCTACTAAAATACTTAGATACTACTTTGTTAAGTACATCTAATATTTAAACAAAATATAAACTACTTAAAACATATATATTTACTAGATAAAAACAGATATATTTAAACATAACATGCAAGCTCCACTCCTGATTCTGGTGCTCTGCCTGCTTGGAGGAGTGTGTTTCACCTTCTGCTTCTTCTCTTTGGGTGGCTTGGTTGGTGTTTCTTCTGTAGGTGCAGATGCACCTCCTTCCTCTGGTATAGTTGCAGGAACTGTTTCTTGAACTGATGCAGTGCATCGCCTTGATCGCATCAGTTGCTTCCTCTTAGGTGTCAATTTTGCTTGCCTGCCTGCAGGTTTCTTGAAGAATTTCTGTGTGTTGTGCAAAGCATCTCTCTTCTGTTGAGCCATTTGTTCCAAAACAAGTTTGATTGTTGCCTCATCATGCTGTGTTGTTGCTCATTGTGATGCAAAGAAGAAGTGATGCAAATAGCATCACTCTGCATCATTTCAGATTGAGCTACAGGCTCCTTTGCAGATGATTCTTCTCCTCTGTCTTCTTTGTCGAGTCCTTCTTCTTCTCTTTCCTGCACAAACTCTTTCTCAAGAGCAGAAATAACATTAGCAGTAATGTTACTTGGGCTAGAAGGTACTTGTTGTTCTGTTTGTGTTTCTGGCATAACTGGTGGTGGTTCAGAGATGGTTTGTTCTGTGTGAGTTGTTTTCTCAGGTTCATTTCTTGGAGAGGGTGGTGGAGGGGTTGTTTGTGGTGGTGATAGGACTGGTGGATCATTGAGAGAGGGTAATGGTGATTTTGGGATGGAAGATGATTATTGGTTTGGTGAGATGATTGGTGATTTGATAGGTGAAGTATGAGGGGTTGTTTCTTGCTGGGCTTGTGGTGGTGGTTTAGCATATTTCTGTCTAGCTATTTCTTCTAGAATTACACCTCTAGCATGTTCTTCCTCTTCTACATCAACTTCATCATCACTCTCTTCTTCCTCTTCCTCTATTTCTTCATCCATTTCTTTTTCTAATTCCTCATCCTCAGTATCAAAATCATACAAATCTTCAACAACAGGTTCTACCACAACCTTCTTCTTTCCTTTTGATTGTTTCCTAGTCACCTTTTTCTTAGTACTAGGTTCCTCTACCTTCTCCTTTCCTTTTTCTTCCTCTTCAGCCTCTTTCTCTTCCTCTTCTTCTCCTTCAGCTTTCAGTACCCAACTTGGAAATTCAGGGGCATTCACTTGGCCCACAAGATCAAATATCTTATCCAAAACTAATTGAAGCCAATCATGTTGGTCATTCAGAAATTTCCAGACTGCAATATGCTTCTGCATGTAATGCTCTTGCATTGTTCTGTGGTGTATCAACAACACCAAGAGGTGCCAACAGAAAGGGACCAGCGGCCCAACACACAGGAAACGGCCCAAACCGGCGAGCCTTGCAGTGCAAACTTCGCTCCCGGCTGTTGCGCATATTTCAGCCGAGATGCTCCATCCCAATAGTATAAATACGCCACTCGCAGGTGGCTTCAGGTACGTTCTCTTTACCTTGTGTTACCTGCCCGAGCGACCACTCACTTGAGCGTCAGAGTGTCTTTGCAGGTACCACCCGAGGTGCTCAGCGTGAAGCCAAGACCGATCATTTCCCCAATCAACGACAGGCCCAGCTAACAGACGACAACGTACTTCATCACTTCATTGGTCTAAGGTACGATCAATTGGCGACCACAGTGGGAGGCACGAGCGCTATCCTACTTCGACTATGGCTCCACGCGGAAGACCGCCCCAGACGCGGGCATCGTCACGACTTAACCCCCTGGGGCCGAATGCTCCTCAACATACCCCGGAGGGCGTACCTGTAACCGAGCATGGATCGCAAGGATACCCTCGCCAAGAGCCCTCAGTGCAGGGCGGCCGAGGTCCGATCCTAGAACAGCTACAGCAGCCTGCTCATCAACTGATACCAGCCGAGCTGGCCGAGGTAGGGATTGCCGAGCCTTTGCCATAGCATATCACTCAGGCCATCCTTCGAGTACTTCAAAACAAGAATCAGCTCATTGCAGACCGAGACGAGTTGATCTCCCGCTACGAAAGAGGGTCGATCCCAGTCCGCCAACGAGCGGCCAACGGAGAACCCTTTACTCAAGGTCGTCCCTCTCGTAGACACCGAACGACCCCTCGAAGGAGCGTCCCTCACAGAGGAAGTACTTCTCCGATCCCCACGACGCCAAACCACGCGCCGCAGTCGCCCCTCTAGCGAGCGTCGCGTGACAGACGCCGCTCCCCTTTATGATTATGGATATGAAGATCCTAGCTATCGCCCCGAGTCGTCACTGCGCCTACGTGTATCCTTCCTGCGGGTCCTCCGGTTCTCGAAGATCGAGAAGTCGATCGTGGGACTCGTACGAAGAGTTTGATGACTATTGTGATGGAAAAATCAGGGATGTCCCCCAGCGACCGAGGAGACACCATTCCAGGCGACCCAGGGACAATCTTCTCAAATGCCACCGTTGTATGGTCCGCCAGCGAGCGGTGTGTTCTACGAAATGCCGAGCAACGAGGCATACCTTCCCATGCAGCCTTTTGGGCCGAGTGGTATCCCGACCGGCCATGGACCTTTAGTTAGAGAGATACGTCGTTACTGTATCCCCAGAGACCTGAGGAAACCCCCCAATTGGAATAAATTCAACGGCCATGGGGATCCAGACAAACACTTAAGGTACTTCAGCAATTACTGCAGCTATAGGGAGTTGGGAATGACCATGAAGTGCAGACTCTTTCCACAGTCGCTCGCGGAGCGAGCACTGGAATGGTGGGAGAGCCTACCACCCAACACCATCTCTTCTTGGAACGGCCTGGTCAGAACATTCTTGGCCAACTACACGGCCAACAGATGCCTAGAACGGCCTGAAGAGCACTTGGATACGATTATCCAAGGGGACAATGAATCATTGAGACAGTACATAGAGCGATTCAATGCCGAGGCCGATCAGGTGCGCGACCTGACTGATAGAGACAAGCTGAAGTATCTCAAACGTGGGATTAGACCGGACCACGGCTTTGCAGAAGAGTTCGACCTAAATCGTTACATGGAT
The DNA here is from genome assembly GCA_020916435.1 of Oxytropis ochrocephala. NCBI lineage: Eukaryota > Viridiplantae > Streptophyta > Magnoliopsida > Fabales > Fabaceae > Oxytropis > Oxytropis ochrocephala. The sequence goes on along the minus strand of CM037089.1, from coordinate 87,051,035 downwards.
CTGACCATGTTCCTACGAAGGGCCAACGATCATATGGCCTATGAAGAAGCACTGTTCGCTAGAAAGGTCGCCCGTGCGCGGCCCAGAGAAGAGCAGGATAGGTCGCTTGAAGAACAAGACAGTCCTCGTGGTAACAGGACAGACTAACGATCTTTGAATAAATGTCAGGTGGGCGCTCTTTTTCCCCACCAGGGTTTTTTACTGAGGCCCGACCTTTAAAAGTCGTACTTTGTAATTTATTTCGCATGCAAAAATGTATGATTGGTCGCTCGCCATGCGAGTAGCAGCAGAGCGGCCATAGGTTTCGATGAGCGCCACCGAGTTGGCCCAATCGAAGGTCACCGAGTTGACCTAAACGAGTGCCACCGAGTTGGCCCAATCGAGCTCCATTGAATTGGCCCAGATGAAGGCCGCCGAGCGACCTACCTTGAGTGCCACCGAGTTGGCACAAACGCAGGCCATCGAATGACAAGTCATAACGAAGCGAGTGTCATCGAATGACCGAGGTCAAGCAATGACCCACTAACGAGCATAGACTGCCGAGCGGTCTACTACGAATGCTTACGAGAAGCACGAATTGATCAATCACACCTCCCAAGACGAACGAGATCCAAGTAGACTTCGGGGGACGGCCGAGTCAATTGAGTCACACCCCGACATGAAGTGGCGGCGTCCACATGCTCGGCTGTGGCAGCGACCACATGCACTCAGTGGCAGCGTCCACACTTCGGCAGTGGCAGAGTCCACATGCTCGGGTGTGGCGGCGACCACATGCACTCGATGGCGGCGTCCACGCCGGCGATGGCGGCGTCCACATGCTCGGCCGGCGTGGCGGCGACCACATGCACTCGGATGGCGGCGTCCACACTTCAGCGATGGCGGCGTCCACATGCTCGACTGTGGCAGCAACCACATGCACTCAGTGGCAGCGTCCACACTTCGGCAGTGGCAGCGTCCACATGCTCGGCTGTGGCAGCGACCACATGCACTCAGTGGCAGCGTCCACACTTCGGCAGTGGCAGAGTCCACATGCTCGGCTGTGGCAGCGACCACATGCACTCAGTGGCAGCGTCCACACCTCGGCAGTGGCAGCGTCCACATGCTCGGCTGTGGCAGCGACCACATGCACTTAGTGGCAGCGTCCACATGCTCGGCTGTGGCTGCGACCACATGCACTCAGTGGCAGCGTCCACACCTCGGCAGTGGCAGCGCCCACATGCTCGGCTGTGGCAGCGACCACCTCCCGACTTAGCGTGGTAGCGACCACACACTTCAAGAGATGGAGACCGATTGTGCAATGCAACCCGACCGCTTACAACATGACCCAGGGGCAACCATCTAAGCCTCAGCCCGCCTTCAAGCGAACTAGGCTTGGGGGGCAACTTTTCTGGGGTGTATCAACAACACCAAGAGGTGCCAAACCGGCGAGCCTTGCAGCGCAAACTTCGCTCCCGGCCGTTGCGCATATTTCGGCCGAGATGCTCCATCCCAATAGTATAAATACGCCACTCGCAGGTGGCTTCAGGTACGTTCTCTTTACCTTGTGTTACCTGCCCGAGCGACCACTCACTTGAGCGTCGGAGTGTCTTTGCAGGTACCACCCGAGGTGCTCAGCGTGAAGCCAAGACCGGTCCTTTCCCCAATCAACGACCGACCCAGCTAACAGACGACAACTTCAACACTTCATTGGTCTAAGGTACGATCAGGTATGCATTTCCTTATTAATTGATCAGGGCACATCTTGTAAAGGAATGGATCATCCCAATAGTATTGCTTGACTATGTGGAAGAATCTTCTTCTTTGTTGATATGTCATATTCACTGGTACTACTTTGCTTGCAAGGAAATTTACAATATCAGCAAACCATGGTGCAGATGCATTTGATGCTCCTGCATTGCTTATAGCAAATGCAGTTTCATGTTTTGCATTGACTATGATTGCCAATAGTTTTTCATCTCGAAAGCTCTCCTTGATTTCTTCTCCTTGTGTACCAAGTGATTCTCCTTCAATCCTTGATAAATGGTCTGCTACTTGATTTTCTACTCCTTTCTTGTCTCTAATTTCCAAATCACATTCTTGTAGGAGTAAAATCCACCTTATCAGCCTTGGTTTTGCATCCTTCTTTGAAATTAGATACTTAATGGCAGAGTGATCAGTGTAAACAATAATTTTAGTGCCAACTAAGTAAGATCTAAATTTTTCAAATGCAAATACCACAGGTAATAATTCCTTTTCAGTGACTGTGTAGTTCACTTGAGCTTCAATTAATGTCTTGCTAGCATAATAAATGGAATGAAAAACCTTATCATACCTTTGCCCCAGGACTGCTCCTAATGCAAAGTCACTAGCATCACACATTAATTCAAATGGCCTGCTTCAATCTGGTGTTACTATCACTGGTGCTGTCACCAATGCCTTTTTAAGCTTGTCAAAAGCTTCTATACAAGATTCATCAAAGTTGAATGCTACATCATGTTGCAAAAGCATACATAATGGTTTTGAGATTTTTGAAAAATCTTTGATGAACCGTCTATAGAAACCAGCATGGCCTAAGAAGCTTCAAATGCCTTTAACTGTATTTGGTGGTGGTAGATTCTCAATGACATCAACCTTAGCTTTGTCTACCTCTAGACCTTTCTTTGAAATTCTATGTCCTAGTACAATGCCTTCTTGTACCATGAAATGGTACTTTTCCCAGTTTAATACTAAATTTGTTTCTTCACATCTCTTGAGAATTTGTTCCAAGTTTGTTAAGCAAACTTGAAATGTTTCTCCAAAGATAGAGAAATCATCCATGAATACCTCCATTGATTGCTCAATGAAATCTGAGAATATAGACATCATGCATCTTTGGAATGTAGCAGGTGCATTACATAAGCCAAATGGCATCCTTCTAAAAGCAAAGGTTCCGTAAGGGCATGTAAAGGTGGTTTTATGTTGATCCTTAGGCTCAATGGCTATTTGATTATATCCTGAGTAGCCATCTAAGAAACAATAAAATTCTTTCCCTGCTAGTCTATCTAACATTTGGTCTATGAATGGTAAAGGAAAGTGATCCTTTTTAGTAGCTTTGTTGAGTTTTCTATAATCCATACAGATTCTCCACCCTGTGACAGTTCTAGTTGGTATCAACTCATTCTTTTCATTGGCTATTACTGTCACACCCCCTTTCTTTGGTACACATTACAGGGCTCACCCAAGCATTGTCTGATATGGGGTATATGATTCCAGCATCTAGCCACTTAATGATTTCCTTTTTCACAACCTCTTTCATAATAGGATTTAGCTAGTCTTCTTTGACTCTCTATGCTGTTTTTGGAATTTTCTTCCAAAATGACTCTATGCATGCATATAGAAGGACTAATTCCTTTGATATCTGCCATTTTCCAACCTATAGCTTTTGTATGCTTCTTTAGAGTACTAATGAGATCACTCTCCTGTTTTGATGTTAAATCAGAAGCAATGATAACAGGTAAAGTCTCATTTGTTCCTAAGAAAGCATACTTAAGGTGTTCAGGCAGTATCTTCAATTCTAACTTAGGAGGTTGTTCTATTGAGGGTAAATTCTTCTTGAGAATTGGATCCTCAAGATTGAGTGGTTCATAAGTTCTAGCCCATACCTCCTTACAAGAGTTTTCTATTGGCAGATTTTCCTTTTCTAGTATTTCATCATCTAGCAAATCAACTGCATCTAATGCATCTGCATTGGCTAAATGATCATCTTGCTTGTAAAAACTGCTTTTTCTACCAATTGATCTAGAGAGAATAAGGATGAACACTCTTCCGTATCCTCTGAAGGATACTTCATAGCATTCATTACATTGAATTTTATCTCTTGATCATTCACTCTCATAGTGAGTTCACCTTTACGCACATCAATTATGGTTTTGCGGTTGCTAAAAATGGTCTACCTAGGATAATAGGCACTTCCTTATCTGCATCAAAGTCAATGATAACAAAATCTACAGGAATACAAATTTATCTACCTTAACTAAGATGTCTTCTATGATACCTTCGAGGATAGGCTATTGATCATGTCGACTAATTGAAGTGTCACGATGGTTGGTTTTGCATTCCAATTTCTAACTAGTCAAAAATAGATTTAGGCATCAAGTTGATGCTTGCACCTAAATCACATAAAGCTTTACCAGTATAGGATTTTCCTATAGAAAATGGAATTGTAAAACTACCTGGATCCTTCAATTTCCTAGGAATCTTATTTTGCATAAGCAAACTACGAGTCTTCATCATGGCAACTATTTCAAACTCTCCTAATCTTCTTCTCTTAGTAAGCACATCCTTCATAAACTTTGCATAGTTTGGCATTTGTTGGAGTGCTTCTACTAAGGGAACATTGATGTGTAATTGCTTTAGTACCTCTAAGAATTTACCAAACTACTTCTCCTCATGTGCTTTTTTCAGTCTTTGAGGATAAGGAGGAGGAGGGTAGTCAGGTACTAACTTAGGTAGTGGACTTTGAACTTCTTGTGATGCAGGAGCACTAGATGCTTCTGCATTGGTTTCTTTTTGATTTTTGGCTTTTTCTCCCTTTTCTACACTTTCCTTCCTAGTTAACTCTACAAGATCCTTACCACTTCTCAATGAAATAGCCTTAACCTGCTCCTTTCCTTTGTTTTGGGAAGGAGTAGCTTCTGTATTTGAAGATAAGGCTCCTTGTGGCCTTTGATACTGAGTCATGTACTAATTGACCAACTTGATTCTCTAAGTTCTTAATGGAAGCATCTTGGGTTTGTCTAGCAGTTCTAGATTCACCTATGAATGCTTTAAGCACGGATTCTAGAGAATTCTCAGTGGTAGGTTGAGAGTTTCTTTGGTTATTCTGAGCTGGGAATCCTGGTGGTGTAGTTGGTGTAGTTGGTGCAGTTCTAGGTGCAGATGCACTATTGTTGCTCCATCTAAAATTTGGGTGGTCTTTCCAACCAGGATTATAAGTGTTGGAATAAGGGTTGTTATTCCTATTATAACCTACATAATTTATAGAGATAGGGTTGCTAGAACACTCCTCATACAAGTGACCTCCTCCACAGTACACACAACTAGGTGTGCACGGAGGTACTTGTTCTCTTCTTCTTTTCTGATCTTTGTCTGCAGTGATGCAATTGCATTAGATGCAGTAGCATTGCCAAAAGTGAATTTTTTCATCAAATTAGCTAGAGAGGCTACTTGAGCAGATATGGCAGATATGTCATTAACTTCATGTACCCCTGATGGTTTCTTTTGGGCACTTACCCTCTCAGTAGGCCAACTAGAGCTATTAGCTGCTATTCTATCAATTAATTCACATGCTTCATTGTATGATAGATTTAATAACACTCCAAAGAGATGATGCATCAAGCATTATTCTGGTTTGAGGTTCTAAACCATTATAAAATGTTTCCATTTGAATAATAACAGGTAAACCATGATGAGGACATTTTCTCAAAAGTTCCTTCCATCTTTCCCATGCTTCAAATAAAGATTCAAATTCTTTTTGTCTAAAAGATGTAATATCATTTCTTAACCTGGCATTTTTGATAGGTGGGAAATATTTTCCTAGAAATTTTTCAGCCATTTCATTCAATGAATGGATAGAGTTAGGCTCTAAAGAATTTAGCCAAGCCTTGGCTCTATCTTTCAAAGAATAAGAAAATAACCTTAATCTAAATGCATTTTCACTAACACCAGGTATGAAAAAATTACTACATACTTCTAGAAATTGCCTTAAATGCAAATGAGGATCTTCATGAGGAGATCCTCCAAATTGACCAATAGTTTGAAGCATTTGAAACATCATAGGCTTAAATTCAAAATGCATGGCATCAATATGAGGTCAATTTATACTAGTTTGCATGTTTTGATGATCAAACTGAGCATAATCCTCATAGGTCTATCTCTATCATTAATCATACCTATGTGATCCATGTGGATGAGATTTTCTCTATGAACTTCTTGATGAGCATCTCAGGAACCGGGGCCTCCTCTCATTGAGTGTGGCCTTGAGCTTTGTTCTTCAACGAAAGACATGTTGCGAGACTTGTTGATTTTGCTTTTGGAGTCTTAGCAATCTCCGAATCTTCTTTCTATTTCTAGATCTAAACTATATTCTCGTGTTACAGTACATATACTAAGTACCATGTACTACATTGTGAAACTATAAATACCAGAATTATATACAACACTAAATTACTATATATCAGAATTTTAAAAAGAATTTACTTCAATCCCCGGCAACGGCGCCAAAAACTTGGTGTATGGAAAAACAACACTTGTGTGCAAGTATACACACTTCAAAAACAAGTAGTAAAAGATCGAACCCACGAGATTGAAAAACTCACTTTTAAAATCAATATAAAGTAATAAAGTGTAACAGTAACTAAGTAACAAATAATTTTGGAGTTTATGTGATCACAACTAAGTTAGAAAGAAAGCAAAGTATAAGTGTTGCTAATGCAAATGAGAAAAGCTAGTTGGAATGTCTTCATCAAGTAATTTACTTTTAAGTGTTTGATGTAGTATGTAATGCAGCTGCACTGAATGCTGTTGCATTAGTTATGTGCCTTTCAGTCACTTTTCTTCAGAGTTTCATTACAAGCTTCCTATGTCTAGGCATGCTAAATAGGTTCACTCTTGCCTTTGAAAGTACCCACAGTTTCACCCTATGGACTATACTATCCTATGTCTAGGACTTAACATGGTTTTCACAAAGTTTCCTTTATGTAAAACACTTACCCATATTAGTTCATGAGTTCTTAATTGTAAGCCATGTCTGCTCTTACAAATTTACTTATTCTAAGTGATCAAGTTCAAAATAAGTTTTGAAAAGATTATCAAGCAAGAACTAAAGTAAAAACATACATACATGCAACATACTTACTTAAAAGCTCATTAAATGATTAGAACATTCCAACTAAGAGAGGTTTAGCTAACAATAGACATTGCAAGATATATATAAACTGAATAGACCATGTTTATATAATTGAAATCACAAAAGAGAAACAACAAGATAAAAGTTATACAAGTTGAAGCCCTTTGTATGAATTCTTCTAGCAATGCACTAGCATTACTCCTTAGCACTATACAAACACTATGAAATCGAGTTAAGGAGGATTTGTTAATTCCTTCATTTCCCTCTTATAAAATAGAAACTAACTATGTATATTGAAATTTTGATCTAACTTATGGATTGTGATATATTTCCAAATGAAGATGTGAGGTCCTTTTATACTCTTCAAGAGAGGTGCTTCCTTCCTTCATGTTGAAGTAATCTTGAGTGGATTATAGCTGTAGTTGCTTTTCAGAGGTTGATCCCAAGTTGAAATCTTTGACTAAGTACATAGGGCGGTTCCATGATGTATGAACATGTGTCCCTATGTTGGTGACTCTTCAAAGCTATGCTGTTCACGACCGCGCCGAGCTTCACTGCAATACCGCGGCATCAAAGGCACAGCGCCGAGGGATTAAGATCCTGGAGAGCCACTTATGCTCGGCCCAGTCTGTAGCAGTCGGTCCCCATCCTTAGCCTAGGCGTCCACCCGTAACTGTCACCTTTATTATGTAACTGAACTCTTAATTATGTAACGGTCATCAATTATTGGCCATGAATGTTTGTAACACTATATATTTCGCCCAGAGAGGCTAATGAAGGGTTGAACAATTTTCCTATTCACGCGAGATTGTTCTTTGTGTTCTTGATTATCCTATCCACAGAAATAGTTGAGAACATTAGCGCCACCGTGGGGCCCGTAAAACTTTTCCTACGCCCCACTACCAAATTCTAAATCGATTCATTGTCACCAAAGATTATGGTGACCACGAGAAAATGTGAACAATGGTGGTGCTTCGTCTCTAGCACCGGAGATCCCGAGATTGGCAAACATTGCGGTGTTCAAACACCGCAAGCCCAAAACGCACCAAGCCCGCGAGAATGAAGAGCAAGCTATACGTGCTCGGGCTTTGGAGGCAAGGAAGTGCAATTGCAAGCCCGGCTTACCGAGATGAGACACTTCGCCCGTGTCGATGCCACGAAACACCTTGCGGCGTTTCAACCGTTCTCTCTGCCGCTATCGGTCGCTTTCAACTTCCCCACGCTCGTGGGCCGTCCATTGCCACATCTGACGGCACCGAGATCCCTTAGCCATGTCGATGCGTTCCAAACGCAAATGATGATCGTGAGGGATCGACGCAATGGCGCAAAATGTTTGCCGAACCTTAGTGATGTAGCCCTCGAAATGGTTCAAGGGACTCTGGGCGCTTCGATAAGCGAGCTTTGAAGACTTAGCCAGCCGTTTCATACAACAATTCTCGGCAAATAAAAAGAAGCGAATGCTAGCCGAGGATATGTTCGACGTACGCCAAGAGCCTGGGGAGTCTCTGAAAAGCCTACTTGGAGCGTTTCAACAAGTCAACGGTTTTAGTAGATGATCCCGACGAGAGATTTTTTGTGAAAGCATTTATGAAGGGTATTCGCAATGGAACCTTTAGTGAAGCTCTTTCCTTATGGAAGCCGCAGACTATGGATGAGATTAGAGCCCGAGCGGAAAAACACATTGACGCGGACGACATTGCCCTCGGGAAGGATGAAAAAGACATGCAAGCACCGCCGAGGCGTGTGATCTCACCAAGACGCTCCCCACCTGCCCGGCATGCACCCTACGACCGGCGCGACAGAGGCGTAAATGCAAAATCAAAGGGGCGACACACCCGTCCTCCAAATGCAGAATTGGCCTTCACACCTCTGAAAGCAAGGCCGTCGGTGATTCTAGACGAAGGACTCCATGATGGTCGATACGCCGACCATCACCTTTCGTTGGCGTAATGGGTAAAAGTACGTGTTCTTATTGCGGTACCACCGGACGGAGGACATGACACGCACAATTCTTTGGACCCTCAAACAAATGGACGAGCAACTCATTCAGCGCGGTCAACTTAAAAATTACGTCAAGGCAGGCGATGAAGGGAAGACGAAGGCAGCGGCCCCCACCAAGCCGGTGGCCCAGCAATCAAATGCACAAGCCAAGCGTGGTGAAAGAGGCAAACGAGGCGAGCATGAAACAGCTGAGAAGGGAAGAGTCAACACGATATCTGGAGGATTCTCCGGAGGGGGAGCCACATCCTCATCCCGAAGAAGATATGCAAGATCTACTCTATCGGTTTCCTCCGCGGAAACCACTTATGCTGTAACTGATGCGGAGTACCCCGCAATTTCTTTTGATGCGCAGGATTTTGAAGGAGTGCGGCCCCACTCAGACGACCCGATTGTAATCTCCGTCACAACCAGCGGTTATTCAATAGCTCGGGTGCTGGTGGATGGAGGTAGCTCAGCTAACGTTATGTACTGGTCATGCTTCGAAGGCTTAAATTTACCGGTGGAAGCATTAAAGAGCTATCCTGGAACTTTGGTGGGATTTTCTGGTGAGCAGGTTGAGGTCCGCGGCTACATGGACCTAAGAACGACTTTCGGTGAAGGAGAGTCGGCGAAAACTGTAATTCTGAGATACATGATCGTTGATGCAGATTCGTCATACAACATAATAGTGGGAAGGCCGACACTTAACGCTTTGATGGCGGTAGTATCGTACCCCATTTGTGTTTGAAGTACCCCTTTCCTAATGGCAAGGTAGGTGTAGTGAGGGTGACCAAGTTGTTGCAAGAAAGTGTTATGCGAGAAGTGCGAAGGTAAAGACGGTTCGAGAGGAAGGCCGCAAGGAGTTAGTTCCAATGCGAGCTTTCTAGACTTAGACCCTCGATTATATGACCCGGCAAAAGAGGAGCAAAGGTTGAAACCGGTGGATACTCTGAAAGAGGTGGTGATACCCAGCATCAGAAAACAAGAATCGGCACCAGTCTAACTCCTGAACTTGAGGATCAGTTGATTAAATATCTCTCCAGCCACACTCACGTATTCGCATGGTCGCCTCAGACATGCCGGTATTGATCCTAACTTCATCTCATCATCGGTTATCACTAAATCCATCTATCGCTTGTAGCCCAAAGAAAGAGGAAGCAAGGCGGTGAAAAATCTGAAGCTATCACAGAGGAAACGAAGAAGCCGGGTAGATGCACAATTCATAAAGGAGGTCAAGTATCCAACGTGGTTGTGACCGGTGATGGTTAAGAAGTCTAACGGAAATGGCGAATGTGTGTGGATTACGGATCTCAATAAAGCATGTCCCAAAGATCCTTATCCTTTCTAGAGAGTATTGATGGGTTGGTGGGCGGAGCTTACGTTACAAGCTCCTAAGTTTCATGGATGCATACTCCTGTTACAACCAAATCAAGATGAGTCCGTAAGATGAAGAGAAGACAACATTCATGATCGCCAGTATAATTATTGTTACTGAGTAATGCCTTTTGAATTTGAAAAAAACGCAGCGCTACATATCGTCTCTCAATGGATAGGGTCTTTGAGGCGGAGATTGGGAAATCCATTGAGGTATACGTAGATGATATGGTGGTAAAGTCGGAATCGAGGAATCTCACCGGCGAACCTCCAAAAAACTTTTTCTTCTTTGGAAAAGCATGAGTTGCGTTTAAATCGACAAGTGTTCTTTCGGAGTTCAAGCGGGGAATTCCTAGGATACGTGTTGACTCACGAGAGGATAGAGGCCAATACGGCCAAGTGCCGAAACTATCGAGAGGCCCTGAGCCCAACAAACGCAAAGGAGGTCCAGATTTTAGCTGGTCGAATAGTAGCACTTTCAAGATTCCTCGGTCAAGCAGCTAACAAGATACGACCCATGTTTCAATTGCTAAGGAAGAATGCCCGGTTCGGTGGTCTACAGAGTGTGAAGAAGCGGCTGGAAGTGATAAAGGCATACCTAGCTACGCCACCAATTCTAACTCCCCTACCCGGGGGCCGTTTTGTTATTATATTTGTCTGTCACAGAACATGCAGGAAGTGCAGTTTTGGTTGAAGAAAGAGCTAAGGAGCAATGCCCCATCTATTATGTCAGCCGAATGTGGAGAGGTCCTGAACAGCGGTACCAGAAAATTGAGAAGATAGCTTATGCAGTCACTTTGGCGGCCAGGAAACTTCGGCAATACTTCATGAGCCATTCAATAATTGTCAAAACAGATTTGCCTATTCGCCAAATACTTTCCAAACCAGACATTGCTGGAAGAATGGTGGCATGGTCGGTCGAGTTATCAGAATATGATATCAAGTACCAGCCTAGGGGAGCAATCAAAGCGCAGGCCTTAGCAGATTTTGTGGTAGAGATAGACGGGGAAGAACCAACAGCCAAATCCCATTCCGAGTATTGCTGGACTTTATCAGTCGATGGATCGTCCAACTTGAGAGGCAGCGGAGCCGGAGTCACATTGGAAGGACCCGACAATGTGCTTATAGAACAGTCGCTTCGGTTTGGTTTCAAAGCCAGCAACAATCAAGCAGAATACGAAGCACTGATCGCTGGTATGAATTTAGCAATAGACATCGGAGTGAAGCACCTCAAAGTCCGTAGCGATTCCTTGTTAGTCACCGGCCAAGTCACAGGGGCGTTCAGTACTAAGGACGAGCTACTCACCAAATATTTGTCTAAGGTACAAGAGCTAAAACTCAAATTTGCTTTCTTTGAACTAACACATGTTCCTAGAGAACAAAATAGCGAGGGCCCGACATATTAGCGAAGCTAGCAAGCACTAAAAACACAGCAATAACCATTCGATGTACAAGAAATGATAGCCCAACCCAAAGATCAATCAAATCCAAGTCTTCGCGACCGAGATTGACCACGATTCTTTGGATGACCAAGATTCTTGCTTATCTGCGGGGTGAAGAGTTGAATGTGCCGGGATGACGAGAAAAGAAAGTCGCCAAAGCGGCATCTAACTACACCATAATTGAATCAGAGCTATACAAAGAGGTTTCTCCATGCCGCTCCTCAAATGTGTTACAAATGACAAAGCACGGGAAATACTCAAGGAGGTGCATGAAGGAGTGTGTGCGATAGCCATGTCGGAGGTCGGGCTTTAGCTTCAAAAATAGTGCGTGCGAGGATACTATTGGCCCACAATGAAGAAAGACGCGGTTGACTATGTCGCCCGATGTCACCAATGTCGGATGCACGCAAAGATTCCAAAAGCCCCACCAACCAACTCGCAATCGTTGTCTTCGGCTTGGCGTTCATTTGTATGGGGTGTAGACATTCTCGGTCCATTTCACTTTGCACCGCCAAATGAAATTCTTGTTGGTGGTACATCGACTATTTTACGAAATGGATAGAGGCGAGAACCGGTGGCCACCATATCGCCGAAAGGGTAAAAAAGTTCTCTTGGAAGAGAATAATATGCCGGTTTGGGATTCCCGCGACAATAGTGGTCGACAGCGAAACGCAATTTGCCTCGAAAACAGATTCTTAGAGCTTTGCAAAACTTGGAATATCTACCAAGCCTTTACCTCGGTAGAAACATCCTCAAACCAATGGGCAAGCCAAGCGGCAAATAAGGTGGTACTTGGTGGGGTGAAGAAGAGATTAGAAGACTCCAAGGAAATCGGGCGAAGAACCGCCATTAGTGTTATGGTCTTACAACACTACACCGCAGATCTTCAAAGTAAACTCCTTTCCGGTTAACATACGGCGGTGGCGCGCACTCATTCTGTGGAAATCTTTGAACCCTAGCCCAAGAAGAATATTAACTACCACGGTGTTGGATCCAACGGTAGCTTCAGCGTCAATTTAGATCTGCTTGAAGAAATCCGAGAAATGGCAAGAGTTAAGGAAGAAGCGACCAAACAAAGAGCACCAAAAATACAACTCCAAAGTCGAGAAGAGGACGTTCAAAGAAGGTGATCTAGTTTTGCGCCGAACAACGAGTAGTAGGGCCGTGGGTAAGTTATCTCCTAACCGGGAAGGTCCCTTCAGAATCAAAGCTGTGGTCGGCCAGGGTGCGTTTAAGCTGGAAAAGCTCAACGGGGGAAATATCCCGATGTCATGGAATGCCACCAACCTTCAGTTCTATTATAGCTGAAGATGAAGAAACCCTCGGCTTTCCCAACAGGGCCGAGGATGAAAAACCGATTCTCTGTTTTGTATTATCAATAAATGTATCTTTTGTAGGGAGCCTATAGCTTCCCAAATGTACTGAGACTTATTGAATAAAGAGAATCGAAGATTACAAATATGTTTAAAGTGCCAAATTTATTTGCAATAACAACTCATACAAACAACACGTGAATGCGTCTGAAAAACAAAGTCCCGAAACGGCAAGGATCGAGTAGTTGGCTCGATGTTGACCCCGGGCACCGAAGACAAAAGGACCTGCCAAGTTTGGTCCGAACTGACGAGTTCGTGTACCTCTTGGAGGCACCCCACATGACTATGAAGCAGTTAGCTGAAAAGTTAGCCGCGGAGACATGCGAGGAAACCCTCTTTGTATAGCAGTACACCGACCACGACTCGCTGAAAAGCAAGTTAAGGGATCGCGTTTGCTCGAGAAATCAACGAATTTCTAGCAAGGAGGGTCGAAAAACAAGACCCTGGTAGATGTGAAAGCATCCCTCGGCAAAAATCGGACGATCTTTCACGAAACCTCCTCCTTGCATAATAAAGGAGGAGAAGCATAAACCCAAATGCAAGTCGTGTGGAAGAAAAATAAAGGCGAAGAATGCAAAAAAACAAGTCGCGATGAGAATACAAGGCGCGCGGTATTATATTGCAATTGCTATACTTTATAGCACGGATGGACGAGTTTACGAAATAAAGATAATGCATTTCGAGATCAAAATGAAGAGCGCGATCAAAATAAAAGGTAAAGCACCAAAGTACATAAAACTTCAAAATATTAAAATTACAAACTGCAGGTCATCAAAAGTCCAACAAAAACAAATCAAACAGGGGGACCCTCGGAATGAGTCTTCTCAGAATCATCGGCCATCTCCCCATCACCAACCGCCAGAGCCTCATTCGCGAGTACCATCCGGTGACAGATCATTCAATACCTTGTCTAGTCTATCCAAGGTCCAAGAGACGAAAGATTGGTATTCCGCCATCCCCTGTGAGCGGCGCGCGGTTTGGTTACCAACGATAGGGGCCATGATTTGGCCGTCAACCACAACAATGTCAGGATCAAATATCTGAGGGTCCAAAGTGGGAAATTAACTTGCGCTTGACTAAGAGCCAAATAAAACCCGCGGTCAAATCTGTCACCACCACTTGGGAAGCATAGTCACCGCTTCTTCCCTCTTTGCCTTTTCCGATCATTATACGCCGAATGAGCTTTTCCTTGTACCTGGACAATTCTGTTCTTTGACCGCGCATCCTTTTTAAACTGCTCGTTGGCCTCAGACAAGTTTTTGATTTTCAGATCCGTCACCTTCTTGTTGCGCTCATACTTCTTCAAATCCTCCTCCAAAGACTTTTTCTCTTGCTGGCAGGCAGTCAGGTCTCGCTCCATAGATTTCAACCGATCCTCATGAGTATTTCCCTCGACCATCAATTCCCGTAAGCGCTCTCAAAGTGATGAGCCAGCATGGAAGTCCAAAGATGTAAGTTTTGATCGCTACCAAACTCGACGAGGCCCCATCTTACGCACCCGCTCCACATCCCGAAATGAAACACAGTTAAGGGCCTTCGTTAAAGGATACCGCACATCCCGTGCGCCTCTTGAGGAACCACTTGCCGACCCATCCTTTACCCTTTTACATCCAAAACTCTCCGCCAAGAGGCATCTCCCAAGTCTTGGCGTCAAGCGGGCGGTGGATTCAAACAACGTAGACTTACCCCTGCCACACTGGGGATACCGGGTCTCGGGCACAAATTTTGGCTTTTTGGGAGCGGTTGAGTGGACCAAGGTGGAACTTGATTTCCTTTTCTCCTTCTCGCGGCGAAAGATCTTTAGTAGAGGTTTTTGTAGTATCGGTGTCGGTGGTATACCCACTGCTCGTTTTTGTTCCTCACGACCAAGTCATCCTCTACACTCTCGGTGTTGACATACCAAGAGTCTGCAAAAACACATTAGATATAAAATCAAAACAACGGAACCGCATAATGGAATAGAAGACACAAAGTTCAAGTATTTACTTAGATATGCTATAAGTCCGGCTGAGTCGTCAACTTTCTTTATAATTTGGGATGCCCAGGGGTGGTTACCCGATTGAACGTATGACCAAATTCGCGGTCGCGTCCTCGATCGTAGGGGATAAGCTACACCTCTCAATTGTAAATTTGTTGTTTGGGTGCGGCGTCCAGTAAAGGGGGAAGTACTCAACGTTATTCTCATCAACTAACAAAAATGGATCACAAGGCCCGGCTTCCAACCGAAAGAAGCTGTCCTTGAAAGACTTGTAACTACTTTTAAACACTTTCATAAAGGGCCTACGGGTGTGGTTACCTAGGGATACCCAAATGAGGAGGTCCTAACCAGAGGCGCCACGAAATGAAGAAATTTCTCTGCGATAGAATCGATACATTGAGACACTCGCACATAATTTGCGCCGCGCCGTAAGCCCAACCGTTCGGGTGAAGCTGAGTTGGTGCCACATTTAATAACCGTAGTACCGCACGATAGTACTCGGGGAAAGGAACTCTAATGCCTAAATGTTCAAACAAAGTTGTGTACATATAAGTATAGGGCTTATTCCCGGCCTCCGGGCAATCACATACTGACTCGTCCGGATCAACTGGCTTTGCAATAGCGGCACCTTTCGTCCACCGGATGGCAAAGAAGTGGCGGATTCGTTCCAATGATTCCTCGGTCACCAACACGCAGTGGGAATCCAACACTTCTAAGTCGATGCTTTACGAGTAATCGCTATGATCTTGACGTCTTTTCCGACCATTGAAGATTGGTTCGAAATTTCCCAATGGAACGAGAGGTTTCATCATCGAGGCAAGCCACGGTGTTCATAGCTTTGCACATTACGCCTAATGCACGATCTAAACGACAGCGTGGACATTGTCTGCCAACACAGAAAGCATTGCTACACCTAATTCCAGAGGTAACCTCTCCTTCACTATCGCTACTAACATCTATTATAGAGACCATGGATAAATTTTGCAGGTATAACTACGCGATTCACCAAAAAGACGAAAGGAAGAGGAGCAGTCTAACTATTAGAAGTGAAGAAAATGGCGTACACGAAGATGGTCGAAGGAATCGAGGCGCGAAAACATAAGTAATGCCCTTTCTCCTTACAAGCAAGCGTCGTTTTGGCTAAGCAAAATAGGAAGGGAGCGAAAGGGGAAAAGGAAACACCCAGTTATTCAAACACAGTAATTTAAGTGAACCATTCGAGTTTCAGCGATCAACGGCTGAGATGTGAAGCCTTTTCGATTCTAACGGCTAGGGTAAAGCCACGTGGTGGCCACACGATGTGACGGACGGTTGACACAGTTCCAGAGGATCAAAACATCATTAACTGTCAATTCAAAAGTCACGTCTCATCGCACGTGCTCACACGTCAAGGACGACGTCACGGATGGCCGCGGTATCATCAGAAAGACTCGGTAAAGATAAAAGCATAGCTGGAAAACACTTTTCATAAATATTCTCATTCATAAACATATATTGTTGTTCGTAATACATGGCACACTAACAAAACGGTCGGCCTAGAGCCGAGCCCAATGAAAGTCAAAAATACAATTGCAGGTCTCATTATAAAAGTGATAGTCCGCGGTCACCAAAACCTTGGTAGCTCCACAAAGACAGTTGAGGCACTTCGCGGTGAACTCGGCCAGGGAAGCGAGCGTCGCCCTCCGGAGTTTCTGTAGATCCACCGGAAGAAGCGGGAAATCGGCGGCCGTCAAAGAGAGTGGTCAATGGAAAAATTCTCCAAGCGCCGGGCTCATGGAAAATTCCTCTACATTGAGAAGGAACAATCCACTATTAGGCCGCGGCAATGCCACCTTGCAGACAGCTCCACCTTTGGGCTCTTCACACAATCTCAAACGAGGATAACCAGATCAATTGCGGCGAAAAACATCCACAAATGCGGAAGTCCACGACTCCTTCTTTGAGCCCTCCAACAATCTTAACACACCGAGAGGACTTTAAGATTGTGTGCGAGCTAAAGGGGAGCGGCAACTGACAAAACCAAAGAAGCCATAAATATCAAACGACTGGGAAGGGAAGCGGTGAGCTCAAAGAGGAAGGAGTAGCAAATGCAAAGCGCCATGTTCCCTTTTATAGATAAAGAAGAGGAACAAGTTACAAAAGAGAGCAAGTTACAAACAGAGCATTAATGAAGTGCGAAACGTTCACAGCCAGCCAAACACAACTCCCGAGGGGGTCAAAGCGTTACTTAGCAATCAAAATCGGCGGTAGCGTCAACTCTGACGTTCGGCTTCTACTCAATAACAAGAAGAACCGGAACCGAAGCGAGCGGCGTATTGTTGAGCGACTTCATGTTTCACATTCATCGCTCGAGGGATCGTGTTCACGACCGCGCGCCGAGCTTCACCGCAATACCAGCGGCATCAAAGGCACTGTGTAGAGGATTAAGATCTGGAGAGCCACTTATGCTCGGCCCGATCAGAGTGCGATCGGTCCCCATCCTTAGCCTAGGCGTCCACCCGTGAATCGCTCACCTTTATTATGTAATCAACTCTTAATTATGTAACGGTCATCAATTATTGGCCATGAATGTTTGTAACACTATATATTTTGCCCGAGAGAGGCTAATGAAGGGTTGAACAATTTTCCTATTCACGCGAGATTGTTCTTTGTGTTCTTGATTATCCTATCCACAGAAATAGTTGAGAACATATGCCTATAGCTATGTGTGAATGGTAGGCGCCTACTATACAAGGTGGGATGGCTTCAGAGAACCAAGCATGAGGTCAGCAATTGCAAGTGGATGCACATGTAGCTAGCTGCTCATTCACCAAGTAGTGCGGTTTGATGCGGGATCAATGCGGGAGCATTTGATGCGAAAGCATTGTAGAAGCGCAATGAACAAAAACATCAAACATACCACAATATATCCAAAATGGCCTAATAACAACTATAACCATTCAAATCACTCAAGTTATCATATATCACATTAAATACTATATAAACTCTTTATTATTACTTGAAAGAGAGCAATTACTAAGTTTAAACATATGAAATACTCTATATAAAATAGAGTTATCAGCCGCTGTGGGCACATCGGCCTTCTTATTGGGGTCGCGAGAGAGCGCCGGCTTCTTACCGTCACCGGGGCGTTACGCTTTCTTCCAGGAGTCGCTAGAGACGTATGGCCTTCGGGGCAGAGACCGCACAACGAGTCTCCTTCCTTCGGCCTCTGATGGAACTCGTCGGTTCAGGCATCTGAGGGAAGGTTGGGCTAGCGTAAAGCGAAATTCGGAAACCTTCTACCCCTGATGGAGCTCGTCAACTCAAGCATTAGAGGGAAGGGCAGGCTCGCGCGAAGCGAGGCGAAGTCGCTGCGGACTTAGCGGCGGGGACACTCCGATGGAGCGTTGGACTCGGCGATCAGAGAGTCGTTGAGGTCACATTGTTGGCCATGCAGAGCTCGTAGAGAAGAGCTGTTGAAGCTAGAATAGGCTAATCAGGAGCGAGCTCGGAGAGACGAGCTATTGGAGCCAAATTAGGCTATTCAGCAACGAGCTCAGAGAGACGAGCTATTGGAGCCATATGAGGTTATTCAGCAACGAGCTCAAAGAGACGAGCTATTGGAGCTAGATTAGGCTATTCAGCAACGAGCTCAGAGAGACGAGCTATTGGGGCCAGATTAGGCTATTCAACAACGAGCTCGGAGAAACGAGCTATTGGAGCCAAATTAGGCTATTTAGCAACGAGCTTGGAGAGACGAGTGTTGGAGCGATTAGGCTATTCGAAGAATGAGCTCGGAGAGACGAGCTATTGGAGCCAGATTAGGCTATTCAGCAACGAGCTCGTACACGAAGATGGAAGAATATCTCGAGGTGCGAACACTTCTTGAGGAGATTCCCTTGGAGGATTCGCCCATTGCGCCGGCCCTGAAAATCGCTAAGAGGTAGCAATGAGCATATGGTGGAGAGTAGAACGTACCTCGATGTTTCCGATGCAGGCGAATGAAAGTCCGAGATCATTGCTGATTGAGAGGCCCTTGGGGGATTCGGAATCTCGGGAACAACGATGTAGGCCGAGGATGGATGATTTCGATGAATCCTAAGAGCTTGTGATCTAACTCCCACTGTGGTTGCCATTGTTCGATACTTGGAACTCGGAGATGGTCCGGATCCGGGGTACTTGGTTGGAGTACTCTAGGATGGAGAAGTAGAAATCCTCGAAGAAAGGAGGATCAGGCCATGGTGGTTGAAGATGAAGCTCGGCCAGTCCGAGGTAGCTTGCAAGTCCACGTCAGGTGGGGGTACCTGCAAGACACTCCGACACTCAAGTCAGTATGAGACCAAGTTAGGGAAAAAGAGAGAGTGTTATGGAGCAGAGAAGTCGAGAATGTAGAGTATGTCGAACATTACCGTGATAGGAGGTTGTACCTCTATTTATAGAGGAAGGAGGCGTATCGGGAGCGTCGGATACGGGTAGAAGATCTTGACCGTTGGAGGCGGCTTGACTCGTTGCGGGCAGCGCGTTTGAGGCGTGCTCGGAGTTGGATTGGGCGAGGCCCAGCTTTTGAAGGGACTTTAGGCCAGGCCGGAACAATAAATATCTTTCTTTATGCCCCAAAAAGTAGCTTTTCTAAAATGGTGGATTAGACATATCTCACCAACCAAAAGTGATCCTTCAATAACAAGTGGACATGTGTCCACGCTAGCTACTAGAGGGCGTCCGCGTCAGTCCTAGGCGCAGGGATAGAAGATACGCTGACTTGACATAAAGCAATAGGCGCCAAAATTTAACTTTTCTTTTTGATCCTCAGCTGGCCCTCGACATGTAGCGCTATAGCGCTTGCCACCGTAACACTAACAAACATTAAAACATTCACAAAAGCACCAAAAGTGCCAAATGATAACAAACCAACCTTTAACCCTATAACAACACGCTTCTGCCTGGGTTTGAAAGTAGATGGGAATGCTCCCAATGGTACCCTTCATCCAAGTGCAGTGATCATTCCTTTCTTGTAGGCCCTATCATCTTCTCAAACATCCTCTTGATCTCTCTATTTAACAATTCGGTTTGGCCACTTGTTTGAGGTGGTAGCGATGGCACTTTTGTGCCTGACTCCATATTTTGCTAAGAGAGTTTCAATCAACTTGTTGTAGAAGTGAGAGCCCTCATCACTGGTGATAGCTCTAGGTGTAACACCCCATTTCTACCCGGCAATTTATCATAAAATCAGAGTTATAAAAATTTGTTTCTTTAATTCATCCAAATGGGATGCTACACTTACTTCAGTTCAAACAACAATCAAAATAACACAAATCCTTTATTCCATCAATATAATACGCAACACCCATCAATGGGATGGAGTTCTCAAAACTTTATCAATTAAAACCACGCACTAGAAAAATAAACATCACGCAGCGGAGTAACACACAGTCTCAAGAGAGTTAGCAGCAGTCTCAACAATAACATAGAAATATCAAATATAATAGCTCAACAGTGAGCAAACTAAACAACTAGAGTCTAATCCCATCCCCTAGGTGCTACGTATCAGAGCAGACCGACTCGGGGAATGAAGGAAGTAAGCCTTCACTCATGGTTACCTGTGGTAAATAACAACAGAAAGGGGTGAGTCTCAAACTACATAATAAAGGTTATAGTAAGCAGTAAATCAGTTCATAGAAGTTAATCAATCACAACATCACATGTCACTCACACAGCAGTCACATTCACTTCAAATATCATTTATGGGAATGAATGCAATGTAATGCAGTCATGCATGTGGTACCATTCATCGTCAATAGTTTTAGCCACTATGGGCATCATCGTCAATAGGTGAGCTTTTTCATCGTCAATAGCTCAAGGCCGAAGCCTCATCATCGTCAATATTCATCGTCAATAAATGCACATGTATGCATGAGACACCATGAACAACCAACAACAAAATCTCATGCATCATCACATCATCTCTCATCTCATCGTCAATTACATCATCATCATTTAGTTTTGGTCAATAGACCCATCGTCAATAACATCATCGTCTATTCTTACATCATCCACTTCATCATTATAAATTAGGTCACAAGGACTAAACTCCACTAGAGGACCAAAACCTGACTCAAGGACCTAAACACCACCTAAGGACCAAATAAGCACTTAGGGACCAAAACAACACACCTAGGACCAAAACATCACCTAGGGACCAAAACAACACACCTAGGACCAAAACATCACCTAGGGACCAAAACAACACATAAGACACAATTTGGCAACACCAGGCGCCAAAAATCCCACCTGCTAGCGCCCGCATGTAACACTAGCACACAGGCGCCAAAACACCAGCAAAATGGCGCCCTTGTGCAACACGGGCACTAGCGCCAAAGACACAACAAATCGCGGCGCCCCTATGGCAACACACCCACACGAGCGCCAAACTAGCAAACAGCGGCGCCGCCAGCGGCAACACGCACTTAGACACAAACTAAGACACAAATCGAGACACAAATTGAGACATCGTCTCGACCACGAGCGCACACACAGCGCCTGGCAGCAACATTGGCGCCCTGCCTGAACACGAGCGCGCCGAAGCCATTTGGCGCCCTGTGCTGCGCCACATGCACACACACACCCTGCCACACAAAATCGCGCGCCACACTAGGCGCCATGGCGACAAAATGGCGCCCGTCACTTAGGACACACACGCGCAACCCGCAACTTGGCGCCACACCAGGGCGCCACAGAGCGCCCACCTTGGCGCCCTACACTTAAACAAGCACACCCAGCGCATGGGCGCCCACATTTTGGCTCCACGCACTGAGACACAACACACACCAAGCACACTCAAAGAACACAACCAACACATCAAGGCCATCCGCGCGCGCTGCGCCATTTGGCGCCCCAGCACACACACACAGTGCCACAGGCGCACACAGGCGCCATTCTGGGCAGCCAATGGCGCCCAGGCAGCAACACAAACACGCACACACTGCACACACAGCACAGGGCGCCATTCCTCTAGCAATTTGGCGCCCCATTACACCTAGGGTTTCCTAAAACCCAAATTTCTCAATTTCTCCTATGATCATTCATCAACAACAATCCTAAAAACATTTCTAATCATTCTAACAATATCAATTACACATTTTAACAATCAATCACATACAATTCGGTTTCCTATGCAATTTCATAATTCACCCAAATCATCAAATCATTCAAAATTCATCAAAATCCAGATTCATCAATCAAAACACATCAAATAAACGATTAATCTCCTAACTCTAACCTACAACCCATTATATCCCTTATTATAGAGCAAGACCCACCCTTACCTTGATTGAACCGAAGAAAAACTCTCTCTCTAGGAATCACCCACAAGACCACAGCAACAATTGAAGCTCTCCTTCTCCTTTGGTGCGATCAAAACTCTCTCTCTTTCTCCCTTGGTGCGCCGTTCCCACTCTCTCTTCTCCTTTCTCTCTTTTTTTGGTTTTCTTCCTTTCTTTTTCCAAATGGTGCGAATTGCACCAATCCTAGGAGCCTAAGTCATTGGGCTTGGGCTCTTGGGCCAATGCTTGCCATCCGGAATTACCGATACCACTTCCTTCAATTATAAATAAATTAACATAAATAAATTAATATAATTAAATAATGCAACACTTTAAATAATTTAATCAAATAATTAATTAAATCATTTAGGGTGTTACAACTCTCCCCCACTTAGGAAATTTCGTCCTCGAAATTCATACACAAGTCAAATAGCTATGGATAAGACTCCCACATCCTACTCTCCAGGCTCCCAAGTCATGCTCTCACCAACAGCTCCCAACCAAACCACCTTTACCAAGGCAATGTCCTTCCCTGTCAGAACCTTCACCTCTCTATCATCAATCCTCACTGGCATAGTCTCCACAGTGAGATTCTCTCGCACCTCCACATCATCCATGTGAATCACATGAGACAGGTCTGGAATATACTTCCGAAGTTGCGACACGTGAAACACGTCGTGCAAGTTCAAAAGGTTAGGCGGTAAAGCCACCCTATAGGCAACATTTCCAACCCTCTCAGTAATCTGGTACGGTCCAATAAATCTAGGAGTCAACTTCTTTGCTTTCAGCGCACGCCCAGCATGGCAATTTATAATAAAAATTTATTTCTTTAATACATCCAAACGGGATGCTACACTTACTTCATTAAAACAACCACAAGAATAAAACAAAAAATATATTTAATCAATTAATACGCAACACCCATCAATGGGATGAAATTCTCAAAACTTTATTAATTAAATCCACGCACTAGAAAATAAACATCACGCAGCGGAATAAAATACAGTCTCAAAAGAGTACACAGCAGTCTCAGCAATAACACAGAAATATCAACTGTAATAGTTCAACAGTGAACAAACTAACAACTAGAGTCTAAGCCCACCCCCCTAGGTGCTACGTATCTGAGCAGACCGACTCGGGGAATGAAGGAAGTAAGCCTTCACTCATGATTACCTGTGGTAAATAACAACAGAAAGGGGTGAGTCTCAAACTATATAATAAAGGTGATAATAAGAAGTAAATCAGTTCATAGAAGTTAATCAAATTACAACATCACACGTGATTTTCACAACAGTCACATTCACTTCAATTATCATTTATGAGAATGAATGCAATGTAATGCAGCCATGCATGTGGTAACATTCATCGTCAATATTTTTAGCCCCCATGGCATCATCGTCAATAGTTTTTAGCCCCCATGGCATCATCGTCAATAAATGCACATGTATGCATGAGACCCCATGAACAACCAACAACAAAATTTATGCATTATCACATCATCTCTCATCTCATCGTCAATTACATCATCATCATTTAGTTTTGGTCAATAGACCCATCGTCAATAATATCATCGTCTATTCGCACATCATCCACTTCATCATTATAATTTAAGTCACAAGGACTAAACACCCCTAGAGGACCAAAACGTCACTTAGGGACCAAAACATCACCTAGGGACCAAAACAACACACCTAGGACCAAAACATTACCTAGGGACCAAAACAACACACCTAGGACCAAAACATCACTTAGGGACCAAAACAACACATAAGACACAATTTGGCAACACCAGGCGCCAAAAACCCCACAAACTGGCACCCCCTGTGCAAGACCAGCACACAGGCGCCAAAATCCCCACACACTGGCGCCCCGTGTGCCACACCAGCACACAGGCGCCAAAACACCAGCAAAATGGCGCCCCTGCGCAACACAGGCACTAGGCGCCAAAGACTCAGCAAACTGGCGCCCCCTGTGGCAACACAGCCACACAAGCGCCAAAAACACAACAATCTGGCGCCCCCTGGGGCAACACAGACTTAGACACAAACTAAGACACAAACTGAGACACGGTCTCAGACACAGGCGCACTCACAGGCGCCATGGACAAAGACATTTGGCGCCGCTTCCTGAGACACAAGGCAAGAACACAGCGCGCGCCCGGGCGGCCATTTGGCGCCTATCTATGCGCGCGATGCTCATGCTCACACACACCCAGCACACCAACCTGGCGCCCAATAGGCGCCATGGGCAGCCAAAATGGCGCCCAGCACTTAGACACACACACACAACCAGAAACTTGGCGCCACAGGGCAGCCACGTTGGTGCCCTACACCCAAACAAAACACACCCAGGCGCATGGGCAGCCACATTTTGGCGACCTGCACCTAGACACAACACACACCCAGCACACTCAGCAACACAACCAACACACTGGCGCCATCCTGGGCGCCTTGGGGCAGCCATTTGGCGCCCCAGCACACACACACACACAGTGCCACAGGCGCACACAGGCGCCATTCTGGGCATCCATTCTGGAACTCGTCGGTTCAGGCATCTGAGGGAAGGTTGGGCTAGCGTAAAGCGAAATTCGGAAACCTTCTACCCCTGATGGAGCTCGTCAACTCAAGCATTAGAGGGAAGGGCAGGCTCACGCGAAGCGAGGCGAAGTCGCTGCGGACTTAGCGGCGGGGACTCTCCGATGGAGCGTTGGACTCGGCGATCAGAGAGTCGTTGAGGCTGTTGTTGGCCATTCTGCAAGAGCTCGTAGAGAAGAGCTGTTGAAGCTAGAATAGGCTAATCAGGAGCGAGCTCGGAGAGACGAGCTATTGGAGCCAAATTAGGCTATTCAAAGAACGAGCTCGCAGAGGCGAGCTATTGGAGCCATATGAGGTTATTCAAAGAACGAGCTCAAAGAGGCGAGCTATTGGAGCTAGATTAGGCTATTCAAAGAACGAGCTCGGAGAGGCGAGCTATTGGGGCCGATTAGGCTATTCAACAACGAGCTCGGAGAAACGAGCTATTGGAGCCAAATTAGGCTATTTAGCAACGAGCTTGGAGAGACGGTACATTGGAGCCAGATTAGGCTATTCAGCAATGAGCTCGGAGAGACGAGCTATTGAGCTAGATTAGGCTATTCAGCAACGAGCTCGTACACGAAGATGGAAGAATATCTCGAGGTGCGAAATCACGCTTCGCCTGCGCTTGAGTGGCGCTTCACGCGCGCATTGAGCCGCGCAGAACTCGATGTTTACGCCAAATCGCACTCGGTCGCGCTCGACTCGCTTTCCGTAGCGGATCAAGTTGTTCGCATTGTTTTCACTTCTTTGTTTTACGCGTTTTGAAAAATTCATATCTTGCGAACCGGGAACCCGATTGAGGTGTTCTAAGATGCGTTGGAAAGCAAAATAAACTGTTTTTTGGTAGTGAATATAAGAATGAAATGTTATACTATTTGTGTGCTAATTGACTATGGTTAGATTGTGGTTTACCACTAAGGTCAGAATTTCTTTCACTGGCGTATTTACAAGGGCATCACTGAGAGTCTTGCAAAGGTGGCCAATGCCTGTTGCAAGTAGTATCAGTTACCTGAGTAATCCCATAGTCAATCAGTTCACTATTTTATAACCACTAAACCAAAAGATAACTGAAATATATATATATATATATACTCTATAATGATGTTGGTGTGTATGGTTCTGATGAGTTGCGGTGAATGTTCTCTATGAGTATAACTATGATGGTGTGTAGTATGAATTGTGTGAAATGTGATGAGTTCACTCTATGAGTGATTATGATGATGTGATACTTCTGAGTGATGAATTGTGATGAATACACCTATGAGTGTTTTATGATGATGATGGTGAGTATTTTGATGAAATGCACATGTGTATATAGAATCTCATGGCATGTGCATAATTGTGAAGAACAGGCTTCCGCCTCTTGCGAAGAATAGGCTTTGGCCTCCAGTGAAGAATAGGCTTCGGCCTCTTAATTATGATGAATATGGTACCATCATGCATTATGCCACAGTGGGGGGTTGCACTTTCATACATAATTATAATCGTGAATTGTTCTTTGTTTGTGATTGGGGCCGTGTTGTGTGATCATGAAATGGTGATGATGATGATCTTGTGTGATTGCCTGTTCTCATTTCTCTATTATGTATCTGATTTTGTTTTATTGAAATTCTCACCCTTTCTCCTTGGAATGTTGCTCTATGGTGGCAACGCTGCAGTAAATCATGAGTGAAGGTCTAGCCGCCTTCTTGTTAGTCGTTGGGAAGTCTGTTTGTCTCGCTCTACGATACCGTAGCACCTAGGGGCGCATTTTTGGGATTTGATGTTAAATTACTTAATCGTATGAGGTTTATTTGAGGATTATGAGGTGTGTTTGAGTGGACTAGTGAGTCAATATTTATTTCCGCTGTGATAAGATGATTTTTGAAGTTTTAACTTTATGATGTATGTGTTGTTGCACAAATTTAATGGTGCATACGATGAGTTTAATTTAATGAAGACGTAACATTTCTTTCTACTACTTAATTAATATTTTTGAACAGTGGAATACACCGATAATGACGTTGGAAATTAAGGGGTAGAAAAGGGTGTTACATTAGTGGTATCGAGCGCGATTCGGTGCGTCAGGCGGTGGTTGAGTCGTCAAGTTGAGTAACATTTGAGTTTTGTTACTCGTTTCTGATGTTTGTTTCTGTTGTAGTGCTAGAATGGCAGGACAGAACGATGCTGCACTTGCTGTTGCCTTGCAGGCTATTGCTGGAGTTGTGGGTAACATACCCAATGCTATTGGTGATGGAACGCGTAGTTTGGCTACGTTCCAGCGTGAGAACCCTCCTACTTTTGAAGGCGGGTATAATCCTGATGGTGCCCTTGAGTGGCTAAGTGAAATGGAGCGGATCTTCCGCGTTATGGATTGCACCGATGCTCAGAAGGTTCGCTATGGCACTCATATGTTGAAGAAAGAGGCTTATGATTGGTGGAGGGCAGCTAGTCAGGGGTTGACGACTGCCAATGAGGAGATTACTTGGGCTGTGTTTGAGAGGGAATTCAAGAGAAAGTACTATCCGGAGGATGTCCGCGGGAAGAAGGAGGTTGAGTTTCTGAGACTTGAGCAAGGTAGTATGACTGTCACTGAGTATGCTGCCAAGTTTACTGAGCTGTCTAAGTTTTATCCTCATTATGACGGAGAGGGGGCTGAGTTCTCCAAATGTATAAAGTTTGAAAACGGGTTGCGTGCTGACATTAAGAGAGCTATAGGGTATCTGCAGATTCGTGTGTTTCCATTGTTGGTTAATAGTGCCAGAATTTTTGAAGAAGACAATAATGCCTTCTCCAGAGTTATGAAGGAAAGGCAAAAGAATTTTTCGGGTCGTGGTAAGCCATATGAGGTGCCTGCTGGTAAGGGCAAAGGGAAGTTTGTTGGTAAATCTGTTGGTGGGTCTAAGCGAAGTGGGGGAGATGCTGCAGCTAGTGTTACTTGTTACACGTGTGGGAAAGCAGGCCATAAGAGTCCAGATTGCCCAAACAAGGAAAAGAAGAGATGTTATAAGTGTGGGAAGGAGGGACACATGTCCTTCAACTGTGATAAGAAGGAGGTGGTATGCTTCAATTGTGAAGAGAGTTGTCACGTCGGTTACACGTGTCCTAAACCCAAGAAGGAGAAGTCGTATGGAAAGGTGTTCGCTCTGCCGGGTCCGACGCGTAGTGAGCGAGATTCGAGGTGCGTGCTATATCAATAATACTCCTCTTGTTGCTATTGTTGATCTTTGGTTCTACCCATAGCTTTATTCTTCTTTGCATGTGTTGAGAACTTAAGTCTTGTTTTATCCGATATGTTGAGGAGATGGTTATCGATACTCCAGCTAAGGGTTCGGTGACTACCTCCGTTGTTTGTGCTAAATGTCCTGTATCCATGTATGGTAAGGAATTTTTGGTTGATCTAATTTGTTTGCCGTTGAGTGGTATGGATGTCATTCTGGGTATGGACTGGTTAGTTGATAACCATGTTCATATCAATTGTCGTGAAAGGTCCGTGAGTTTTGCTTCACCAAGAGAAGTCCAGTTTGCTATCTGCGGTCGACTACGAGAATGATGAGAGAAGAGGTTCACCGTTTTCTCTGTTAGCATCGTTGTCTGCCGAGAGCCAAGCCAAGGGTTGATGAATTGCGGTAGTGCGTGAGTTTTCTGAGGTGTTCCCCGATGAGATTCCGGATGTACCACCAGAGAGAGAGGTGGAGTTTACTATTGACCTGGTTCCTGGCACTAAGCCTGTGTCTATGGCACCATATAGAATGTCTGCATCTGAGTTGGCAGAATTGAAAAAGCAACTTGAAGATTTGTTAGAAAAGAAGTTTGTGAGACCGAGTGTGTCACCTTGGGGAGCTCCAGTTGTAACACCCCCCCTTCTACATAAACTACTATTTAAATAATTTGGAAAATCAGAGTAGTTGAAAAACTTTTCGGTGCGACTACTCGAGGGTGTCACATTTAAAACCAAACACCTTAACATACTTCAAAACAATTACTTAAAATAAACTCCAGTTTAGAGGATACATAGCACCAAAATAATAGTCGGAATAACATTACAGCCGTGGAAAAATAACAACTTAAATAATAGTTCAAAAGTAAAAGACATAACGAATAAACAATCCCCCCCGGTGCTACGTATCAGAGCGACTCGACCATACTCAAAGAAGGATCTCTAGTCACCTTGATCAATCACCATCACTGCGCAGTTCTTGACATACGAGGCAACACAAGGCAGTAGGGTGAGTCTCAATGCATAGATAATAATAAATAAAGCGAGAAACACAGAAAAACAGGCACACCAGAGGACAATGATTACTACATATATTATTAAGACAGTCACACCAAAGGCAGTTACACTAACTACAGTCACACCAGAATCAGTTACACAATTTGCAATCACACCAGAAACAGTTACACCAGAACATGTATGCAATGTATGCAATGCAACCCAAAACTCCACTGGGCATATGCATGTGGATCCATCACCAAAAATTGCCTTGTGGGCATTCACCAAACACCAAAATAACTTAGAGGCCGAAGCCTATTCACCAAAATGCATATGATTTATGCGACGCCATGACTATGCACCAAAAACACCAAAACACCAATATAAAGCAATAACATGCTCACCACAATTATATGTATATTCACCAAATCACCAAGGAGGGTCATAGACCTCTCATCACCAATACACTCACCATTTATTTTATAACACCATAATTAATACTCCTACGGGGACTAAAAGAGCACCCCTAATCATTTCCACCCAAAGGACTAAAGTCAACACCCGGGACTAAACCCATACCTAGGGACTAGTTTGACACCAAAAGAACCATTTTAACACCTAAGGACTAAATTGACACTTCGGGGACCAATCTGACACCTAAGGGATATTTTGAACCCACACCTAGACATGGCGCCAAGTTGCGCCTTGGGCTGCCAAGATTGGCGCCCATCCCATAGACACACGCACACTAGCAACATCAGCGCACTTGGGCAGCCAAATGGCGCCCCAGTAACAAGAACTCACACACCTGCACTTCGACACACACTCGTTTCACTTCGTCACACACTCACTTCACCTCGGCACACACTCAATTCACCTCGTCACACACTCGCTTCACCTCGGCACACACCCACTTCACATCGGCACCTCACCTCGCCTCACTCACCTCGGTCACCGACCTCCTTCACCTCGGCATATCACCCCATTCACCTCGGCACCTCACCTCACCTCACTCACCTAGGTCATCTCACCTCATCCACCTCGGCACTGGGCAGCACACATCGGCGCCCATCCTCACCGGCAGCGCCAAGAGCGCGCCACTCACACACCGAACACACGCACTGAGGCGCGCCACAATCGCAACGCCCAGCGCATACACTCACGCACAGGCACAGCGCGCCTTGCGCCCGGCCGTGCCACTCTCCCACACCTCACACACCTCGCACACCCACTCACACACCTCGGCGGACCTCACACACCTCGGCACATACTCACACACAGGCGTGGCGCGCTGCGCCCAGCCGTGCCACTCTCCACGCCACACACACCTCGGTTACACCACCTAACTCACTCACCTCACTCGTCACAACACAAACACTCGGCGCATCAAAATTCCACACGTTCAACAACATCATCATCATCACGTATCATAATCATCAAGAACACGGCTACAACAACAAGTGTGCACAACTTCATCAATTATCAACCATAACGTCAAGAACCATCAAACTCTACACTCAACAACGCAAATAACAACAACAACAATAACGAGCAACAACAACAATCACGTCATCATCAATTCAATTCACAAAATCCTAACTACCCATAAACCACCATCATAAACCCATTATAAATGTTAAAACCCACCCTTACTAATGAAAATCCAGCACATAATCACAGAATCACGTATATACATTACAAATTATCCACCTAAATTACTCCTAATCCTTAATCCCTATGTTTCAAGATTTATAAATTATTAAATATGCTAGAGAGCCCCCATACCTTGTTAAAATTGAAGAAGAAGACTAAAGCTCTCAAGAACACCCCCCAAGACACCAACAATCCACGTTTTTCCTCTCCTCTAAGAGCTCCACGAAACTCCTCTCCTTTTTCCTTGCCCTAGCCGCGCTCCCTCTCTTCTCCTCTTCCCACTTTCTAATTTTTGATCTTTTGCTTCTAGTGAGGGTTTCTCCTAAGACCCTAATGTTTTTATTAATTGGGTTTGGGCCACTTAACTCCAATGGGCCCTAATTGCACCTCCTAATTACTTTCTCACATCCTCCCTATTTAATAATAACACTCTCCAGTTATTTCCTACACCCCACTCCTTAATTGAATTAATTTCCTTATATTTATTTTAAATAAGGTTAATTAAATTATCACTTAATTAAATTATCTAATTATTTATTTAATCATTTTTGGGGCGTTACAACTCTCCCCCACTTAGGCATTTTCGTCCTCGAAAATTTAAATACTATAGACACTGCACAACTCAAACACTCACCACACAACAATAGATTCTAGAGAACACACTTAACGAAGCACATACCTCTAAAAGCAATCATCACTATTATACCACCGCATCATCGTAAACTCCACATTTTAAAGTTGAGGAAAACAACACCTTTAGATTTTCAGTAACAACACATTTTAGATTTTAGAAAGAAACATCACCTTTAAAGTTGGGAAAATGACACAATTAAACTCCAAGGATAGTAGTAAAATATCAGGCATGTTCTTTTTCTTATGTATAAAAACAACCACAATTTATAAAGAAAACAACGAGTTCATGTTTCAATTAAAACAAAGAACATTGATTTATGAAAACGGCAACCCCTTAATTTCCAAAACAAAGAAAGAAACGACACCATAAGACAATAAAAAAACAAGAATCTATATATTATTCCAAACGATGAATAAAGAACCTAAAACATGAGAAACAACAACCTATGTATTATTTCAAACAACAACATAATTATGATTTAGAACGAGTACCAAGACTCGAGGGTTAACAGACTCGACAACTTGGCCGGACAGACCGAACTTATGCTCTGATACCACTTGTAACACCCCCCTTCTACATAAACTACTATTTAAATAATTTGGAAAATCAGAGTAGTTGAAAAACTTTTCGGTGCGACTACTCGAGGGTGTCACATTTAAAACCAAACACCTTAACATACTTCAAAACAATTACTTAAAATAAACTCCAGTTTAGAGGATACATAGCACCAAAATAATAGTCGGAATAACATTACAGCCGTGGAAAAATAACAACTTAAATAATAGTTCAAAAGTAAAAGACATAACGAATAAACAATCCCCCCCGGTGCTACGTATCAGAGCGACTCGACCATACTCAAAGAAGGATCTCTAGTCACCTTCAGTCACCATCACCTGCAGGTTGCCGACATACGAGGCAACACGACGCAAAGATGAGGTGAGTCTCAATGCATAGATAATAATAAATAAAGCGAGAAACACAGAAAAGCAGCACACCACGAGGACAATGATTACTACATATATTATTAAGGCAGTCACACCAAAGCGCGCTACACTAACTACAAATCACACGAGAATCGGTTACACCATTTGCAATCACACGAAAACAATTTACACGAAACATGTATGCAATGTATGCAATGCAACCCAAAACTCCACTGGGCATATGCATGTGGATCCATCACCAAAAATTGCCTTGTGGGCATTCACCAAAAACACCAAAACACCAATATAAAGCAATAACATGCTCACCACAATTATATGTATATTCACCAAATCACCAAGGAGGGTCATAGACCTCTCATCACCAATGCACTCACCATTTATTTTATAACACCATAATTAATACTCCTACGGGGACTAAAAGAGCACCCCTAATCATTTCCACCCAAAGGACTGACCCGGGACTAAACCCATACCTAGGGACTAGTTTGACACCAAAAGAACCATTTTAACACCTAAGGACTAAATTGACACTTCGGGGACCAATCTGACACCTAAGGGCTATTTTGAACCCACACCTAGACATGGCGCCAAGTTGCGCCTTGGGCTGCCAAGATTGGCGCCCATCCCGTAGACACACGCACACTAGCAACACCAGGCGCACTTGGGGCAGCCAAATGGCGCCCCCTAGCGCAACTCACACACCTGCACTTCGACACACACTCGTTTCACTTCGTCACACACTCACTTCACCTCGGCACACACTCAATTCACCTCGTCACACACTCGCTTCACCTCGGCACACACCCACTTCACATCGGCACCTCACCTCGCCTCACTCACCTCGGTCACCGACCTCCTTCACCTCGGCATATCACCCCATTCACCTCGGCACCTCACCTCACCTCACTCACCTAGGTCACCTCACCTCATCCACCTCGGCAATGGGCAGCACACATCGGCGCCCATCCTCACCGGCAGCGCCAAGAGGCGCGCCACTCACACACCGAACACACGCACAAGGGCGCGCCACAACCGGCAACGCCCAACGCATACACTCACGCACAGGGCACAGGCGCCTTGCGCCCAGCCCGTGCCACTCTCCCACACCTCACACACCTCGGCACACCCACTCACACACCTCGGCAGACCCTCACACACCTCGGCACATACTCACACACAGGGCGTAGGCGCCTTGCGCCCAGCCCGTGCCACTCTCCCACGCCTCACACACCTCGGTTACACCACCTAACTCACTCACCTCACTCGTCACAACACAAACACTCGGCGCGCATCAAAATTCCACACGTTCAACAACATCATCATCACGTATCATAATCATCAAGAACACGGCTACAACAACAAGTGTGCACAACTTCATCAATTATCAACCATAACGTCAAGAACCATCAAACTCTACACTCAACAACGCAAATAACAACAACAACAATAACGAGCAACAACAACAATCACGTCATCATCAATTCAATTCACAAAATCCTAACTACCCATAAACCACCATCATAAACCCATTATAAATGTTAAAACCCACCCTTACTAATGAAAATCCAGCACATAATCACAGAATCACGTATATACATTACAAATTATCCACCTAAATTACTCCTAATCCTTAATCCCTATGTTTCAAGATTTATAAATTATTAAATATGCTAGAGAGCCCCCATACCTTGTTAAAATTGAAGAAGAAGACTAAAGCTCTCAAGAACACCCCAAGACACCAACAATCCACGTTTTTCCTCTCCTCTAAGAGCTCCACGAAACTCCTCTCCTTTTTCCTTGCCCTAGCCGCGCTCCCTCTCTTCTCCTCTTCCCACTTTCTAATTTTTGATCTTTTGCTTCTAGTGAGGGTTTCTCCTAAGACCCTAATGTTTTTATTAATTGGGTTTGGGCCACTTAACTCCAATGGGCCCTAATTGCACCTCCTAATTACTTTCTCACATCCTCCCTATTTAATTAATAACACTCTCCAGTTATTTCCTACACCCCACTCCTTAATTGAATTAATTTCCTTATATTTATTTTAAATAAGGTTAATTAAATTATCACTTAATTAAATTATCTAATTATTTATTTAATCATTTTTGGGGCGTTACACCAGTGCTACTAGTGAAAAACAAAGATGGGAGTATGAGGTTGTGTGTAGACTACCGTCAGTTAAATAAAGTTACAATCAAGAATAAGTACCCGTTGCCGAGGATTGATGACTTGATGGATCAATTAGTGGGTGCTAAAGTATTTAGCAAGATTGACTTAAGGTCTGGTTATCACCAGATCAAGGTCAAGGATGAAGATGTTCCGAAGACAGCATTTAGGACAAGATATGGGCACTATGAGTATTCCGTTATGCCTTTCGGTGTGACTAATGCGCCGGGAGTATTCATGGGATACATGAACCAAATCTTCCGTGAGTACTTGGACAAGTTTGTGGTGGTTTTCATTGATGACATTCTGATTTACTCTAAGTCAGAAGAGGAGCATGCGGAACATCTGAGGTTAGTATTAGAAATTCTGAGGAGCCGAAAATTATATGCCAAGTTTTCCAAGTGTGAGTTTTGGTTGAAAAAGGTCAGTTTTCTCGGTCATGTGATTTCTAGTGAAGGGATTGCGGTGGATCCTTCCAAAGTTGATGCAGTGTTGCAGTGGGAGTCTCCAAAGTCGTTTCTTAAAATAAGGAGTTTTCTGGGATTAGCTGGCTATTATAGAAGATTCATTGAGGGGTTTTCAAAGTTGGCTCTGCCATTGACCCAATTAACTTGCAAGGGCAAAGCTTTTGTTTGGGATGACCGATGTGAAGAAAGCTTCAATGAGTGAAAGAAGATTGACTACATCTCCGTGTTGACCTTACCTAGTTCGGTCGACCCGCTTGTAGTATCTTGTGATGCTTCCAAGATGGGTTTGGGTGGCGTGCTTATGCGAGAATGGGAAAGTGGTCGCTTATGCGTCGAGGCAATTAAGGATTCATGAAAAGAATTACCCCACCCATGACTTAGAACTTGCTGCCGTGGTATTCACATTAAAAATTTGGAGGCATTACTTGTATGAATCGAGATTTGAGGTGTTCAGTGATCACAAGAGTCTGCGGTATCTGTTCGATCAGAAAGAGTTAAATATGAGACAGCGCCGGTGGTTAGAACTATTGAAGGATTATGATTTTGAGTTGAGTTATCACCCGGGTAAAGCTAATGTGGTTGCCGATGCTTTGAGCCGGAAGACCTTGCATATGTCGGCATTGATGGCTAGAGAGCTTGAGTTGATTGAGCAATTCAGGGACATGAGTTTAGTTTGTGAAGTCACACCTCAGAGTGTCAGGTTGGGCATGTTGAAAATTGGCCATGTTGAAAATTGCTGCCGTGGTATTCACATTAAAAATTTGGAGGCATTACTTGTATGGATCGAGATTTGAGGTGTTCAGTGATCACAAGAGTCTGCGGTATCTGTTCGATCAAAAAGAGTTAAATATGAGACAGCGCCGGTGGTTAGAACTATTGAAGGATTATGATTTTGAGTTGAGTTATCACCCGGGTAAAGCTAATGTGGTTGCCGATGCTTTGAGCCGGAAGACCTTGCATATGTCGGCATTGATGGCTGGAGAGCTTGAGTTGATTGAGCAATTCAGGGACATGAGTTTAGTTTGTGAAGTCACACCTCAGAGTGTCAGGTTGGGCATGTTGAAAATTGGCAATGAGTTTATGACAGGTATCCGAGAAGCGCAGAAGTTAGATGTGAAATTGGTTGATGTGATGAGTGGGATTGGTCAGTCTGGGAATGAGGACTTTGAGATAGATGCGCAGAATGTGTTGAGATATCGAGGAAGAATTTGTGTTCCCGAAGATGAAGAAATGAGGAAGGCGATCCTCGAGGAGGGCCACAAGAGTAAGTTGAGTATCCATCCGGGAGCAACAAAATGTATCAAGATCTGAAAAGATTTTCTCGTGGCTTCGGATTGAAGCGGGATGTGGCAAAGTTTGTGTATTCGTGTTTGACCTCGCTGTCCGAAATCGAAGGTCGAGCATCGAAGCTCATGGGAATGATGCAACCGTTGAATGTCCCCAGTGGAAGTGGGATAGTATCTCCATGGATTTTGTAATCGGTTACCCAATACGGTGAGAGGGCATGATTCGATTTGGGTAGTTGTGGATAGATTGACGAAGTCGGCTCATTTTATTCCTATCGGTATTAAGTATCCTGGTGTCGATTAGTTGAAATCTACATTCGGTGATTGTGAAGCGCATGGTGTTCCTTTGTGTATTGTGTCGATAGAGACCCAAGGTTTACTTCGGAATTTTGGAGTAGTTTGCATAAGGAGTTGGGTTCGAAATTGAGGTTGAGTTCACTTATCATCCTCAAACTGACGGGCAGACAAAGAGGACAATTCAATCATTGGAAGATCTGTTGAGGTCGTGTGTTCTAGAGCAGGGAGGTGCGTGGGATGCTCATCTCCCTTGATCGAGTTTACATACAACAATAGTTATCACTCCGATGATCGGGATGGCACCGCTTTGAGGCATTGTATGGTCGGAGGTGTAGGACTCGGTATGTTGGTACGAGGCGGGGAAAGTTTAGTGCTTGGACTCGAAATGTGGTTAGAGAAACCACTGAGAAAGTGAAGATGATCCGAGAGAAAATGAAAGCGTCTCAGAGTAGACAGAAGAGCTACCATGATAAGAGGAGGAAGGATTTAGAGTTTGAGGCGGGTGACCACGTGTTCTTGAGGTCACACCTATGATCGTGTCGGGCGTGCTCACGAAATCAAAGAAGTTGACTCCTCGTTTCATTGGACCGTGTCGACACGGAAAGAGTTAGAAGTGTTGCATATCGGGTGGCTTTGCCACCTAATCTTTCGAACTTGCACGACGTGTTTCACGTGTCGCAGCTTCGGAAGTGTTGCATATCGGGTTGCATATTCGTCTCACGTGATTCAACCGGATGATGTAGAGGTGCGGGATAATCTCACCGTGTGGACCGTGTGCATGCGAATTGAGGCTCGGGAAGTGAAGACCCTTCGAGGTAAGAAAATCAATTTGGTGAAAGTTGTATGGTTTGGGGCAACCGGTGAAAGCTTTGGCGTGGGAGCTGGAGGATAAGATGCGAGAGTCGTATCCAGAGTTATTTGAATCAGGTATGTTTTCGAGGACGAAAAATCCTAAGTGGGGGAGAATTGTAACACCCCGGAAATAATTTAATTAAATTATTTAATTGAATTATTGATTTTATTGGAAACGTGATTAAATTAATTAAAATGATGGGCGTGGTTCAGGAGGTGGAGCGAGTAAAGGGAGTGGTGTGGACGTGGAGGGCCCAGTGTTTACTGAGCCCACTACTTAAACCCTAGGAGTCTAGCGCAACTCTCTCATTTGTGCAAAAAATTGAGAGAGCTGCGAATTGAGAGAGTGAGAAAGAAAGGAGATTGACGCTAAAGAAGAGGAAGGAGGAGAATCTTCTCAAGTTTTGCTCTAGGTAAGAGTTCTTAATCCTTCTAGGCCGTTTTCTCCTTTTCCTAGCGTTGTAGCTTTCAATCCATAACCTCCATGTTTTTGATTTCTCCTTGACCTAGAGGTGAGCGTGGCTAGGGTTTCAAAGGGAGAAGGAGAAGCCCGTTCGTTGTGTTGCTAAGTTTTGTACGTGACTCCGTCGCCGTTAATTCCGGAACATACAAATTCGAGGTAAGGGTGAGCGTTTCGGTTTAACGTGATTGGGTATATGATGGGTTTTGGGGTTTTGATGTTGTTTTAATAACTTTGGAGGTTGTTTTGATGAATTGGATGTCATTGATAAATTTTGATGTGTTGATGAATTTGAGTTATTGGATGAGCTGTGATAATTCCTTTGATGAATCGTTGGATGATTTGTTGGGTGAAATTCGATGAGTGCTATGAGGAATTTTAATAAATTCTTTGACAGATTTTTGATGATATCTTTGATGAATTTGGATGATTCCTTGATGAATTTTACAGATTTAATTGATGAACGAACCGCGTTTTTGAAGTTGGAAATGATTTAGAAGGAATTAGGATATGATCGTTTGGGTGAAAAATCGAATTTCTGAAATTCCTGCACAATTGGCCATTTCTGCACAATCACGCTTCGCCTGCGCTTGAGTGGCGCTTCAGGCGCAATTGAGCTGCTTGTGAAAACTCGATGTTTCTGCCAAATCGCGCTCCAGTCGCGGGTCACTGTTTCGCACTGTTTTCACTGTTTTCTGTACGTTTTTGAAAAATTCATATCTTGCGAACCGGGAACCCGATTGAGGTGTTCTAAGATGCGTTGGAAAGCTTATTCAGAGGCCTAACTGAATATTCTACTTTTAAGGCAAAATAAACTGTTTTGTGGTAGTGAATATAAGAATGAAATGTTATACTATTAGTGTGCTAATTGACTATGGCTAGATTGTGGTTTACCACTAAGGTCAGAATTTCTTTCATCAGCGTATTTACAAGGGCATCATCGAGAGTCTTGCAAAGGTGGCCAATGCCTCATTTGCAAGTAGTATCGATTACTGAGTAATCCCATAGTCAATCAGTTCACTATTTTATAACCACTAAACCAAAAGATAACTGAAATATATATATATACTCTATAATGATGTTGGTGTGTATGGTTCTGATGAGTTGCGGTGAATGTTCTCTATGAGTATAACTATGATGGTGTGTAGTATGAATTGTGTGAAATGTGATGAGTTCACTCTATGAGTGATTATGATGATGTGATACTTCTGAGTGATGAATTGTGATGAATACACCTATGAGTGTTTTATGATGATGATGGTGAGTATTTTGATGAAATGCACATGTGTATATAGAATCTCATGGCATGTGCATAATTGTGAAGAACAGGCTTCCGCCTCTTGCGAAGAATAGGCTTTGGCCTCCAGTGAAGAATAGGCTTCGGCCTCTTAATTATGATGAATATGGTACCATCATGCATTATGCCCTGGTGGGGGTTGCACTTTCATACATAATTATAACTGTGAATTGTTGCTGTTTGTGATTGGGGCTGGTGTTGTGTGATCATGAAATGGTGATGATGATGATACTGTGTGATTGCCTGTTCTCATTTCTCTATTATGTATCTGATTTTGTTTTATTGAAATTCTCACCCCTTCTCCTTGGAATGTTGCTCTATGGTGGCAACGCTGCAGGTAACCGCGAGTGAAGGTCTAGCTGCCTTCTTGTTAGCTGTTGGGAAGTCTGTTTGTGTCGCTCTCTGATACCGTAGCACCTAGGGGGCGCATTTTTGGGATTTGATGTTAAATTACTTAACTGTATGAGGTTTATTTGAGGATTATGAGGTGTGTTTGAGTGGACTAGTGAGTCAATATTTATTTCCGCTGTGATAAGATGATTTTTGAAGTTTTAACTTTATGATGTATGTGTTGTTGCACAAATTTAATGGTGCATACGATGAGTTTAATTTAATGAAGACGTAACATTTCTTTCTACTACTTAATTAATATTTTTGAACAGTGGAATACACTGATAATGACGTTGGAAATTAAGGGGTAGAAAAGGGGTGTTACACACTCAGCACTTGGCGCCATCCTGGGCGCCTTCGGGCAGCCATTTGGCAGCCTTTGGACACAGGCGCACCAGGCGCCATTTCTGGCAGCCTTTGGCGCCCCACCCAGCAACACACACACACACTTCAGGCCACAGCAACCCAACCAGCACACTAGCGCTATCCTGGGCGCCTTGGGGCATCCATTTGGCGCCCCTGCACACACACACACATAGTGCCACAGGCGCACACAGGCGCCATTCTGGGCAGCCTATGGCGCCCAAGAAGCAACACACACAAGCACACACAAGCACACATCACAGGGCGCCATTTCCAGCAGCATTTGGCGCCCCATTACGCCTAGGGTTCCCTAAAACCCAAATTTCTCAAATTCTCCTAAACCGAATCAACATCAACAATATCAAAAACACTCATAATCATCCTAAACTATCCAATACATGATTCAACACACAATTAGACATACAATTCGATTTTCATATAAGTGCTCAAACTCAATCAATCAAACAAGCATTAAAAAATCAATTTCATCAATCAACAACACATCAAATACGAAATTGACAACCTATTCCTAATTATACCCCTTATTATAGAGCAAGACCCACCCTTACCTTGAATAAACCGAAGAGAAGTCCTTTCTACCGAGTCACCCACAAAACCTCAGCAACAGTGAAGCTCTTCTCCTTCTTTCTTTGGTGCGATCAAGCTCTCTCCTTCTCTCTCCCTTGGTGCGCCGTTTTTCTCTTCCACTACTAGAAAAAGGCTTTTTATATCTCGTTAAAAAAGGCTTTTCATATCGGTTACTCAGAATCGATAAAGATAAAGGGATATTAAAAACAGTAGCTTTCTATATCGGTTAAAGAACCGCTATGGAAAATGTTTTTATATCGGTTCCTAGTAGAACCGTTATGGAAAGTCGATTTTAAACCTATAAAACGCTTTTTATATCGGTTTCTTAGTTGAACCGATATTGAAAATCACTTTTTATATCGG
Source organism: Oxytropis ochrocephala (assembly GCA_020916435.1). Lineage (NCBI taxonomy): Eukaryota > Viridiplantae > Streptophyta > Magnoliopsida > Fabales > Fabaceae > Oxytropis > Oxytropis ochrocephala. The sequence continues at coordinate 87,010,194 of CM037089.1, read as the reverse complement.
TTATTTAAAGGAACCGATATGAAAAGTCTTTTTTAAAAAAAAAAAAAAAAATCCTCAATTGGATATACAAAGAAACAACAAAATCACAACAAATACAATATTTATATAAAAATACAAAGATCTCAAATTATACTCAATATCCATATCCAAATACAAAAAACGAATCTAATACACACACTATCTATATTTTACTAACCACTAAAAAGCAAGAAAGAGTTAATGAGTAAACATATACATAATAGCTTAGCCCTTAGTAACTACTCAAGCTGCTACTTTTCTCTAAGAGAAAATTCACTACATCAATATGTCCCTGTGCAAAGTGGCGGTGTGTAATGCAAGAGTGTGTTTGACAGATCAACCGTCATTGAAATTTCAGGAAAAGCCTCTGTGAGGACCTTTAATATCTCTGCAAATCCAGAAAAAGAGAAAAGGACTCTCAAGACAGATTCCAAAGCTGAAATTGATCATAAATTCATGACTGTGAAATCAATGAAATAAGGCTCAATGTGAACCTAGTAAGCTAGCAGACATACTGAGAAAAGAGTTGATACAACCATTTTCAAAATGAAGTCAAATAAGCTTAAAAGTACAGTCAACTACATAACCAATTTTCTTGACAGATTGATGCAACATATAGTAAGGATCCTACTCCTAAGCATTGTAGAATTTAATGACTTACCCAAATTTCCATTCTTAGCAACATGGAAAGCATCAAATCCATTTCTAGCTTTCAAGCCGCCATCCCAACATCATGATATCTAATCAACTCCTTCACTATATCAAGATGACCATTTTCAGAACAACATATAAAGCGGTTTCACGAGGATTATTTCGCTTTGAAAGCAACTCCTTTACCTTTAACTCTTCATCTCGATTCCCAAGATGATTTCCTCACCAATTCTAAATTTCCACTTAGTCGCGAGTGCAAGGGAAAATCACCCCTAAACTCGCTAATTGTTTCTTCATCTTATCCAAGAACCTATCTTTCCAACTTATACTGAATCTCCAACTTCTCAAGTTTACCTCTTTCTCAAATAAATCATTCAACGCCTGCTGAAAAACAGGAACCTTGGATGCTCAACAGAACCTCAATCTTCACATCAAGCCCTTCACCACCGCAACATTATTCACAAACTCACAGTAAAACAACCACACACTCGTCTTATATTATGTTCAACAATACATTTCAATGGTAAAGTAAATAACAGATTGTATGGACTCTTACATTACCTGAAAGAAACTTGATCTGAAAACCATTTATCCAAAGCTGTGGACAACACCTAGTTGCAAAAACAGAAACCCAATAATGATACATGATGACAAAAAATATTGGATGGTTTGTTAGGAAATTAACAAATTATTAGAAATGTATTGTTGCATTGAATCTCTTTTACCCCCTCAACTAGAAACTTGAAAGTGTATAACTAGTAGAAGATTAGGAGCAATATATTGAGTTAGCTCTTTTACAAATGAAACTCCCAATAAACTAGAATTTATTCTAGCTCCAAAATTCCGAGATCCTATATTAATTTACAAGCGTGATATAAAATCCATATTTTCCACTAGTGCAATAACAAGTGTGGAAGAAGACGTCACATAAACAGAGATCCTACAAGCAGGAAGGACAACTATCTACTTCTCAGCTTTTTAAATTAAATTATACAAACAACTTGCTGCTACATTCAGAATAAAGCAGGAAGGACAACTATCTAATTCTCGACTTTTTATTGTCTATATGATACACACACAAACCACTAAATTCAATGCTCGAATGCGAACGATTTACTGTGTAAGGTAAGCCACACCCATGTTTTCACTTTCATGCTCTTTCATCGTTCACATGATGATTTACAACTTCTCCTTGCCTGTCCAACGGCATATACTGTGCCATTATTGCCCTTATTTCAGAATCTATATATGACTTCAAATTAACAAGTTGATTGGAAACTATAGCTTACCTTCATAATTTTTGACCCGTCCAGTCTATACCTCACACGCTTTCCAACAATCTCAGCAGGCATTACAACATCCTCAAGCATTGCTTCATGAACTGCAGTGAGAGTACGGCTGTGTGGACGCTGAGTAGCATAACCCTTCTTTGGTGGCTTCAATATCCTTCGGGTGGCAATCAGGATTACATCCTACATATATAAGAAGATTCAAAACTGCTGAGTGAAATACAAAGCTAAGCGAAAGGAAAATTATGAAAGCTAGAAAGTTCAGCAAGAAACCAAATATGAAGAAAGATAAAATACTCTGAGGAGCAAATAAGAAACACACAGTACATAGCCAGAAAACATTTGCATGTCCTCAAGCAAATTCTCTGGCTCAAAAACTTTTCAAATAAGTAATAGAGATAGCCAAATAAGGAACCCAAAGTTAGAAGCACAATGACAGCCATAGATAGTATAGAACATATGAGGTGTCAAAAGGTTGTCCAATTAGAGGCTCAAGTCCCTGAAGATTACATTTCTGTGAACAATGGCACTCACTCACAATCTCTCTAAGTGTGTAGGGACTAGTGAAAATATACACTCAAGTTTCCACAAAATGCACATTACCATAAGCTTGTAATTTGACCAAATCTCTACTAAATAGTTCACATGCATGCAAAAGATGGGGTTTCATGGGTTGTAATGGGGCCAGGGTGAATTCATGCATGGTAGGAAATAAGAAGAGAGGGATAAACAATGGGCTAAAAAGAACAAAAAATAAATAGTAACCCTTGAAACCAAATATGGAGCTTCTATCTATTTTAATATTTTTTGTCCAAATTCCAAATTAATTTCACTTTCATTCATCACTCTTCTTTTACTATTGAGTTGACTCCTTTTTTTTTGATTTGCCCTTTGGCTCTTTCATTCTTTTGATGTGTCTTTTCCTCCTTCTTGCTTTCCCTTTTTTTTCAAATTATCCTTCTATATTTTTTCCATTTTTTATTCTTAGGAGGTATAGGTAAGTACATGAAAACTTCTATTTTGTTTCCTTTGTAAGAAAATATTCTTGTAAGCACATGATTCACTCCTTTTGTTTTCTTCATCCTAACAAGATAGACAACTAAAGCATATGACGAAATTTAAGTCCTGACAATATAGACAACTAAAATGTAGGACGAAATTGTAATTTTCAATAGTTGCTCCACATTCAATTTCAATTGGTCACCAAAAAAAAGAAAAAAGAAAAATTATATCCGGGTACCAAAGAAAAAATATAACAATTAGGCTCAAAGGGGCAACTAAGGGATAAATTCAACAAACAACTCGAGGCTAGAAAAATACCTAAATTCCCAAATCTTTTTACATGATGCAAATCGGCCACTTTGAAATGGTCAAAAGACAAATTCTAGAATGTAGCAAATTGGGAAACACACTCATAGAAAGAAAAGGGGGTAAAAATTCATGATTTAGTAGCAATCCCTTATAAAGGCTCGAGATCTCACATTTAGAAGCTAGTTCACAAAAAGTACTCAAGAGGACAAATGCTAATTATCAGCTTTTTAAGGACATCCTCACAGTTACAATTAAGCACAAGTCTGTCAAGTAAATTAATTATGGGATCCCCTAAAGGCAAAATCTCTATTTTTTTTTTTCAATTTAAGCATAATTCATGCAAAACAAGCCAGAAAAAATGCTATCAACATATGTAGTGGGTATATGCATTAATAGAGATCAAGTACCAACATATAATATCCTCCCCCACACTAGCATGAAGCCTCAATGCAAAATATTAGATTGGCACAAAAATAAATAAATGAGAGAGTAAGAGTGACTTCCCTGAGAGAGCTTGCAGTCTGAGCTTATTGCTAAAAACAAAATAAAACAAAACAATAATGAGAGAAAATAAAACACAAGTTGCCTCCTGCGAAACGCTTGTTTAACGTCGTGAGCCTGACGATAGTTGGTGCTCAATCAGGTGGCTCTCCAAGAGCAAATTTTACATCTAACGCAGTGCACCTTCTTAGTTTTCTAACCATGTGGTTGACATTGTTTTTTCTTTTTCCAGGTGGTGGATGAACTTCAAATGATGGTGATATTTTTACTGTATCTCAATCCACCACTAAACTAGGATCCTGCATAATAAGAACTTTTTTCAAAAGGTCCTGCATCTTTAGATCACAAAAAATATTAGTTTCAACCACATCATCAAAATAAGGAGAAGTTAAAGAAAATAATTTTTCATTGAAATTTTAAGCTTCAATAACATCATCTTCTTTACCACTTCTTAAAGTTACCTTTCCCTCATTAACCTCAATTACAACATCACCAATGGTTAAAACAACTTGCCCAAAAATTGGGGCTTTCTCCTCTTCCTCGAACTCATGAACCAATGGATCTTTTTCATTCTCCTCACAACCGTTCTCATCAGTATCGTCTTTTATTTCAATATAACTCCCTTCAGTAGGAGCTATTATTTTTATTTGACTCCCTTCAGTAGGAGTCTCTTCATCTTTCTCAAGAGCTTCTTCCTCTATATTATCTTCCATGGAGAACTCTTCATCACTCCTAAGAATATTTTCTTTATACTGCTCAGTTTGTAAATACGGAGTTTCTTGGACCTCTTGAGATAACAAAGCAATGATATATACGGGGGCCGAGTCTCGATACCAAAAGATAGAAAAGGTAGCTCTCGCTTTGGTGATCGTAGCCAAAAGGTTAAGGCCCTGCTTCGTTGCACATCAGATTGTGGTACGAAACGACCAACCCATTCGCCAGCTACTGCATCGCCCGGATTTGGCGGGCAGGATCATTAAATGGGTCGTCGAACTCTTCGAGTTCGGCATAAAGTATGAAGCTCGAACCTCACTCAAAGCCTAGGTCCTTGCCGACTTTGTTGCCGAAATGACACCCACTCCTCTCCACTCGGAGGTGTTGCTCTGGACTCTCCACGTTGACGGCTCCTCGAATTCGAAGGGAAGTGGAGCTGGCCTGATCCTAGAAAACTCGGAGGGTCTAATGATAGAGGTCTCTTTGAGTTTCACTTTCACTATCTCCAACAACCAGGCCGAGTATGAGGCCTTCATCGCTGGATTGAAATTGGCTGCTGACTTCGGCGCCAAAATCATCGAATTGAACACCGACTCCTTGCTAGTTGTGTCTTAGGTGAAGGATGAGTTCGTCGCAAAGGATACGGTCTTTTAGCGCTACTTAGGCCGAGTCCGGGAATTGCTCCAACACTTCGAAAGGGTAGAGCTGAAACATGTCCCAAGGTCCGAGAACGCCAGAGCAGACGTCTTGGCCAAGTTGGAGAGTACCAAGCCCTCGGGCGGCCAACCAAGCATCATTCAGAAAAAGCTTGATTTAAACCCAACAGAGATCTCTCCCCTATTTCCATGTCCGACGTCAACATCGTTATTGAGCGGAAAAGTTGGATCTAGCCGATAAAGACATTGAATACGAGGCCGAGCCCTCCGACCCAGGGCGGCAGCAGCAATCCGTAAAAGGGCTGCCTTTTTCACAGTAATAGACGGCAAACTCTTCCAGCGGGGTCTCTCGTCTCCGTTACTAAGGTGTGTAGAGGGCGAAGAGGTAGAATACGTACTCAAGGAGATACACGAAGGAATTTGCAGACAGCACCTAGGGGCCAGTGCACTGTCGAAGAAACGCCTCCGCGCCGGATACTTTTGGCCGACCATGGTCAGAGATTCTGCCGACTTAGTCAGAAGGTGCGACACATGCCAAAGATATGCCGACGTGCATAATGCTCCCCCAGCAGAATTAACGTCCTTATCGGCCCCATGGCCATTCTCTCAGTGGGGGATAGAGTTACTCGGACCATTTCCCATAGCCAGAGGAGCGGTGAAGTTCCTCATTGTCGCCGTCGACTACTTCACTAAGTGGATTGAAGCCGAACCATTAGCCCAGATAACCGCTAAAAACTGCATCAAATTTGTCAAAAAGAATATCCTGGCAAGGTTCAGCATTCCCGCCGTCATCATAACGGACAACGGGACCCAGTTCGCAGACAGAGGGTTCCGACAATGCCTGACCGACTTAAACATTAGGCAACACTTCACTTCAGTCGAATACCCCCAGACCAATGGGCAAGCCAAAGCGGCAAATCAGGTGATGCTAAAAGGACTCAAGAAGAGACTGAAGGGCGCCAAAGGCGCGTGGCCCGGCGAACTCCATTACGTCCTTTGGGCTTATCGTACCACGCCGCATTCGACTACGGGTGAAACTCCTTTTCGACTCACTTGCGGCATTGAGGCAGTCATCCCGGTCGAGCTCGGGGAATCAACCTGGAGGACCCTCTACCCTCTTACCGAGGAAGAAAACAACAAGGTAATCAGAGAAGAGTTGGATACTATCCAAGAGATTAGAGACCGAACACAACTTGCCGAAGCCATCGTTAAAGCTCGGGTAGCACGACGGTACAACCAGCGCGTCATCCCAAGGGAATTCAGCATCGGTGACCTGGTGCTCAGAAGAGCCGACGTGGGGAACAAAAATGCCCGAGATGGGAAATTGGCGCTTTAACCGGGAAGGCCCGTGATAGAGTCATCTCGAAGACAAGCAAAGGCGCATATCACCGAGACGCTTTCTAAAGATCTAATTCTGAGGACTTGGAATGCAACAGAAATGAGGATTTACTATAGCTGATTAAGAAAGACTATATGATTCCATCAAGTATATTCTTTTCATTAATGAATCAATTTATCAATTGAAAAACTACTTGTCTCCCTCGCTTTCAAGGTAAAACTACGCCCCTCTCCCCTGACTCTGACACCTAGCTGGCCACTCGGCAGACGACGGGATGAGGCGAGGCCAGCGAAGAATGCCCTCCGCGATCCCAGACTCGTACGTCCCATCGCGGGGTGCGGGCGAGGCCCATAGTGGCCCAGTTCCTCACCGGCCCTTTCGCTACGCGTCGTCGGCCACTCATGACTCGTCAAAAACCTCCGGCCCTTTGGTTTGCCTTCGCGGGCACACCAGAGGCCGGGGGAAGAAGTCGAAGGGCGACTTCGACTCGTGCTCTAACCGGCACAGCCTTCTCACGTACTAAGGACTCCACGTCAGAATACACGACCGAAAGAAGAAGCTCTCAGTGGCTTCGCCCCTCTCGATTCCGAGCTTAAATGCTCTGTCAAGGGACAATTGATTCCGAGCTTCAATGCTCAGTCAAGATTTACTTGATTCCGAGCTTAAATGCTCTGTCAATCTTTTTCAGGTAAACACCCGCGCGGATTCGAACAGGCATCGCTCCGAGTATCAGGAGAAGTGGGGCGTGACTTTCAAAAGCAAAACTGACTCACAGCTTCCAGTCTGTTGACGGACAAGCCGAGGCCGACCTCTTCCCTCGCTCATCCCCGACTTGGGGGGCCACTGTTCCGACCCAGGCTTGAAGCCCCGTCGAGTGCTTGGGCCTGGCCCAATGTATACCAAGGAGCTCGGTCCATTAAGCGACCCAGCGACAAACGCTTTACCGCACCACACTTGAAGGACCCAGTCCACATTTACCAGGCAAAATCCGACGGGCAGCACCGAGCGGCCTCGTCTATAAATAGAGCACGCGGCCTCCAATTCCGTGTGCACGCTCATTCTTGCACATTCCGCCTATTCCTCTCTCGAACTAGGCATCAAAGTGTCTGCAGTACACCCCACGACGTGGGAAGGATTGCAATTCGGACGTCCAAGAAACGGATCCTCGCAAGCTCCTCGGATGGGGTAACTTCTCGATTCGGGGCGAAGAGGTTCTCGAAAATTGCACAATGGATTCAAATACTCATCGTAAATTCGGAATCCTATTTTTAATTTTCCCGAAATACCTATATAAAATGTATTTCGATTCTTTTTTCACACTCGAAATATCTATATTCAAGGTATTTTCGAGGATTTTTTATATTTTTTTGTTTTATCTAATACTTTGGTTTTTTTAATGATATGGTTTGTATGGACTTAACGGCGCGTTTATTTACATCTAAGATATTTCAGACTGAGATAAAATGACACGTTGGGCTAGAGATATCGAAAAAGCCAACAGAGTCATTGTTGTTATTATTTGATCAGAGTCCACGGAGAATGGTAAAGGGAAGAAGAACAAGGTTTTTTATGGTTGTGAGAGACATGACTGATACAGTCGAGTAGATGTTGGGTGTTCTGCTAGACACAAGACCTCAAAAAATTGTAGTTGTTAGTTTGCATTGAAAGCTAAACCACTATTACCTACTAGTTCTGATTGGAAGGTAAGAGTGGTGTGTGGGATTCACAATCATGAGCCTCTTAAGACTATTTTTGGAGCAGCAATTTTTGGTAAGTTTAGCAATGAGGAGAGGTCAGTTGTTGAGGAGCATCTATCATTGGGAGTGAAAGCAGCCAAAAGTCTTGAGTCAATAAAGAACAGATTTACCAACAACTTGAGTAACATTTCTCAGCTGTATAGAACCCGCAACAATATCCGGAAGGGAAAACGAGGTAGTATGATTGAGATGCAGCAACTTAGGACACTGATTCAATCGAATCATTACCTGTGTTGGACGAGACGACTTAAAGGAACTGATATTGCTGAGGAGATCATGTGGTCACATCCTGATAGTATCAAGGTATTGAGGATGTTTCCTACTCAGTGTTGATTATGGACTGCACTTTTAAGACCAACAAGTATGCATTGCCTCTCCTGGAGATAGTTGGTGTCACTTCCACTGAGTTGACATTTTCTATTGTATTTGCTTACCTGTCTCATGAGCGATATGATGACTACACATGGGTGTTGCAGAGCATAAGATATTTGATGGTGTGTGATATCTCACTTCCTCAAGTTATCCTCACTGACTGTGAGGAGGCATTGATGAATGCTATCAAGGTTGTGTTTCCGAAGGCAATTAATTTGCTTTGTCGGTATCACATTAACAAAAATGTGAATGCTCACATTAAGAAGGTGGCCAAGGGAGATAGAGTGAAGTCACTGATGACACTTTGGCATAATGTAGTTAACTCTACATTTGAGGATGAGTTTACTGATAGTTTGCATGATTTTCAACAATCATGTTCTGATATACCCCAGCTTATGACATATGTGAACAAGCAACGGATGAAGTGAGACACTATGGAAATACCACGACTAATAGATACACTAATATTTTGCTTATGTGTTTTAATCTTATGTTTTTGTTTGTCGTTTTTGTGTTTTAATTTTTTGCTTACGTGTCATAGGGTTAAGGCTGCCCATTGGGCATTGAAGAGGTCACTGGGTTCTAGTGGTGGTGATTTACGCAGAAGCTGGGAGTCAATGCATGGGATGATCAATGCACAAATTGATAAAATTGTCGATTCTTTTCAAAAGAGCATCACCCGTATAGATTCCCTACACAACACTCCATTCTACAAGAATCTACATCGATTGGTGTCTCTTGAGGCATTGAATCATGTAGCTGGTGAGTTTGATAACATGTTGGATGGTGTAGGCACGGATAAGAGCAAGTGTGGTGGTTGTGTGATTAAAATTACTCATGGATTACCTTTTTCTTGTGACCTTGGTTTTTTGCACCTACATGGGCTTCCAATATCATTGGATATGATTGACTCTCATTGGAAGAGGCTGAGTTTGGAGAGTATGGATGAAGAGCGGGTGAAAGAAGCGCGCACAAGAATGTGACTTAAGCTATACAATAGAGGAGATTTGGAGGCAATGGAATGACATGCACCTTGATGATAGATGTGTTTGGAAGAGAGGTCTTGATGATTATGTGTTCAAAGGCACTACATCCATGGTTCCACCGAAGCACAAAGTCAAGACTAGGGGTGCACCAAAGAAGGGGAAGAAGAAGAAAGAGTATGATGTGAAGAGAGATCCTTCTTGGTGGAAGCACGTGGATGCATCTTTAAGCTCAGTTCAGATACCCACACAAAAAGCGTCAAAGATACCTCCCCGACGGTCTTCACAGCTACCATCACAGAGGTCAGCAGCTGAGCGGGCACAACATGATATCCATTTGGTAATTCACTTTCCAGACTTTATACATAAGTATGTTGATGACATTAACAATGTGGAGGGGGATGGAAATTGTGGCTTCAGATGCATTTCTGCTGCACTGGACTGGTCGGAGCACAGTTGGCAAATTGTTCGGGATGATTTGATACACGAGATGGACTCAAATTAGTTTAGTACACACAGGTGATGGGTAACAACGTTCAGACGGTTAGGGATTCATTGGTTCCTGTCCCTGAGAAAACACAACCTTTTGCGAAGTGGATGTCCATGCCTGACACGGGACATGTTATAGCGACCAGATATCAGAGACCCCTTGTTATGTTGACACCTCATGAGTCATGGAAAATTTTCCCTTTGAGGGGAGAATATGTTTCTAGTCAGAGCCAGTTGGTTTGTGTTGGGTTCGTCCATGGGAATCATTGGATCCGAGTCATGTTGAACGACACTAGATCATGGCAACATCCATACATTGGACGCATGCAGTTATGGGCCTCTTTTATTCCAGATTATGTTCCACAGACACTTGATTATGTAGACATTACATGATTGCAACTGGAGGGTGACGAGCAAGAAGTCACTCGTATCATTTATCGCTACGCCACTATGGGCGACAATAATCGTGTTCAGTAGTCCACAATGGATGTGAAGAACAACAATGACATGTTTTAGATGCGGAGTCCTTTGCAGTTGTACGTCGAAAGCAAATGACCGTTGTTGAGATCCTTCGTCGTTTAAATCCACCATCTCGATAGTTTTTATCATGTTTTCAATTCGCTTTGTTGTTGCATTACGCTATTTTTTTATCGGGCCATGTCTTTGTTCGCTTCGTCTATAAAATTATGGTAGAACGTTTTTTTAATTAATGATAATCTTTTTTTAATAATTTATTTTTTCGAAATACAATGAAATTACAGTAAATTCGGGGGTGTTTTGGGGATTCCCAGATTTACCAAGAATTTAGGTAAATTCGATTAGCATTTTGCGAACGAAAAATACCTTAAATTCTTGGTAAATTCGGGAATCCCCAATACACCCCCCGAATTTACCAGAATTTGCTGTATTTCCGGGAGATTGTTTTAAGTCAAGGGTAGTGTTGTCCAATTTAGAATTTATGGGGTGAGAGGGAGGTAGAGGGGTTTAAAAAATCCTATTAATTAAATTTATTAGTTTATAAAATGATTTGGTCCTACTGAGTCAAAGTTTGAGAAGTTCAAGTAGAATTTGGTAGTACAATGCAAATATGCAATCACATGCGCACGTGGTTTGACATGTGACAATGGCAACCATGTACCTTCGTCTCATTTTACATGTAATTTTAACAAAATCAATTTGTCTCAAATTATTTGTTGTTTTACATTTTTAATGAAGTATTTGGTATTTTTATTCACTTTTGCCCTTCTTAATCATGACAACTTTTCATATTTAATAAAGGCTTAAATATCATTTACCCTCTGCAAATATCACCATAATCCATTTACCCCCTGTAAAAATAAAAGTTTTAAAATACCCCTTGCAAATATAAACCGTTTACGGTTACCCCCTACTGTTAGATTATGTTGATAGCGTTAAGTTTATAATGGGTATAAACCGTTTACGGTTACCCCCTTGCAAAATATAAATCGTTTACAGAGGGTAAATGAATTATGGTGATATTTGCAGGGGGATAAATGATATTTAAGGCTTTCATAAATGATTCACATTACCAATGTAGACAAATAAATGGTTAAATGGTAAATTAGACAACATTTTTTATAAAAGTGGGACGGAAGTAGTAGTATACAATGAGGAGCAAAACAACAAATTCTAAAGTGATTTGTTTTTCCAATGAAATAAATGTCACTCATTCTCACGTTAAATCAAAAATATGGGTCATTTTCTTTACTTCCATCGTTCCTGAACTTTGATTCTTTTGGGATGTTTCACACAGATTAAGAAACTATAAATTTGTATTACCTAAAGACTAAAATACCCCTTTGAAGCATTAACACCCCATTTGTAATTTTTTTCTTTTGAAATTATTGTGATTGTTGGAAAGACAAATTTGGAAAGAGGAAGAAATGTAGCGCTACCTATGTAGAGTAAAAAGAATTGCGCTGGCTCCTGTTCAAGTGCAATAGAGTAAGAATAATTGTGGTTGATGGTCAAGAATTATGATGGACGGTGTGAGGGGGATTGGAAAGAGTGAAACAAGTGTATTGAAAATGAGCATGGAAACGTCCTCTGTCTTGGGGACTGCAAATGAAGAATATTAAATTTAATTTGAAAATTAATTAAAGATAAAGAGTAAATTTAGAAAACTAAGGTAAATCGTACATTGGTATGTTAAAAGTACTATTGTTTTGAAACAAAAAAAAGAGTCTAAAAGTACCAAAGATCAGGAACGGAAGGAGTAACATATTTAACATGAATGTGATTCCAATAAACTCATTGTCATGCAATACTCACCAAAAACTGTTTCTCCAAATCATTCATGTTAAAGTGTTTGTCAACACTATATTTATACACTTAAACTACCTATGAAAATACCAATCCAGCCATTTCTCAACATTGACACTTGGCAAAATCAATGTCAAATTTGTCTTTTCCGCAAACTTTTCACTTTTTCCAATTATCTTTCTCTTTTCACTTTTCCTAATTCCTTTCTCTTTCTCTTTCCCTCTGTTTGCTGGTGTTTTTAGCAAACAATCACTAGTTTTCAATGTTGAGATTGTGAGACCAAACTAGAAAATCTCTTTGACAATTGCCTTTAAATTTTGTGTCTTTTGACGTGCGTAAAAGCGGTAAAAAGTAGAAAGAAGCAGATTGAAAAAAAAATTAAAACAGTAAATGCGACAAAAGTGAAAAGAAAGTAAAAATAGCCTTGAGGGCATTCACCAAAATATATAATGAGGCCGAAGCCTACTCACCAAAGATGCATATGAGTATGTGACACCATGACAATGCACCATATACACCAAAATCACCAAAATATGCAATAGCATGCTCACCAATAGTTATATTGACTCACCAACACCAAGGAAGGTCATACACCCCACTCACCAATATTTATTCGCACCATTTAGTATATATCACCGTTAAATCAGCACCACAAGGACTAAAAAGTACCTAAGGACTAAAACAGCACCTAAGGACTAAAACAACACCATTAGGAATAAACTGTGACATAAGGACCAAAACAGCACCTAAGGACTAAAACAGCACCATTAGGACTAGATAGTGACATAAGGACCAAAACAACACCTAAGGACTAAAACAAAGACCTAAGGACTAAAACAAAGACCATTAGGACTAAACTCGTGACATAAGGACACAAACAACACCTAAACTAGGCAACAAAGTGTCTGAGACACGAATTAAGACAAAACTAAGACATCCCCTTAGCCACCAACTTAGACCTCGGCTTTAGACACCAACTTAGACATCGGCTTAGACACCAACTTAGACATCGGCTTTAGACACAGCGCACACTCTGCGCCATGGGCGCACCAAAATCGGCGCCTCTACACCTAGACACAAAGCGCACACTCTGCGCCATGGGCAACCAAAATCGGCGCGCCGCGATTTAGACACAAGCGCATCTTCTCGCGCCATGGCGCCAAGATCGGGCGCCTACACCTAGACACAGCGCGCATCCACTGCGCCATGGGCGGCACTAAAATCGGCGCTCGCACCTGGACACAAAGCGCACACTTCGCGCCATGGGTCGCAAAATCGGCGCGCTTGCATCGAACACAAAGACACCACACACAGGCAGCCCAAATTGGCGCCTTGCACCTAGACACCAAAGAACACCTCAACACACAGGCGGCCAAATTGGCGCCCGCACCTAAACACCAACAACTCACAAAGACACAGGGCGACAAATTGGCGCCTCGCACTAAACACCAAAGAACACCTAAATGATCGATCCTTTCACGCATTCTTCGATTTGAACTCGAGATTTGGACCTAGTTGAATCTAATTAGGCTTACATGAGTCGTTTGTCTCGCAATTGGGCTTATCATTATGGTTTAGACCTACTGAACGTGGTTCCAATTTAATTTTTAGTATCTATTGCTTAACGAGCCTATTTCCTCCATTTGGGCCTTGTTCTAGCGTGTTTGTTTAGTCGGGCCCGATTTCGCTTTTTGTATTTGGCCCGACACCTTTTTAATTAATTTGTTTAGTCCAAAAGTGTGAAAAATGTAATTTAATTTTATTACAATGTATAAGTGTCTAAAAGTCCAAAAAGGGTCCAAATTTCAAAAATAGCAATACAAAATACATTAAAAAATATAAATCCGAAAAAAAAAGCAACAACAAGCAATAAAGTAGCTCTTGAGCCGTCAGCCTTCTAAACAATCCCTAACCCTAGCTTCTCTCCTTGCTCACCAAGTATCCATCTCCTACAAGCCCAAACCCAAACTCCAAAATCGATCAAAACACAATCAAAATCATAAATGTCTTAACCTAGTTTTCTACTATAAATAAACAGTCAACACACAGTCCAAAACACACAGAAAAAAGGCAGAAAACTACTGCGAAATCACCCAAAAAATAGGATTAGAGTTTCACATCGAAACCCTAATCCACTAAACACGGTTCTAAAATTCTGGTTTGGAAGAGTAACGGCGGAAGCAGTTCGAAAGGTATACAATCACGATTGCGGCTACGAACAACACTCATAAGGAGCCAAATCAGAAGCTGGAATATTAGGTTGGTACCCAAAATCTTAATCGCTTAGATGCACATGTAGTATGTTGAATCTATATGTTCGTTTTCTATATATCAGGAAAACATGAAAACAAATCCAGTGAGTCTCGTAAACGTCGTCTTTAAAAAATGCTTAAAAAATTGAAACATGAATACGATGTTCTTTGTGCTTCCGATGTTGATTTAAATCGTATGTGTTTTTAGACAAACCGAGATTAAGAAAATAGTGCATGATTTCATAAAAAAAAACAGATCCACAAACTTAGGTTATGAATAGCTTAACTCAAAAAATATGTCTACAATGATTCTGTTTGTCAAGCGACAAAACAAATCCAACTAGTAGCCTTAAGCCTTTGTTTAGTTGTCTGTGAACTCATGAGAAATAAAACAAGGCCATTAACCAAAACGTTTGTTTTTTTCTTTCTTAGAAATCAGGTAGGCTTAGTTTTTTTTTTTGCTAGTTTCAAAAGATCATTAAAAAACCACTATAAAACGCTTCTAGGTTTCAAATCTAAAAGAGTCATAAGCCAAAAATAATAGATCTGTCACAGAGAAGAGAGGATACAAACAAATACAAAAAAAGCAAGCCAAAATCAAAATAACCAGAATTAAAATGAGTAAAAGAGAAACCAGACCAGAGAAAGCTTTAAAAAACTAATAGAATAGTAAAAGACGGCAAACCGACCTCGGTGGGGTTCGCGAGCTCCGGCCGCCTTCTCCGGCGAACTCCTAAAAGCTCCCAGCGAAAAGACATTCAAACCGAAGCCTCAACCCTCCGAAACGAAACCAACGTCACAAACCACCATGAAGCTGGAGCTGAACATCACCGTCGCCGGCACCCACCAAGGCTCTCCTCCCATGACGCTCTCTCCCCCTCATGGAACCCGATCCACGCCTCTCTCTCTCTCTCACTTTGCCCAACCCTCTCTCATACCCACCATTTTAGGCCGAAAATCTCTCCTTTCCTCCCTGATTTTTCGTTGAAAAATTCTCTCTCTCTCCCTCCATTAGGGGAAGCTGCGGCGCAGCTAAGGTAGAGAAGAAGGGGAAATAAATTTTTAGGTTTTGAAATTTAGGGTTTGGGTTTATTATAGTGTCTCCACTTTTTTTTGTTTATTTTTAATATTCAGAATGCTACTTGCACCACTCTTGTTCACGTGCGCACCCCTCCCCCACTTAAGCCCAGTTTCGCATACTGGGCTCCCATATGCGAACTGGGCTTTCCTTTATACACCTCTTGTTTAACTATACCACTCCCTGTAACTAATAAACACCCCCATTTTGCAATTTTCACCTTTTTCGATCTCGTTTTTTTTTAATTCTTTTTAACTCAAATACTTTTCTCATTAAATCAAAAATAACAATTAAATATTTCTCTACCCCAAAATTAAATAAAAGACTAAGTCGGTTGTACAACCGGGTTAGTCATCATTCTAGGACCAATGAGCTGTACATTTCAGTAATCCTAAAAACTTATAAAATTATAAATAAATTATTTTTCCTAAAAATAGGGGACTAAGTCGGTTGTACAATCGGCTTAGTCAGCGTTCTAGAACTAATGAGCTGTACAGTTCAGGAGTTCTAGAATACCTATTCTAAAACCAACCCACCTCACATCAAACCAATTTCTCTCAAAAAACTCAAAAAATCATTTTCAAAAAGTAGGGGACTAAGTCGGTTGTACAATCGGGTTAGTCAACATTCCTAGGAATCGATGAGTCAGCAGCTTCAAGGAATCCTAGGACCCCTACACTAAAAAAACACCACCAACAAACCTTTTTCAGGAAGAACTACGTAGCTTTGATTCCTCCATTGCATCCGGAGGTACGTAGGAGCAAGAGTCTACTCTTGTCAAGCTCTAAAAACTAAAAATTTAATTAAGTTTTTTCTCTATAAATAAAAGGGTAAAATATTAATAAAGTATAACTAATTGGAATTATGTAGCGCCTGATTTCCCTGGTAAACGGGCCGTGGCCGTTTTGAATGTCGTTCGACCCAAAGGGCTGCATAGCGAGGCACGCCTCGTTTCCCGACATTCCATAGAATCCTCCTGGTTGGCCAAACGATGGAAGTTGAGGAGGCTTTCTGGGTCGCTCGCTTTGACCTCTTCTTGGCCGCTGCGAGACGTCCCTAATTCTTCCATCCCGATAATCTTCCAACTCTTCGCGAGAATCCCAAGACCTACTTCTCGACCAACGCGAACCGGACGACTCGTTAGAGGAGTATCTGGTGGGCGAGCGGCCGTTATCAGGACGGTAGCTGGAATCCTCGTATTCATCATAAGAAAGTGAATCGTCTCGCGCACGCTCTGCGCCAGGCGACCTATGTGCTCTGGTTCGTCGTGCCGGAGACCGGTGGGTGGTACTTTCCCGGCGAGAAAGGCTCCTTCGAGGAGGCGAGCGGTGTCTACGTGCCGGTCGGCGTAGAGCAGAAGGTTCTCCGTCTTCTGCACGCTGGCGGCCCGGAATCGACCCTCTTTCATAACGAGAGATCAGCTTGTCTCTATCTGCGATGAGCTGGTTCTTGCTTTGTAACATTTGCAGGACGGCCTGAGTGATGTGCTCCGGCAATGGTTCTTCAATACCTGCCTCGATCAGCTCGGCCGGTAGTTGCTGAGGAGCGGGCGGTTGCACCTGCTCTAGGATCGGTCCGCGCCCTCCATGCACCGAGGGTTCATGGCGCGGATTTCCTTGAGATTCATGAATAGTGACGCTCGCCCTCCGGTCTCGGCCGATGAGGATGCCGCCCGAGGGGTTGAGTCGAGATGAGGCCCGCGTCTGGGGCCGGTCGCGTGGAGCCATGAATGAAGTAGGATAGCGCTCGGGCCTCCCACTGTGGTCGCCAATTGATCGTACCTTAGACCAATGAAGTGTTGAAGTAGTTGTCTGTTGACTGGGCCAGTCGTTGTGTATGGAAAGGACCGGTCTTGGCTTCACGCTGAGCACCTCGGGTGGTACCTGCAAAGACACTCTGACGCTCAAGTGAGTGGTCGCCGGGCGTGTAACACAAGGTAAAGAGAACGCACTGATGCCATATGCGAATGGTGTATATATACTGTAGAGTCCCGACCGTTATGCGAAATTTTCGGCCGGTTGCGCCAAGTGCACTCCAAGCAACGAGCTTGGGCCGGTTGAACGGATATGGGCCAACGGCCCAAATGCTATTTGAACCTCTTAGTTTTGCTGTTACACCCCTAACAAAGGGCTAAATTGGAGTGTTATTATGAAGTTATGACAATATGCTTCGTCAGTTGTCACATAATGGCTAATGGTCCAGCGGTAGTGAAGCTTTTGACAAGTTTGAGCAGCAGGGTTTAACAGCCATATGATACTTTTACATCATACCATTTTGTCTTTCCATAAACCTAGTTTCGTTTTTTTTTCTTATAAAAATAAGTCTAGTTTTCATACAATTTCATTCCTGCATGACTTCATATAAAGGTTATTTTCTTCTCTCCTATTGTGAGAAGACATAATAAAAAATAAAAATAACATTTTTCTCTATTGACTTAATTATTCATCTTACTAGGAAAATATAATTATGCAGACAAACTTTTTTGTGACAAAACATGCAAAACATTATTTAATTGGTCTAAAAACAATATTTAATAGATATTTTTTTTGTTTGTAAAAAAAGTTATATTTTCTTTCTTTGCATTTTTTATTTGACAAAAAAAATACATTTAAATCTTTCGTTTTCTATCCAAATAATATATAAAGGTTACTAAATTTTTATTTGTATTTAATTTTTCAAAAATAAAATTATATTTTAGCCCCCTCAAAAATAGTTTGTAGCTCCGCCACTGGTTGTTGCTATTGCGATTGTTGATGTTGTTGTGGTTGTTATAGTTGTTGTGGTTGCTATTGTTGTTGTAGTTGTTGTTGTTCATCGTCATGGTTGTTGTTATCGCTGATGTTGTTGTTGGACACTGATTTGATTAGGTTCATATTGTAACACCCCCTTCTAAATAAACTACTATTTAATTAATTTAAAATCAGAGTCTCAGAAAATTTTCAGTGCGACCGCAAGAGGGTGCCACATTTAAAAGAAAACCACACTTAACAACTCCAAATTAATTGTTAAAGACTTAAGGTACGGGACACATAGCACCACAAATCAATATAATGTAAAACCATCGCAATGAAACATATCACAACGCAAAATATAGAAATACAAAACCAAATGGAAGTTTAAAAACATCTTAAAAACATAGAATAAAATGACAAAGTAAACTAAAATGCCCCCTGGTGCTACGTATCAGAGCCGACTCAACTAAACTAGAAGAAGGTACCAGGTCACCTTCAATCACACACCGCACGCGCTTGAGACATGAGAAGCAACATAAAGCAGTAGGGTGAGTCTCTTTACATAAGTAATAACAAATAAGACAAGCATCACATTAGAGAAGGCAACTAAATACACCAAATTACAATCACATTCAAGTACACCATTAATTCATAATCACCAAGAATAATCACCGGATGCATGTTTAGTGTATGAGATGCAACCCAAAACTCCACGGGCATATGCATGTGGATCCATCACCAAAATAGCCTTGAGGGCATTCACCAAAATATATAATGAGGCCGAAGCCTACTCACCAAAGATGCATATGAGTATGTGACACCATGACAATGCACCATATACACCAAAATCACCAAAATATGCAATAGCATGCTCACCAATAGTTATATTGACTCACCAACACCAAGGAAGGTCATAGACCCCACTCACCAATATTTATTAGCACCATTTAGTATATATCACCGTTAAAAACAAAGACCACGAGGACTAAAACAGCACCTAAGGACTAAAACAACACCATTAGGACTAAACTGTGACATAAGGACCAAAACAGCACCTAAGGACTAAAACAACATCTAAATACTAAAACAGCATCTAAGGACTAAAACAACACCATTAGGACTAAACCGTGACATAAGGACCAAAACAGCACCTAAACTAGGCAACAGTGTCTTAGATACGAATTAAGACAAAACTAAGACATCCCCTTAGACACCAACTTAGACCTCAGCTTAGACACCAACTTAGACATCAGCTTAGACACAGGCGCACACTCTGCGCCATGGCACCAAATCGGCGCCTCTACACCTAGACACAAAGCGCACACTCGCGCTTATGGCAGCCAAAATCGCGCCACGCACTTAGACACAAAGCATCTTCTGCGCCATGGGCAGCCAAAACTGGCGTCCTACACATAGACACAGGCGCATCCCCCTGCGCCATGGGCAACCAAAATCGGGCGCCGCACTTGAGACACAGCGCGCACACTTCGCGCCACGGGCCGCCAAAATCGGCGCCTACACATGACAGACACAGCGCATCCCTCGCGCCATGGGCAACCAAAACTGGCGCCCTGCACCTAGGCACAAGCGCACACTTCTGCGCCATGGGCTGCCAAACCTGGCGCCCTTGCATCAAACACAGCACACCACACACAAGGCAGCCAAATTGGCGCCTTGCACTGAGACACCAAAGAATACCCAAAGACACAGGCAGGCGGCAAATTGGCGCCAGCACTCTAAACACCAAAGAACACACAAAGACACAGGCGGCCAAATTGGCGCTCGCACTCTAAACACCAAGAACACACAACACACAGGGGCAGCAAATTGGCGCCTCAGCACTTAGACACTAAAGAACACACGCACACTTGGGGCAGCCACAGTTGGCGCCCCTGCATGCAACACACACGCACGCTTGGGGCAGCCACAGTTTGGCGCCCCTGCATGCAACTCCAACAACAACATGCGCTTGGGGTAGCCACAGATTGGCGCCCCTGCACGCAACACCAGCACCCACACGCACACCCGATTGCAACACCAAGCACAACACCTTCAAAACATCATTCATTCAGGCAATCTGACAAACACCTAACACCCATCATATTTCTCCTATTTAATTACATTGAATTAATACAATAAACACCTTAACACCAATTGACATAAACCAACAATTCAAATTCAACATGCTATCCAATACAAAACAACATCTTTATTTAAACCATAATACCATAACAATCAACAACACAACCATTCAATTTAATGAAATCACCCCTAAAACCTAACTCCTATGGTTACTAGTCAAATAAGTTATTAAGAATGAAAGAGAGCCCCTAACCTTTGGTAATTGAAGAGAATACCCAAGCTCCTAGCAATTTCTCCAAGTCACCAACGATCCAAGCTTCCTTCTCCTTGAGTTCTTGCGCTCACCCTTCTCTCTTTCTCTTGACCGATCGCGCCTCACTCTCTCACACACTTCTCACTTTCTAATTTTTTTTATTTCTCTCAAGTGAGGGTTTTCTCCTAAGACCCTATGGTTTTACTTACTTAACTTGGGCCACTTAACAATAACAGGCGTCATTTACACTCCCTTAATTACTTATACGTCTCCTAAAATAAAATACAACTCTAATTAATTAATTTACTTAAATAAATATTGTAAGCCTCTAATAACTTAATCAAATAATTAATTAAATTATTTTGGGGCGTTACAATTCTCCCCCACTTAGAATATTTCGTCCTCGAAATTACCTGAATCAAATAACTCCGGATATGCCTCCTTCATCTTACTCTCCAACTCCCAAGTCATACTTTCACCAACGGCTCCCAACCAAACCACGTTCACTAAATTGATCTCTTTACCTCTTAAAACCTTCACCTCGCGGTCTTCAATTCTAACCGGCATTGTCTCCACAGTGAGGTTCTCCCTCACCTCCACATCATCCATTTGAACCACATGAGATGGGTCAGGAACATACTTCCGCAACTGAGACACATGAAACACATCATGCAGGTTCGAAAGATTAGGTGGCAGGGCCACCCGATAAGCAACCTTCCCAACTTTCTCCAAAATTTGATACGGACCGATGAAGCGAGGAGTTAACTTCTTAGACTTCAGAGCACAGCCAACACCAGTCACAGGAGTGACTCTCAAGAAAACATGATCACCAAATTTGAAACTCCAAATCCTTCCTCCTCTTATCATGATAACTCTTTTTGTCTACTCTGCGAAGCTTTCATCTTCTCACGGATCATTTTCACTTTCTCAGTAGTCTCACGAACGATTTCAGGACCAAGTACCACACTTTCCCCCCGATTCATACAATGCCTCAAACGGTGCCATCCCAATACTAGAATGATGACTATTATTGTAAGTAAACTCAATCAATGGAAGATGAGAATCCCACAAACCTCCTTGGTCAAGAACACAAGCCCTCAACAAGTCTTCTAACGATCGAATAGTCCTCTCCGTCTCGTCCATCCGTCTGCATGGGTGGTACGCTGAACTCAATCTCAATTTAGAACCCAAAGCCTCTTGCAAACTCCTCCAAAATTCAGAAGTGAATCTAGGATCTCTATCAGACACAATACTCAAAGAACACCATGCAGCTTCACAATCATCTTAACATAAATCTCTGCCAACTTCGGAACCGGGTAAGTAATACTAATTGGCAAGAAGTGAGCAGACTTCATCAATCTATCTACAATTACCCAAATAACGTCCAAACCCTTTACTGTATTAGGCAACCTATCACAAAATCCATGGAAATGTTATCCCACTTCCATTCCGAATCTCTAACGGTTGCATCAACCCCGCAGCTTCGATGCTCCACCTTCGACTTCCGACAAGTCAAACAAGCATACACAAACTGAGCTACATCACGTTTCATATCAGGCCACCAAAATAGCTTCTTCAAGTCTTGATACATCTTTGTAGCTCCCGGGTGAATACTCAACTTACTCCTATGACCTTCTTCAAGAATTGCCTTCTTAATCTCCTCATCACTAGGAATACAAATCCTTCCACGGTACCTCAACACACCTTGTGCATCTATCTCATAGTCTTTATTATCGAAATGATCAATCCCTATCGCCGTTTCAACTAGCTTAATATCCTGCTTCTGAGCTTCTCTAATGACATCCAAGAATTCATTATGGATCTTCAACATACCTAGTCTAACACTCTGAGGTGTCACTTCACAGACCAAACTCATATCTCTAAACTGTTCCACCAATTCAAGTTCCTTAACCATCATTGCTGATACATGCAAAGACTTCTGACTCAAAGCATCGGCCACTACATTAGCCTTTCCCGGATGATAATTCAAACTGAAATCATAATATTTCAACAATTCTAACCATCTCCTTGGCCTCATGTTCAAGTCTTTCTGGTCAAACACATACTGCAACCCCTTATGGTCACTGAACACTTCAAACTTAGAACCATACAGATAATGCCTCCAAATCTTCAATGCAAACACCACTGCCGCAAGCTCCAAATCATGAGTAGGGTAATTCTTCTCATGGGTCCTCAACTGTCTAGACGCATAAGCTACTACCTTACCATCTTGCATAAGAACACCTCCTAGTCCCATCTTCGAAGCGTCACAATACACTACAAAAGGCTCCCCTGGCTTAGGCAACGTCAAAATAGGGGAAGTTGTCAACCTCTTCTTCAATTCATTGAAACTTTCTTCGCAATGAGAATCCCAAACGAACGCCTTCCCTTTACAAGTCAACCGAAAGTTAGCGGAAGTGCCAACTTAGAAAACCCTTCGATGAATCTCCTATAATAACCGGCTAGCCCTAAAACTTCGATCTCCGTGAATCGACTTTAGGAGCCTCCCATCGCAACACAAAGATCAACTTTGGATGGGTCCACTGCAATACCATCACCAAAAATGATATGACCAAGAAAACTTACTTCCTTCAACCAGAATTCACACTTAGATAGCTTGGCATACAACTTCCTATCCCTCAAGATTTCCAATACCAACTTCAAATGCTCAAAGATGCTCTTCCTCGAACTTAGAATAAACCAAAATATCATCAATGAAGACCACCACGAAAACGATCTAGATACTCATGAAAAATACGATTCATGTATTCCATGAATATCCCAGAGCATTCAGAATAATTCCAAATGGCATCACCGAATACTCATAGTGACCATACCGAGTCCTAAACGCCGCCTCTAGGAATATCTTCATCCTTCACTTTTATTTGGTGATAACCCGACCTCAAATCAATCTTACTAAATACGCGAGCACCCACCAATTGATCCATCAAATCATCAATCCTTGGAAGCGGATACTTATTCTTGATCGCCACCTTGTTCAACTCGCCGATAGTCTACACAAAGCCTCATACTGCCTTCTTTTCTTCTTCCAATAACACCGAGCTCCCACTACGACACACACTTGGCCTTATGAATTTCTTCTCCAAAGAAGTCCTCAAGTCGCTTCTTCAACTCGCATAACTCGGTTGCGGACATTCTATACTGTGCCATAGACACAGGTCTAGTACCAGGTACTAGATCAATAGAAAATTCCACTTCTCTCTCGTGTGGCACATCAGAATTTCATCGGAAATACTTGGAAAAATTTACGCAGCGATCAAGAACTCATCAATCTTAGCTTGGCTCTCAATAGACAACGACGCCATCAAAGCAAATGTAATTTTAACTTCCTCTCTCATTACCTTATGCAACTGCCGTGACAACAAAATGATTCCTCTTCGACCGAGGATAGAAACCCATAGATTTACTAAAACAGTTGATATGAACATGGTTGTTCACTAACCACTCCATACCCAAAATGACATCCAATCCATCCAACGGCAAGCAAATTAAATCAACTAGAAAATCTCTACTGAAAACCGATAAAGGACACTTAGCACACACGAGAGAAGTAGTCACCAACCCTTAGCCGGAGTTGTCGATGACCATCTCCTCTTCATAATAGATGAGAACTAGATTCAACTTATCGGACACACAACAACAATAAACGAATGCGTAGCACCGAATCAACAATAGCAAGTAACGGAGTACCATAATGAAACACGTACTCTAATCTCATTAGCCGCCTGCACTTCGCGAGAGAAAACACCTTCCCACTCCCCTTCTCTTTTTGGCTTGGAGCACTTGGTACTAATATGCCCCACCCTCCACGGTTGTAGCAAACCACATCCTTCTTCTCACAATTAGAAGCTATATGACCTTCTTTGCCACACTTGAAGCACTTGTTACCCATGCAATCGTGGCTCTTATGTCCGGCTACTACACACTTTGTGGCACACAATGTTCGCAGGAGCATCTCCCACTTGGCTTCTTGCCCAACCTCTCTTCCACTTGCCCTTACCACCTGAAACATCATAGGGCTTCCCACGAAACTGAGAACCTCTCTTCTCTTTCACTATCTTATATGAAGCATTGCTATCTTCCTCGAAAATCCTACAACTGTCAACCAGATCAGCAAACACCCGAATCTTTTGGTAACCAATCGCCTTCTTGATGTCATGCCTCAAACCATTCTCAAACTTGATACATTTTGAAAATTCACAATTAGCATCATTAGTATAGTGAGGGTAGAACTTAGCCAATTCCACAAACTTCGCCGCATACTCGACCACAGACTTATTCCCTTGCTTCAATTCCAGAAATTCCATTTCATTCTTTCCTCTCACATCCTCTGGGTAATACTTCCTCATAAACTCTCTCTTAAAAACATCCCATGAGATCTCTCCACCTTCTAAATAAACTACTATTTAATTAATTTAAAAGCAGAGCCTAAGAAAATTTTCAGTGCGACCGCAAGAGGGTGCCACATTTAAAAGAAAACCACACTTAACAACTCCAAATTAATTCTTAAAGACTTAAGGTACGAGATACATAGCACCACAGTCAATATAATGTAAAAACCATCGTAGCGGAAATATATCACAACGCAAAATATAGAAATACAAAACAAAATGGAAGTTTAAAAACATAGAATAAAACGACAAAGTAAACTAAAACGCCCCCCAGTGCTACGTATCAGAGCCGACTCAACCAAACTAGAAGAAGGTACCAAGTCACCTTCAATCATTGTCACACTGCGTTGTTGAGCATATGAGAAGCAACATAAAGCAGCAGGGTCAGTCTCTTTACATAAGTAATAACAAATAAGACAAGCATCACATTAGAGAAGGCAACTAAATACACCAAATTACAATCACATTCAAGTACACCATTAATTCATAATCACCAAGAATAATCACCGGATGCATGTTTAGTGTATGAGATGCAACCCAAAACTCCACGGGCATATGCATGTGGATCCATCACCAAAATAGCCTTGAGGGCATTCACCAAAATATATAATGAGGCCGAAGCCTACTCACCAAAGATGCATATGAGTATGTGACACCATGACAATGCACCATATACACCAAAATCACCAAAATATGCAATAGCATGCTCACCAATAGTTATATTGACTCACCAACACCAAGGAAGGTCATAGACCCCACTCACCAATATTTATTCGCACCATTTAGTATATATCACCGTTAAATCAGCACCACAAGGACTAAAAAGCACCTAAGGACTAAAACATCACCTAAGGACTAAAACAAAGACCATTAAGACTAAACCGTGACATAAGGACCAAAACAAAGACACTAAGGACTAAAACAACACCATTAGGACTAGATAGTGACATAAGGACCAAAATAAAGACCTAAGGACTAAAGCAAAGACCTAAGGACTAAAACAAAGACCATTAGGACTAAACCGTGACATAAGGACACAAACAACACCTAAACTAGGCAACAGCGATTGTCTTAGACACGAATTAAGACAAAACTAAGACATCCCCTTAGCCACCAACTTAGACCTCGGCTTTAGACACCAACTTAGACATCGGCTTAGACACATGCGCACACTCTGCGCCATGGGCGCGCCAAAATCGGCGCCTACACCTGAACACAGCGCGACACTCTGCAAGAATGGGCGTAAAAATCGGCGCTCGCACTTAAACACAAGCGCATCTTCTCGCGCCATGGCAGCCAAGATCGGCGCCACTACACTTGTGACACAGCGCATCCACTGCGCCATGGGCAACGCAAAATCGGCGCTCGCACTTGCACACAGGCGCGCACACTGCGCCATGGCCGCCAAACTCGCGCCTTGCATCGATTACAAGACACCACACACAGGGCAGCCAAATTGGCGCCTTGCACCTAGACACCAAAGAACACCCAAAGACACACGGTAGAGGTGTCAATGGGTCGGGCTCGGGCGTTCGCCCGCCCGTGCCCATCGGGCCAAACAATGTATATGGGCGGTGGTCGCCACCCAATATTCTAATGGGTCGCAAAATGTAGGCCCAAGCCCGCCTAACATCACCCATGGGGCCAATGGGCCCGCCTAATGGGCGGCCCAACTGCCACAAGCCATTGACTTTTTAAAATTTTAAGTATATATTGTTTCTATCAATGAACAACATACATAAACAAAATTCAAGAACACAATATATCTTTGTCCATAATCCAAAATAGCATACATAAATAAATTTGTCTTGGTTTTGCAAAACACATTGTCCATAATCCAAAATAGCTCAAATAAATAAATTCTTCTCTATTGAAATTGTCCTATTTCCAACCACTATGTCTAGAACTTCAAACACAAATGCTTGAACTTGCATATCAAGTTGATTTCATATATATGAAAAAAAGGTGGAAAGTTGATATACTGTGATTAAATTCTCATGATATTACCGACTCAAAATTTGAGTTACCAAATCTTATTCGCTTTGCCTCTAATTTATTTGTTTCTTGAGTGTGATTCATTAGGATTAGGATTAGATTAGGATGTTGGTTGCCTTTATACCGAATTGGTATTTTTTTTTGAAATAGGACAATTTCAATAGAGAAGAAGACAAAGACATCTCGAACAGTTATGGATCGGTATTTGGTGGTGGTGTTTTTTTTTTGAGTCGAATCGCTTCAAGAATTTATGAATGGAGTTGCAAAACGGTTTGAAGAGAAGACGAAGGACGATCCGTTAAGCTCCAAAATCGGCGCGTGGAATAAATAATTGAGTTGTCATATTTTGATTGGCTAACATTAAAAACAGCATGTATAACACTTGTCATATTTTAAAATTAAAAAACAAAAACAAAAAACAAACGGGCCGCCCATGGGCCCATGGGCCGGGCCGGGCCGGCCCAAAAACATCATCGGGCCAATCGAGCCGGGCCAAAAAACATACCGTTGATTTTGGGCTACTATTTTTAGAGCCCAAGCCCGCCCAAAATATCGGGCCATTGGGCCGGCCCATTGGGCCGGGCCCAAATTGACAGCTCTACACACAGGGCAGCCAAATTGGCGCCTTGCACCTAAACACCAACAACCCACAGCACACAGGGCAGCCAAATTGGCGCCCTGCACCTAAACACCAGCAACACCTAAATGATCGATCCTTTCACGCATTCTTCAGTTTGAACTCAGTATTTGGACCTAGTTGAATCTAATTAGGCTTACATGAGTCGTTTGTCTCGCAATTGGGCTTATCATTATGGTTTAGACCTACGAACGTGGTTTCGATTTAATTTTTAGTATCTATTGCTTAACGAGCCTATTTCCTCCATTTGGGCCTTGTTCTAGCGTGTTTGTTTAGTCGGGCCCGATTTCGCTTTTGTATTTGGCCCGACACCTTTTTTAATTAATTTGATTAGTCCAAAAGTGTGAAAAATGTAATTTAATTTTATTACAATGTATAAGCGTCTAAAAGTCCAAAAAAGTGTCCAAATTTCAAAAATAGCAATACAAAATACATTAAAAAATATAAATCCGAAAATAAATTAAAAAAAGCAACAACAAGCAATAAAGTAGCTCTTGAGCCGTCAGCCTTCTAAACAATCCCTAACCCTAGCTTCTCTCCTTGCTCACCAAGTATCCATCTCCTACAAGCCCAAACCCAAACCTGAAAATCAGATCAAAACACAATCAAAATCATAATAAATGTCTTAACCACTATAAATAAACAGTCAACACACAGTCCAAAACACACAGAAAAAAGGCAGAAAACTACTGCGAAATCACCCAAAAAATAGGATTAGAGTTTCACATCGAAACCCTAATCCACTAAACACGGTTCTAAAATTCTGGTTTGGAAGAGTAACGGCGGAAGCAGTTCGAAAGGTATACAATCACGATTGCGGCTACGAACAACACTCATAAGGAGCCAAATCAGAAGCTGGAATATTAGGTTGGTACCCAAAATCTTAATCGCTTAGATGCACATGTAGTATGTTGAATCTATATGTTCGTTTTCTATATATCAGGAAAACATGAAAACAAATCCAGTGAGTCTCGTAAACGTCGTCTTTAAAAAATGCTTAAAAAATTGAAACACGAATACTGATGTTGTTGTGCTTCTGATGTTGATTTAAATCGTATGTGTTTTTAGACAAACTGAGATTAAGAAAATAGTGCATGATTTCATAAAAAAAAAAAAAACAGATCCACAAACTTAGGTTATGAATAGCTTAACTCAAAAAAATATGTCTACAATGATTCTGTTTGTCAAGCGACAAAACAAATCCAACTAGTAGCCTTAGCCTTTGTTTAGTTGTCTGTGAACTCATGAGAAATAAAACAAGGCCATTAACCAAAACGTTTGTTTTTTTCTTTCTTAGAAATCAGGTAGGCTTAGTTTTTTTTTTGCTAGTTTCAAAAGATCATTAAGAAACCACTATAAAACGCTTCTAGGTTTCAAATCTAAAAGAGTCATAAGCCAAAAATAATAGATCTGTCACAGAGAAGAGAGGATACAAACAAATACAAAAAAGGCAAGCCAAAATCAAAATAACCAGAATTAAAATGAGTAGGAGAGAAACCAGACCAGAGAAAGCTTTAACAAAAGAATAGAATAGTAAAAGACGAAGCAACTGACCTCGGTGGGGGTTCGCCGGAGCTCCGGTCGTCTTCTCCGGCGAACTCCGGCGAAGCCCCCCGCGAAAAGACTTTCAAACCGAAGCCTCAACCTCCGAAACGAAACCAACGTCACAAACCACCATGAAGCCGAGTGAACATCACCGCCGCCGGCGCCACCAAGGCTCTCTCCTCGGCGACGTCTCTCTCTCCCTCATGGAACCCGATCCACGCCTCTCTCTCTCTCTCACTTCGCCCAACCCTCTCTCATACCCACCATTTTAGGCCGAAAATCTCTCTTTTCCTCCCTGATTTTTCGTTGAAAAATTCTCTCTCTCTCCTCCATTAGGGGAAGCTGCGCCGACTAAGGTAGAGAAGAAGGGGAAATAAATTTTTAGGTTTTGAAATTTAGGGTTTGGGTTTATTATAGTGTCTCCACTTTTTTTGTTTATTTTTAATATTCAGAATGCTACTTGCACCACTCTTGTTCACGCGCGCACCCCTCCCTCACTTAAGCCCAGTTTCGCATACTGGGCTCCCATATGCGAACTGGGCTTTCCTTTATACACCTCTTGTTTAACTATACCACTCCCTGTAACTAATAAACACCCCCATTTTGCAATTTTCACCTTTTTCGATCTCGTTTTTTTTAATTCTTTTTAACTCAAATACTTTTCTCATTAAATCAAAAATAACAATTAAATATTTCTCTACCCCAAAATTAAATAAAAGACTAAGTCGGTTGTACAACCGGGTTAGTCATCATTCTAGGACCAATGAGCTGTACTGTTCAGTAATCCTAAAAACTTATAAAATTATAAATAAATTATTTTTCCTAAAAATAGGGGACTAAGTCGGTTGTACAATCGGGTTAGTCAGCGTTCTAGAACTAATGAGCTGTACAGTTCAGGAGTTCTAGAATACCTATTCTAAAACCAACCCACCTCACATCAAACCAATTTCTCTCAAAAAACTCAAAAAATCATTTTCAAAAAGTAGGGGACTAAGTCGGTTGTACAATTGGGTTAGTCAGCGTCCTAGGAATCAGTGAGCTGTACAGTTCAAGGAATCCTAGGACCCCTACACTAAAAAACACCAACCAACAAACCTTTTTTAGGAAGAACTACGTAGCTTTGATTCCTCCATTGCATCCGGAGGTACGTAGGAGCAAGAGTCTACTCTTGTCAAGCTCTAAAAACTAAAAATTTAATTAAGTTTTTTCTCTATAAATAAAAGGGTAAAATATTAATAAAGTATAACTAATTGGACAAAGGATGTCGCGGGGTGCTAATACCTTCCCCATGCATAACGACTCCCAAACCTTTAAACTTGCCTTATCCTAAAACTAAAGGGAATTCCCGAATTTTGCCCTTAAACTAGAATTTCGGTGGCGGCTTCCTATGAACCTTTCGAAGAATCCTTTCCCAGATTTTTTGGTCGCTACAGCCTCAAATGAATATTCCAAGATTACCCTTTAACCTAGGGAAATGCGCCTCCATTAAGTCATTTTCTAGGATCATGTGCCTTACACACTATATAAGGACGTTTCTCCTTCCTCATTTGTATGCTCTCGTAGAAGAAGGAAGTATAGAGATAGCTTCCCTCTTTGCGTGCAGCTCACCTCAAGTTACCAAATTGATCTATTGTTGAACTATTGTTGCAAAGATCACTAGAATTACAATTTTCTAGGTGGATTCTACTTTTGACGAGCTGGATCAGTTCTCCATTGCTGCCTTTGGAGTTCTCCTACTGTTTATCATTAGTAGTATACATTCTATCATTGATTTTTGTAAAATGACTTCTACTCTTTTGTTCAAGTTATTTTCTGTGTTTTGTTCGCTCAATATGAGCTAAATCCTCATAGTTGAGAGGTTGGATCTGATGTAGTGAATTTTTTTTGTGATTAATGAAGTATGTTTAATGTTATGCATTTTATCTTGTGTATGATGATATTTCCATCTTTGATTAGGAATTCAGAGATGGTTTGTAAGTTTAACTCACAAGATAATATGGATTGTGTTAATTAAAAGAGATTTTAATGTTCCTTGCTGAAAGCCTAGAGATAGGAGAGAAAAATCCATAAGGTGAATATTGTGGGTGCTTAGCGACCTAGGGCGTACTCTTTTTAGATTTAGAGATAAATTCTTGCGAGGTAACCCTAGTGTATAGTATTTGAGAAAATACATCTATTGCTGCAGCACCTAATGCTACAGCATTGAACATACCTTTAATTGCATTTTAATGAAGCTACAGAAGTGAATGCATCTCAGCTTGTTCTCATCACTGATCTTTATTACCCTCTTTACTTTTATTACTGTTCATGCTACTCAAAAACTTGTGTGTCATTTTACCTCAATCACTAAATTGTTAATCAAATTAAGCCTAAATTCCTCGTGGGAACGATCTTTCCTTACTTATATTACTTGTTGGACGAAAGTACACTTGCACTATAGCATTTTACACAAGTTTTTAGCTCATGTTTTGGGAATTAAGAGTTTAATAGACTGTTTAATTAGTTAGCAACTTAGTGCCATTTGTATTCTAATTCTGTTGTGTTGTTTCTGTTGCTACAACATTAGTTGCTGCAACATCTGTTTGCAGCATATGCAAAGGTTTAGGCGTAACACACCAGAATTTCACTTGCACCCAGAGATAGAAAGACATATGGCTAGTCCTCATACCTATTAGCATGGTAACCCTATACCACCTCCTTCACCACCTCCTACAATTTAAGATGATGGTGATGGAGGATATAGACAACAGTTTCTGAAAATGGGTGTCATAGGCATGGCAAACGATAGGGACAGACATATGAGAGATTATGCTGTCTTTGACCCTTTAACTATGCAAACAGGCATAGTGAGGCCAGAGATTGCTACTACTCATTTTGAATTTAAGCCTATGATGTTCCAAATGCTTCAAACAACTGGGCAATTTGGTGGTGGTCCCTTTGAAGACCCACATTTGCATTTAAACAATTTGTTGAGGTTTGCGTAAATTTTATTCTCCTTGGTTTTACTGATGATGAATTCAAACTTAAACTGTTCCCTTATTCCTTGAAGGAGAGAGCTAAGGCCTGGCTTAATTCCCTATAGACTAACTCTATCACTACTTGGAATGAGATGGTTGAAAAATTTATGACAAAATATTTTCCTCCAATAAAGAATGTCAGGATGAGAAATGAAATTACATCTTTTAAGCAAAATTAATTTGAAACCTTGTTTGAAGCATGAGAAAGATATAAAGAACTATTGAGGAAGTGTCCACACTATGGAATTCCAATAATCATTTAAATGGATACCTTCTACAATGGGTTGGAGCGTCAAAATAGGCTCATGCTTGATGCCTCATCTGGAGGAGTACTACTCTATGGATCTTACAATGATGCTTACAACTTGATTGAGAATATTGCTGCAAATAGCTATCAATGGCCTACTGCTAGGTCAAGTGTTCAAAAGAAGGTGGCTGGTATACATGAAGTAAGTGAGGTCACTTTCTTGTCTGCTCAAGTGGCTTCACTCTCCAATATGATCAAAAATATGAGTGCACCTTAATGCTTTGCGGAACACCGATGCAAAGAATCAAGAAACCGGAGCAAAGAATTGAGCCAACTCCAATTGGTTCCTCTCAGCGCTGCATCAAAAATCCAGAATGGATTCTTCAAGTTCGAAAAGGAAGCCGCCACCAAATTTTAGCTTAAGGGCAAATTTGGAAAATCCCTTTAAGTTTGGACAAGGCGAGTTTAAGGTTCGGGAGTCGTTATGCGTGGGGAAGGTATTAGCACCCCACGACATCCTTTGTCTAATTAATTGTATTTTATTATCATTTTACCCTTTTATTTATAGAGAAAGAAGACTTAATTGAAATTTTAGTTTTTTGTGCTTGACAAGAGTGGGCCCTTGCTCCTACGTACCTCCAGATGCAATGGAGGAATCAAAGCTACGTAGTTCTTCCGGAAAAAGTTTGTTGGTTGGTGTTTTTTAATGCAGGGGTTTTAGGACTCCTGAACTGTACAACTCATTCGTTCTAGAACGTTGACTAACCCAGTTGTACAACTGACTTAATCCCCTACTTTTTGAAAAATGATTTTTGAGTTTTTGAGAAAAATGGTTTGGTGTGAGGTGATTTGATTTTAAAATGTATTCTTGGACTCTTGAATCAGATAGCTCATTCTTTCTAGAACGCTGATTAACCTGATTGTACAAATGACTCAATCCCATATTTTAGGAAAAAATGATTTATTTATATTTTTATAGGGTTTTAGGATTACTTGAGTCGCATTTACTCATTCGTCCTGGAATGATGACTAACTCGGTTGTACAACCGACTTAATCCCCTATTGATATCTTAGAAGAAAGATATTTATTTTTGTGATTTTTATAGTGAAAGAGAATTAACATTATGTGAAGATGAGTTGGACTCATTGGTTTGTGAAAGATGTATGAAGATGAGTTGGACTCATTGATTTGCAAAATTGTGTAAAACCAAAAATCTAAATAGGGTGAAAGACATGACAAGATATGGTGAAAATAATAGTTAGAAACTCCCCACCAGGCGAACGGCCAAGGTGAGGTGAGGCTCTATAACTCCGAGGATGGTGCGACATGAACATCTGCATGTACTTGGCACTTTTTGCATTTCTGTATCAATTTTTTGGCGTCTTGGTCCATGGTCGGCCAGTAGTAACCGGCTCTGAGCGCTTTCTTTGCTATGGAACGACCGCCCTGATGGCTGCCACATACGCCCTCATGAATGTCCCTCAAGACATGGTCTTCGCCGACCGACGACAAACATCTTAGCAAAGTGGGGATGAAAAGCCTCTTACAGATAACTTCCCTTCAATTACGGAATACTTGGTAGACCGCAATCTCAGGGTCTTGGCCTGCTTTGGGTCGCTCGGCTCTTCGCCCGTCGTAATGTAGCGCAATATTGGAGCGATCCACTCTTCCTCCGCGTTGATAGAGAGGACGGCTAGAGATTGACTTGGCTTGGTCGAGACACTCGGCCGAGTTAGGGTTTCTTGGATCAAGCTTCTATGATTTCCAGGGGTCTTCGTGCTGGCCAACTTCGAAAGGATGTCAGCTCGAACGTTTTCGGTCCTCGGCACGTGCTTCACCTCCGCCTTGTCCGAATTGCTCGAGCGCTTCTCACTCGCCAAGTAGTTCTTAAGCACTTCATCCCTTACATCATATAGTTCTTGAATCTGGGAAACGACCAGGAGGGAGTCCGAATGTAATTCAACCTGATCGACGTTGAATTCTTTAGCGAGCTGCATCCCGGGTATGCATGCCTCGTACTCAGCTTGATTGCTGGAAGTGTGGAAAGCAAATGTCAAGGATACTTTTACGGCAAGGCCTTTTGAATTCTCCGAGATTAGGCCCGCTCCACTGCCTTCGCTATTGGAAGAGCCGTCTACATGCAACGTCCAGGTCGTTGCCGGTCAGTTGTCTTGAGTTGGGGTCATTTCAGCATTGAAATCGGCCAACACTTGAGCTTTAGCGGCCGACCTGGATTCAAATTTGATTCCGAACTCATTGAGTTCAACCGCCCATTTAATCATACGCTCTGCCAGGTCTGGTCGATGAAGGACTTGCCTTATTGGCTGGTCGGTTCTTACAACGACCTGATAAGCCACGAAATAAGGCCTCAACCTCCGGGCGGCCACTAGTAGTGCAAGGGCTAACTTCTCGATCTTCTGATATCTTAGCTCTGGTCCTTGAAGCACCTTACTGATGAAATACACCGGGCTCTGCTTTAGGTCGTTCTCTCTGACCAAGACAGCGCTCAAGACCTCTTCTGTTATTGCCAAGTATAGATATGGAGTTTCCCCCGGCAGCGGTTTGGTCATGATTGGCGGGTTGGTCAGAGCTTCCTTCAAGTCCTCCAATGCTCGCTGGCAATGGTCGGTCCATTTGAATTCTACATCCTTCTTTAACAGCTTGAATAGGGGAAGCGACTTGCATGCAGACTTGGGTATGAACCTCGACAGGGCAGCGACCATGCCATTCAACCGCTGGATCTCTTTCTTGGTGTCGGGCGGCCTCATGTCGGTGATCGCCCTGCACTTATCTGGGTTAGCCTCTATCCCCCTTTTCGTAAGATGGAACCCCAGAAATTTGCCGGCCCTCACTCTAAAGGTGCATTTCTATGGGTTCAGCCTTAAGGAATTTCTCCTAGCTTCTTCGAAAACCTCTCTCAGGTCGTCCACATGATCTTGGTCGGTCTTGCTTTTGATTATCATGTCATCTAGATATACTTCAGCCACCCGACCGATCTGCTTCTTGAAGATTTTGTTCATCATTCGCTGGTAGGTCGCCCCTGCGTTCTTCAAGCCGAAGGGCATGACCTTGTACTTAAAGTTTCCCCGATCGGTCATAAACGCAGTCTTGTGGTGATCTGGAGGATACATTGTGATTTGGTTATACCCAGAATAAGCGTCTAGGAATGATAGAAGTTTGTAGCCCGAGGCACCATCGACCAGCTTGTCGATGCTGTGCATCGGGAAGGCATCCTTCGGGCATGCCCTGTTCAGATCAGTATAGTCAATGCACATGCGCCACTTACCATTTTTTTTTCACCAACACGACGTTAGACAGCCAGGTCGTGTATTTGATTTCTTCAATGAAGTTGGCCTTGATTAGATCGTCAACGGCCTGCGCTGCTGCTAGAGGGTTTCTCATCGTTCTGAGCTCGCCTTTTCTGAGCGACCGGCCTAGCTGCCTCATCAATTGAGAGTTGGTAGAGTTGGTGGCACACAATCTCTATGGGAATCCCAGGCATGTCCGATGCCTTCCATGCGAACAAATCTGCATAATCCCGAAGACAGGCCGTGAGATCCGGCTTGACCTGTTCGGGTAGGTTGCTTCCCAGCTTAACCGTTTTGGCTGGATCGTCCCCTAACAGGACGTCAATCAATTCCCCATGCGGCTCTGGCATTTTCAACCTGTTTTTTAGCTCACGGGCTAAATCATCGTCACCATCTTCTGGGTCGCTGTCAGGATCATATCGGGCATCCAGGTCTGCTAGATTTACTTGGTGCCTTTCTTCAAGACTTTGCGGGTCGGAAGTTATTGCCTGCTCGTCGCAGATGTCCTGATACATGTAGTGACTTATTTTCGCCGCTTCCATACCGGCCGCCAGGGTGACGACCTGATCGTTTTTGTCGTAGAACTTCATCTTCAGATGGACTATTGAGGCAACGGCCTCCAACTTGCCGAGCGTCGACCGGACAATGATGCATTGGTAGCATGATTTGATAGGGAGGACCAAGAACGTTGTCTTGACCGTCATGTACAAAGTGCTTCCGCTTGCATCGTCCCCGAAAGTTACCAACAATTCCAACATTCCCAGCGGGTATGTGGTCACCCATTAAACCCGGTTAATGGAGTGGGATCGGCCTGCGGGATGATCTCGCTGCGGTTGACGTTCAGCTTATCAACCAGTTCTTCAAACATCATGTCGGCCGAGCTTCCTTGGTCGACCAGTATCCTTCTAACCTCAGTGTTCCCCATTACAGTGGTCACTACCAAAGGAACGTAGTTGTTGATCCATCCATCAAGCAAATCTTCGTCTCCAAAAGAGATTGGCGGCCTATTTGGTAGCCGACGTTCACCGAGGTTGTTCCAGGACCATGAGTATTTCGTTCCACTTTCTCTTCATGGCCTTCTTGGACTCTCTGCGGTCTAAAGGGTTCCTCCATGGATAACCATGGCAACTCTGCGCCTTTAGACCGCTCGACGCCCTCTTGAACGTATCCTTGTCCTCACCGCCGATGGCTCCCGTGGCCACGACCTTGTTTTTTTGTTGAGAGGGCTGTCCCAGCGCTCTTCTTTCTTGAGCCGCTCGCACCTTCAGATCGACATACTACTTAACTTGCCTTTTGGATGAGATCTTCTATATCATCTTTCATGGTCATGCGATCATTTGTATCATAGCCCTTGCTTTTGTGGTGCCGCAAATATTTCTTGGTCGCCGAACCCTTTCTCGAGTACTATGGGATCGACCGCTTTACACCAACGAACTCATTATTCGACATTCAAAAATATCCGAGCGATAGGTGTGTTTAGCCTCGTCCGTGCTCGATTTCTTAGGCGGAACTCCGCTTGTTATCACGATGGTTGTCTTGGGCCTTGAACGGCTTGCTTTGCTTTTCTCTCGGGCGCGCGCGGCGCGCTTCCTCGCACTAGTGTATCTTCATAGGCCATGTGGTCGCGTTAGCTCTGCGAGAAACGTCTTCGACATCGGTGTAGGGGTTTAAAGTGAACTCTTCTGCGAACTTTGTTGTCCGACCTGATGCCACGCTTAAGATACTTCATCTTATCTTTGTTCGTCAGGTCGCGAATGGTATCGGCCTCAGAATTGAACCGGTCTATATACTGCCTTAACGGTTCATTGTCGCCTTGGATTATCGTATCCAAGTGTTCTTCATAGCAAGATTGGCATCGGTTGGCGTGTAATTTGCTAGAAAACCTCGATCGACCTTCCCAGGAGAAGATAGTGTTCGGTCGCAGCGATTCTCACCACTCTAGTGCCCGGCCATCGAGCGATTGAGGAAAAAGCCGGCACTTCATCGTAGAACCCAGCTCTCTGTAGCTGCAGTAGTTATTGACGTATCTGATGTGCTTGTCAGGATCCCCACGACCGTCAAATTTGTTCAGGTTAGGCGGCTTCCTTAGATCCCTCGGAATGCGGTAACGCCAGATTTCCCTTGTAAAGGGTCCATGGCCGGTCGGGATGTCGCTTGGCCCAAAAGGCTGCATAGTAAGGTATGCCTAATTGGTCGCATCTCGTAGAATTCGCCGTCGGCCGGGTGGCCGTACATCGGGGGCACTTGGGTCGATCACCCTCTGCTTCGGACGGAGTGGTGCCTCCTCGGTCGCCGGGAAACATATCTGATTTCCCCATTACGATAATTGTTGAGTTCGTCATAAGGGTCCCAGGAGCGGCTTCTAGATCTCCGAGAGTTGGAGGATTCGCACGAGGAATATCTCGTAGACGAGCGGTCCGACTCAAGATGGTAGATGGAGTCTGAATAATCGTAATCATACGAGGGGGAACGGCGACTGCGCGCGTTCCTCCGAGCGGGAGATCTGCGCGCCCTCACCCTCCGTGCCAGAGAGTGACGAGAAGTGCTTCCCCGGTGACGAATGTTCCTTCGAGGAGGCGTTCTGGCTCTTCGTGAAGGGCAAGCTTGGGCGGAGGGCTCTCCATGGGCCACTCACCGCGACCGAATCGACCCTCTCTCGAAACGAGAAATCAGCTCGTCACGATCAACGATGAGTTGGTTCTTATTCTGAAGCAGTTGAAGGACCGCTCGGGTGACATGCTCTGGTAGAGGCTCTATAATCCCGGCATCCGCTAGCTCGGTCGGGATTTGCTGGTGTGGAACTAGCTGCTGTACTTGTTCCATGATCGGTCATCGTCCGCCCTGCACCAAGGGCTCTTGACGAGGATTGCCTTGTGATTCGTAAATGGTTACGGGCACGCCCTCCGGGGTCTGCTGTGGGCGAACGTCTTGTCCGGGAGGGTCGTGCTGCGTTGATGCCCGCGTAGTAGGTTTCTTCGGGGCCATGTTTGAGGTAGGATAGCGCTCGGGCCTCCCACTGTGGTCGCCAATTGATCGTACCTGACCAATAGAGATTAAGTTATCGTCCTTGCTTCGCTTCCCGGTCGCTGTGAGTGAGCTCGGACCGGTCTTGAGAGCGCCTCAGGTGGTACCTGCAAAGACACTCCGACGCTCGAGTCGGAGGTGTGCTAACGGGCAGGATTCACAAGGTAGGAATGACGTACCGCTGGGGGGCCCTGGCCGTTGCGAGAAATTCGGCCGGTCGCTTGGGCCGCTGGTCCATTTCTGATGACACCGCCTGGTATTGCTAATACACCTCGTAACAGCAGCAAATGATATGCAATGTTTTAACCTACACTGCATAACATCTCTCCCATCGAAACTAACACCATCTTCTTGCAAGATGATGCCTTGATGATCAATGAGACCCATATTAGAATGAACAATAGCGATAGAAGAAGGCTCGTAGTATGACCTTAGCGAAGGTTGCATCATCTTGACTTGTGTTGTATGAGAGAAGGAAGTTGATTTTTTAGTGTGAAAATAGTGAGGGTGGGAGTGAGTATTTATAGTTGAGGTCAAAGATTATCAACCGTTGATTTTGTCGGTGCAATTCACACCGTTGATCAACTTTGAAAGTGAAATCATAACCGTTAATTTTTTTTTGACAACAACAAAAAAAAACATTTAAAAACCCATCGTATCTATATTTTTTGGACATATATACGATGCCTACTATTAACGCATCGTATATATGTCCTTAAAGCGTATATACGATTGAATCTTACACGGCCTATCACATATACGTCTTAAGGACATATATACGATGCGTTAATAGTAGGCATCGTATATATGTCCAAAAAACATATATACGATTGACCTTTTTAAAAAAAAAAATAGATTTCAAAGGGGTATTTTGGGGTTTTCAAAATATGTGAGGGTATAAGGGGGACTGGTGGGGGTATGAAACGATGGTGGCTCACGGTGAAGATGGCGGTGGCTATTCAAACGGAGGCATGAGCGATGGCGAAGGGTTCGTTGTCAGGGCCGTCCCAAACAATTTGGAGGCCCTGTACAAGTTTTAAATATGGGGCGCCCCTTAATACTTTTATCAAATGAATCACCAAAACCTCAAATTATTTTATTTAAATTTTAAATAACATATCAATACAACTTTAAACTTTGTATAACTAATGCATTGAGTTCACTACAACAGATCTAGTTGATAGGCAGCGCTTTTGAGTGCTGCTGAATGTGGCGCTGCTGATTCCACTCCAACAATGGGCAACACTCCCTAAAAAGCGCTACCCATTGCCAAACGCGTCATCAGGAAGCGCATTGCCCCAACGCGTCCTCCTTTAGGCAGCACTTCCCTAAAAGCGCTGCCCATTGCCAAAACTTGTCCCCTATAGGCAGCACTTCCTTAAAAGCGCTGCCCATTGTTTATTTTAATTTTTAATTTTTTTCTGTTTTTGTGTATTTTCCTTTTTATATTTGCAACAAAAAAAATTAAATCATACATCCAAAATATTTTTTAATAGTGATATCTATGAATTTGTTGTATTTAAACCTGAATTAAATCATACATCCAAAAAAAATTAAATCATACATCCAAAATACATCCAAAAAATTAAATCATACATCCAAAATAACAAAGAAATCCATTTTTTCTTCAATAGAAAATCAACTTCTAATCTTCAATGGCGCCATATCTCCAAAAGCAATCCATGTTTTCTTCAATCTCTCATTTTTGAATGGGAATGCAAATCTTTCTGTCGTTGCTGCATTGACATGTAACCTAGTTGATCAATTGAATGGGAATGCAGGATTAACTACAATAGCCCTGAAGTAAAAATTGAGCAAGGGATTAACTACAACCATTGTGTTGTAACTTGAATATACATACAGGAGGAAACCCAATATGAACTTACTTTAATGTTCTTTCTGATATTTTTGGCAAGGATTCACTAAGATTGTTGTAGGAGAGGCCCTACAAACATTTTTAATTCATAGTAGTTAATATACAATTTTTAAAGATAAACTAAAGCTGAAGGCACATGGAACCTCAGCTTTGTGATCACATGTATACAATTTAAATTTGAAATTATTTCTGGTGTACATGTAGGACTACATGAACATTATAAAGATACAGTGTAGGACCATGGGAATGTAAATACATAGGGGGAAGATAACATCAAAAT
The DNA here is from genome assembly GCA_020916435.1 of Oxytropis ochrocephala. NCBI lineage: Eukaryota > Viridiplantae > Streptophyta > Magnoliopsida > Fabales > Fabaceae > Oxytropis > Oxytropis ochrocephala. The sequence continues at coordinate 86,969,092 of CM037089.1, read as the reverse complement.
AAATAATTTCCTTTTCCTATAAAATACAGTAAGGGACCTTTGAAATACAAAAATCAAATATTGGTTAGACACCAAATATACTAAATCCAAGGCGGTTATTGGCTAAAATTCTTATTTGCAAAAATTAACTTTCTCATTCTTTTCCTATTAAAATCAAATTAATGACTTCAATTATCATCCCCAACTAAGAGCTATAAAATATTGCACAACTTTTTTATCCAAAATACCTATATAAAAAGTTGGGATGGTATAACTATAAACATTTCAGTTCATCAAAATTATAATTCTTAACACATAAATGAGAAATTATTTACCCTCCAGGTCACTAGCTTTGTTCTCAGTGTTTGCCATTGATGATGACCAAACACACGATCAGTGGTGACTGCACATTTTACCACACGGCATTAAATTGTGCAAACATTTCAAAGACTAGCAATTGAGGTTAGAAATTGAGGTAGAACATGATTACCTAACAAGTACAACTTGATTCATCCGGTCAATCTTACGGACAATTAACTTGGCGCTTATTGCTTTAACCACCCATAATTCAACTTCATCATCATTGATCTGAAACGGAGTTCAACATCTCGATTATGCTACGAAGAATACAAACAAAAAACATACAAAGTAAATTCAAATTTACCTGAAGTGTGTCCCTAATAAGTTCATATGGAATTTTGCCAGACCCATCACAGCTAAGATCAATCAATGACATCAGCCTCATTTTCACAATGCATTCTTCATGCACAAGGCCTAAAAGCATCATTTCATCAAACATTTCGGTAAGAACATGATAGGAACTGAATATATTAATATGAAAAACAAGAAAATATTGGAGCTCTGCTCCTTACAAACAGAGGTTTATCCCTCTTTAAATCTCAAACAAAATGTAGAAATGCAGAAAAAGAAATAAAACAATAGGATAGAATCCTCCATCAAGCTAAAAACTTGCCCAAACCTTTACCAAAATATTTCTAACCACCTCCATTTGTGTTACTTACTCTACTCTCTTATACTTACCCCTCCCTAATTCTAGAAAATTCCACCCTTTATATTAAAGTTGGGCCTATGTCTAGTAGTAATCAATTGTGCATGGACAGATGTTTACCATAGCTTTCCAATAAGGCGGAATTTGCAAAGATGATAGGTTAAGTATGCATCCAAATTTCTCTCTGTAAGGAAAATCTTCTGTCGATATAACAAAGCATATTTGGCATCATTCTCCAGTTGTCCAACAAAGAGCTTGTCCAAAGAAATCACACTTGCAAAATGACAAGACAACTTTATGAATGCTCTTCCCAAACTAATGGACTCTAGGCCAAAAATAACAAAAATAGCGGACCTAGACATCTAGTAGTAAAATAAATGACAAGGCAATAGACCATAGTTATCAGTATCCTATGATATACACAAGTTGTATCGCAATTCGAAACAACACTGAACCCAATCGATACCAACCGCTGGGTATATATTTTGAACAAATTCATAGCATGAATATCAATTCATTTTGATGATTCGCTGTGGAAGTCCTTCAAGAATGAGGTCAATCTCAGAAATCAGAATGAAGGAAAGCAAAAATCTAAAACTAAAACCTAAAATCAGAATCTTAGAATTTCAGAAATCAAAAATCTTAGAGTAAAACCTAAAATTAATGGCCATGAAGAGTACCAAAAATTGGTACAATGCTTTCCTAAAAAAAGGAATTTGTGTGACGGTTTATTTTAATAAAATGAAAGGTAATATATAAAAATATTTTCAGTTATTTAACAAGAGCGTCAGTCGCGCAATTGTAGAACCCTACATGGTGAACAAAATTTGATGGGTCCAAATATTATATATAATTCTTATGAAGGGCCCTAAATTTTGAAATAATTTTATTTAAAATGAATTGCATTTTAGGATTATCCACCTTAAGTAGAGTTAGAAACATGTAAGGTGTACTAATTCCAAAAAAAAATCAATAGAAAAAAAATAATACTAAAAGCTACAGTTCCTTCGAATATAATAAAACAATATTAAAAAAATTAGGAAACGTGCGCCGTAGCTTAGTGGTAAAGCCTTTACAATTGTAAGGTTGTAACCTCTTTAGTGATCAAAGAATATTGTTACGTCATTGCTTATCAAAAAAAAAGAATATTGTTACGAAAATACCAAAATGGCCGCTGCAAGGATCGAACCGAAGTTTTAGCTGATGCGAAAACAAAGAACAACCCGCTGCGCTAGAAGAAAGTATGGAACAAGATAGTCGTTTTAATTTATTTAACATAAAAGTGAGTCTAAAAATGAATTGGAGGCCCTAAAAAATTGATTTTGGACTTGGGCCATGTGCGGTAGGACAGCTCACAGGGCCGGGCCCTGGTCATTACGCACGTTTAGATGAACAGTCTAGTGACAATGATGAAGTCTATCGACGTGGTGGATGTCGATGAGTAGTTCTTGCGATTGAAGTTATTAGTCATATTAGTATTGATTATTTGTTTTGAAAGTTGTAATTAAGTGGTAAAAAGAAGTTGTAAATTTTTTGAGACCTGCATGTGACATAGGGATCAACAAGTTTTTACTGTAATTTTGTCAGTTGATTTGATTTGCATTTTTATATTTTTCGCTGTCGGTGATACTTTTTATTTTGTCTGGCTAAATTTTTTTATAAAGTTACTTTTATTTTGACAGAATGAAGACGTAATTTTTGTTAACTCCTATATTTAACTTACTTATTTTCGAAATGTGTAGTGGGTGTCATATTTTCTCATATTCTATCTCGATTTTTGAACTTGAAGAAAAATATGATAGGAAATTAAAAATAAATGTTTGTTATGAATATTTATTTTAGTGGATGTCTACCATCCTTCTCCCTTCTTCTCATTACTCTCTAGTGTAGTGGCCTTTTATTATAAACCACTCACTTACCAATCTTTCACCTATAAATAGAATTCATCCATAAGTGAAATGATATACTTGAGAAGTTAATAATACAAAGCTCCCATATTTTCCTTCTTTGTTCTTGTTCTTTATATTTTCTTAACCTTTCTTCTTGTTTTTTATATCTTGTTTCATAACACGTTACCAACACGAAGTTCTACCAATCCATATAAGTACTAGTTCTACTCTTATTTTATAATCTTTCATCTTCCATTCTTCTTCCATAGTTCTTCTCTTGATCAATATGATGTGCTTTAGTTCTTCAATATCAGATTATTTATTTATTCAACCCTATTGCCATTGTCTTTATGCATTTGTTGTTTTGTTTTACCGAAAGATGTAGCTTTGTCTCTGGTCGATTACAGATTTATCTAGTATGTTATTTTGATTTATCATTTTCTTCTAGTATGTTGTGTGCAAAGGTTTGATCACTTCTAGTATTGTCTCATGGAATTTACTCAGATTAATTGTGTTATGGAGAAATCACACGCCTACTATTCACACCCCCACTCCTTCACCTAAACCGATTGGGCCTTCAATACCCAGCCCATATCTACTCATCAAATGGCCCAGTTGCACCTCCACAACGAACGGACCGATCAACACAATTGAATGCCTCCAAAGCCTATAAATACCACATTTATCATAAGAAGGAGTGCGCGATAAATACTACTCATTTGCATTAACTCCACACGACTCTCGACTTTAGCATCGGAGTGTTTGTGCGGTACACCCCACCTCATCTCGGAACATCAACTCGGACGTAACTCTAGATTGATCAAAACCTCATTATCTACCAACTATCCCGGATATACTTATCCTTAGATACGGTAGAGAACAAATTGGATGTTAATAATTTCTTTCATTATTTGACTTTTGGTGAACAATACCATATTTGGAGTATGGGAGATGAATAGTTTTGTAATATATGATGAAATTTTTTTTCTTTATTAATATTTTTTTCTAGCATATGATTGATAACATTAATCATCTTGAGGATCTAGCATATGGTTTTCGTTGTGGTGATTAGGTATCTTGTCCATCTAATTTTTGCTATAATCTTTTTTGTGTTTGTTGTTGTTTTTTTATTTCCAATGGGTGGAGAGATGAATATCTTGCTCCTCACTACCCTCTCTGTGAATCCTCTTCTCTTCTATCTTCTAAAATTTGTTTTTGGATTTCTTCTAAAATTTACGTATTTGATCTACCCTCACTACTTTCTTCTTCCAATGAAATTACAACTAAACAATCGTTGGTCTGTTGCCTCACCACCCTCTTTTTTTTTCAATCTGTGTTGAAGCTTAATTTATAGAAGGATCACTACGCCAGATTTAAGGATTTGCAGCGTTTTTTTTGGGCATTGGTAGCGTTTTAAAACGCTAGAGAAGCTAGCGCTACGAATGCGTACACCCCATTAGTAGCGTTTTAAAAAACGCTAGCCATTGACCCAGCGTGTTTTAGACATACGTGGCGTTTTATATAAACGCTAGCCATTGACCAGCGCCTTTTACAATTCCTAGCGTTTTAGTAAACGCTAGGGATCCCATAGCTCCTTTTACAATCCCTAGCGTTTTTACGTAAAAGCGCTAGGGATCCTCTAGCGCCTTTTTACAATTCCTAGCGTTTTCTTTAAAACGCTAGGGATCCTCTAGTGCATTCTAGTTTATTTTGTCCATACTAGCGTTTTTTACAAAACGCTAGGGATCCTCTAGTTTATTTTGTCCATAGCTAGCGTTTTTTCTATAAAACGCTAGGTATTGAATGAATTTTTTAATTTCATTTCTAGCGTTTTCACCCTAAAACGCTACCTATTGACTGAATTTTTTTTAAATATTTTTTTTATTTTGGTTTGTTCTCCATTTTAATTACAACCTATAAATTCATTCCCTTCCAACAAAATTCAGAAAATATCATTCCAATCCAATATCATTCAAACAAAATTCAGTCAACAAAATTCATCAAATATTTCCAATTCAATATCATTCTAAGAAGTACTTACAACATAATATAATTCCAATATATACAACATATATAATAACTAAACTATTATGAAACTCAAAACTTGCTAAAAAAATCTAGAAACAAAACGGCACCACTCCCCCCTTACTGTTGTAAGTTGTTCAGCAGAGTAATGTTGGATGTCTTTACAGCTGGGAAAATACTGAAAAATAAAATGAAATAAAATTAGAATTAAAATGTTTATTAAATGTGAGTAAGTATTATAATATCAATATAAAAAAGAAATCTAAGTAGTTACCTTGATTGGGATTGTTACTCTGTCGTGAGTGATAATCTCTCTCATATACCTCATAACGTAGTACCCACAATCATTATTATTTAGTTGTTTAGGACACTACAAAGCAAAAGATTAGTTAATTGTCACATTTTTATGACCAAAAATTCAATTAAAATTATAAGAATAATTTTTAAAAAACTTACAGTTATGGGTATCCATCTTGTTTTACTCGTAGATAATCCCAATCTTCGTTTCAAAGCAATCATAACGTCATACATATATATATAACGTTAAGTTGAACAAAATACATATATTAAATTATACAAAATGAGAGGGTTACACATACACACCTCTCAACTATCTGCACTGAAGTCTACGTGAGACTTTGTAATGGCCTTGAAGTGAATCCAGATAGTAGATAGCATTTTGCTTAGGGTTTATTGCAAAGAGTACCCAATGTTGCCTGCAAGTAAATGAATCACGAATGAGTACACATTTACACTATAATACAATCCTCAAAATAATTAAACAAGTGATTGAAGACTAAATTTCTCACCCTGTATTGAGTGGTGCCAAAAATAAACATTCGTGATCAACATGCTTGGCATCCATGAAGCGTGAAAGGATATAACTTTCTATTTGACTCTTCATAGCCATAATACTTTCCTCTGTATTACCTTGCTGCCACACAACGATACACTCTGGACACACGAAGAAAAACTTCTGTGTCCGGTGCGAAGGGACCAGAAACTGATTGTACAAAAACCTATAAATAATATATATACAACTTTCAGATCCTCATATATATACTCTAATATAAACAACTATTGTGTACAAATAATTTAATACATACCTCTGGTATACTCTAATATCAGTCACAGTGGCCCATTCCATGGCATATACAGCTCTCAGATCCTCCATGTTGAGCATAATATCTTGTTCCACTCCCACAATGTGATCGGTCGGTAACATAATAACGTCCTCGGCCTTCATTTTTTGAGTGACGTGGTCCTTTAGAGAATTGATGAACTTCTGGAATTCATCAATGGGAGATTGAACAACATGTTGGACTGGCTGTATAGAAGGAGATGGTCGGGAGACTTTGGTAGTGGAAGGGGAAGGTCGGGACACTTTTATAGAAAGAGACTAGTCGGGACACTTGGGGTACCTAGTATATATTAAAAAATGATTAATTAGTTAGTTAACACACATTATGTATAACAATGAGTCATTAACTTATTAACAAAAATATTGTCACTTACAACGACAAGTTGTTCGAGCCATGCCACAAAAGTACTAAGTGCTTGATCCACGATAAAATATATCCGCATTAACAATTGGAGCAGGGCAATGGTGCAGACCCTCTATTGAATAGTCTACCCTAACTCTCAAATGGTTTTCGGGCATGGGTAAATTGTGCATTGTGGCACTCAATTGGTTACATATCATGCCCACTGCAACCTTTCGATGTGGGTTTGCAATATATAGCTCACATTCACGCTTATCCTATATCAATTATAAAGAAAAATAAATATACATGATAATTTTATCAAATACATATGTACAAAAAAGCAGTCGAGTAATAATAAATACCGTGTTGAAGGGATGGTGCAGACTATCTCTGCATGCGCTATGGGGTGCATGAGGTAATATAGGTTCAGCAGGGGTGGTGCAGCGAGGGATGGTGCACCAATCCTTTGTGCCAAGAGCTGGCTTTACATCTTACTCTCTTCCATTAATACAGCAACAATCTTGGATAGCTCGTCATACTTTGCCGCCATGACTTTACAATCCCCGCACCCCTGCTTTGGCTCTTTGGCCCAAACACAGTCGTAGGAGGAATCCCATATCCATAACCTCTTATCCGACCCTGTCTCTCTTCCCTTCCCAAGGCACGAGCAAGGGCATCTTGTTGACCATCACAATCTGTTAAATCTCCTTGTGATACAGATTGTGATATGCTTTGCTGATGCACAAACATAAGTAACGGTTAAAATTAATAAACAAGTGTCAAAGAAATTAATCGACAATAAAAAATATGTCCACGTGTCAAAAAAAATCGAGTAACGGATACAAATAATAAACAAGTGTCAAAGAAATTTAATCGACAATAAAAAATATGTCCACGTGTCAAAAAAAATCGAGTAACGGTTAAAATTAATAAACAAGTGTCAAAGAAATTTAATCGACAATAAAAAATATCCCCACGTGTCAAAAAAAATTGAGTAACGGATACAAATAAAAACAAGTGTCAAAGAAATTTAATCGACAATAAAAAATATGTCCACGTGTCAAAAAAAATCGAGTAACGGATTAAAAAAATATAGTCAGACACAAATTCCAACTTGCTAGGAATTATAAAATTAAAATTACAATACATGAATTTTGGAATACTTACAATTTTGTCCTTGACCTCCTTAGTTTTCGGATCCACAATGTCCCCATCCTTGTTTTGTCGGACCTCTAACCGCATAAAGATACAACGATCAAGGATTCTTGAGTTGGATCTTTCCCCTCTTGCATAAACTATTTAAGTTTAATAATTGTTAATCAATCAGTAAATTAAAAGATTCATTAAATCATAATAAATTAAACTAATTGTGTCTTACCAATCTTTCTTCAAGAATTTGATATCCACTTGAACCTCCTCTATAAGGGTACTCGGGATTAGAAGCTCTCACTTTATTGGCTTTGCTTTTTCTCTATTTAAAAACATAAGTATACATTAATGAATGATATCTAGTTGTGAAATATATATATATATATATATATATATATATATATATATATATATATATATAACTTAAATAATTAATATACTAACCAGAAATCCGGATCTGTGAGTGCGTATATGTACAAATTTGCTCCAATCCTCCTTACTTATAATTCCTAGGCATACGAGTGTTGGAGGCTCTGTCTGATGGTCCCATCAGATGTTTCGAATACTTTTTCCCACATCGCTTCTATAAGCCCGATGCAACCTTCCACTTCCTTGAGTATCCAATCTCTTGGGCATCATCCACATCAAAGTGTTTCTACTTATACATAAAAATGGATTAAATAAATATAACTAAAAATCACTAAATAAGATTATTAAAGTGGTCTAAAATTATATACCCGAATTAAGGACCGTAAATCATCTTTCGATTTAGGCAAAACTCTATTATCTTTCTCATTCCAACTTTTAATTGAAATTGGAAAGATTTGCTTCACCTAGTACCAATGAAACTAATCAAATTTGTGCCGTTTCTCTCCAATAGGCAAACCTTTAACGCCTCCATCCGACTGCATTAATTAAATCATTAAATAATTAGATAACTTGGAAAGGTAGAGAACAACATTAATAATTAGTAATTAACTTACCTTATATTTCTCGTGTCCTTTACTTATCCGATGGACGATATTCTTTTTCATTTGTCATTCCACGGGAGTGAACTTCTTTGTGTTTCTATCACCCCCATCACCACCCTCATGACTACTCTCATGATCACTATGTGATGCCATCTGACTTGCAATGGCCCAAATGAAATAGACTCAGTGAGTTTTAGCTTTCTAATTGTTTAGAACCAACAAACACTTAACAAAATATAGAACAAGCCATGCACTACGTAACAGAGAAAGCCATGCACTAAGAACCCTGAGTAAACATATATAGGAAAGCCATGCACTAAGTAACCTAGAGTAAACATACATAGGAAAGCCATGCACGAAGTAACCTAGAGTAAACATATATAGGAAAGCCATGCACTAAGAACCTAGAGTAAACATATATAGGAAAGCCATGCACTAAGTAACCTAGAGTAAACATACATAGGAAAGCTATGCACTAAGTAACCTAGAGTAAACATATATAGGAAAGCCATGCACTAAGTAACCTAGAGTAAACATACATAGGAAAGCCATGCACTAAGTAACCTAGAGTAAACATATATAGGAAAGCCATGAACTAAGAAACAGAGAAAGCCATGCACTAGGAAAGCCATGCACTAGTCAAGTTAATAATGCTATCTAAGCTAGACTAATCTAACAACTAATTAAATACAACATTGAGCTAAGTAACAGAGAAAGCCATACAAAAGAGAACTACATAACAAACCATAAAAAAACCAGTGAGAGTATGTGCAGAAATACCTTTTGAAAGGGAGAGAGTCTGAGAAAAAGCGAGAGAGAGGAGAGGCTGTACGACGTTTGGGGTTTCGGGTTTTCGGTTTCTGGTCGCGTTCTTCGGGTTGTTCGCAAGGGAGAGAGAGTCGCAAGGGAGAGAGAGTTCGCAAGGGATGAACGAAGAGGTGGAGGTTTCGGTTGTTCGCAAGGGAGAGAGGTTCGCAAGGAGAGAGAGTTTGCAAGAGACGTACTTGCTGGGTGAGTTTGTGTGTGAGAGCGCGCCTTGTTAAAATTTTAATAACAATGCCTAGCGTTTTCACCTAAATACGCTAGGGAAGCCTAGGAATTATAATTACAATTCCTAGCGTTTTCGGTAAAACGCTAAGGATCCTCTAGCACCTCTTTACAATTCCTAGCGTTTTCTCCTAAAAACGCTAGGGATGCTATAGCGCCTTTTTACTACCATTCCTAGCGTTTTACAGAAACGCTAGGGATCCTCTAAGCGCTCTCTTTACAATTCCTAGCGTTTTCTGTAAGAAACGCTAGGGATGCTATAGCGCCTTTTGACTACCATTCCTAGCGTTTTCTATAAAACGCTAGGGATGCTATAGCGCCTTTTTACTTCCATTCCTAGCGTTTTCTGTAAAACGCAAGGGATCCTCTAGCTCCTCTTTACAATTCCTAGCGTTTTCTATAAAACGCTAGGTATTGAATGATTTTTTTAATTTCATTTCTATCGTTTTCTCCTTAAAACGCTATGTATTGACTGATTTTTTTTAATATAATTTGTAGTGTTTTTTTTAAAACGCTACCTATTGACTGATTTTTTTTTTAAATATTTTTTTTATTTTTGTTTATTCTCCCTTTTAATTACAACCTATAAATTCATTCACTTCCAACAAAATTCATCAAATAATACATATCACCAAAAGACCATATTAAACTAACAAGTACTTACAACATAATTAATATATATCCAAATCATACAACATAATAACTAACTAACATTATGAAACTCAAAAATTAAGTAGCTACAAATTAAAGCTAGAAACATAACAGCACAACCCTCATGACTACTGTCTTGACCACTCTCATGATCACTAAGTGATGCCATCTGACCTGCAATATAACATAATCCATGTTATTGTTAAATTTACAAAAACAATATAATTATCTATTAATAAAAAATAATGAGATATCATTAAGTCTATATTACCTTTTCCTTTTCCTAGATAAAAATTTGTTTGCAATTCGCGTCTTGGTATTTTTTTTTCCGATTTAATAGTAATTCCATCATTATGATTTCTAAAATATACAACATCCTCTATAGAAGTATTTTCCCTATTATTGGTTCCGATGTTCTCAAGAAAGGGTCGCCCTCAACACCAACTTCATCGGGTGCTTCATCATCATCGTTGTTATACACAAATTTTTTGTCGATCAATAGAACAATAGACCAATTGATATTAATCGGATCGATGACATAAAACACTTGTTTAGCTTGCGATGCTAAAATAAAAGGTTCATCTTTATATCCTAACTTGTTGAAATTCACCCGCATGAACCCCGATTCATCAATCAGAAACCAAGATTATTGTCAACCCATTCACATTTGAACACGGGCTCCTGAAACATATTGTAATCCAACTCCCATATGTGTTCAATGAAGCCAAAGTAAGACATATTCGCATATATGGGATTTCTGTCTTTGCACTTTGGATGCATGCATAGAATGAGCTACAAGAGTCACCCCACTATTTTGCATTTTACTCGATCATCTTGTTCTTTTGAATAGAAAGTGCACTCGTTCATTAGATAGTCATTTTGTAAGAGAAGACATGTATATTTGGACCTTTTGCTAACCATCTCAATCTTTTTGAAATCAAGTAGGATTCAAACACACTCACCATCAATGTGATGTTTTAGCCACACTATGAAACTCCTATTGTGTTCTTTTGCTAACCAAACTTGCTTCTTTCCCGAATTGACTCTTAAGAATCTCCTTGTGCTTGGCAACATATGAATCAACCTCACTATAATTGTGAAGAACGTATAAGTGTGCTTGCTCTAGTTCTTTCCTTGATACCATCACTAATTTAGTTCTGTCATCCCTTTACTAATCCTTCCTACATGACGAGACCTTGGCAAATCCCCACGAATATTCAAGACTAGATAGATAGCCGTGCAAAACTAAATAGCCTCTTCAACTATGTAGCGCTCAACAATACAACCTCTCAGTGTCGTGATCGATTTTTCACATATCCTTTTAATATCTTCATGTAACCTCAAACGGATACATCCATCTCATGTAACATGGGCCACACAATTGTGTCTCTCTAACCAGATGAACTATTAGATGAATCATTATGTCAAAAAAGGAAGGTGGGAAATACATCTCAAGCTCACACAAAGTGACAGTAATTTCTCTTTGCAATGTTGGCAACTTTCCAGGGTCAATCACTCTACTACAAATCGCCTTAAAGAAGAAACAAAGTTTGGTTAAGGTCCGACGCACTTTCTTAGGCAAATGGGATCGTATACCAATGGGTAGCAAATGCTCCATGAGAACATGACAATCGTGGGACTTTAGAGACTTTAACTTGAGGTCTTTTATCGATACAAGAGTCACCACATTTGAAGAGTATCCTCTGGAACTTTAACTCCATGAAGAAACTCACAAAAACGATCTTCTCCTTTCTAGATAGAGTATGAGTCACGGAGGTAGATATGTACGTGTACCCTTCTTTCTACCTGACCCAATTCAGGTCTCAAACCCATACTAACCAAATCCAACCTTGAGTTGATGGTATCTTTAGTCTTACGGCATATTGAGTAAGGTACCAATGACACTTTCAAGACATTCTTTTCAACATGCATCACATCAATGAAATGCCTTACATATAATGACTTCCAAAGATGGCAACTCAAAGAAAATCGACTTTTTCTTCCACCCCGTTTGGCAAGCTCTCCTGCAAAGGCTTCCCAAATTTAATGTTCAAATCTTCCACCTTTTCAAATACATGTCGCACGTCAAAGGCGGGGAGCTCTACGTGTTTCTGTATTCCCATCAAATGCCTTTCTCCACAATCGATAGTGATGAGTTGATGGCAAAAATCTACGATGACCAAGATAGATATTCTTCTTACCATGTTCCAACCACATCCAATCTGTGTTATCTTCACATATAGGGCATGCACATCGCCTTTTGTTCTCATGCCCGGATAGATTGCCTTATGCAGAAAGTCGTTAATTGTGCCAAAGATCAAAGCCCTCGTGGTGAAACTTTCTTCTCTGAACCCATCATACACCTCTACCCCGTCTCCCACATTTGCTTCAAGTCTTCAATTAAAGGAGCCAAGTATACATCAATATCATTTCTGGTTGTTTGGGCCTGAAATTAACAAAGACAACATCATATATTTGCGTTTCATGCAAAGCCACGGCGATAAGTTATAAATCGCCAAAATCACGGGCCATGTATTTGTGGGAGCTACTCGATACCGTGCGGGTTAAATCCATCAGCCAGACAATGCAAGGCGTAGGTTTCTCGGGTCATCCCGAAATTAGGATACTCAATATTGATTTTTTCCATTGCGGAGAATCATGTCGGTGTCGTAGCATACCATCTTTAATCCTTTCATCCTCATGCCATGTCAAGTGTTTTGCATCTTTTGAACTACGATACATGCGCCTAAATCGAGGAATTATAGGAAAATACAACAACACCTTTTCTGGAGCAGACTCTTTCTTCTTATACCGCGGTGCATTACATTTAGGACACGACTTTAACAACACATGTTCATTACGAAATAAAATGCAATCATTCGGACAAGCGTGTATCTTCTCATAGTTCAAGCCAATAGACCCCAACATTTGCTTTGCATCATACGTCCGAGAAGGAAGCACATTATCATTCGGCAACATTTCTTTCAGAAGTGAGAGTAAATCGGTAAAGCTCTTATCCGTCCATCCGTGGCGAGTTTTCAAGTTATACAACTTGATCACGACCAATAATTTTGTGAATTCATTACAACCCGCATACAATGGTGTCTCTGCATCGCTTATCAACTTCTCAAACATTTCGAACAATCATTAAGATCCTCTTCAACCACCTTTGCCATCTCTTCAAATTCGTTCGCATCAAATGAATGTGTTCCTGTCAACCAATGCACATATCTCTTACTAATATCATTCATATTTGAAGATTCACCTTTTTCTCACCGTGCATTATCCAACAAGTGTAACTTTGATCAATTCCATTCGCCTTTAAATGTCGTGCCAAACTCCTCTGCAGGAATCGATTTTACATAACAACACCTTAAACAAGGACATTTCATACCACTAGAAGTCCTAAACGTTCAACAAACGACTCACAAAATAATCCACTCCAAAGCATACTCGTTGGATGGACGATTAAGCGGACATCCAATTTCTATCCATAATTTCCAAATATTTACAATAAAATCCTGAGAAGAGAACTTTAACATATGACCCATCAAGCAATTCGAATATAATGAAGAATCAATTCATATAAAAAAACAAACAAAATTTCCTCTTTTAAATTTTTTCAATTCCACTCCTTAGTGGTAAAAAAAAAAGAGTCTAGTGTGCACAAGTGACAAAACTAATATATTTCTAAACTAGAACCCACAATTAATATCTAACAAATTTCCTAATTGTAATTTACAAGAAAAAATTGCAACAAGAGACTATTGTAATTAGAGAAAGGAACGAAATTATTAAAGGAACCCGAAACAGAGAAAGGAACAGAAAACTCACCAATGTTGTCTGAGTGAGAGACTGAGAAAGATGATGTTCACTGAGAGAGATGATTTTCGTTGAGAAAGATGATGTTCACTGAGAGAGATGATTTTCGTTGAGAGAGATGATGTTAAATTGAGTTAGGGTGTTAGGGTTTTGCGTTTCTGGGTGAGTGATTTTGCGTTTCTGGGTGAGAGTGTTAGCTGAGAGAGGGAAGTAGCTCAATGGGAAACGAAAAAAAAATTATTTAACCATACCTAGCGTTTTCTAAAAAACGCTAGGGATCTATCTAGCGTGTTTTCTAAATACCTAGCGTTTTGAATAAAAGCGCTAGGGATCTGTCTAGAGTGTTTACTAAATACCTAGCGTTTTATAAAAAACGCTAGGGATCTATCTAGCGTGTTTTCTAATTGGCTAGCGTTTTGAATAAAAGCGCTAGGATCCGTCTAGCGTGTTTTCTAAATACCTAGCACTTTCTAAAAACGCTAGGGATCTATCTAGCGTGTTTTCTAATTGGCTAGCGTTTTTGAATAAAAGCGCTAGGGATCCGTCTAGCGTGTTTTCTATTTGGCTAGCGTTTTGAGTAAAAGCGCTGAGGATCTGCCCAAATGTTACCTAATGGGTAGCGTTTTACTTTAAAAACGCTACTAATGGTGTAGCGTGTTATTAAAATGGGTAGCGTTTTTATAAACGCTACTAAAGGTGGCGATCTCTTTTTACAATTCTGGCGTAGTGGATTTCCCTTGAATGTTGTAGTGTGTTGTCGATTTTAATTCAGCTTCTCTTTTATATTTTTTAAGGTGTTTCATGCTTTTTTGTTCTAATTTTTCTGAACAAACTTTCCTCCTCCGAAGCCACTGTGTATTCACAATTTTGGTATATGAGCTGTCTTATGTTTGCAGGCTAAAGCTTGATTAAAGGTTATGGGGAGTTGCTGAGTTGCAGAGGCGTGAGGGTCTGTCTTGTAAGTAAAATAGAAAAATGCAGCAAACAAGTAAAAAGCAAAATGTCTCATTTCCACAAATACACAACAACTATATTTTATGTACTTAGTTTTTAAGTTCTTATCTGATGTACCTTTTGTAAAGACAAAATATATGCATAGCCTGATTGGCTATATATTATTATATATTCTTTTTTCTTTCCAATCACTCACGTTCCTTTGTATATGTTTTTTGATTTGAATTGTGCTTTTATTGATTAAAAGTGATTAAAAGTGCTACTCTCCATCTTATGAAAAAAAGCCATTGGGTTTCAACAAAGTTTAAGCTTAATAGAAAGAAGAAAAGCAAATAAGCCCAATTGACACGCCTAAACATTAGGCTCACGTAATGTATGAAAAGTGATATATTTTTGAAAACGGAGAAATATCGATTACAATCGAATGTTCACATCGTAAAGAAAAAAAACCCATACTTGATTAGCAACTTAATATGCACTACGAGAATAAACACGCGCACCTAGTTAGGAACAATACGTGTATACGATAACAGACGACACACAAACACAACGATAATGAAACGGTACGACATCATTAAAACTAAAACTAACGCGCTTACACGGTAAAAAATAATGTGCGTGTACAACGACACCTTTTTGAGTTTTTTTTTTCAAAACGAGAAAGTACCCGTTAGAATCGGGCGTAACGAAAAATATATTCTTTTCTTATTATTTCAAAAAAAATATTGAATTGGTCAGACAAAATTGGGGTATAACAGCTGTCCCTCCAAAAATAACAGTAGTGGTTCGAAAACGGTAACTAAGACCCTCCCCGGTGCTACGTATCAGAGCTGACTCGACCCACTAGGAAGGAAAGTGCTAGATCACCTTCACTCGCCGTCACCTGCACGTTGTCGACATAAGAAGCAACATAAAAGCAGTAGGGTGAGTCTCATTTCATAAGTAATAACACACAAGATCAACAACATATAGGTCAGGCAGCTAACAACACCAATACACAGCAAAAATAGCACACCATTACTTTATATCAATCACAGGCAGCAACGAAAGTATATGCAATGCAACCCAACACCTAGGGCATATGCATGTGGATCCATCAACACCAATATCTTGCCTTGAGGGCACTCACCAAATAAGGCCGAAGCCTTCTGCTCACCAATAAATTATGATAAGGCCGAAGCCTTCTGCTCACCAAAATATGCACATGATCATGAGACTCAAGGACCATGCACCATACACACCAAAACACCATAACTACGATTATCACACTCACCAATATTGATTCAGCTCACCAGTAATTATTCAGCTCACCAATAAAAATTCAGCTCACCAATAAAAATTCAGCTCACCAATATTTAACAAATATTCAGCTCATCAATAAATGTTCAGCTCATCAATAAATATTCACCACCATAGACACATCTCGATTTAATCACTTTAAGGATAGCGCACCCACCACATCAATCACAATTAATTGCGCGACTACTTTGTCACTGAAGGACTAACTCAACGCCCATAGGGACCAGACAACACATAAAATCGGACAGCAACTTAAAAACAAGCAGTAACAGCACCGTTTAAAATACAATATCAGCGCTAAAAGAAAATAGGGAAACAACACCTCTCAATTAAGAAAACAACAACTTGGAAAGTAGGAAAACAACACTTTTAAATATGAGGAAATAGCACATTTAGATTTGAAAAACAACACACTTAAATTTAAGAAAACATCACTTTTATTTTAAGCAAACAGCCCCCTTGAATTTGAGAAAACAACACTTTATTTGTGGAAAAACAACAACTTTAAATTTAAGAAACAGCACATTTTTACACATAAAACAACAACATTTATCCTTTAAAAAAAAACAGCAACACAACGTTTTTTAACAGCAACAACAACATGTTTTTAACAACAACAACAACAGTTATTTGACAGTAACAACAACATTAATTAGACAGTAACAGCAACATTTGTTTTGTAAAGAAAAATAACAACTTTAGCTTTATAAAAACAGCAACATATTCTTTATAAAAACAAAGAACATATTCTTTATAAAAACAAAGAACACTTAATTAACTAAAATAGAAACTTTGATTTCTTTTTGAAAAACACAACACAAATATCGATTTACACCTAGGTACACGCCATTCAACATCTCACCAATAATACCTAGTGCATACCTCAATCACTTAATTTCATCTCCAAGATAATCACTACAAGAAAAACGTGCATTTTCGGCGGATTTTTCCGCCAAAAAACACCAAATTCCGCCGAAAAAACGTGCATTTTCGGCGGATTTTTCCGCCGGTAAAATGCTGGTGGCAACGTGTTTTCGGCGGAATTTCCGCCGGTAATTTCCGGCGGATTTTTTGTCATTTTCGGCGGAAATTTGACGCGGAATTTGCGGCGGATTTTCCCCCGGTACTTTCCGGGGGAATTTTGTCATTTCTGGGGGAAAAATCCGCCGCAAATGACATGTTTTTTTTTTTAAATTCACTAAAAGGAACAAAATTCAGCCGAAAATAATTATTTTTTTTTTAAAATTTAAAAATCCGCCGAAAATTATTTTTTTTTTTAAAAAATAAATTTAAAAAACAATAAATAATTTTTTTCTTTTTTAAACGCAAATTAAAATTTAATAAATATTTTCATTATTTTAATATTGTATTTTGTTTTTTGGTCATCAAAAAATATTAACACTGAATGTTTTTATTATTTAGTTGTTCTATTGTGAGTAGATCACAATAGATGATGAATCACCAATAGATGATGAATCGTAGAGAGAAGGAAGAAATTGGGTGAGAGAGAGAGGGCGGCGGCGGTGGTGGGTGTGAATGAATCGAAGTTGTGGATGTTGGTCAACCATGGCGGTTTGCAACTCGTTGCGGTGACCATGACTCTTCCGACGTAATACTCCTCCTCTCACGCTTTTTTTGCCTCGAACCATTCCTTTTTTTTGCTTTCGTTCTTCGTCATCGCCGGCGGTAAACGGATAGTCACCGGCAGTGAAACAAACAGTCGCCATCGATAAGATGAAAAAAAAAATTAACAAGATATAAAAACGAAAGAGGGCTGGAAAAATGTGATGGAGTAAGAAGTGTGAACAGGAGAGGAAAATACACCCTATCATCAGCTTTGAATGAACTTGCGCCAGTTTTATGGTGGAGTGGTGAAACGAAATCGACTGTGAGGTTGAGTGCTGAGTCGTGAGTGGTGAGGAAGAGTTTTGCAAAAGTCTGGCTATAAGCATTAAGCAGGGAAGAAGATGGAGTGGTGAGTGGTTAATTGCATGTATTGGAATGAGATTGACACCGAAAAAAATCAACAAATGAGATCTGGTAGAAACTAGAAAAATCAAAAATTAAAATGAGGAATGTAATTTAGGGTGAACTGCTTTATTGAATAACGGAGAGGTTGCCTTGGAAGCTTAAAAAGGCGTGGGACTCAAAATTTGACTAAGATTGTTTGAGATTCATTAATTAATTAAGTAATTGAGAATAGTGGTAGGTGTGTACCGTTTCGGCGGATTGGTGTACCGTTTCGGCGGAATAGTAATTGAAACGCCTGGGAATTGGTGTATATGTTTTCGGCGGATTGGTGTACCGTTTCGGCGGAATTTCAAAATTCAAAATTCCCCCTGTTTTTTAAAATTGCGTTTTGGCGGATTTGTTCTTTGCTTTCGGTGGATCGCTTTTTGGTCCAAAACCTTTTCCTTCCACTTAATAATCCGCCACAAATGGTATATTTCCGCCGAAAACGTCAAAAATCCCCCAAAACGTTTCTGTCGGATTAAATCCCCCAAAAAATACAAAAATCCGCCGGAAAGTTTCCCGGGGATTAAAATCCGCCAGAAAGTTATGCCTTGTAATTTCCATTTTTCTTGTAGTGAATTATGCGACATCACAACCCTCACCAATTTCTCATGTTCTCACTCTCAATTTCATTGAGTCAATTCTACAAACACTCAACATGCATATTAGTTATTATACTCACCTCAACATCGATTAACATAGAATCACTCAATTGAATTCAATATAACATGTAGTATGAGAACCACATCTCAATTCAAACAATAACACCACCATTAAATCTACGATATAACGATTCAATTTACAATTCATCCCTAGAACCTAACTACTATCATTGCTAATCCAATAGGTTATTAAGTAAGAAAGGAGAGCCCCCTAACCTTTAGAGATTGAAGAACACACAAAGCTTCAAGCAACTCCCCAAGACACCAACAATCCCTAGCTTTTTCCCTTGTGAACTTCACGCAATCCTTCCCTCTTCTTTCTCTCCTTCGTGCCGCGGTCTCACACTCTCACTTTTTCGCTAGTTTTTGGTTCCTTTTTAAATGAGCATCAACACTCTAACCCTTTTTAATTTAATTTTTAATTCCCAACCATACGCTACTTTTCCTGCTACTTTTCCTCCCTCCCATAACCACTTTGGTTTTCCCTAGAAACTTGCTTTTAATAATAATAATAATAATAATAATAATAATAATAATAATAATAATAATAATAATAATAATAATCATCATATATTAAGTATTTCTAACATCAATTTTAGTCCTTCTCAACATGGTCCCTATGCCAAAAACTCTCCAATTTGGTCCACTACCCTATCAAATCAACTCCAAATAATTTCTAATAAAATTTGGGGCGTTACAGGGAACAGTTAACACTTAGTGTAACACCCTAAATGATTTAATTAATTATTTGATTAAATTATTTAAAGTGTTGTATTATTTTAATTATATTAAAGTATAATATAGTCTTTTATTTTAGTTGAAGGAGTAGCAAGAGCGTGCAGAAACCGGGATGGCAAGTATTGGCCCAAGAGCCCAAGCCCAATGACTTATGCTCTTGGGGTTGGTGCAATTCGCATCATTTGGAAAAGAAAGAAAGAAAACGAAAAAAAGAGAGAAGGGAGAAGAGAGAAGATAATTCAAGCAAGCAAGAGAAGAGGAGAGTTTTGATCGCACAAGGAAAGAGAGAGAAGAAGCTTCTTCAATCTATTCTTCGTGGTTTTGTTGGTGACTCCGTGGAGAGAGCTTTTCTTCGGCTCAATCAAGGTAAGGGTGGGTCTTGCTCTATAATAAGGGAAATAATGGGTTGTAGGTTAGGGTTAGGATGTTAATTGTGTGTTTGATGTGTTTTGATTGATGAAATTGATTTTTGAATGATTGCTTGATTGATTGAATTTGAGAATTGATATGGAAATCGAATTGTAAGTGAAATTGTGTGTTGAATCATGTATTTGATAGTATTAGGATGATTATGAGTGTTTTTGATATGGTTGATGATGATTGATCATATGAGAAATTGAGAAAATTGGGTTTTAGGGAACCCTAAGTGTCATAGGGCGCCAAGTGCTAGGGGAAATGGCGCTCTGTCCTGTGTTGTGTAGTGTGGTGCGTGTGTGCCACTGTCTGGGCGCCAGTTGCTGCCCAGAATGGCGCCTGTGTGCGTGTGCAGGGGCGCCAAATGGCTGCTTCTGGCGCCCGTGATGGCGCCCATGGGTTAGCCGTGTCCGCCGTGTGTGTGTGAAGTGTGCGTGAGTGGTGCTGTGTTGGGCGCCAAAGGCGCGAAATGGCGCTGTGCGCTCAGTGTCTATGGGAAGCGCGCTAGTAAGGCGCCAAGTGCTGTGTGGTGTTGTGTCTAGGTGCAGGGCGCCAAAATGTGGCTGCCCATGCGCCTGTGTGTGCTTGTTCAAGTGCAGGGCTGCCCTATGGCGCCTGGTGTGGCGCTTGGTGTGGCGCCAATTTGCTGGTTGTGTGGTGTGTCTAAGTGCTGGGCGCCGATTTGGCTGCCCATGGCGCCAGATTGTGCGGCAGGGTGCGTGGGTGCATGTGGCGCAGCACAGGGTGCCAAATGGCTGCCCTGGCGCGCCCTTGTTGCTGCCTGTGTCTAGGCTGGGCGCCAATGTTGCTGCCCAGGGCGCCTGTGGGTGCGCCTGTGTCTGAGACAGTGTCTCAGTTTGTGTCTTAGTTTGTGTCTAAGTCTGTGTTGCGTTTCTGGGCGCCAATGTGGCCCAGTTTGGCGCCTGTGTGGCTGTGTTGCCACAGGGGGCGCCAGTTTGCTGTGTCTTTGGCGCCTATGTGCCTGTGTTGCACAGGGGCGCCATGTTGCTAGTGTTTTGGCGCCTGGTGGCTGTGTTGCCACTGGGGGCGCCGGTTTGCTAGAGTTTTGGCGCCTGGTGGCTGTGTTGCCACTAGGGGCGCCAGTTTTGGTGGTTTTGGCGCCTGGTGCTGCTATTTTGTGTCTTAGGTGCTGTTTTGGTCCCTAAGTGCTATTTTAGTCCTTAGGTGATGTTTTGGTCATTGAAGTGTTGTCTTGGTCCCTAAGTGCTATTTTAGTCCTTAGGTGATGTTTAGGTCCTTGAGTGATGTTTTGGTCCCCTAGTGGTGTCTGGTCCTTGTGACATATACTATAATGACAAAGTGGATGATGTGTGAATTGACGATGATGTTATTGACGATGGGTCTATTGACCAAACTAAAATTGATGATAATGTGGGATTTGTAACATCCCAAACTGCTTCTAGAACTGTTGACTTCCCCCACGAACCAACACGAGTCTTTTCAGCATGCTTTGTCCTCACTTGCATGCTTTCCGGAAAACTTCCCAGAAGGTCACCCATCCCACTACTACTCCAAGCCAAGCACGCTTAACTATGGAGTTCTTATGGGATGGGCTCCCGAAAAGAAGATGCATCTTGTTGGTATAGGTAGTCCAAATCAATTCTTTTAAGCCTTCCTTCAACTGTACAGTCCCATACCTGCACAGCCTCAGGATTCTTCTCATTCCAATGCGTATTCGGTTCATTCACGTGTCCCTTCGCTTTGAAGCTGCCAGGAGCCGCTCTTTGCCATGCCACCTTTTTGGGCACCGACTATCACTCCCCGCCCTCGTCAGCCCCAGATGTCACATGCCCACTGGCTTTCCGCTTGGTTCGCCCTCGAACCACACCGCATCGAGAGGTCTCACGCTCGATACCATTTGTAACATCCCAAATCGCTTCTAGAATCGTTGATCGCCCCACACCAACCAACACGAGTCTTTTCAAAGATGCTTTGTCCTCACTTGCATGCTTTTCGGAAAACTTCCCAGAAGGTCACCCATCCCACTACTACTCCAAGCCAAGCACGCTTAACTATGGAGTTCTTATGGGATGGGCTCCCGAAAAGAAGATGCATATTGTTGGTATAGGTAGTCCAAATCAATTCTTTTAAGCCTTCCTTCAACTGTACAGTCCCATACCTGCACAGCCTCATCCGATGCGTATTCGGTTCATTCACGCGTCCCTTCGCTTTGAAGCTGCCAGGAGCCGCTCTTTGCCATGCCACCTTTTTGGGCACCGGCGATCACTCCCCGCCCTCGTCAGCCCCAGATGTCACAGGATGTGATATTGATGATGAATGAATGATGCTTGTTGGTTGCTCATGAAGTCTCATGCATACATATGCATTTATTGACGATGATTATTGCCGCTGTGAGGCTTCGGCCTTGAGCTATTGATGATGATAAAGCTCAAATTATTGACGATGATGCCCATAGTGGCTAAAACTATTGACGATGAATGGTACCACATGCATGATTGCATTTCATTACATTCATCCCCATGAACTGATGTGAATGTGATCATTTGTATGACCGATATGATGTGTTGTGATTGATTAAATCCTATGTACCGATTTCATCGCCTATTATAGCCTTTATTATGTAGTTTGAGACTCACCCTTATGTTGTTGTTTACCACAGGTAACCCCGAGTGAAGTCTTATTCCTTCACATCCCGAGTCGGTCTGCTCTGATACGTAGCACCTAGGGGATGGGCTTAGACTTCTAGTTGTTTTATTTATTCACTATTGAACTATTATATTTGATATTTTTATGTTGTTGTTGAGACTGTTGTCTAATTCTCTGAGACTGTATCTTATTCCGCTGCGTGATGTATGATTTCCAGTGCGTTGACTAAAATAATATATTTTTGAGGATCCCATTTCCACTTGATTTGGTGTTACGTATTATTTTGATTAAAGAGATGTTTTGTTTTATTTTGTTGTTGTTTTTAATGAAGTAAGTGTAGCATCCCGTTTAGATGAATTAAAGAAATAAATTTTTAAAACTCTGATTTTTATTATAAATTGCCGGGTAGAAATGGGGTGTTACATTTAGCGCGTTAACCGAGGACAAAAGAAAAGGATCACAGGGGATCTGAAAGAGCACTAAGGCTCTGGAAGACCACTCGGGGTCTGAAGGAGCACTAAGACTTTGAAGGACCACTCAGGGTCTGGAGGAGCACTAAGGCTCTCAAGGACCACTCAGGGTCTAGAAGGCTGCCTAGGCCTTAATTGAAGGACCATGGTGGTCTGATGGAGCACAACTAGCTACGGTGCTAGTAAAACGGTATGAGGGGACCCTTTATATTCGAGCGGCCATGATGGGTCAAGATCAGGTCTAGAACTGATATGTTGACCATGAAGGACGTCCACTATGTCTTAGGCGAACACAACTAGTCTGAAGGACCACGCAGGGTCTGAGAAGGTCCGTCAGGCTCGACTCCGACGTTGCGACCTGGGCCACTTAGGGCACTGAAGGAGCGTAGTGCTCTGAAGGACCACTCGGGGTCTGAGGATCAACTTAGTGATTTGCGATACGATACGGGATTAACGCTTAAATCGCTCATCTTAGAGGAACAAAATATGGGTATTGACATTTGAAGTCGATTCAGAAGCCACACATGTAATGCATATACAATGCCAATATTATATGTGTAACGCCCCAAAATTAATTCAATTATTTATTCAATTGGGTTATTTAAGACTTACAACATTTTATTAAGTCAGATAATTCATTTGGAGGTTTCATTTTATTTAAGAGGTATTTGTTTAAATGAGGAGTGGTGGTTAGTAAAAAGGAGTGGTAATTTAATTTAAAAGAGGGAGTAGTGCAAGTAATGGAGGAGGTGTGATAAGAGGCCCATGGTCCATTATGTAACACCCCATTTCTACCCGGCTATTTATAATAAATATCAGAGTTTAAAAATTATTTATTTTAATTCATCCAAACGAGATGTTACACTTACTTCTTTGAAAATAACAACACAATAACTCAAAACATACCTAAACTCAAAATAATACGTAACACCAGATTATATGGAATGGGATTCTCAAAAAATACATTAAGTTAATCCACGCACTGGGAAATTACACGACAGGCAGTGGAATAAAATACAGTCTCAGAGAAATAAACAGCAATCTCAGCTATAACATAAAAGTATCAACTATAATGTTCAACAGCCAAATAAAACTAAACAACTACATAAGTCTAAGCCCATCCCCTAGGTGCTACGTATCAGAGCAGACCGACTCGGGATGTAAAGGAATAAGACTTCACTCAGGGTTACCTGTGTAAACAACAACATAAGGGGTGACTCTCAAACCACATAATAAAGACTATAATAAGCAGTATATTAATCACAGAATTCTATCTATCACATCATCACACACATACAGTTATACAGCAGTCATGGTCATATCAGTTATCAACTAGCAACACATTTATCACTCGTGAGAATGAATGCAATGCAATGCAATCATGCATGTGGTACCATCATCACTTCTCATAGCCACTTGGGCACGTCGCGACCGCAGCCGAAAAATAAAACGTCAAGACCGCAACCTACAAAATGTATCGTCGCGACCGCAGCCGAATGTATGCATGTGACTCCATGAACACACCACAAGCACAATCCCTCACAACAACAAGTCACACACATCATCAATTTTCAATTATAATGTCAAGACCGCAACCTAAAATTCATCATCAACATCATCTCTCACATCATCGTCATTTACTTCGTCATTAAATCACACATCAACATCTTTGTCCTAGGAAGTCTGCCACAAGGACTAAAATCACACTCAGGAACCAAAACAACACACAAGGATCACAACAGCACCTAAATGACCAAACTAGCACATAAGGACCAAAACAGCACCTAAAGGACCAAACTAGCACATAAGTACCAAAACAGCACCTAAAGGACCAAACTAGCACATATGGTCCAAAACAAAGACCTAAAACACAAAATGGCAAAGCACTGAGCGCCAAAACCCCAAAATCGGCGCCCTAGTGGCAACACACCACTGGGGCCAAAACACTGAAAGAAATCGGGCGCCTCAGGCAACACGCAGCACACAGCGCCAAAAACACAAAGAAATCGCCGCCTGTGGCAACACAGCCACACAGGCGCCAAACTGGGCAATATTGGCGCCAAGGAATGCAACACATGACTTAGACACAAACTAAGACACAAATCGAGACATCGTTCTCGCATACACGAAGCACTCACAGCGCCTGGGCGCTAAATCGGCGCCGCCTAGACACAGGCAGCAACATGGGCGCGCCAGGGCAGCCTTTTGGCGCCCTGTGCTGCGCCACACATGACCACACACCCTGCCACACAACTCGGCGCCAACCAGCGCCATGGCAGCGCAACCTTGGCGCCCACATACACGCACCCACCCAAACATGCAGCAACTTGGCGCCTCACTTGGCGCCCTGGGCAGCCACTTTGGCGCCTAGTGCCACACACAACTACCTAACCCAGCAACACACAAACTTGGCGCCTCAACAGCGCCATGGCAGCTCACATTTGGCGCCCGCACCTGAGACAACTACAAACATCCAAAGAACTTGGCGCGCAATAGCGCCCGCCAGCACTCACTGGCGCCACGCACATGAACAAGGCACACCCAGGCGCATGGGCAGCCACATTTTGGCGCCCTACACCTAGACACAGCACACACACAACACATGCACAACACCAGCAATTTGGCGCCTTACCAGGCGCCCTTTGCCTAGGCACGGTAGCGCACACACCGCCATTCTCGGCAGAATTGGTGCCTGCAAAGACACCACAATGGGCGCCATTTCCCTTAGCATTTGGCGCCCTAGGGTGCCTAGGGTTCCCTAAATCAATTTTATTCAATTTTTCTCAAAATCAATCATCAACAACAATTCAAAAACACATTGTAAACATGCTAGCATCTTCAATTACACGTTCTAACACACCAATCACATGCAATTTCAAATTTACCCAATTTCTCAATATTCATCAATCAATTAAACCGACGATGAAGTTCTCTCTACGAAGTCACCAACAAAACCAAAACAACTAGGAGCTCCTTCTCTTCCTTCTTCTCTTGGTGCGATCACTCTCTCCTTCTCTCACATTTGGGTTTGCGCGATTTCACCTTCTTTTCTCTCTTCTCTTCGCTCTTCTCTTCTTTTTTTTCGTTTTCCTTCTTTCTTTTCCAAATGGTGCGACCATGCGCCAACCCTAGGAGCCTAAGTCATTGGGCTTGGGCTCTTGGGCCAATCCTTGCCATCCCGGTTTTACCGGCTGCTACTGTAACATCCCAGACTGCTTCCAGAACTGTCGAATGCCCCCACGAACCAACACGAGTCTTTTTAGCTTGCTTTGTCCTCACTTGCATGCTTTCCGGAAAACTTCCCAAAGGTCACCCATCCCACTACTACTCCAAGCCAAGCACGCTTAACTATGGAGTTCTTATGGGATGGGCTCCCGAAAAAAATATGCACCTTGTTGGTATAGGTAGTCCAAATCAATTTTTTTAAGCCTTCCTTCAACTGTACAGTCCCATACCTGCACTGCCTCAGGATCCCTCTCATTCCGGTGTGTATTCGGTTCATTCATGCGCCCCTTCGCTTTAAAGCTGCCAGGAGCCGCTCTTTGCCATGCCACCTTTTTGGGCACCGACGATCACTCCCCGCCCTCCTCAGCCCCGGATGTCACATGCCCACCAACTTCCGCTTGGTTCGTCCCCGAACCACACCGTACTGAGAGAGGTCTACTGCTCTGATACCATTTGTAACATCCCAGACTACTTCTAGAACTGTCGACTACCCCCACGAACCAACACGAGTCTTTTCAGCATGCTTTGTCCTCACTTGCATGCTTTCCGGAAAACTTCCCAGAAGGTCACCCATCCCACTACTATTCCAAGCCAAGCACGCTTAACTATGGAGTTCTTATGGGATGGGCTCCCGAAAAGAAGATGCACCTTGTTGGTATAGGTAGTCCAAATCAATTTTTTTAAGCCTTCCTTCAACTCATGCAGTCCATACCGCCGCACCCTCGGGATCCTCTCATTTCGTTGTGTATTCAGTTCATTCACGCGCCCTTTCGCTTTGAAGCTGCCAGGAGCCGCTCTTTGCCATGCCAATAAATAAGTTAAATAATTAATTTGGAGATTTATTTTTTTTCAGGAGGTGTTTAAGTAGCTAGGGGGTGCAAATAAAGGGCCCAAGGCCCACTAAATAGGCCCAAATTCAAGAATTAAACTAGGGGTAGGGTTTTAGTCCCATTAGAAGAAAGAAAAGAAAAAAAAGAAGGAGTGGGAGAAGAGAGAGGGCCGACGGCAGCAGCTTGTAGGGGAGGAGGAGAGAAAAATTCATTCCTTGCTTGTGGTAAGTGGTATTTGGTACCAATCTTCTCCATTTTTCTTTCTCTATCTTTTAGTGTAAATTTCATACACTAATTCCTTTCCATTTTCACTTTACCATGGATGGGTTTGAAGCTCAAGTGTTGGAGAAAGCTATTAAATTGGTCGTTCTTGTGTTGTTGAAGGAGGGGCTACTTAGGTTCTTCAATTTTGAGGTTAGGGGGCTCTCTTTCATACATAATAGGCTATAGGATTAGTGGTTATGTGTGGGTTAGGTTTTTAGGGTAATAAAGTGTGGTTTATATGTTGTTTGAATCAAATTGGTGTTTATGTGTTGTTGAATAAATTGTTGTCCATATGTTGTTTGAAATAAATTGGTGTTTATGTGTTGTTAACTTAAATTGGTGTTTATGTGTTGTTGAATAAATTGTTGATTATATGTTGTTTGAATCAAATTGATGTTCATGTGTTGTTAAATTAAAGGCAAAATAGCATCTGGGGTCCTTTAACTTATTTTCCGTTTTCGCTTATGTCCCTTAACTTTAAAAGCTAACGTTTAGGTCCCTTAACTTTTAATAACGTGTCATCGTAGTCCCATTTAACGTTTTTAAACTAACAACAATTAGGACTTAAACGTTAGCTTTTAACGTTAATTGGGACTACGATGAAACATTTTTAAAAGTTAAGGGACTTAAACGTTAGCTTTTAACGTTAAATGGGACTACGATGAAATGTTTTTAAAAGTTAAAGGACCTAAACGTTAGCTTTTAAAGTTAAGGGACCTAAGCGAAAATGGAAAATAAGTTAAGGGACCCCGGATACTATTTTGCCTAAATTAAATTGGTGATTATGTGTTGTTGGAATTAAATGGTGTCTATGGGTTGTCTTGAATTAATTGGTGTTATGTTGAATTAATTTGAGATACCAAAGGTGTTGTTGTGAAAGTGGAGGTTGAAATGCTAATTCTATTATAATTGGTGTTAATGTGAAAATTGTGTGGGGTTTAATTAAAATCAATTGGGAGTGATTATGGTGATGATTGGGTGTTGGAAAATTGATTGAATGAAGTGGTTGATGGTGTTGTGTGGTGAGGATGCCACCGGTTTGACTGTTTCAGGGGGGCGCCATTTTGGCCAAAAGTGTGCGCCTAGTGGCGCGCCAGTCTTTGGCCGTGTGTGCTTGGCAGATCGGGTAGTGCAGGGCGCAGGCAGGGGCGCCATTTTGGCGTGCCCCGCGCGCCCGTGTGGTGTGTGCCGGTGTGTGTCAGTGCGTGGCGCGAGACTGGGCGCCATTTTGGCGTGCCCAGTGCGCCTGTGTTGCACCTAGTGGTGCGTGGGTGCATATCTGGGCAGGCAGGGGCGCCAAGTGTGGCAGCCCCATGCGCCTGTGTGTGCGTGCTGTGTTGCGCACAAGGGCGCCATTTGGCTGCCCAAGTGCGCCTGTGCACCTATGTTTCGTCTTAGTCCCAAAAATGCTATTTTGGTCCCTCTGAACTTTTTAGTCCTCAAAAATGCTATTTCGATCCTTTGAACCTTTTTAGTCCTTAAAAATGTTATTTTGGTCCCTATGCACTATTGGTCCTTCAAAAATGTTGTTTTGGTCCCTATGTGACTGTTTAGTCCCTTAGGTGACCGTTTAGTCCTTGGGGGTGTCGGTCTAGTCCTTAGATGTGAGTTGGTCCTTTATTTTGGTGTTAGTCCTAGAGTTAGTGAACGATGAGGTCTTAATCAATTTAAGGTGGT
Source organism: Oxytropis ochrocephala (assembly GCA_020916435.1). Taxonomy (NCBI): domain Eukaryota; kingdom Viridiplantae; phylum Streptophyta; class Magnoliopsida; order Fabales; family Fabaceae; genus Oxytropis; species Oxytropis ochrocephala. The sequence goes on along the minus strand of CM037089.1, from coordinate 86,939,892 downwards.
TGCTTAATGAATTTAAGGTGGTTGTGTAATAATTTAAGGTGGTTGTCTAAGATGGTTGTTTAAGACGGTTGTTTAAGATGGTTGTTTAAGACGGTTGTTTAAGACAGTTGTTTAAGATGGTTGTTTAGGACGGTTGTTTAAGATGGTTGCTTAAGGTGGTTGTTTAGTGGTAGTGGTGATTTGTATACAATGAGATTGTATGTGATTGATGCATTGTCCATAGTGTCTCATGCTTCATATGCATCAAATGGTGGTTGTAGGCTTCGGCCTTGATATCGTGTGACGGTTGTTGATATCTATTATGACAGTTGTTGATATCTATTATGACGGTTGTTGATAACTATTATGACGGTTGTGCCCTCAAGGCAAAATTTGTGACGGTTGATGGTACCACATGCATGTGCATACATTCATACATTCATGGAAGTGGTGTTGCTTTATGGTGTTTGTGAGTTGATGTGCTATACTTAATGCCATATGCTGAATGTTTGAAATGTGATTGATGTTAGTTGCCTTCCCTAATATAATGCTTATCCTATTTACTATTATTTATGTAAAGAGACTCACCCTACTGCTTTCGTGTTGCTTCTTATGTCGGCAACCTGCAGGTGATAGCGAGTGAAGGTGATTCTACCTTCTAGTAGGTCATCGAGTCATGCTCTGATATGTAGCACCAGGGGCGGGGAGTTTTAGCTATTTTAGTATTTTGTTTTGATGATTATCAGACTGATATGGATTATGTATTGGATATGTTAAACTTGTTGTTTTTCCGCTGTGCTGGTGAACTATGTTTCCGGATTGTTGTAAAACTTAAAACAGGTGTTTTGAGGGTTCGCCCCATTTTGATGTGCTATATATCACGTACTATTTGCGTTTGAGCTTTTTAAATGTTATTTTAAGTTGTTTTGATAAAAATGTAGCACTCTCTTTGAGGTGCGTGGAAAACTTTTTGAAAACTCTGATTGAAAATTGTCTAATTAGTAGTAATTAGAAAGGGGGTGTTACAGCTACTCCCTTCAACTAAAATAAAAGACTATATTATAATTTAATATAATTAAAATAATGCAACACTTTAAATAATTTAATCAAATAATTAATTAAATCATTTAGGGTGTTACACATTAGGAGGCCCATATGCATGCATTAAGTGAAGATGTCGAAGGTGAGAGAGTCATTTGCAACAAAGTATCAAAGACAAGTCAAAGAGTAAAGTAAGAGAGAGAGAGAGAGAGAGAGGTGCGAAAGCTTAGAGAGAAGAAAAGGAGATATTGTAATGGAGGGCTCAAGTTCAAGGTAGAGGAGCTGGATTGTTGGTGATGGTTGGTGATTTCTTGGTGGAGAGAGTACTCGTGTTCTTCATTGAGGTAAGGGGGCTCTCTTTCATCTATAATAGAGTATATGATGAGTGTTATGTGTGAGTTAGACTCTGTGGATGATTCTTTGAGTTGTTTGTGTTGCTTGTTGCGTAATTTGATGTTGTGTTTGCTTCACTTTGGTGAAGTTGTGATGTGTGTATGTATTGTTGGTTAGTTGATGTTGTGTTGAACCAATTTCAAGTGAATAGGTGTTGTAGTATTTATGGTGTTAAGTTTGATCATAGTATGAGAATCAAAGAGAAGATGGAAGATGAGGGTTAGGTGCCTAGGGCGCTATTCAAAGTGAAGTGTTGCGCCGGTGTTAGTGAAGTATTACTGTGTGCCGAGAAGGGTAGGTGCGTTGTAGGATATGTGCGTCGAAGGTGTGTGCGTCGTAGGTGTGTGCGCCGAAGGATAGTGAGTCGAAGTATGCGTGTGCCGAGGAGAGTGGGTGTGTTGAAGTGTAGTACGTGTGCGTCGTAGTATGTGTGCGTCAAAGTATGTAGTAACCGAGGTAGTGCAGAACCGAGGTGAAGTGTTGTGCTTAGGTGTGGAGTGCCTAAGTGTAGTAGCCGAGGTGAAGTGTTGTTCTTAGGTGTGGAGTGCCTAAGTGTAGTAGCCGAGGTGAAGTGTTGTGCTTAGGTGTGGAGTGCCTAAGTGTAGTAGCCGAGGTGAAGTGTTGTGCTTAAGTGTAGTGTAGTACCGAGATGAGTAATGGCTAAGTGAGGAAGTGTAACAAGGTGATTGATGGTGAGGTGAAGTAGTGTAACCGAGGTGAGTGATGGTGAGTTGAGGAAGTGTAACCGAGGTATGGATGTATTGAAATGCAGTATAGGTATGTCGAATCTAGTGTTGCCGAGGTGTAGAGGTATTGAAGTATAGTGAATGAAGGCTGAAATGTAGTTGTCAAGGTATAGTGTATATATACCGGGTAAAGGTGTTGTCGAGGTGGAGATGTATTGAAGTGTAGTATATATAAACCGAAGTGTAGTGATCGAAGTAAAGTGTATCTAAGTCGAAATGTGGTGGTCTAGGTATAGTCCCTTTGGAGCGAAGTGTGGTGGTCTAGGTATAGTCCATTTGGAGCGAAGTGTGGTGGTCGAGGTGTAGTCCATTTGGAGCGAAGTGTAGTTGTCGAGGTATAGTATATATATACCGAGGTGTATGTGTTGAGGTGTAGATGGATCTAAGTGTAAGTGTCGTCGTGTAGACGTGACGAAGTGTAAGTGTATGGGAGTTGACGTGTAGGTGTCGAAGTGTGGATGTGAAGAAGGGTGATGGGGCGAAGGGTAGTGTGTGTGTGCCGAGGGGCAGTGTGGTGTGCCAAGGTGCAGTGTGATGAGGCGAAGGGTAGTGTGTGTGTGCCGAGGTGCAGTGTGGTGCGCCAAGATGCAGTGTGGTTTGACGAAGGGTGGTGGGTGTGTCTTTGAAGTGCGCGTGTGAGTGTCTTAGAGGTCTTTGTTTTGATGCCGCAGTAGCGCGAGTTGCTACCAGGCGTAGTTTTGGGTGTTGTCTGACGCCGAGTGCGTCTAAGTTGCTGAATGGTGAAACCGGTTTGGTCCTTAGGTGACGTTTGGTCCTTAGGTGACGTTTGGTCCTTAGGTGACGTTTTGGTCCCTATGTGACGGTGAGGTATTGATGTTAGCCATAGAGCTATTGATTGTGGAGTCGAGGTGTCCGGTGAGTTGGACGTTAGCCATAGAGCTAGTGCCCGAGGTGTTGATGCCAGCCATAGAGCTAGTGACCGAGGAGTTTGATGTTAGCTATAGAGCTATGACCGGTGTGGTTATGTTGTCTAGGTGAAATAGACGATGGTGTGTTGATGTTGTCTAGGTGAAATAGACGACGGTGTGATGATGTTGTCTAGGTGAAATAGACGGCGGTGTAACGGCGAGATATTGGGGGCTTCGGCTGCATATCAAAGTGACGGTGTAGTAGATCGGTGTTAATACATTTATGATGTGATTGTTTGTGGTTGATGCATACCATTAAAAATTCGAGACGGTACTACATGCATACCATTAAGCCGGAGACGGTATCATTAAGCCGGAGTCGATACCTCATGCATTGTATCATTAAGCCGGAGTCGATACCATATGCATTGTTCCATTAAGCCGGAGTCGGAATCATATGCATTGTTCCATTAAGCCAGAGTCGGAATTACATGCATTGTACTATTAAGCCGGAGACAGTACCACATGCATTATACCCTTGGTGTTGGGTTGTTCATGCATATGTTCATGCGTTTGGTGATGTGTTTTGTTAGCATAATGTTTATCATACATTTTATTATATGTGTTAGAGACTCACCCTTCTGCTTTCTATGTTGCTACTTATGTCGGCAACGTGCAGGTGATCCTGAGTGAAGGTACTTCCTTCCTCAGTCTGGTTGTGGCGTCTTGCTCTGTTACGTAGCATTGGGGGCCGAGTAGTCTATTAGTTGTTTTAAGTTAAGTTGTTGAACTGTAACTTAGGGATGTAAGAATTATTTAAAGAACCAATGTTTTGAGGGTTCACCCCATTAAGTTGTGCTATGTATCACACAATTATATTTGTTAATGAAAAGTATTGTTGACTAAATTAAAGTCATGTTTTGGTGTACGTAGCATTCCCTTGAGGATGTATCTTGTTAAAAGAAAAGCAATTTTTGAACTCTGATTTTAAACTAAATTATAAAGTGGAAAAAGGGGGTGTTACAATATGCACATGCAACAGTTGAGTTTTGGTGGAGTGAGGGATGAAATAGGTGATTCCTTTTTTTGCTTTTTGCTTTTTTGCTTTTTGTATCAAATGGATGCATGAAATGTGAATGTCAATATGATGCAAATGAAATGCTTGGATGCAAATGTTTTGGTGCATGGTGCAATCGATGATATGATATGAGTGATTGGGATACATAAACATTTCTTATTTTTGGTAATGATGAGATGTGAGACTTTGGATGCGAGAAGGGGAGGTGATTAATGGTCATCCTTTGGAAATTGGGCTTGATTCGAACTTCGGCAATCTCAAGGTTGTTATCAGACACTAATGTAAAAAGTACTATATTTGCGAGCTCGCTTATTTTCCATTATGATGCCCCATGATGACCGAAATTTAGGTCAACAAAGTTAACTAAGTGGATTTTCAATATCACACTATCAACTTGTGTTCTCTGTCTCTGAAGCATTGTTTAGTAAAGATGTATACACTACAAGAATAAGCTTGCATTGCCACAAAAATTTGCCACGGAGGGTTGTCCGTCGCTAAATTGCGACGGATTTGCGACGAAAAGGCTTTTATAGACGAGGCGCCAAAGATCTTGCTCAATTTGCCACGGAGATTGATAGCCGTCGCTAATTTGCGACGGACACGTGGTGGCAAACCCGTCGCAAAAATTAAAGCCCAAATAAAACCACGCCTTTGTTAAATGAAACCTCAGAATCTGTTTTCACTTTGTTTTCCCTCCGTCCCCACGACCTCCTCCGTCCCACGACCTCCTCCCATGTTGCCTCCTCCTCCGTCCCTCCACCGCCTCCTCCGTCCTCCACCTCCTCCTTCGACGATAAGGCTTCCATACACCACATCCATCATCTCCTTCGCGCCTCTCTTTCTCCTCTCCCACGGCTTCCTCAATCGTTCCTCATTGGTTCCGTTCCATTCGCCGCCGCCCTCCGCTTCGCCCTCGTTGTCCTCCGCTCGCGACGTCTAGGTAAGTTTTTTGAATCCCAATTTCAGTTTTTGCATTGTAAAACCCTAAATCCCAAATGTTTTGCATTGTAAAACCCTAAATCCCAAATTGCTTTCTTTATTTGGGTTTTATTACGTAAATAAATGTGTTATCTGGTTTTTGTACTAAGCACCGTAACATAACCTAGTGTTTATCTATCCTTGTGTGAAAAAGGTGTTTAGTGTGTATTTACTAAGTACATTTAGCAGAAAGCCTGCATTTATCTGGTTTGGTTTGGTTTACCTATCACAAAACATTGTTAATTGTATATTTGGTGTCAGTTTTACTATGTATGTTGTTTTGGTTTTGGGGTTTAAGGTGTTGTGCTATGAGCTATTAGCCACAAAATTGTAGGAAAAATTGTCTCATTTTCGTTGAAATTTGGACATGATTGAAGGGTGTTTGTTGGTCAAGTGATTACTTGTTATATTTTACATTATTTATTTGTAACCCTATTCCCAATCGATTACATGGAATTTGAATTGTTGCATTTAAGTCTTGCGTGGTTTAGATTACAAGTCTCTTATCAAGAATACAAGTTTGATACGAGTTTAAATTTAAACTCTTAGAATGATTGATATTGTCAATCTGAAGTATGAACTTTCATGACTCTTAGTGGAGGATGTGGAGAAGGATATTGCTTTAGGTATGATGGGTAAGCTGGGCTTGTGATTTAACTATATGAACGTCTATATTAACCTACGACACTTTTATTTTTGTTTGCATCTATGTGCAGTTTCATGTTCTCCACTTTTCTATGAACGTCTATATTATCCTGCTGTGAACATCTTATCACGACAAGTCGATGTAACTTTTACACAGTATTATGCTATTTGATTCAGTGTTATCTGAAAGTGTTAAGAAAATTATTCAACAAAGGAAAATTCTTTTGTTTCTTCTTTTATAGCCTATTATTGACTAACCTCCAATGACTTTGTCTTATAAGGACATAAAACGCTATATTTACGCAGCCTGTGTTCACTGTTATTTACGCGCTATTTAGGTACAGTACAGTAGGCTCTACAGTATGTTTGAGTAAAGTCATTATCTTGCTCAATTGGGTGGGATTTGGAATTGATCTTTTTTTGTTCTAGTTATTATCTTTTGTTTTGAATTTTGCTCAATTGGGTGGGATTTGGGAATGAAGTTCTCTCACGAAAAGTTGTGGTTTCGCGATAATGTGTGACAAACTTTGTTTATAGGGACATGCTTGGATTAGTAAAGCATCAAGAAGTCGAAATTCATTTGGAATGTAAGCAAAAACAACCGTAGGTAGTGCTTCTTTTGTGTTCAATCAATGAATTTGGTTTTATATGTTCGGTTGATTTTTATTTTGTTTGCATTCAGTTACAGAGCAAGTGATTCGATTCGTGTGAATTGGAGACCAAGTCTTGTAAGTGATTCAGTTATAGGGAGCATTCTTGGGTTGTGGTGTTCTTGGTGGCAATATAAGTTACAGTCGATCTTGCTTTTTTTGTTGAATAGGTCTGGTTATGTTATGTTATGTTATAATTATCTTTCTGAAAAACTCATGCTAGTCATCGCTTCTTTTTCGAGAATTGTCTGAATTTGACCAAAATATATTGCCTAATTTCAGTTTGAATCCCTATAATAATAAAATGAAGAACGACTATTCCCATCGAAGTGTTGCAGACTTACAAAGAATTAAAGATAAAGATAGGAAGAAAAAGAGAAAAAACAAAATGTACAAGTAATTGACTATTCATTTCACCAAATAACATTGTTGAGTAATTAATGCTTTAACTTTTCAACTAATGATGGATCCATGATAGCTTCTCTTTATCACTTTTAGTAATATAATAACACACTTTTAAATTTAGGATTAGATCGATATACTTATAACTTTAGAACAAGTAGAAAAGGCAATAATATATAATGTCACTAGCTACAAAATTCACACCGGGAAAGCACTCCATTAATGTTCATATATATAAATAAGATGGTGCTAGGTCGGGCTTTCAATAAGGTACGTGCATTTGCACATAGTTACCAAAGCAACCAAACATTTTAATACTAAAAATGCCATATCAATCTCATATCATGCACTAATTAACCCATCGTTTAAATGTAATATGATATGAAATGTATCAAGCCTCACTCTCTCTCGATGGGCATCCATCGTTTAAATGTCAGTAATGGAATTTCCTCCTTCGCACCGCCTTTGGATGTATGATAGGTTGTTTCCTAAAAGAGCGGGTTTGAAACGATCTTTTGTAGATGGCGTGTGGGAGTTTATTCTTTTGCAATGACACAAGAACAATTTAGAGTTGAAGGGGATTCGATGTCCGTAAGCGTCAAATGCGAATGTGGAAAGATTAGGAATCCAACGGAGGTCATTGATCACTTGAAGAGAGTTGGGTTTAGGCCTAATTATTGGATTTGGACGAGTAATGGTGAGAAAGGGTTTGATGTCGTCCCGTTGGTTGGCGAAAATTGCATGGGTGCTTCAAGTAATTCTGCGGAGATAGGATGTGGTGAACAAATCAACTTGATGCAGAATATGGTTTGTGACGGTCTTGGGGTGAATGTGTCATTCGAGGAGCAACAATATGATAACATGGAAGAGCTTCCAATGAGCAAGCACGAGAGATTTTATAATCACATTGTTAGATGCAAACAAACCATTGTTTGAAGGGTCATCTAACTCAAAGTTATCGATTTGTCATAAGCTTTTAGCTCTCAAATCATCGAGTAATACATCCGAGGTGGGAATGGACTTGATATGTGATATGATGTCGGGGTGACACCTATGAATGAAAATTTGCCAAAGAATTTTTACGAGGCTAAGAGGTTAGTTTCTAAGTTGGGATTGGAAGCTAGAAGGATTGATTGTTGTCCTGAAGGTCACATGTTGTATTATGACAATGAGTTTGGGAAAAATGATGTTTGCGCTACTTGAATGCAAATTTTGTAATGCGCCGAGGTATCATGCACGCAAAATTGGGACTAGTAGTAAGAATAAACCAATTCTGTGAAGTCAATGTTCTACTTACCAATAACTCCAAGGTTGCGAGAGAATGTTTGCATCCGAGAACATTGCGGGAAAAAATGACGTGGCATTTTGAGAATAGATGTCTTTGGTGTGTTGCGGCATCCGTCGATGGGGGAAGCGTGGAAACACTTTGATCGGGTACAACTCGAGTTTGCGGCGGATCCCGCAACGCATTTACTAGGGTTATGCTCGATGGTTTTACCCCATATACCCAAGCATCGGCCATACGCCATATTCTTGCTTTGGCCCGTTATTGTTACGCCGTCATAACCTTCCCCGAGATGTGTATGACTAAACCTTACATGTTTTTGACTTGTCCGATACACCGCCCGAAAAATCCAAAAGCGAGCATTGACATCTATTTAGAACCACTAATTGATGATTTGAAGAGGTTGTGGAATGGTGTCTCGACTTACGATTACGCACGGAAGGAGAATTTTATGATGAGAGCCGCTTTGATGTGGACCATTAATGATTTCCCCGCTTATGGCATGTTGTGCAGTTGGCAAACTCATGGTAAATTAGCATGTCCACATTGTATGGAGCATACAAAGGCATTTACCTTGAAACACGGGGTAAGAGTTCTTGGTTTGACTCGCATCGTAGGTTTTACCACATGATAATGCATTTAGAAGGAACAAGAATGCATTTAAGAAGAAGGAAGTTGAAAATGATGAGCGCCTCCACGATTGACTCGGTGCCGGAGTTTGGGATAGAGTTAGAGATTTGCCCAAAATCACAGATGATCCCCTTGTTTCTCGATTTCATGGATATGGACAAACACATAATTGGACAAAGAGGAGTATCTTTTGGGATCTCCCATATTGGAAAGATAATTTATTGAGGCACAATCTTGATGTGATGCACATAGAGAAGAATTTTTTGACAATATATTTAACACAATGATGAACATAAAGGGCAAAACAAAGGACAATGATAAGGCGAGATTGGATGTTGCTCTTTCTTCGCAATCGAAAAGACTTAAATTTGAAGCCACAAGCTAATGGAAAGATGCTCAAACCCAAGCGTGTTACTCATTAACAATCGAGCAAACAAATTCGGTTTATCGATGGATAAAAGAATTGAAATTCCCGAATGGATATTCTTCTAATTTGGCAAGATGTGTTGATGTGAATAAGAGAAAAATGAATGGGATGAAAAGCCATGATTGTCATGTATTTATGGAATGTTTACTCCTATTGCGTTTAGTTCTTTCTGGCACATGTTCTAAATCCGCTAAACCAAGTGAGTCAATTTTTAAGGATTTGTGTTCTGCATCTTTAAGAGATGTTGACCTTGTTAGGATGGAACAAAACATTTCATTCATTCTATGTAAGATGGAGAGAGTATTTCCACCTGGTTTCTTTGATTCTATGGAGCATCTCCCCGTTCATCTAGCATATGAAGCAAGACTTGGTGGACCGGTTCAGTACAGGTGGATGTATCCATTTGAAAGGTATCATTTTAAGAACATATTCATTTTTTCCCATTTGCGGTGAGTATAATTTTCCATCTAATCAAGTTGTTTTATAGATTCATGGGTGATTCTAAACGATCGGTGAAAAACAAGGCGAGAGTTGAAGGATCGATTTGTGCATCATACCTACACCGCGAAATAACCCACTTTTGCTCACATTATTTCACCAACTTCACTTTGAGAAATGAAAGATATGATTTGCAAAATGATTGTGTTAGACACCCATTAATGTTATCGGTCTTCGGCCAATCTGGTCGCCATTCTGGGAAGGAGTCGATTCATTGGTTAACGGATGCGGAGTATAAGTCGGCTCATGTTCATGTGTTGAACAATTGCATTGAAGTTAAACCATACATTGAGTATGTATATCAATATTTTCATTCAATTAATTGTTCATATCTGTCATCTCATTTAGTGCGTATCATCTAATTTGATCAGGTCATTCTTGTTGTCGGAAGACGTAAGAGTTGATCAGGCATCTGTTCATATATATGAACATTTTCAATTATGGTTTCAAAAAAGTAAGTGTTGAGTTAGTTGTTCCTCAACCTTAATCATGTGTTCCTTACGAAATAACTTGTTTGTATGTCATGTACATAGGTTTACTCGAGGAACCAACTCCAATCAATCAACACTTGAGAAATTTATCGATGGTCCTTATACAAAAGTGAAAGAGTATCACACATTTTTCGTGAATGGCTACAAGTTTCATACCCACTCACGGACGAAAAACAAAGCAACAATTAACAATGAGTCTATGTAAAAGGGGTCAATGAAGGAGGTGAAGATGATTATTACGGTGTAATCAAACACATTTATGAACTACAGTTCAGCGAGTTAGACTACGCTAAAACTGTAGTGTTGTTTTATTGTGATTGGTTTGATCCGTCAGCTATAGGTACCAAATTGGATCCAAAGTATAATAGAGTGGACATACGAATGGACAAAAAATATCCAGCGTTTGATCCGTTTATAATGGCAGAGAATGTGAGACAAGTGTACTATGTTCCTTATCCATCAACTCGAAGAGACAAGCGAGGTTGGTGTGTCGCAATCAAGACAAAGCCTAGGAGTCGCGTTGAAATAGATGATCTAGTGGAAGATGTTCCCTATCAGGCAGATGATATGTCACTTGTAAATGAAGTTAATGAAGTTGAACAAATTTCTAACTTACGTGATTTGGAAAGCAATGGTGAAGAAGTGGATCCAAACAACTTGGAAGAAGAGGACTCACATGAGGTTGTAGTTGATGTAGAAGATGAAGACGATGAAGAAGATGAAGAATGGCCGAAAGATTAGATATATATAATCGGTTTGTGTTTGAATTGTGTGAATTGTTGTATCCAAACAACTTGAATCGCTTTTAATTCATGTTTGTCTTTGAATTGTGTGTGAATGAATGTATCCAAACAACTTGAACCACTTTGTAATGAATGTATCCAAACAACTTGAATTGTGTGTGAATTGTTTAATGAATTATTTTAGATGTAAATTTTATGTTTTTAAATTGTTTATTTGTGCTTATGTTTCATTTCCTCTACAAACATGGCATCAGTGGAGGTGATTCGTCGCCACCTAGACCACCCCACGATCGTAAGGGAAGTCTATAGTTGTCCTCGTCGCAAGAAAAGGGTGATACACGTTGAGAACACGGCCGACTATTCGAGAGATGCCTACCACATCTACCCCTACACGCAGACGCCGCCCGGCACATGCGGTAGAGTGAGATCATTGCTAAATCCTCGACACGCACTCGGCAGAGACCTGCAGGTTAGGTCCTTAGAGCGACCCTGCAGGTAGGGTCCTTACAAACAGACCTCTAGAGTTAGGTCTTTCTGAGACCTGCTGAGTTAGGTCCTTAGAGCGGACCTCAGAGTTAGGTCTTTCTGACAGACCTGCGGAGTTAGGTCTTTCCATATTGGCTCTAGTTCCTCGCCACGAGTTACTCCTCACCCACTCCATCTCCCGCAGAGAGGTACATGGTCGTAGTGCATCTCCACGAGTGACTCCCCACTATCACGAGTCCTCAATATCGCATGATTCCTACACCAGGTTTTCATGCGATACCTACTCCTACCCCTTCACCCGATGCTGTGCCTACTCCGACCTCTTTGCCATCTCCGACAGAGCGACTTTCACCTGGAGATGATGCGATACCTGATGGTGACCAGATGCATGATGTTGAGGGGGGTGATGATTTGATATCTGATGTTGAGGGGGGTGATGATGAGGATGAGATTATGTTAGTCGGCGATCGGGTAGTCATCGAGGTTGAGGGTGGAGGGTATGTAAAGTTTTTTACAACTTTGTTTGATTGATTGTTTTGTTATATATAATGTGACATAATCGTTTCAATTGTTTTAACTTCGCAGGTTTCTTCCTTCAAGGCCAGCCGCAAATGCTATTCGACTGACTATTCGCGAGTTATATTCTGCATCAAGTGTACATTTTAACACATCACAATGTTTGTCATTTTTTTTAAGAATTTGTGAAGTTATTTTATTTGATGTAACATTTGTTTTGTACATGTTTTCACAATGCAGAAGAGAGTTACTTGGCATAAATCTCGGGAGGCCGCCGTTGAGAATCTTTTCATAGGAGATGTCTTTGATCGACTCGTGATATGCTCGAGGCGTGTCCGCATAGGAGGGCCAACCTACTTGGATGGGGATGGAGTCTATAATCACCTAAGAAACCACATCCGGAATGATCCAAAATTCAAAGATACGTGTGAGCGGAATAAGAAGAACGAGGCATCGAGAAAGGGTGGAAGCTTGCACACTCAAGGTTCTATCTCTATGTTGCGAGCTTCAAAGAGATTGGTATATTTATAAACTTATGTTTTCCTTATGCAATATGATTACTTATAATTTACCATTTACAAACTTAAGTTATTAATTATAGACCAAGAAGATAGGGAGGAAGCCACATGTAGAAGAGCTTCATCGCCACACTCACATTAGGAAGAGGCACAAAGTAGTATGTAGAGGACCGCGCTCGCATTACTCGGTATAAAGAAGCTTGAATATAATAATCTATTGTGTTGGGATCTTTCTGTCTTAATGTCTTGAGTCTTGACTTCGTTTGGTTCCTAATGCAATGGATTGTTGAGTCATTGAACTTTGATGATTTTCTTAGATTGTTTTTTTGTGATGATATTCTGAGAATGCATGCATAGTATTCCAATGTTTTCAGTGCGATTTCTGCACTCTTTCTGAGAATGCATTCATTAGTGGATTATGATGAATGTACCCCTCTGCTTAATTATATTACAAATTCTTATCCATCATCTCTGTTTAATTAGGGTTTGATATATGCAGGTTTTCTACTGCAAGTATATGTTAGGTTGCGTACAGAATTGTAAATGCACTAATGACTGATTCTATTTCATGTTTAATTGGTTTGTGGTAATTAATGAAGCCTCTGTTAAGATTTGTTTAATTGTACTAAATGGAATTAGAAAAGTGAAAACAAGTTTGCAAAAATGCAATATGTTTGAGTAAATTGGTAACAGATTTCAGATTTAGCTCTCTCTCTCTCTCTCTCTCTATATATATATATATATATATATATATGTTCTTGAATCTTTACATTTATCCTTTTCCTTTTTGATGTTCTGTTTTTTTTTTAGATAAACTCCTTTTTGAAGTACTGTTAATTTGCTTCATGTTCTTATGAGGACTTTCACATTTATTGCTCATTTATAAGTGTTTCAAATCACAAACCAAACTAAAACTAATATGAACATAAACTTCAGCCTTTCATATATGATACGTTTTTGGAAGCTATTCAAAGTCAAAGAACATGGCAAGGTTCCTGTAATTATGCTTGAACCATATTTCTCTTCTCAGTCAGTCAATCGGAGCCTATATTAAAGTTAACTGAATTTACTTTTCTCATTTTTGGTTCACATGTTAGTGGGTTGTTATGCAATTTGGTTTCAAGTTCTGATTGCGCGTATTGGATCCACTAAGTAATGCAGCGTGATTGAGTGACTCTAATCTCTTATATATGGAGTTGTGATCACTTTGATGAATTTCACTGATATAAGTGCTGATTTTTGCTTTTTTACTGATTATATTCTTTTTGGTTTCGAATATATTTAGATCAATTCAAATTTCAAACTACCGGACATATATCTTTGTTGGGTTTCTCTGTCTATTAGTTTTGGTCCGCAGATTCTGAACCTCATCCTCTTTGAATGTTGAATATGGACTAAATGCTGTATAAACAATAGATTCATCTTATAGTTGACTCTACCTTCCACGAATTATAGAATGTAGAACTGGATTTTTTAGCTATGCATATCTTTTGGTAGATATAGATCAACTTGAGGTTCCACCATTAAGAAGAATATAGATCATTTTGAGAAATTGGTAACAGATTTCAGATTTAGCTCTCTCTCTCTCTCTCTCTCTCTCTCTCTCTCTCTCTCTCTATATATATATATATATATATATGTTCTTGAATCTTTACATTTATCCTTTTCCTTTTTGATGTTCTGTTTTTTTTTAGATAAACTCCTTTTTGAAGTACTGTTAATTTGCTTCATGTTCTTTTGAGGACTTTCACATTTATTGCTCATTTATAAGTGTTTCAAATCACAAACCAAGCTAAAACTAATATGAACATAAACTTCAGCCTTTCATATATGATACGTTTTTGGAAGCTATTCAAAGTCAAAGAACATGGCAAGGTTCCTGTAATTATGCTTGAACCATATTTCTCTTCTCAGTCAGTCAATCGGAGCCTATATTAAAGTTAACTGAATTAACCAGCAACTTTATGAATGCTGTCTATGTTATTATGAATGTGCCTGATATAATATCTCATTTATTTTGACTATAATTATAACTTGTGCATTTGATAGGAGAGTTTCAAATGATCATATTATCTCGATCGGACATACCAAAGAGACCTGTTGAGTTGGCTAAGGTTCAAGCGATTGTTGTGGGAGCAAGTCTGCGGAGGGCCCTATAAGAGTCGTGTCTATGGGACGGGAGGCATAGTTGACCACGACTCAAAGCTTCGACGAGCGCAAGCCTTTGTCTCCCGAGGCCCGTAGGATCATCCAAGAAATGTCACGGCAAATTTGCGCGCGAAATAGGAGCAAATAAGCGCGACAAAGAACAACTACTTGAATACGTATTTAACCATTCTCGGGATTCCAGTACCTCCACTGATTGGCAGCCGCGAGCGGGGACCAGCCCGCCAATGGGGCGAGAACGATGATGCGGATGATGGAGACGCTGGAGATCATGGAGACCGCCCTTATGGGGAGGGTTATTGGCGACATCTAGGTAATTTATGTTTTAATTAAGGTGCAAATTTTCTTAGTTTTATGAATTAATTAGTAATCATTATTGTTTTTGTTTTGTTAGGTATATTGTTGAGTTGGAGTTGAAGAGTTGGAGTTGAAGATGCTTCATTTTTTGAGTTTCTTCGGACCTTAGTGTAGTTTATGTATGTTTGACATAAACTAGTGGTATGTTTTGATATATTTTGATATTTGGTATGTTTGACACTTTTAATATTAGTCTAGTTTATGTTTAACTAAGTTTGTGTTTTGGATTGACACTTTGAACATTACTGATATGTTTTGGTATTTGATATTTTGTATGTTTGACACTTTTAACATTAGTGTAGTTTATGTATGTTTGAATTGGTGGATTGAATTGGCAGGAAGTATTGCAAATATGAATGACAATGTACGTAGTTATTGTAGTCTGAATGTAGTTTTGGAGTCTGAATTGAATTGGCAGGAAGTATTGGGCATATTATTGTATTGGAGAGTATGGATTGAATAGGTAGAGAATTACTATTAAATTATTATTTTTTGCATAGCGACGGAATTTGCCACGGAGTTTTTTGAAAGTTATTGTGTTTGCCACGGAATTTTGCACAATTTGCGACGAAATTTAAAACAAATTCAAAATTATTTGCCACGGCTTTGCCACGGCTTTGTGACGAGATTTGCGACGGCTTTGCCACGGAATTTAAAAACAAATTCAAAATTATTTGCCACGGCTTTGCGACGAAATTTGCGACGGCTTTGCCACGGAAGTTTGCCACGGAATTGCGACGGCTTTGCCACGGACGCATTTGCCACGGACAATCCGTGGCAAAGCGCTTTCGCGACAGCGTTTTGCCACCATTTTTGGTCGTCGCCGTCTGTGGCAAATGCAAATTTGCGACGGGAATTTGTGCGTTTGCCACGGAATTGTCCGTGGCAAATCACCGATTTTCTTGTAGTGATAGTTGTGCAAATATAGATAAATGAGTCAGTTAACTTGGGGTTCTAAAGGCCTAGGATGAAGACATTTTGTGGCACATGAATGGGTGAATGACTGACTGGTCTTTGTCAAGGTCATGAAAGGTAGGTTTTCCCAAGCCAAGAAATGTGGGATTGCCCCAATTTAGATTTGATGACAGTGAGTTAATAACTTGCCCCTGTCTAGTGGTGACAAGCTAGGGGTGTAGAAGATGATGAATTGGAAATGCGTTGGCTTTGGAATGAAAGGCGGAAAGCAAGAGACTTTGTCTCAACCCATAGAGTTTGGTGTTGCCCCAATTTTGGTAAGGACAAGATTTCCCCGACTAGAGTTGCAGCATTTAGAATAATGAGTTGAGAACTTGCCCCGGTATGGTTTTATGGATGTGAATATAACAAGGGGACGAGATGGGTGCAGGGTGAATTTCCCCAGTCGTAGGTGGAGTGAAGGTGACAGGGTTGCCCCATTTGATAATGGGATTTCAAACGGTTGTTTTGGTGATGTTGTGGAAAGTGACAGAGTTAGGGTAATGAATTTAGGAGCTGGTCAAATATGATTGTGTAGATCTGGTGTGTTATGGACTGCTGGACAAATTTCCCCAAGCTTAAGTGGAGCACATGGTGAAAGGGATACCCCACTTTAGGATCTAGGTGATGATCCTAGCCTAAACCTTTTGGTTGTCTTTAGAATGACTCTCAGGCCTAGCCACTTTAGGATCTAGGTGAAAGCGCCCGCCTGAGTTTGCTATGATGAAAACCACTTGGTGATCACTAAACCTTGCCTTTATATCAATGGAACTTGAATGAATCTTTGGAGTGCAAGCCTGTTGCGCCCCGAAAAATCCGGTTTGGGACTTTTCAGTTTGACAACGTTGAAAATAGCAGAGCCGCCACCAATATTTATTTAGGAAAACATTGAAAAAACCTTTTAAGGAAAGCGGGTGGTCTTTCGAAAACTTAGAGATGTAGGTTCGGGGTCGGTTGCGCATGGGAAGGTATTAGCACCACGCGCCCTTTTTCTACCGAAAGGGAACCATTAATTTGATGTGGTTTTGAAATGTTTGATTTGAAATACGTTGTTCTATTTATTTTTCTTTTCTTTTTGAGAAATCACTTTATTGAAAACGGGAAAAAAGGGATGTTTTTGGTATCTTTGAAAAGCGGAACAACACAAAGATTTTTGAAAAGCGTGCTTGACGGGGACGAACCCGGTCCTACGTACTTCACCGGGCGTGAGGATCAAAGCAACGTAGTTCTTGTTTTTATGGGTTTTTTTTTAAAAGGTATGCTTGACGGGACATGAACCCGGTCCTACGTACCCTCACTGGCTGAGGGATCAAAGCAACGTAGTTCTCAATTTTTATGGTTTTTTTGAAAGTGTTTTGGAGTTTTTGAAATAAGACTCGAGTGTTCGCGAACACCAAACAAGCAAAGGCTTCGAGTGGCATTCGGTATTAACTCGAAAGAAAAGAGAGTTGGAACTGGTAATCAAACAAGCAATGGCTTCGAGTGATTACAAGCGACAACATTGTATTATCCCTTTTTTGAAAATTGTTTTGAAAAAGGTGATGAGCCTTAGTGATAATTACCACTAAATAACTCATGTTATTTTGAAAATTTGAATTGGTTTTTGTTGTTTAATTAATGTGTGGGAGCTTTCATGATAGCCAAACAAGCAAAGGCTTCGAGTGACTACCACTAATAACTCCTCATTAACGATCAAACAAGCAACGGCTTCGAGTGATGGTTAATGATTTTATTTAGGAAAATGCCTTAGGTTTTCTTATTTGGAAAAAAACATAGGATTTCAAGCTTGAAAAGAAATATAACATTTCAAATCCTTTTTCCAAGTCAAAACCCAAAACAACCATTGGAACACAAGCAAAGCAATCATAAGAGTATTCACAAGTTGCTATGAACAATTGGATGCACAATGATACAAATATATGAGTGCAAGAGTATGCAATTATGGAATGCAAAATACAACATTATTGAATGCATGAGTATTTAATTTATGAAAGGGCAAAACATGATATTAATATATGCATGAACATTTAATTTATGAGATGCAAGACATGATATTAATATATGCATGAGCATTTTAAGAGAGTATGAAAATGCAAAAGATATAGACATAAATGAATGCATGAACATGTAGGCATAAATGATGGAATGCAAAGTGTGGGGAATTGAATGAGACAAAATGTTTAGAGGAGAGACAAAAAATAAGGGTTGATGAACATGATAAAAATAGAAAATGTTTTTGCATTTTTAGTAAGAAAACATGATGGCAAAGCTAAACAACCTTGAAACAACTTTTATTTTCACAAGACTTAGCAACAATTATTTTTGTGGTTCAAACATATTAAAAAGGCATGAAAGGGCTACAAGGCCGAAAACCTATTGTCAATCCAAACCAACATTTTTCATGCAAAAATTAAAGGAAAGACAAAGCAACAAAACCCTAAAAAAATGCTTGAACCTAAGGCCTTATTTACCCTAAAAATCATCAAATTCTTTCATCAAAATTTATCCAATCACATAGATAAGCATGAATACATGATGGACAACAAAAACAAACAAGAACCCTAAAATTTAGGACCCAAAACCAAACCATACCCCCAAGATTCAAGCTCAAAACATCAAGATTTAACAACAAGTATAGCTCATCATTCCTTCACAAAATTAGCATAATTAATCATGCATTATTCAAACTTCAAACCATCTAATGAACAAGAACAACACAAAGATCATGAGTTAGGCCCAAGGCCAAGGCAAAAGAAAAGGAAAACATGTTTTTATTTGGTGAAAATCACATGAGCAAAGAACAAATCACTAGAACAACACATAATCAACACATAATCACAAGAACAAATTATTTAGTGGGTGATGGACCAGCTCTCACCCACAACAGCCCCTAATCTACATTTTAAAATGATGTTATGAGATGCAAATATAAGTTGAAAAAGATTTTGATGCAAGAAAATTGATGAAAATGCAAAAAGTTTAGGTTATACCTTAGTTCCAAGATAAACAAAGGTAGAAATGAAGATCAAGAGCAAATCAACCCCAATCCTCACAAACCAACCCCAAAGGTCACGCAAACTTGAAGAAATCAAACTCTCTAATGATGTAAAAATGGAACCAAGGGTGAAAGGAAGAAGGTTTATGAAGGTGGAGTGAATTTTAGGTGATTTGGTGGATGAAACTTGAAAAAACAATGGAGGAGAGTGAGGGAAAGAATTAGGCCTAGAGAGGGAGAGGAGAGGAAGAAGAATGTGCTAGGGTAAAATGAGAGGGTGTGTGTGTGAGGTCTCCTATTTTTGGGTTTTATATGAAGTGAAAATTTAAGGGTATTTGTGACAATGCATCTCTTGTAAACCACTAGGATTTGAGAAAGAAATTGAATCAATGGTCAAGATGCATTATCACATGGATTAAGGGCAATAAAATGAAGAGAGAGAGGGCTGGGTGTGCAGCATAAGGAGGGTGGTGAAGGATAAGCTCATTGACAAAAATGTATTTTTCCATAAAGCTTATTACACAAGTGCCATTTTGGTTCAAATGAAGGGTGAAGATTGTTTTTCACACTTGAATGAATGGCCATGATTTAACACAATTTGCAAACAATAAAAATAAATCAAAATGGAGTGGATTGGGGCTGAAGTATGCGCAGCTAGTGGAGTGGGGAGTGAGTGGAATTGCAAATTGTACTATTGTGCTAATCTTATCCTTTCATAATTCAAAAGAATGTGGAATATTCCATTCTAGATCATTCTTCCAAATTCATACCATTTTGGGCCATATCCCATGATTCAATAATTGGGCTCTGAATTTTATGATCTCACCAATCCCAAAATTGATTTATTTACCCCACCTCAAAGGAAATGACCATTTTACCCTTTTATCCAAAAACTAGGTTTTTAGGCCAAAAGGCTTAATATTTATGCACAAAAATAATCGCAATGGAGCACAAATATTCTTCAAATAAACCATTGATGATTATTCAAGGATTTGGGACAAAATAACGCTTTTATTGTGAAATGACCAAAATGCCCTTTCACTCCAAAAACCCTAGCTTTTGCCTGAAACACACTTCCACTTCAAAAATGATTTTTTTTCACCCTAGGAGTGACCTCTAGTACCTCAAAAATGCATGTTGAATGACTTGTTCTGAGAAATTGTCCCTTATTTGAAAAATGACCAAAATACCCTTTTGCACTGAAAAACCCTAATTTGTCTAAGAAGTGCATTCCAACTCCAAAAATGATTTTAGAAGCTTTGAAATGACTTTTAGAACTCTAAATGCAATGCATGATGTTTTTTACTTTTTAATTTAATTATTTTTAGGGAAAATTAGGGTTTTGACCTAAGCCGGACAAAATTGGGGTATGACAAAGCCCTTTTTGATTTTTTTAATTTTTTCTATTTTTGGGTTTTTTTTGAGATATATTTTTTTTTGAGCAAACATATTGTAAGTAAACAAACTTATTTGTCCTAACATTTTGAGAAAACAAAAGCATTCAGTCATTGATTGGAATGGATTATTAGAGTTATAATGTGGCTAATGGTTAATGATTTATGAAAGAAGGGATAATTAAGCTCAAAGAAGTGTTTAGGATTGATGGGACAAACAATTTTTATTCAGCGATATGATTCAGCTAATGGTTAATGGTTAATGGTTTGTGAAGGAAGGGATGATTGAGCTCAATGAGGTTTTTGAGGTTTTATTGAGACAAGAACTCTTACGGGTCTCATGGTAGAATGGACCTGTTTAGGGTTGTATGTCGTTAAGGGTTAATGGAGGATAGGATATTGAGGCTAAAGGAAGTATTTGGGGATTCATGGGGCAAATAATTTTTATTCAGGGTTGTAACTTGGCTAATGGTTAATGGTTTATGAAAGGGTTATTAGGCTCAAAGGAGCGTCTGAGGGTTTGTTTAGACAAGGATCTCTTATGCATTTAATTGTATCAGCTCACCATTTCTATACTTTTGCTTTTTTCAGGAAATACTCTTTTTGATTTTGTTTTTTGTTTTGATTTTCCTTTCTCTTTCTTTTGAGCTGAGTGATCCGATAAAAGTGATACATCATCTTTGATGTGGAATTGATCCTTGTCTAGGGTGATTGAATTTTTTGTTTTAGGTTTTTGGCTTTAAGTGGGTAGCAAAGGGCATAATGGAAAGATGGCTAGAATTTATTTCAGATCATGATTGCTTTATTTTCTCAAAATTTAACTCAAGGACAAAAATTTATTTATTTACAATATATTTGCTCTTTATTTCTCTTTATGCCATAATTTTTGCTTAGGCCGTTCATACGAGTTTTCAACCTAACGAGCTTTTTTGATTTTTTTTGTTTATTATATATATATTAAAAAGGACTTGCACCAAGGGAATACAATATTGACAAGATATTTAGTGACGACAAATTTGCCCCAATATGGAGGACCTAAAGTGTTATTTTATTAGTGAGAACAAACCAAAAAGTTGACTAGGTAGGGGAGTATGTACTTTAGGGTGGACGGGGGATGAACTCAAACAAGAATGAAGACACATGTCACACACACGTTACTACACAAATGCTTCGTAGAGAGTTAACATTATTTAAAACATGATAGAAATTTTTGATGGACCATTTCAGTCATTTATCATGGGGTGGATGAGATGCAACGCTTTGTTGAAAAAACATATGAACGAGCTGCTTATTGAGAAAACTGAGTGCCTTGAAACACCTTGGGCTTGCAACTAAGCATGACTAAACTTTTCCAAAAAGAATGATTTATTTTGCAAGAATGTCTCACCTCTCATCACAATATATATTTTTTAAATTATGCCCCTTTTTTATAGTGCATGATGTAAGTATGCAGACGAATGAATGCGTATGAAATGCGAATGAATGTGTATGAAATGTGAATGTATGTGCATGAAATGATAATGTTTGATTTTATTTATCGGGTCGGGGAATTAAAAGCTTTTCAATTGGAGAGTAAAGTACAAAATTTGATTTTGACTTTAGCGTGCACGACTTCTCTCCAAGGTAAGGATTTTAATTCTCTGACAGTCATAAAAATGCATGCAATATGAGATGCTTATTTGTAGCAAAGAACAGGAAAAATGCATGAGTTCTAGTTCCTAAAAGCTTGTGGAAAGAAACAATTTTTGATTTTTTTGATTTTTTAATTTTTTTGTTGTTAAAAGACGGTATGCATTAGTAATTGTTTGAATGCAAGGGTATGAAGCTCCTTTGTGACCCTAGAAAGGTTTCATGTAGAGTGGGTCTAAGGCTTCTTTTATTGTGAACCTCACAAGGGTAGCTCTAAAGAACCCTACACATGGTTCCTAGAGCCAAAGACCCCAGCAAGAACACTGACCCCAACAATAGGCAAGCTATTAGAAGGGATAGCATCCTTAAAGGATTTAAACTCTAGGTGAGATTTTCGTGACCACCCAACAAGACGTACGTCCTGCAGGCCATCACTACACAATCTCATTCTAACTTAGGGTACACTCAAGTCCGGGTATAGGACTGCTCATGTGTGTGCAGAAGTGTAATTGTGGAGTGTGTGTAGGAGCCAGTTAAAAACAACCCCAAAGCTGCAAACAAACAAGCATATATATATATATATATATATATATATATATATATATATATATACACACACAAATATCGTCTTCTATCCTAGGGTTCACATATCACATATATATATAATATGGAAAACAAAATATATAAACAAGAGAAGGTTAAAACTAGACATTGAATTTAATCCGAGATAGGATTCTTCGAAGTTCAAAAAGGAAGCCGCCACCAAATTTTAGTTTAAGGGCAAATTCAGAAAATCCCTTTAAGTTCAGACAAGGCGAGTTTAAGGTTCGGGAGTCATTATGCGTGGGGAAGGTATTAACACTCCACGACATCCTTTGTCTAATTAATTGTATTTTATTATCGTTTTATCCTTTTATTTATAGAGAAAGAAGACTTAATTGAAATTTTAGTTTTTTGTGTTTTTTAATGTAGGGGTTTTAGAACTCTTGAGCAGTACAGCTCATTCGTCCCAGAATGCTGACTACCCAGTTGTATAACCGACTTAATCCCCTACTTTTTGAAAATGATGTTTGAAGTTTTTTGAAAAATGGCTTGGTGTGAGGTGGTTTGCTTTTAGAATAGGTATTCTAGGACTCTCGAACTGTACAGCTCATTCGTCCTAAAACGCTGACTAACCCAGTTGTACAACTGACTTAGTCCCCTATTGGTATTTTGGATAGAAAAATATTTATTTTGTAATTTTTATAATGAAAATGAATTAAGATTGTGTGAAGATGAGTTGGACTCGTTGGTTTGAAAAATTGAATGAACCAAAAAAATTAAATAGGGTGAGAGACATGAAAAGGTATGGTGCAAATAGTAGTTAGAAATTCTTGATTACATATTTAAAATAATAAAAATAGAGAAGGACATAATATAAATATAGAAAGCAAAATTTGATAAGATACAAATTAGACAAAACAACAATAACAATAAACTAAATAAATAACAACAACAATATGCTAGAAACACTAAATAAATAATAACAATAAACTACATAAACTAAATGACAACAATAACAATAACAATAAACTAAATGTAAAAGCATACAATTAAATAATATACACTAAACAAATATCAACAAAAATAAAATAATAATATACAACAAACACATATAATAGATTAGCCAATAATAATAATAATGATAATAACAATATTAGTAACACAGAAAAAAGAATGATGGTGAGTAAATAAATGAAAACTAGTAAAGGGGGTGCAGAATTTTATATAAAAGGAGTGTAAGAAGCTGCAAGGGGTTGTATAAATAAACAGGCGGTGCAAAAATCATTCTGGGCTAAGAAAAGAAATGGGGTCTTTATTATTAAGGAGGGAGGTGCGAATAGCAGAACATGGGGTGTGCATTGCAAACAGCTTTTCTATTTCTTTACTCTTTAACTGACTTGTATTTTTTATTTTATTTTAAAAAAGAATAAATGAATAACTATTATTATAAGAGGTAATTAAGCCTAAAAATTAGGGTTTGTTTCTGATCGTACCTTGACCAATAAAAGTAAAGTTCGCTGGTGATGTCTGTAGCCCGATCGCCGAGGAGCTGGCTGGACCGGGATCTTGGCCGCACGCGGGTGGTACCTGCAAAGACACTCTGACGCTCAAGTCAGTGGTGTGCTAATGGGCAGGATCACAAGGTGTAAAACGTACCTGATGTTGTGAGCTAGGGTGGTATTTATACTCCATGGGAGTGAGGCGCCCTGGACGTTGCGCATTATGCGGCCAGGCGCGAGAATTGCGCCCCAAGGCTGAGCGCGTGGGCCTGGTTGGGCCTGTCTCTGTGGATTGGGCCGCTGGCCGACTTTAGGTCAACTTGCTCTATTGGGCTTGCTATCCCACTCCGGAACAGTTGCCCCCTAAGCCTAGGTCGCTTAAGGGCGGGCTCACGCTGAATCGCCGCTTCTCGCTCCGCTACCGCCGATGAAGTGGCAAGCCGTGTCATGGTCGTTACCACCCTTGGCTACCTACGCTGCAACGCTTTTAATCTTCTATGCAATAAATGAGGTGTCGTTTGATCTGCTGTGTAATAAATGGGGGATGTGAACCGTCGCGTCGCTTCAGTTCTGAAGGAATATGAACAATCCACGCCGCTCGTGATCCGCCCAACACACGCGTTGTATCACTGCTATAAATAACCTCGTGGTCAACTCGTTTTCCACTCACTTCCTGAAGCGATACTCGATCACCGACCGATCTCTCGATAGTGACTTACTAGCTTGCTTTTGTTCGCCTGGTCTTCCATATTTTCTTCTTGCCTTCCTTTCGCCGCTTCTTCACTAGGTATGTCGATGAACCGATCATAACTTTATTTATTGCGCGTTCTTGCTTTAGTTTTAATTCCCACGCCTCGTGAAAAGGGGGGCGTCCGGTCGGGGGATGACCATGTCGCCCCCTTTTCTTGAGTGCTTGTTTCGCTCTGGCCGACCGACGATTCCTCCTTTCATATGTGGATCTGGCAAGGATGAAGCAAACCCGTCGTATTGCCAATGCTCCTGCTCGCCAGATCTCGCACACCAAATGACGCGGCTCGCCAAGACGCGGGGCGATCTGGGTCCAAGTCGCTCAGGCCGATCTAGGACGCCGAGATGCAGCCAGTGCCGAGTCGCCTGCAGCGGCGGAGTTCCACCAACAAAGAGTTCTAGTTCTTCGGGAGTGGCTTATCTCAATCCAGCTCCCCATTCTTGGTGCCCCTGCGCCACCCCAATCGCCCGCTCAAGAGGACAAGGAGGAAGACAACATAATAGACATTGAGGGGGACGAAGATATAGAGGACGTCACCCAGCCCGATCCTGGGAACCAGGCCGGTACGGAGGATGCCCTTGAAGAGGTTGTCGATCTAGAAGAAAACGATCACGAGGGAAACATTGTTGAGCCGATCGGCGTGGTCGATGGAGAAGTGGCTGATCACAACAACGAGGAAGACGCCGGCGATCAGGAGAACGAGAATGCCGGGCCGGCGGGCGCTCGTGATCATTCAGACATGTCATGGGTGTCATAAAAAATGAGATCGTTCAAGAGTTTCATTGGGTCGCATTCTGGTGCTCTAATAAAACTCCAACTCCTTCTTAGAAACAAGCCGGGATGGAAGGTGAAGGGCATGAAGGACGACGAGCATATAGCGACCTATGCAACCAACGTTAAATTCACCATGCATAGGGTCGTTTTTGAAAAGATGGAGATTGTTCCTCCTTCACAAAATTTCAACGCGACGTCTTTGAATCACATTGGGGTCGCTCTCCATCCCAATTGCACCCCAATGCTTGGGGATTTATGAAAACTTTTGAGCATCCGCTCGACCGGCCTTGACCGACGGTGTCGACCAAACTCTTTCTTCACTATATTTGAGCTCACCGCTCTCGGAACATGGCACCAACATGGCGAGAAAAGAACAGGTGTCCTTCAAGAGTCAAAAACGATAGAGCTGGCGTTACTTTAAGGCCTACTCTGATTCCCTTGCCACTGGCTGGAAAAATCAGTACTTTTGGGTCGTTCCGACTAGGTCGGCCGCTGCCTCAATCTCCAAGATCTTGCCGAACGGCGAGGCGGACGAGTCCTTTTTCCCCTTGCTTGGAATGAGGGCCACTTTAAGGCCAAGGCGGGCGACTATACTTTCACCGACGCTGAGTTGGACGAGGAGGATCGGGAAACCTTGTCAATCATAAAGAACTTTTCTAGCTCCCTGCGCCCCGACCCAAAAGGAGACATCCCCTACCGACCTTTCTGTTTATACAGGGGAAAAAGACTACTGGCCGAACTCGGTCGATCCAATTTCTACCTTTGCTTCATTCTTTATTTTTGGTCGATTATTTAACCGTTCTATTTTTACAAGTAAAGTACTCAAAATGTCGGGCGCTGACTGGCTGAACCTTGAGAAGCTCGCCACGCCCAAAGGGCCCAAAGAAAGGGTTTACCATCGACTTTGCCTGTACAAAGTACCCTCGTAACCAAAAGAACACTGGTGGGGGAACCCATGGTCGGTCGGCGACCTTGGAAGACGGGCGCACTCCCAAGCGCCCAAGGAAGGAGAAAGAAGACGAAACACAAGTCGAATCACCCATTTTCGTGGTGGAGGACCTGACTGAGGAAGACTATGAACGCTTCAAACACGATCCTCTGGATTTCTGTGGCGACCTGTGCATCTCAGCTAGCAAGGTCTTCAAGAAGCTGAAGATTGAATCATCACGTAAGATTTCTTTAAGTCACACTTTATCTTTAAGTCGGCTTTTCGGCCGCTCGTTACAATTTTTTCCGTTTCAGGTGCTCAAACTGAGAGGGACACTGCCAAGCGCAAGCTTAAGGAGCTTGAACCCCAGATCGCCTCTCCGGAGGAACTTAAGGATCTTAGGACAAAGCTGATAGAGGCTGACAACGCTCGGGTCGTTGCCGAGAAGGACAAGAAGCTGGCCGAGGACGACAAGGCCAAGGTGCTGAGGATAAAAAGAGCTACTCGAGCAGATTAAGTCGCTCCAAGGCCAGGTCGCCCAATTCGAGGAGGAAAACGGAGCGGCCATTGCTGAGAAAATCCAACAGGTGGCCGGGATGGCGAAGGGAGCAGCCGTTTTCCAGTTTGAGAACGTTGTTGCCCAAATGAAGTTATTCAATGCTGCTCGCGGCGTCCTGTTTGATGATTTGGTGGTGAAGCCCAATCACATGGTCGAAGGCGAGGAGATTGTTTTGCCTTTGAAGATAGATGACGAGGGGAAGGTGATTCAAAAGCGATCGATCGTCTTTCCTCGCCTTCAGAAATCTTAGGCCATAGCCATCTTTATTTGCCCGCCTGCGAGCGGCTTAGCTTATTTATGTCTTTGGGTCCGCCCGCTAGCTGTTTAATATTGTAACAGTTTAAACTTGGTCTGCCTTCGAGCGGTTGGATATTTGGCGCTCGGCTTCGACCGAGTGTCCTAATTTTGTGATTATCTCCTGCATCTATTTCTTTTGATTACTCAATGCGTTCACTTTTTACCTAAGTTTACGTTCTTATAGTAGATCGATGCGCAGGCCGTCGTCGGCCAATGTTCCCTTAGGGGGTCTTTACGCGAGGCAATTCTACTAAAATTTGCCAAGAGCCTTTGTTGAAATCGTTTTTAGCATGGCTCGGTCGTGATTTTGATGGGCCGCTATCGTAGCAGCCTCGATAGGCGCATTTGTTCTTGCCAACAATCGGGTCACCAATCTCGATTCGTATTGCGCTTCGCAGCGGGCCGATCGCTTCCGGCCACGTTCGTTGTAGGACCTACATTGGCTCTTGCTTGGGCCATTCGATGGCACTCGTTTGGGCCGTTCGATGGCTCTCGTTTGGGCCGTTCGACGGCTCTCGTTTGGGCCATACGATGGCTCTCGTTTGGGCCGTTCGATGGCACTCGTTGTTGTAGGCCATTCGTGGCTACAGTCGCTGTAGGCCGTTCGACGACCAAACGATCGCTCGTCTGCTACTCGCATGGTGAGCGACCGGTCATACATTCATGCGTGAAAATTAAGTACAATATTTTGAAAGGTCGGGCCTCAGTAAAATACCCCAGTGGGGAAAAAGAGCGCCCGCCTAGTTTTCATTTATAAGTCGGTCGTTGATTACACTTTGGGGGTACTAAACATAGTACTTCCTAAGCTTGTCTGCATTCCATGTTCTAGGGAGTGTAGCCCCATCCATGGTTTCCAATTCATATGCCCCTTTGCCGGTCTTGTTGATAACTCGGTACGGTCCTTCCCAGTTCGGGGCAAGCTTGCCTTGGCGAGAGTTCTTGTTCCCAACGTTCGCTCGCCTGAGGACGTGCTGCCTAATGGAAAATTCCCTCTTTTGGACGCGGGCGTTATACCTTGCAGCGACCTTCTGTTTGATGAGTTGTTCCCTAAGAGATGCCTTAGTTCCCAGCTCATCAACTAGGTCTAATTCTTCTCTGGTAGCTCGCTCGTTGTCGGCCACAGTTGGTGGGTTGGCCGTTCTCCAGTTTAGCTCGCTCATATCTATTGGGATGACATCATCAGTTCCATAGACGAGCCTGAAGGGTGACACCCCGGTCGATGAATGAGGGGTCGTTCTATAGGCCCAAAGGACCGATTGAAGCTCTTCAGCCCAGTTTCCCTTGGCCTCATCTAGCCTCCTTTTCAGACCATGCAGCCCTCCCCTGTTGGCCGTTTCTGCTTGCCCGTTCGTTTGTGGATGCTCGACCGAAGTAAAACGCTGTTCTACTCCTAGGTCGGCCAGCATTTCTCTGAACTTCTTGTCTGCGAACTGAGTCGCATTGTCGGGCCACGAGTCACGAGGCACTCCAAATCGGGCGAGCACATTTCTGTTAAAGAACTTGATCACCTTTGCCGATGTGATGGTCGCACGGCGGTTCTACTTCAATCCACTTGGTGAAGTAGTCGACCGCCACGATCAAGAATTTAAATTGGCCTGGTGCAGGTGGAAATGGGCCTAGCAGATCCATCCCCCACCAAGCGAATGACCAAGGTGGGGTGAGACTTTGTAGCTCTGATGATGGGGCCAAGTGGACGTCAGCATGGACTTGGCACTTTCTGCACTTCTGAACTAATTTCTTGGCGTCCTCGTCCATGGTCGGCCAGTAGTAGCCGACCCTGAGTGCCTTCTTTGCCATTGACAGGCCACCCTGATGACTTCCACAGTCGCCTTCATGTATGTCCCTCAATACATGGTCGGCTTTGACCGACGTAAGGCACCTTAGCAACGGGGATGATAACCGTCTTCTGTACAGTCTTCCCTCAATAATGGAGTACTTGGTCGCCCGTTGCCATAGGAGTTTTGCTTCTTTTGGGTCGCCTGGCTCTTCTCCGGTCAGAATATACTGCACAATGGGGGCGATCCAATCTTTCTCTAGGTCGATTGACAGTACGGCTAGCGGTTGACCTGGTTTAGTTGAAACACTCGGCCTAGTTAGCGCTTTCTTGGATCACACTTCTAGTTTTTCGACCATCTCTTCAAACATTATATCGCCGAAAGCCGCCTTGGTCGACCAATATTCTTCTAACTTCTGCATTGGCCATCACTGTTGACACTACCAAAGGAACGTATTTATTGGTTCTCCCATCAAGCAGGTCTTCATCCCCGAAGGAGATGGGCGGCCTATTCGAGGCCGGTCTTGTAGCTGAGGTCGTACCGACCATCAGTATCTCTTTGCGGTCAAATGGATTGCCAGCGTGGATGACCATGGCGACATTTCGGCCTCTGGATTGCCGTGTGTCTTCTTCAGACGTATCCTTATCCCTGGTCGCTTCGACCATTTTCGTGACGGTGGCCTTTCCTTTATTTTGGGCGGCCGCCCCAATCTTTCTTCTTTTTGGTCGCCGCCTTCATTCTCACGCATCGCCTCAACTTACCTTTCTAGATAAGATCTTCAATATCATCCTTTAAAGCCATGCAATCGTTGATGTCATGTCCCTTACTCTTGTGATATCTGCAGTATTTCTTGGTAGGTCGAGCCCCCTTTTTGAGGACCAGTGGGTCGGGTCGCTTCACGCCAACAAACTCATTGTTTTGGCACTCCGAGAAGATCTGTGCTATAGGCGTGTTTAACCTGGTGCTCTTTTCATACTTCCTGGGTCGATGGTCCCCTCTGTTGTCACGTTGACCATCTTGCCCTTTGGTAGACTTACCTTGCTCTTCTCTGGGTCGCACGCGGGCGCCCTTTCTAGCGGCCAGTGTTTCTTCGTAGGCCATATGGTCGTTAATTGGCCCTCCGAAGGAACATACTGAGATCCATGTACCGGTTCAACGTAAACTCTTCTGCAAATCTATCGTCTTGTCTAATGCCACGTTTAAGGTACTTCAGTTTATCTCTGTCCGATAGGTCGCGAATCGTGTCGGCCTCAGCGTTGAACCGGTCTATGTATTGTCTCAACGATTCATTGTCCCATTGGATAATCGTATCCAAGTGTTCTTCGTATCGGTCTTGGCATCTAATGGCCGTGTAATTGGCCAGGAACGTTCTGACCAGGCGGTCCCAAGAGGAGATGGTATTGGGACGCAAAGTTTCCCACCATTCTAATGCTCGCTCCTCCAAATGATCGTGGAAGAGTTTGCATTTCATAATTGGACTCGGCTCCTATAGCCGCAATAATTGTTGAAGTACCTCAAGTGTTTATCTGGGTCCCCCCGTCCATTGAACTTGTTCAGATTGGGGTGCTTCCTCAAGTCTCTGGGGACACGATGACGACGTATCTCCCTTGTGATTGGACCTTGGCCACTCGACATATAGCTGGGCGCGAAATGTTGCATGGCGAGGTAGGCCTCATTGTATGGCATTCCAAAGAGTCCATTACGGCTGGCCAGAGAATCCTTCGTTGGCCGGCGGTTGCCCATAATACTGTGGTGGGGGCAGTGAAGAGGATGGCCCTTCGTGGTGTTCGGCCTGGCGCCCCTTGGGCTGGTAGGCGATTTGAGATACGTCTCGAATCCCTCCGTTTCGTTCGTAGTCGGCATGAAGAGTACGTGGTGGGCGACCGACCCGACTCCGGTCGGTAGGTGGAGTCAGCGTAATCGTAGTCATATGATGGGGAACGACGATGGCGCCCATTCCTTCGTGCGGGCGATCTGCGTGCCCTGGTTCTGGGCTGAGGACTTCGTCGGGATACCCTTCGGCGAGGAGGGACCTCCCTGCGAGGGGGCGTCCTATGTCTGCGCGATGGTCGACCTTGAGCTTGGGGGTCTTCGTTGGCCGCTCGCGGGCGGACCGAGATCGACCCTCTCTCATAGCGGGAGATCAATTCGTCCCGATCAGCAATGAGTTGATTCTTGTTTTGTAGTATTTGGAGGACGGCCTGAGTCACGTGTTTCGGCAGAGGTTCTGCAATTCCTGCCTCGACTAGCTCAGCCGGAATTTGGGGTCGGGCAGTCCGCTAGACGGGTTCAATCACTGGCCCCTAGCTGCCCTACACCGAGGTGGACTTCCGAGCATTGCTTTGTGACTCATGGACGGTTCTAGGCATGCCCTCCGGGGTGTGCTGAGGATGGGCATTTTGCCCCGAGTGTTTAAGTCTAGAGGAAGTGTGTCTCTACGGCGGCATGATTGAGGTAGGATAGCGCTCGGGCCTCCCACTGTGGTCGCCAATTGATCGTACCTTGACCAATAGAAGTAAAGTTCACTGGTGATGTCTGTAGCCCGGTCGCTGAGGAGCTGGCTGGACCGGGATTTTGGCCACACACTGGTGGTACCTGCAAAGACACTCCGACGCTCAAGTCAGTGGTGTGCTAACGGGCAGGATCACAAGGTGTAAAACTTACTTCATGTTGTGAGCTAAGGTTGTATTTATACTCCATGGGAGTGAGGCGCCCTGGCCGTTGCGCATTATGCGGCCAAGTGCGAGAATTGCGCCCCAAGGCTGAGCGCGTTGGCCTGGTTGGGCCTATATTCGTGAATTGGGCCGCTGGCCCACTTTAGGCCAACTTGCTCTATTGGGCTTGCTAGCCCACTCTGGAACAGTTTCCCACTTACCTTCCTCAGCTGCACAAAACCAACGTGTGAGAGAGAAAGAAGAAAAAGACGCCAAGAGAGAGAGGGAGAGGGGATTTGGTCCATTTCTTCTTCTCTTTTCTTTCCTGGTCTGGTTTTTTCGTTTTTTTACATGGTGGTAGTGAAGGATGGATGGGTGACAGTGGTGGTGGTTTTGAGGGTGATAGGAGGCGTTGTTTTTGGGACGATAGAGAACGACAGCGGTGGAGGACGTGAATGTGTAGGGTGACAACCACCGCGAACAGTGGCCGGAGGTGAGGTCTCTTACTCTACTTTCTCTCTTATTTTTTTTCACACCCTCTTTTGTTATTTCTGATCTTTCTCCCCCTCTCTCCAGATTTTCGTTCTTCTCTTTTTATGGAGGATTCAAATTTGTTTTTAACTGTTATTGCAAGCTGTGAGCTCTTGAAATGTCTCTCTCAAGTTCTTAAAACATGATGATGTACATGCTGTTTGCTCTGATTTTCTCACTGATTTCTCTTTATTTTTTATTTTGATGTTCTTAAAACATTGTTGCACCCAAAAAATTCCCTGAGGGGTTTTTCTTCGTTTACAACCTTTTAAAACAAATAAGTCGCCACTAATATTTTTATAAGGAAAATATTGAAGAAAAACCTTTTTGGAATGCAGATGGCCTTTTGGAAAACCTAAGATTTGGGTTCGGGGTCGATTAGGCATGGGAAGGTATTGGACCCCACACCTCCTTTCTACCGAAAGGGGAACCTTTAATTAAACGTGTGGTTTTAAGTGTTGATTTGGAAAATACTTAAATTTGCTTCTTGATTGAAAAGACTTAATGAAGATTTTTATTTTTGGCGTTTGACGAGAGTTAGCCGCTGCTTCCTACGTATCTCCGATACGGTGGAGAATTCAAAGCTACGTAGTTCTTGGTTCTTGGTTTTGATAATGTTTTATTTTGGAAAAAGTGTTTGGTTTTTGAAAGGAAAAATGTTTTTGGTTCGTTGTGCTTGACGGAGGGGATCCGCTTCTACGTATCTCCCAGTGCGATGGAGAATTCAAAGCTACGTAGTTCTGGGAAGATTTTTATTTTTGATCTTGTTTAATTGTGAAAATCGAGCTTTCATGATGATCAATTGAGCGAAGGCTCCAAGTGACCACCATTAGTACTCCATTGTTAATAATCATGCAAGCAAAGGCTTCGCAGGACCACTAACAAAGTTTTTTGATTTATTGAAAGTTTTTAGAAAAATTAGGCATTCATGATGATCAATTGAGCAAAGGCTCCAAGTGATCACCACTAGTTCCTCATTGTTAATAATCATGCAAGCAAAGGCTTCGCAAGACCACTAACAAAATTTTTGGTTTATTGAGAAATTATTTGAGTTAAAAGAATTAAAAACGAGGAAAAGGTGAAAATTGCAAAATGGGGGGTGCAAATAATTACAGGGGCTATACTATCAAACAGGGGGTGTGAAAATTAAAGGCCCAATTTCGTTTTTTTGGTACCAGATGTAACACCCCCTTCTAATTAACTACTATTTAATAAATAAAATCTGAGTTTTTTCAAAAACTACTCACAAGAGAGTGCTACATTTGATTCAATAAAACAAACAAAATAGCAATGGCGCAATTCAACAGTTAGCAGTAAGATAAATAGCACCTCGGCCAAAAGGGATGGGTTCACAAAATCACATGTTTTAATTTACATTACAGCGGAAACAAACATGTTTCTTAACAACAACCAGATACAGTTCAATAACTAATCAAAACGATCCCTATACTACTTTCCCCCCCAAAGCTACACTATCGTGAGCAAGACGCCAAAGCTACACCGAGTAAGGACGGACCTCTACTCGGGCACACCGCAAGTTGCCAACATAAGAAGCAACATAAAAGCGATAAGGTGAGTCTCTAAACACATATAATAGGGTGTATGGTGAATATCATGCTAGAGAAAGCAACTAGAACACCTCGGCTAAATCAATAAACACACTCCATTAAATCATAACACCTCGACTCAATTCAACAATAACTTCACCATTAACATGAATGTATGCATGAATGCAACCCAATCACCAAGGGCATAATGCATGTGGTACCACCACTGCCGTTATTTTGCCTTTCAGCGCCTCCGCGTTAATGATAAGAAGACCAAGTCTTACAATATCTAGGCCAAACTCGTCTCGCTGTTAAATGCATATGAAGTATGTGACTCCATGAACAATGCACCAGCCACAACAATCATATTATGTATGCGTTTATACCATTACTAGATTTACCTCCGTCGTTACACTGTTGCCTATTACACCTAAACAACAACAATAGCACTATGGCTAACGTCCAACTCACTGGACACCTCGCCACCACAAGTAGTGGACTAAACAGTCACTACGAGGACCACAACGTCGCCTAGGACTAAAACGTCACCTAGGGACCAAACTGGCTACTCCATTCAGCCACTTAAACATTCTCGGCACTAGCCAACAGTCACAGTTGCGCCTGGCAGCTACCTGCGCTACTTTGGCGTCAAAACAGCACCTCGGTACACTCACATGGCACCTCGGCACACTCACTCTGCACCTCGGCATCTGCACTTAGGCGTACATACACTTCAGTAACTACACCTTCTCACTTCACCATCACTCTTCTCGGTTATACTACACATTGAGCATATCACACTTACGCACAACACTTCATCTCGGCCACTACACTTAGGCACACTACACCTAAGCACAACACTTCACCTCGGCCACTATACTTCGTCATACTAAGCTTTGATATGCCTGCCATTCAACACCTATACCTCGAAACACTCACACCTCGGTAGATGTACACTATAAATCAACGTCTGCACTTCAGCAACTACACTTAGGTATATTTACACACTACACTTCAGCATCTACACCTCAATATACGTACGCTACACCTCGGCAACCACAAGTCGACTCCCACGCTTAAACTCAGACACACTTTCATTTCATCACCTATACTCCCTCACACACTTTGTCACTTACGATCCGTTACTGACGCTTTGATACTTACGCCCAATCACTTATGCTTCAACACACTTATAGTTAGGCCACTACACCTCGGTTTCCTATGTCTCTCTATACGCCTAACCTTCCTCTTCCCTCTTCACTTTGATTCTCACTCTATGATCAAACTTAACACAACTACTACACACAGAT
The DNA here is from genome assembly GCA_020916435.1 of Oxytropis ochrocephala. NCBI lineage: Eukaryota > Viridiplantae > Streptophyta > Magnoliopsida > Fabales > Fabaceae > Oxytropis > Oxytropis ochrocephala. Next base: position 86,904,857 of record CM037089.1, on the reverse strand, counting down.
TCCTTCATAACTAGTCCAACACTCATCAAGATACTCACTGAAGGCGACAACCCAACAATAGCTCACTGGGACTGAGAGTTTCTCAGCTCCCATTTCTCTCCTTGGTCTCTCATATGCTCCACTCATCAACAAACCATCACACTTCACCAAGTGAAGCAAACACAACATCAAACACACACCAAGCACACAAACAGCTCAGAAATCATTTCTAGAGTCTACTCACACACAACACTCATCATATAAACAATATTATAGGTGAAAGAGAGCCCCCTTACCTCAATAAGTTGAAGAAGTAGTACTCTCTTCACCAAAGCTTCCCGATCCACCAACAAGAAGCTCCTCTTCCTTGATTTTGAGCTCTTCCACTTCAAGATTCTTCTTCCCCACTCTAAAAGCTATCTCACCAACCACCTTCTCTCTCTTACTTTCCCTTTGACTTTCTTAGATTTTTGTTGGAATGAATGTCCCCCTCTCCTTCGACACTTTCATTTAAGACATGCATATGGGCTTCCAATGGATAATGGGCCTTGTAACACCCCAATTCTACCCGGCAGTTTAATTCAAAAATCAGAGTAATAAAAATCATTTTTTCATTAATTGGAGTATTACGCTCCTCTCTTAAAATGCTCAAACAGTCGGTTCAGCTCAGAAACATATATCAATACATAACACCATAACAAAAACGTGGGATATCTCATATCATGCAGCGGAATATAAATCATAATCTCAACAGTTAGCTTAGTAGCCTCAAAACAATACTCATAAGCTCAACAATGAGCAAAACAAAACAAACTAAAGTTCATAACCCCAACCCCTAGGTGCTACGTATCAGAGCAGACCGACTCGGGGAGTAGTGAAGGTAGCAAGCCCTCACTCATGACTACCTGTGGTAAACAACAACAGAAAGGGTGAGTCTCGAACTATATAATAAAAGTGATAATAGGCAATATATACAGTCACAGTTCACAGCACAATCAATCATACCAATCACCGCTCAATAATATTTATGTGTTCATGTGAATGTATGTAATGTAGTTATGCATGTGGTACCATTTGCCCTCCGGCAGTCTCATTATAAATTGAGTCCTCATGACTCTGGCCCCCCCGGGCCTGGCCCTCCGGCCTCACAATCAGTTTATAACGTCGCGACCGCAGCCGAATGTATGCATGAGACTCCATGAACACAACACAAGCACATTCACCATATCAATTTATATATTATTTTCTCACCTCATATTTAATCTCGGTTATAGCCCTCATGGCTCTAGCCCTCATGGCTCATGCCCCCATGGCATCCTTAATCATCTCAATTACTAGCTCATTATACTCAAGTCCCAAGGACTATTCAAAATTAGAGGACTAATCTCACTCAGGGACCTAAACCACCATTTAGGACCAAAACAATCACCTAGGGACCACAATGTCCCCTCGGGGACCAAAACAACACTCACTTAGTCACCAGCAAAGACTAGGCGCCATTTTCCCCACATTCGGCGCCCGTGCAACACAACACTAGCGCCCGAAACTTCGGCAATCTGGCGCCCGTGGCAACACAGCCCATCGGCGCCACTTTTCTAGCAATGCGCGCCCCTGCAAAGACACATCCCGCACACAAACTCGAACACAAACTCGAACCACGCGCCGCTAGCACTGGGCAAGACTGCTTAGCGCCCTACACCTGACGACAAAGACACACAAAGACTTGTAAACGTAAAACCACTCGAGCCAAAAGGTTTAAAAATGTTTTTAAGCGTGTAAATACAAAATATGGCACGGTGAATTATGCTTAGAACTCTAAGTTTCACCCAAACTACCCCTTAGGCGCACACTTATAGCGCCACAGCAATGCCTTCTAGCACGTCTCTCAAATGACACATGAAAACAGAAAACCACTCGAGCCAAATTGTTTAAAAATGTTTTTGGGCAGGTGATTGCAAAAGTTGGCACAGTAAAATATGTATAGAACTCAAAGTGTCACTTAACCCACCCTATAGGCGCACACATATAGCGCCACCGAATTGTTCACTAGGACATATCCCAATTGACACGTGCAAAACCAAAACTACCCGAGCCAAAGTGTTTAAAATGAAGTTTGGGCAGGTGATTACAAAATTTGGCTCGGTGAAATATGCACAGAACATCAAGTTCCACTCAAAACACCCCTTATGTGCACGTGAACAGTGCACAAGGCGCCACATTCCTAGCAAATCGCGCGCCGACATTAAAACACACCCCCCAAAGACTTCTAACGATTGCAGCACTGGGCGCCATTTCTCAAAGAACTTGGCGCCCAGCAAAGAACACTTCTCGCATTACGCACACCATTCCAAAGACATGAACAGTAACCCAGGCGCCAATTCCTCAGCAAAGTGGCGCCCTGGCAATGGCATTTCTGCACAAACTCACAAATCAACTCATGAACAGTACACAGGGCGCCTAAATCCTAGCACTTTGGCGCCCCTAACTCAAAAACCCCAATTTTTCCAAATCCTTCCAAATCAAATCACTCCATAACCACTCTAATACTCCTAATTTCATATTATAACAATCAATTTCATACTCAACATCAAAACACATCACAATTCACGAAATCACATGTTATAAACCCTAATTCAAGCCCCAAATCGATTTCAACATGCAATTTACCAATTCAATGGTTCAAATCATCAATTAACACAAAACAAGACCTATGATCTACATATAACTCATTATCCCCTCTATTATAGAGTGAGACTCCCCTTACCTTATTTTACACCGTAGAAAGTGATCCTCACCAAGTCACGTACAAGAACTACAGCAACTAAGGCCTTCTTCTCCTTCTCTTGATTGGTGCGAAGCCTTCTCTCCCTTTCTCTAGGGTTTAGCGCCGATTTTCTTTCTCCTTTCTCTTCTCTCCTTTCGCAATTTTCTTTCTTTTCCTTCTTTTGCACAAGTGATGCGAAATGCATCACCCCTAGGAGCCTAAGTCATTGGGCTTGGGCTCTTGGGCCAATGCTTGCAGCTCCGGTATTTCCAATACCACTCCTTTCTATTAAAATAAAATAGTAAATATAAAACACTATATTATACTTAATACAATTAAAATCGTGCAACACTTAAACAATTTAATCAATTTCTTAATTAAATTATTTAGGGTGTTACAACTCTCCCCCACTTAGGAAATTTCGTCCTCGAAATTCATACCTGAGTCAAAAAGCTCTGGATACGACTCCCGCATCCTGCTCTCCAGCTCCCAAGTCATACTCTCACCAAGAGGCTCCCAACCACACTACCTTGACTAAGGCAATGTCTTTCCCTCTCAACACCTTCACTTCTCTATCATCAATCCTCACTGGCATAGTCTCCACAGTGAGGTTCTCACGTACCTCCACATCATCCATGTGGATCGCATGAGACGGGTCTGGGATATACTTCCGAAGCTGTGACACGTGGAAGACATCGTGCAAGTTCGAAAGATTAGGTGGCAAAGCCACCCTATAAGCAACCTTTCCCACCCTCTCAGTGATTTGGTACGGTCCAATGAACCTTGGAGTTAACTTCTTTGCCTTCAGAGCACGCCCAACACCAGTCATAGGCGTGACCCTCAAGAACACATGCTCGCCAGCCTGAAACTCCAAGTCCTTTCTCCTCCTATCATGGTAACTTTTCTGTCGGCTCTGGGACTCTTTCATTTTCTCTCTGATCATCTTTACCTTCTCCGTAGTCTCCCTAACCAACTCTGGTCCAAGAACAACACTCTCACCGGATTCATGCCAACACAAAGGAGTCCTACACCTCCGCCCATACAGCGCCTCAAAAGGAGCCATCCCTATGCTCGAATGATAGCTGTTATTATACGTAAATTCGATCAGTGGGAGATGTGTATCCCACGCACCTCCCTGCTCTAGCACACAAGCTCTCAGAAGATCCTCCAAAGACTGGATGGTTCTCTCTGTCTGACCATCAGTCTGAGGATGATAAGCTGAACTCAACCTCAACTTGGACCCCAAAGCCTCCTGCAAGCTTCCCCAAAACTCAAATGTAAACCTCGGGTCTCGTCCCGACACAATGCTCTTCTCTAACCCCATGTAGCTTCACAATCACCTGGATATAAATACTAGCCAACTTTGGCACAGGATAGGTGATGTTGATAGGAATAAAATGGGCAGACTTGGTCAACCTATCCACAACCACCCAAATAGTGTCAAACCCTCTCACAGTGTTTGGCAACCCAGTCACAAAGTCCATGGAAATGCTGTCCCACTTCCATTCCGGAATCTCTAAAGGTTGCATCAACCCCGCAGGTTTCTGATGCTCAATCTTTGACTTCTGGCAAGTCAAGCATGCATAAACGAACTGTGCTACATCCCTCTTCATACCAGGCCACCAAAACAGTTTCTTCAGATCATGATACATTTTAGTAGCACCCGGATGAATGCTCAACTTGCTCCTATGGCTCTCCTCAAGTATCATTTTCTTCAACTCAAAGATCATCAGAACACAAATTGCATCACGAATCTCAACACACCACAGAATCCAACTCAGTAATTGTAACGCCCCATATATAATTCAATTATTTATTTAGTGGATTCCTTAAGGCTTACAATATTTAGTTATGTCAAAGGATTAATTGGAGTTTTAGGGTATTTAGGAGGTATTTGATTTAAATGAGGAGTGGTGGTTAGTAAAAGAGGGAGTAGTGCAAGTGATGGAGGGAGTGTAATTAGATGCCCATGAGAGTTAGGCCCATGATCCATGAATTAAACCCATTTGTATGCCTTAAAGGGGAGTGTCGAAGGAGAGGGAGACATTCCATTTCCAACAAAAATCTTAGAAAAGTCAAAGGGAAAGTAAGAGAGAGAAGTTGGTAGGTGGAATAGTGATTAGAGAGAAGAAGAAGAGAATCTGGGCGTGGAGAGTTCAAGCTAGGAGAGGAGAAGAGAGCTTGTTGCTGTGGTTATTGGAGAGTGAAGGGTTCTCATCTTTCTCAAATTATTAAGGTTAGGGGGCTCTCTTTCATTCATGATAATGTATATGATAAGTGTTATGTGTGAGTTATACTTGGAATGGTTTCTGAACTGTTTTTTTGTATGTTGGTTGTGTTGTTTTGCTTCACCTTGTTGAAGCTGTGGTGTTTTGCTAATGAATTGGTCGTGTGAGAGACCGTAGAGAGGAATGGGAGATGAGGAATACTCAGTCCCAGTGAGTTGCGTTGGGTTGTCACCGTCGTGGAGATCCGTGGAGTTTTGTCGGTGTGGCCACCCTCGTTGGGTCCGAGAGTGTGTGGTCTTTGTGAATGTATGCGTCGTAGGCTTGTGCGTCGAAGGACATGGGCGTTGAAGTAGGTGTGTGCCGAGAAGGGTAGGTGTGTTGAAGTGTAATATGCATGCGACGTAGTATGTGGGAGTCAAAGTATGTAGTTGCCGAGGTGTTGTGGCCGAGATGTAGTGTATATAGTACCTAGGTGTACTTGACGAAGTTAGGCGTATGTGTTTCAAAGGCGTAAGAGTTAAATATAGGTGACGGAACGTAAGTGTAATGTATGGACATCTAAACTAGTATTGCTGAGGTATAGGATGTATATATTGAGGTGTATGTGTTGAGGTGTAGGTGCGATGAAAGATAGGATGTATATGCCGAGGTGCAATATGGTGCGCCAAGGTGCTGTGTAGTGGAAAACGAAGGGTAAGGTGTGTATGCCGAGGTGCAATGAGGTGCGCCGAGGTGTTGTGAGTATAACCGAGGCAAAGCAAGGTAGTTGTAGAGATGAGGTATTGTTCTTAAGTGTGACTGTAGGTGGTAACCGAGGTAGAAACCGAGGTAAATAACGATGAGGTGTAAGTGTGGCTAAGACCCAATGTGGGAGTCGACTTGTGGTTGCCGAGGTGTAGCGTAGGTATACCGAGGTGATTACTGAAGTGTAGCGTGTATCTATACGCGGGAGTGTAGTTACTGGAACGTGGTGCCGAGGTGGATGAAGATGGTTTGTTCCTAAGTGGAGGCATAGTCGAGGTGGTGAACCGAGATGATTTATGGTGCAGAGAGGAGGTCTAGTGCCTGAGTGCCGAGGTGAGTGATGCGTGTGCCGAGGTGCCAGTAGGATGGTGCCGAGGTTCCGTTCGAAGCCGCAGTTGCGCAAGGCGCTGCCAGGCGTAACTGGAAGTGCTTTTGGGTGCTGGAAACGCTTAAGTGTTTGAAATGGGATAGTCCGTTTAGTCCCTAGGTGACGTTTTAGTCCTAGGTGACGTTGTGGTCCTCGTAGTGACTGTTTAAGTCCACCACGTTTAGTGTGAGGGCGTGGAGGTAGCGTGAGAACTACGATTGTGGGAGTATTGAGTGGAGGGTTGGACGATAACCATGGGGCTGTGTCCGAGGTGCGAAGTCAGCTTTAGAGCTGTGAGTGATGATGTGTTAAAGTGGCGTTGAAGTCCACCACTGTTGGTGGCGATGAGCTCGGTGAGTTGTGCGTAGTCATAGAGATAATGACTGACGTAGTTTGGTTAGTTTTAGAACTATGGTTTTGGGTGTATTGACGTCAGCCAGAGGGCTGTTGATGATGATGTTAATGACGTTGTTGTGTATAATTTTCATATATGTGTGTTGCTCACCACGTTGTAGAGGGCTGAGGTCCTGAGCGTTGCTCACCACGTTGTAGAGGGCCGAGGTCCTGAGCGTTGCTCACCACGTTGTAGAGGGCTGAGGTCCTGAGCGTTGCTCACCACGTTGTAGAGGGCTGAGGTCCTGAGCGTTGCTCACCACGCCGTCGTGGGTCGAGGTCCCGGCGTTGCTCACCACGCCAGAAGGTCGAGGTCCCGGCGTTGCTCACCACGTTGTAGAGGGCTGAGGTCCTGAGCGTTGCTCACCACGTTGTTGATTGGGTGTTGTGGTTGGCCACATGAAATTGGTGATGTCCTTTATTGTTCCTGAGTTGGAGTGTGTTGTTGTGTGAGCCGAGTTGTTCTGGTGTTTCTAGGTGTCGTCTCTAGCATAACCTTTACCATACATTTTATTATTTATGTAAAGAGACTCACCCTACTGCTTTTATGTTGCTCTTATGTGGCAACTTGCAAGTATTTCCCAAGCGAAGGTCTTTCCTTTATCTGCTGAGTTGTGGCGTCAATTGCTCTGGTAGTGTAACACTGGGGGGGCTGAGTAGAGTAGTAGTCTTTTGACTTAGTTTTTGAGTTGTATCATATTGATGTACTAAACTATGTTTAGTTTCCGCTGCGTTGTAAACTGAGATTTGTGTACTTCAGTGGGCTTTGTTCCTTTGGCCGAGGTGCCCGTATATGAATGTATTATGTTGTTTTTGCGCCGGAGTTGTTTCGGGTTGGTTTTAAAATGGAAAATGTAATGCTTCCTTGTGAGCGATTTTATAAAACTCTGATTTTAATTAATTAATTAGTACTTTTAAGGGGGTGTTACAGTAATCCCCATCCACAACTCGCTCACCAGCAACCAGCAAGTCAACTAGCTTCACATCTAACTTCTGGGCGTCTCTGATACTAACCAAGAAGTCATTCCCAATCCTCAGCATACCCAGTCTGACACTCTGGGGTGTCACTTCACAAACCAGACTCAGATCCCGGAATTGCTCAATCAACTCCAATTCCCTCACCATCATAGCTGACATATGTAGAGTTTTCCGACTTAAAGCATCAGCCACGACATTAGCTTTGCCGGGGTGATAGTTCAAGCCGAAATCATAATCCTTTAGCAGCCCTAGCCAACGCCTCTGTCTCATATTCAGCTCCTTCTGGTCTAACAAGTACTTCAAACTCTTGTGATCACTGAACACTTTGAATCTGGTACCATAGAGATAGTGCCTCCAAATCTTCAGCACAAATACAATAGCAGCCAACTCTAAATCATGAGTAGGATAGTTCTTCTCATGTGTCTTCAACTGTCGGGACGCATAAGCAACTACCTTCCCATCCTGCATCAATACACCTCCCAAACCCATCTTGGAAGCATCACAGTACACAACAAAAGGTTGCTCCGGCACAGGCAACACTAACACTGGAGACGTGGTCAACCTTCTCTTCAACTCTTGGAAGCTCTCTTCACACTTTACATCCCACACAAAGGCTCGCCTCTTACAGTCAATTGAGTCAACGGAAGGGCTAGCTTAGAGAACCCTTCAATAAACCTCCCGTAGTAACCACCAACCCCAAGAAGCTCCCGATCTCGATCCACGGACTTTGGGCTCTCCCACCGCAACACCGCATCAACCTTGGCCGGGTCCACAACTATACCATCACCGAAATAATGTGACCCAAGCTCACCTCACGCAAACTAACTCACACTTTGACAACTTGGCATACAACTTCTTTTCTTTCAGCACCTCTAGCACCAACCTCAAGTGCTCTGCGTGTTCCTCCTCAGACTTAGAGTACACCAGAATATCATCAATAAACACAACCACAAACCGATCCAAGTAGCTATGGAAGATCCGGTTCATGTACTCCATAAACACCCCTGGTGCATTTGTGACACCAAACGGCATTACGGAGTACTCATAATGCCCATACCTCGTTCTGAACGCTGTTTTCTGGATGTCTTCATCCTTCACCTTTATCTGATGATAACCTGACCTCAAGTCAATCTTGCTAAAAACCTTAGCACCCACCAGCTGATCCATCAGATCATCTATCCTCGGGAGAGGATACTTATTCTTGATAGTTACTTTGTTCGGGTTATGCGTAATCCACGCACGCACGCGCATACTCCCATCCTTCTTCTTAACCAACAAAACTGGAGCTCCCCATGGTGACACACTAGGCCTCACAAACTTCTTCTCAAGAAGCTCCTCCAACTGCTTATTCAATTCAGACAACTCGGAAGCCGACATCCCAGTGCGGTGCCATGAACACGAGCCTAGTACTGTGCACAAGCTCAATCCCAACTCAACTTCCTCTCTGGTGGCACACTAGGGATCTCGCTCGGAAACACTTCAGGAACTCACACACCACTGCAACCCGTCAACTACAACTTGGTTCTCAGCAGACATAGACGCCATCAAAGCAAACAGCTGACCACCCTCTTTCATTGCCCCACGCAATCGATCGTGACAAGAAAAGCATTCTTCCTCTTCAGGAAGAAGAAAGCTAACAGACTTGTTGAAACAGTTGATGTGCACATGGTTATCTACTAACCAGTCCATGCCCAGAATCACATCCAACCCACCCAAAGGTAAACAAATCAGGTCAATCAGAAAATCTCTGCCAAAACCGACAGAGGGCACCTAGCACACATTAGAGAAGTAGTTACCGAACCCTTAGCTGGAGTGTCGATAACCATCCCTCTCTCCATAGTAGACAGAACTAAATTCAATCTTTCAGCACAGACAGAAGCAATAAAAGAGTGCGTAGCACCCGTGTCAACAATAGCAACTAAAGGTGTACCATAGATGAAACATGTACCTCTAATCTCATTGGGTCCCTCTGAACCTGCTAGTGCAAATACTCTCCCAGTAGACCTCTCTTTCTTTGGCTTGGTGCACTTGGAGCTAAAGTGACCCGCTTCACCACAGTTGAAACACACAGCTTCCTTACGATCACACTCGGATGCCATGTGGCCATTTTTCCCACACTTGAAGCATATCTTTCCCCCCAACCTACAATCAAAGCCCTTGTGACCCGGCCGGCCACACTTGAAACACACAACATCAGATGGGGCATCTCCCCTACTTGGCTTCTTGCCCTCGCCAGACCTCCTACCCTCGGCCGGACACACTGCCCCACTAGCATACTTGTTACTACCCGCATACCTCTGTTTTCCCTTGTCAGCAGACGTCTCCTATGGCTTACCCCTGTTATGAAATTTCCCCCTCTGGTCTCTCATGACCCTAGAGCGGGCATTGCTTTATCTTCCTCATAAATCCTGCAGCGAGCCTACCAAATCAAGAAATACTCTAATCTTTTGATACCCTACACTGTTTGATATCACTCTCGATCCATTCTCAAATTTAATGCACTTTGAGAATTCAGCCCAACCTCGATAATTGGGGTAGAACTTAGCCAGCTCCGTGAACTTGGCAGCATACTCAGTAACAAACATACTTCCCTGCCTCAGTTCAAGGAATTCCAACTCTTTCTTACCTCTAACGTCCTCGGAAATACTTCCTCAAGAATTCCCTTCTGAACACGGCCAAGTAATCTCCTCTGCTGCGCACTCCAACCTCTCACTTGTCTCCACCACCGGTCATCACCCTCTTGGATAAAGTATGTGTACTGCAGTGCTGACTTTCTCGCTCATCGGTGCTGACTAATCACCACGAAGATCCTCTCAATCTCCTTCACCCAAGTCAATGCACCATCCGGGTTGTACCTCCCTCAAGGTAGGGGTTCTCTCTCGGAATGTTGCGGACTACGGGTCTCGGTGATTCTCACGAGTCCCCATAACTCGCGCTATGGCTTGCAACGCCTCGCCAAGTCTGACATCAACTCTTCCGGCCATATCAACCTAGCACTGCAAAGGCATAAACAACCATTCGAACTAATACAAGACTCTAACTGTCATACAAAACATGACAAATGTACACACTTGGTCGCATGCAGACCGAACTTTTGCTCGATACCACTAATGTAACACCCCAATTCTACCCGATGCTTTAATTCAAAAATCGAGTAATAAAAACATTTTTTCATTAATTGGAGTATTACGCTCCTCTCTTAAAATGCTCAAACAATCGGTTCAAATTTCGAAACATATATCAATACATAACACCATAACAAAAACGTGGGGATATCTCATATCATGCAAATGGAATATAAATCATAATCTCAACAGTTAGATCAGTAGCCTCAAAACAATACTCATAAGCTCAACAATGAGCAAAACAAAACAAACTAAAGTTCATAACCCCAACCCCTAGGTGCTACGTATCGAGCGCGGCACCGACTCGGGAGTAGTGAAGGTAGCAAGCCCTCACTCATGACTACCCGTGGTAAACAACAACGAAAGGGTGAGTCTCGAACTATATAATAAAAGTGATAATAGGCAATATATACGATCCTGATTCACAAAGACAATCAATCATACCAATCACCGCTTCAATAATATTTATGTGTTCATGTGAATGTATGCAATGTAGTTATGCATGTGGTAACATTTGCCCTCAAGTGATCTCATTATCAATTGAGTCCTCATGACTCGCCCCCGGCCCGGCCTCCTACCTCACAATCGATTTATAACGTCGCGACCACAGCCGAATGTATGCATGAGACTCCATGAACACAACACAAGCACATTCACCATATCAATTTATATATTATTTTCTCACCTCATATTTAATCTCTAAGATAGCCCTCATGGCTCATGCCCCCATGGCATCCTCAATCATCTCAATTACTAGCTCATTATACTCAAGTCCCAAGGACTATTCAAAATTAGAGGACTAATCTCACTCGTGGACCTAAACCACCATTTAGGACCAAAACAATCACCTAGGGACCACAATGTCCCCTGGGGACCAAAACAGCACTCACTTAGTCACCAGGCAGCACTAGGCGCCATTTTCCCCACATTCTGGCGCCCCCAGTGCAACACAAAGACTAGCGCGAAGCTTCGGCAATCTGGCGCCCCTGTGGAAACACAAACCACCGGCGCCACTTTTCTAGCAATCTGGCGCCCCTGCAGGCACACGACAGTCCCTGAACACAAGCTCGAACACAGCGCTGCCTAGGCACCACTGGCAAAGACTGCTTTGGCGCCCTACACCTGACCCAGCACACACAGCACTTGTAAACAGAAAACCACTCGAGCCAAAAGGTTTAAAAATGTTTTTGGGCAGGTAAATACAAAATATGGCACGGTGAATTATGCTTAGAACTCTAAGTTTCACCTAAACTACCCCCTAGGCGCACACTTATAGCGCCACAGCAATGCCTTCTAGCACGTCTCTCAAATGACACATGAAAACAGAAAACCACTCGAGCCAAATTGTTTAAAAATGTTTTTGGGCAGGTGATTGCAAAAGTTGGCACAGTAAAATATGTATAGAACTCAAAGTGTCACTTAACCCACCCTATAGGCGCACACATATAGCGCCACGGAATTGTTCACTAGGACATATCCCAATTGACACGTGCAAAACCAAAACTACCCGAGCCAAAGTGTTTAAAATGAAGTTTGGGCAGGTGATTACAAAATTTGGCTCGGTGAAATATGCACAGAACATCAAGTTCCACTCAAAACACCCCTTATGTGCACGTGAACAATGCACAGGGCGCCACATTCCTAGCAAATCGGCGCCTGGACAAAGAAACACACCCTCCCAAAGACTCAAGCGATTGCATTGGGCGCCATTTCCCAAAGAACTTGGCGCCAGCGTAACAACACTGCACCACGGACACCATTCCAAAGACATGAACAGTAACCCAGGCGCCAATTCCTCAGCAAAGTGGCGCCCTGGCAATGGCATTTCTGCACAAACTCTCAAATCAACTCATGAACAGTACACAGGGCGCCTAAATCCTAGCACTTTGGCGCCCCTAACTCAAAAACCCCAATTTTTCCAAATCCTTCCAAATCAAATCACTCCATGCTAATTTCATATTATAACAATCAATTTCATACTCAACATCAAAACACATCACAATTCACGAAATCACATGTTATAAACCCTAATTCAAGCCCCAAATCGATTTCAACATGCAATTTACCAATTCAATGGTTCAAATCATCAAACAATCATCAATTAACACAAAACAAGACCTATGATCTACATATAACTCATTATCCCCTCTATTATAGAGTGAGACTCCCCTTACCTTATTTTACACCGTAGAAAGTGATCCTCACCAAGTCACGTACAAGAACTACAGCAACTAAGGCCTTCTTCTCCTTCTCTTGATTGGTGCGAAGTGTAATGCCCTGGAATAATTTAATTATTTATTTAATTAAGTTATTTGAGGGAATACAATATTTAATTAAATTGAATAATAATGTTGGGATTCTTTTATTTCAGAGGGTGCCTAATTAAATAAAGAAGGGGGTGCAATTAGGGCCCAAGTCAATTTTTGACCCAAGCCCATTCCTAAAACTCCCAAAACCCTTGAGAAGGGTCTCATTATTCATTCCCACGTTGAAAAGCAAGAAAACAGAGAGAGGGAGAAGTGTTGTGTGTGCGACGGCGTGAGAAGGGAGAAAGAAAGGAAGAAGAGCTTCTCTCAAATCCTTCACTAGGTATTGATTTCTAATCCTTTCCCTTCCACTTTCTTCCCCTTTGTATTTTGTATCCTCAATTCCTCATTCTTCCCATCGTTTGTTGTTCTCCATTACTCCCGAGGGTGCCACGGTTTTGCGAAGGAGGGAGAGGGAAGCTTGTCACGTTTTTGGCGATTTTGGTGAGGATTGAGTTCTTCAATTTTGCAAGGTATGGGGGCTCTTCTATACCTATAATAATTTTTAGGATTATGGTTATGTATAGGTTAGGTTGTTGGGTGCTCTAGACTATTGAATTGTTGAGTGTTTGAAATTGTTGAATTGCTGCATGTTTGGAGTAGTTATGTGATTAATTGTATTGTGTTTTGAGTCTAATTGGAATGCCATGTCTCTTGGTAACTTTGGAATAGATATGTTGTTGAATAAGCATATAACATGTTTGTAGAATTTCCTTAATGAAGGTGAGTGTAGATATGTGGAGATTTTGTAGTGTTGTTTGAAATACTCAATTAAATTGTTGGTGAATTATTGTGGAGAGATTGGATAATATATATGCTGTTGACGTGTTGAATGAGCTTAGAGTAGTGGGTGTGTAGATGCTACGGCCTAGGCGCCAATTGCCTAGCAATCTGGCGCCGTGTGTGTGTGTGTGTGGTCAGTGTGTGTGTGTCTTTGCAGCGGCGCCAAAATTGGCTGCCCTGCGTGTGGAAATTGTGAGTGAATCGAGGGAGTGGGCGCCAAATGGCATGCCCGTGTCTGTGTGTGCAGTGTGTTTAGCACAGGCGCCAACTAAGGCGCCAAGTGCAGTGTACTGTGTGTGTGTGCAGGGCACAGGGCGCCAAATGGGCGCCTCAGTGCGCGTGTGTCTCGATCCGTGTGTGTTTGGTTGTGTCTGAGCAGGGCGCCGAAATGTGGCTGCCCTGCGTGTCTGTGTGCGCCCAGTTGTGCAATGCGTGTGTGTGTGCGTGTGTCTTGGGTGCAGGCGCCAAATGTTGCAGCCTAGTGCGCCCGGTTGCGCTGGTTGTGCACGTGGGTGTGTGAGCGTGTTACGGTGGGGCGCCAAAGTGGCTGCCCCGGTGGGCCCAGGGGCCCCTAAGTGTGGTTCCTAGGTGTATTGTGGTCCCTAGGGTGTTAGTTGGTCCAACTCTCGTGTGGTGGAGTGATTGTGAGCTAAAATATTAACGTGAGAGTATAAATTAAATTGTAACTAAGCGGGGTGTGAAAGCGGTGTGGGACTTCGGTCCAAAAAGCGATGAGACGCCCTCAAGGCTAATTTGTTGGTGAGATGGAGATGAGTTAATAACTGAAAAATGGTGAGCCTAATAAGTTGTGGCAATATGTGTGTTTGTGGTGCATTGACATAGAGCCTCATGATGCATATGCATAAAGCGATGTGTAGGCTTCGCCAAAGCGGCGTGGGACTCGGTCCAAAGCGATGAGTGCCCTCAAGGCAAATAGTGGTGATGAAGGATCCTCATGCATGTTGCATACATGCATAAAAATCATACCATGTTAATGAATTTATTGATGATGTGTTGATAATGCGGTGAATTAGTAATGTTTGTTGCCTTTGCCAATATGTAATGCCTATCCTATCTATTATTATTTGTATAAAAGACTCACCCTATCACTGCGTCGTGTTGCCTCGTATGTCGAACTTTGTAGGTACCAGCAGTGAGTGCATTCTTATGCCTGGTCTTCTAGTAGTCATGTCTCACTACGATATGTAGCACCGGGCGGGCGTAGTTGTTTTCATTATTCCTTTATTTATTTGTTTTGATGTTGGACTTTGATTTCTTTGTTGTACTAAGTTTTCTATTGAACCTTTCGAGACTTCCATTTGTGTTGGAAGCGTGAATTTTATTACGGTGCTATGTATCGTGACTTGGAGCTTATCGTCATTTAGTTTTCGATTATTGGACTTTTAAAATGCTAGTTGTTTAAATGTGACACTTTCTTTCACGATAATTATTTTGAAAACTCGATAATATTGTAAAGAATAGTTAGTTAGAAAGGGGTGTTACATTAGTGGTATCGAGTGAAGTTTGGTCCGTCCAGGCCAGTGTCTAATTGTTGTGTCTAATTTTGTTCTTACGTGTAGAAATCGATTCGAATGGCGAGGCGATGATGCTTTGCTCTGTTCACTCTGCTCGCAAGCCATAACCCAGCCGTTGGGAATCAACACGCTGCTTTGCTAATGTGAATGCTCGCAACTTAGCAGCGTTCGGAGGAAAACCCACCCACCTTCAAGGGTCGGTATGACCCGAGATGGGGCCTTGGCACAGTTAAAGGAGATAGAGCGGATCTTCCGTGTCATGGAGTGCACTGCTTCTTTGAAAAGTGAAGTTGGGGACCCATATCTTTGGGAGAGGAAGGCGACGATGGTGGTTGGGAATGTCGCGAAGGTTGGAAGGTGCTGGTGAGGAAGTTACTTGGGAGGTTTTCACAAGAGAGTTCAAGAGAAAGTATTACCACGAGGATGTGCGAGCTAAGAAGGAAGTGGAGTTCTGGAGTGAAACAGGGGAAATAAGACGATGGGCCGAGTATGCCGCCAAATTTGAGGAGTTGGCCAAATTTTGTCCTTACTATGCCAATGAAGCCGATTCTGAATTTTCCAAGTGCGTCAAGTTTGAGAGTGGTCTGCGCCCGGACATAAAGAAAGCGATTGGGTATCAGGAGATTCGGGATTTTGCTAGATTGGTTGATAAGTGTAGGATCTTCGAGGAAGACAGTTCTGCTGCTTATAAGGCTGTGAAGGAAAAGAGGAACTCTCAGTTTAGAGGAAAACCCTATGATGTTGCTGGAGGTAAAAACAAGTGGAATGCAGGTGCTGGTAAGAGTTCAAGTGGGGGAGGTGCCCCTTCGGGTATGGTGTGTTTTACGTGTAAGAAACCTGGTCATAAAAGTAGTGAGTGTCCTGAGGCCCTTTGTTTCAAGTGTGGTAAGAAAGGCCATATAGCTACTAACTGTGAAAAGAAATGGGTCATTTGTTTTAATTGTGATGAAGCGGGACATATAAGTGCTAACTGTCCTAAGCCCAAGAGAGAGAGAGCTAAGGGGAAGGTGTTTGCACTGGCAGGATCCGAGGGTGCTAACGAGATCAGAGGTACTTGCTTTATTTATGATACTCCTTTGATTGCCATAGTATATCTTTGGTGCTACTCATTCTTTCATTCTTTGCATT
Organism: Oxytropis ochrocephala; assembly: GCA_020916435.1. Lineage (NCBI taxonomy): Eukaryota > Viridiplantae > Streptophyta > Magnoliopsida > Fabales > Fabaceae > Oxytropis > Oxytropis ochrocephala. The sequence continues at coordinate 86,888,527 of CM037089.1, read as the reverse complement.
GTGTCTTTGAGAAATTGAATCTTGATTTGTCTTCTATGATGAGGGAAATGGTTATTGATACTGCAGCTAAGGGTTCGGTAACTACCTCCCTAGTGTGCGCTAAGTGTCCTCTGTCAGTCTTCGGCAGAGATTTTCTTGTTGATCTTATTTGTTTGCCTTTGGGGGGAATGGACGTTATCCTCGGTATGGACTGGTTAGTTGATAACCATGTGCATATCAACTGCTTTAGTAAATCCGTAAGCTTCCTTCCTCCTGAAGAGGAAGAATCTGTTTTACTGCCTTCGAGTCAATTGCCTAGGTTAATGAAGGAAGAGGTTCATCTATTTGCTTTGATGGCGTCTCTGTCTGTTGAGAGTCAAGACATCATTGAAGGGTTGAAAGTAGTGTGCGAGTTTCCAGAAGTATTCCCCGATGAGATTCCGAGTGTTCCGCCAGAGAGGGAGATTGAATTTACTATTGATCTTGTGCCGGGTACGAGGCCTGTGTCTATGGCACTTGTCACTCTGATGTCGGCGTCTGAGTTATCTGAATTGAAGAAACAGCTAGAAGAGTTACTTGAGAAGAAGTTCATAAGGCCTAGTGTGTCGCCTTGGGGAGCACTGTGTTGTTAGTGAAGAAGAAGGATGGGAGTATGAGGCGTGCGTAGACTATAGACAGTTGAACAAGGTGACAATCAAGAACAAGTATCCGCTCCCGAGGATTGATGACCTGATGGATCAGTTGGTGGGTGCTAAAGTGTTCAGCAAGATCGACTTGAGGTCGGGATATCACCAAATCAAGGTGAAAGATGATGACGTTCAGAAGACAGCTTTCAGAACTAGATATGGGCACTATGAATATCTTTGTGATGCCGTTCGGTGTTACTAACGCACCCGGAGTGTTTATGGAGTATATGAACCGTACCTTCCATAGTCACTTGGATCGTTTTGTGGTGGTATTTATAGATGACATTTTGGTGTATTCTAAGACGGAAGAGGAGCACGCAGAACACTTGAGGTTAGTGCTAGAGGTGTTGAAGGAAAAGAAGCTTTACGCGAAGTTGTCAAAGTGCGAATTCTGGTTGAGCAAAGTGAGTTTTCTCGGCCATGTAATTTCCGGTGATGGTATAGCTGTGGATCCAGCCAAGGTTGATGCTGTGTTGCAATGGGAGAGCCCGAAGTCAGTGACTGAGATCAGGAGTTTCTTGGGGTTGGCTGGTTATTACAGGAGGTTTATTGAGGGTTTCTCTAAGCTAGCCCTTCCGTTGACTCAATTGACGTGTAAGGGAAAGGCTTTTGTGTGGGATGCACGGTGCGAAGAGAGCTTCAATGAGTTGAAGAGGAGGTTGACAACATCTCCTATTTTGGTATTGCCTATTCCAGACCAACCGTTTGTAGTATATTGCGATGCTTCCAAGATGGGTTTGGGGGGCGTGCTGATGCAAGAAGGTAAGGTGGTGGCCTATGCGTCCAGGCAGTTGAGAATTCATGAGAAGAACTACCCTACTCACGATTTGGAGCTTGCGGCAATTGTGTTTGCTTTGAAGATCTGGAGGCACTATTTGTATGGTTCTAAGTTTGAGGTGTTCAGTGATCATAAGGGGTTGCGATGTCTCGTTTGACCGAAAAGAATTGAATATGAGACAAAGGAGGTGGCTAGAACTGTTGAAAGACTATGACTTTAGTTTGAATTACCATCCGGGGAAGGCTAATGTTGTAGCCGATGCCTTGAGTAGGAAGTCCCTTCATGTGTCTGCGTTGATGGTGAAAGAGCTCGAACCGATTGAGCGGTTTGGGATTTGAGTTTGATGCAAGTAACGCCTAAGAGTGTACTGGTGGGAATGTTGAAGATCCATAATGAATTTCTAGGCGTTATTCGAGAGGCTCAAAACAAGACATTAAACTAGTTGAATTGGCGGTGGGGATCGATCACTCGAGGTTAAAGATTATGAGTTAGATGCGCAAGATGTGTTGAGATACCGAGGAGGATTTGTATCCCTGATGATGAGGAGATTAAGAAATCAATTCTGGAAGAGGGACATCGAAGTAAATTGAGTATTCATCCGGGAGCCACAAAGATGTACCAAGATTTGAAGAAGCTGTTTTGGTGGCCTGGCATGAAGCGTGAGGTAGCCCAATTCGTGTATGCTTGTTTGACATGTCAGAAATCTAAGGTAGAACATCAGAAGCCAGCGGGGTTGATGCAGCCACTAGATGTACCAGAATGGAAGTGGGACAGTATCTCTATGGATTTTGTAACCGGGTTGCCGAACACAGCGAGAGGATTTGATGCTATATGGGTGATTGTTGATAGGTTGACAAAATCTGCGCACTTTTTACCGATTAATATGACTTACCCAGTTCCGAAGTTGGCGGATATCTACGTCAAGACAATTGTGAAGCTGCATGGCGTTCCTTCGAGCATCGTGTCTGATCGAGACCCTAGATTTACTTCTGAATTTTGGAGGAGCTTGCAGGAGGCCTTAGGTTCTAAATTGAGACTGAGTTCCGCTTATCACCCCCGAGCATGTAGGCGAGACGGAGAGGACTATTCGATCCTTTAGAGGATTTGTTGAGAGCATGCGTTCTTGAGCAAGGAGGTTCGTGGGATTCTCATTTGCCATTGATTGAATTCACCTATAATAACAGTTTTCATGCGAGTATCGGGATGGCGCCTTTCGAGGCATTGTATGGTAGGAGGTGTAGGACACCCTTGTGTTGGTATGAATCGGGAGAGAGTGTGGTGTTAGGCCCCGAGATTGTACGGGAGACCACAGAGAAGGTCAAGATGATTCGTGAGAAGATGAAAGCCTCGCAGAGTAGGCAGAAGAGTTATCACGATAAGAGAAGGAAAGATCTAGAGTTTCAAGCTGGTGATCATGTATTCTTGAGAGTCACTCCGGTGGCAGTGTGGGTCGTGCCACGAAGTCTAAGAAGTTAACCCCTCGTTTCATTGGCCCATACCAGATTTCGGAAAGAGTTGGGAAAGTTGCCTATCGGGTGGCCTTGCCACCTAATCTGTCTAATCTACATGATGTATTCCATGTATCGCAATTGCGGAAATACGTTCCTGACCCATCACACGTAATTCAAATGGATAATGTGGAAGTGAGAGAGAACCTCACTGTAGAGACTATGCCAGTTAGAATTGCAGACCGTGAGGTAAAAGTGTTAAGAGGGAAAGAGATCAATTTAGTGAAAGTGGTTTGGTTGGGAGCCGTGGGTGAGAGCATGACTTGGGAGTTGGAAAGTAAGATGAAAGGGGCATATCCGGAGTTGTTTGACTCAGGTAATTTCGAGGACGAAATTCTCTAAGTGGGGGAGAGTTGTAATGCCCTGGAATAATTTAATTATTTATTTAATTAAGTTATTTGAGGGAATACAATATTTAATTAAATTGAATAATAATGTTGGGATTCTTTTATTTCAGAGGGTGCCTAATTAAATAAAGAAGGGGGTGCAATTAGGGCCCAAGTCAATTTTTGACCCAAGCCCATTCCTAAAACTCCCAAAACCCTTGAGAAGGGTCTCATTATTCATTCCCACGTTGAAAAGCAAGAAAACAGAGAGAGGAGAAGTGTTGTGTGTGCGGCGGCGTGAGAAGGAGAAAGAAAGGAAGAAGAGCTTCTCTCAAATCCTTCACTAGGTATTGATTTCTAATCCTTTCCTTCCACTTTCTTCCCTTTGTATTTTGTATCCCTCAATTCCTCATTCTTCCCATCGTTTGTTGTTCTCCATTACTCCAAGGGTGCCACGGTTTTGCGAAGGAGGGAGAGGGAAGCTTGTCACGTTTTTGGCGATTTTGGTGAGGATTGAGTTCTTCAATTTTGCAAGGTATGGGGGCTCTTCTATACCTATAATAATTTTAGGATTATGGTTATGTATAGGTTAGGTTGTTGGGTGCTCTAGACTATTGAATTGTTGAGTGTTTGAAATTGTTGAATTCTTTGCATGTTTGGAGTAGTTATGTGATTAATTGTATTGTGTTTTGAGTCTAATTGGAATGCCATGTCTCTTGGTAACTTTGGAATAGATATGTTGTTGAATAAGCATATAACATGTTTGTAGAATTTCCTTAATGAAGGTGAGTGTAGATATGTGGAGATTTTGTAGTGTTGTTTGAAATACTCAATTAAATTGTTGATGAATTATTGTGGAGAGATTGGATAATATATATGCTGTTGACGTGTTGAATGAGCTTAGAGTAGTGGGTGTGTAGATGCTACGGCCTAGGCGCCAATTGCCTAGCAATCTGGCGCCGTGACAGTGTGCGTGGCTGGTGGGTGTGTGTGCTGGAGCAGGGCGCCAAAATTGGCTGCCCTGCGTGTGGAAATTGTGAGTGAACCAGGGAGTGGGCGCCAAATGGCATGCCCGTGTGCATGTGTGCGGTGTGTTTAGCACAGCGCCCAACTGAGGCGCCAAGTGCAGTGTACTGTGTGTGTGTGCAAGGCACAGGGCGCCAAATGGGCAGCCACAGTGCGCTGTGTCTCGATCCGTGTGTGTCTTTGTTGTGTATGCGGCGGCGCCAAAATGTGGCTGCCTGCGTGTGTCTGTGGTGCGCCTGGGCCAGTGCAATGCGTGTGTGTGTGCGTGTGTCTTGGGTGCAGGCGCCAAATGTGGCAGCCTAGTGCGCCCGGTTGCGCTAGTTGTGCACGTGGGTGTGTGAGCGTGTTACGGTGGGGCGCCAAAGTGGCTGCCCCGTGGCGCCAAGTGGCGCCTAGTGTGGTTCCTAGGTGTATTGTGGTCCCTAGGGTGTTAGTTGGTCCAACTCTCGTGTGGTGGAGTGATTGTGAGCTAAAATATTAACGTGAGAGTATAAATTAAATTGTAACTAAGCGGGGTGTGAAAGCGGTGACTTCGGTCCAAAAAGCGATGAGACGCCCTCAAGGCTAATTTGTTGGTGAGATGGAGATGAGTTAATAACTGAAAAATGGTGAGCCTAATAAGTTGTGGCAATATGTGTGTTTGTGGTGCATTGACATAGAGCCTCATGATGCATATGCATAAAGCGATGTGTAGGCTTCGGCCAAAGCGACGTGGGACTCCGGTCCAAAGCGATGAGTGCCCTCAAGGCAAATAGTGGTGATGAAGGATCCTCATGCATGTTGCATACATGCATAAAAATCATACCATGTTAATGAATTTATTGATGATGTGTTGATAATGCGGTGAATTAGTAATGTTTGTTGCCTTGCCAATATGTAATGCATATCCTATCTATTATTATTTGTATAAAAGACTCACCTCTTTGCTGCGTCGTGTTGCCTCGTATGTCGGCAACTGCGCAGTACCCGCAGTGAGTGCATTCTTATGCCGGTCTTCTAGTAGTCATGTCTCGGCTTTCGATATGTAGCACCGGGCGGGCGTAGTTGTTTTCATTATTCCTTTATTTATTTGTTTTGATGTTGGACTTTGATTTTTGTTGTACTAAGTTTTCTATTGAACCTTTCGAGACTTCATTTGTGTTGGAGCGTGAATTTTATTACGGTGCTATGTATCGTGACTTGGAGCTTATCGTCATTTAGTTTTCGATTATTGGACTTTTAAAATGCTAGTTGTTTAAATGTGACACTTTCTTTCACGATAATTATTTTGAAAACTCGATAATATTGTAAAGAATAGTTAGTTAGAAAGGGGGTGTTACACGAAGCCTTCTCTCCCTTTCTCTAGGGTTTAGCGCCGATTTTCTTTCTCCTTTCTCTTCTCTCCTTTCGCAATTTTCTTTCTTTTCCTTCTTTTGCACAAGTGATGCGAAATGCATCACCCCTAGGAGCCTAAGTCATTGGGCTTGGGCTCTGGCCAATGCTTTGCTGACTCAGTATTTCCAATACCACTCCTTTCTATTAAAATAAAATAGTAAATATAAAACACTATATTATACTTAATACAATTAAAATCGTGCAACACTTAAACAATTTAATCAATTTCTTAATTAAATTATTTAGGGTGTTACAGGCCTCCAATGGATAATGGGCCTCTAATGGATCATGGGCCTCTAATCCCACCTTCTCCATTACTTAAACACCTCCTAAATAAAATAAAACTTCTAAATTAATTACTTGACTTAATTAAAATGTTGTAAGCCTTAAATAACTCAATTAAATAAATAATTGAACTATTTTGGGGCGTTACAACTCTCCCTCACTTAGAATATTTCGTCCTCGAAATCTTACCTGAATCAAACAACTCTGGATATGATTCTTGCATCTTACTCTCCAGCTCCCAAGTTGCATTCTCACCGCAGCTCCCAGCCAAACTACCTTTACCAAACTGGTCTTTTTCCCCCTTAAAGTCTTCACTTCTCGGCCTTCAATTCTGATCGGCATTGTCTCCACATTTAGGTTATCTCTCACTTGCACATCATCCACTTGAATTACATGAGGCAGTGCGAACATACTTCCTCACCGAGATACATGGAACACATCATGCAAATTTGATGATTAGGTGGCAAAGCCACTCGGTATGCAACCTTCCCAACTCTCTCCAAAATCTGATATGGACCGATAAAACGAGGGGACAATTTCTTAGACTTCAATGCTCTACCAACACCAGTCACCGGGCTGACTCTCAAGAACACATGATCACCGGCTTGAAATTACAAATCTTTCCTCCTCTTGTCATGATAACTCTTCTACCTACTCTGTGATGCTTTCATCTTCTCTTGAATCAGCTTCACCTTCTCAGTGGTCTCTCGAATGATCTCGGGTCCGAGCACCACACTCTCCCCAGACTCATACCAACACAACGGAGTCCTACACCTCCGACCATACAACGCTTCAAAGGGTGCCATCCCAATACTAGAATGATAGCTATTATTATAGGTAAATTCAATTAAAGGAAGATAAGAATCCCATGCACCACCATGCTCAAGGACACAAGCCCTTAACAAATCTTCTAACGACTGGATGGTCCTCTCGGACTGACCATCAGTCTGTGGATGATCTGGCAGCCGAGCAAAAGCGCAACTTCAACCCAACGCCTCTTGCAAACTCTTCCAAAATTCAGATGTAAACCTAGGATCCCTATCTGAAATAATACTTGAAGGAACCCCATGAAGCTTCGCAATCTCTCTGATGTAAATTTCTGCTAACCTCGGCACCGGATACGTGATGTTAATAGGGACGAAGTGAGACGACTTAGTCAGTCTATCAACAATCATCCAAATGGCATCGTACCCCTTCATTGTACTCGGCAAACCAGTTACAAAGTCCATAGAAATACTATCCCACTTCCACTCCGGAATCTACAATGGCTGCATCAACCCTGCCGGCTTTTGATGCTCCACCTTAGACTTCTGACAAATCAAACAAGCATACACAAACCGAGCTACATCTCTCTTCATCCCTGGCCACCAAAATAACCTCTTCAAATCTTGATACATCTTTGTAGCTCTTGGGTGAATACTCAATCTACTTCGATGACATTCTTCCAGAATTGCCTTCTTAATCTCCTCTTCATCAGGAATACAAATCCGAGTTCGGTACCTTAATAAACCTTGCGCATCCAACTCAAAATCCTTATTTTCATTTCGGCGATTACATCATACACACAATTTTGTCCTACTTAGCAGGGTAAAACCCTAATTTTCCCCAAAAATAAATAAATAGAAGAAAAAGAATCATGCATTGCATTTAGGGTCCTAAAGTCATTTCAAAGTTTCTAAAATCATTTTTGGAGTTGAAATGCACTTTTTGGACAAAATAGGATTTTTTAGGGTAAGGGGCATTTTGGTCATTTTACGCAACAGGATAATTTTCTCGTCAAAAGTATGCACATACCAAAAGTACATTTTCTCTTATCCAAGATAATTTTTGTACAATTTTTAGAGAGAATATCCTAGCCTAAAATAATTAAAATGCATTTTTTCCTATTTTTATTGCATAAAAATATTAAAAGACCATTTAATATTCCCCAATTACTAAATAACAATTTTGTTTGTCTAGAGTAATTAGGGAGACTATTTTATGGTGCCCAAAAATATGTAACACATTTTCAATAGGTGCATTCCCATTTTGCATGCCCAAAAATTCAAATTTCAAAAATGCAAAAATGGGAAGTGTCCTCAATAAGACAAAAAGACCAAAAACAAGTTTTTTTTCTAATTTCCCTCTCCATGTTCAGCCTATGCACGAAAATATCTCTTCCTCTCTCATAAAAATCTTCTACACACTTCTTTTCTTACTCACCAAGTTTGGATTTGATCATATCTTCATTTTGCCCATTTTGGTAAATTATTCCACACACTTACACTAACCTCTTCACCCAAAAATGCATTCTTTCCTTTTTGATAACATCCCCTCACCAAATTACCCCTAACCCTATTCTAGATCCTTCTCACAAGAGTCACCATTCCATAATTAGATTTTTGTTCACAAATTTCCCCTTCTTTTTTGTTCACACATGCGCCCCACTCTCTCACACACTCACCTTCACTTGTGTTTTCTAAATACCCCTAATCCATGTGACCACCAATCTTAGCCATCCATTCAAAAATAAAATCAAATCCTAGTGGTTTACAAGAGATGCATTGTCACAAATACCCCTAAGTTGTCACTTCATATAAAAGCCCAAAATAAGACCTAACACACACACACCCTCTCATTTTTACCCTAGCAAATCTCTCCTCTCCTCCTTCCCTCTCTAGGCCGTAGCTACCACCCCCTTTCCTTCCATCTTTTCTTCATTTTTCCACCATCAAAACTCCATAATTCTTTCATCATTAAAAAGATCTCCTCATAAGCTTCAATAATCATTCAAGTTTGATCAAAGAGAAGCCATTTGCGTGGGGGTTTCAAGGTTGTTGAGGTTGTGTTCTTCAAGTTCTTGCTCTCTTTTTCATTTCCTAGTTATTTTGAGAGGTAAATAAATTCTCCTTTGCATTTTTTTCACTTTTCACCATGTAGATCTCTTCATCTCTCCGCTTTCCTCTCTAAGAGGCTTAGAGGGTTCATTTCAAGCACTATGTCAAGGACTTTGGGAGCCTTGGGTGCTTGAAGTGAACCCTGGCCTGAGGAGAGGTTTCTTGTGTTTTCATCATATTGTTCTTGCATTTTTCATACTCATTTTGTCATTTTTGCATGAATAAAAATTTCCACATGAGATATGCATCCCATTGTTCATGTTATAAACTTGCAAGTTGAGATTTGGTTTGATTTGTGAGGTTGAGGTTTCGGTTTTAGGTTCCTAAATTAGGGTTTCATCATCTCTTATTTTCTTTGATTTTGTGAGTTGAATAAATAATGAAATGATGTTTGTTTGAGTGTGATACACATGTGTAGATCTTAGGGTTTATGTGTGTGTGTCTTGTAACGCCCTAAAATAATTTAATTATTTATTTAATTAAGTTATTTGAGGGATTACAGTATTTATTTAAACTGAGTAATAATGTTGGAATTAATTTTATTGTAGAGGGGGTCTAGCTGAGTAACTAAAGGGGTGCAATTAGGGCCCAAGCCATTAAGTGACCTGGGCCCATCACTAACAACCCCAAACCCTACGATGGATCTCATTCACCCATCCAAAGGAACGCAAATGAACGAAATCGAGAGGAGAGCGTGAGAACGCAGCGTCGCGAGCAAGGAAGGGAAGAACAGAGGATTTCTTCTTCTCCAAATTCATAGGTATGCGACCGAATCTCTTCCTTTTCTCCATTCTTCTTCCTTTTGAATTCCGGCGTGTGATTCCAATTCCTCTTTGCTGTGAAAGATAGAGGACCGAAGCTGTGAGTGAGAAGGGGGCTGCTGCTCGACGTGAAATTGGAGGAGAAGAAGAGCTTCTTCTCAAACTCGTCTCTAGGTAATGATCCTCAATCCTTTCTCTTCCTTTCCCTTCCCTTTTCACGTTGTGACCTTCAATTCCTCACCCTCCATCGTTGTTGTTTTTTTTTCTCCTTTTCCCCAAAATTGAAGCCACGGTTTTGCGAAGGAGAGGAGAAGAAGGAAGCTTGTCACGTTCTCGCAATTTTGGTGAGGATTGAATTCTTCAGTTTTGCAAGGTAAGGGGGCTCTTCTTTATGCCTATAATAACCCTTAAGATTTGTATTATGTATAGGTTAGGTTGTAGAGATTGGGATTATGGGAGTGTGGAATTATTGTGATAATATGATGTTTGATGAAATTGTTTGATTGTTGTGATACTGAGAGTTGCTGAATTGAATTGTTTGAAATGTCGTTGGGTGAGTTATTATAATGTGATTGAGTTGCCTTGTTAATGCTTAGTTTTGGTGAGTCTTGATGAATTGTTGGGTAATTTTCGATGATTTCCTTGATGGACTCGTGATGATTTTTATTTGATGACTTGATGATTTATTGATGGAGTTGTGATAATTGTGATAAGCGATTTGGGGTGAGTGTGGGGAATTATTTGTTAACTCCATTGATGAGCTTGATGGTTTTCTTAGTGAGTTTTAATGATTTTCACTGAAGGATAAAACTTATATTTTTGAGGTTGAGAATTGAGTTGGGTTGAATATTGCTATTTTCTCACTGTTCTAGTTGTTGTTCCTCACGGCCTCACAGTTGTTTTCCATACCAAAAATGTGATATTTTTCTAAATGTAAACGTGACTTTTTCTAAATGAAAAGATGATGTTTTTTCAAAATAAAATGTGGTGTATGGGACTCTAGTGTGAAAGCGTCTTGAGAATGGACCCGTGGGGATATATATATATATATATATATGTGTCATGTGTGCCAATGTCTTGAAAGTGGTCAATAATTGTTGAGTTTGAGCGGTGCGGTACAATAATTGTTGAGTTTAAGCGGTGTGGTATAATATTTGTTGAGTTAAATTATTAAGTAGAGAATACCGACTGAGTTTGTAATTAAGCGGAGATGTGAAAGCGGTGTGGTGACCTTAAGGGTTACATAACGATGATGTTGAATTGATATATACAAGCGGTGAGTTTTAATAATTGTTGTGATTGTGCTTGGTGTGTGTGATGCATAGTCATAGTGTCACATGACTCATGTTGCATAAAGCGGTGTGGGACTTCGGTCCAAAGCGGTGTGGGACTTCGGTCCAAAGCGGCGGCGCCCTCGGAAAAAAATAAATTAAAGCGGTGATGATGGATCCACATGCATGTCGCATACATGCATACATTCTTACGTGTTAAAATGTGCGTGCTGATTATAGCTTTATGAATAAATTATGAAGTGATGAGGTATCTTGTGAAGATGACTAATGTTTGCGATTGAGTGTCTCTTCTATCGCTTTTCTTATCATAATGCTTATCTTAATTATTATTATCTCGTATAAAGAGACTCACCCTTTCTCGCTTGGAATGTTGCTCTTATGTGGCAACGCTGCAGTAATCATGAGTGAGGGCATCCTTATGCACATCTACTAGTAGTCGTGTCTCACTCGATATGTAGCACCGGGGAGGCGTAGTAATATAATCATTATTATTTGATGTTTTAGACTGTTATTGCTTGATGTACTAAGTATGATTCTAGACTTAATGATTTTCCGTTGTGTTGGAGACGGAGTTACTATCTTATTTTGGTGTTGTAAACTAAAACAGTGTTGTGGGCCCGTCCCTAAACTGTGTGCTGCGTATCGTTCTAATATTTTATAAACTTCTTATGAATTGACTATGAGTGATTTGTTTTTATAAGCGTTGAAATGTGACATTCCCTTAATGATTTTATTTTTGAAAACTCTGATGAAATACATATAAATAAAAGTTGTTTAGAAAGGGGGTGTTACATTAGTGGTATCAGAGCTGAAGTTGGTCTGTCCGACCAAGTGTCTAAGTGTTATATCTGTTGTAGCTAATTGTGTTCCTTTGTGTAGAAGTTCGATTCGATGGCAAGACGCGATGATCTTTGCGCGTTGGGCTGCCGCCTTTGCAAGCCATAGCCCAAGTATTGGGAATCAAAATCTTTGGTGTCTTCTTGTGAATGCTCGTAACTTAGCGACGTTTCAGAGGGAAAACCCACCCACCTTCAAGGGTCGGTATGACCCCGATGGGGCCTTGGCCTGGTTAAAGGAGATAGAGCGGATCTTCCGTGTCATGGAGTGCACTGCCTGTGAGAAAGTGAAGTTGGGGACCCATATCTGGGAGAGGAAGCTGACGATTGGTGGTACGGAATGTCGCGAAGGTTGGAAGGTCTTTGGTGAGGAAGTTACTTGGGAGGTTTTCACAAGAGAGTTCAAGAGGAAGTATTACCACGAGGATGTGCGAGCTAAGAAGGAAGTGGAGTTCTTGGAGTCAAACAGGGAAATAAGACGGTGAGCCGAGTATGCCGCCAAATTTGAGGAGTTGGCCAAATTTTGTCCTTACTATGCCAATGAAGCCGATTCTGAATTTTCCAAGTCGTCAAGTTTGAGAGTGGTCTGCGCCGATATAAAGAAAGCGATTGGATATCGTGAGATTCGGGATTTTGCTAGGTTTGGTTGATAAGTGTCGGATCTATGAGGAGGATAGTTCGGTACCGCATACAAGGTCGTGAAGGAGAAGAGGAATAATCGGTTTTAGGGAAAGCCCTATGAGGTTCTTTGGAGGTAAAAGCAAGTGGAAAGCGTGTGCCGCCGGCCAAGTGGGGAGGTGCCTCTTCGGGTATGGTGTGTTTTACTTGTAAAAAACCTGGTCATAAAAGTAGTGAGTGTTCCGAGGTCCATTGTTTCAAGTGTGGTCAGAAAGGCCACATAGCCACTAAATGTGAGAAGAGAGGGGATTATGCTCACTACAATTGTGATGAAGCGGGACATGTGAGTGCTAATTGTCCTAAGCCCAAGAGGGAGAAAGCCAAGGGGAAAGTGTTTGCTCTAGCAGGGACCGAGAATGCTAACGAGATTCGAGGTACTTGTCTTATTTCTGATACTCCTTTAATTGCTATAGTAGATACCGGTGCTACCCATTCTTTCGTTGTTGCATTGTGTGCTGAGAAATTGAATCTTGATTTGTCTTCTATGATGAGGGAGATGGTTATTGATACTCCAGCTAAGGGTTCGGTAACTACCTCCCTAGTGTGTGCTAAGTGTCCTCTGTCAGTCTTCGGCAGAGATTTTCTTGTAGACCTTATTTGTTTACCCTTGGAGGGATTAGATGTTATCCTTGGTATGGACTGGTTAGTTGATAACCATGTACATATCAATTGTTTCGATAGATCAGTGAGTTTCCTGGCCCCTTAGGAAGAAGAATCTGTTTTGCTGCCTGCTGGTCAATTGCGTAGATTAATGAAGGAAGAGGTCCATCTATTTGCCTTGATGGCGTCTCTGTCTGTTGAGAGTCAAGATATCATTGAAGGGTTGAAGGTAGTATGCGAGTTTCCGGAGGTATTCCCTGATGAGATTCCGGGTGTCCCGCCGGAGAGGGAGGTTGAATTCACTATTGACCTTGTGTCGGGTACGAGGCCTGTGTCTATGGCACCGTACCGGATGTCGGTGTCTGAATTATCTGAATTGAAGAAACAGCTAGAAGAGTTACTTGAGAAGAAGTTCATAAGGCCTAGTGTGTCGCCTTGGGGAGCACCTGTGTTGTTGGTGAAGAAGAAGGATGGGAGTATGAGACTTTGCGTAGACTATGAGGCAGGTTGAACAAGGTGACAATCAAGAACAAGTATCCGCTCCCGAGGATTGACGACTGATGGATCGGTTGGTGGGTGCTAAAGTGTTCAAAAAATCGACTTGAGGTCGGGATATCACCAAATCAAGGTGAAGGATGATGATGTTCGTAAGACATGACTTTCGTAACTAGATATGGGCACTATGAATATCTTTGTGATGCCGTTCGGTGTTACTAACGCACCGGTGTTTATGGAGTATATGAACCGTACCTTCCATAGTCACTTGGATCGTTTTGTGGTGGTATTTATAGACGACATTTTGGTGTATTCTAAGACGTAGAGAGCACGCAGAACACTTGAGGATGGTGCTAGAGGTGTTGAAAGAAAAAAAAGAAGCTTTATGCGAAATTGTCAAAGTCGACTGCGTTAAGCAAAGTGAGTTTTCTCGGCCATGTAATTTCCGGTGATGGTATAGCGGTGAGACGCAGCCAAGGTGGATCTTTGTGTTCTTTCGTGGGAGAGCCCAAGTCGATGACGGAGATCGGGGAGTTTCTTGGGGTTGGTCTGGTTATTACGGGAGGTTTATAGAGGTTTCTCTAAGCTAGCCCTTCCGTTGACTCAATTGACGTGTAAGGGAAAGGCTTTTGTGTGGGATGCACGCGCGAAGAGAGCTTCAATGAGTTGAAGAGGAGGTTGACAACATCTCCTATTTTGGTATTGCCTATTCCGCACCAACCGTTTGTAGTATATTGCGATGCTTCCAAGATGGGTTTGGGAGGTGTGCTAATGCAAGAGGGTAAGGTAGTAGCCTATGCGTCCAGCATACTGAGGATTCATGAGAAGAACTACCCTACCCACGATTTGGAGCTTGCGGCGATTGTGTTTGCTTTGAAGATTTGGAGGCACTATTTGTATGGTTCTAAGTTTGAGGTGTTCGGTGATCATAAGGGTTGCGCAGATCTGCTTGACCGTAAAGAATTGAATATGAGACAAAGGAGGTGGTTAGAATTATTGAAAGACTATGACTTTAGTTTGAATTACCATCCGGGGAAGGCTAACGTTGTAGCCGATGCCTTGAGTAGGAAGTCCCTTCATGTGTCAGCGTTGATGGTGAAAGAGCTCGAATTGATTGAGCAGTTTCGGGATTTGAGTTTGGTCTGTGAAGTAACGCCTAAGAGTGTAAAAGGTCGGGAATGTTGAAGATTCACAATGAGTTTTGGATGTTATTAGGGAGGCGCAGAAGCAAGACATTAAGCTGGTTGAAGTGGCAGTGGGGATTGATCATTCCGAGAGTAAGGATTATGAGATAGATGCACAAGACGTGTTGAGATACCGTGGAAGGATTTGTATCCCTGAAGATGAAGAAATTAAGAAATCAATTCTGGAAGAGGGACATCGGAGTAAATTGAGCATTCATCCAGGAGCCACAAAGATGTATCAAGACTTGAAGAAATTGTTTTGGTGGCCTGGCATGAAGCGTGATGTAGCCCAATTTGTGTATGCTTGTTTGACGTGTCAGAAATCTAAGGTAGAGCATCGGCCGGCGGGGTTGATGCAGCCATTGGATGTACCAGAATGGAAGTGGGATAGTATCTCAATGGATTTTGTAACTGGATTGCCGAATACAGTAAAGGGATTTGACGCTATATGGGTGATTGTTTATAGGTTGACAAAGTCTGCTCACTTTTTGCCGATTAATATGACTTATCCATTCGAAGTTGGCGATATTTATGTTAAGACAATTGTGAAGTTTGCATGGTGTTCTGTGAGTATCGTGTCCGATCGGGATCCTAGATTTACTTCGAATTTTGGAAGAGCTTGCGGAGGCCTTAGGTTCTAAATTGAGATTGAGTTCCGCTTATCACCCCAGCATGGATGGGCGGACGGAGAGGACTATTCGATCCACTAGAGGATTTGTTGAGAGCATGCGTTCTTGAAGCAAGGAGGTTCTTGGGATTCTCATTTGCCATTGGTTGAATTCACCTATAATAACAGCTTTTCATGCGAGTATCGGATGGCGCCTTTCGAGGCATTGTATGGTAGGAGGTGTAGGACACCCTTGTGTTGGTATGAATCGGGAGAGAGTGTGGTGTTAGGCCCCGAGATTGTGCGGAGACCACAGAGAAGGTCAAGATGATTAGAGAGAAGATGAAAGCCTCGCAGAGTGATGAAAGAGTTATCACGATAAGAGAAGGAAAGATCTAGAGTTTCAAGCCGGTGATCATGTATTCTTGAGAGTCACTCCGGTGATGTGTGGAGTCGTGCCACGAAGTCTAAGAAGTTAACCCCTCGTTTCATTGGCCCATACCGCATTTCGGAAAGAGTTGGGAAAGTTGCCTATCGGGTGGCCTTACCACCTAACCTCGTCTAATCTGCATGATGTCTTCCATGTATCTCAATTGCGGAAGTATGTCCCCAGGCCAGTCACATGTAATTCGGATGGATAATGTGGAGGTGAGGAGAACCTCACTGTGGAGACTATGCCGGTTAGAATTGAAGACCGTGAGGTAAAGGTGTTAAGAGGCAAAGAGATCAATTTAGTAAAAGTAGTTTGGTTGGGAGCCGTTGGCGAGAGTGCGACTTAGGGAATTGGAGAGTAAGATGAAAGAAGCATACCCGGAGTTGTTTGACTCGAGTAATTTCGAGGACGAAATTCTTTAAGTGGGGGAGAGTTGTAACGCCCTAAAATAATTTAATTATTTATTTAATTAAGTTATTTGAGGGATTACAGTATTTATTTAAACTGAGTAATAATGTTGGAATTAATTTTATTGCGGAGGGGGTCTAATTTGAGTAACTAAAGGTGCAATTAGGGCCCAAGCCATTAAGTGACCCGTGCCCATCACTAACAACCCCAAACCCTACGATGGATCTCATTCACCCATCCAAAGGAACGCAAATGAACGAAATCGAGAGAGGGAGAGCGTGAGAACGGCGTCGCGAGCAAGGAAGGGAAGAACAGGGATTTCTTCTTCTCCAAATTCATAGGTAACGCACTGAATCTCTTCCTTTTCTCCATTCTTCTTCCTTTTGAATTCCAGAACGTGATTCCAATTCCTCTTTGCTGTGAAAGATAGAGGACCGAAGCTGTGAGTGAGAAGGGGGCCTGCGCGCGACGTGAAATTGGAGGAGAAGAAGAGCTTCTTCTCAAACTCGTCTCTAGGTAATGATCCTCAATCCTTTCTCTTCCTTTCCCTTCCCTTTTCACGTTGTGACCTTCAATTCCTCACCCTCCATCGTTGTTGTTTTTTTTTTCCCCTTTTTCCCTGAAATTGAAGCCACGGTTTTGCGAAGGAGGGAGAAGGAAGCTTGTCACGTTTCTGGCAATTTTGGTGAGGATTGAATTCTTCAGTTTTGCAAGGTAAGGGGGCTCTTCTTTATGCCTATAATAACCCTTAAGATTTGTATTATGTATAGGTTAGGTTGTAGAGATTGGGATTATGGGAGTGTGGAATTATTGTGATAATATGATGTTTGATGAAATTGTTTGATTGTTGTGATACTGAGAGTTGCTGAATTGAATTGTTTGAAATGTCGTTGGACTGAGTTATTATAATGTGATTGAGTTGCCTTGTTAATGCTTAGTTTTGGTGAGTCTTGATGAATTGTTGGGTAATTTTCGATGATTTCCTTGATGGACTCGTGATGATTTTTATTTGATGACTTGATGATTTATTGATGGAGTTGTGATAATTGTGATAAGCGATTTGGGGTGAGTGTGGGGAATTATTTGTTAACTCCATTGATGAGCTTGATGGTTTTCTTAGTGAGTTTTAATGATTTTCACTGAAGGATAAAACTTATATTTTTGAGGTTGAGAATTGAGTTGGGTTGAATATTGCTATTTTCTCACTGTTCTAGTTGTTGTTCCTCACGGCCTCACAGTTGTTTTCCATACCAAAAATGTGATATTTTTCTAAATGTAAACGTGACTTTTTCTAAATGAAAAGATGATGTTTTTTCAAAATAAAATGTGGTGTATGGGACTCTAGTGTGAAAGCGTCTTGAGAATGGACCCGTGGGGATATATATATATATATATATATATATATATATATATATATATATATATATATATATATATATATATATATATATATATATATATATATATATATGTGTGTCATGTGTGCCAATGTCTTGAAAGTGGTCAATAATTGTTGAGTTTGAGCGGTGCGGTACAATAATTGTTGAGTTTAAGCGGTGTGGTATAATATTTGTTGAGTTAAATTATTAAGTAGAGAATACCGACTGAGTTTGTAATTAAGCGGAGATGTGAAAGCGGTGTGGTGACCTTAAGGGTTACATAACGATGATGTTGAATTGATATATACAAGCGGTGAGTTTTAATAATTGTTGTGATTGTGCTTGGTGTGTGTGATGCATAGTCATAGTGTCACATGACTCATGTTGCATAAAGCGGTGTGGGACTTCGGTCCAAAGCGGTGTGGGACTTCGGTCCAAAGCGCGAGCGCCTCCGTGCAAAATAAATTAAAGCGGTGATGATGGATCCACATGCATGTTTGCATACATGCATACATTCTTACACGTGTTAAAATGTCCGTGCGATTATAGCTTTATGAATAAATTATGAAGTGATGAGGTATATCTTGACAGATGACTAATGTTTGCGATTGAGTGTCTCTTACTGCTTTTCTTATCATAATGCTTATCTTAATTATTATTATCTGTATAAAGAGACTCACCCTTTCTGCTTGGAATGTTGCTCTTATGTGGCAACGCTGCAGGTAACCGCGAGTGAGGGCATCCTTATGCCATTCTACTAGTAGTCGTGTCTCAGCTCTGATATGTAGCACCAGGGGAGGGGCGTAGTAATATAATCATTATTATTTGATGTTTTAGACTGTTATTGCTGATGTACTAAGTATGATTCTAGACTTAATGATTTTCCGCTGTGTTGGAGACGGAGTTACTATCTTATTTTGGTGCTGTAAACTAAGACAGGTGTTGTGGGCCCGTCCCTAAACTGTGTGCTGCGTATCGTTCTAATATTTTATAAACTTCTTATGAATTGACTATGAGCTGATTGTTTTTATAAGCGTTGAAATGTGACATTCCCTTAATGATTTTATTTTTGAAAACTCTGATGAAATACATATAAATAAAAGTTTTTTAGAAAGGGGGTGTTACATGTCTAATGAGGTGATTTGGTTGCAAGAAATTTGTTGAAGTTGAGCATTATTGTATATATCTAGGTTCGGCCATAGAGTCATTTTGTGACCAATTTACTTGCTCAATTTTGTTGTTTGATCTTGTTTGGTAAATTAATTGTTGTGAATTGTGTTTTTTCCCTTTTTTACCTTTTAGTTTTTACCATTCATTTAAGTGTTACTAAATAGTAAAAAACATTTACCTTCACTTAAATAATTCACCTCCTTCACTTAAATAAGTTACCATTTCATTAATAATTTACCTTTACTTTTTACCTTTCTTAAATTACAAAAAAGACCCAAAACATTTTCTAGTTTACATTTAGAATTTTTCAACTTTATAAAATCAACCCAAAAATACTTTTTACTACTTTTTCCTAAGACTCTAAAAACACAAAAACATTTCACCATTTCCTAATAATAAGGTAACTAAATTCTTACCACTTTTTATGACACACTCTCACATTCTTACACTTAAATAAAACCTCATTCACTCTCTTGCATTCTCATTTGCTTGTATCTCTTGCATACTCTCTTGTTTTAACCTTCATGCCTTTTCATATATTCATATCTCTTGCACACTCATTTGCACTCTCACTTGTTAGTACCTCATGCATCCTTACTTGTTTATACCTCTTGCATTCTCACATGTCCATTCATAATTAAATAACCATGCATCCTCACATGTCTATGCATTCATTAATCAAATACTCATGCATTCAATAATGTCATACATTGCCTTCCACTTTTGTATGCTCATGCATTTAATTATGCATTCAATAATATTATGTCTTGTATTCTCCAATTGCATGCTCATACACTCATGTGTTTGTTTAATCATGTATTCATAGCAACTTGTAAATATTCTTCATGTTTGCTTTGCCTATACTCATGTTGTTGCCTCGGTTTGGAATAAAAAAGATTTGTTATGTTCTACTTTCTTTTCAAGTCCAAAATCAAATGTTTTCAAATAAAAACCTAAGGCATTTTTCATAAGCAAATCATTAGCCATCACTCGAAGCCATTGCTTGTTTGATCGTTAATGATGGAGCTACTAGTGGTAGTCACTCGAAGCCTTTGCTTGTTTGACTATCATGAAAACTCCCACACCTTAATCAAATACAAGTTAGTTAAAAACTCAAAAACAATATGAGTCGTTAGTGGTAATTATCACTAAGATTCATCCTTTTCCAAAACAATTTCAAAAAGATAATAAAACGTTGCGACTGGTAATCACTTGAGTAATTGCTCGACTGATTATCGGTTCCAACACTTTTCTTTCAAGTTAGTAGTGAACGCCACTCGAAGCCATTGCTTGTTCGGTATTCATGAACGCTTGAGTCATATTTCCAAAAACCCAAAAGATAAGATAAAAACAAAACACAAATTTTTTTCTCAAAAATTAAGAATTAAGAACTACGTAGCTTTGATCCCTCAGTCATTGAGGGTACGTAGGACCGGGTCATATCCCGTCAAGCTCGCTTTCAAAAAATCAAAACAAAGAATTAAGAACTACGTAGCTTTGATCCTCGGTCATCGAGTGCGTGTAGGACCGGTCATATCCCGTCAAGCTCGCTTTCAAAAATCCCAAAGCCGTCTTCGGACGCAAAAGAACCAAGAACTACGTAGCTTTGATCCCTCAGTCATTGAGGGTACGTAGGAGCGGGTCACATCCCGTCAAGCACACTTTCAAAAAATCACGAGTCGCTTTCGGACACCAAAGAATTAAGAACTACGTAGCTTTGATCCTCGGTCATTGAGGTGCGTGAGGGCCTGGTCATATCCCGTCAAGCTCGCTTTCAAAAAATCAAAACAAAGAATTAAGAACTACGTAGCTTTGATCCTCGGTCATTGAGAGGTGCGTAGAGGCCGGGTCATATCCCGTCAAGCTCGCTTTCAAAAAATCCCAAAGCCGTCTTGGACGCAAAAAAGAATTAAGAACTACGTAGCTTTGATCCTCGGTCATTGAGGGTACGTAGAGGGACCGGTCATATCCCGTCAAGCTCGCTTTCAAAAAATCAAAACAAAGAATTAAGAACTACGTAGCTTTGATCCTCGGTCATTGAGGTGCGTGGGACCTGGTCATACCCGTCAAGCTCACTTTCAAAAAACCTTAGTTTAGTTTCACTTTTCAAAAATCCCAAAAAGATTTCTCTCTCTTGTTTTCTAAAAACATTTTTCAATAAAAAGGAAAAGAAAGAAGTAGAACGATTATTTTCAAATCAAACAATCCAAACCACACATCGAATTAATGGTTCCCTTTCGGTAGAAAGGAGGTGTGGGTGCTAATACCTTCCCACACCTAACCCCCAGAACCCACATTTACATTTTGAAGACCACCCGCCTTTTTGTAAAAAAGACCTTTTTCTAATGTTTTGGTCTAAAAACTAAAATATTAGTGGCGGCTTCACAATTCTCACGTTGTACACTGAGAAATCCCAAACCGGATTTTTCGGGGCGCAACAAATTCCCACTGCCAAATCAACAAGCTTGACATCTAGCTTCTGAGCCTCCCTGATGTTAACCAAAAACTCATTAGTAATCTTCAGCATCCCCAAATTAACACTCCGAGGTGTTACTTCACAAACTAAGCTCAAATCTCTGAACTGCTCAATTAATTCCAGTTCCTTAACCATCATTGATGACACATGCAAAGATTTCCAACTCAAGGCATCGGCTACAACATTAGCCTTTCCTAGATGATAATTCAGACCGAAGTCATAGTCCTTCAACAGCTCCAACCACCTCCTCTGCCTCATGTTCAGCTCCTTCTGATCAAACAAATACTGTAAACCTTTATGGTCACTAAACACTTCAAACCTAGAGCCATAAAGACAATGCCTCCAAATCTTCAGCGCAAACACCATGGCAGCAAGCTCCAAATCATGTGTAGGGTAGTTCTTCTCATGAATTCTCAATTGTCTTGAAGCGTAAGCAACTACCTTACCATTCTGCATCAGTACACAACCCAAACCCATCTTAGATGCATCACAATATACCACTAATACCTTCCCCACACCTAACCGACCCCCGAACCCACATTTCTGTTTTCGAAAGACCACCCGCCTTTTTGTAAAAAAGACCTTTTTCTAATGTTTTGGTCTAAAAACTAAAATATTAGTGGCGGCTTCACAATTCTCACGTTGTACACTGAGAAATCCCAAACTGGATTTTTCGGGGCGCAACAGCTGGCGACTTCACTGGGGATCGAACCCAGAATCTCTGGTTCAAAGTGGGTCAAGCCTAATTAATCCGATGTGTGGTTCAAAGTGTTTGATTTGAATTAGTTTTCATTTTACTTCTTCATTTCCTTACTTTTTTCTTTTCTTTCTTTATATGCTTATAACTATGCATGCTTTCCCCCATCTATCATAATCCCTTCTTCTCTGCTCCCTTTCTTGAGGTAAGCTCTATATGGTTGTTGACGACACCTTAGGTTAGTTCATTTGTTTTGAAGTGATGCTAAACCTTAGGGTAGACGACATATTACTGTTTGCTTCGCATGCTGGGTGGTGCGGCTTTTTCCTTGCGGTGGGGAGGGTAGATTTTAGAAAGTATGTCCTCAATCACACACTTTCACACCTTACATTTTGTATGTTATGAGTGGGCTCCTATACCGGATCCAAAAACACCTAGGAGAGTGGAGACGATTAGTGATCGTCATTCGAGACTTGTGTCTGTCGATACTCATGAAAGTCTCAACCAGAGTGCGCTTTCTCATGACGCTTCACACTTGGTAGTTCTCACATTTGTGGATGTCGCCATGAGGATTCTATAGCTCTGTAGCCATAGTGAGAGGGTGTGAATTAGAACTACATGGAAGGAACCTTTGAAGTTGCCCTAGAGCTTAGGATTCCCACCTTTGTAGGACACGAGGACATACAAATTGTGTGTTGCATTGTAGTTTAGACATGTCTTTCCTAAAAAAAAAAAAGAAAAGAAAAAGAAAGATTTTCAAAAAAAAAAGGGGCATCTTGCATCGTGGCATCATTACATCATTGCATCATTTGCATTAAATAAAGTTTCAATTTTGAAAAAATCATTCATCTTGCATTCCACTTCATTGCATAAAATGAAAAAACAATTATCATCTTCATAGCATAAGCATTTCATTTATAATCAAAAAGAGGAAAGAGCTCCTCGCCAAGTTCATCCAAAACATGGCATTCATGCATAAGCATAATTTCAAAAAGAAGTCACAGTAGAACTACGTACGCTTTGATTCCTCATTACAATGGGGATACGTAGGAGCGGGTCATACCCCGTCAAGCACATTTTTCTAAAACCTTTCTTTTCCAATAAATCATTTGCATCTCCAAATAATTTTCAAAATCATGTTCCAAAACTAAAAATAAAAAATGAAAAATTTCCAATGCATGCATCTTCTCTAAATAAAGAAAAATAGAAAAGCTCTTCATGTAAAAGCTCAATGAGTAAAAGTGCATCTTTGAATGACGAAGGGTGATATCTCAAATTTGTTTGTGCACCACAAATTTGAGATGCTACTCTACGACATCGGGGCGCTTTGACCCTATCAAGTGAGGTTTGTTTTCAAATAAGAGAATAAGTTTGAGTTAACCAAATGTTGAAGCATTTCGGTATATTGCGTGAAGTATGGAGTCATGATTCACTCATTGTTTCATGCAAGTTACTCAGAGTAACGACAATTGGTTGCCTCACGTCATCGTTTTTACAAAAAGGAAAAAAGAGGGGCATCGACATTTCATATCTCGTCTTGCCTTTAAAGAATAAAAAACCATTTTGAAAATATCATTCTTGCATGCCTAGGAATTTCATTTTTCATCTTGCATCAAAAACACTCAAAAAAAAAAAAATCTTTTAGAACAATTCCAATTCCCAAGTGGTCATTTTCCTTGCCTTTTCATCATGTTTTCATCCATACATTGCATACAATAAAAAGGGTTGTGATGAGAGACGAGACGCTTTTACAAAATAATCTTTTTAGATAAGCTCACTCTTATTTATTTGCAAACTCAAGGTGTTCCAAGGCACTCAGTTTTTCAAAAAGAGCATTGCATCTCATCCATTCCATAATAAAAGACTGAAATAGTTCAAAAAAAAAAAAAAAAAAAAGTTTTTATATCATGTTTTGGCCAATGTTAACTCTCCGTGAAGCGTTCTTCTAGTAAGCATGCATGTCACGTACAGTTTCTCCTGTTTGAGTCAGTCAATTTCCTTCAATCATCATCATTCCCCATCCAAGTCTAATCCCGCCCCGTCCACCCATAAAGTGCATGTTCTCTCCCATCGGTGCGTACTTGACTTTTTGGTTCATTCTCACTAACACTTTAAGTCCTCCATGCTGGGGCAAGTCTGTGATCACTAATTTCCCTTGTTAATATCATATTCCTTCAGTGCAAGTCTTTCAAAAATAATAATAAATAAGAAAATAAGCTCGCTAGGTTGAAAACCCACAAAGGGCGGCCTAGACACAAAAAAAAAGCGCCCGGTGGATTGAAAACTCGCAAAGAGCGGTCCAGGCAAAAGTTAGGGCATAAAAAAAGAGAAAAAATGTAAAGAAAGGAGCAAGCACATATAGATAGATGAACAGTTTTCATGTTTTACAAAAAAAAAAAAAAAAATAAATAAATAAATAAATAAATAAATAAATAAGCAATCAGGATTTGAAATGAAGTTTGGCCATCTCCTCAAAAATCCCAGAAAGTCCCTTTCCTACCTACCTTAAGCCAAGAAAAAACTAAACTCAAAAATATACCCTCAAATCACCCTAGACAAGGATCATCTCAAATATAAAAAAAAAACAGTGCATCACTTTTTTCAAAGAAGGCAAAAAAAAAAAAAAAAAAAAAAAAAAAAAAAATCAAAAAAAGGGGGGATTCAAAAATGAAAATCCCAAAACAAAGGAAAACACAAAGAAATGTAAGTGGTGAGCTGATACATGTTACCACAAAACATAAAAGATCCTTGCCTCAATAAACCTTCAAACACTTCATCATTCCCATACACCCCTCCTTCCATAAACCGCAAACACTTCCCTTTGACCGCGGAATCCCGCTCTTCACAAACCCTTAGCCAGGAATAAAACTTCCATGCACCTCATCAAACCAAATAACCATCATAAATCGTCGATCGTCAGCCAACGCTGAATAGAAATCATCCTACCACTACCCCCAAATACTTCATTAAGCCCAATCATCCTTCGTCCACAAAACCCCATAATCCCGAAAAGTCCATTCCGATCATGATGATTCTTTGTTTGTTTTCTCAAATTTTAAATCTTAGGACAACTAAGTTCATCCGTCTCACGATGTGTTTGCTCGAAAGAAAAAACAAATGATCGTAAAAAGAAAGGCGATCAAAAAAAAAAAAAAAAAAAAAAAAAAAAAAACAAACCCTCAAGAAAAAGAAATGAGGGAACAAAAACAAACAGTCAGAAAAAAGAAAGCTGACAAAGTGAAAAGAGGTACTTGCACTCCGAAACCCATTCAAGCTGCATTAAAACAAGGTTTAGTGATCACTAAGTGAGGCTTCTTTCACGCTAAAAGTCAAAACATTTGCACCGAGAACACTACTCGAGATCCAAAAGACGGGCACTCTCTTCACCTCCCGCCCACCCCGTGTCTTGGGAATGTCTATTCAATGCCCTCCCATGTCACTCCAGCTTGTCAATACCTCCAAGCGAGGGCAAGGCGTTCCCATTCCTTCACCTCATTC
The DNA here is from genome assembly GCA_020916435.1 of Oxytropis ochrocephala. Taxonomy (NCBI): domain Eukaryota; kingdom Viridiplantae; phylum Streptophyta; class Magnoliopsida; order Fabales; family Fabaceae; genus Oxytropis; species Oxytropis ochrocephala. The sequence goes on along the minus strand of CM037089.1, from coordinate 86,863,175 downwards.
AACCTCACCGGGCAATCTCTCAACTCACTATCCTAAACAAGGCCCCGTCATTCTAATTGGGGCGCTTTGTCCTTGTTATGACCGTGGCAACATCAAACTTTATGGGTTGAGACAAAATCTCTTCTCGCCCCACCTTTCATTTCAAAAGCCAAGCATTCCCAAATTCATCATCTGCTACACCCTAGTTGTTGTCACCACTAGACAGCGGGCGGTATTCACTCATCAAAGAACCGAATTGGGGCAATCTTGTATCTCTTGATCACTCATGAGCTTTGGCAATAACCATGTCCTGTCATTCCTTCACTTGCCATAAATGTCCATTCCAAGTTGGTCGACTCATTCATTCACATTTGCACCTCTATGCATGCTTACTAGACAAATGCTTCAGAGAGAGAGAGCACAAGTTAATTACGTGATATCCAAAATTCAGTCATCATGGAAAGAAAGAGAAAGCATAAACGAGCTTGTTTGTAAATAAAAACCTTGAGAACACCGGGGTTCAAATCGAAATTAGCTTTTTCAGAAAGAATGATCAGGATTCAACTTCACTTTTTACATCCACAGTCTCGTGTCTCATTATTACAAAAACTGTTTAAATACCCAAAAATTCATGTCATATCATGCATCAAAGCATTGCATTTGCATCCATCACATAGCAAAATATAGAAAAGTTCTTTAACCAGTTATCTTGGCGCATGAGGGTCACCCAAAGTTGACCGCTTTTAGGGCTTCAGTGCTCGCCTTGATCCTTTGGGATTAGGTTGTATCTTTTAGGGCTTCAGTGCTCGCCTCGATCCTTAGGGATTAGGTTGTTATCTTGTAGGGCTCTAGTGCTCGCCTTCATCCTTAGGGATTAGGTTGTTATCTTTTAGGGCTTTAGTGCTCGCCTTCATCCTTAGGGATTAGGTTGTTATCTTTTAGGGCTTTAGTGCTCGCCTTCATCCTTAGGGACTAGGTTATAATCTGGTAGGCTTAAAGCGTTGACCCTCAGCCAAAAACAAAAAAAAAGAGAAAAAGCAATAGAAGAAGAAAATCAAAACATACCATCCAAAGATTCCACTAAGATCATCGCATCACATGCATTCGCATAACACGCCTTTGCATTACATTTGCATCATATAGATATCTCAGTAGTTCTTGGTAAAATGTAAATAAAGAGCAATGCTAGCGGTTTGCCTCATGCATCTAGGCATTGCAATCTATTCATTACAAACATATGCATCAAAACATTACATTTGCATTTTGTGCATTCATCACATAACAAAAAATGGTCCACGTCGGTTCGCGCCATATTAATACTTGCATTTCATAGAGGAAAATAATAAAAGCGTGAATCTTTTCATCGCATTGGCATCATATTAATGTTCGCCCTTCATAAAAAGGAAAAAATAAGATCATTGCATGTCATTCATCATTAGAGCATCACATTTTGCATTAGACATTTCATAGAAAAAGGCAAAAAGAAGAGTTTTCCATTGCATGTCATCCGCCATCTCATCAAAACACAAGAGCATTACATACTATCAAACACCATAAATTTTGCATTAGCATACTGAACAAATAAAGTCATGCATTACATTCATCAAGCATAAAACCATGCACTCATCGGACATAGAAAATAAAGAAAAGAGAAATTTAGGTATTTGCATTACATTCATCATAAGAAAAAGGAAAAGAAAATAACAATCATGGCATTTGCATTGCATGCATTGGTTCTTTCTTTTCAAATTGCAAATAAGTGGGAGAGGATAAACACCTCTTGTTAATGCTCGCCGCTTTCTAGAAAGCGCTTCCTAGTTAAGAGTTTAAAGAAAACAAAAAGAAAAAAGGAAGGAAGAGAAAAGAAAAAGAGAAAGAGTTCAGAGGAAAGAAAGAGGCAAGAGGAAGAGTTCAGAGGAGAGGAGAAAAGAAAGAGAAAGAAAAAAAAGGAGAAAAGAGAAACAGAAAAAGGAAAAAAGAGAAAGAGTTTAGAGAAAAGGAAGGGAAAAAGAGAGAAAACAAAAAGAAAGAGAAAGAGTTTAGAGAAAAGAAAAGAGAGAAAGAGTTTAGAGGAAAGAAAAGAAGAGAGAGAAGGAGAGAAAAGGAAAAAAAGAGTCCAGAGAAAAAAGAGAGTCCAGAAAAGAAAAAAGAGTGCAGAAAAGAAAGAAGAAAAGAAAGAAAAGAGTCTAGAGAAGAGAAAAAAAGAGAAAAAGAGAAAGAGAAGAAAAGAAAAAGAAAAGAAAAGAGAGCGCCCAAGCGCGCAAGAGAAGAAAAAAGAACGCCCAAGCGCGCAAAAGAAGAAAACAGAGCGTCCAAGAGCGCTAAAGAAGAAAAAAGAGCGTCCAAGCGCGCAAAAGAAGAAAACAGAGCGTCCAAGAGCGCAAAAGAAGAAAAGAGAGCGTCCAAGCGCGCAAAAGAAGAAAAGAGCGCCCAAGCGCGCAAAAGAAGAAAACAGAGCGTCCAAGAGCGCTAAAGAAGAAAAAAGAGCGTCCAAGCGCGCAAAAGAAGAAAACAGAGCGTCCAAGAGCGCAAAAGAAGAAAAGAGAGCGTCCAAGCGCGCAAAAGAAGAAAAGAAAGCGTCCAAGAGCGCAAAAGAGAAAGGATCAGAAAGGGAGAAAGAGAAAAGAGAAAAGAAAGAGAGCGCCAAGCGCACAAAAAAAAAGATAAGAGAACGCCCAAGCGCACAAGAAAAAGAAAAGAGTGCGTCCAAGCACGCAAGAAAAGATAAGAAAGCGCCCAAGCGCACAAAAGAAAAGATAAGAGAACGCCCAAGCGCACAAGAAAAAGAAAAGAGTGCGTCCAAGCACGCAAGAAAAGAACAGAGAGCGTCCAAGCGCGCAAGAGAAGAATAGAGAGCGTCCAAGCACGCAAGAAAAGAACAGAGAGCGTCCAAGCGCGCAAGAGAAGAATAGAGAGCGCCCAAGCACGCAAGAGAAGAACGGAGAGCGTCCAAGCACGCAAGAAAAGAACAGAGAGCGTCCAAGCACGCAAGAGAAGAACAGAGAGCGCCCAAGCGCGCAAGAGAAAAGAGAGCGCCCAAGTGCGCAAAAGAGAGGTCTCACATCGTATACGAGCAACGCGATGGACCGCAGCCCCATGCGAGGCATAGTGGAATAGTTGTATCAAGCCTAAGATACAGTGGACGCCACAGATTGATCTCAGATATCGCCGAGTCGATAACGATCCCCCCGGTCGCTCGAAAGACCAGAGATTTCAGGAAGAACGTGCTCCTCAAAGCTACGTGCAAGCTCGGATTCGTCAAGAGTTCGTTCAAGGATTACAGGTTTTAGGCAACCTGGGCATTTTACCGCTTTTTGCACGCCAAGTGTCCATTTACTGCTTTCAGCACGCCAGGTACCCCTTTTATCTTTTCTGTCAAAAAAAATAATAATAATAATAATAATAAATAAATAATAAAAAAATAAATAATAAAAAAAAGAGGAAGAAAAAAAAGAAATCCGAGTTTCCCCAAATGGACAAAATTGGCATGATTTCTGAATTCTTTATTTCTATTTTATCTTCGAAATATGTCTTGCGCGATCCATATTTCTTGATAAAATCCAAATAAAGAGGGGCAGCTGTCATACCCCAATTTTGTCCGGCTTAGGGTCATTTACAAAAATGTATTTTTCCACAAAGCTTATTACACAAGTGCCATTTTGATTCAAATGGAGGGTGGGGATTGTGTTTCACATTTAAATGGAAGGCCATGATTTAATACAATTTGCAAACAATAAAAATAAATGAAAATGGGGTGTATATATCTGATATGCGCAGCTATGGAGAGTGGGAGAGTGAGTGGAATTGCAAATTGTACTATTGTACCACACATGATCTTTCAAAATAGAATATTCCTTTTCTAGATCATTCTTCTAAATTCATGCCATTTTGGGCCATATCTCATGATTCAATGATTGGGCTCTGAATTTCATGATCTCACCAATCCCAAAATTGATTAATTTACCCCACCTCAAAGGAAAAGACCATTTTACCCTTCTATCCAAAAACTAGGTTTTTATGCCAAAAGTTTTAATACTTGTGCACAAGAAATTATCACAATTAGACACAAATATTCCTCAAATAAAATCCTTGATGATTGCTCAGTGATTTGGAACAAAAAACAGTTTTTATTGTGAAATGACCAAAATGCCCTTTCACCCTAAAAACCCTAGTTTTTTGCCCGAAGCACGTTTTCACTTCAAAAATGACTTTTCCCCCTAGGGGTGACCTCTAGTACCTCAAAAATGCATGTTGAATGACTTGTCCTGAGAAATTGTCCCTTATTTGCAAAATGACCAAAATACCCTTTTGCACTGAAAAACCCTAATTTGTCTAAGAAATGCATTCTAACTCCAAAAATGATTTTAGAAGCTTTGAAATGATTTTTAGACATCTAAATGCAATGCATGATGCTCTCTTCTCCACTAGTTATTTATTTTTGGGGAAAATTAGGGTTTTGACCAAAGCCGGACAAAATTGGCCGAAACATATTCCGAGGCAAAATAGAGATAAAGAATTCAGAAATTATACCGATTTTTTTTTGTCTACTTAGGGAAAAACCCGAAATTTTCCTCTTTTTTTTTTTTTTTGGTGAATGTATGCCAGCCAGAAATGACTGTAATGAATGAAGTGCTAACCCTCAGTAAGCTAACAAAACAGGAAACAAATTGACGCCGACCCTCGGGTGACGTAAAAAGCAAGAAATAAAGCGATAAATAAAACAGTAAAGAAGGTACCGTCCTCTGATAAGCCGCACGACAAAGTGTAACGAAAAGTGTGAAAAGAAGGAGCGCTCGTCGATCCGGCGGAACACATGGGTTCTCGGCGGAGCATTTGCGGCTCTGAGGGAACACTCGGGCTCTGAAGGAACACTTGGGCTCTGAAGGAACACTTGGGCTCTGAAGGTGGCCTATTCGAGCGGCCTGAGGCTCAGCATCAATTTGTGGGACTGATACATTTTACCTTGATGGACTTGCACTATGCTAGTCTGAAGGACGCGAAGTCTGGGGGGCCGATCTGTCATGCTCCGTGATGACTTGGCGAAATGAAGGACACGAGGTCTGAGGGGCCGATCCGTCATGCTCCGTGATGACTTGGCGAGATGAAGGTCGAGTTCAAAGTTGCTGCTTGGATCGTTGGTTTGAACTAAACCGAAGGACTCTAGGGTCCGATGATTCGCTTGCTCGATAACGACGGGGATCTGGCGGACGCATTGGTCCTGAAGGGACACATGGGTTTTGAAGGGATTCACAAATCCTGTTGATTGACTGATTGAGATGGCCACTGCTGGCATATTGAATTGAGGTACCCGCGGCTCGAATATGAGGTGAAGTCTGCTTTTGAAGGGGACGCCAGTCCCGGCGGATTCACGAATCTCGTTGATCTTCTTTAGTCATTCTATGCTTCGCACCGATCTCGTGTCCGCCTCGAGCTAGCGGACCTTTCTTCTGCTTCCTCTGATTGGTGATCAATGTCGTTCCACTGATCCAGGGTGCCTGCTCAGGCTAGTGGACTTTCCTTCTGCTTCCTCTGATTGGTGATCAATGTCGTTGCATCGATCCGGATGTCCGCTTCGTGCTAGCGGACCTTTCTTCTGCTTCCTCTGATTGGTGATCAATGTCGTTGCACTGATCCAGGGTGTCTGCTCAGGCTAGCGGACCTTTTTTCTGCTTCCTCTGATTGGTGATCAATGCCTTTGTACTGATCTGGGGTGCCTTCTCTGGCCGCGGGTCTTTTCTTCAGGAACCTTCCGGCGGTCAATGCCACTACACCGCTTTTTTTGAGAGTCCGCTCTGGAATAGGAGGACTCTTCTTAAACTTTCTCTGATAATGTGTACCTGCACATGTTAGCAGATGCAAATGCATGGTGCATGGGATGAGGATGCATGTTATGCAAGGGCATGTTATGCAGGAACATGTCATGCGAGTGCATGCAATGCTATGATTTTGGCGTGATGATGAATGTGGTAGATTTGCTTTCTTTTGTTGTTCTTTTTATTTGATGCTTTTCTCGACCACTTTCTTTTTTCTCGGTCATTTGTTTTTTCTCGTGTTTTTCCCCGATCAGCTTTCTTTCTCTGACCATTTATTTTTTTGCTTTTTGACAAAGGCTTATTCTTTTATTGGTTCAACCGACTTCCGATACTCCTGGCACGAGACTGAGAGGCCGAGAGAAACTGCAAGGCTCATGAATCGAATGCGTGTTTGCTCTTTGGTTCGCCATCTGGAATGGTCTGTGAAGGCAGCGTTCTTTGTAAGGCTAATTATCTTTAGGGAGTTGCTTGTTTCGCATGATTTTTAAAGATTTCGCAACGATTTATAATGCCTTATGATGTATGCACATGTTTTACAGTTCAAGATCACCATCATCATAAAACGCTCATTTTGAGCAGAAAAAGCAGAAATAACAACAAACAAGACATGAGAAAAGTTGGGCTTTATTGATGTGGAAGCCGATCGTACAGAACGTTACGACGACTGTTTAGTACATTTGAGAGTTTTAAACTACTTGGCTCGTCTTTCTCTTTTTTCACTTATTTCTCTAAGGCATAATACTTCTTCACTGAGTCTGAATTGACTGGGTTCTTGAGATCTTCTCCATCCATGTTGGTGAGTATCAGCGCTCCTCCCGAAAAGGCTTTCTTGACTACATACGGACCATCATAAGTGGGTGCCCACTTCCCTCGGGGATCAGTCTGGATAGGCAAAATCTTCTTAAGCATCAGATCACCTTGCTTGAATTCACGTGGTCGGACTTTCTTGTCGAAAGCTGTTCTCAGTCTCTGTTGCTACAGCTGCCCATGACACAAAGCTGTAATCCTTTTTCTTCAATGAGGTTTAGCTGATCTAGACGGGCCTGCACCCACTCTGCTTCTTCCAGTTTAGTTTCCATCAGTACCCGCAGGGAGGGTATCTCAACCTCAATGGGAAGTACTGCTTCTGACCCATACACCAAGGAGAAAGGGGTTGCCCCAGTCGATGTACGCATGGAAGTACGGTAGCCATGCAAAGCAAAAGGAAGCATCTCATGCCAATCCTTGTAGGTTACCACCATTTTCCGCACTATCTTCTTGATATTCTTGTTGGCTGCTTCAACTGCCCCATTCATCTTTGGGCGATAGGGAGAGGAATTATGATGCTGAATTTTGAATTCCTTGCACAAGTCCTTCATCATTTTATCGCTCGGAGTTCTTGCCGTTATCGCGATGATCTTGTCGGGTAGACCATATCGGCAAATCAGATCTTTCTTCACAAATTTGGCAACCACTGAGCTGGTTATACTGGCGTGTGAAGCAGCTTCGACCCACTTGGTAAAGTAGTCAATTGCAACCAGAATGAAACGATGCCCGTTTGACGCTTTGGGTTCAATAGGACCTATGACGTCCATGCCCCACATTAAAAACGGCCAAGACGCAGTCAGAACGCTTAGTTTGGCAGGCGGCACATGGATATGATCAACATAGATCTGCACTTGTGGCACTTTCTTCGGCTTATAATATCGATTCCATCTGCAACCAGTAATAACCCGCCCTTAAGATTTTTCTAGCCATGGTGTGCCCACTGGAATGGGTTCCGAACGAGCCTTCATGCACATCTCTCATGATTCTCTCAGCTTCTTCTTTGGCAACACACCTCAGGAGAACCATATCATAATTTCTTTTGTAGAGAACTTCGCCACTCAAGAAGAAATTCCTTGACAACCTTCTGAGAGTTCTCTTGTCATTCTCTGATGCCCCAGGTGGGTATTCCTGATTAGTGATGTACTGCTTGATGTCATGGTACCAAGGCTTCTCATCGGGTTCCTCATCTATTGCTGTGCAGTAGTGATGCGCGGGCAGGCTCCGATGCTGAATTCTGATATTGGTCAAGCTCTTGTCACAGTTGACATTGAACATAGAAGACAAGGTTGCCAATGCGTCGGCCAACTGGTTTTCACCTCGAGGGATATGCTTGAAGGTGATCTCGTCAAAAGACTTCATCAACTCTTGCAGGTAATCACAATAAGGAATCGGTTTGGGATCTCTGGTCTCCCAATCGCCTCTTGATGAATAACTGTAATGAGTCCCCAGACACATCTAGCCTTGTAACATTCCATTCTAGTGGTCGCTTGAACACCTAGGATGCACGCTTCATACTCTGCTATGTTATTTGTGACATAGAAGCTCATTCTTGCGATGGACGGGAATGAAACGGTTGTCGTCGAGATATCAACACAAAGACTGCCTGCGTGCCCCCACACATTTGACGCACCGTCGAATATCATTCTCCATCTTTCACTTTCGTGGATTTCCCTCGCCGAACAAAGGCCATGATGTCTTCATCGGGAAATCATGCCGCATTGGTTGGTAATCCGGAATCGGCTGACATGCCAAATATTCAGCGAGTGCGCTACCTTTCACCGCCTTTTGTGTGATATACAGGATATCGTATTCTGATAATTGCATCTGCCACCGGGCAATTCGTCTTGTGAGAGCTGGTTTCTCAAATATGTACTTGATTGGATCCATTTTTGACACCAACCAAGTTGTGTGACTTGTAACGCCCCAATTTTATTTAAATTTATTTTTAGATGAATTGGTTACTTATTTTGGGAATTAAAAATCATAGATAGAAACTACACTGCGAGAGCTTTCCAACGAGTGGTCATTTGTTAAAATCCGACGTCATTTGTTAAAATCCGACGTCGTTTGCTACACTGCGATAGAAACTAAGTCGCGCCCCAAGCGCAAGTGCTGTGCGTGAGCAGCGTGAGTTTCTGCCGTTTCGCGCCTAGTCGCGCCTGGCTCGCGCTCCGTGCGCGAGTTCGCGTATATAGCTGCGTTTACGCAGCCTAGGGCATTTTCTGCCGCTTTCACTCTTTTTATCATATCTTTGTCTCTCGAGCTCCGATTGTGACGCCGTTTGTTGCGTTCTCTTCTCGTATCGCAGAGGGCTTCAATAGGAGAGCAATTCCAGAGTTAGAATCCAGAAGTGGTGAGAACGAAAACTGATCTCCTACAATCTAAGAGAGAGAGAACTCGCGATCGTGAGAAGGAGAGAAGAAGTGTAGATCGCGAGGATTGTTGCTGTGGTTTCGTTCGTACTCTCATTCATCTTCTACAGAGCTTACGCTTAAGAGGTAAGGGTGAGCGTTCGGTTTAACATGATTGGGTATGTAGTGGGGTTTTGGGGGGTTTATGTTGTTGATAAATTTAATGATATTGATGAATTTTGTGTCATTGATGAATTGTTGTTATTGATGAATTCGATGTGGTTGATGAATTTTCGTTGATAGTGATGAATTTGATGTTATTGATGAATTTGAGGTTGTTGATGAAATTTTGATGGTGTTCTTGATGAAATCTTGATGATGTTCTTGGTGAAATTTTGATGATGTTCTTGAGGAAATTTTGATGATGTTTTGATGAAATTGGGTTGTGACGTTTTGGTGAAATTAAAATTGGCAATGTAATGACCTAGTTCATGATGAGTTGGTGAAATCGGAATTCCTGCTGAATTTGATGTGGTTTTGAGTAAGTTAATGATTTGTGGTGATTTTTGATGAATTTGATGGTTGATGAGTTTGATAATCGCTTGATGATTGAATTAAGGGACAAAAGGTTTTTTTTGGTGTTAATTAGGTGTGGGAAGGATTGTTTGATGTTTCTTGGTGAGCTTTGATGATTTTAATTGGTGAAAAATTTCGTATTTTCGAGTTAAAATCGAGTGGGTGAAAAACCGCACATTTTCGGGAAAATTCGCATAATACATCGCATAGCCGATTGGCGCCTCACCGCGCTGAAGTGGCGTTTCACACGCCAAAGGCAATGCCCACATTCTCGTGTTTTTTCGCCCAATGGCGCCTCATCACGCTTCTCATCGGCGCTTTTCATGCGCCAAAGATGGATCGCTTCTCACTGCTTTTTCACTGTTTTGTCACCGCTTTTGAAAATCGAATATCTTTTGAACCGAACCCGATTGAGGTGTTCTAAGATGCGTTGGAAAGCTTATTCAGAGGCCTAACTGAATATTCTATTTTTAAGGCAAAATAAAATGTTTATTGTTGCTGTATTTACTAAGTAAATGGTGTTGTTTTATGAAAATTGCGATACTATGTTTATATAAGTGAATTACTATGAAACGTTATATTATTAGTACACTAATTGACTATGGCTAGACTGTGGTTTACCACTAAGGTCAGAATTTCTTTCACGATGTATTTGCTCTGTTTGGCTACCACGTGAACCCCACCAAATTTCGGAGATCAATTCTTCCGAGTGGCCAATGCCCGTGGTGAGTTGTAACTCTGTCCAGAGTAATCCCATAGTCAATCGCCTACTATTTTATGACACACTAAGCTAAAAGACAAATGAAGCATATATATGTACTTGAATGATGATGAGGATATGTGTGTTTATGATGATGTACTATGAAATAGCGATGTTTTTGCGATGAGTGTACTCTATGAGTAATTGCTTGATGATGATGTATTATGATTTGTGATGATTGATGATGTGTATACTCTATGAGTATAATTATAGTGATGATGTATAATGATTGTGATGATTTATGCGAAGGATACACTCTATGAGTGTTTTATAACGATGACGAAGAGCACTCTAGGTGAGTTTTGGTGAATTGCACATGTGTTTCATAGAGTCTCATGGCATGTGCATTATTTTATGATGGATAGGCTTCGCCATTTTGCGATGTTTTATGATGTGTATAGGCTTCACCACTTTTATGATGTTTTGCGATGTATAGGCTTCGGCCACTTTTGCGATGTTTAGGCTTCCGCCATTTTGCGATGATATGGTACCATCATGCATATGCCCAGTGGGGTTGCATCTTCATGCATAATCATGACTATGTATTGTTGTTGTTTGTAATTGAGCCGGTGTTGCGTGATTACGATGTAGTGATGATGATAATATTGTGTGAATGCTCGCTTCTCATTTCTCTATTACGCACTTGATTTTGTTTTATTGAAATTCTCACCCTTCCGCTTGGAATGTTGCTCTATTGTGGCAACGCTACTGCAGTAACCGCGAGTGAAGGATCTGCGCGCCTTCCTTACTAGCTCTTGGGATGTTTGTCGTGTCGCTGACATCTTTGAACACCTAGGGGCGTGGGTGTAGTTTGTTAAAATGTTTAACTAGATGAATAATGATTTTATTGCTACATTGCGACGTGTTTGAGAGTTATTAGTGAGGTGTTGTTTATTCCATTGTGATGTGACTTATGAGGATTTGATTTCCTTAACGGATGTTTTGTTGCACAAATTTTGAAGAGTGCAATTGATGAGTTTGCTTTAATGAAGTTGTAGCATTTCTTTTCTATCGATTAAAATAAATATTATGAGAAAGAATTACTCGATAAATGACGTGTAATATAAGGGTAGAAAAGGGTGTTACAATAGTGGTATCGAGCGCGATTCCGGCAATCCGCCAAGTTGTCCAGTTGTCGAGTCTAGTTATCTCCCGAGTCTTGGTACTCGTTCTAACTATAATTTGTGTTGCGTTGATTAGCCGAATTGGCCGACTTGGTATGACCGCTATTGTTAATACCGTGTTGCTTATTGTCTTATTGCTACTATGTGTGTGTTTGCTCCGAGTACTTCGTGTATGACCGGAATGTGTTGCTTGGTGTGTTTTCGTGTTCTCGCCGATTTTCGACGAAGACTTTGTGGTGGATTTTGTTGTTTGCCGTTGGGTGTTTTTGGTATTGTTGATGAATTAATGATGTTGCTCGATGATTGAGCATATGAGATGATGAGTTGGATTTCGATTTGGGTGATTATGTAGGGTAGAGGTTCGATTTTTAGTATATAGGGTGAGAACATGTGATTGAACCATTTTTGAACTTAAACTAAAGATGTGAGGAAAAATATGTGTCATTCTAGTTAGGATCGTGACATATGTGATGATTAACGATATGTTTGGGTAATAGGACGTGACTGACAATAGTTTGAGGGGTGTTGGATGTGGGGGTTTAACTTGTGTGTGTTGTTGTTCTTCTTTGAAAATAAAGCGTTGCTGTTAGCCTTTAATGATATACTGTTAGCCCTTTTTATAAGTTCAGAAACCGCATTTTTAAGGTGGCTGCTTTTATAAATAAAATGGTTGAGGTTTTACCACTGTTTATGATTTAAAAAGGGATGCTACCCAAGCATGGAAATGAGATGTTTTTCCAAGATTTCAAATACATTGTTACCCGAATTTTTAACGTGTTGTCTCTTGGAACTTGAAGATGTGTTACTAAAAATGTAGGAGTGATTTTACTTAAGATTGACGGGTGTATAGATGAGAAATGAAATTGGAGACGTTTTGAAAATGGATTGTTGCTTTTGAAAATCGGTATCCTATACATCCCCACGGTGTATAGGCGCCAAATTCTAAGTGTGGGTAAACTTCGAGCTCGGGGCATATTTTATCGTGCCATCTTTTTGCGTTCGCGTGCCCAAACTCAATTTTAAACATTTTGGCTCGAGTGGTTTTGTTTTTGCACGTGTCATTTTTGAGATGTGTATAGGCGCCGATTTATGTTGTGATGTTTGTTTGATGCCGTGTGCTATTTGTTTGTGTTGTGATGTCATTTAATGTTGTGATGTTGGTGCCGGTACACCTTGTGTGTTAGTGTTGTTGTGCGGTACCACTTAGATGGTTATTAAAATGATGCAATGAGTTCGAGAGTAAAAATCATGATGAAATCGAGGAACGCGGTGATAGTGATATTGAGAATAAAAATTAAGTTGTCGCTTGTCGCTTATCAAAGAGAGCGCTTGCTAATGTGCAAAATAAAATGTTGTTGTTTTTATGAAGAAAGGGTGTTGCCGTTTTATAAAGAATGAAGCTACTGCTTTTTATGTGTAATTGCTACTGCTTTTTCCGGGTCTTTGTTTGCTATTTTGTCTCCTTTAGAAGGGGCTCTTGTCTCATTGCTTTATTAAGAGTGATGTTTATTGCCGCTTTAAAAATAGATGTCTTGCTTTTCTCAATTTTATGTTGTTGTTTCCCAAGATTAAAAGCGTTGTTTCTTGAATTAAGGATGTTGTTTTTCTACAATTAAAGGTGTCTTTGAATTCTTCAAATTTTAATGCTACTGCTTACTAAAACTTGAAGTGCTATTTTTGTAAATCTTAAAAGCTATTGCTTTTTCCGAAATAAGAGTGCTATCATCTCAAATTCAAGAGTGTTGTTGATTAAAGTAAGAGTGATGTTTTCTTCAATTTAATTGTCTTTGTTTTTAAAATTTAAAGGTGCCGCCTCCCCATATTTAAGGGTGATGTTTCCTATTTTGCAAGTCTTTGCTTTTATGTGGTTCTGCTGCCGCTTTTATAAATAAAGAGTTGTTGTTTTGCATGCTTTGTTCTTGTTGTTATTTTTGCGAATAAAGGATGTTGTTTCCTTAAGTTTATAGGTCTTGCTTTATGAACTCACAGTGCACCGCTTTCAAAATTTAAGAGGACTGCTTTTTCCTATTTTTCTTTAGTCTTCATTCTCACTACTTTGGAGTTTTGGCTTAATGCCTATTTATTTTTGGAGTTGTTGTGTTGCTTGCTGTGTGATTGATGTGGTGTGTGCTTCACTTTGGTGAAGTTATGATGTGTTGTTGGTGTTGTAATCGTAGCTAAGTTCGATCATAGCGTGAGAACCAAAGAAAACGAGGAGAGGTGAAGGTTAGGTGTGTAAGGTGACGTAGGAGCCGAGGTGTAGTTACCTGACTATAAGCGGGTCAAAATATATGGAAGTCGACGTATAAGTGTGACGAAGTGCAGTGTTGCAAAGTTATCGAGGTATGTGGGTGTCGGAAGTGTGAGTCGAAGGAATGTGTACGTCGAAGTTACATGTTGTACTTGGTGTCGGGGTGAAGTGTCGTGCGCAGGTGGTGCGCCTAAGGGTAGTTGTTGAAGTGTGGTGAGTAAAAGCTTAAGTGTAGATGTATGTAGAAGCTAGGTGGTTGAACCATAGAGTGCCTAAGTGCAAATGTATGGGTGACAAGAAGATTGAGTCTTGTTTCGTGAGTTGGAGTAAATTTTCGAGGACGAAAATATTCTTTAAGTGGGGAGAGTTGTAACGCCCCAATTTTATTTAAATTTATTTTTAGATGAATTGGTTACTTATTTTGGGAATTAAAAATCATAGATAGAAACTACATCTGCGAGAGCTTTCCAACGAGTGGTCATTTGTTAAAATCCGACGTCGTTTGCTATTTTAATTAATTCGCCAAGCGGTGTGGTGTTTCGCGCTTGACTCACGCCTAAGTCGCGCCCCAAGCGCAAGTGCTGTGCGTGAGCAGCGTGAGTTTCTACCGCTTTCGCGCCTAGTCGCGCCTGCTCGCGCTCCGTGCGCGCGAGTTCGCGTATATAGCCGCGTTTCTCGCAGCCTAGGGCATTTTCTTGCCGCTTTCACTCTTTTTATCATATCTTTGTCTCTCGAGCTCCGATTGTGACGCCGCTTGTTGCGTTCTTCTCGTATCGCAGAGGGCTTCAATAGGAGAGCAATTCCAGAGTTAGAATCCAGAAGTGGTGAGAACGAAAACTGATCTCCCTACAATCTAAGAGAGAGAACTCGCGATCGTGAGAAGGAGAGAAGAAGTGTAGATCGCGAGGATTGTTGTTTGTGGTTTCGTTCGTACTCTCATTCATCTTCTACGAGCTTACGTTTAAGAGGTAAGGGTGAGCGTTTCGGTTTAACATGATTGGGTATGTAGTGGGGTTTTGGGGGTTTATGTTGTTGATAAATTTAATGATATTGATGAATTTTGTGTCATTGATGAATTGTTGTTATTGATGAATTCGATGTGGTTGATGAATTTTCGTTGATAGTGATGAATTTGATGTTATTGATGAATTTGAGGTTGTTGATGAAATTTTGATGGTGTTCTTGATGAAATCTTGATGATGTTCTTGGTGAAATTTTGATGATGTTCTTGAGGAAATTTTGATGATGTTTTGATGAAATTGGGTTGTGACGTTTTGGTGAAATTAAAATTGGCAATGTAATGACCTAGTTCATGATGAGTTGGTGAAATCGGAATTCCTGCTGAATTTGATGTGGTTTTGAGTAAGTTAATGATTTGTGGTGATTTTTGATGAATTTGATGGTTGATGAGTTTGATAATCGCTGATGATTGAATTAAGGGACAAAAGGTTTTTTTTTTTTTTTGTTAATTAGGTGTGGGAAGGATTGTTTGATGTTTCTTGGTGAGCTTTGATGATTTTAATTGGTGAAAAATTTCGTATTTTCGGAGTTAAAATCGAGTGGGGTGAAAAACTGCACATTTTCGGGAAAATTCTGCATAATACATCGTTATAAATGGATTGGCGCCTCACCGGGCGCTGAAGTGGCGTTTCACACGCCAAAGCAATGCCCACATTCTCGTGTTTAGCCACCCAATGGCGCCATCGTCGCCTCTTTCACCGGGCGCTTCATGCGCCAAAGATCAAGCTTTCACTTGCTTTTCAACTTTGTTTTGTCATTTGTTTTTGAAAATCGAATATCTTTTGAACCGAACCCGATTGAGGTGTTCTAAGATGCGTTGGAAAGCTTATTCAGAGGCCTAACTGAATATTCTATTAATAAGGCAAAATAAAATGTTTATTGTTGCTGTATTTACTAAGTAAATGGTGCTGTTTTTATGAAAATTGCGATACTATGTTTATATAAGTGAATTACTATGAAACGTTATATTATTAGTACACTAATTGACTATGGCTAGACTGTGGTTTACCACTAAGGTTAGAATTTCTTTCGCTGATGTATTTGCTCTGTTTGGCTACCACGTGAACCCCACCAAATTTCGGGAGATCAATTCTTCTGGAGTGGCCAATGCCTGTGGTGAGTTGTAACTTGGTCCAGAGTAATCCCATAGTCAATCAGTCTACTATTTTATGACACACTAAGCTAAAAGACAAATGAAGCATATATATGTACTGAATGATGATGAGGATATGTGTGTTTATGATGATGTACTATGAAATAGCGATGTTTTTGCGATGAGTGTACTCTATGAGTAATTGCTTGATGATGATGTATTATGATTTGTGATGATTGATGATGTGTATACTCTATGAGTATAATTATAGTGATGATGTATAATGATTGTGATGATTTGCGAAGGATACACTCTATGAGTGTTTTATAACGATGACGAAGAGCACTCTAGGTGAGTTTTGGTGAATTGCACATGTGTTTCATAGAGTCTCATGGCATGTGCATTATTTTGCGATGGATAGGCTTCGGCCATTTTGCGATGTTTTGCGATGTATAGGCTTCGGCCACTTTTGCGATGTTTTGCGATGTATAGGCTTCGGCCACTTTTGCGATGTTTAGGCTTCGGCCATTTTGCGATGATATGGTACCATCATGCATATGCCCTGGTGGGGGTTGCATCTTCATGCATAATCATGACTATGTATTGTTGTTGTTTGTAATTGGAGCTGGTGTTGCGTGATTACGATGTAGTGATGATGATAATATTGTGTGAATGCCTGCTCTCATTTCTCTATTACGCACTTGATTTTGTTTTATTGAAATTCTCACCCCTTCTGCTTGGAATGTTGCTCTATTGTGGCAACGCTGCAGGTAACCGCGAGTGAAGGATCTGCTGCCTTCCTTACTAGCTCTTGGGATGTTTGTCGTGTCGCTCTGATCATCAGTAACACCTAGGGGCGTGGGTGTAGTTTGTTAAAATGTTTAACTAGATGAATAATGATTTTATTGCTACATTGCGACGTGTTTGAGAGTTATTAGTGAGGTGTTGTTTATTCCACGTGATGTGACTTATGAGGATTTGATTTCCCTTAACTGGATGTTTTTTGCACAAATTTTGAAGAGTGCAATTGATGAGTTTGCTTTAATGAAGTTGTAGCATTTCTTTTCTATCGATTAAAATAAATATTATGAGAAAGAATTACTCTGATAAATGACGTGTAATATAAGGGTAGAAAAGGGGTGTTACATGACTCAACATGTACTGCCTTAAACGATGAGCAGCCCAAACTAAAGCACAACAGGTCTTTTCTAGCATGGAATATCTTGTCTCACAGTCGGTGAACTTTTTGCTTAGATAGTATATTGCATGCTCCTTTTTTCCGGATTCATCGTGCTGACCCAACACACAGCCCATTGAATTATCTAGCACTGTAAGGTATAGGATGAGAGGCCTGCCTGACATAGGTGGCATTAAGACTGGGGGATTCCGCAAATACACCTTGATTTTCTCGAAGGAAGCTTGACACTGATCATTCCACTTCAATTCTTGACTTTTGCATAGCAATTTGAAGATTGGCTCACAAGTAGCAGTCAGCTGGAAGATGAATCGGGAGATATAATTCAACCTTCCGAGGAAACCACGGACTTCTTTCTCTGTTTGAGGCACTGGCATTTCAAGGATGGCTTTTACTTTGTCTGGATCCACCTCAATTCCCTTTTGGCTGACAACGAAGCCTAACAACTTCCTTGATCTCACCCCAAACGTGCACTTGGCTGGGTTTAATTTGAGCTTATATTTCCTCAACCGTTCAAAGAGCTTCTGCAGATTGACAATGTGCTCCTCGTCGGTTTTGGATTTTGCGATCATGTCATCAACATAAACCTCAATCTCTTTATGCATCATATCATGGAATAAGGTAACCATGGCCCTCTGATAGGTTGCGCCAGCATTCTTCAATCCGAATGGCATGACCTTATAACAGAATGTTCCCCAAAGTGTTATGAAAGTTGTCTTTTCCATGTCCTCAGGGTCCATCTTGATCTGATTATATCCCGAATATCCATCCATGAAGGAGAATAACGAGTGTTGAGCTGTACTGTCCACTAAGACGTCAATGTGAGGCAAAGGAAAATCGTCTTTAGGGCTAGCACGGTTCAGATCTCGGTAGTCAACGCACATTCTGACCTTTCCATCCTTCTTGGGAACTGGGACAATATTGGCAACCCGCTGCGGGTATTTGGCCACTGCTAGGAACCCTGCATCAAATTGTTTCTTCACTTCGTCTCTGATTTTGAGGGACATTTCTGGTTTCATCCTTCTCACTTACGCTTGATGGTGGGCATTCGGGCTTGACGGGTAGCTTGTGTACCACAATGTCGGTGTCCAACCCGGGCATATCTTGGTATGACCATGCAAACACATCCGCGTAATCGCGCAACAACTGAACCAAATTCATGCGATCCTTCTAACTCATAGTGGTACCCACTTTGACCTCTTTCTTATTCTCAGTTGTACCCAAGTTGATCACTTCAGTAGATTCCTCGTGTGGCTGAATTACCCTTTCTTCTTGTTTCATTAACCTCATGAGCTCTGGAGAAGTTTCCCAGTCTTCTTCAACATCCCCCTCAGCCTGATTGATGGGGTGATCAAAGTCAAAAGGTGGACTCATCGACACTTTGCCATTTTCGAGACTATCACGTGGATCTCGCATTTTTGCGGCGAAAGAGCGAATGAAAAGCGAAACAAACAGACGAACAAATAATAAAGCAGAAAAGACTCATGCAATGAAGAGAAAATGATCTTTATTGATTGGGAAATTCAAAACAAACGTTTTAATTGATGATGATGATTTTGAAAATAAAAACATGTGTGCCCCTAACAACTGGTCCTATGGCCTTGGGCGAGCTGCAGAGGTTGCATTACAAATGATTACTTTAAATTAAAAGTCACAGGAGAATCGCCCTTCCAATTCTTTAATTCTTCATCGATATCATAACGACGAACCAAACACGCCTCGCCTTTTTCAGACTCAACCGCTCTTTGATGACAAAGAACTTGGTTGGGATCCCACAAGCCAGCACTCACAAAACTTTGACTGATGTCGCAAATTGGGATCCTCTGAGGCCACGGATCTTCGCCTCTGGACTTGGCTAACCATCCGCGCTTTCGTTCATCTGCCATTATCCTTCTTTCCTCCTCACTTGGGGTATATCCTAGCCCGCAACGGTCTTTGTTTTCCTTCAGTTGGATAGGAGCTAGAATCCCTTGACCCGACTTTCCCAAGCCAGAACCAACCTTGTACCCTTGGGCTAACATAATTTTGGCAACCATCTCATCCTCCTTGGTCTTCCCAAATATTGCATTGGCGATCTCCAAAGACTGAAAAGCTGTTTCCAACGACTCTTCAGCGGCTTCTACATATTTGAATTCTGATGGTTTATTAACCAGAGTCTCTTCTGCACCAAACACTACTACAACCTTGTCATCAACCATGAATTTGACCCGTTGGTGTAGAGAGGAAGGGATTGCCCCAGCCATGTGGATCCAGGGTCTTCCTAGCAGGCAGCTATATGAAGAGGTGATGTCCATGATTTGGAAATTGATACAGAAAACTTCAGGACCAATCTGGATGGGAAATTCCATCTCTCCCAGCACTTCCTTTTTGGACCCATCAAATGCTCGCACCAGCGTCGAACTTGGCTTCATGTAGGAGCAATCAACATCTAACTTGTCCATGGTGGACTTCGGCATTACATTCAGTGAAGATCCATTGTCCGGCACATAGTCCCCACATTTTACTGAGATATGCAGAGCTTGATTGTGCTCTTTTCCGCTCGAAGGTAACTCGTCATCAGCAAATGTTAGGTGATTTGCAGCCACCACATTCCCGACAATTCCATCAAACTGATTCACCGAGATGTCCTCGCAAGAACATGAGCCTCACCGAGCACTTTCATCGTGGTGTTTCAGTGTGCTTCCGAACTGAGCAACAGTGATAGCATGGATATCTTTGAGGGCGTCTGTCTCAACTGATCAACCACTCGATAATCACTTTGCCGTACAATCTTCAGGAATTCATTGGCTTCTTTTTCTGTTACTTTTTCTGGAGCGACTTCTGGTTCTTTTCCTTTATCTTTACGGCCTCCCTGCTCAGCCTCTCTAGGTATTTCCGTCCGGAGGATTTCTGGAGCATACACCCTTCCGCTTCTTGTGATCCCACTTGATCCTGCTATGTTGGTCACAGTGGTAGCATTTGGAAAGCATTCTGCTGTGTATTTCCATGGGACTGCCTTATTTGACTCATAGAGGAATGGAGCTGGTACTTCAATCACTATCGACTGAGCATTTGCTCGCACCAAACTGGGATTGAAATTGTAAGGAATTTCAATGGGCTTTCTGATTCCTCTATCATTGTCAGGGTATAGTGTCCACACCTCTCCAGATTCAGAACTATCCATGATGACAGCCACTTGGTCGTGTTGCTCTTCATCCCACCCCGTAGGCTGGATATCTTCTATCCGGATTCGAGCACTTTCAGGAGCATCATATCTGACCAAGTAATCGAATTTTCCGCTGGGCTTCCCTAGGGTATCCCAACATCCTTCTTTTGCCATGGTGACAACCACTGGTTTGTGTCGTTCATCCTCATCACCCCATCCTGTAGGCTGGATGTCTTCCAATCGAATTCGAGCACTTTCAGGAGCATCATATCTGACCAAGTAATCGAATTTTCGGCTGGGCTCCCCTAGGGTATCCCAACATCCTTCTTTTGTAGGCACCACTGTTTCCTCTTCATTGATTTCTTCCTTACAGGAGAAGTGAACTGGGTCTTCAGTTGCTATTGGTCGGACCCTGGCTTGAACCGATCTCATACCAGAATTGCGCAGAATTTCAATTGGCTTTCGGGTCTCCCTACCACTGTCTGAATATAGAGTTAACACCTCATCTTTCATACCATGAGTTCCTACCTGGACCACGTACCGATCCATCAAGTCCTGCAGGATCATCCTGAAGCTTTCACAATCTCCCACACACAAAGAGTCAGCACACCCTTCTTCGTGGCAACACCCTTTTCTAACAACCTCAGCCCGGCATAACTCAGCGTAAATGACACTTAGAGGAGTCTTGATCTCTTTCACTTTTTTCAACAACTTGCCAACATCACTTTCTATAGCATTGGTAGCTGGCCCCTGATGACCTGGTAATGGATTGATTGTTGTATTTGGACGGTTCTGTTTAAACGATATCCAACCAGCATCTATCAAATCTTGCACCACATGCTTAAAGGCTTTACAATCTTACACAGCATGACCGACCCCGTTTTCATGGAAACTGCAGGTGGCATTAGCATTGTATCCTCTGGGAAATGGTGACTGGACGACTTTCATCGGTCGAGTGTTGATCAGATTATTGGAGGTCAAGTGATTAAACAGCTCAGTATATGTCATCGGAATTGGGTCAAAACTGGTCCGCTTCTTGAACTGATAACCTTGAGTCTTGGGACTATCAATGCCTTGCTGAGGTGGCACGGGAGCAGAGAATGGAATAGTTTGGGGTGGAGGAGTACCAAAAGATGAATTTCCCCCTGATATGACATTAGTTTCTCCTTCTTTCTTTTTAGGGAAATGGGGTGGTATTTCTTCCGGTAGTTAGACCTACCGTAGCTCCTCTGATTACTGAGGTGATTCAAATCTTCCCGCTTGAAGGCCATGTTCAAGTCTTTCCCCAAGACTATCATGTCTGAGAAACTAGTTGATACACTTGTGATCACCTGTCATAATAGATTCTTTGGCGAGTTTCCAGAACATGTACACCATCTCTTTCTCGACCAAAGGAGGTTGAACTCAGGCACTGTGCTTCGCCATTTCTGAGCATACTCCTTGAAAGTCTCCTTCTCACCCTTACTCATGTGCTGCAACTGTGACCTATCCGGAGCCATGTCCATGTTGTACTTATACTGTCTCATGAAAGCTTCTGACAAATCCTTCCAACAAATGGATTTCGAGAGGATTGCAACTTCATATACCAATCTAGAGGAGCTCCCGCCAAACTGCTTTGGAAGCAAGAAATCGATGGTTTGTCATCATTGGCATAGGGACCCATTTTTCGGACGAACATTGTAACATGGCTCTCTGGACAGCCAATCCCTCTGTACTTGTCTACCTCAGGAGCTTTGAACTTTGGTGGTAAAACCAAATCTGGGACTAAACACAGCTCACGAGCTTCTTTGGCTCTAACACTAGTGCCTTCCATTGCCCTTACTCTTTCTTCAAGTGCTCGGATCAGATCATTTGGCTGAGCTCCCTCAAACATGTGCCCTTGGGGATGACTCCCCATACTATAGTAGTACCCTCCTTCTGGCTGAAGAACATTTTGAGGTTGTGTTGTAAGCCCTGGAGTGGAACTGTGCACGACATGAGGGATAGGAGTCTGATTCTGGGGTCCTCCGGCAATTCCCCCAGGCACGGTGACAGTGACTTGATTAGGTGCAGCTACACCAACGGGAGTAGGTCTAACAGGTTGTGGCAGGTACCCAACAGGCATACCCCAAGGATATCTCTGTGCAGTGTACTGATTCGACACATTCATTTCTGAAGCAAACACGGGATGACTGACCTCGGATCCCGAGGAACCGTGGGTCAGAGCGATTATTGATAATCTTTGGAGGAACGCGAAAGAAGTGACCCCATCTGGACCCACTACGGCGACGGCTTCAGCAGTTGTCCCATTCTTCAAACCTTGCAGCATTACCATCATCTCATGGACTTGGGCCTCCATGGTACCCATCTTATCCTTCAGAGTCTGGTTTTCCTGAGCCAGCTGCTCAGGATTCAGAATTTGTACGCCCATATCTTCCTGTTCTGGATTACTCTCGATTTCAATCTCCGGATGCTCTGGTAGATTAGCCATTAGCTTGGCTTGTAGTCGGGTGAAGTATCGGTGACGGAGAACCAGCGTGCCTTTTCTGTTTATTTATAAATTTATTGTATTAGAATTAAAATAAATTCATGAATGGATGTATGAATGCATGCACAATGTTTGCTTGATGCCAGGAACCGCGAGATACCTTATCTTGTCATAAGCGCATAAACTTTTTGATTTACAAGTTGAAGTAATCAAGGAATCGAAATAGCATACTTCATTTATCAAGATTTCAAAGCTTCACCAATTTTCATTAAAGGGAAAAGACAGTACAATGTTCATAAAGAGAAAGATACAATATTCTTGAATACGAAGCTCAAAATAAGCTCTCAAGTTGAAAAATACAAGTAGACAACTCATATACAAATAGCTTCAAGCTCCCCAACCCTCTTCCTCTTCTTGCTTACACTTGCACCTTGAGATTGCTCCTTGAACTCTGTGATCAACGCTCTGCAGTATTTCACAAACTGATACACTTCAGGTGGGGTGTTGAAGAAATGCATCCCAAATTCGGCTATCCTCGATTCTTAAGGACCCCAACATAGCCTTGACCGCCACTCGACAACTTTGAAAACTTGCTGTATCTCATCCTTAAGTTCCTTAATGATCTCTTGATCTTCAATCTTTCCAATCAAATCTAGGAAACGTTTTTCCCAATATTGGCTCTCAACTCGGACCTGTCTGTAGGCATCTTCTAGACAAAATGAAGGTCCTCTTTAATTCACCAAATATTTCTCTTTCAAGCTCAAAGCCTGCTGGTATTCCTTGAGAGTTTCATCAATGACACTTCTTTCTTGCTTGAGGTTTCTCAGCTGGCCCCTCAATTCTGCCACTAGATGCGATTCTTGCCCTGATTCCATGGCTAGTGCCTTCCATTCCTGAGCTTCTTCAAGTGCCCTTCTTGTTTTCTGTTTATACCTTTGGAGCTCCTCTCTGGCCCCCTTTAGATATCTTTGGGCTTCTATCTTGCCTTGCTCTTCTTTCTTGAATCGCCTGACACTTTCTTCCACAGCAATCATTTTGACATTGTTTTCTTCCTCTAGATTTTCCTTCTCTAGAGCCAACTCTTCTAACTTAGCTTGCAATGCTTTCTTTTCCTCTTCCACCTTTGCTAAAGCGGATTTGACTTCATTCAGCTCTTCATGGGTAGGGACATAGGGTTCTGGTATC
Organism: Oxytropis ochrocephala; assembly: GCA_020916435.1. Lineage (NCBI taxonomy): Eukaryota > Viridiplantae > Streptophyta > Magnoliopsida > Fabales > Fabaceae > Oxytropis > Oxytropis ochrocephala. The sequence goes on along the minus strand of CM037089.1, from coordinate 86,839,409 downwards.
TCTTCCTCGAGGAAAGCATCCCTCGACTTGGTGATTTTGCATTTCGAAGCTTCTCCTTGAGCCATTGATTGAAGGTGATATCATTGGTTCTCTTTGACAGCTCTTCACTTCCTTTTCGCACTACGGATTCCCATGACTGTTGAACTCTTCGAAGCAAATCACCGCACTTAGGCATCCCCTTATAGAGGTAAACACGGGACAACATGCTTTCGGAGGGTGAGTTCCTCATCGGGTAACCGAGGCACGTTTTGAAAGCTTCCACAACTGAACACTACTACAGGTCTGTCATCCCAACAAGCAGCTGTATACCACCGAATTTGGAGTTCATTGAGATTTTTCAAAAACTCAACCCATTCCATAGCAGTTCTGACCTCCACATCACAGCTTAGAGCATAAGAAATTAGATCCCTAACATCACTTCGGTTGTGGATCACATGGGTAACAAGCCAAGCATAGAGAACGTGAGAAGAAAGGCACAACTTCTTTTTATGGAACTGACTGTAGCGAGTAAGAGCATGGTATGTGTTAGCAAGAACAGCAGGCACAGGATTGACAGGGTTCTTGGCGTCCTTGAAGGCTAGGAACGCACCAATTGAATCTTCCTCAACATACTTCTCTATTTGAGGAAAGAGGATAACCCCAAATATGGTGAGAGCGAGCACTAACTTGAATGGACCCCACTTCTTAGCCACGGCATAAGATTGTAATAGGCCCTCGAAGTACTCTTGCGGATATCCAGCTACACCATTTCTTTTTAAGTTCTGCAACCTCAATTCATCCACACTGATCCTAAGCAGCATTGCAATCTTCTGATCAGTGTAGTATTGTCCTTGATATTGGTAAGGTCTAGCATGAGATCTGGAGAACCCCAAAAGTTGCTCATATTCCATTAATGTAGGTGACAGCTGAAAGTTTTTGAAGAAGAAACACCTCACATCAGAGTCATAAAACTGGCTCAAAGCTACGAGAGCATCCTCTTGAACACCCAACTGCAAAAGTCTTCGGATATTGCCATATGCCTGATCAAAGAAGTCCCTCTCAATTGGGCCCATCAGAGCTGCACACTGTCTCAGACTACCAACATTAACTGTCTTCACAATCGGGAAGCGAGAAGTGAGTGAAGTCTTGCTACTCAATTCCATTCTGATGCACCTATGACAAGATGGTACATTATTCGGTGGTTCCCGGTAAGCAAATGCAGATGAAATGCAGTATGAATGCAAATGTTTGCAACATTTAGCTTTAATGAATGCGGCATGAGGCGATTATGATATGAATGATGCATGTAGAGATAGTGAAAGCGATGCGTATGGACGGAAGTTCAAAAATTTAGGTGACACACTGCATGCCGCCTCACGCAGTGGTTTATTTGAAAGAAGGAAAATATTTTTGTATTTTCTTGGGAAAATCTTTGAAAAAGTTCCTTTTGAGGAAGACATGTCCTAAACTACCATGCAACACACAATTCGTATGCCCTCGTGTCCTACAAAGGTGGGAATTCATGAGTTCTAGGGCAACTTCAAAGGTTCCTCCCATGTAGTTCTAATTCGCACCCTCACAATGGCTACCGGAGCTATAGAATCCTCATGCTGACACCCACAAATGTAGAATGCTACCAAGTGTGAGGCGTCATGAGAAAGCATACTCTGATTGAGACTTTCATGAGTATCGCATGCACAAAAGTCTTGAATGACAGTCACTAATCGCCTCCACTCCTCCTAAGTGTTTGTTGGATCCGGTATAGGAGCCCACTCATAGCACACAAATCATAAGGTGTGAAAGTGTGTGATTGAGGACATACTTCCTAAAATCTACCCAACCCCACCTGCAAGGAAACTGCAAGCACCCGCATAAAAAGTTGTCTACCCTAGGGTTCAGCATGCATACATCATTTCAATATACAAAACATCCTAATAAGTCCACAGTGATTACACGCATTGCTTACCACAAGAAAGGGAGCTAAGAAGGAGGGGACATAATAGAATGGGGGAAATGCATGTTTTTACCTTAAGAAAGGGAGCGAAGAAGAGGGATCATGGGAATTGAGGAATGCATGCATAAACATAACCACAGGCATACAAAAGAAAAGAGAAGAAAAAGAAAAGGAAGAGATAGAACACAGTTTTTCAAATCAAACAATTTAAACCACATCAAATTAATTAGGCTCGACCCTCATCTCTCTTTAAATAAATAAATAAAGAAAGAAATTCCCAAATAGAGTCGCCAAATTGCTATACCCTAAAAATCCGTTTGGGACTTTTCACTTGACAACGTTGAAAATAGTAGAGCCGCCACCAATATTTATTTTTAGGAAAAACATTGAAAAAAAACCTTTTTTGAAAGCGGGTGGTCTTTCGAAAACATAGAGATGTAGGTTCGGGGGTCGGTTGCGCATGGGGAAGGTATTAGCACTCTCACACGCCCTTTTCTACCGAAAGGGAACCATTAATTTGATGTGGTTTTGAAATGTTTGATTTGAAAACGCCGTTCTACTTCTTTTCTTTTCTTTTCTTTCTTTTGAGAAGGATTATTTTATTGAAATTGGGAAAAAGGAATGTTTTTGGTATCTTTGAAGATCAGGACAAAACAAAGATTTTTTTGAAAAAGTGTGCTTGACGGGACGTGAACCCGGTCCTACGTACCCTCACTGGCTGAGGGATCAAAGCTACGTAGTTCTTGTTTTTATGGTTTTTTTAAAAGGTGTGCTTGACGGGACATGAACCCGATCCTACGTACCCTCACTGACTGAGGGATCAAAGCTACGTAGTTCTTGTTTTGCGTGTGAAAACGGCTTAAGAGTTTAGGTTTAGGGAATTTTGAAATAAGACTCGAGTGTTCGTGAGCACCAAACAAGCAAAGGCTTCGAGTGGCATTCAGTATTAACTCGAAAGAAAAGAGAGTTGAAACCGGTAACCAAACAAGCAATGGCTTCGAGTGATTATAAGTGACAACGTTGCATTATTCTTTTTTTTGAAAATTGTTTTGAAAAAGAAGGTGGTGAGCCTCAATGATGATTATCACTAATAGCTCATGTTATTTTGGAAATTTGGATTGGTTTTTGTTGTTTAATTAAGGTGTGGAGCTTTCATAATAGTCAAACAAGCAAAGGCTTGAGTGACTATCACTAATAACTCCTCATTAGCGATCAAACAAGCAAAGGCTTGAGTGATGGCTAATGATTTGTTTAGAAAACGCCTTAGGGTTTTTTTATTTGAAAACATTTGAATTTGGGTTTGAAAAGAAGTAGAACATTACAAATCCCTTTTCAAGTCAAAACCGAGGCAACAATGAGAGCATAAGCAAAGCAAACATAAAGAGTATTTACAAATTACTATGGGCAATTGAATACATGATTAAGCAAACATGTTAGTGTAAGAGTATACTATTATGGAATGCAAGGCATAGCATTATTGGATGCATGATTAGGCAAGTATATGAATGCATGAGCATACAATTGTGGAAAGCAAGGCATGGCATTATTGAATGTATGATCATATAATAATGAATGCAAGACATGATATTAAGAGATGCATGATCATATAAGAGGGTGTGAAAATGCAAGAATCATAAGCACATATGAATGCATGAATATCTAAACACAAATAATGAAATGCAAAGTAGGAAAATGTTTTGGGTATTTTTGCAAATAGACAAGTGGTAAAACTTCTAGTAAAAAGTTAATGAATGGTAAGGTAAAAATGCATGAGGTGAATGGTAATTATTTAATGAGATAGTAATGTAAAAAGTTAAAATGTGTTTTTTTTTTTTATTTATGGTAAAATGCTAATGAGTGGTAAGGTAAATGAAGGGTTAAAAATTACAAGAACACACTAACACAATTGTATTTGTCTACACAAGATCAAACACACATTTTAAGCACACAAATGAACCCTAAAAAAGGCCTCTAAGGCCGAAACCTTATGTGCACAAATCAATACATTATTTCATGCCAAAACTCATAATCCACACATAGAACAAATCATGCAAATCATACACATCAAGCATTTTATTTACATAACTCAAAAAATGAAAAGAAAGCAACAAAACCCTAAATTCTAAGGCCCCTAAAACCGAAGTTTATAGACCCATAAATCAAGCCAAACATTCAACTTGTAAGTTATGACATGAACAATAGGATGCATATATCATGTGAAAATTCTTTATTCATGGAAAGGTGACAAAATGAGTATGAAAAATGCAAGAACATGATTGAAAACACAAGAAGCCTCTCATCAAGGCCAAGGGTTCACTTCAAACACCCAAGGCTCCCTAAGTCCTTGACATAGTGTTTGAAATGAACCCTCTAAGCCTCTTAGAGAGGAAAGAGGAGTAGAATGGAGATTCACATGCTAATAGTTAAAATGCAAGAGACAAGATGTTTACCTCAAGATCAAAGCTACACAAGCATACAAAATGAAGAATCAAGACCAAAACACCAACAAATGTCACGCAAACTTGAAGAAAGCAAGCTCCTTGGTGATGTAAAAATGGAATCAAAGATGAAAAGAAGAGGATATGTGAATGTGGAATTGATTTGAGGTGATTTAGTGGATGAAACTTGAAAAGAGAATGGAGGAGAAGGAGGGAGGGGGTTCGGCCTAGAGAGAAGGAGGAGAGGAGAGAATGCTAGCTAGGGTAAAATGAGAGTGTGTGTGTGCTAGGTCTTATTTTTGGGTTTTTATATGAAGTGAAAACTTAAAGGGTAATTAGGACAATATGCTTCTTGCAAACCAATAGGATTTGAGATAAATTTTGAATCAATGGTCAAGATGCAATATCACATGGATTGAGGGTAATTAAAAACACAAAATGGGGGGAGAGAGGAGCTGAAGTGCGCAGCCTAAGGAATGGGGTGGAGGATAAGCTCATTTACAAAAATGTATTTTTCCACAAAGCTTATTACACAAGTGCCATATTGATTCAAATGGAGGGTGGGGATTGTGTTTCACATTTAAATGGAAGGCCATGAGTTAATACAATTTGCAAACAATAAAAATAAATGAAAATGGGGTGTATATGGCTGATATGCGCAGCTATGGAGAGTGGGAGAGTGAGTGGAATTGCAAATTGTACTATTGTACCACACATGATCTTTCAAAATAGAATATTCCTTTTCTAGATCATTCTTCTAAATTCATGCCATTTTGGGCCATATCCCATGATTCAATGACTGGGCTCTGAATTTCATGATCTCACCAATCCCAAAATTGATTTATTTACCCCACCTCAAAGGAAAAGACCATTTTACCCTTCTATCCAAAAACTAGGTTTTTATGCCAAAAGTTTTAATACTTGTGCACAAGAAATTATCACAATTAGACACAAATATTCCTCAAATAAAATCCTTGATGATTGCTCAGTGATTTGGAACAAAAACCGTTTTATTGTGAAATGACCAAAATGCCCTTTCACCCTAAAAACCCTAGTTTTTTGCCCGAAGCACATTTTCACTTCAAAAATGACTTTTCCCCCCTAGGGGTGACCTCTAGTACCTCAAAAATGCATGTTGAATGACTTGTCCTGAGAAATTGTCCCTTATTTGCAAAATGACCAAAATACCCTTTTTGCCTTTGAAAAACCCTAATTTGTCTAAGAAATGCATTTTAACTCCAAAAATGATTTTAGAAGCTTTGAAATGATTTTTAGACATCTAAATGCAATGCATGATGCTCTCTTCTCCTCTAGTTATTTATTTTTGGGGAAAATTAGGGTTTTGACCAAAGCCGGACAAAATTGGGGTATGACAGGGTTCATACCTCCCCTTTAAAGTAGGAGGGTTCTCCCTCTGGAAAGAAGCTAGCCTACGAGCTCCAGCATCCTCGGCAGCTTACTGAGGCTGATTCCCCATAGCAGTTGCCATCGCCTCCAACGCAGCTAGCCTATGGCGTCATCATTCCTCCCAAATTTCTTCCACCATCACACTAAACATATAAACAAAATCTATTCAGAACGAGCAACAAGACTCGAGGATTTGGAAACTCAAGACTCAACACTTGGTCGGACAGACCAAACTTTTGCTCTGATACCACTAATGTAACACCCCCTTCTAATTAACTACTATTTAATAAATAAAATCTGAGTTTTTTCAAAAACTACTCACAAGAGAGTGCTACATTTGATTCATTAAAACAAACAAAATAGCAATGGCGCAATTCAACAGTTAGAAGTAAGATAAATAGCACCTCGACCAAAAGGGATGGGTTCACAAAATCACATGTTTTAATTTACATCACAACGGAAACTAACATGTTTCTTAACAACAACCAGATACAGTTCAATAACTAATCAAAACGATCCCTATACTACTCGGCCCCCAGTGCTACACTATCAGAGCAAGACGCCAAAGCTACACTGAGTAAGGATAGACCTCTACTCGGGCACACCTGCAAGTTGCCAACATAAGAAGCAACATAAAAGCAGAAGGGTGAGTCTCTAAACACATATAATAGGGTGTATGGTGAATATCATGCTAGAGAAAGCAACTAGAACACCTCGGCTAAATCAATAAACACACTCCATTAAATCATAACACCTCGACTCAATTCAACAATAAATTCACCATTAACGTGAATGTATTCATGAATGCAACCCAATCACCAAGGGCATAATGCATGTGGTACCACCACCGTCGTTATTTTGCCTTTCAGGCGTCTCCGTCGTTAATGATAAGAAGATCGAAGTCTTAAAATATCTAGGCCGAAACCTGTCTCCGTCGTTAAATGCATATGAAGTATGTGACTCCATGAACAATGCACCAGCCACAACAATCATATTATGTATGTGTTTATACCATTAATGGATTTACCTCCGTCGTTAAATCTGTTGTCGTTACACCGTTGCCTATTACACCTAGACAACAACAATAGCACTATGGCTAACGTCCAACTCACTGAACACCTCGGCACCACAAGTAGTGGACTAAACAGTCACTACGAGGACCACAACGTCGCCTACGACTAAAACGTCACCTAGGGACCAAACTGGCTACTTCATTCAGCCACTTAAACAATCTCGGCACTAGCCAGCACTCACAGTTGCGCCTGGCAGCTACTTGCGCTACTCTGGCGCCAAAACAACACCTCGGCACACTCACATGGCACCTCGGCACACTCACTCTGCACCTCGGCATCTACACTTAGGCGTACATACACTTCAGTAACTACACCTTCTCACTTCACCATCACTCTTCTCGGTTATACTACACATTGAGCATATCACACTTACGCGCAACACTTCATCTCGGCCACTACACTTAGGCACACTACACCTAAGCACAACACTTCACCTCGACCACTATACTTCGTCATACTAAGCTTTGATACGCCTGCCATTCAACACCTATACCTCGGCACACTCACACCTCGGTAGATGTACACTATAACTCAACGTCTGCACTTCAGCAACTACACTTAGGTATATTTACACACTACACTTCGGCATCTACACCTTGGTATACGTATGCTACACCTCGGCAACCACAAGTCGACTCCCACGCTTAAACTCAGACACACTTTCATTTCATCACCTATACTCCCTCACACACTTCATCACTTACGATCCGTTACTGACGCTTTGATACTTACGCCCAATCATTATGCTTCAACACACTTATAGTTAGGCCACTACACTTCGGTTTCCTATGTCTCTCTATACGCCTAACCTTCCTCTTCCCTCTTCATATTGATTCTCACTCTATGACCAAACTTAACACAACTACTACACATGGATTCCTTCATAACTAGTCCAACACTCATCAAGATACTCACTGAAGGTGACAACCCAACAATAGCTCACTGGGACTGAGAGTTTCTCAGCTCCCATTTCTCTCCTTGGTCTCTCATATGCTCCACTCATCAACAAACCATCACACTTCACCAAGTGAAGCAAACACAACATCAAACACACACCAAGCACACAAACAGCTCAGAAATCATTTCTAGAGTCTACTCACACACAACACTCATCATATAAACAATATTATAGGTGAAAGAGAGCCCCCTTACCTCAATAAGTTGAAGAAGTATTACTCTCTTCACCAAAGCTTCTCGATCCACCAACAAGCAGCCCCTCTTTCTTGATTTTGAGCTCTTCCACGCCAAGATTCTTCTTCCTCTCTCTAAAAGCTATCTCACCTACCACCTTCTCTCTCTTACATTCCCTTTGACATTCTTAGATTTTTCTTGGAATGAATGTTCCCCTCTCCTTCGACACTTTCATTTAAGACATGCATATGGGCTTCCAATGGATAATGGGCCTCTAATGGATCATGGGCCTCTAATCCTTTATTCTCCATTACTTAAACACCTCCTAAATAAAATAAAACTTCTAAATTAATTACTTGACTTAATTAAAATGTTGTAAGTCTTAAATAACTCAATTAAATAAATAATTGAACTGTTTTGGGGCGTTACACCAGGGGCGCTGCAACAAAAAAAATGAATGGGCTCTTGAGGGGAGGGGGTATGCTGTAATTGTGGGGTGTGTTTTGTAGGTTATTAACATTAAAATAAAATAAAAAAACATATCAGAAATGAGACTATTTAAGAGTTTTTTAAGGTTTTCATCATCATTCACTCCTCTCCCACTTAATCCGCCACCAACCTCTCTCCAAGATAGAGAAAATCCCTGCCACTTCCATTGGAGAGAGAGAGAGGTCTGATGATAGAGAGAGGACATAAACGGAGAGGGAGAGTGCGACGGTTAGATGGAACGGAGGGAGGGATCGCGATGTTGAGGGCGTGACGTCGGAGACGACGAACAGTCCGCCGGAGAAGACAACCACGCGGGGGCATTCTCGCCGGAAACGCACTCATGTTCGTTTTTTTTTTTCATTTTTTCGTTTCTGATTTTTTTTCTGGTCTGCTGGTATATATCCTTTTCTCTTCTACTTTCAAATCTCTTGTCACTCTCCTAATTAATTTTTTTCGGACCAAGTACAATACCCTTTAGTTTTGAACTTGTGATCTTAGGCTAAGCTAAACTAAAACTCGTTTTCTCTTAGTCTATGGTTTGGATCTGAACTATTTTATCACATCTCAGATTTCACTTGATAAGTCTCAACTATGATTTTAAAAAAAAAACGATCTACTTTGCGTTGTTCAAATCACATCAGAATCAAAGTTTCTAACTACTAAATGATCAAAGAAATTAACACTACATTTCAGTTTCAGATCCGTAAAAATAACGTCTTAGACACTATAATTTTGATTTTGATCAAGTACTTAGTACATACCGTTCAGATCTAACCTGTTAGCACTAAAGAACGAGTTTGCTTGATATTGTGGATGACCCTAACTGATCTGCCTCTCGTGGTTGGCTGGTTGCTATTGCTGACTCTTGAAAAAAATTCTCAGAAACTTCAAAAGGAACCAAAACCGTTTTGGGATTAGGGTTTCAGTGTAAAACCCTAATCTTTTTTTTAGGTAATTGTTTCTCGAAATCCGTGTTCCCTTCTTGTGTGTCCTGGACTGTGTGTGTTGCGCCCCGAAAAATCCGGTTTGGACTTTTCAGTTTGACAACGTGAAAATAGTAGAGCCGCCACCAATATTTATTTTTAGGAAAAACATTGAAAAAAAACCTTTTTGAAAAGCGGGTGGTCTTTCGAAAACTTAGAGATGTAGGTTCGGGGGTCGGTTGCGCATGGGGAAGGTATTAGCACCCCACACGCCCTTTCTACCGAAAGGGAACCATTAATTTGATGTGGTTTTGAAATGCTTGATTTGAAATACATTGTTCTACTTCTTTCCTTTTGAGAAATTGCTTTATTAAAAACAGGGAAAAAGGAATGTTTTTGGTATCTTTGAAAACCGGATCAAAACAAAGATTTTTTTTGAAAATAGTGCTTGATGGGACATGAACCCTGGTCCTCACGTACTTCACCGATCGAGGGATCAAAGCTACGTAGTTATCGTTTTGCGTCTGAAAACGGCTTAGGAGTTTAAGTTTGGAGTTTTTGAAATAAGACTCGAGTATTCGCGAACACCAAACAAGCAAAGGCTTCGAGTGGCATTCGGTATTAACTCGAAAGAAAAGAGAGTTGGAATTGGTAACCAAACAAGCAAAGGCTTCGAGTGATTACCAGTGACAACGTTGTATTATTTTTGAAAGATTGTTTTGAAAGAGCGGCGAGCATCAATGATAATTATCACTAATAGCTCATGTTATTTTGGAAGTTTGAATTGGTTTTTTGTTGTTTAATTAAGGTGTGGGAGTTTTCATGATAGTCAAACAAGCAAAGGCTTCGAGTGACTACCACTAATAATTCCTCATTAGCGATCAAACAAGTAAAGGCTTCGAGTGATGGCTAATGATTTGTTTAAGAAAATGCCTTAGGGTTTTTATTTGGAAAAGCATGTAATTTCTAGCTTGAAAAGAAATAGAACATTTCAAATCCTTTTTCAAGTCAAAAGCGAAACAACAATTATAACACAAGCAAAACAAAGCATAAGGAGTATTCACAAATTGCTATGAACAATTGAATGCATAATTATGAAAGCATGTGCATGAGTATACAATTATGGGATGCAAGGCATAGCATTATTGAATGCATGATCATATAATAATGAATGCAAAACATAATGTTAAAGAATGCATGGTCATATAATAATGAATGCAAGACATGATATTAAATGATGCATGAACCTGTAAATGAGTATAAGAATGCAAAAGATATAGATATATATGAATGCATGAACATGTAAATGAGTATAAGAATGCAAAAGATATAGATATATATATATATATATATATGTATATATATATATATATATATGAATGCATGAACATGTAGGCACAAATGATGAAATGCAAAGTATGGAAATATTTTGGGTATTTTTGCAAATAGACAAGTAGTAAAAACTTTTAGTAAAAAGTTAGTAAAGGGTAAAGTAAACATGCATGAAATGAAGGGTAAGTAGTTAATGAAATAGTAAAGTAAAAAGTTAAAAAAGTATTTTTTTACTTTTGGTGAAATGCTAATGAATGGTAAGGTAAAAAAATAAGTGAATGGTTAAAAAGGTTAAAAACACCTTAACACATCTATACTCATCTACATAAGATCAAGCAACACAATTCTTAGCACAAAATAAGCATCAAAAAGGCCTTGTAGGCCGAAACCTCATATGAACAAAACACCACGTCATTTCATGCCTAAATTCATGACCAACACATAGAGCCAATCATGCAAATCAAACACATCATGCATTTTATTTACATAAATCAACAAGTGAAAGGGAAGCAAACAAAAACCCTAAACCCTAAGGCTTAAAAAAAACGAAAACCTCTACATCCCTAAATTAAACTAAAGATTCAACCTTGCAAGTTATGACATGAACAAGAAAATGCATATGATACATGAAAATTTTTATTCATGAAAGAGTGAAAGAAAAAAGGGTAAAAATGCAAAATGTATAGTTAAAACACAAGAAACCTCTCATCAAGGCCAAGGGTTCACTTCAAACACCCAAGGCTCCCAAAGTCCTTGACATAGTGTTTGAAATAAACCCTCAAAGCCTCTTTGAGAGAGGAAGAGGAGTAGGAGGAAAGATTCACATGCTAAAAAAAATTGAAAATGCAAGAGATAAATAGGCTTACCTCAAGAACAAACTAGAAAAGAGTAGAAAACAAAATAGAATCAAGAACAACTTGAGGGAAAACTCCAAGCTAATCTTCAAACCAACAAGCTTTTGATGATGCAAGGATGAACTAGAATAGGAGGGGATGAAAATGTATGGAGTAGTAATGGATTTTGAGATGAAAAAGAAGAAAGAAATCAAAAAAACAATGGAGGAGAGTGAGGGAGAGGCTACGGCCTTGTGAGGGAGGAGAGAAGGAGGAATGCTAGCTAGGGTAAAAATGAATGTGTCCTTGGTCTCTTGCTTTTGGGGTTTTTATATGGGGTGAAAACTTAAAGGGTATTTGTGACAATGTACTTCTTGCAAACCAATAGGATTTGAGATAGAATTTGAATCAATGGTCAAGATGCAATATCACATGGATTAAGGGCAATTAAAAAGCACAAAATGAGGACAGAGGAGGGCTGAATGCGCAGCTTATGGAGTGTGGTGAAGGATAAGATCAATTACAAAATTGTATTTTTCCATAAAGCTTATTACACAAGTGCCATTTTGATTCAAATGAAAGGTGAGGATTGTATTTCACACTTAAATGGAAGGCCATGATTTAACATAATTTGTAAACAATAAAAATAAATTAAAAATGCATGATTATAGGTCAAAAGTGCTTGTGAGTGAGAGTGGGAGAGTGAGTGGAATTGCAAATTGTACTATTGTACTATTCTTGACCTTTCAAAATTCAAAAAAATGTAGAATATTCCCTTCTAGATCATTCTTCTAAATTCATGCCATTTTGGGCCATATCCCATGATTCAATGATTGGGCTCTGAATTTTATGATCTCACCAATCCCAAAATTGATTTATTTACCCCACCTCAAAGGAAAATATCATTTTACCCTTCTATCCAAAAACTAGGTTTTTATGCCAAAAGGTTTAATATTTATGCACAAAAATAATCACAATTAAGCACAAATATTCCTCAAATGGATTATTGATGATGGTTCAGTGATTTGGGACAAAAGACCATTTTTGTAGTGAAATGACCAAAATGCCCTTTCACTCTAAAAACCCTAGTTATTTGCCCAAAGCACATTTTTACTTCAAAAATGACTTTTCCCCCTAGGAATGACTTCTAATATCTCAAAAATGCATGTTGAATGATTTGTTCTGAGAAATTGTCCCTTATTTGCAAAATGACCAAAATACCCTTTTGCACTGAAGAACCCTAATTTGTCCAAGAAGTGCATTCCAATTCAAAAAATGATTTTAGACGCTTTGAAATGACTTTTAGAACCCTAAATGCAATGCATGATGCTCTCTTCTCCTCTGGTTATTCATTTTTGAGGAAAATTAGGGTTTTGACCTAAGCCGGACAAAATTGGGGTATGACAGTGTGTTGACTGCTTTTTTATACTAAAAACTAGGTTTCTGCATTAATTGCTTTTTGATTGGGCTTTAACTCTTTTTCAGGTTTGGATCCAAGCCCAACAGCTCCAGCAGTAGGAGAGTAGTTGGGAACCCTAATTTGCTGCTGTGTTTTGCTATATTTTTTGTATTTTCAGATTCTATTTTTGTTTTTGTATTTTTAGTATTATTATTTTTTGTATTTTTGGACATATTGGACTCTTGGACACTCCTAAATTGTAAATAAAATTAAATAGATTTTTTTTTGGCATTTTTGGACTATATATATTACTCAAAATAAATTAAATGAAAAAAATAAAAATAATGAAGAGAAGAAATTGGACCAAATACAAAAGTGAATCAGGCCCAACTAAATGAACATGCTAGAACGAGGCCCGAATAGAAAAAATAGGCCCGTTAAACAATAAACGCAAAAAATTAACTTGGAACCACGTCTGTGGGCCCAAGCCAAAATGATAAGCCCAATAGTGAGAAAAGTGACTTAAATAAGCCCACTTAGGTTCGATTAGGCCCAAAATATCAAGATTAAACTGAAGAATGCGCGAAAATATCTATCATTCACGCGCGTGCCTAGCTTAAGTAACGATATTTCAGTTTAATTAAACGGATAATTGGAATTGGCTTAAATTAAAAAGGACACTATTCTAGCTACTTGTAATCGCGTGATATCGAAAAACAAGTTGAATAAAGCAAGTGACAAAAAGAAGACGGACAAAATTGGGGTATTATAGCTGCCCCTCTTTATTTCACATTTCGCCAAGAAATATGAATTGGCCTTTTTATATTTGTTGGTGAAATGGAAATAAAGATATAGAAATAATACTAATTTTGTCCGCTTCAGAAAAGTTTAATTTTTTTTGTTATTTTCCTTTTGAGAGAGGGGGTTAAAACTTGTGGCATTAACGGGAAAGCAATAAATTGGGAAAAGCGGTAAATTGGGAATTCAGAGGTTGCCTAAAACCTTCTAACGAACTCTTGTCGAGTCCGAGCTCTAGGGGTGGCCTTTTCGAGCGGCCGATCAACATCAGGTCCGGAACTGTTGATCAATGGATTTACGCTATGCCTTAGGGGTGGCTCGTACATGATGTTGTGATCTATGGAAGGAGTTCACTAACTCGGTGGGAGTTCACTAACTCTGTGTTGATGGAGTTTACTAACTCTGGGTTGATGGAGTTTACTAACTCAGGGTTGATTGAGTTTAGTAACTCAGGGTTGATGGAGTTTACTAACTCAGGGTTGTGGTGATTTTCTAAAAATGAGACTTTTGGGACTCTCTGCTCCGAAGTAACTTTTCTCTTGGATGGTGCATGAAATGCATGCACTTGGGTATTTGGGTACATATGAATGCAATGATTGATTTTGGTGGGATGCTTCTTCTATTTGATTTTTCATTCTCTTCTTTTCTTTTGTTATTCTTTCGCTCTTCTGAGATGCGAATTTGATAGCGTAATGTACTGTTTGATGCCATGGAGTGATGAATGGTATAGATGATATGAGAATGATGAATGATATGAAGATGTTGTGTTCTTTTATGTTCCGTTTTCTGGGATTTTTCTTCTCTTTTGTTTTTTTTGTTTATTCTGTTTGTTTCCTTTAAGCAGCCTTCTTTTTTCTGCTTATTTGTTTTTTTGTTTATTTTGTTTATTTTCTTTAAGCAGCTTTCTTTTTCCTGCTTATTTGTGTTTTTCTTCGACACTCTTTTTGCTGGTTAAATCGAACTGCCGGACGGAGGCTGTCCTAGGACGATGATCACGCGAGGATTGCGCACTGGTTCGTCACGACTGTTTTTTTGCAATTTTATTCACTTGGGAAATCATTTATTTCTGTATTTTTCAAAGATTTCGCAATGATCCTGTAATGCTCTGAATGTGCACATGTTTTGCAAATCAATTTCATCAATCATAAAAATTATTATTTTGAAAGAAACTGAATAGATGAAAGCAGAGACACGAAAAGCACATATATGAAAGAAAAGTTGGACTTTTATTGATATAGAAATTGGACGTGCAGAAAGTCACGCCAATTGAAAGTGCATTGCAATCTTTCTTTTAAACGGAGAAAATACAAGAGAAAGGAACAGATCTCGTGATTTCATCTCAGAAGTAACGGTGCCCGCCGTCCATACTCATAACTCTGATCACCCTCTTATCCAAACCTTTGGGAGTGCTGATTGCCTTTCCTTTTCTCAACTCCAAGTTTTCTGACCCTAATTTTTGCCTGGATCGCCCTTTGCGGGTTTTCAATCCATCGGGTCGCTTTGATTTTGCCTAGGCCGCCCTTTGCGGGTTTTCAGCCTAGCGAGCTGATTTTTCCTTGGCTTATCTTTCTCTTTTTTGTCTATTTTTCTAGGCATAATACTTCTTGACCACATCTGAGTTCACCGGATTTGGAATCTCATCTCTGTCCATGTTCGCTAGGAATAAAGCTCCTCCTGAGAATGCCTTCTTCACCACATAAGGTCCTTCATATTTGGGAGTCCATTTGCCCCTGGGGTCCGTCTGGATCGGCAAGATCTGCTTGAGTACAAGATCTCCCTCTTGGAATTCACAAGGACAGACTCTTTTGTCAAAAGCCCTTATCATCCTCTGTTGGTACAACTGTCTATGACACATTGCGGCTACACGTTTTTCGTCAATGAGGTTCAACTGGTCAAGACGGGACCGAACCCATTCCGCTTCATCAAGTTTTGTCTCCATTAACACCCGCAGGGATGGTATTTCAACTTCAATGGGGAGGACTCGCCTCCACCCATAAACCCGATGAGTGGGGTTTCCCCTATTGAGGTGCGCACCGAGGTTCTCAGAACCATGCGTGGGCAAAGGGAGCATTTCATGCCAATCCTTGTATGTTACCACCATCTTTTGCACAATCTTCTTGATGTTCTTGTTAGCCGCCTCAACTTCCCCATTCATCTTTGGGCGTAAGGAGAAGAATTGTGATCTTTGTATTTTGAAGTCTTCACACAAGTCCTTCATCATTCTCATTGCTCAAATTCTTGCCATTATGCAGTGATAATCTTGTTTGGAAGGCCGTGGCGGCAAACCAAATCTTTCTTGATGAACTTAGCAATCACTGAGCTTGTTACATTGGGATAAGAAGCAGCCTCCACCCACTTAGTGAAGTAGTCAATAGCAACCAAAATGAAATGGTGACCATTTGAAGCTTTGGGTTTAATGGGACCAATGATGTCCATGCCCCACATTGAGAATGGCCATGGTGCACTCAAGACATTCAGAGAAGTTGGAGGTACATGGGTGTGATCTGCATAGATTTGACATTTATGGCATCTTCTCACAAAATCAGAATATCCGATTCCATCTCGCAACCAAAGAGTATCCAAATTCTCGTGGATTTTTCTAGCCATTGTGTGCCTGCTGGAATGAACCCCAAATGAACCCTCATGAACATCTCGCATAATCTTTACTGACTCTTCTTTAGTTACACACCTGAGGAGTACCAAGTCATGGTTTCTCTTGTAAATTAAAGGACGTCTCCACTCAAGAAGAAACCTGCTGATAGTCTCCCGAGTGTTCTCTTGTCATTCTCTATAGCTCCGGAAGGATACTCTCTGTTTGTGATGTACTGCTTGATGTCATGGTACCAAGGCTTACTATCTGATTCCTCCTCGACTGCCATACAGTAGTGATAAGCAGGTAGACCTCTGTGCTGGATTCTGACAGTCGTCAAACTTTTGTCACAGCTGACGTTGAACATAGAAGACAAACTTGCCAAGGCATCTGCCAACTGATTCTCGCTGCGGGGTATGTGTTGGAAAGTGATTTCCTCAAAGGGCTTGATTAACTCTTGAATATAGTCCCGGTAAGGAATCAAATCAGGATTTCTTGTTTCCCAATCTCCTTTTACTTGGTGGACAACTAGAGCTGAATCTCCGTATACGTCGAGCCTCTTGACTTTGCAATCGAGAGCTGCCTGGATACCCAGGATACATGCTTCATATTCTGCAATATTGTTTGTGACATAGAAGCTTAGTCTGGCAGTGAATGGTATGAAGCGGATGTCTGGAGAGATCAGCATTGCTCCGACCCCGTGCCCCCACATGTTAGAGGCACCGTCAAACAACACTCTCCACCTTTCATCATCTTGAGATTTCCCTTCGTCAAATAATGCCATAATGTCCTCATCTGGGATTTCACATTGCATTGATTGGTAATCCTCAACCGGTTGGTGTGCGGTAGTCCGCGAAAGTGCTACCTTTAATCGCCTTCCGGGTTACGTATTACGAGGTCATACTCGGCGAAGCATTTGCCAACGAGCAATTCTACCGTGGAGCGCAGTTTTCTCAAATATGTACTTGATGGATCCATTTTGGATACCAACCAGGTAGTGTGACTCAGCATATACTGTCTCAGTCGATTCGCAGCCCAGGCTAGAGCACAACAAGTCTTTTCCAATGGTGAATACCTTGCCTCACAGTCTGTGAACTTCTTGCTCAGGTAGTAGATCGCGTGCTCTTTGTTTCCTGACTCATCGTGTTGCCCCATCACGCAGCCCATTGAATTGTCTAGCACAGTGAGGTATAGGATGAGAGGCACGCGGCATACGTGTGGCATTGGGGTGGTGGATTTCGGAGGTACGTATTGATTTTCTCAAGTGCTTCTTGACATTTATCATTCCACTTCATCTATTGGTCTTTGCACAGTAGTTTGAAAATTGGTTCGCAAGTTGCAGTCAACTGGAAGATGAATCGAGAGATGTAATTCAGTCTTCCCAGGAAGCCACAGACTTCTTTCTCTGTTTTAGGCGTTGGCATCTCCAGAATTGCTCGTACTTTGTCCAGGTCCACCTCAATTCCCTTCTGGCTAACGATGAAGCCCAACAACTTCCCTGACCTAACCCCAAAGGTGCACTTAGCGGGGTTCAACCTGAGTTTGTATTTTCTGAGACGCTCGAACAACTTCTGCAGGTTAACCACATGCTCTTCATCAGTCTTTGACTTGGCGATCATGTCATCCACATAGACATCAATCTCCTTATGCATCATGTCATGGAATAGGGTTACCATCGCTCTTCCGAAAGGCATGACCTTGTAACAGAAAGTCCCCCAAAGGGTTATGAAGGTGGTTTTCTCCATATCCTCTGGAGCCATTTTGATTTGGTTATAGCCTGAATATCCATCCATTTGGTTATCACTAAGGATATTTTGCCACAACTAAGATCCTGCATCAAACTGTTTCTTGACCTCATCCCTGATTTTCAAAGACATTTCAGGCTTCATTCGCCTTAACTTCTATTTTACCGGGGGACATTCTGATTTTATTGGCAATCTGTGCTCAACAATATCTGTGCTCAACCCTGGCATGTCCTGATAAGTCCATGCGAATACGTCAGCGTAGTCAAGCAGGAGCTGAATCAACCTTTTGCGCTCTCTATCCCCCAATGCAGTACCAACCTTGACCTCTTTTCTGTCTTCCTTAGTACCCAAATTGACCATTTCTGTGGACTCCCCCTGGGGCTCAATGACCTTTTCTTCTTGTTCTACCATTCTTATGATTTCCGGGGGAGTATCCCAATCGTCCTCAACATCTTCCTCGACTTGATTAACCGGGTAATCAAAGTCATAGTATGAGTTATGGGCATTATTATTTTCAGAGACTATTTTTGATCTGCATTAAAATGGAGCGGCGAATAAAGACAAAGAAAAGACACACAAACGAGAGATGAAGACAAAAATTTTATTGAAAATTCAAAATAACACTTTATTGATTGATGACTTTTGACGAAAACATGTGTGCCCGAATGAAATGTTCCAAGGCCTTGGGCAGAGCCGAGGAATCTACATTACAATGATAATTACTTTAAATTGAAAAATACAAGGAAATCCATGGTCTCCCAGTTTTGCAGCTTCTCTCCAAAGAAAGACAAAGAAATAAGACTAGGCCGACAACACAGCCACTCGAGCTTGATCCTTCTTCAACCACATTAACCTGGTCAGGGTTCAGCATGCCGGCACTCCGGAAGTTGTTCTCAAGGTTAGCGATGAAATCCTCCCCTGATTGGGTGCTCTTCCTCTGAGTTTGGCCAGCCATTTCTCCCTCTTGTCAGATGCCAGCCTTTCCCGATCAGCAAAACTTGGGATGTACCCAATACCGAACCTTTCAATGTTTCCTCTCAACTAGACAGGTATTACAATCCCTTGAGCAGCTTTTCCTAGTCCCTTACCGACATGATACCCATGTCCTAGCATCACCTTTGCAGTCATCATGTCAGCCTTGGACCACTTAGGCTTCCAAGAGGCTCACTTTCAACGAAGACGGCGTTTGAGATCTCCAATCCTTTGAAGGCAGTCTCAAGGGACTCTTCCGCCGCTTCCACGTAATATTCAGTGGTGATCGGTTTATCAGTGTTTCTTCCTCTTCGTGGATCACTATCAGCTTTCCCTCAGCCACGAACTTGAGTTTCTGATGAAGCGAGGATGGCACTGCCCCAACAGCGTGTATCCAAGGACGTCCTAGCAGGCAGCTATAGGAGGAACTGATGTCCATCACTTGGAAGACGACATAAAACATTTCGGGGCCTACCTGCACCGGCACTTCTACTTCTCCAAAAACTTCCTTCACTGACCCGTCAAATGCTCTGACCAAGGTAGAACTCGGCTTCAGATATGAGCAGTCTACATTCAGCTTCAGATCACATAGCGTTAGCGGAGTGGTAAACTTCGCAGCAGGACCAGCAAGCTAGCTTTTGGACATTGAATGTACACTCGAGGAGGACTAAACAGATGTAGAAGATCCTGACAAACTTGGGGCCTTGAAGAGTTGACATCATCTTCAATTCTTTGGTATTCATTGTAGACTTAGGCAGCACATTCAAGGATGAGCCATTATCAATGAGCACTCTGGCAAGTATATAGTCCCCACATTTGACTGAGATGTGAAGAGCTTGATTAGGATTCTTTCCCGCCGGAGGAAGCTCAGCGTCTGAGAAAGTCAAGTAATTGGATGCTACAATGTTGCCAACAATACCATCAAGCTGGTTTACTGTAATGTCATGGGAGACGTGGGCTTCATTCAAGATCTTCAGCAGTGCAACACGATGTGCCTCTGAACTAAGCAACAAAAAGAGCATTGAGATCTTGGAGGGAGTTTGACTCAACTGGTCTACCACCCGATATTCACGCTGTTTCATTACTTTCAGGAATTCTTGAGCTTCTTTGTCTGATACCTTTCTGACTTCTACAGTTTCTTTGTGTTTTCCCTTACGGGCCCTTTCTTCATCTGCTTTTGATTGCTCTCCCCTGAGGTTTTTAGGAGCATACAACCTTGCACTCCTTGTAATGCCGCTACTCCCAGCGATGTTAGTTATATCCAAAGTGCCCTTAGGGACCTCCGCTCGCATCTGCACGTTGCAGCTCCATGGAGTCATCCTAGTATCTCTACTAGGGGTAGTGGTGGGTACTGGAATAACAATAGTCGAAGGTCTCGTCACAGCTAGGCTGGAATTCAGACTACAGGGGATTTCAATCGGTCTCCTGAAGCCTCTGTTGCCTGATTGCAAGGTGGATACAGTTTCTTCCTTTTCCTGAGTTCCCACTTGGACCAGGTGTCTATCTAAGAGATCTTGGAGAATTGGTTTAAAGCCTTCACATGTCCCAATACAGTGAGGATTATCACAAGTGTCTTTCCTAGCACACCCCTCTTTGATAACACCATGACGGCATAATTCAGCATGGATGACATCTAGAGGCATCTGAATGCAATCAACCTCTCTAATCAAACACTGACCACCCTGATCCTCAATGGCATTGGCAGAAGATCCTCCGTGTCCTGGCAACGAATTGGTGGTTACATTGGGTTGCTGAAATGATATGCTCTTCGCATCAATCAAGTCTTGCACTACGTACTTGAATGCCTTACAATCCTCCACCACATGACCTACTGCTCCGGAATGAAAGGCGCATGTAGCATTTGCATTATATCCTCTGGGATAGGGAGGCTGGTATGGCTTCATTTGACGAGTGTTGATTATTTTATTGGCGATGAGATAATTGGACAAGTCCGTGTAGGACATGGGAATAGGATTGAAGACGACGAAGCCCTTTCACCGTAGTTCCTGTGCGGTGGTTTGACCGAAATGGTACGTGCGGTGGTGCTTGAGAAGGAAATGGAATAGCTTGCGGAGGATTGCTGTGTGATGGACCACTGGCTCCGATAATTGCATTGATTTTGATCGTACCTTAGACCAATAAAGTGATGTTGTTGTTCGCTGGATTGGCCGGTCGTTGAATGAGGGAAAAGACCGGTCTTGGCTGCACGCTGAGCACCTCGGGTGGTACCTGCAATGACACTCCAACGCTCAAGTCAGTGATCGCTCGGGCAGGGTATCACAAGGTAAAGATCACGTACCTGATAGTGAAAATACACGCGGCATTTATACTGTTGATTACCGACCGTTTTGAGAGAATTTCGGCCGGCTAGCGCGAAGTGTAACACCCCATTTCTACCCGGTAGTTTATAATAAAATCAGAGTGTAAAAATTCATTTCTCAATTAAAATCATCCAATGGGATGCTACACATATCTCTTTAAAAATCATTCAGAAATCATCTCAGCTCACAATAGCAGTTCAAATACGTAACACCATTAAATAAACTCGTGGAAATATAATTTCACATAATACAGCGGAAAATACTCATAATCTCAACAGCATAATTCAGCAGTCTCAAAACAATACATAGTAGGCTCAACAAGGAGCAAAACAGGACAACTATAGTTCATAACCCCAACCCCTAGGTGCTACGTGATCGTGAGCGGACCGACTCTCGGGAGTAGTGAAGGTAGAAAGCCCTCACTCATGACTACACGTGGTAAACAACAACAGAAAGGGTGAGTCTCGAACTATATAATAAAAGTGATAATAAGCAATATATATAGAATCACGGTTCACAGCATAATCAAACACACCAATCATCAATCAATAACATTCATGCACTCATGAGAATGTATGCAATGTTGTTATGCATGTGGTACCATTTGCCCTCGGCGTTCTCAATATTTGCCCTCCCAAGATTCTCATCGATAATGGAGTCCTCATGACTCGCCCTCCGCCGCCTCGAAGCCACAATCATTTTATAAGCTCTACGACCGCAGCCGAATGTATGCATGAGACTCCATGTAACAACACAAACACATTCTCAAACAGCTCAATACACGCAATAACTCTTACCTCCGTATTAATCTCATTTCATAGCCCTCATGGCTTGGCCCTCCGGCCCATGCCCCATGGCATGCTCGGTCATCTCATTATACACTCTCAACTCAATCAAGTCCCAAGGACTAATCTCATCTAGAGGACTCAACCTCACTCAAGGACCTAAACCACCATTTAGGACCAAAACAATCATCTAAGGACCAAATCATGCACCTAGGGACCAAAACAAAGACACTCTTAGGCACTTGGCAAAGACTAGGCGCCATTTTCCCCACATTCTCGCGCCCGGTGCAACACAAAGACTAGCGCCGTAAACTCAAAGCATTTTGGCGCCCGTGGCAACACGACCACCGGGCGCCACTTTTCTAGCAACTGCGCCCTCCGGGCAACACAGACCTAGACACAAACTTCGACCACGCCTGCATACGCCGATCTGAACACGTGCACGGACTAGGCGCCTGGCGTACGATTTAGCGCCCCTCATGACCAGACACCCAACACTTTCAAACCAAAACCACCCGAGCCAAAATGTTTAAAAATGTTTTTGGCGGTAAATGCAAAATATGGCACGGTGAAATATGCCTAGAAAAGTAAGTTTCACCCAAACCACCCCTTTTACACACACAAACAAGCCCCACCGGACATTTTCAAAATAACACCGCAAACTGAAAAAACCACTGAGCCAAAACACTTAAAATTGAATTTGGGCAGGTGAATACAAAATTTGGCACGGTAAAATATGTTCGAAATGTGAGTTTCCTCACCCACCCCATTTACACACACGTAAAACAAGCCCCACCGACATTTTCAAAATAACACACGCAAACAGAAAACCACTCGAGCCAAAACACTTAAAATTGAATTTGGGCGGTGAATACAAAATTTGCACGGGAAATGTGCCCAGAAATACAAGTTTCACTCCCGGGCCCCAAAATACCCACATTCTCGCGCCCGGACGGCAAAACACACACTCACAAAGACTCAAGCGAGGTGCCAGGGCGCCATTTCCCGGCAAACTTGGCGCCACAGCGTGACACCACGCACACAAACACAACTCTAGCACATGAACAGTAACCCCAGCGCCAATTCCCAAAGAAGTGGCGCCAGACAAGAACACAAAGACTATAGCCTCTCACTCACATTGCACAGGCGCCAGAATCCTAGCCCTTTGGCGCCCTACACCTCAAAAATCCTCAATTCTCAATTTCTTCCAATTCTAACCACCATATATCATTCCAATTCACTCTATAATCATTTTAACATGTTCAATTTCACATTTCAAACATCAATTCACACATCAAAACGAAATCAAGAACATAAAACCCTAACATTGAGCCACTAAATCAATTTCTCATGCAATTTCATCAAATTCAATCCAACAACCATTCGATTAACAATCAACATCATCAAATTAAGACTCTATGACTTACATACGACCTATTATACCCTCTATTATAGAGTGAGACTCCCTTTACCTTATTTTAACCAGTAGAAATCCCTTCTCCTTGAGTCACGTACAAAACCACAAAAACCAAAGCTCTATTCTTTCCTCCTTGAGTGGTGCGATCTACCCTTCTCCCTTCTCCTCTAGGGTTTGCGCTAGTTTCCTCTTCCTTCCTCTCTTCTCTCTTCGCAAGTTCTTCCTTTCTTTTCACAAATGAGAGCAAATTCCAATTTTGGGTATATGTACATTGGGCCAGCGCACCTTGGGCCCTTTTACACCCCTCTCCATTTCTTCCACCATTCCCTTTAGTTAAAATAAAATACTAAATTATAAACACCATATTATAATTTAATATAATTAAAATTAGTGCAACACTTAAACAATTTAATCAATTTCTTAATTAAATTATTTGGGGTGTTACACGAAGTGCGCTCCAAGCAACCGAGCTTGAGACGGTTCGCTGGTGTCGGCCAACGGCCCAATGCTAATGGAACCTCTTGGTTTTACTGATACACCCCGGAACAGTTTCCCCCAAGCCTAGGTCACTTGAAGGCGGGCTGAGGCTTGAATCGTTGCCCCCAAGGGTCTTGTTACTTCGACGAAATTTCATGGATAATAGGACGGTCGCGGCCGTCAGCTTTCTATGGATCGGTCGCTGCCGTCCACTGTCGGTCATACTGACGACTTTCGTATTACTGTCATTTATGACGTGACGTTTGGTGATCTCGAGGCCATTTAAGGGCTGATTTAATGCGAAGGCGAAACGTTGCGACGTTTCGTCTCCCGGTCCCTCTAGCGCTCCAGGACAGCTATAAATACACCTTCGAGAGACCATTTCTCGCATTACTCTAAAGTGCTTTGCTATCGATCGACCTATCCGCAACCGGCTTGCTTTCGAAGCGAATTCTTGTGTTTGAGTACCCATTTTCCTTGGTCGATCTTCCAGCGTTATTACAGGTATGGGTCGATCTTTTTCTCAACTTTCGTTCTTTTGGTTTTTCTTTTAATTGTAGAGTTTCGCGCCTTGTGGTAGGGGGTGTCAGGTCCGAAGACGACCAGGTCGCCCCCTCTCACGAGTGCATATCTCGACCGACCTGACGCGCTATCCTCTTCCACAGTGCTCTTTATATGTCGTGGTTGAAGCAAACTGCACGTCTTCCGGCGGGGCCATCGCACTTTAGCTCAAAATATGACGCGGCCAGCAGAGGTCGTTACTCACGAGGAAAATCCTGGGTCGTCATCGGGCGACACGAGTTCTAGCTCTTCAACCAAAGGGTCTTCAACCAAAGGGTCGGTTAGCCTAAGCAGCTCCGACACGAGTTCTGCCAGTTCTGAGACCCGATTGTGTTCTCTCCCACCCCCACCTTCTTCACCGGCCGGCAATGCAGGGGAAGATGGGGAGGTAGACATCGGTGGTGGAGTGCAGGAGTCTCCCATTGATCGTACTCAGGTCGCCGAGGAGGTATCGGTTGAAGTGCACGCTGATGGAGAATCAGTTGAAGGAGAAGATGATGTCTTACCAGATATAGCTCGAGATCGGTCCGACATGTCTTGGGTGTTCGAGACCCTCCGTTTTAACAAAAGCATAATCACGATGCACCGGGCGTTGCCTGAGTTACAATGCCATTTCAACCACTTGCCGGGCTGGAGGGTTAGAGGCATGAAAGACGGGGAGGATATTGCGACCTACTCCGAGAATCTTAAATTCACGATGCACCGGCTCCGATCGTGTTTGAGAGGATGGGGATCGTCCCACCCTTTACTGAATTTCAGCGTGATGTCTTGCGCTATATTGGGGTCGCCCCATCGCAACTGCACCCAAATGCGTGGGCATTTCTAAAGACCTTCGAGGTACTTCTGGGCCGACTCAATAGGCCCGTATCGATCCAGTTGTTCTTTACAATATTTGAGCTGAGTTGGCTTAGGGAAAAGGCCAACAAAGAGAAAAGGGAGCAGGTATCCTTCAAAACTCAGAAGAGTCAGCATAGATACTTCAAGACGTTCCAAGAATCGCTGGGCGCCGCATGGAAAAGTCATTACTTCTGGGTCGTTCCGACCAAGGAGGCTGCCCAGGCTATCGCTGAGACTCAGCCTGATGGAATGCTCGATGAACCTTATTTCCCAATCATGTGGAACGAGGCTCATTTCTTTAAGCGGCCCGGTGATTACATCTACTCCACCAAGGATTTAAGCGCGATCGACACGAGTCTCTGCGGATAATTAAGACACTGTCGAGCCTTATGCCCCTTAATCCTAAAGGCGACCTACCTTGTCGTCCTTTCACACTGCTCGCTGGCCGTGCTTTGGAGGCCGAGCTTGGTTTGTTTTCAAACTCATCTTTTTATTTTGGTTATTGATCTTTCCGGCTAACCTTTGAATCGTTCTATTTTGTAGGAAAAATGGCAGGAAAAGCTTGGGCTGAACTGGAAAATTTGGCCTTGAAATCCTCATCCAAGCCTTCTTCCTCCCAGCCAAATCCCAAAGTAGTCGACTTGGAAGGCTCGTCTAAGGTGCCGCAGATCCACGAAGCTCAAGGTATTTTAAATTTCTAGCCCGCCTTGGTTTTTCTTGCTGTCGGTCGATTAAATAACATTCGTTGGTTTTCTTTGCAGAGGCTCGAGCTGAAAGGGACACGTTCGGTTATGTTTTGAAGCCCGCCTGCGAGCGGTGTATCTTTTGTAACCTTTTGACTAGCCTTCGGGCATAACAATATTTTGGGCCTGCCTTCGAGCAGTTTGATATTCGGGCTCTCGGCGTCGACCAGTTCGTGCTTTTTCGAAAGCATTCATTGTAGACCGATCGGCGGTCTGCGCTTGTTGATGGGTCATGGCTTGACCCTTGGATCATTCGATGACACTCGGTTTGGGTCAACTCGGTGACCTTCTTTTGGGCCAATTCGATGGCGCTCGTTTGGGTCAACTCGGTGACCTTTGATTGGGCCAACTCGGTGGCACTCGTTGTAGGCTGTTCGGCGACGTAAGATCGTTTGTGGGTTATTGCTTAACCCTTGGGCCATTCGATGGCATTTGCCGTAGACCATTCGTCGCTCTACACGTTATGGGCCAGCTCGGTGGCGCTCGTTGTAGACCGTTTCGTCGGCCCACGTTCGTTTTGGTGGTCTTTCGGTCGCTCCTCTGCCACGGGCATGTTGAGCGACCGGTCATACATTCTTTGCAAAAAGTAAAGTACAAATCAGATTTCAAAGGTCAGGCCTCAGTAAAAAACCTAGTGGGAAAAAGAGCGCCTGCCTGTCTTTCATTCATTGATAAGTCGTTCGTTACATTTAAACATAATATTTTCTAAGTTTATCAGCGTTCCATGTTCTGGTGATAGTCGCCCCTTCCATGGTCTCCAGCTCGTATGCCCCCTTGCCGGTCTTCTTAACGACCCGATATGGACCTTCCCAATTAGGTGCTAGCTTTCCCTGACGAGCATTCTTGTTTCCGACATCTGCATGTCTCAGAACGAGCTGGCCGATTGAGAAGTCTCTCTTCTGAACACGAGCGTTGTACCAAGCTGCGACCTTTTGCTTGATCAATTGTTCTCTTAGTGATGCTTGAGTGCGCAATTCTTCGATCAGGTCCAACTCTTCTTGTATTGCTTGGTCGTTGTCAGCCGTTGTTGGGGGATTCAAAGTTCTCCAATTCAGCTCGCCCATTTCTATGGGTATAACAGCATCAGTTCCATACACAAGCCTGAAGGGCGACTCCCCGGTCGATGAATGGGGGGTCGTCCTATATGCCCAGAGAACGGACTGCAGCTCCTCGACCCAATTCCCCTTTGCTTCGTCCAGTCTTCTTTTTAACCCACGCAGGATAACTCCGTTGGCCGCTTCAGCTTGGCCGTTCGTCTGTGGATGCTCGACCGAAGTGAAACGCTGTTTCACTCCTAAGTCGGCCAACATTTCCCTGAACCTCTTGTCTGCGTGGGTACCATTTTCTGTTATTAACTGCTGCGAAATTCCAAAACGGGCTAACACGTTCCGGCCGAAGAACTTGCTCACCTTTGCTGAAGTGATAGTCGCAAGAGGCTCGGCCTCGATCCACTTAGTAAAATAATCGACTGCCACGATCAAGAATTTGAACTGGCCTGGAGCAGGTGGAAATGGGCCTAGCAGATCCATGCCCCACCAGGCAAACGACCAAGGTGAGACAAGACTTTGCAACTCTGAGGAAGGTGCGACATGGACGTCGGCATACACTTGACATTTTTTGCATTTCTGGACTAATTTCTTAGCGTCTTTGTCCATGGTCGGCCATTAATAACCGGCTCTAAGGGCCTTCTTTGCTATGGATGGTGCACCTTGATGGCTCCCACAAACACCCTCGTGGATGTCTCTTAACACATGGTCGGCTTCGACCGACGACAGGCATCTCAGCAGTGGAGACGAGAATCCTCTTCGATACAGCTTTCCTTCTATCACTGAATACTTGGTCGCCCTTAACCTGACCAATTTTGCCTGCTTTTGGTCGCTTGGCTCTTCTCCTTCAACAATGTATCGCAGAATGGGGGCGATCCAATCATTATCTTGGTCAACACAAAGAATGGCCAATGATGGGCTTGGTTTGGTCGATACGCTCGGCCGATTTAAGGTTTCCTGGATTAAGCTTCTGTGATTTCTAGGGGTTTTGGTGCTTGCTAACTTTGAGAGGATGTCTGCTGGAACATTCTCAGTTCTCGGCACATGCCTTACCTCCGCACGGTCGAATTGTTCGAGAAGCTCCCTTACTCTGGCCAAATAGCTCTTGAGCACGTCGTCTTTAGCGTCGTGAAGTTCTTTAATTTGCGAGACAACCAGTAAGGAATCTGAATGCAGTTCCACACGTTCAACATTGAAGTCTTTGGCGAGCTGTAGCCCGGCTATGCATGCCTTATACTCGGCTTGATTGTTTGATGTGTGGAAAGCAAAAGTCAAGGATACTTCCACAGCAAGGCCTTCTAAATTCTCCAAGATCAGGCCCGCTCCACTGCCTTTACTATTAGAGGAGCCATCCACATGCAAAGTCCAGGTCGTCGCCGATTGATCATCTGGAACTGGGGCCAGCACTTGTGCTTTAGCGGCCGACTTGGATTCAAACTTGATTCCAAACTCGCTGAGTTCCACTGCCCACTTTATCATTCTTCCCGCCAGGTCTGGTCGATGAAGGACTTGCCTTATTGGTTGATCAGTTCTCACCACGACCCGGTGGGCTACGAAATAGGGCCTCAATCTTCGGGCGGCCACCAAAAGTGCAAGGGCTAACTTTTCTATCTTCTGATACCTTTGCTCGGGCCCTTGCAGTACCTTGCTGATGAAGTAGACCGGGCTTTGTTTCAGGTCGTTCTCCTTGACCAAAACAGCGCTCAAGACTTCTTCTGTTATTGCTAAGTATAGATACAGGATTTCCCCTGGCGACGGCTTAATCATGATTGGCGGGTTGGTCAGGGCTTCTTTCAGTTCATCCAATGCTCGCTGGCATTGATCGGTCCACTCGAATTCTGCATCCTTCTTCAAGAGTCTAAACAGAGGAAGCGACTTACAGGCCGCCTTGGGTATGAATCTTGACAAGGAAACAACCATGCCATTCAGCTGTAGAATCTCTTTCTTGGTGGTGGGCGGCCTCATGTCGGCGACTGCCCTACACATATCGGGATTGGCTTCGATGCCTCTTTCTGTTAGGTGAAAGCCCAAAAACTTGCCGGCACTCACACCAAAAGTGCACTTTTCTGGATTTAACCTTAGTGAGTTTCTTTTGGCTTCCTCAAAGACCTCTCTTAGGTCGCTTACGTGGTCGTGGTCGGTCATACTCTTAATGATCATATCATCCAGGTATACTTCAGATATCCGACCGAGCCGTTTCCTGAAGATCTTATTCATCATGCGCTGGTATGTCGCCCCAGCGTTCTTCAGGCCGAAAGGCATCACCTTATACTGAAAATTGCCACGATCCGTCATGAAGGCAGTCTTGTGGCGATCAGGTGGATACATCGTGATCTGATTATAGCCCGAGTAGGCATCCAGAAAAGATAATAGTCTGTAACCCGAGGCACCATCGACCAGCTTGTCAATGTTGGGCACAGGAAAGGCATCCTTCGGGCATGCCTTGTTCAAGTCGGTATAGTCCACACACATACGCCACTTGCCAATCTTTTTCTTTACCAGCACGACATTGGACAACCAGGTCGTGTATTTAATCTCTTCGACGAAGTTGGCTTTCACTAGGTCCTCAACGGCCTTTCTTTGCTGCTTTGCTGAGACTTTTCTTCACTTTGCGTTCGCTTTCTGCAGGCGGCACGCTTAGCTTCTTTGTCGATCGAAAGGCGATGACATGCAATCTCTATGGGAATACCTGGCATATCTGATGCCTGCCATGCAAATAGGTCGGTGTAATCCCTTAGGCATCCCATGAGGTCTTGTTTAACTTGCTCAGGTAGGTCGCTACCTAGCTTTACTGTCTTTGCTGGGTCGTCGCCCAACTGAACGTCCATCAGTTCCCCATGAGGCTCTGGCCTTTTCAATCAGTTCTTTAGTTCTCGGGCTAAGTCGTCATCATTGTCCTCAGTGTCGCTATCTGGATCATAACGAACGTCCAGGTCGGCGAGATTAACTTTGTGGCCCTCACTGAAACTCTGAGCGTTGGGACCATGGTCTAACTCATCACAAATGTCCTGATATAGGTAATGGCTTCGTTTGGCCGCCTCCAAGTCGGCTATCAGAGTAACGACTTGGTCGTCTTTACTATAAAACTTCATCTGTAGATGCACCGTGGAAGCAACGGCCTCCAGCTTACCCAAGGTCGGTCTACCGATAATGCATTGGTAGCAAGACTTTATGAGAAGTACAAGGAACGTCGTCCGGACCGTCCTATACAAGGTGCTTTCTGCCGTGTCGTCTTCGAAATGTGACCAAGAGCTCACTTGTCCCCAAGGGATAAGTGGTCGCTCCGTTGAAACCAGTTAACGGAGTAGGACCGGCCTGCGGGATTATTTCACTTCGATCTACTTTCAGCTTGTCGATCAGTTCTTCGAACATAATATCAGCCGAGCTTCCTTGGTCGACTAAGATTCTTCGAACCTCTGTATTGGCCATAACTGCTGAAATGACCAGGGGTACATAGCTGTTGGTCCTGCCATCGAGCAGGTCTTCATCCCCAAAAGAAATGGGCGGCCTATTCGAGGCCGGTCGGTCTGCCGAAGTCGTTCCAACCATTAGGATTTCATCCCACTTTCTTTTTGTGGCTTTGTTGGAGTCCCTGCGATCCAAAGGGTTTCCACCGTGAATTACCATAGCAACATTGCGGCCTTTCGACTGCCGAGTGTCTCGATCTTCACTCCATGTAAATCTGGGCAATGGGCGTGTTCAAACGAGTTCGCTGCTCGTACTTTTTCTCTCTATATTCCGGTCTGTTGTCTCGGCGGCCTTCTTGCCCCTTAGCCGGCCTATTCTGATCTTCTTTAGGACGCGCACGGGCGCCCTTTCTTGCAGCCAGAGTTTCTTCGTAGGACATATGATCATTGGCCCGCCTTAGGAACATGCTGAGGTCCTGATAGTGATTCAAGGTGAATTCTTCTGCGAATCTATGGTCCGGTCGAATACCACGCTTGAGGTACTTCAGCTTGTCCTTATCAGATAGGTCGCGAATAGTCTCGGCCTCAGAGTTGAATCGGTCGATGTACTGCCTTAATGTTTCATTATCTCCTTGAACGACCGTGTCCAAGTGCTCCTCGTACCGATACTGGCAACGGTTGGCTGTGTAGTGGGCTAAGAAAATTTTAATTAGGCCCTCCCACGAGGAGATGGTGTTGGGACGTAGTGATTCTCACCATTCTAATGCTCGGCTGTCCAACGACAGAGGGAAAAGCCGACATTTCATGGTTGACCCCAACTCTCTATAGCTGCAATAGTTGTTGAAATATCGGATATGCTTATCCGGATCTCCACGGCCAACAAATTTGTTCAGATTGGGCGGCTTTCTCAAGTCTCTTGGAATTCGGTAGTGCCTGATCTCTCTGGTAAATGGTCCATGATCGTTCGGAATGTCGCTCGACCCAAAGGGCTGCATGGTGAGGCACGCCTCGTTGCCTGTCATTCCGTAGAATCCTCCAGGTTGGCCAAAAGGTGGCAGTTGAGGTTGTCTTCCGGGCCGCTCGCTGTTACCCCTTCTTGTTCGCAGCGGGACGTCCCTAATTCCTTCATCTCGATAGTCTTCAAACTCATCATGGGAATCCTAGGATCTACTTCTCGACCGTCGGGAACCGGATGACTCGCAGGAGGAAATCTGGTGGGCGAGCGACCGGATTCAGGATGGTAGCTGGAATCTTCGTATCCATAGTCATAAGAGTGGGAACGGCGTTTGCGCCGCGTTCGTGCGCTTAAGCGACTGCGCGCCACAGTTCGTCGTCTTGGGGATCGGTGGGAAGTACTCCCCCGGCGAGTGATGCTCCTTCGAGGAGGCGATCAGTGTCTACGTGTTGGACGACCTAGTGCAGAAGGTTCTCCGTCTACCGCACGCTGGCGGACCGGAATCAACCCTATTTCATAATGGGAGATCAACTCATCTCTACATGCGTTGAGCTGGTTCTTGTTTTGCAGCATTTGTAGGACGGCCTGAGTGATGTGCTCTGGCAATGGTTCTGCAATCCCTGCCTCGATCAACTCGGTCGGTAGCTATTGAAAAGCGGGCGTTTGCACCTGCTCTAGGATCGGTCCGCGGCTGCCCTGCACTGAGGGCTCTTGGCGCGGATTTCCTTGAGATTCATGTATAATGCGGTACTCCTCGGTCTCAGCTGCTTGAGGATCTTTGCTTCGGAGGGATTCAATCGAGATG
This sequence comes from Oxytropis ochrocephala, assembly GCA_020916435.1. Classification (NCBI taxonomy): domain Eukaryota; kingdom Viridiplantae; phylum Streptophyta; class Magnoliopsida; order Fabales; family Fabaceae; genus Oxytropis; species Oxytropis ochrocephala. Next base: position 86,806,992 of record CM037089.1, on the reverse strand, counting down.
AGGCCCGCGTCTGGGGCCGGTCGCGTGGAGCCATAGTCATAGTAGGATAGCGCTCGGGCCTCCCACTGTGGTCGCCAATTGATCGTACCTTAGACCAATAAAGTGATGTTGTTGTTTGCTGGATTGGTCAGTCGTTGAGTGAGGGAAAGGACCGGTCTTAGCTGCACGCTGAGCAACTCGGGTGGTACCTGCAATGACACTCCGACGCTCAAGTCAGTGATTTCTCGGGCAGGGTATCACAAGGTAAAGATCACATACATGATAGTGAGAATGCATGCGACATTTATACTGTTGATTACCGACCGTTTTGCGAGAATTTCGGCCGGCTAGCGCGAAGTGCGCTCCAAGCAACCGAGCTTGGGCCGGTTCGCTGTGTGGGACGACGACCCAATGCTAATGGAACCTCTCGGTTTTACTAATACACCCCGGAACAGGTTTCACCCTCTTTCTTCTTGTGGGGCCCAGAAAAAGGCTTTTTCTGACTGGAAGGAGGTGTTGGGTCATGAGCTATTCTTCCGCTGCGCATGCCGTTCTCTACTCTTTCTCCTGGCATGGGCAGTCATTTTCCGGCAGTACATTGTCACATGACTGACTGGGCAAGTCGTCCCTCTGTATTTGTCAAAAGTTGGTGCTTTGAATTTGGGAGGCAAGACTAGATTAGGGACCAAACACAGCTCATGGGCATTTTTGGCCCGTGAACCTGCTCCTTCAACAACTCTTAATCTCTCTTCTAGCATCTGATACTGACTTCTAGTTTCAGCAGGGTAATTCTGAGGGAAACCATTCACACCGTAATGAGGATTACTCATCGACACTACGGCTGGGTTCACGTGTGGGTCACGTGAGTGAAGGGTATCCCCAAGAATTGGTCCCTGAACTTGGGGATGGACCGTTATTGGCGAATTGAAACCCGCCAGAGTTCCTAGAGCAGTAGCAGGGATTGGGATCTGAATCTGGGCTTGAGGCGTCCCCGTTCCAACTTCATTCACAACTATGTCAGGCTGAGCTGGCCCCGCGGTTCTTGAAGGATCTCCTCCAGGATTTGTATCAGCAGCAGGAGGCGTATAGCCTAGTGGGAGACCATAGGGAGGCCATTGCGCAGCTTGAAGGGCTTGAGGGATCCCAGACCCAAGAGGGGGAGGAGGATTGTTCACCCCAACAGTAGTAGCTTCAGCCGTACCAGCATTTCTTAAGGCACTGAGCACTCTTATGACCTCTGCCATTTGAGCCTTTATGACTTCCATCTCAGCTTGAAGGACTTGATTCCATTGATTCTGACCATGATGACCCTTACCATTAGGATTCGGACCTCCTAGAATTCTGTCATTCTGATGTGGCGGTGGATTGCCCTGATCAGCGTCGCTTTGATTGTTGTCCATGTTCCTTGCTTGCAGATGTAACACCCCAAAAATAATTTAATTAAATTGTTTAATTAAATTATTAAATTATTGGAGGCGTGATATAAATTTAATAAAAGAGGAATATTTTTATGATTTAGGGGTCGAAACGAGTAACGGAGGAGTTGTAACAGTGAGCCCCACGCGCGAAGGGCCCACAGCTTAAAACCCAGGAGTCCAAGACCACTCTCACTTTCGCAAACCCTAGTGAAGTCGCGAAATTGAGAGAGGAAGAGAAAGGGAGTAGCCTGGCGAAGGAGGAGAAGAAAAGGAGGGAGTTCGCGAAATTTCGAGGCGGAGAAGGAAGCTGTTGTTGAGGCTTTGTTCGTGGTTTCTTCATCGTGTTCCGAGGCTTACGTATTTGAGGTAAGGGTGGGTTTAACATTTATAATGGGTTGCGATGGTGGTATGTGGGTAGTTAGGATTTGGGTGATTTTCGCATGATGTTGTGGTTTCGTTATTGTTGTTATTTGCGTGATAATGTTGATTTCGTGATTGAGCCATGATTTTGTTAAATTGATGTGTTAAATTGATGTGTTTGCGTTGAGGCGTGGGAGAGTGGCACGGAGGTTGGGCGCAAGCGCGCTGTGCCTGTGTGTGTGAGTGTGTCTTAGGGTGTGTGAGGTGTGCTTAGGTGTGTGAGTGTGTGTGCTTGGGGTGTGTGTGAGTGTGCGTCTTTGAGGTGTGTGAGCGTGGGAGAGTGGCACGGGTGGGCGCAAGGCGCTATGCCCCTGTGTGAGTGTGTCTTAGGTGTGTGAGGTGTGCCGAGAGGTATGTGAGTGTGTGTGCGAGGTGTGTGAGTGTGTGGCGAGGTTTGTGAGGCGTGGGAGAGTGGCACGGCCGGGCGCAAGGTGCACGTGCCACGTGTGTGAGAGTGTGCCGAGGTGTGTGAGGGTGTGCGAGGTGTGTGAGTGGGTGCCGAGGTGTGTGAGTGTGCGTCTTGAGTTTGTGTGAGCGTGGGAGAGTGGCACATGCTGACCACAAGGCGCCTGTGCCCTGTGTGAGTGTATGTCGAGGTGTGTGAGGGTGTGCCGAGGTGTGTGAGTGTGTGTGCCGAGGTGTGTGAGTGTGGGAGAGTGGCACGGGTTGGGCGCAAGGCGCCTGTGCCCTGTGTGTGAGTGTGTGCCGAGGTGTGTGAGGGCGTGCCGAGGTGTGTGAGGCGTGGGAGAGTGGCACGGGAAGGGCGCAAGGCGCCTGTGCCCTGTGTGTGAGTGTGTGCCGAGGTGTGTGAGGGTGTGCCGAGGTGTGTGAGTGGGTTCCGAGGTGTGTGAGTGTGTGTGCCGAGGTGTGTAAGTGTGTGTGCCGAGGTGTGTGAGGGTGTGTGAGTGTGTGCCTAGGTGGGTGTCTGTGTGGGGCGCCAATGTGGCTGCTGTGACATCCGGGGCTGAGGAGGGAGGGGAGTGATCGCCGGTGCCCAAAAAGGTGGCATGGCAAAGAGCGGCTCTGGCGGCTTCAAAGCGAAGGGCGCGTGAATGAGCCGAATCACGCCCTAATGAGAGGATCCCGAGGCCGCGGTATGGGGTATGTCATGATTGAAGGAAAGGCTTAAAAGAATTGATTTGAACTACCTATACCAACAAGGTGCATCTTCTTTTAGGGAGCTCATCCCATAAGAACTCCATAGTTAAGCGTGCTTGGCTTGGAGTAGTTGTGGGATGGGTGACCTTCTGAGAAGTTTCGGAAAGCATGCAAGTGAGGACAAAGCATCTTTGAAAAGACTCGTGTTGGTTCGTGGGGCGATCGGCGATTCCGAGGCGATGCAGGATGTTACAAATGGTATCGAGCGGCGGACCTCTCCCGATCTGGTGTGGTTCGAGGGCGAACCAAGCGGAAGCCCAGTGGGCATGTGACATCCGGGTGAGGAGGCGGGGAGTGATCGCCGGTGCCCAAAAAGGTGGCATGGCAAAGAGCGGCTCTGGCGACTTCAAGCGAAGGCGCGTGAATGAACCGAATACGCCCCGGAATGAGAGGATCCCGAGGTGTGCGGTATGGGTGACCTTCAGGAAGTTTCGGAAAGCTTGCAAGTGAGGACAAAGCATCTTTGAAAAGACTCGTGTTGGTTCGTGGGCGATCGGCGGTTAGGCGATGCAGGATATTCTGGTGCCCGGGCGCCCAGTGGTGTGCCTGTGTGCATGTGGCGCTGCCTAGGCGCCCTGTGCGCATGTTTCAGGAGTGGTGCGCCATTTTGGCGCAGCCGTGTCTCAGTGTGTGCGTGTGAGTTACGGGACAGGGCGCCATGCGCCTGTGCCCGTGAATGCTTGGTGCTGTGTGTCTGTGTTTGAGTATGATGCGCCAATTGTGGCTGTGCCCGTGAGCTGTATTGTGTGTCAGGTTGCCTTGTGCGCTTTGTGCGTGTTCTTAGTGGTGAGCGTGCGTATGCGCACAGTGTGCCCGATGTTGTGTGTTGAGTACAGTGTAGCCTTGCTACGCAGTGTTCTGCCGTCTTTGTGCTTATTCATGGTGCTACGTGTATGCAGGTGTCTGTTTGAGGTCGGTGCTTGTGCGGTGTGTAGCGATGTGGCACTGTTGTGATCTTTGTAAACCGTGAGAATTACGAGGTAGTTGTGGTGCTACAACACGTGGTATTTTTGTGAGATAATTTATAACGAGACATGGTGGTATAGTATTTATTAATTAAAATACTTTGTGTATGTGTAATCGTGCATGCATGAGTCATGAGTCGCATTGTCATATGCATTTCTTGGTGGTATAGGCTTCGCCTCTGTGAGATTAATTTTTGAGGTATAGGCTTGGCCTCTTGCCGTCGTGGCTTATTTCTGACGAGATCGGTACAGCATGCATATGCCCGCAGGGGTTGCATTGTTTGATGGTCCATATATACATATATATAATGTGTTTTGGTGTTTCCATTCGATGGAGTTTGTGCCTTGTGCTGTGATATGACGTGTTGATTTTCTGTGTTGCTATGAGTTACCTGCTACTTAGATATTGCTATCACTACTTATTATTTACGTTAAGCTCACCCTTCGCTTGAAATGTTGCTCTTATGTGGCAACGCTGCAGTGATCGTTAGCACTCGTGGAGGATTGCTAGGTGTAGTCTCCTTTACGTTGGAGTGCGTATCGACTCCGATGTGTAGCAGGGGAGGGACTATAGTATTTGTTTTTGAACCTATTATGTCTTTATTTTGAGAAGTTTGATGTTTTATGTATTTCGGAGATGTTCAAATAAGTTTATGATTTACTGCTTTGCTAGAGATTAATTATTTATATTTTTGAGGAATTATTCTAAATCAATTGGTGTTTCCATGTGGTGAAAAATGTAGCGCCCTTCGAGGTGACTCTGATATGTGTGGTAAAATATAATTAGTAAAAAACAGCAGACGCGTCAAATAGCGATGTCTAACCAGCTTGCCTGATTTTCTGTTGACGAAACACGCTTATGAACACAAGAACGAATATATGAATGCAATGCAATGCGATATGTATGATTTTATGTTTGATTCGGTGCCGGGAATCGTAATGCAACTCGCCTTGTCATAGGCGTGTAAGTTTAAAGCTCTAACATCTCTTTTTTTTTTAATTTTGGCTGCAACTAGGTTGGAAGCAATAGGCAAAACAAGCACACTTCATTCGAAAGGATAGAATACTACAACTTCAAACTCAAAGGAAAAGTATAATACAATATTCTGAAAACAATGTTTTCGACAGAAAAGTACCATACTCCAAAGAAAATTACAACTTTTTAGAGAAAGTTTACAATTTCCTAAGGATTTTTACAATGCTCTAAAGTGAAATTCAAAGGCATATAACTTTCAATTTCTCCTTTCTCTTTCTCTTCTTGCTTTCGGTTGCCCTTTGGCTTTCTCCATGAGTTCTTCTGTTAGAATCTTGCAGTACTCGACAAACTCGTACACCTTGGCCGGAGTGTTGAAAGGATTCATTTCTGCTTTAGCTTTTCTTAGCTTCTTGGGAATATCCCTCACAACTTGGTTAGCTAGCCCTGCTAGCTTTGAAAATTTACTCCTCCAAAGCTGAATCTCATCTCTCATCTCCTTGACAATCTCTTGGTCCTCTATTCTGCCAATTAAGGCCATGAAACGTTGCTCCCAATACTGGCTTTCTACTTGCACTTGCTCATAAGATTCCCTTAGGCATCTGAGATTCCTCTTCAATTCCTCCGACTTTCCTTGTTCAAACCCTAAAGCTTGTTGGTACTCTTTCAAGATTCCTATGATAGACTCTCTATCTTGCCTGATGCTTTCCATTTGGTTCCCCAACTCGAACTTCATCACTTGGAATTCTTTTCTTGACTTAGCTAGTGCATCTCTGACCACTTTCTCATTCTTCCATGACTTGTCATATAGTCCCTTCCATTCACATGCTTCTGCCATAGCTTCATTCATCTTTGAGGCGAACCTCTTTACTTCCTCTTTAGCACCTTTCAAATGTTTCTGAATTTCCCTCTTGCTTTCTTCTTCTATTTCAAGTTTCCTATGGGATAGCATATCTATGGATTTTGTTACTGGGTTGCCTAATACGGTGAAGGGGCATGATTCGATTTGGGTGATTGTGGATAGGTTAAGGAAGTCTGCTCACTTCATTCCTATCAATATCACGTATCCGGTGTCGAGGTTGGCTGAGATCTATATCCAGGTGATTGTGAAGCTGCATGGTGTTCCGATGTGCATTGTGTCTGATAGAGACCTGAGATTCACTTCTGATTTCTGGAAGAGCTTGCAAGAGGCATTGGGGTCCAAATTGAGGTTGAGTTCAGCTTATCATCCTCGGGTGATGGGCGAGGCAGAGGACCATTCGATCGTTGGAAGATTTATTGAGGTCTTGTGTTCTAGAAGCGAGGAGGTGTGTGGGATACTCATCTTCCGTTGATTGAGTTTACTTACAACAACGATTTACCATTCTAGTATAGGGATGGCTCCTTTCGAGCCATTATATGGTCGGAGATGTAGGACTCGTTGTGTTGGCATGAGTGCGGAGAGGTATTGTTCTTGGACTGAAGTCGTTCGAGAGACTACTTAGAAGGTAAAAATGATTCGTGAAAAGATGAAAGCGTCGCGAGAGAAGACAAAAGTTACCATGATAAGAGGAGAAAAGATTTAGAATTCCAAGTGGTGACCATGTGTTTTGAGGTCACGCCTTATGGTAGTGTTGGGCGTGTTGGCAAATCGAAGAAGTTGACCACTCGTTTCATCGGATCGTGTCGGATCACCGAGAGAGTTGGAAGTGTTGCTTATCGTGTGGCTTTGCAACCTAATCTTTCGAATCGCACGATGTGTTCCATGTGTCGCAACCGGAGTACATTCCGGATCCTCTCATGTGATCCGGATGGATGATGTGCAAGTGCGGGACAATCTCACTTTGTGGAAACGATGCTGTGCGAATTGAGGATCGCGAAGTGAAGAATTTGCGAGTAAGGAGATCAACCTAGTGAAAGTGGTGCGGTTAGGAGGCTCTTTGGTGAGAGCATGACTTGGGAGTTAGAGGGTAAGATGCGGGAGTCATATCTGGAGCTGTTTGAGTCAGGTATGTTTTCGAGGACGAAAAATTCTAAGTGGGGGAGGGTTGTAACACCCCAAAAATAATTTAATTAAATTGTTTAATTAAATTATTAAATTATTGGAGGCGTGATATAAATTTAATAAAAGAGAAATATTTTTATGATTTAGGGGTCGAAACGAGTAACGGAGGAGGTGTAACAGTGAGCCCCACGCGCGAAGGGCCCACAGCTTAAAACCCAGGAGTCCAAGACCACTCTCACTTTCGCAAACCCTAGTGAAGTCGCAAAATTGAGAGAGGAAGAGAAAGGGAGTAGCCCGGCGAAGGAGGAGAAGAAAAGGAGGGAGTTCGCGAAATTTCGAGGCGGAGAAGGAAGCTGTTGTTGAGGCTTTGTTCGTGGTTTCTTCATCGTGTTCCAGAGCTTACGTATTTGAGGTAAGGGTGGGTTTTAACATTTATAATGGGTTGCGATGGTGGTATGTGGGTAGTTAGGATTTGGGTGATTTTCGTATGATGTTGTGGTTTCGTTATTGTTGTTATTTGCGTGATGATGTTGATTTCGTGATTGAGCCATGATTTTGTTAAATTGATGTGTTAAATTGATGTGTTTGCGTTGAGGCGTGGGAGAGTGGCACGGGGGCCGGGCGCAAGGCGCTGTGCCTGTGTGTGAGTGTGTGCCGAGGTGTGTGAGGGTGTCTTGAGGTGTGTGAGTGTGTGTGCTTAGGTGTGTGTGAGTGTGCGTCTTGAGGTGTGTGAGGCGTCGAGAGAGTGGCACGGGCTGGGCGCAAGGCGCCTATGCCCTGAGTGTGAGTGTGTGCCGAGGTGTGTGAGGGTGTGTCGAGTTGTGTGAGTGGGTGCCGAGCTGTATGAGTGTGCGTGCCAAGGTGTGTGAGGCGTGGGAGAGTGGCACGGGCTGGGCGCATGGCGCCTGTGCCGTGTGTGTGAGTGTGTGCCGAGGTGTGTGAGTGTGCGTGTCGAGGTGTGTGAGTGTGCGTGCCGAGGTGTGTGAGGCGTGGGAGAGTGGCACGGGTTGGGCGCAAGGCGCTTGTGCCCTGTGTGTGAGTGTGTGCTGAGGTGTGTGAGGGTGTGCCGAGATGTGTGAGTGGGTGGCGAGGTGTGTGAGTGTGTATGCCAAGGTGTGTGAGTGTGCGTGCCGAGGTGTGTGACGGTGTCTTAGGGTGTGTGAGTCTGTGCCGAGGTGGGTGTTTGTGTGGGGCGCCAATGTGGCTGCCCCAAGGCGCCCAGTGGTGTGCCTGTGTGCGTGTGGTGTAACACCCCCTTACTCTTAATACTTTAATTTATAAAATCAGAGTTCAAAAATTGTTTTTCTTTTCAAAGATACATCCTCGAGGAATGCTACGTTCATCAAACATCACTTTCACTTAGCCCATAATACTTTTCATTAATAAAATATAATTGCGTGATACATAGCACGACATAAATGGGGCGAACCCTCAAATTCTAATACATCAATCTATTACGATTCAACACTAATCTTAAACAACTAATAGACTACCCGGCTCCCGATTCGACGTCACAGAGCAAGAGCCACAACTAGACGAGGAAAGAAAGGACCTTCACTCAGGGATCACACCTTGCGTTGCTTTGACATAAGAAGCAACATAGAAAGCGATAGGGTGAGTCTCTTTTCATAAATAATAAAATGTATGATAAACATTATGCTAGAGAAAGACAACTAGAAACACTCCGACTCAACCAACCACACAACACACCAAGTTAAGACACACCAACTCCTAATCATCAACAGACACCAATGTGCATGAGAATATGCATGATGCAGACCCAAAACACCAAGGGCATATGCATGATGGATCCATTAAGACCGAAGTCTTCTGCTTTCACCATAGGACCGAAGTCCTCTGCTTTCACCATTATGCTTATGATTTATGCGACACCATGAACAATGCATAATAACACAGCATATACATCATTCAATTAAACCATAACGCATTTTCAATAACTCACCAATTAAGACCGCAGCCTTCTGTTCATAAATAGGACCTAAGTCCTCTGCTCACCTCTAGGACCGAAGTCCTCTGCTCATCAATAGGACCGAAGTCCTCTGCTCATCAATAGGACCGAAGTCCTCTGCTCATAACCCTAAGGCTAACATCACTCAGACATCATCACTGCACTAAGGTGACATCTCTACATCGTCCCAATAGCTCTATAGCTAGCGTCCAACTCACTGGACATCTCCACACCTCATCACCAACTCTATGGCTAACTTTGACACCTCGGTCATAGCTCTAAAGCTAGTGTCCAACTCACTGGACACCTCCACACCTCATCACCAACTCTATGGCTAACTTTGACACCTCGGTCATAGCTCTAAAGCTAGTGTCCAACTCACTGGACACCTCCACACCTCATACCCTAGCTCTACAGCTAGCGTCCAACTCACTGGACACTTTGCCACCTAAAGTAGTGGACTACATAGTCACTACGAGGACCACAACGTCACCTAGGACTAAACGTCACCTAGGAACCAAACCTGACTACACCATTCACCACTTAAGCGTTCTCGGCACTAAACAACACTCACAGTTGCGTCTGGCAGCGTCCTATGCTACTCTGGGGTTAAACAGCACCTCGGCACTCTCATCCCGCACCTCGGTACTCTCGCATCACCTCGGCACTCTCATCAAGAACCTCGGCCCTCTCGCAGAACCTCGGCTACACACACCGGACCTGGCGCAAGGGGCACGCCACATTTGGCGCCCACACCGAGACCTCACGGCCTGCAAGGGCATGCCACACTTGGTGCCCTCACCGCGACCCACACCCCACCAAAACACAATCGCTACACACACCAAGTACTACGCTGCGCCTCATCAAGCACAACGCGCACACCATCCCGAACACGCACTCACTCCACTTCACCTCAACTCGGTCTCCTCTCACTTCACGCCAATACACTCTCGCTTCACTTTGCACACAGATACCTACATCTCAACTCACTTAAATAGCTACCCTTAGGCATACTTAATCTACACCTTGATACTTCACTTAGACAGCAATACCTCATCATCATTCACCTCTACGACTACCTCGTTTCGTCTCGGCTATACTCACAGAAACTCGGCACCACTCAGTACCTCGGTACTCATTGTAACACCCCGATTCTACCCCATTTATTTATTTAATTATCAGAGTGTGAAAAGAACAACCAGCATGCATCGGAGCGTTACACATCAACATTTAAACTCAACATTTAAACGACATTAATAGTCAAATTTGGTCTTTCCTTAAGACGACGAATAAGTACGTAGCACAACTCAAAATTTATCACATCGCAGCGGAATATAATGATCTATCACATGCATAATCTCAACCAACAACTTAGTGTAAAATACACTTCATATAAAACAATAACGCAAATAGAATGATAGTCTGAAGTAAAAACAGCAAAATCAACAGTGTTCGTCTTTCCCCCAGGTGCTACGTATCAGAGCGACTCGACACTGACTCTAAATAGGAAGGAGAGAAGGTCCTTCACACACGACTACCTGCATGTCACCCACGTAGGGGTAACATTAAAACAGAGAAAGGGTGAGTCCAACAACATAAAGGAATATATGATAAGTAATATGCTAAGGTCTCAGCAACTATAAATACCAACCATAACAACATACATAAACAGTTACTGGCATAATATCAACAAGCAACATGATTCACCTACGACATCAACAGCATCAAGCAGCAACTTAGGCAACACAACGCGCAATAATATAAACAACCCAACAAGCAACAACTTATAGACTGCACAACGAGCAACAACTTGAACAACACAAACAGCAACCACTTAGACCACACAACGGACAACAACTGGAGCAACACAACAAGCAACAAAACTTAGACCACCCAACAATAAGCAACAACACCTGGATATGAATGTATGTAGTACCAATCAACCACAACGTGATGAGCAGAGCTCTAGACCGCAGCCTATAACAACAACACGTGGTGAGCATAGCTCTAGACCGCAGCCTATCAACAACAACAATGTGGTGAGCATAGCTCTAGACCGCAGCCTATCATCAACAACAACGTGGTGAGCATAGCTCTAGACCGCAGCCTATCAACAACAACAACGTGGTGAGCATAGCTCTAGACCGCAGCCTATCAACGACAACAACGTGGTGAGCATAGCTCTAGACCGCAGCCCATCAACAACAACAACAACAACAACTCTATAGGTCTCTTTACCTCAACAACAACAACAACGTATAAATGGTTTCACTGACACCATCAACAACAACAACAACTTATTGATTTAATCCAACAACGTCAACAGCAAACCTTTATCCATATTTAGGCACACAACTCACAACGACACAACCATAGCACAAGGTGACACAAAACAACACACATTAGCACTCTCGGCGGCTTTGAACAACTCGGGGTGCCACAAACAACAACAAAAAGGCACCTGGCAGCAATACAGTTGCGCCAGGGCGCCAAAACAGCAACAACAATCAGTAACTTGGCGCCTGGCAGCAACCTTGTTGCGCCATGGCGCCTAAATCCTAGCACAATGGCGCCTAGTGGCGCCCAAAACCTCAGTCCTTGATTTTTTTATCGTTCCAGGCAGCAACTAACACTTAATTCCAGCCACACACGTCATCAAACCACAACGGAGCACTAAAACAACAAATTGGCAATTTAAACACAATTGGGGCGCCAAATTCCTAGCATAATGGCGCCTAGGAGTGTCTAGACCTCACTCCTTGATTTCTTTTACAAACAACCAGCAACAACCAACGTTTAAACGACATTTAGGCATCAAAACAACAATTTAAACTTCGCGTCAATCGCCTAGCATGCTTCTAAGTCTCATTCACACATAATATCAAACATATTGTGGGCACAACCTCAACAACAAATTTTCTCACATATTTAATCAATCTCCAACCAAACCAACAACAAATTCTCAACGTAATTCAGTCCTACACTTACTCAGAACCCTAACTAGCATCATAGTTTCCCAATTCCCACATAAAACCCCTCATATAAACCCTTATGTAATTTAACTCCCCTTACCTTTTCAACTTGAAGAAGAAGAGTCCTTGCCTTAGAAAACACCACGAAAATCAGCAACCGAAACCCACTCTCCTTCGATCGCAAGCCGTTGTTCTCTCTTCTCTCTCCGTCGCGAGCTTTCTTCTCTCCCTTGCTTCCTCTCCCTCTCGGTTCCAGCTTCTCCCCCTTTCCCTCTCTTCACCGTCGCAACCCCCTCTCTCTCTCCCTCACCGTCGCGCTCCTCCCCTTCTCTTCCCCTCTCACCGTCGCGCTCCACCCCTGTTTCTTCTTCCTCTCCCGATCGCGTTTTTCTTCTCCTTTTTTTTTCTCCTTCCGTCGCGCAGCTCTTTCTCGGGTTCTCTTCTTTTTTTTTTTTTTTTTTTGTTTTTGAGACTACTATCCTAAGTCATGTAAATATGGGCTCATGAGAAATGGGCCCTATTTACACCCCCTTTCTAGTGCTTCCACTACTCCCTGCTGTAACAAGACACATCTTATTTAATTAATATGGTTAAACCAATAGATATTAGAATAATTTAATTAAAATAATTAATTAAATTATTTTGGGGTGTTACAACTCTCCCCCACTTAGAATATTTTCGTCCTCGAAAATCTACGCTAAAATTTCACGGAAACAATATCCAATCTTCTTGTGACCTCTAACCCTCATCGTCCATGATCCATCGTATACCTTGCGGTAGACCAACACCCTTCTCTACATTTTCACCCTTACGGGTCACCCCCAAAAACTCACCGACTGGCTACGACAATTAATATGAACGTGGTTATGCCCTAACCACTTCATACCCAAGATCACACTTAACCTACCCAACGGCAAACAACAAAAATTCACAACAAGGTCTCTGTCGAGGATCGACAGGGACACGGGGAACACACCAGGCAATACAATACAATACCAAACTTAAACGTTCACAACATTTCGACAATAATAAGATAATGAATAGCATTGATATTATTAATAGATTCTAGCGGATTACCCTTAACGGAACACACGAAACACGTACCTCTAATACATTCCTTATTCTTCACCAGGCTCTGCGCCTGCCAAAGCAAACACCTTCCCGCTAAACCTCTCCTTCTTCGGCTTTGGACACTTAGCACTAATGTGTCCCACCTCACCACAGTTGAAACATACCATATCCTTGCGATCGCATTCAGACATCCTATGACCCTCTTTACCACAGCGAAAGCACCTTGTTACATCAGGTTTACACTCAAAACTCTTGTGGCCAGCCTTGCCACATTTGAAACATACGATGCTAGCAGGAGCATCTCCCCCACTAGGACCTCTACCAGCACTTGCTTCCCCTTTACCAGTAGGCACCTCATAGGGCTTACCACGACCCGAAAACTTCTTTTGCTTTTCCCTCATAACTCTGGAGAAGGCATTATTGTCTTCTTCAAAAATTCTGGCACTATTAACCAACAATGGGAACACACGGATCTGCTGATACCCTATGGCTCTCTTAATGTCGGTTGTATGACCCGTTTTCAAACTTGATACATTTGGAGAACTCACTTCCTCTCCGTCATAATGAGGATAAAACTTAGACAAATTTCGATGAAACTTTGCGGCATACTCGGTGATGATCATGCTACCTTGCTCAAGTCTCAAAAACTCCACCTCTTTCTTTCCACGGACATCTTCCGGATAGTATTTCCTCTTGAACTCCCTCTCAAATCATCGCCCACGTGATCTCCTCATTGGCAGTCGTCAACCCCTGACTAGTTGTTCTCCACCAATCATAAGCCTCTTTCTTCAACATGTGTGTGCCATAGCGAACCTTCTGAGCATCGGTGCAATCCATGACACGGAATATCCGCTCCATCTCACTTAGCCACTCAAGGGCACCATCGGGATTATACCCGCCTTCAAAAGTAGGAGGTTCTCACGCCGAACGGCGTGGCGGACTACGCGTTCCATCACCCGTAGCATTACCCACAACTCCGTGATAGCTTTGCAAGGCGCGGCAAAGTCGCGACATCGTTCCGATCCGCCATTCTAGCACCGCAATGAAACAAAAATCAGAAACGAGTAACACAGCTCAAATGTTACTCAACTTGACGACTCAACCACCGTCCGGACAGACCGAACTGCTCTGATACCAACTTGTAACACCCCGATTCTACCCCATTTATTTATTTAATTATCGTGAGTGTGAAAAGAACAACCAAAGATGCATCGGGCGTTACACATCAACATTTAAACTCAACATTTAAACGACATTAATAGTCAAATTTGGTCTTTCCTTAAGGCGGCGAATAAGTACGTAGCACAACTCAAAATTTATCACATCGCAATGAATATAATGATCTATCACATGCATAATCTCAACCAACAACTTAGTGTAAAATACGCTTCATATAAAACAATAACGCAAATAGAATGATAGTGCAAGTAAAAACAACCAAAATCAACGGTGTTCGTCTTTCCCCGGGTGCTACGTGATCGTGAGCGACTCGACACCGACTCTAAATAGGAAGGAGAGAAGGTCCTTCACACACGACTACTCCGCATGTCACCCACGTAGGGTAACATTAAAAAAGCAGAGAAAGGGTGAGTCCAACAACATAAAGGAATATATGATAAGTAATATGCTAAGGTCTCAAAGAACTATAAATACCAACCATAACAACATACATAAACGATTCATCGGCATAATATCAACAAGCAACATGATTCACCTACGACATCAACGACATCAAGCGAAGAACTTAGGCAACACAACGCGCAATAATATAAACAACCCAACAAGCAACAACTTATAGATCGCATGCGAGCAACAACTTGAACAACACAAAGCAAAGCAACCACTTAGACCACACAACGGACAACAACCGGAGCAACACAACAAGCAACAAAAACTTAGACCACCCAACAATAAGCAACAACACACGGATATGAATGTATGTAGTACCAATCAACCACAACGTGATGAGCGAGCTCTGCAGACGCGACCTATAACAACAACACGTGGTGAGCATAGCTCTAGACCGCGACTTATCAACAACAACAATGTGGTGAGCATAGCTGCAGACCGCAGACCTATCATCATCAACAACAGCGTGGTGAGCATAGCTCTGACCGCAGCCTATCAACAACAACAACGTGGTGAGCATAGCTCTAGACCGCAGCCTATCAACGACAACAACGTGGTGAGCATAGCTCTAGACCGCAGCCCATCAACAACAACAACAACAACAACTCTATAGGTCTCTTTACCTCAACAACAACAACAACGTATAAATGGTTTCACTGACACCATCAACAACAACAACAACTTATTGATTTAATCCAACAACGTCAACAGCAAACCTTTATCCATATTTAGGCACACAACTCACAACGACACAACCATAGCACAAGGTGACACAAAACAACACACATTAGCACTCTACGGCAACCTGAACAACTCGGGGTGCCACAAACAACAACAAAAAGGCACCTGGCAGCAATACAGTTGCGCCAGGGCGCCAAAACAGCAACAACAATCAGTAACTTGGCGCCTGGCAGCAACCTTGTTGCGCCATGGCGCTAAATCTAACACGATGGCGCTGGTGGCGCCAAAACCTCGATCCTTGATTTTTATCGTTCGAGCAAAGAACTAACACTTAATTCCAGCCACACACGTCATCAAACCACAACGGAGCACTAAAACAACAAATTGGCAATTTAAACACAATTGGGGCGCCAAATTCCTAGCATAATGGCGCCTAGGAGTGTCTAGACCTCACTCCTTGATTTCTTTTACAAACAACCAGCAACAACCAACGTTTAAACGACATTTAGGCATCAAAACAACAATTTAAACTTCGCGTCAATCGCCTAGCATGCTTCTAAGTCTCATTCACACATAATATCAAACATATTGTGGGCACAACCTCAACAACAAATTTTCTCACATATTTAATCAATCTCCAACCAAACCAACAACAAATTCTCAACGTAATTCAGTCCTACACTTACTCAGAACCCTAACTAGCATCATAGTTTCCCAATTCCCACATAAAACCCCTCATATAAACCCTTATGTAATTTAACTCCCCTTACCTTTTCAACTTGAAGAAGAAGAGTCCTTGCCTTAGAAAACACCACGAAAATCAGCAACCGAAACCCACTCTCCTTCGATCGCAAGCCGTTGTTCTCTCTTCTCTCTCCGTCGCGAGCTTTCTTCTCTCCCTTGCTTCCTCTCCCTCTCGGTTCCAGCTTCTCCCCCTTTCCCTCTCTTCACCGTCGCAACCCCCTCTCTCTCTCCCTCACCGTCGCGCTCCTCCCCTTCTCTTCCCCTCTCACCGCCGCGCTCCACCCCCTGTTTCTTCTTCCTCTCCGTCGCGTTTTCTTCTCCTTTTTTTTTTCCTTAGTCAGCATGACTCTTTCTCGGGTTCTCTTCTTTTTTTTTTTTTTTTTTTTTTTTTTTGAGACTACTATCCTAAGTCATGTAAATATGGGCTCATGAGAAATGGGCCCTATTTACACCCCCTTTCTAGTGCTTCCACTACTCCTCTTTAATAAGACACATCTTATTTAATTAATATGGTTAAACCAATAGATATTAGAATAATTTAATTAAAATAATTAATTAAATTATTTTGGGGTGTTACACTCATCAGTACCTCGGCACTCCACAACACCTCGGCGCACCCTATTGCACCTCGGCATACACACCCTACCTTTCGTCTCCACTACACAGCACCTTGGCGCACCACGTTGCACCTCGGCACACACACCCTATCTTCCATCACACCTACACTTCAACACATACACTTTGGTATATACACCCTATACCTTGGCAATACTAGTTTAGACGTCCATGCACTACACCTCATCAACTACACATAGGCTTATTCATAACTCACTTCATCATCTACACTTAGTCATTTCACACCTAACCACACAACTTCACCTTGATTACTACACTTAGGCACAATACACCTAAGCACTCACCTCACCTCGGCCCACTTTACACTTGGGCACACTACACCTAAGCTCTCACCTCACCTCGGCCACTACACTCGGGCACACTACACCTAGCACTCACCTCGGCTCGGCTTATACGACACAACACCTCGGTGCACTCTTTGGCACCTCGGTTCTCTCTACTGCGCGACACGTTAAACTTCACTACACTTACCATTCAACGCACCTAAACCTCAGTACACTCACCTCGGCAGATACACGCTATAACATAACGTCTGCACTTCAGCAACTACGCTTAGGTATATATACACTCCACTTTGGCCACTTCACCTCGGTATACATACCCCTCACCTCGATAGCTACAAGTCGACACATTACCCCTCAGCTTACACTTTGTAACATCCCAAAATTAATTAGGTAAGTATCTAACTAATTTATTTAGGTGATTATTTAATTTACTTAATTAAGTGATTATGACTAATTTAATTAAGTAATATGTTAGTTGGCCATATTTAAATAATAATAATAAGGTAATCATTTATTTAAAGAGTGAGGTGTAGTAAATAAATGAGGGGGGTCTAATTTAATTAAGTGGAATAATTAAGTTAGGACTTATTTCTATTAGTTAGGAGGTGTTTAAGTATTAGGAGTGGTGGTAGTAAAGAGGGGAGGTGGGTGTAAGTAATAGGGCCCAAATTGATTGGGCCTAGGCTTAAATGAGAAGTAAAAAGAATGCAATTGAGAGGAAGAAAGAAAAACTGCAGAACTGAGAGAGTGTGGGAGAGAAAGGAGGGGAAGCCGTGGGAGGAAGAAGGAAAGGAGGAGGAGAAGAAGTGGAGAGAACTTCTCCATCTTGGCTCAAGGTGAGGGCTTTTTGGTATCAATCTTCTCCATTTTTCCTCCTCTAGCTATTGATGTAAGTTTCAACACCTAATTTCTTCTTGTTTGCATTTTGCCATTAATGGGGTTTTGTTCACTTTGACTCTAGGGAGGAGGGAATTCGGTTTTGCTGGAAATAGGATGTGGGGTGCTTCATTTTGTTGATTGTTGGTGTTTGGTTGAAGCTCTAGCTCATTTGAGGTTAGGGGATTCTCATTTATGTCTATAATAATTAGTATGATATGTATTGTGTGTGGAATAGCACTAGGTTGCTTGATTGTGTGAATTTTTGTGCTCATTATATGTTGGTTGTTGTATTTGATACTTAATTTGGTGATACTATGTTGTTTGTTGTTGGAAAAATATGGGTTGTTGATTATGCATGTCAAGTGGTTGTTTAAATGCTTCAATGAGAGAAATTGTGAGATTGGGTGAATTAAATGATGATGAGTAATTGTCTAGATGAGTGTTGGTAATTGGAGAATTGATTTGTTGGATTAAAAATGTGGTTGAGTTGTTTGAGTAGGTGTGTTCAAGAGAGGGGGGCGCCAAATCCCTAAGGAAATGGCGCTAGAGAGCACCTTGTCTCGGTTTTGGTATGGTCGGTGGCAAGAGGGGCGCCATTTGCCTAGCAAAATGGCGCGAGGGCACTGTTGAGTTCTTTGGTGAGTGTTTTTCGACAGGGCGCGCAAATGCTAGGCATTTAGGCGCTCGTGTTGAGTCTGGCGTGTAATGTTTCGGTCTGTGCAGGAGGGGCGCCAATTCCCTAGGAATATGGCGCCCGTGTCTAGTGTGTGCGCGCCCCGTGTGGCTGTGCGTGTGTCATGTGCAGGGAGGGGCGCCAATTCACTAGGAATTTGGCGCTGGTGCGTGAGTGTGTCTTTGCGTGCGTGCAAGGGATGGGGTGGAGTGCGGGCGCGCGGTTCTTTGAAACTTGGCGCCCGGTGCTGAGTGCGTGTGTGTCTCACCGCATGCGTGTGTGTGGTGTTGGTGTCACGGTATGGGCGCCACTTTGGCTGCCCCTTGGCGCTAGTTATACTTAATGGAGTCTAAGTGATGTTTTTAGTCCCTAAGAATTAATTTAATCCTTTGTGTGACAAAATAGTCCCTAAGAATTAAATTAATCCTTGGAGTGACAAAACAGTCCCTTAGTATCTGATTAAGCCTAACATATCAAAATAAGTTCCTAAATACCAAATTAATCCTAACATGTCCAATAATCCCCTAAGTACTTAAATAGTCCTTGGTGTGTCAAAATAGTCCTTAGGTACTAAAACAACTTTGGGTGTGTTAAAATAATCATTAGGTGTGATTTAATTCTTGGTGGGGGATTTAATTCAATAAATGAGGCGTGAGGTGTTGTAATGATGATTTAAGCGAAGGGGGCTTCGGCCAAAGCGACGGGCTGTGTTGTGGAGATGTTTTAAGTGATGTGACAATGAATGTGGTGGTAATGTATTGTGTTATGGTGCATTGTCATGGTGTCGCATAAAGCATACACATAAAGCGAAGGGGGCTTCGGCCAAAAAGCGAAGGGGGCTTCGGCCAAAGCGACGGGTGCCCTTGGGGCTTACAGCGAAGGTGATGGATCCACATGCATATTGCACACATGCATATACTCTTGTTCCGCTTAGAATACTTGTTGATGCTTAATTAACCCATTATTGTTGTTTTCTTGGCATTATAATTGAATGGTAAATGTCTTAATTGTGGTGGGTTGATGTTTGCTAGATGCTTTCCTAATATAATGCTTATCTTACTTGTTATTATTTATGTAAAGAGACTCACCCTAGCATTTTTATGTTGCCTGCTCTCGTGGCGACAAACAAGTGATTCTGAGTGAAGGTGCCATGCCTTCTTGAGTCTTCGAGTCAGCTCTGATTAGTGACACCCGGGCGGGAAATCGTAGTGTAGTATTTTATACTATGTATTTTGAACTGATTGGATAATGTGCTGAGAAAACCATTTCTGGATTATTGTAAACTCTAAACAGGCTTTGAGGGTTTTAAACCACGTGACTATGATATGTATCTCACGCACTTGATGCGTTTTAATTTTAAATGTGTTTTGATAATGTTTTTATTAAATGTAGCACTCTCTTTGAGGTGCGTGGAAAGATTTTTGAAAACTCTGATTTTTAATTTAATCTAATTGGCAAATATAGAAGGGGGTGTTACATTAGTGGTATCAGAGCAGTTCGGTCCTTCCGGCCAAGTTGTCGAGTCTGTTAACCCTCGAGTCTTGGTACTCGTCCTAAATCGTAATTATGTTGCTGTTTATTACTGTTAACCTTGTTGGTTTGTTCATTCATTGACGTGTCTTGTGACTTAATTGTTAGATTACGATTGAACATTATATTGTATTATTGAGGTATATGTGGTAATTTCGCGTAATCGGTGGTTGTGGCATTGATTTTGTCTGTTCGTGACGGTTGTTTGTATCATTAAGATGTGTGATTAAAAGAGTTCTAACGCCGTCAAAGGAGTGAAAGTCGTGACGACGCCTTCGCACTCCGGACTGCGTTAGAAGTCTTTTAATGCGGTGGAAAAGAAATAGTTTTTGTGACCTCAATTAGTTGGTTGCATGAGTAGGAGGGACTGATCACCCCAATCACTCGTCACCACTGAAAGAGGCGACAATAACTCATAGTTATTATTAACTTTGGATGTGTGCACTAAATTTTAAATTTGATTGATTGCTTGATTAGCCTAATTGAATATAGAGGGTACTCTAATGTGACCTAATCTTGGTAAATTATACACTAGACAATATTTGAAGGATTGCTTGTTGAATATTATTGCACTTGATTGACGCCCTTGCCATAAGTTGGTTGTTTTTGTGACGCATATGAATTAAATTGGTTTGTGCTTAATTGTTTCGAAGTTAGTGTGCTAAAATGAAATGTTGTGTAAGGCTATATTTTCATTCACTCAATTAAAGTTGCATAACTCGAAGTTTTGACACCTTCGGTGTTTCAATTTGACGTGTGTCGTGAGCATGATGTGATTTGTCAAAATTAAATGGTTAATTTTCCTTACCGTTAGAGTTTATGGCGGAAATTAAATTTTGAACTAATAAGTAATTGTTTATGAGGGTGCATGTTCATGTGATAGTAAGATTTGGGTTTTGCATACAAATTCCTTTTTGAACAAACTGTGAGTTCTAAGGTTTTCGAAAAATGGTACTTGGAAAATTTTTATTGGAAAACGAAGGGATGTCAAATTAGTGTTGAAATTTTGTTTCCAAATTGTTCTAAGATTTTATTTCAAAATGAGACATGATTTCGACTTTTGCACCAATTAGGTTGTGGTTAGGCGTTGTTTGAGATTATGGGATATTACACTAATTGCATGATTAGGTGAGTTAAAGTCCTTATGTTATGAGAATGTGAGTCCAATTTCAATTGTCAAGTTTTAGAAGCAAATATATACAATTTTGAGTATCTTCTAATCATGAACTACAATTGTGAAAATTTTGTTTGATTTATGGTTTAAGCTGTAGTCTTTGTTGTTGCTAATACTATTATTATTTGTCACTTCTTGAAATTGTTTTACGTGACTCATAAATCTAACGATGAAAACTGTGCAATGAGACTTTTGTGCACTTCTAGTATTTGATTAGTTTTTCCTTGCTAAGAATTGACGAGAGTATGTAACTTCATTTGTTTAAACTAATATCAAATCTTGAACCAAAACAATTGTATTATGAAACATATGTTGGTTGTATTATTTGTGATATAAAGTCAATTCCATTTGGTGGAATTATGCACCCATAATATTTTCTAGGAAGTTGTAAAATTACATGCTAGCCAATCCCTAGGAATAGAGAAAACCGAAGGAGATGCCTAAATGTTTAATCTTTTCAGAATTGTGCGTTTAAATTATTTGCATGACTGGTTATGCTTGTTTGGTGTTTGAATGAAATGCATGAGTGTGTGATAACTATAATCGGTTTTGGTGATTCATAATGGTGAGTTTTATTTGCGTATGATTCCTGTGCGCTACTAGATGCGATTCTGATCTTTTAGAAACTGGTATTATTTGGTCAATTGAAAAATTATGTGGTTTGTCATTTCGAAAACTTGATTGAATGCTTGTTAATTTGCCGCTGATTGGGTTGAACTTGTAGTTGTAGAACTCAAGTTATAGGTGAAACAAGTTTGGTTAAAATTCTGGAAAACAATCCGGACACTGTTTCAGTCTTTTGAAAACTGATACTGTTTGGTTGAGTCAAAAATTATTTGGCTGAATGTTTTCGAAAATAGACTTAAAGCCGGTCGTTTTGGCACTAGTTTCATTAGATTCAGAGTTGTGTAGCTCCAGTTATGAGTCTCCAAAGTCGAGCCAATTTTTTTTAGTCAATCTGTGGGTAGGTTCGGTGTTTGCAAGTTTTATGCCTCTAAACGAACTCCGTTTTGAACGATTCTTTTTTCCATTAGAGACTACACGCAAAGTGTTTTTATTCGGGCTAAAGTTTTGTCCCATTTGGTCAAGTTTAAGTCAGTTTAACGTGAAATGAAGTAGGAGGACAGAATCTGTCAAGTCTAGGGACTGTTCGGGTTGCTTCTAAAAACTGTACCAATTGACTCATTGTTTTGAAACTTTAATGACATATTCAGAAACTACACATCCGTGGCTTTCCAACAAGTATTTATTTGTTGAAATCCGAGGTCGTTTACTATTCTAATTAATTCGCCAAAGTAGACACATAGTTGCAGAATTTTCTGCACCTGAGTTTAGAAAGAAAAATTTGAACGTTGAGTAAAATGGTTAATTGTGGAATAGGTTGAACTCGAATTTTGTTGTTATGATTGTGTTAATTGTTAATGTGAGTGATATGGAATATATGATAATTGTTGAGACCGGTATTCTTTGTGTTAATTACGGTTGTTAGGTTGTTGGGCCTCCGACCATAATTGTTGTTGTTCTTTGTGTCGGGTAGTCGGGTAGGATTGTGACAACCTCTGAGTTAGATACCAAATTGGGGAGTAAGAATATAGGGAAGAGTGTGTGATGCATTTGTGTATACGATAGGACTAGGAGGAGGATGGTTAGAGGGATAAGAAGAGTGTATGTTGATTCATGAGTTTAGCGTAGATCTTCGAGGAGGATAGCAATCGTTCGTACAAGATAGTGAAGGAGAAGCGGAGTTCTCGGTTTAGTGGGAAGCCTATGATGTGACAGGTAAGGGCAAGAGAGAGAGAGTTCGGGCAAAAAGCTAAGTGGGGGAGACGCTACGGCGGGTATTGTGAGTCACGAGTGTGGTAAGCCGGGCATAAGAGTCCGGTTGCATGGTCAACAAGTGTGTCAAGTGTGGTAAGGAGGGTCATGTAGTACTGCTAAGTGTGAGAAGAAGGATGGGTCTGCTACTAACCGAGGGGAAGTGAGGCACATTAGTACCGGAGTGTTCAAAGCCAAGTAGGAGAAGTATAGCGGTAGAGTGTTTATCCTGGGAAGTTCGGAGCCTACGGAGGAGTGATGGTTACTTTTAGAGGTATGAGTTTCATTTAGGGTACTCTACTAGAAATCTATTGTTCGTTGAGAGATTGTTTGAGTTTTGCATATCTATGATAGTTAGATTTTCGAGGACGAAAATATTCTAAGTGGGGGAGAGTTGTAACATCCCAAAATTAATTAGGTAAGTATCTAACTAATTTATTTAGGTGATTATTTAATTTACTTAATTAAGTGATTATGACTAATTTAATTAAGTAATATGTTAGTTGGCCATATTTAAATAATAATAATAAGGTAATCATTTATTTAAAGAGTGAGGTGTAGTAAATAAATGAGGGGGGTCTAATTTAATTAAGTGGAATAATTAAGTTAGGACTTATTTCTATTAGTTAGGAGGTATTTAAGTATTAGGAGTGGTGGTAGTAAAGAGGGGAGGTGGGTGTAAGTAATAGGGCCCAAATTGATTGGGCCTAGGCTTAAATGAGAAGTAAAAAGAATGGAATTGAGAGGAAGAAAGAAAAACTGCAGAACCGAGAGAGTGTGGGAGAGAAAGGAGGGGAAGCCGTGGGAGGAAGAAGGAAAGGAGGAGGAGAAGAAGTGGAGAGAACTTCTCCATCTTGGCTCAAGTGAGGGCTTTTTGGTATCAATCTTCTCCATTTTTCCTCCTCTAGCTATTGATGTAAGTTTCAACACCTAATTTCTTCTTGTTTGCATTTTGCCATTAATGGGGTTTTGTTCACTTTGACTCTAGGGAGGAGGGAATTCGGTTTTGCTGGAAATAGGATTTGGGGTGCTTCATTTTGTTGATTGTTGGTGTTTGGTTGAAGCTCTAGC
Organism: Oxytropis ochrocephala; assembly: GCA_020916435.1. Lineage (NCBI taxonomy): Eukaryota > Viridiplantae > Streptophyta > Magnoliopsida > Fabales > Fabaceae > Oxytropis > Oxytropis ochrocephala. Next base: position 86,782,967 of record CM037089.1, on the reverse strand, counting down.
TCATTTGAGGTTAGGGGATTCTCATTTATGTCTATAATAATTAGTATGATATGTATTGTGTGTGGAATAGCACTAGGTTGCTTGATTGTGTAAATTTTTGTGCTCATTATATGTTGGTTGTTGTATTTGATACTTAATTTGGTGATACTATGTTGTTTGTTGTTGGAAAAATATGGGTTGTTGATTATGCATGTCAAGTGGTTGTTTAAATGCTTCAATGAGAGAAATTGTGAGATTGGGTGAATTAAATGATGATGAGTAATTGTCTAGATGAGTGTTGGTAATTGGAGAATTGATTTGTTGGATTAAAAATGTGGTTGAGTTGTTTGAGTAGGTGTGTTCAAGAGAGGGGGGCGCCAAATCCCTAAGGAAATGGCGCCTGAGAGCACTGTCTCGGTTTTGGCCGGTTTGGGTGGCAGGAGGGCGCCATTTGCCTAGCAAAATGGCGCCAGGCACCTGTTGAGTTCTTGGTGAGTGTTTTACGCACAGGGGGCGCCAAATGCTAGGCATTTAGGCGCACAGTGTTGAGTCCGGCGTGTAATGTTTGATGCATGCGGGAGGGGCGCCAATTCCCAGGAATATGGCGCCCGTGTCAGTGTGTGCGCGCCCCGTGTGGTCGTGCGCGTGTCATGTCTGGAGAGGCGCCAATTCACTAGGAATTTGGCGCTGGTGCGTGAGTGTGTGTTGCGTGCGTGCGTGCAAGGATGGGGTGAGTGCGGGGGCACCGGTTTCTTTGAAACTTGGCGCCCAGCTGAGTGCGTGTGTGTCTCACCGTAATGCGTGTGTGTGTGGCTGTTGGTGTCACGGTATGGGGCGCCACTTTGGCTGCCCCTGGCGCCTAGTTATACTTAATGGAGTCTAAGTGATGTTTTAGTCCCTAAGAATTAATTTAATCCTTTGTGTGACAAAATAGTCCCTAAGAATTAAATTAATCCTTGGAGTGACAAAACAGTCCCTTAGTATCTGATTAAGCCTAACATATCAAAATAAGTTCCTAAATACCAAATTAATCCTAACATGTCCAATAATCCCCTAAGTACTTCAATAGTCCTTGGTGTGTCAAAATAGTCCTTAGGTACTAAAACAACTTTGGGTGTGTTAAAATAATCATTAGGTGTGATTTAATTCTTGGTGGGGGATTTAATTCAATAAATGAGGCGTGAGGTGTTGTAATGATGATTTAAGCGAAGGGGGCTTCGGCCAAAAAGCGAAGGGGGCTTCGGCCAAAGCGACGGGATGTGTTGTGGAGATGTTTTAAGTGATGTGACAATGAATGTGGTGATAATGTATTGTGTTATGGTGCATTGTCATGGTGTCGCATAAAGCATACACATAAAGCGAAGGGGGCTTCGGCCAAAAAGCGAAGGGGGCTTCGGCCAAAGCGGCGGTGCCGCTGGGGCTTCTGTGAAGGTGATGGATCCACATGCATATTGCACACATGCATATAGTATACATGAATATACTCTTGTTCTGCTTAGAATGCTTGTTGATGCTTAATTAACCCATTATTGTTGTTTTCTTTGCATTATAATTGAATGGTAAATGTCTTAATTGTGGTGGGTTGATGTTTGCTAGATGCTTTCCTAATATAATGCTTATCTTACTTGTTATTATTTATGTAAAGAGACTCACCCTAGCATTTTTATGTTGCCTGCTCTCGTGGCGACAAACAGGTGATTCTGAGTGAAGGTGCCATGCCTTCTTGAGTCTTCGAGTCAGCTCTGATTAGTGACACCCGGGCGGGGAATCGTAGTGTAGTATTTTATACTATGTATTTTGAACTGATTGGATAATGTGCTGAGAAAACCATTTCTGGATTATTGTAAACTCTAAACAGGCTTTGAGGGTTTTAAACCACGTGACTATGATATGTATCTCACGCACTTGATGCGTTTGAATTTTAAATGTGTTTTGATAATGTTTTTATTAAATGTAGCACTCTCTTTGAGGTGCGTGGAAAGATTTTTGAAAACTCTGATTTTTAATTTAATCTAATTGGCAAATATAGAAGGGGGTGTTACACACTTCCTTATCCTTCGTCTCCTATACATCATCACTTACGCTCCGTCACCTATATTCAACACTTACGCATTGACACACATACGTCTCACTTCGGCAGGTACACCTAGGTATTATATACACTACATCTCGGCCACAACACCTCGGCGTACCCACTCTACACCTCGGCAAGTACAATTCGATACCTATACTTAGTATCAGATACCCTTACATTACGCTACTTATACTCTGTCACTCATCTCGGCTCCTATGACTCGTTAGTTACACTTTGACACATTACGATCATCCCTTAGGCTTCGATACACTTGTCGTTACACACTCCTATCTTGGCATACTCACATCTCGGTAGGATTGCACTTGTAACTTAAGACCTGCACCTCAGAACTATACTTAGGTAAATTTATACTATACACCTCGGCAAATCAGGTCTCTCTCTACACGCCTAGTCTACCTCTTCCTTCCCTTCTCTAGTTCTCACGCTAGGATCATACTTAAGCACACTATTATCCACTCATACCTTCAAAACTGGTTCATCACTCCTTAAGAACTTCACGAAGGTTACAACACTCACACCCGACTCACACGGGACCGAGAGTTTCTCGGTTCCCATTTTACTCCTAAGTCACTCGTATGACCAACACCACAACAACTCAACACAACTGCACTGAAGTGAAACTAACACACAACTTCAAACACATCAGACACATAAAACATACAAGGCAGCTCGGAAATCATTCCTAGAGTCTACTCACACATAACACACATCATATACTCTATTATAGATGAAAGAGAGAGCCCCCTAACCTCAAAAGATTGAAGAAGTAGCACTCTCTCCACCCAGCCTTCCCGATCCACCAAGAATCACCAACATTTCAGCTCCTCCTCCTTGGCATTGAGCTCTTCCACGCCAAGCTTCCTCTTCCTCTCTCTAAAAGCCATCTCACCTACCACTCTCTCTCTCTTACTTTCCCTTTGCCTTTTCTTAGATTTTGGTGGTAATGGACTCTCCACCATCGACTACTATACCTTAAGCATGAATATGGGCTTAATTCATGGATCATGGGCCTAAATCTCATGGGCCTCTAATCACACTCCCTCCATTACTTGCACTACTCCCTCCTTTAATTAAATTACCACTCCCCTTTTACTAACCACCACTCCTCATTTAAATCAAATACCTCCTAAATACCCTAAAACTCCAATTAATCCTTTGAGTTAACCAAATGTTGTAAGCCTTAAAGAACCCACTAAATAAATAATTGAATTATATTTGGGGCGTTACATGTGGCGCTGCCTAGGCGCCCTGTGCGCATGTTTCAGGAGTGGCACACCATTTTGGCGCAGCCGTGTCTCAGTGTGTGCGTGTGTGTTACGGAACAGGGCGCCATGCGCCTGTGCCCGTGAATGCTTGGTGTTGTGTGTCTGTGTTTGAGTGTGGTGCACCAATTGTGGCTGTGCCCGTGAGCTGTATTGTGTGTCAAGTTGCCTTGTGCGCCTGTGCGTGTTATTGGTGAGCTAAGCGTCTGTGTCTGCACAGTGTGCCCAGTGTTGTGTGTTGAGTACAGTGTAGCCTTGCTACGCGGTGTTGCCGTCTTGCGTGCTATTCATGGTGCTATGTGTGTGCAGGTGTCTGTTTGAGGTCGATGCTTGTGCGGTGTAAGCAATGTGGCGGTTTGTGATCTTTGTAGAACCGTGAGAATTACGAGGTAGCTGTGGTGCTACAACACGTGGTATTTTTGTGAGATAATTTATAACGAGACATGGTGGTATAGTATTTATTAATTAAAATACTTTGTGTATGTGTAACTGGTGCATGAGTCATGAGTCGCATTGTCATATGCATTTCTTGGTGGTATAGGCTTCGGCCTCTTTGAGATTAATTTTTGAGGTATAGGCTTCGGCCTCTTGCCCGTCGTGGCTTATTTTACGAGATCGGTACCGCATGCATATGCCCAGAGGGGTTGCATTGTTTCATGGTCCATATATACATATATATAACGTGTTTTGGTGTTTCCATTCTGATGGAGTTTGTGCCTTTTGCTGTGATTTGACGTGTTGATTTTCTGTGTTGCTATGAGTTACCTGCTACTTACATATTGCTATCACTACTTATTATTTCTGTTAAGCTCACCCCTTCTGCTTGAAATGTTGCTTTTATGTGGCAACGCTGCAGGTGATCGTTAGCACTCGTGGAGGATTGCTAGGTGTAGTCTCCTTTACGTTGGAGTGCAGTGGTCATTCGATGTGTAGCAGGGAGGGACTATAGTATTTGTTTTTGAACCGTTATGTCTTTATTTTGAGGAGTTTGATGTTTTATGTATTTCGGGAGATGTTCAAATAAGTTTATTATTTCCGCTGCTTAGAGATTAATTATTTATATTTTTGAGGAGTTATTCTAAATCAATTGGTGTTTCCATGTGGTGAAAAATGTAGCGCCTTTCGAGGTGACTCTGATATGTGTGGTAATATATAATTAGTAAAGGGGGGTGTTACATTAGTGGTATCGAGCAAGTTCGGTCTATCCGGCCAAAGTTGTCGATGTCGAGTGCGGTTGTGTCTCGAGTCTTGGTACTCATTTACGATTGATATTTTGGTGTTGCGATATTAAGTTGAAATGGTTTGGGAGGAGCAGCGCGCTCTCCATTCTTTGCTTTTGAAGTGATTGCTCGGGTTGTGGGAAATCGGCCAAGGTCTTTGGTGATCTTTGGGTCGCGCGATTTGGCGACGTTTGGAGGAGAATCCTCCTACCTTTGAGGCAAGTATAACCACGATGGTGCTTTGGAGTGGTTGAAAGAAATGGAGAGAATTTTTCGTGTCATGGATTGTCTTGAAGCACGAGAGAGTTAGATATGGTTCTCACATCTTTGAAAGGAGAAGCGAGCACGATCGGGTTGGTAAATATCTCGCAGAGGTTGGAGGCTGCGAATAAAGAGATCACTTGGGCGGTGTTCCATAGAGACTTCTTGAGGAAGTACTATCCTGAAGATGTCCGCGAGAAGAAAGAGATTGAATTCCTAGAGTTGAAGCAGGGTGGTATGTCGTTGACTGAGTATGCTGCAAAGTTCACCGAACTGTCGAAGTTCTATCCTCACTATGATGGTGCTGGTGCTGAGTTCTCGAAGTGTATCAAGTTTGAGAATGGGTTGCGCGCTGACATTAAGAAAGCGATAGGGTACAAGAAAATCCGGGTGTTCTCGGAATTGGTTGACAGTTGCAGAATCTTCGAAGAAGACAGTAACGCCCATTCTAGAGTTATGAGAGAGAAGTAGAAGAGTTTCCCGAGTCGCGGGAAGTTGTATGAGGTTCCAGCTGGTAGGGGTAATCAGAGAGCTGCGGGAGGCAAGAAACCAAGTGGGGGAGATGCTGCTGCTAGTGTGGTATGTTATAAGTGTGGGAAGGGTGGTCATAAGCGCCCGGTCTCAGTGATGTGAAGAGGTGCTACAAGTGTGGGAAAGAGGGCGTATTATAACGCCCAAAGATTATTGAATATTCACTTAATAAATTATTGGGGATTAGATTATGGAAAAATGTTAGAAATAAAGATATGGTATTTTTGTATGCTATTGGTAATATATGACTAATAATATTATATGTTTATTTTATTTCTATTAAATATTAGTGTTCGAGATATTATCTCTTTAGAAATTATTTTGGGCTATTGAGGTGTTAAAATAATAGTTATAGTGATATTGGGCTCTAAAAGTATTTAAAATGAGTTTTTTGGGCTGTGTTACTCGCGTACACCCCCTGTTGCCTGCTGGACGCACCCCCACTGCAACTCACTTAAGCCCACACACTTACCCGGCCATGCGGCGCGGACCGAACCACCTGCTCTTCTCCTCCCTCAGCGTGAAACTACACAGAACGAAGAACCCTATCCGCCTCCCTCTTCCATTTCGTTCTCCATCCACACGCCACGAGCGAACCCAAAAATCCACCCTTCCACTCGAAATCGCGCTCTGAGTTCGATTCCAACGTCCTTTCAGCCGTTTGTGGACTCCATCTCGTGTTTTATTCACCCTCTTGGAAGAAAGAAACGCAAGAAGAGAAGAGAGAAGAGGTGAAAGCGGCGCGGCCGTGGAGATAGAGCGGAGGACGTGATCGGCGCGAGGGAAAGGAGAAGAAGAGCTCAATTTTGCCGTGGTTTTGTTGGTGACTCCGTAGAGAGAGCTCCGTCTTCGGTTTAATTAAGGTAAGGGGAGTCTCACTCTATAATAGAGGGTATAATAGGCCGTATGTAAGTCATAGAGTCTTAATTTGATGATATTGATTGTTAATTGAATTGTTGTTGGAGTGAATTTGATGAAATTGCATGAGAATTTGATTTAGGGCTTAAGTTAGGGTTTATGATATGTTGATTTCGTGTTTTTGAGATGTTTGATGGTAAGAACGTGCAATTGATTGTTAAAGTATGAAATTGGAAGTGTTAGAGTGATTGTAGAATGAATTGGTTTGAGAGAAATTGAAGGGATTGGGGTTTTTAGGCATGGGGCGCCAAATTCCTAGAGAAATGGCGCCACATGCCTTTGTATGCTGATGTGGTTTTGTGGTTTGTTCTTTGTCTGCAGGCGCCAATTCCCTAGAGAAGTGGCGCCTGGGTCACTATAGTAGTGAGTGTGTGCAGGTGTGTTCTGTCAGGGCGCCAGTTCTTTGGGAAATGGCGCCACATGCCTTTGCTCATGTGTTGGGGTTGTTTTTTGTGCAGAGTGTCACTTTGCACAGGCGCCAAGTTCTTTGGGAAAATGGCGCCCGATGCAATCGCTTGTGTCTTTGTGTCTTGAATGTGAGTTTGTGTGTCTTTGTGTCAGGAAGCGGGCGCTGTGTGACCAGTCCACCGCATGGCCACCCAGCGCTATTACCTCACGATCTTTTCTACCCCCTTGTAGAATTTTTGCCTTAGTGGGATTCGAACCTTGTACATGGGGCTCAAATACAAAGTTCCACTCTTTCCCACTACCAATTGAACCGCGGCTCAATTGGTAGTGGGAAAGAGTGGAACTTTGTATTTGAGCCCCATGTACAAGGTTCGAATCCCACTAAGGCAAAAATCTACAAGGGGGTAGAAAAGATCGTGAGGTATAATACTGGGAGTGGCATGGCATTGATGATGAACTGGCTGATACAAAAAGCGCCTTTTTGTAACGACACACAGGTCACACCACCCGGTATTATTACTCAAAGAACTCCTACCCCATGTAGAGTTTTTGCCTTCAGTGGGAATCGAACCTCGTACCTCGTGTACATTTCCTCTCGCATTCCCACTTTACCAATTGAAGCTCGATTGGTAGTGGGAATGCGAGGAAATGTACATGAGGTACGAGGTTCGATTCCCACTGAAGGCAAAAACTCTACATGGGGTAGAGGAGTTCTTTGTAATAGCGCTGGGGTGGTGGACCCAGGCTGTTACAGCGCCAAGTGGCTGCCCTGTGGCGCCTGTGTTGGCGCCAGGTTGCTGGTTGCTTGTGGTGTCTAGGTTCTGGGCGCCAATTTGGCTGCCCATGGTGCCTAGTGTGGCGCCCAGTTGCTTTGTGAAGATGGCGCCCGATGGTTTGTGTTGCCCTGAGGCGCCAATTCTTGAGTTTTTGGCGCCTAGTCTTTGTGTTGCAAAGGGGCGCCCGGTTTGTGGGAAAAGCAGCGCCTAGTCTTTGCCTGTGGCTAAGTGTGTCTTTATTTTGGTCCTGGGTGACAGTTTGGTCCCTAGGCGACAGTTTGGTCCAAAAGGTGTTGTTTTGGTCCCCAAGTGATAGTTTGGTCCTAAAGGGTGTTTTAGGTCCCTGAGTGAGGTTTAGTCCTCTAGTTGTGATTAGTCCTTGGGACATGATTTGTGATGAGCTAGTAAATAATGTAATAATGATGATGCCATGGGGGCATGGGCCATGGGGGCTAAAGCCATGGGGGCTAACATTAAAATTGACCATGAGATGAGAGTTGGTCTGAATGATGTATAAAACTGAGATTGACAATGAGGTGAGAAATGTAGTAAAATGCGCTTTGACACAACAACAACGGTGAGTACCTGCAAACACAGAACACGTTAGGAAAAATAACCGGAGGCGTCTGGTGACTTGTCCTGAACAATTTATCCGCATCTACAGCGCAAATTCCCCGAGATACAACCGGTCATTCTCAATCGCAAGTAACGAAAAAGGAATCAGAACTAGCAAGAATGAATATTTTTATTCGAACAGGAGATGAACCCAGGACAATGTATTTGGAAGAGAAGAAAGAATTCTGCTGCGCTGTTAAAACTGTGTATCACCGTTTTCAGTTCCAAAACTTTTCCATTTATATATTCAAAACCAAAATTCCTGTCTATCCGTTGGCACATAATAATGATATATTATGATCATCAAGAGCAACGGAACTAACGCATATAACAATTGAATTTGAAACTGAATTATATGTTATAATAAAAAGGAAACAAAACGGAACTGATTAAAGTGAAGGTAAAAGAAACGTAAGCTTAAATTTTATTTTCCAACGTAAACTTGAAAGCAAGACATATATTATTAGAATCAAATCAAACAATAACAGAATATTTTTATAATGATATCAACGTTTCAAATAACTAGAGATTAAAGAATACATTTATATATTTAAACGTATATATGCAACAAGTTAGTAATGAATAACCAGATATATTGAAACGCTAAAATGTATTATATTTACTTAAAGAAAATTATTCCCACTTTTGAAATATTTGAAATATTATTAATTTAATAAAATCACAACAATCCCCCACATATTTCAAAAGTTGGAAAAGATATAAATAAAAGAAGTTTCCTGGGTTAACATCGTAGATGTAATGCATCGGATCTGTATAGCAAGCTATGGAACGAGTCTTAGACAGATAAAACTTAACATACAGTGAATTGGTTTAGCAAGCTATGGAACCCAAGACACATATTATATGTTAGAGGTTTTACTATCACATTACACCCCCACAATTCTTGCTGTTTTCGCGGTGGTGCGCTACTAGGCCGTGCGAGTGCTCGGTATTCATGAGTGCTCTAGAGACCTCGCCAGGATCTCATGCAAGCGGCCCCACTCGACACTCATATAGGTGATTTCATCAAGTGTATGCTGCAAGTCATACACCACCCATAAGGGCTATGAAAATCATTAAAAGCTTTAAGCTTAACCTTTTAACCCTGCAGGCTAGCACTATCACAATTATAACACCATAGGAAGGGACAAGAATAAAATTAATTACTTGAATTAATTTTTCAGTGCTAGCAATATCAAGAAGTGACTTGTTTTTACCACATTGAACCTTATTCATGGGATCTCCAATCACAAAGGTTGGGTTACCATCACTTCTTAATTTAAATTGGCTTAAGTCCCATTCCCCTCGATGTTTCAGAAGATTGATTAGAATCACTTCTGATTTCACATAAATTAAGGATATAATCCTTCTCGTTTATTAGTAGCTACTTTACACAATATTGACCAAGACGTCTATTAGTCAATCAAATTCATATATCACAAAGTCTTGAGTAATAAACTCAATCTCATATATCATCAAGATTTGATCAATAACCTTAATCTTTATAAGGTAATTATACAAGTCTACTTAGATAATTTCTAATTGACAACCGTTCATAAATAAATCCATTTTTAGATTTATTCTCTTGTAAATCAAACTTAGCTATCAACATAGTATCATGGATATTCACTCTATATAGTAATATACCCAATGACGCCTCTATAAATAATTGTATATAAATGCTTGGATAATTTCAAGCCACATCATTTTCAAAACATACTTATACGTGCAGGTCTGCTTAGATGATTTCTAAGCGACAACAATTCCATAAAAAATTTACAGAATTTCACAAGTATGTTAATGATGTCTCATACATTCAAATATAGTCCAAATTTACAAGAAATATGATACTTCTTTGCAAAACTAATCTTTCAAAAGATTAGACTCAATACATTCAAAGATATCAAAATATATATGGATATCACATATATCCAAAACAAAATTCTCATATTTGTAAATTATACTCATTGTCGTTGAATCTAAAGGATTGTTAGATTCAATCACTTTGAACAAGTCAACAAGTGATGTCATTTTCTATCTTATAGGGAATCAAAATTTTCTTGCTCTAAAAGAAAACACTTTTATGATCTTTATTAATCCAACAAACGGTGGAAAACAAAGATACCAAGAATCCTCAATAATCGATTTAATTAGTGACCAAATAATAATTCTGTAACAAGATATGCAAAGTGCCACACTAAACAATATGTTCTGAGGTACTTTAGAGTCCAGAAAATAATTCAATTGTTCAAATAAGCGAAGTTCGTTCTTCAATAACCAGTTTGATAAAAAGAAAAATTAATTTTGTTGCTAAACAATTTGTTTTGGGTACTTTAGAGTCCAGAAAAAAATTTAGATGTTCTAATACGCTATGTTCGTTCCTCAATAACTAATTTCGTAAAATATAATAATAATTCTGTGATAAAATATGTAAAGTGTGATGCTAAACAGTATATTACAGGGTAACTTAGAGTCCAACAAAATTTTAGATGTTCAAATACATCAAATACATAGAGTGAGATGCTAAGCAATGTGTATTGGGGGTACTTTAGCGTTCGAAAAAATGTTTAACTGTTCACATACGCGAAGTTTGTTCCTCAATAACTAATATAGTAACAAAATATAATTTTGTGTCAAAATTTGTAAAATGCAAATCACCACATTAAAAAATCAATTTATTTTTATACTTTTTCCCTTATATTTGCATTTCTTCTTATGTTTATTTTTTGTGAGTAGTCGCCTCGACAACCCCCTATTTGTTTCTTAGTAAGCACTCCTGTCGATCCTCTATTTTTAATGACCCTTATTTTGGGTATTTTGCACCAACAAAAATTAGGTGCATACTTAAACCACTTTAACAAATCAGTTTATGTTTTACTTATTTTCTTTATATCTGTATTTCATTTTATATATTTTCTTTGTGAGTCACCCCGACCCCCCTTTTTTTTTTTGTTTCTTTAATAAGTACTTCCACTGACCCTAACACCCCATTTTTTTATTAACCTTATTTTGGTCATTTTGCACAAACATATATTAGAAACATACTTAAATTGGTGTTTTTATTTTAATTTTAATCTCGCCTTTTAGTGTTTCATTATAAATAATATTTACCAAATCAATTTCTTTTTAAACTTTTTAAATATTTTTTAGAACCATATTTTTCCGAAATAGTTAGAGAGTAATTAATGAAGCCACAGGAGTTGACCCGGTGCTCATGGGTTCAATTCTCACAGTGGGCAAACTCAGTGTTTGTTGGTGCGAAATTTACTCCTAAACACGAATGGATATTACACCTTCTTTGAAAGTGTTAGGACACTCTGCAGTAGTTCAAACTGAAAAACATGAATATATATAGTTAGTCTGCGGTCGCAGATGCGCGCCAATTCCTATATTTTTTTCTTATACTTTTTTTATTTTTAATTAATATTTTTACTTTTTACATATTTTAATGTTTTTTAAATAATTTATATTTTTTCTTTTTAAATTAATGTAGTATTAATTTACTGCTACTAATTTTTTTTATTTATGACTCTTATTTTGGTCATTTTGGATCAATTGGTATTAAAAGTATATATAAATTGGTGTTTAAATTATATGTGAGTAGCATGGCTTCAATCAGTACTTTGGCTCAAACTCCAATGTTGTTTTATATTTTTTTTCTTTTTATATGTTAAGGGATGTTTTAAAGCATGAAAAAATTAGATGTCATGTTGGATTGACACATGATTTAACAAACTTAGTACATTCTGATTAAAATGTCTGTTTCTTTTTAAATTAATGTAGTATTAATTTACTGCTACTAATTTTTTTCTTTATGACTCTTATTTTGATTATTTTGGATCAATTGGTATTAAAAGCATATCTAAATTAGTGTTTAAATTATATGTGAGTAGGGTGACTTCAATCAGTACTTTGGCTCAAACTCCAATGTTTTTTTATTTTTTTCTTTTTATATATGTTAATGGATGTTTTAGAGCATGAAAAAAATTAGATGTTCAAATACGGGAAGTTCATTCCTCAATATCTGGCTTAGTGAAAAAAACTATTTCGTAAGAAGGTGATTGATAGGTTAAGTATTATGTTTTGGTGAACTTTAGAGTTTATAAATGTTCAAAACTCAATGTTTGTTTCACAATAATCAGTTTGGTGGAAAAAATTTGTCACAAAATACGTAAAATGCGATGCTAAAAGTGTGTTTTGGGGAACTTTAGCCTTCCGAAAAAATTTAACTATTCAATTACGCGAAGCTTGTTCCATTATGCAAAGATTGTTACTCAAGAACCAGTTTGGTGAAAAACAAATAATTTCGTAACAAAATATGTAAAGTGTGATGTTAAGTACCATATTTTGAGGTACTTTAACGCTTAAAAATATTTTAATTATTCAAATACCTGAAGTTTGGTCCTCAATTGTATACTAATTTCAGCGTTTTTAAAAAAAACAATTTCTTTTTATACTTGTTATCTTTATATTTTTTAGGATATATTTTACTGAACCTTTAAAAAAATTATTTATTTTTATACTTCTTCTCCTTATATTTTCTGAACCTAAAATCTCTATTGAATCTATTTAGTTCCGTCACTACTAAATCACAATTATAATTTTTTAATTTTTTTAGGATTTACGTATTATAAGAATAACTCATCTCTTTCATGTTTGGTTACATTCATCATTACTGAAAGTTGTTTTTTTGTCTCGCAATATTTTAATATGTCATAAATTAATGTTTATATTATTAGACGTATACTCAAAGTAATGTTTATATTATTATTATTATTATTATTATTATCTTTCTTTTATTTTCGCACGCCGCGTTGCAGTATTGGCTCTCGCAGGAACTTCAGCCACATTTACAGTAAAATCCCCAATCATCAACTTTGTATAGCTATTTCTATTTTGTTGGTGATTTTCATCCAACCCTGAATGATACCCACGTGTTTCATTTTTTAATTGTGTTATCTTTTTTTTTTCTTCTTCTTCTAATTATGGGTTAACCTGAGGGAACTTCAGCCGTATTTACAATGTAAGACTCATCATATTCTTTAAACTATCTATGAATGCTTCTTATTTAACTGATAGTCATAATATAATTTTTATTCACGGGAACTTCAACCACATTTACAAAAGAACCCCTCATCATATTCTTCAACTATCTATGGATGCTTCTATTTTGATGTTGGTTTTCATTCAACCTTGCACGATACCTTCACTTTCTAATTGTGTTGTCTTCTTTTCTTTCTAACTAAGTGATAATTTTTATATTTATATTTGATGAATATGAACTATGTTATTAACATTCTTTATGTAACACCCTAGTATTTCTAGACAATAGAAATACCAAAACATACAAATTAGCTTACAACAGAGTATAAATTTCCTTGCTTAGATTTACAATCCTTACAAGAATAGCGGAAAACCAATAAATAACTTAAACAAATTTAAGTCATAAACTAATACAAGAGTAACAAGGAAAACATAAAGACAGAAGGAAGACTAAATATTCAATCTTACATGCGAGCATGCCACCTACTCGTGCCATACAACCTTCTTCTTCCTCGTTAATCCGAAAAGCAACAACATTTGTAGGGTGAGATAACAAATCTCGGTGAGTCTTACCGTGACCCCTCACCTATCACTCGGTCCATTTATAAAACACTTATCCTTTCAAATAGATTATTTATGATGCACCCAATCCTCGCCGATTGGTCAATAGCGTTGGAAGTTTCTTCTCAACCTAAGTACGCTGACGCACTCCAATTCCTTGCCGAATTGGTCAATAGCATTGAGAATTTCATTCCAACCTAAGTACACCCATTTATTAGTAATTCAATATGAATTACAATACACAATCAATCAATGGTAATCCGGTAAATAAATTACATTAGAGTTCATAACCCAATTCTTGATGGCTATGTACAATTTAAATTACTTATCTATAGTTCATAGCCCAATTCTTGATGGCTATGCACTATCCTCTTTATTAATCTAGTACAACACCTTAAACCATTTTTCTTTTCTTCGGTTTGCGGTGAACCCAATCCACTCACAAATGAACAACCTCATATGGGCCTAGCTCGAGGCTCATGACTTCCTCTCCCTAGTGTACTATCCTCTTGGGTCGTCACCCATAAACGATATATTTAAATATCATACCCGCATTGGGCCGTCTCCTATACACAATATAATTCATATACCGAAAACATAATTATATCTATGATATGTTATTATACCATACTAGAACAATCAAGAACCTATATCACGGTCCAATCATCACTTTGTATTCAAAAGTTTGATTCTCACACGTATACTATGTTTTACTGAAATATTCGTAACATTAACCGCTTTAATTCAAAACCGCTTTGAGTTACAGTATCAAAATTTCTAACGAAAATTCGCAGAGTTTCCTCTGAAATATGGACATCCCAAAAATAATAATCACCTGAAAAACCAGTCCAGACATCAATTTGTTCAAAAATCATTAATTTTACACATATACAAAAATTTACGGTTTTTCCAATAGCTTTGAAAATTCAACCGAATCACACCAACGACTTTAAAACACATTCAAACAAACGATATCCCACATAAATGCTCTAGGTGGTTAGGAAAAGGATTTAAAAGAAGTTTGGAGCGAACGGGCGTCGAAAACGCGAAACATTGGACATTGGGGATATAGGAACTTCTCAACTTAATGCCCAATTCGTTCCGTTTAGTTCTCCGAACGATCCCAAACCGTATTTCAATCCTAAACAACCACGCATGACCACAAAGACACACATATATTCAGTCAAACATAACAATCCACAAGTCAAATCATTATGGTTTCGTGTTAAATTTTCAAACACGCGTCATTTTCGCAAAATAGCGTTTTTGACTCTAAAATTCTCGAAACTCCGAAATTTGAAAATCATTCAAACATAGTTCAAAAACGATATTTAAATTCCCTAAGCGAGTAAAACTCACCTCCTCGTGATGAAAATCACGAACCACCGAGACTTTCCGCGAACGCTTTTCTCGACATAACCACACGAACGCTCCCGACTCAACTCCCGCTCCGGCGACATCCGAATTCGCTCCTAAAGCTTTCCACTCGATCACGAGACCTCTTTTTGACCAAAATACCGAATTGCTCGAAATCCTCCATGACCACTATTCATCATCCCTAACCTCCAAAAGCTACTATTCACAAAAACCCCCAAATTGGATTTTACAAACCCTAACTCACTCAAGCTTGAATTCTTCACTCTTAGATGACAATCCAACCTCTCTATGGTATTTTCCTAGGCTTCCAAGACAAGAGGTGAAACAAGAAACCCAACATCTCTCATTTTCTTCACAATTTCAAAATGGTGGATTTGAGGATAGTGAATGGATGATGATGATTTTGGTGTCAAAATGAAGAGGAAGAAACGCTGAACGTTTTTCGTGTTGGAAGGAAGTCGTTTTGATGAACCGAAGCATCCCCTTTTTCCTCTTCTTCTTCCACGCCATTTCTCCTTCTCACGGGTTCCATTCTTTCTCTGTTTCTCACGTTTCACTATTCCTTCCTTTTCTTCTTTTTATTTCTTTCTCTTTCTTAATTCTTTCATTATTTATTCCTTTCTTATCTCTCTCTCTCTGCCTTAGTTCCCTTCTTTCTTTATTTCTTTCTTAATTTTTATCACAAGTGTGGAATGAGAGAGTATTTTGGATACTTTTTGTCTCGGAGATCATTTAACTAAGTCGTATAAATCCTAAAATACCCTTAGAGTACTAATTTCCACTCGGTTTATGCATTTAAATTATTGTCTCCTAACAATTATAAATTGCTTTCGTCAGAACCTCATATCCGTGACTTGATTTATTACCTATTCGAGTAATAAATCACTCGTTAATTTCTTAATTTGAAATTAACGAAATTAGGGATGTTACAATCACCCCAACTTTTAAAAATTTTGTCCTCAAAATTTGCGAAAACATAACCCAATAAAATAGATATGGATTTCCAGTCCATATGCCATCTACCGGATCTCCATTGGTCACCACTTTGACCATTGCAATCGTGCTCGTCCAAAGCGCCTTTCTGCCTTGTTCATGCTTAGCCAGTATAGATAGCTGGAGAGACTTACAAGATTACCTTATCACTATTTCCAATTCTAATTGTCTTCCTCTTTTATTCGCATAACCCTTTTTGCCGACCTTGGGAGGCTCTCATTCTTTCTCGGATTTGTCGTATCTTCTCTGTTAGTTCTTGGATCCCATCAGGTTCCAATAATTTGTTTTTACCTACTTCCTTCCATTACAATGGAGTTTTCCATTTCCTTCCAACTACCATAATACATACTTGAAGTATATCTTCAAGTATCGGATTAGTTCGTTCTGCTCGACCATCAATCTGAAGATGATTAGCCGTACTGACGTACATTTTAATTCCTAAAGCCTCCTTTAAACTTTAAGTTGTGATCTGACACCATCTTTGTAAAAATTCCATGCAATCTGATGATATGTTTCATATACACTTCTACTAACTTGGATACTTTAAAATGTTCCTAACGGAATATAGTGAGCGGATTTGGTCAATCGATCCACACTACCCCATTAGCATCGTCACCGACTGGCCCTCTTGGCCAACTATAACAAAATCCATAGAGGTATCTTCCCATTTCCACATTGGAACCTCCAATGGTTGCAACTTGCTTGCGGGTTTCTGTGCTCTGCTCACTTCTAATCCTTCGTCGAGTCAAGCACTTAGCTACAATTTCCATAATACCCGATTTCACACTGCCACTCTCTCGATTCAATTAAGAATCCTTAAACCGGTAATTTATTAATTAAATTACAATAACCGCAATTCATTATCCGAATTGCAATAATAATCGTAATTCGTAATATGAATTACAATAACATCTTAATGGATCTCGAGTGGCCCGAATACTAACTCCGATAAACTTCCTCAAAAATCGACTCTTATCATTAATAACGTTGGGTACACAACCCTACCATCGGAATAGATAATACTACCACTTTGTCTTGGGTATAATTTGGTAATCATTTGAGAGATTGTAGCTCAACATCTCTCTCTGGGCTTCACCGGTTAGATTTCTCAAAGCGTTCAAATTCGACGCGTGCTTAACACTATCCGACTCTTCTTTGGTGCCACTTCGAGATTCAATTTTCTAAAAGATCCCAACAATGACATTTCGTGGATGGTCAATTCCACCGTGTGAATAGATTTCCTACTCCGTGGGTCAGTTACAACATTGGTTTTCCAAAATAATACTTTAATGAAATGAACGAATTAGACATATTCAGAGGACACAAACTCTGTTTCGGATACTAAACATACTCATATAAGGGAAACATAACATGGATTAAGACATATAGTCTCATTCAACTTCATTGATACTTTGCCTACTTGATTGTTATTCATTTCGTTATGATCGAAGCGGATATTTCAAACCATTGTGATCACTAAAGACTTTACAACTAGACCCATAAAGATAGTGTCTCCGATTCTTTCTTCACAGTAAACTATAGCCGCCAACTCCTAATCATGAGTTGAATACTCTTCTTCATGTGGCTCCAACTATTTAGATGCATAAGCTACCACCGATTTTCCGAATAATCACACTTTTTAACCCCTCCCGATGCGTCATCAGTAACTTTGGATTTCCAAATGACGGACCGGAGAATTAAGATTGGAGCAAAAGTAAATTGCGATTACAACTCTAGGAAGCATCCTTCCAAATCGTCATTCCAAATAAATTGTTGGCCTCGCGAGCTAACGAGATAAGAGGAAAAACTAACTATTAGAATCCTTGAATAATTCTTCGATAATAACCAAAGAAGTCCTAAAACTTCCGACTTCACCGCTCTTTGCGGGCTAGGATCGACCGCAATTCTGCTCGAGAAATCATGTGATCCAAGATCTCCACTTCGTCATCCGTAAGTCACTCTGCGATGGCTTGGCATATAACTTCTTCTCTTGAAGTAACCTCGAAACAATACGGAGATGTTGCACAAGCTCCTTAATAGTCTTTGAGTACACCCAAATACCATCCATGATTACCACCACGCTTCACTGCGCGACTGATCCGATTATATCATGACCTTAGATCAATTCTTTGAGAAAGCAACCGCACCTTGAAGTTGGTTAAATAAATCATCTACCCTTGACAATAGATATCTATTCGGATAGCCACTTGTTCAAATAACGATAATTGATACACAACCTCATACTCCCATCATTCTAGTTGACATGTAATGCGGAGCACCACACGGAGAGACGTTCAGATCGAATAAATTCCTTCAAGTTAATTCTCCAAGTTGGGGTTCGGTTCATTTGATTCTAAGGAAGACATTCATGAAGAAGCTATGGCTATTGGTTCCGTGCACTGAACTAATTCTATAGAAAACTTTATCCGGAAATACATCTAGGAAAATTCATTGATAACTTGAATGGATGATAAATACAAACCAGTTCAGAGGTTGCGAGACAACACAAAAATAAAAACTTCCGCACATAGAAATAAAGACTTGCTATCCGGAGGGAAAAGTCTAACCACTTCCTTAATGGTCCAAACAATCCACAAATTCAGCGAGAGAACCAAATGGTTCTATTAAAACAATCTTACGAAACATCGGTTCAATGTAGGAGACACAAATAATCCTACCCGATTTACATAAGCTATAAGGATAAACAACGGGTAGCTTTATTGTCATACAATATGCTAACATATTTATCACCGAGGAAACTTGTACCCTTCTAAAGATTACCCTCGGGCTTGATTGTCCGAGCTTTAAGAGTTCCTAATTTAGCATTACTGCGCATAATGACCCTCCTCCTTGCAACAGAGCACGATTTAATCCCCAATGACATTTAACACAATTATACTCTTACCATAGGACACTTGCTAGGCTTTGAGGAATCCAGTTTTGATGATTTGCTAAACCAAAGCGGATAATTATTCACGATAAATGAAAACTAAATCCTTGTTCCATATCACCTCAAAGACCTTCCGTAACTCTAGTCATATTCCGGACATCTTCTCAGAGCATACATACTTCCAATATATAGAATTGATCTAATCCTCAACAT
Source organism: Oxytropis ochrocephala (assembly GCA_020916435.1). Lineage (NCBI taxonomy): Eukaryota > Viridiplantae > Streptophyta > Magnoliopsida > Fabales > Fabaceae > Oxytropis > Oxytropis ochrocephala. The sequence goes on along the minus strand of CM037089.1, from coordinate 86,763,825 downwards.
AGCAAAGATACTTCCTAACCGACATAACACTCGCTTTAAATTAATACGTTACGCTGTTTACATAGATCTCTCGAATCAAGGAAACGAATCGATTCGTAAATCGTTCCTTGAAATGATTCCGAGTAAAAGGAATACCTTAGGTTTGCATCCTAGCATGAGTGTTAGTCTACTCGAATGTGCATCCTCATCCGAGCATTCGTAGAATAAATCACTTTCCTTCCTCGTTACATGACAAGGTGGTGAGAATTCTTTCCATGACGTCTACCCGGTACATGTCACCATCAAAATCACCTCTCGCTCTTATCTTGATTGAGACTTGGTTCAAAAACCGTGATCATAACTAACTCGATCAACATTGGGTTCCGTAGCCAATACGAGATTGCACTACAACCTACTAGGTCGGCTTCATAGCATTTCGCAATATGGCGTAAAGAAAAAGAAACATGATCAAGACTCGCAGCCTATCCAAAAGGATATCTCTAATCGCGATCTAAGTTGGGGTTTACTCTAACCATAAGGTAAGGTTATTGTAAAACAATATTTCGATGAATCGATAGACCGGCTAATCAATGATTAGGATTCCGGGTGTCCGCTAATCTTAACAGATCTTACGATCTCGTCATTATTCCCGCTTAAAGGCTTTTCTTAATTGTAGCTCTTTGTATGACCTACAATAACTTCCACTTTGCAATTCTACAATTGCACTTGGTTCATGATTGAACATTCGCCCACAATTTCCTCGAACCAATTTAGTCGCCTTTGCTTACTTCAAAACACCAATCGTAGCCCTTTGCTTCCGTTGCGTGCTCACGATAAACCGAAAGGCCAAAATTCCTATAGTGTAGGGTTTGGACATTTTTAGGGCTAAGGCAACCAATCGTTATCATTCCCGAGTACCTTGCATGAAAAATTGAGTTGATCAAGCTCAAAGCTTCACATAACATCTTTGGAAGGTTCTAACAATTGCTCATCCAAATCCACTAAGTGACTCTATCTAACCTCTTGACCATAAGGTCTCTACGTCCGACTAGGTCGAACCGCTCTGATACCAAAATGTAACACCCTAGTATTTCTAGACAATAGAAATACCAAAACATACAAATTAGCTTACAACAGAGTATAAATTTCCTTGCTTAGATTTACAATCCTTACAAGAATAGCGGAAAACCAATAAATAACTTAAACAAATTTAAGTCATAAACTAATACAAGAGTAACAAGGAAAACATAAAGACAGAAGGAAGACTAAATATTCAATCTTACATGCGAGCATGCCACCTACTCGTGCCATACAACCTTCTTCTTCCCTGTTAATCTGAAAAGCAACAACATTTGTAGGGTGAGATAACAAATCTCAGTGAGTCTTACCGTGACCCCTCACCTATCACTCGGTCCATTTATAAAACACTTATCCTTTCAAATAGATTATTTATGATGCACCCAATCCTCGCCGAATTGGTCAATAGCGTTGGAAGTTTCTTCTCAACCTAAGTGCGCTTGACGCACTCCAATTCCTTGCCGAATTGGTCAATAGCATTGAGAATTTCATTCCAACCTAAGTACACCCATTTATTAGTAATTCAATATGAATTACAATACACAATCAATCAATGGTAATCCGGTAAATAAATTACATTAGAGTTCATAACCCAATTCTTGATGGCTATGTACAATTTAAATTACTTATCTATAGTTCATAGCCCAATTCTTGATGGCTATGCACTATCCTCTTTATTAATCTAGTACAACACCTTAAACCATTTTTCTTTTCTTCTGGTTTGCGGTGAACCCAATCCACTCACAAAGTGAACAACCTCATATGGGCCTAGCTCGAGGGCTCATGACTTCCTCTCCCTAGTGTACTATCCTCTTGGGTCGTCACCCATAAACGATATATTTAAATATCATACCCGCATTGGGCCGTCTCCTATACACAATATAATTCATATACCGAAAACATAATTATATCTATGATATGTTATTATACCATACTAGAACAATCAAGAACCTATATCACGGTCCAATCATCACTTTGTATTCAAAAGTTTGATTCTCACACGTATACTATGTTTTACTGAAATATTCGTAACATTAACCGCTTTAATTCAAAACCGCTTTGAGTTCTCAGTATCAAAATTTCTAACGAAAATTCGTGAGTTTCCTCAAAACATGGACATCCCAAAATAATAATCACCAAAAACCAGTCCAGGACATCAATTTGTTCAAAAATCATTAATTTTACACATATACAAAAATTTACGGTTTTCCAATAGCTTTGAAAATTCAACCGAATCACACCAACGACTTTAAAACACATTCAAACAAACGATATCCCACATAAATGCTCTAGGTGGTTAGGAAAAGGATTTAAAAGAAGTTTGGAGCGAGCGGAGCGTCGAAACGAAACATTGGACATTGGGGATATAGGAACTTCTCAACTTAATGCCCAATTCCGTTCCGTTTCGCTTCTCCGATCGATCCCAAACCGTATTTCAATCCTAAACAACCACGTGCACCACAAAGACACATATATTCAGTCAAACATAACAATCCACAAGTCAAATCATTATGGTTTCGTGTTAAATTTTCAAACACGCGCGTCATTTTCGCAAAATAGCGTTTTTGACTCTAAAATTCTCGAAACTCCGAAATTTGAAAATCATTCAAACATAGTTCAAAAACGATATTTAAATTCCCTAAGCGAGTAAAACTCACCTCCTCGTGATGAAAATCACGAACCACCGAGACTTTCCGCGAGAACGCTTTTCTGACATAACCACACGAACGCTCCCCGACTCAACTCCTCGCTCCGCGACATCCGACTTCGCTCCTAAAGCTTTCCACTCGATCACGAGACCTCTTTTTGACCAAAATACCGAATTGCTCGAAATCCTCCATGACCACTATTCATCATCCCTAACCTCCAAAAGCTACTATTCACAAAAACCCCCAAATTGGATTTTACAAACCCTAACTCACTCAAGCTTGAATTCTTCACTCTTAGATGACAATCCAACCTCTCTATGGTATTTTCCTAGGCTTCCAAGACAAGAGGTGAAACAAGAAACCCAACATCTCTCATTTTCTTCACAATTTAGAAAATGGTGGATTTGAGGATAGTGAATGGATGATGATGATTTTGGTGTCAAAATGAAGAGGAAGAAACGCTGAACGTTTTCGTGTTGGAAGGAAGTCGTTTTGATGAACCAAGCATCCCCTTTTTCCTCTTCTTCTTCCACGCCATTTCTCCTTCTCACGGGTTCCATTCTTTCTCTGCTTTCTCACGTTTCACTATTCCTTCCTTTTCTTCTTTTTATTTCTTTCTCTTTCTTAATTCTTTCATTATTTATTCCTTTCTTATCTCTCTCTCTCTGCCTTCCTTCCTTTCTTTCTTTATTTCTTTCTTAATTTTTATCACAAGTGTGGAATGAGAGAGTATTTTGGATACTTTTTGTGTCTCGGAGATCATTTAACGGAAGTCGTATAAATCCTAAAATACCCTTAGAGTACTAATTTCCACTCAGTTTATGCATTTAAATTATTGTCTCCGGCAATTATAAATTGCTTTAAATCGAAACCTCATATCCGTGACTTGATTTATTACCTATTCGAGTAATAAATCACTCGTTAATTTCTTAATTTGAAATTAACGAAATTAGGGATGTTACACTTTACACTTTTTCTACTTATTATCTATGGATGTTCAACATCAATATAGTTTTTAAATTTTATAGACTTCTTATTGAATTGATAGTCATAAGGAAATTTTTATTCACGGGAACTTTAATCACATTTACAAAATAACCTCTCGTCATATTTCTTCAACTATCTTTGGATTCTTCTATTTTGTTGTTTTTTTATAACCCTTCTATTTTGTTGGTGGTTTTCATTCAATCCTGTATATACACATGTGTTTCACTTTATACTTTTACTGTCTTCTTTATAGTCATGCAACCACATTTATTGGCAACTGAATTGGTGGCCACATTTCAAAAATAATGAGTCACTTATTTTCAAGTATTGACTCCCGCGGAAACTTCGGCCACATTTACAATAAAATCACATATCATCTTCTTTCAACTTAGTATGAGTGTGCTTCTATTTTTCTTGTGTTTTTCATCCAACACTACAGTTTAACCATTTACTAATTCGGTTATAATTATTAATTTTTATGATATTCCCTAAATTTAACAAACGAAAATAAGACTCTCTTCAATTATATTTCATTTACAAATTTGTAAAAAAAATTAAATACCATTATTTAGTAAAGATGAGCCCATGCAGAGCACGGGTCATAAATGTTCGAATGTAAGGGTCACATATCAATCACTTTATGTATATAAATAATGGGTTAACTCACGCAATACCCAAGTACACATGTGTTTTAAATAAATTTGGTTACTCATAGGTAAGTTATCCATTATTTATATAAGATGTTCAAATATTGTCATGAATTATATTTCATTCATTACTCAATAATTGGTTTGGGGAAAAAAATTTCGTAAGAAAAAACGTAATGTGATCGAGATGCTAAGCAATATGCTTTGGTGAATTTTAGAGTTTATAACTGTTCAAAACGAGAAGTTCGTTCCTCAATGACCAGTTTGGTGAAAAAAAAGTTTGTTCCTTAATAACCGATTTGGTGAAAAAATATAGTAATTTATTGACAAAATACGTAAAGTGAAGTGCTAAACAGAGTATGTTGGTCTATTTTCAGAATATAATTTTTTTAACTATTCCAATATGCAAAGTTTGTTCCTCAATGACTAGTTTGGTGAAAAACAAATAATATTGTGACAAAATATGTAAAGTGTGATGCTGAGTACTATGTTTTGAGGTACTTTAGAACATAGAAATATTTTAACGGTTCAAATATCTGAAATTTGTTCTTGGCTTTTTACTAAGCAACACTTTTAAAAACAATTTCTTTTCATACTTCTTATCTTTATATTTTTTAGGACATATTTTTCGGATCCTTTAAAAAAATTGTGTATTTTTATACTTCTTCTCTTTATATTTTTTGAACCCAAAATCTCTATTGAATCTATTTAGTTCGTTCACTACCAAATCACAATTATATATATATATATATATATATATATATATAGGATTTACTGTTTATAAAGAATAACTCATGTCTTTCGTGTTTGGTTACATTCATCATTATTAAGAGTTGTTTCTTTGTCTTGCGATATATAATATGTCATAAATACTTACTCCTGAGGGAACTTCCACTACATTTACAATAGAGAACCTCCATTATATTCTATCATATTTGAATAGGTGCTTTTATTTTATTGGTGATTTTCATCCAACATTGCATGATACCAAATAGGTGTTTCTATTTTCTTGGTTATTTTCATCCTACTCTACTGTTTAATCATTTATTGATTCATCTATAATTATTAATTATTATGATATTCTCTAAGTTTAACAAACGAAAATGAGGCTCTCTTCAATTATATTTCATTTTCAAATTTGTATAAAAAATAATAATTAAATATCATTATTTAGTAAATGTGAGCCCGTGCGGAGCACGGGAATAACACTAGTATCATATAAATAAAACATCAACTAAAAAGCGAATCTAATAATAAATTGAACAATATAGCAAGATACACTCAACCGTAAACATAAAAAAGCATTTCTAGAAGGCAATCAAACACTAAACAAATAGAAGTAAAGAATATTATGAAGTCAAAACCCTAAAACATAGATTGGGAGTGAGGGTGTAGAGATAACCTGAAGTGGTAGTTAGATTGAACTCGAAAACATAAAGGTGAAAGTGTTATTACAGAGTAACCAAAGCATTACGGTGAGAAGAGAAGGGAAAGAGGAATAGGGACTAAGGGTGTCAAAAATCGATCAAAAACGGGTTAGGAAACGTCGTGACTTACGTTTATGGAAGATGAAGAAGGCTTTCGGTGGATCTCATGAAGAAGATGCAGCGGCGAGTCTTCTTTGATGATGTTCAAGGAAGAAGAAAGGTAGAGAGTTGAGAGAAGGAACCGGTGCGTGAAAAATGGACTGAAAAGATTTGATTTTGTTGGAGTTCAATGATATTCACTCACCATTGAATCTTCCATTCACTCACAATCACAATCTCACACAATCTCAATATCAATCAAGAAGCAAGAAATTACACAGAGAGAGAGAGAGAGAGAGAGAGAGAGAGAGAGAGAAAAACGAAGATGAAGAAAAAGTATATTTCTGTTATGTCTGCAACTGTTTTACAACTGAACAAAATATACCTCTAAAACTTTACACATGTGGTACATTCATACGTGTGAGACTAGAGTAGCAAATTACACAAATGACCTATTCTAAGTAAGTAATTACATTTAGTACAACAAGTAAAACTACACTTAGTAATATCTCAGTAAAACAGTAAAGTTACAGTCTAAGAATTAATTGTTGAAGTGTGAGCTACAACTTCAATACCATCCCTTAGTTCAAAGCTTCAACAATGTTAGCATCACCTCTTAGCTTCACAAATTGCTCTGTTTTTACTGCTTTGGTCAAAATATCAGCCTTTTGCAATTGAGATCTGCAGTGAACTACTTCAATTATACCATTTTGAACTTGATTTCTCAAGAAATGAAACTTTGTATCAATATGCTTGCACCTTCCATGCAGACGGGGTTTCTTGCAAGGCTAATTGCGATTTGTTGTCAATTAGAAGCTTTACAGTTTGATAAAATCAATTTCAAGTTCGATGAAGTAGATTTCCAATCCATATTGCTTGGCAAGTAGCCACCGCTTCCTCTGCTATGTATTCTCGCTTCACAGGTGGATAATGCAACAATCGTTGCTTCTTAGAACACCATGAAATTGGTGCACCTAAGAACATGAACAGTAGCCGCATTGTGCTCCTTCTATCTACTCAATCCCCACACCAGTCAGCATCTGAATAGCAGAGTAATTCTGCTACTGTATTAGTCTCAGTAGTAGGGAACATAATTCCATATCTCAATGTTCCTCTAATGTACCTTAGTATCCTTAAAAATTTTGCTGATGATGAGACACCTTAGGATTACTCATGAATCTGCTTATTACTCCTACAGTATAGCAGATATCAGGTCTGGTATTTACCAAGTATCTCAAGCAACCAACTAATTGCTTGAAGATTGTTTCATCAACATTCTGGCCATCTGCATTAGTGTCTAATTTCTGGTTAACATCTGCAGGAGTGATTGCAATCTTGCAATCATACATCTCAAATCTTTTAAGTATCTCTGTTGCATATTTGGTTTGATGCAACACAATTCCCTTTGGAGTATAGAGAAATTCCATCCCTAAAAAGTATGTCACTTTACCAAGATCTGTCATTTCAAACATTTTCATCAATACTTCCTTGAATTTATTTATCTCAGTGATGCTACTGCCTGTAAGCAGTATGTCATCCACATAAAGACACACCAGCAATATCTCTGCTTTACTGGTGTATTTCACATACACCCCATATTCCACTTCACACTTCTTGAACCCTTGTAGTTTGAAGAACTCATCAATCTTCATATTCCAAGCCCGAGGGGCCTGTTTAAGCCCATACAAGGCTTTGTGTAACCTATTGTTACCTCAAAATTTCGACAGTACATTAAATGAAGCTTTAAATGGGGTTGACTTCGCATTTAGTGATGTTTTGGGGACCACAGGTCAATATTCAAGTCAATGTTCCATCAATTCGACAGAAAAGGTATACAAGTGCAAGAAATGCAAGTGAGTTTCGACAAGCTTGGCTCTCAAAGCTATGAAGCAAGCAAGACAAGGACCCTTCGACGAGAGAAGGCTCCACTCTTCGACAAAGCTGAGTTCAACACTTCGCCAAGCGGTTGACAATGAGTTAGTCGAAACGTGCAGAGCAACAGTTAGTGGGCGGTTACTTCCCCTTATTTTTAGGAGGCAGTTATTCTTTTTCCCACGATTGGCCCTATGAGTATAAATACCCTTTTGTAATAGGAAATCAGGGTCACCACATTTTACAAAAACTCTGAGAAACTCAACTTCCAAGCCAAAGCGAAATACAAGTGAAACAGATACATTGTACGTGTTGGTGAACCATTTCTTCTTTCTTTCAATTAATGCAATATTTACTTTCTTTACTTTTGTTACGTTTACTGTTTTACTTTCTTTCTACCATTCACTGTTCTTATATACGTCAAAAAACACAAAACTTAAAGGCAATTGTCAAAGAGATTTTCTAGTTTGATCTCACAATCTCAATATTGAAAACTAGTGATTGTTTGCTAAAAACACCAGCAAACAAATTGGCACGCCCGGTGGGACCTTTGCCATTAATTTTGTGTCTTTTCTATCAGTGTATGTATTTGTATGCACTTGAGGAGTGGTAGAATGGTACGCACCAATTCTAACAACGCCTCTAGTTCTAACCCTGTGATATCACAAGGGCAAGGAACAACCGTAGATTCTACAAGTGTCAGTGTTGGAAATGTTACAGGGACAATGGCCCCAGTAACATCAATAACCGTTCCCACGATGTCAGTGACCAACGTTGGTTCGACACAGTCTATGTCTTTGCCACAAAGTATAGGACTTCCTTCTAGTCCTTATGTGGCAACAGGGAATAGTTTGGAGACACGTTTCCAGAACATGAGTTTACCACCACACCCGTTTGGGGTATATGGCATGCCTACTGGAATGCCACATGTTTCGACCTTTTCTCCTTCACATGTGTCTTCTGAAAGCACACTTGGTCGAAATCCTACTGCATTAACCAATGCGTCCTTGTTGGCATTAAGACAACAAGTAGACGAAAGTAATCATGATATGGTTAATATGCTAACCCAACAAATTGGTACTATTTTCAATCCGTTGATTCAGAACACCAATACAAGTTACCAGATGTTAGCAAACCAGATGGGTAGGATTGCAGATTTCTTTGGGGCTCCTACGGGAAATAATAGGCAAGTACCCAATTGTGGGAATAATACGCCTAATACCCCACAGAGATCAGTTACTGTCGAAGCCCAAGCGGTTGTAGGCGAACAACAAGGGATGGGAAACCATGTCCCTGAAGTAGTGATGGTAAATCGAAACCAGAACGCTGATGAAGTTGTTCGACAAGTGCAACGAAATAACGCTTGTGCTCAAGATAACATAGCCACTTTGGTAGAAACCATAATGGCACAAAATGGCCTTAACATAGGTTTACATAGGCCTAATTTCATATCACCACTGTGTGAATATGTATTGCAAGCAGAATTGCCAAGAGGTTGGAAAATTCCCAAGTTTACTAAGTTTGGGGGTGATACCAATGAGTCTACTGTCGAACATATTGCCCGTTACATGACTGAGGCAGGGGATATAGCCCAAAATGAGAATTTGAAAATGAAATATTTTCCAAATTCTCTAACTAAGAATGCCTTTACGTGGTTTACCACGTTACCCCCTGGTTCCATGTATACATGGGGGCAATTAGAAAAGGCTTTTCATGAGCAGTTTTACATGGGCCAGTCGAAGATTAGTCTCAAAGAATTGGCCAGTGTTCGACGTAAAGTGCCTGAAGCTATTGATGATTATCTGAATAGATTTAGGCTATTAAAGGCAAGGTGTTTTACACAGGTGCCTGAGCATGAGCTTGTCGAAATGGCTGCAGGTGGCCTTGATTATTCAATTCGAAAGAAATTGGATACTTCTCATTTGAGAGATATGGCCCAATTAGCAGACAGAGTTCGACAAGTTGAAAGGCTTAAAGAGGAAAAGGCTAGAGTGAATAAATACAATAAGAAAGAAAACTCAGTTGGGTTTCATAAAAAAGAGAAAATAGCCTATGTCGATGAGGAATTCGACTTCGCATTCGGTGATGTCGAATCTGAGGAAATAGATGTGGGTGAACTTAAGCCCAGGTCCTCCTTATTCTGTAGAAATTATTAAGGCACATAAATGGGAATAACCTGTAGAGCCTAAGAATGATAGATTTGTGCCTAAAACATACACTTTTGATGTTACTAAATGTGATGAAATCTTTGATTTGTTAGTAATCGATGGCCAAATAATAGTGCCTAATGGCTCGAAAGTACCTCCTCTCGAACAGAGGAAGAAAAAAAGGGTTCTTGTAAGTTTCATAATTTTTGGGACATACAACCGACTGCTGTGTACTTTTCAGGACATAGTTCAAAAGGCTATCAAAGAAGGGAGACTTAAGTTTGGTGATAAAAGAACAAAGCTCCAATGCAGATTACGCTGATCCACTTCATCGTGCGTTTCCATGTATCTTTGAACCTGGTTGAAATGAATATAAGCATGGTTGATGCAAAGGTGGTAGGTTCTCCCAAACATGTAAAACCTTCTACTGACAAGCTTAAAAGTGTAGTGCAAAGGGGTGATGCTGTGCAAAAGCTTACTCAGGAGGAGTATGAAGAGAAGGTACAGTTTGTGTACCCCAAAGCTGAAGAAGAATTAATAGACTTCCTTAATTGGTGCAAGCTGAAGAACTCTGAGGTAATGTTATGCCCCAGATGTAGTGTTGTGTTCGACAAGGAAGCAGCCAAAAGTGTCGAAGGATACGGAGTTCGACAACCTCTAAAAAGAAAATGGCTGGACAAAAAGCCAAACTTTAGCTTCAAAAGGGGGGACCTTCCTTATAAGGTCAAGAGTACGAACAGGCCTTCAACAAGCAAGCCACAATTTGCTGGTAAGAAGACAACCAAGAAGGAATTTGTGTTATCAGCTTCTGCCAAATCGTTTGTTCCAAGGGCCAACCTTCCAAACGAAAAGTGGATACATGCCGGATGTAAACATTACAGAGATGCTGTGCCACGGGCTGAAGTTGTGAAGCCAAATGCAAGTGAGGCTTCGAAATATAATTATAGAAATAATTATAAAGGGAAAAATCCTATGACCAAGACCCAATGGCGTCGCTTTCAACGCTCGAAGAAGAAAGCAACACTTGTTTCTAACGAGCAAACGCCAGGAACTTCGAAGACGGCTAAGAATATGACTTCTAAAGCCGTGGGGAATACAAAAGTGAACATAGGTGCTGCCAACCAAGTGAAGGTTGGAAATAAGGCCAAGGGTAAATCTATTGTAATAGAAGAACCAAGGAGGCCTGCGATGGAGAGAATCTTTCCTCCACTGTCATCATTGAGGAAGAAAAGTTCTGACTTTGACATGGATGAAGACGTCACTTCAGATTTTGAAGACTCTGAAGCTAGTTTTGATGTCATTTGCAATGTGGTGTCTATTCTACCCGTGAATATGACGCCATCACAATCCCCAAATGATGTCGAAGAAAACTTCACCGAGGATATGGCTAATCACAAGCCAGTTTGTTACTACGTAATGAACAACGGCTGTGTCGAAGAACAAATGGCCACTTTCGAGAGGCCAGACGAAGGCATGCAGCATCATTTGAAGCCTCTGTATGTCCAAGCCAAAGTAAATGGCGTGGGGATCAACAAAATACTGGTAGATGGAGGCGCTGCTGTAAACTTGATGCCTCAAGCATTGCTGAAAACCATAGGGATGTTCGACACAGACCTAAAACCTCATAACATTGTGTTAACTAATTATGAGGGAAAATCTGGCCAGTCTTTGGGGGTCGTCGAAGTGGAGGTAGTGGTAGGCACTGTCAAGAGAACTACCATGTTCTTTGTCATAGCCTCCAAGGCAAGCTATAACCTGCTCCTTGGCAGAGAGTGGATTCATGGAGTGGGTGCTGTGCCTTCAAGCCTACACCAGAAATTGGTGATGTGGAAGGATGATGGTCTGGTAGAATATGTCGAAGCAGACCAAAGTTACTTCCTTGCTGATGTCAACAATGTCACCAAGGAGATTTTTGAAAAACAAATGGCGAATATTGCGCCATGCACATCTTCTAGTCAGGCATACATCTCATCTGACAACGTGCTTTCTTCTGTTCGTCTATACCCAACACATGGTTTTGTTTGGGAGAGGGAAGTGATAGAAGATGCAAGTGTTTATCCTGAGGGTGTTTTACCTCCAACAGGATGGGACACTGAATCTTAGAAAGTTTTAGATGTCAGTGCCCAATGCTTGGGATAGAATTACGGCCTACATGGCCGAGAATAAAGTAAAAACGGCTTTAGAGGCCGAAATAATTCAACAAACAATGGTATCCGGGCCATACCTTCATCTGAAGAAAATGGTGAAGTCATAGATGACAAATTTGATTGCATTTATGATGACGAACCATTGGGTTTTGAAAAAGACCCTAGAGATTCGACAAAGCGCATGCAAGCTCAAGATCCAGTGGAAGAAGTGGATTTAGGAGATGGCTCAGTCAAAAGGCCAACATATATTAGTGCACACCTTGATGCTGCCTTCAAAACCCAAGTTATTTCACTTCTGCAGGAGTTCAAAGATTGCTTTGCTTGGGAGTACAACGAAATGCCTGGGTTGAGTCGAGAAGTGGTAGAATTACAAATACCTATTCGACCAGGGAAGAAACCAGTGAAGCAAACACCAAGAAGATTTGCTCCTCAGATATTGGCTAAGATCAAAGAAGAAATAGAAAGGCTGTTCAAGAGCAAATTCATCGAATCGCGGGTATGTTGATTGGTTAGCTAATATTGTTCCATAAATGAAGAAAAATGGAAAACTTAGAGTTTGCGTAGACTTTAGGGATCTAAATAATGCAACACCTAAAAATGAATACGCCATGCACAGAAGCGAAATGCTAATAGATTCAAGCGGGATTTGATTATCTCGATATGCTAGATGGCTATTCGGGTATAATCAAATCTTTATTCTTTGAAGAGGGCGGTGTCAAAACAAACTTTTCGATGTCCAGGGGCATTAGGTGTTTATGAATGGGTAGTAATGCCTTTTGTTTTAAAAATGCTTTGGTGCCACCTATCAAAGAGCAATGAATTCTATGTTTCATGATTTTATTGATGATTTTATGCAAATATACATAGATGATGTGGTGGTTAAGTCATCCTCGAAACCGGTCATTTAGACCATCTTCGACGCTCTTTCGAACGAATGAGGAAATATGGATTAAAAATGAATCCAACCAAATGTGCTTTACGTATGCGTGCGGGTGAATTCTTGGGTTTTGTGGTACACAAGAAAGGCATAGAGATCAACCAAAATAAGACTAAAGCAATTATGGAAACGAAGGCTCCTTCGACCAAGAAAGAACTTCACCATTGCTAGGAAAAATCAATTTCCTTCAAGATTTATCTCAAATCTAAGTGGCAAAACACAAGTTTTTTCGCCATTGTTGAGACTGAAGAAAGAAGATGAATTCAAGTGGGAGCAAGTTCATCAAGAAGCTTTTGATGCAATTAAGTCTTATTTAATGAGACCACCAATTTTATTGCCTGTTATTAGAAACAAATTGCTAAAATTGTATATAGCGACTTTCGATAACACAATAGGTAGCATGTTAGCACAAGAGGATGATAATGGTGTCGAAAGAGCCATTTATTACCTTAGTAGGGTTTTGATTGATGCTGAAACAAGGTATAGTCCAATAGAAAAATTATGCCTTAGCTTGTATTTCTCTTGTACGAAATTAAAGCAATATATAAAATCAGCAGATGTTTATGTTTATTCCCATTTTGATGTTATTAAACATATGTTGTCAAAACCTATGTTGCATAGTAGAATTGGTAAATGGGCTTTAGATTTGTTAGAATATAACTTAACTTATCAGCCCCTTAAATCAATCAAAGGACAAGTGGTTGCTGATTTCATAGTGGACCATTCTGTTGTCGAACATGAAGTACATTTGTAACACCCCCTTATCTTAATCAATTCGGTCTACTAAATTAAAATCAGAGTTTCAAAATTCCACTCAAAGGAGTGCTACATTTGGTGATAAAAGGAAAAACAGAAAACCAAATAAGTTCAAAACAGTTCACAAGATTATACAAGCATGCAGGCATGCGCATCACCTAAAAGGGTCTCAAATTTCATCATATAAGGCACCTCGGCAAGAACACAACAAGTCATATTACTTAGTAATAGTTACACAAATATGATAGTTTTTGTTCCAAAGGACTATCTAACAAAATATACACAAGATCGGTATAAAGAGTACAAAATAATCTACTCGGCCACCCCAGTGTTACACCGACGGCAGCGAACTCAACCAACATCAACTAGGCACACTTATCACTCATGAGTACTGCAAGTTGCCACGAGCGCAGCAACAATAAGCGGCTAGGGTGAGTCTCTTAACACAAGTAATATAATGTGAAGAAAGCTTAAGGATAGAGATAGCACTAAAAAGAAACACCTCGGTTCAAAGAATTACAATCCACTCACCGATAGTCCACATAACACAACAATTATCAACCAGCTCAAACACAACAATTCATGTAATGTATGCATGTATGCAACCCATCCACAAGGCGTTATGCAATGAGGTACCTCCACCGTCGTTATTTAGCCCGTCGGCATCTCCGTCGTTAACTCGTCGTTATTTGATATGGAGACCGAAGTCCTACCATATCCGAGGCCGAGACCTCCTCCGTCGTAATATGCACATGAACATGTGACTTCATGACAAATACAATCACACACAAATCAATCATAACGTATGTGAGTGTTTACACCGTCTTTCACCGTCGTTACTCCGTCGCTCACCGACGCGTCTACCCACCTAGACATCATCACAGTGCTAAGGTCGACCCTAAAACACCGGTAGAATCACCTTAGGACCTACAACCGACCTCTCAGTCACCTCGGCAATCCATGGTGGACTACTTGTCACACCGAGGACCACAACGACACTTAGGGACCAAAATGTCACCTAAGGACCAAAATGGACTTAATCGCTCCCTTACGTATGCACATTGGTGCTAAAGTAGCACTCCCAGTAGCGTCCCACAATGTGTTAGACAACATTGGCGCCTAACCTCACCTCGGCACACTATATGTGTACCTCGGCTAACCACGCAACATTACCTCGGCACACTATGTGTGTACCTCGGCTAACCACACTCACACCCTCAATTCGGCAACGCGCTCACAGTTACGCACTTCCTTACACCAAAATCATCTAAGTCATGGAAAATCACTTCTCAGTATTCCCTGGTTCAGTTCACTTATTCTTAGGCACTTGGGCGTTTCACCTCGGTGACGCTACCTCGGCCTGAGGACCTCTACACCTTGGTAACCTAAGGCGAGACACCTACACTTCGGTTTATGCGTCCCTACTTCTCGTTAGTGGTGTTTAGACACGTACTCTCCCTCAAACTCACCAAATGCACTTTCAACCCTAAGACACTCTAGGCGTTGACAACCTCAACTTCGTTTTCCCTCACTCTAAGCTGAAGGGGAATTCGGTTTACGTGCGTAATAAAGCGCTTAACCCCCATTTTACTTCTTTTACTCTGTTTCTCTACTTAGACTCAACATGCAACTCGTTTCTCAGCTCACCACACTCATGCATACTCGGATTACTCACTCCTTCGCTCCGATCCTCTCCTTAACTCTACATGCAAGCTCATTTTCTCCACACTACACCGATCACACTCTTGATACCTCACCATGCAATGCTCTCCTCGTACCACACAGAACAGAGAGAGTTACACTCCTCTCTTTCCAAACGATCCACCGTCGTATCTCACCAACAATCACAGCAAAGAGCAAAACACAACAAAACATGTCATGTATAGCACATAAAACACACATGCAAAGTGATCAGAACATACTCACACCGAAACACGATCAAACACAAGACATTACAGGTATTAAAAGGACCCCCTAACCTTAACAACTTGAGAAGATTGAGAACCCTTCACTCTCCAAGTAACTACAGCAACAAGCTCTCCTCTCCACTTGAACTCTCCACGCTCCGTTCTCTTCCTTCTCTCTAAGTTTCACTTCTCTCTCTTTCTAAATTTGGTAACTTAACTGATTTTGGAACATGAATGGGAATGTTCCCTACGGAGGTACCATTTAACATGTCCTTAAAGGACTTAAATGGGGCCTTGTGTAACACCTCAATAATTTAATTAAGTAATTGATTAAATTATTTGAAGTGTTGCACTAAATTTAATTATATTGAGTTATAATGTGGTAATTATTTTATTGTGTTGGGGAGTGGTGGAAGCGCTGGAAGGGGGGTGTAAAAAGGGCCCAAACCTTTTGAGCCCAAAATATAAATAGACTAGGGTTAGTTGCATCAGAAGGAAAAGAAAAGAAAAACAACAGAAGAGAAAAAGAATAGGGTTTGCGCCGTGGGAGAGGGAAGGAAGGAGAAGAGAGAAACTTCTCAAGGTTGCTCAAGGTAAGGGTTTTGGTCCTTTCTTTCTCAATTTTTTTCCTTTTCCTATTGTGGTGATTTTCAATCCCTCATTGCTTGTTGTTGTTGGTTCGCAAGTTGTTCAAGAAGGGACATCCATCGTTAATTTCGAAGGAGAGGAAGGGAAAGCTTGCTATTTGGGTGATTTTGGTGTTATTGGAGTCCTACGATTTAATTTAAGGTAAGGGTGAGCGTTTCATCTAACATAATGGGGTATATGATGGGTTTTGTTGGGTTTTGATGTTGTATGATGTATTGTTGATGTTATCACGTGATTAAAATTATGGGATGATGAATTGAGTTTCGAATTGGGTGAGTTGATGGGGTTAAAATCGATTTCCATGGTTTTGGTGATTAAATTGTTGCTGTTTGCCTTGTTTAATTATGTGTGGGTGTTGTTTTTGATTGGATATAGTGCTGTTTTTTGAAAATACAAGGTGCTGTTTGTGGTGAATTAAATCGTTGCTGTTTGCTTTGTTAAATTGTGGGTTGTTGCTAGTTTTAATTGAATATAGTTGCTGTTTTTCAAGGATATAAGGTGTTGTTTTTGGTTGTTAAATTGTTGCTGTTTTGTTAACAAATAATTGATGTTTTCATGAAAATATAGTGCAGTTTTTTTAAATATGAGTTGCTGTTTTTGTCACTAAAAATTGATGCTGTTTTGTGAAAATATAGTGCAGTTTTTTTTAAATATAAGTTGCTGTTTTTGTCACTAAAAATTGATGCTGTTTTGTGAAAATATAGTGCAGTTTTTTTTTAAACATAAGTTGCTGTTTTTGTCACTAAAATTAGTGTTGTTTTGCGAACCCATAGTGCAGTTTTTTTTTTAAATATAAGTTGCTGTTTTGGTCACTAAAATTGGTGCTGTTTTGCGAAACCATAGTGCAGTTTTTTAAATATAAGTTGCTGTTTTTTTGTCACTAAACTTGGTGCTGCTTTGCGAAACTATAGTGCAGTTTTTCAAAAATATAAGTGGCTGTTTTGTTACTAAATTGATACTGTTTTCTCAAATTTTGTTGCTGGATGAGGATCGAATTTTCTGAGTTATTTTATGATTGAATTGCTGTAAGAGGTTATACTACTAGTGAACTCCTTGACTATGGCTAAATTGTGGTTTACCACTAAGGCCAGAATTTCCTTCACTGGTGCATTTACAAGGGCATCACTGAGAGCCTTGCAAATGTGGCCAATGCCTCTTGCGAGTAGTACCAGTTACCTGAGTAATCCCATAGTCAATCAGTTTACTATTTTATAACCCACAAAACTAAAAGATAAGTGATCGATGATGATGTGTTATTTAATGATTGTGATGTGAATGACGAATGCACTCTACGAGTGTTTATGATGATGTGTTATTTAATGATTGTGATGTGAATGACGAATACACTCTACGAGTGTTTTATGATGACATACCTTGAGTGGTTATTTATTTTATGATGATGATGGTGAGTACCCCGAGTGAGTGTTGGTTGAATTGCACATGTGTTATAGGATCTCATGGCATGTGCATACTATGACTTATATTGATGATGTTATGCCTTGAGTGGTTCTCTTCTATAATGAAGATATGCCTTGAGTGGTTTTAAAGATGATATGGTACCATCATGCATATGCCCGCGTGTGGGTTGCATCTTCATACATAAGCATAATTGTGAGTGGTGCTGTTGTGATTTGCGCTGGTGCTGTGTAATTATGATGTGGTGATGATACCTTGTGATTGTCCCTTCTTATTACTCTATTGTGTATCTGATTATGTTCCTTTGAAATTCTCACCCTTCTCGCTTGGAATGTTGCTCTATTGTGGCAACGCCGCAGTACCATGAGTGAAGGCTGCAGGTGCCTTATTCTTTTAATTTTTGGGCTGTAATGTTGTGTCGCTCTCTGATACTGTAACACCTAGGGGCGTGGAGTGGGATAATTTGTTTAATAATTGTATACTGATTTTTAATTGTTACATTGAGACGTGTGTGAGAGTATTTGGTGAGTTGGTAGTTATACCGCTGCGATTGTGTTTTATGAGAATGGGATTTTCCATAACATGATGTTTGATTGCACAAATTGAAGAGTGCATTATTTGATGAGTTTTTAATGAAGTGTAGCATTTCTTTTCTATCAAGTAACAAAATTTTATTTTTAAGAAAAAGGAGTTACTCGGATAAATGACACGCAATATAAGGGTAGAAAAGGGGTGTTACATTAGTGGTATCAGAGCAGTTCGGTCTGTCCGGCCGGTGGTTGAGTCATCAAGTTGAGTAACATTTGAGCTTTGTTACTCGTTTCTGATTTTTGTTTTCTCGTGCGCATGACTAGAATGGCAGGGGCGGAGCGATGTCGCACTTCTTGCCGCCGCTGCGGTGCTATTCTTTGGGGTTGTGGGTAATGCTACGGGTGATGGAACGCGTAGTCTGGCCACGTTCGAGCGTGAGAACCCTCCTACTTTTGAAGGCGGGTATAATCTCGATGGTGCCCTTGAGTGGCTAAGTGAGATGGAGCGGATATTCCGTGTCATGGATTGCACCGATGCTCGTAAGGTTCGCTATGGCACACACATGTTGAAGAAAGAGGCTTATGATTGGTGGAGAACGGCTAGTCGGGGTTGACGATCGCCAATGAGGAGATCACGTGGGCGATTTGAGAGGGAGTTCAAGAGGAAATACTATCCTAAGATGTCCGTGGAAAGAAAGAGGTGGAGTTTTGAGACTTGAGCAAGGTAGCATGATCAGAATCGAGTATCTTTGCAAAATTTCTTCGAATCGCCCAAGTTTTACCCACACTATGATGGAGAGGGGGCTGAGTTCTCCAAGTGCATCAAGTTTGAGAACGGGGTTGCGTCTTGATATTAAGAGAGCCATAGGGTATCGCAGATCCGAGTATTTCCGTTGTTGGTTAATAGTGCGAGAATTTTTGAAGAGGACAATAATGCTTTCTCTAGAGCTATGAAGGAAAAGCAAAAGAATTTTTCGCCTGGGAAAGCCATATGAGGTGCCCGCTGGTAAGGGAAAGGGAAGTTTGTTGGTAAATTTGTTGGTGGGTCTAAGCGAAGTGGGGAGATGTCACCTGGTGTTACTTGTTACACGTGTGGAAAGGCAGCCATAAGAGTCCGTGATTGTCCAAATAATGAGAAAAAGAGATGTTACAGTGTGGAAAAGAGGGACACATGGCTTCCAACCGTGATAGGAAGGAGGTGTTGTGCTTTAATTGTGGGGAGAGTGGTCACATCAAGATACAAAGGTGTCCAAAGCCAAAGAAAGAGAAGTCCACTTGGGAGAGTTTTTGCACCGGGCGAGTTCGGAGGGACCCAATGCGATTAAAGGTACATGCTTCATCTATGGTACACCTTTAATTGCTATTGTTGACACGGCTGCTACACACTCTTTTATTGCTTCATTTGTCTTTGAAAAGTTGAAATTAGTGTTGTCTCAGTATGGAGAGAGGATGGTTATCGACACTCCACGGCTAAGGTTCGGTAACTACTTCTCTAATGTGTGCTAGGTGTCCTCTGTCGCCTTGGCAGAGATTTTCTCGTTGATCCGATTTGTTTGCCTTTGGGTGGGTTGGATGTGATTCGGGCATGGATCGTTAGTAGATAACCATGTGCACATCAACCGCCCTAGTAAGTCTGTTAGTTTTCTTCTTCCCCAAGAGGAAGAGTCTCGATTTCTTTGTCTGCACGAGCAATTGCGCGGTAATGAAAGAGGGTGGTCGCTTGTTTGCTTTGATGGCGCCCATGTCTGCGAGAACCAAGCCGTGGGTTGATGGGTTGCGGTGGTGTGTGAGTTCCTGAAGTGTTTCTCGATGAGATTCCTAGTGTGCCACCGTAAAGGGAAGTTGAGTTTGGGATTGAACTTGTGCTCGCACTAGGCCCGTGTCTATGGCACCGCATCAATGTCCGCATCCGAGTTGGCGAGAATTGAAAAAGCAACTTGAAGATTTGTTAGAAAAGAAGTTTGTGAGACCGAGTGTGTCACCTTGGGAGCTCCAGTCTTTGCTAGTGAAAAAGAAAGATGGGAGTATGAGGTTGTGTGTGTAGACTACCGTCGCTTGAACAAAGTTACAATCAAGAATAAATATCCTCTTCCGAGGATTGATGATCTGATGGATCAGCTGGTGGGTGCTAAGGTTTTTAGCAAGATTGAATTGAGGTCGGGGTATCATCAGATCAAGGTGAAGGATGAAGACATCCATAAGACCGCGTTCGGGGCGAGTATGGGCATTATGAGTACTCAGTAATGCCGCTTGGTGTCACAAATGCACCGGGGTGTTTATGGAGTACATGAACCGGATCTTCCATAGCTATTTGGATCGGTTTGTGGTTGTGTTTATTGATGATATACTGGTGTACTCTAAGTCTGAGGAGGAACACGCAGAGCATTTGAGGTTAGTGCTAGAGGTGCTGAAAGAAAGAAAGCTTTATGCTAAGTTATCAAAGTGTGAGTTCTGGCTGAAAGAGGTAAGCTTCTTGGGTCACATTATCTCTGGTGATGGTATAGCCGTGGGACCCAAAGAAAGGTTGATGCAATGTTGCGGTGGGAGAGCCCAAAGTCCGTGGATCGAGATTAGGAGTTTCTTGGGGTTGGTTGGTTACTACGGGAGGTTTATTGAGGGGTTCTCTAAGCTAGCCCTTCCGCTGACCCAATTGACTGTAAGGGAAGAGCTTTTGTGTGGGACGCCAAGTGTGAAGAGAGCTTCCAAGAGTCGAAAAGGAGGTTGACAACATCTCCGGTGCTAGTGTTTGCTCAGGCTTGGATCGACCTTTTTTGTTGTAATCTTGTGATGCTTCCAAGATGGGTTTGGGAGGTGTATTGATGCGAGATGGGAAGGTAGTTGCTTATGCGTCCCAGTGCAGCTGAGGATACATGAGAGGAACTATCCTACTCACGATTTGGAACTAGCCGCTCTTATTGTGTTTGCGCTAAAGATTTGGAGGCACTACCTCTATGGTACCGCAGATTTGAGGTGTTCAAAGATCACAAGAGTTTGAGGTACTTGTTTGACCAAAAGGAGCTGAATATGAGACAGAGGCGTTGGTTAGAGTTCTTTGAAAGATTACGATTTCGGCTTGAACTATCATCCCAAGCAAAGCTAATGTCGTGGGTGATGCTTTAAGTCGGAAGACTTTACATATGTCGAAGAATGATGGTGAAGGAATTGGAGTTGATTGAGCAATTCCGTGATTTGAGTCTGGTTTGTGAGGTGACACCGCAGAGTGTCAAGCTGGGTATGTTGAGGATTGATAATGACTTCTTGATTAATATCGAGAGACCCGTAAAACCGGATGTGAAACCGTGGATTTGTTGGTTGCGGGTGATCAAAGCGGTGGATGGGGATTTCGTGTTGGATTCCCGGGGAGTATTGAGATTCGGGACGGGATATGTGTTCCCGATGATGTTGATATGAAGAGAATGATACTCGAGGAGAGCCATAGGAGCAAGTTAAGTATTCATCCAGGTGCCACGAAAATGTACCATGATTTGAAGAGACTGTTTTGGTGGCCCGGTATGAAGAAGGATGTAGCACAATTTGTATACGCATGTTTGACTTGCCGTAAGTCAAAGATTGAGCACCGTGGCCGGCGGGGTTGATGCAACCGTTGGAGATTCCGAATGGAAGTGGGACAAGATTTCCATGGACTTTGTGATGGGTTGCCAAACACCGTGAGAGGGTTTGACTCTATTTGGGTGATTGTGGATAGGTTGACCAAGTCCGCTCACTTCGTCCTATCAACATCACCTATCCTGTGCCAAAGTTGGCTAGAATATACATTCGTGTGATTGTGAAGCTTCATGGGGTTCCAAGAGTATTGTGTCGGATAGAGACCCGCGGTTTACATCGTAGTTTTGGGAAAGCTTACAGAGGCCTTGGGGTCCAAGCCGAGGTTGAGTTCACTTTATCATCCTCGGGATGATGGTCGACAGAGAGAACCATCCGACTCTCGGAGGATCTTCTCGAGAGCTTGTGTGTTGGAGCAGGGAGGTGCGTGGGATACACACCTTCCACCGATTGAGTTCACTTATAATAACAAACCTACCATTCGAGTATAGGGATGGCTCCTTTCGAGGCCTTCAGTATGGGCGGAGGTGTAGGACTCCAGTTGTGTTGGCATGAGTCCGGTGAGAGTGTCGTTCTTGGACCTAATTGGTTAGGAGACTACGAGAGAGAAGGTTAAGATGATCGGGAGAAAATGAAAGAGTCCCAGCAGCCGTGAAAAAGTTATCATGATAGGAGAAGAAAGGACTTGGAATTTCAGTCAGTGAGCATGTATTCTCGAGGGTCACGCCTATGACAGTGTTGGGCGTGCAATCGAAGCGAAGAAGTTGACTCCTAGATTTATTGGACCGTACTCAAATCACCGAGAGGGTAGGAAAAGTTGCTTATAGGGTGGCTCGCCACCTAATCTTTCGAACTTGCACGATGTATTCCACGTGTCACGCCTTCTTGAAGTATATTCCGAACCTGCCTCATGTGATACACATGGATGATGTAGAGGTACGCGAGAATCTCACTGGTGGAGACTATGCCGGTGAGGATTGATGATAGAGAGGTGAAGGTGTTGAGAGGGAAGACATTGCATTGGTCAAAGTAGTGTGGTTGGGAGCCGCTGGGAGAGCATGACTTGGGAGCTAGAGAGCGGGGATGAGGAGTCCTATCCGGAGCTATTCGACTTCAGTATGAATTTCGAGGACGAAATTTCCTAAGTGGGGAGAGTTGTAACACCTCAATAATTTAATTAAGTAATTGATTAAATTATTTGAAGTGTTGCACTAAATTTAATTATATTGAGTTATAATGTGGTAATTATTTTATTGTGTTAGGGAGTGGTGGAAGCTACTGGAAGGGTGGTGTAAAAGGGCCCAAACCTTTTGAGCCCAAAATATAAATAGACTAGGGTTAGTTGCATCGGAAGGAAAAGAAAAGAAAAACAACGAGAAGAGAAAAAATAATAGGGTTTGCGCTGTGGGGAGAGGGAAGGAAGGAGAAGAGAGAAACTTCTCAAGGTTGCTCAAGGTAAGGGTTTTGGTCCTTTCTTTCTCAATTTTTTTCCTTTTCCTATTGTGGTGATTTTCAATCCCTCATTGCTTGTTGTTGTTGGTTCGCAAGTTGTTCAAGAAGGGACATCCATCGTTAATTTCGAAGGAGAGGAAGGGAAAGCTTGCTATTTGGGTGATTTTGGTGTTATTGGAGTCCTACGATTTAATTTAAGGTAAGGGTGAGCGTTTCATCTAACATAATGGGGTATATGATGGGTTTTGTTGGGTTTTGATGTTGTATGATGTATTGTTGATGTTATCACGTGATTAAAATTATGGGATGATGAATTGAGTTTCGAATTGGGTGAGTTGATGGGGTTAAAATCGATTTCCATGGTTTTGGTGATTAAATTGTTGCTGTTTGCCTTGTTTAATTATGTGTGGGTGTTGTTTTTGATTGGATATAGTGCTGTTTTTTGAAAATACAAGGTGCTGTTTGTGGTGAATTAAATCGTTGCTGTTTGCTTTGTTAAATTGTGGGTTGTTGCTAGTTTTAATTGAATATAGTTGCTGTTTTTCAAGGATATAAGGTGTTGTTTTTGGTTGTTAAATTGTTGCTGTTTTGTTAACAAATAATTGATGTTTTCATGAAAATATAGTGCAGTTTTTTAAATATGAGTTCTTTGTTTTGTCACTAAAAATTGATGTTTGTTTGTGAAAATATAGTGCGCTTTTTTAAATATAAGTTGCTGTTTTTGTCACTAAAAATTGATGCTGTTTTGTGAAAATATAGTGCAGTTTTTTTTTAAACATAAGTTGCTGTTTTTGTCACTAAAATTAGTGTTGTTTTGCGAACCCATAGTGCAGTTTTTTTTTTAAATATAAGTTGCTGTTTTGGTCACTAAAATTGGTGCTTTGTTTTATAAACCATAGTGCGATTTTTAAATATAAGTTGCTGCTTTTTTGTCACTAAACTTGGTGTCGCTGCTGCGAAACTATAGTGCGCTTTTTCAAAAATATAAGTGGCTGTTTTGTTACTAAATTGATACTGTTTTCTCAAATTTTGTTGCTGGATGAGGATCGAATTTTCTGAGTTATTTTATGATTGAATTGCTGTAAGAGGTTATACTACTAGTGAACTCCTTGACTATGGCTAAATTGTGGTTTACCACTAAGGCCAGAATTTCCTTCACTGGTGCATTTACAAGGGCATCACTGAGAGCCTTGCAAATGTGGCCAATGCCTCTTGCGAGTAGTACCGCATTACAGAGTAATCCCATAGTCAATCAGTTTACTATTTTATAACCCACAAAACTAAAAGATAAGTGATCGATGATGATGTGTTATTTAATGATTGTGATGTGAATGACGAATGCACTCTACGAGTGTTTATGATGATGTGTTATTTAATGATTGTGATGTGAATGACGAATACACTCTACGAGTGTTTTATGATGACATACCTTGAGTGGTTATTTATTTTATGATGATGATGGTGAGTACCCCGAGTGAGTGTTGGTTGAATTGCACATGTGTTATAGGATCTCATGGCATGTGCATACTATGACTTATATTGATGATGTTATGCCTTGAGTGGTTCTCTTCTATAATGAAGATATGCCTTGAGTGGTTTTTAAAGATGATATGGTACCATCATGCATATGCCCGCGTGTGGGTTGCATCTTCATACATAAACATAATTGTGAGTGGTGCTGTTGTGATTTGAGCTGGTGTTGTGTAATTATGATGTGGTGATGATACCTTGTGATTGTCCCTTCTTATTACTCTATTGTGTATCTGATTATGTTCCTTTGAAATTCTCACCCTTCCGCTTGGAATGTTGCTCTATTGTGGCAACGCTGCAGTACCCATGAGTGAAGGCCGCAGTGCCTTATTCTTTTAATTTTTGGGCTGTAATGTTGTGTCGCTCTCTGATACTGTAACACCTAGGGGCGTGGAGTGGGATAATTTGTTTAATAATTGTATACTGATTTTTAATTGTTACATTGAGACGTGTGTGAGAGTATTTGGTGAGTTGGTAGTTATACCGCTGCGATTGTGTTTTATGAGAATGGGATTTTCCATAACATGATGTTTGATTGCACAAATTGAAGAGTGCATTATTTGATGAGTTTTTAATGAAGTGTAGCATTTCTTTTCTATCAAGTAACGAAATTTTATTTTTAAGAAAAAGGAGTTACTCGGATAAATGACACGCAATATAAGGGTAGAAAAGGGGTGTTACACCTTGGCCTTATTA
Source organism: Oxytropis ochrocephala (assembly GCA_020916435.1). Classification (NCBI taxonomy): domain Eukaryota; kingdom Viridiplantae; phylum Streptophyta; class Magnoliopsida; order Fabales; family Fabaceae; genus Oxytropis; species Oxytropis ochrocephala. Next base: position 86,738,358 of record CM037089.1, on the reverse strand, counting down.
GGCCGTGGGCTTTCTACTACCCACACACCCTTTCCCTATTTAGACATTTTCCTAAAATAGCAACATATGCTTAACACTCACTTAATGAATTACTTGACTTAAACATTAAAATGTTGTAAACCCTTAATAACTCAACTAAGTTAATTAATTGGATTATTTTGGGGTGTTACAACATTCGTTAGACATACGTCCTTGGAAATTATACTTCGATGGCTCAAGCCATAAAAATGGAGTGGGTATTGGGATCTTGATTATTTCTCCAGAAAACATTCCAACGAAGTATAAGTTTAAAATTCGAGACTCTTGCTCCAATAATGAAGCTGAGTATGAGGCTTTAATAGTAGGCCTTAAAATTCTACTTGAATTGGGGGCAAGTCATGTCGAGGTAAAAGGTGATTCTCAACTAGTTGTCAAACAATTGACAAAAGAATACAAATGCATCAATGAACACCTTATTAAATATTTCGTCGTTGCCAACACTCTGTTAAAAAGGTTTACATTTGTTCACCTAGAACATTTACCACGAATAGAAAATCACGTGGCAAATGAGTTGGCACAAATTGCCTCAGGCTACAAAGTGTCAAAGCAAAGCCTAGAAGAGTTAATTGAGATAAAAGATAAATTAATCTCAGAGGACTCTCTTTACAACAATACTTCTTCGACGTTATTGTCAACACCAAAAATTGGGGGGGCAATAAATACGAATACAAATGAAGTGTACGTCGAAAAACGCCACATTTTTGATGATATTGACTTAGCAGAAATTTTTGCTATTGACAATATGGCTGATGATGATTGGCGTAAACCTATTGTAGAGTATTTGCAAAATCCTACAGGAAACACTAATAAGAAAGTGAAGTACAAAGCTCTAAGCTATGTGTTAATTGGAAATGAGTTGTTCAAGCAAACTCCTAAAGGGGTACTATTAAAATGCCTTAGTGAAAATGAGGCATACTTAGCAGTTTCTAATACGCATAGTGGAGCATGTGGCTCACATCAAGTAGGCCATAAAATGAAATGGTTGTTATTTCGACAAGGAATGTACTGGCCAACCATTTTAAAAGATTGTATAGAGTTTGCTAAAGGTTGCCAAGAATGCCAAAAACATGCTGGAATACAACATGTACCTGCAAATGAATTACATTCTATAGCGAAACCTTGGCCATTTAGAGGTTGGGCTCTGGATGTGATTGGAGAAATAAAACCAACTTCGTCAAAGGGTCATAGATACATTTTGGTAGAAATTGATTACTTTACCAAATGGGTAGAGGCAATACCTTTAGCCAATGTGGATCAAGAAGCAGTAATAAGGTTCATTCAAAATCATATCATTTACAGATATTGAATCCCAGAAACCATTACTACAGACCAAGGCACTGTTTTTACTGGTCGAAAAATGGTAGACTTTGCTGCTGAGATTGGTTTCAAGTTATTGACTTCGACACCATACTACGCACAAGCAAATGGTCAAGTAGAGGTTGCCAATAAAATCATTATTAACTTGATTAAAAAGCACGTTGGACGTAAGCCTAAAAGTTGGCATAGTTCTCTTGACCAAGTGTTATGGGCTTGTCGAACTTCACCTAAAGAGTCTATAAACACTACTCCCTACAGGTTAACATTTGGGCATGATGCAGTGTTACCTGTTGAAATCTGTTTACAATCAACAAGGATTCAGAAACAATGTGAAATTCCTTTTGATCATTATTGGAATATGATGATTGATAAATTAGTTGATTTAGACGAAGAAAGGCTGTTAGCTTTAGAAATGCTTATTCGACAGAAAGAGAGAGTAGCTAAAGCTTACAACAAAAAGGTCAAGTTAAAAACCTTTGAAGAAGGAGAGTAAGTGAGGAAAAGTGAATGCAGGTTAGAATTTGGGTTTTGATTGAAGAAAGAGAGCGAAAGTTTGAAACTTTTGTGAGTCTGGGATTTTTGCAAAGTGCAGAGACGAGGAATGCAAAGGGGCGCTCGCAGGGTTTCAACCGAGTAAAAAGGGATATGAAAGGGTTTTAGCCGCTTATATATGTTTGAGGCAACAAAGTATTGGCACGTTCACCATTACTCACACGCCATGACGTTTGAGAGACGTGATGGCCCACCTACCATAAGACGTGTGCCAATGAAACAGCTTCACTTTATCTCGGCAAGTCATGATGACTATCTTTTCGACCACCGTGAAGTGCAAAAGGCGGTAAAAAGTGACCCTTGCACAGTATTCAAAAAATGCCCTTTCTTACCTTCACTTCCTATTCCGTCGAAAAAGCATTTTTTGGGGGGCAATCTGTTACCTCAAAATTTCGACAAGACATTAAATGAAGCTTTAAATGGGGTTGACTTCGCATTTAGTGATGTTTTGGGACCTGCTTGCGTTCGTGGTGGTATTCGCAAATATAGTGCAAGTATACACGTCGCACAAGTAATAAAGTGAATATAAGTAAGAGATCGTTCCCACGAGGATTGGTTGTACTTTCAAAGTTCAAGTCTTAAAAACACAAGTGAAACAAGTAACAAATCGGCACTAAAAGTTGGTTTTAAAGCTAGAGATGTAATAAAAACAAGTGAACAAATGTTGGTTGTGATTATGGATGAGAGGTGAGTTGAGTTGTTGCATGCGAGAATAAATCCTTTCTAGTCGACGTTATAACGCTTTACACGTTATAACGCATAAATGCTATTTCAGATAGACGTGGCCACGCTTGAACAGCATTGCATGTAAAAGAGCTATGCTTTTCAAAGACAAAACGCCGAGTTTCAAGTATAAGAGGTCCTATGTCTAGGTTCTAAATAGGCCCACTCCTCGTATTTTAAACACCCACAAATATGTTCTATGAACTATTATCCGTTCTATGTCTAGACTTAGATAAAAATGCCTAAATGTCTTTAGTGAACCTTTTCGTTCATATAAATCTTTGATTTCTTTTCATAAACCATGTCTGTACCTATGAATCTACCTATTTTAAGAGGTCAGCCTCAAAACAAGTTTGGAAATATTTTCACACAAAGATTTAAAACATGCAACGCCAATACTTTATAACATTAACTAGAAATTCATTATAAGCAAAACAACAACTCAACTACAAAGTATTTAGCTCATGCTGAGCATCTTTCTGTAATGATAAGGATTCGTAACCCAAATACCATACATTACAGAAAAGGAACTAAGTGCAAAAGATACATCTAAGTAGCTCTTCAGCATGCACGCTGTAGAGACGTTACAACGTCTGAACCTCACCACAGTAAGTGTGCAGAAAATAAAACAAAGTTCGTAAAAGTAAAAACAAAGCGTAAGTCCTGCTTCCGGATCTTCTTTAATGCCTTCTCTCAAGTGGATGAAGGTAGATGATGAACCGGAGTGAGTGGATGAAGGTGTATTCTTGTGTATGAGTCGCCTCCCAAGGATGCAAACCGAGCCTTCATTAAATAGCCTCCTTGCTCACGTGTGGTCGATGTCACTTGCCCACCTACCGTGTCTGCTTTCTTCTCTTCGCACCTCGACATTGTTCGATTGCTACAAGAGTTTACGCACGTCACTCATGGGGAAAGAAAGATCTTCGACTTTATATCTTTGACTATCATTGCTTAGCGCGCCAAAATTGAGATCTTTCACCCTTGCTCTGCAGCACTTCATGAGACGTGGTGAGGGGACGTGGTAACGCTCAAAGACTAAAATTCCCGCACAAGCCCAAAAAGCATCAAAGCGCTCTCAAGGCACCTCTTGGTGCCAAAATGCACAGATTTATTCAATTAACCTTTCACCCACTCGCATCTACGAAACTAACATAAAATTACTCAAATAAACCTTGTATTGCTAGAGAACTTGCATGATTTATTCTTGAGTGATTATAAATAACTCATATAAATATGAGTTATTAGGACCACAGGTCAATATTCAAGTCAATGTTCCATCAATTCGACAGAAAAGGTATACAAGTGCAAGAAATGCAAGTGAGCTTCGACAAGCTTCGACAAGCTTGTGTAGGAGCAGCAATCAATTATTTTCATCTAATTATGCATAGGCTACTCACACACACATTTTTACTCTTTTAGCCCAAAGAGAATTATTTTCATGCTTGACAGAGTAAGAACAGAAATTGCTTTTGCATTTGATTTTATGTATAACATGGGATGAACTTAAAACATTGAGACTCTCCCCACATTCTTAGAGTTGAGCAAAGTGTCCCCACCGCTCAATGATAAACAAAGATGACTTTTGTGTGTGTGTTTTTTTTTTTTTAAACATAATGGGGGATTAATGAAATAGACCTAAAATAGACACTACTAAAACTACAGCTAAAACTAAAAATTAAAACTACGACTACTGATGAAATTGATGGGGGACTTACTTGCTTGCAGCACCAGACCTGAGCCTTCCGCTCTGTCTGGTGGGAATTCCTGATTGACCTTCTCCTTTCTTCTTTTCCTTCTTCTCTTTCTTCACCTTTACTCCTCCTTGCTCGGTGGTGGTTGTTGTTGTTGTTTCATCAGATTCCTTCTCTTTTGAGCTTGCACCCACACTTGTAGCAGCAGCACTTGAGGCTTCAGCAATCCTCTTTTTAGCCTCCTCCCACATCTTCATTGCCAAATCAGCAGGGTTGACATGCATTGGTTCGTTGGGGATCACCTGGGCTTTTTCCACCTCTGGCTCTTTAGACGTTGCCACGTCTGATGATGATCTTCCAATACCAAAGAATCGTACTCACGAGCTTGCTTCAACAGTGCTCGCTAGCTTCCGAGTGGCCTCCTCCATTGCTTCTTTGCTTTACCTTTTCCAACGCAGCTTCACGCTCATTGGTGATTTGCATTTCGCAAGTTTGGTCAGCGCCTCTTTTTCAAAGCAGACGTTGTAACGCCTCGTAGGCGCTTCTTCAAAGAATAGTAGGAAGAGCTTCTGCGAAACACTAGTAGCAACAAATGCCGCACTAGTAGCGATGAGCGTGTTTCCTGCAGCACCTTGACCTTTTCTCTTCAAAGCGCTTTTTGCCTTATTGTTGTGGGGGTTGCAACTTCCTCTTTATCTCCACTCCTCGAGCTTGTTTTGACTCAAAGAGCTAGCTCTTGTCTTTTCTTCCTTCCAAAGGGATTGTATGTGAGTGCACTTTTCACTCGTGTTTTCTTGGGTGGGGAAATGGGTTGGGCATCCGGGTTGCTCCTGTGTTTGTTGGCTCGCACGTCGCCACGTCCCGCAGTTCTTGCACTTTCTCGGGTGATGGTTGCTTTTCGTGCTCGAGGTTGGGGTGGGGGTGGTTGTGGTGTTGATTGATCTTGGGCTTTGGATTGTGGGGTTTTGGGTGTGTTTTGGTCATGGGTGGAGGTTTCTTTTGGTGAAGGTGGTGGTTGTGTGGCTTGTGGGGATGGTGGTTTGGATTTTGTTTGGGCCGGCTCTTTGTTTGCTTGATTTCTTTGGGATTCACTTTCACCCTCTCACTTGAACTCCCTTTTTCCTCGTGGTTCTCCTCCTCTTCCTCCTCACCGATTACTTCCATGCTTACTTTTCTTGATTCATCCGCATCAACATCGAAATATCATCCAAATCATCGTAATTAAAATCCTCTTCACTACTTACCTTCTTTTGTTTCTTTCTTTGGGCTTTGCCTTTTTGGTGGGCTTCTTGCTGCCTTGGCCCTTTCTTTCTTCACACGCTCTTCTTTGGATTGTAGACAGGGAACATCTTCATCATTTTCTTCCTGCATCCAATCGCAATACAGTGCTCTTCAATCACTTTCTTTCCTTGGATACTTGGGCAACACCTTCTTTTGCCACTCAAATTGTTCCTTGACAAATTTGACCGGGAGTTCTCGCCTCTCCTCCGGACGTTGCAACGTCTCACGCATCAACGTAACTTGAAGCTCCCGCAGATTTCACCCTAGGCTTGAATTTTGTTGAAAAGGGGCCTCGAGGTCGCCCTCCTTAGCTCGAGGCTTCAATCTCTACTCCCGCTCCATACACAAGTCAAGAATCATACATGGGAAATACAAATACCCATCTTTCCTGTTCTTCCATTTGTTGAGCTCACGGTTGATTAACTTTCCAACCTCCACCTTGTCTCTTGACATGATTGCATCAATCACAATCGCTCTTTTTGTCTACCCATGATGTGTGAGAGGTAGGAATTAAGCGGTGCCTTATGAAATGAAACCAGTGTTGGCTTCATCACATAGGTACCTCTTCATGATTTTGAATTCACTACCGTGCTCTCCACTCCTCTCCCGCATAAAGACCTTCTACACGCATCCTTTCCTTTATAGCTTCCATCTCACCACCCCATAGTCCTTCCTTTGCTTGGTTTCCACAAATTTTCCGTAGTAACCCAAACCGAAATAATCGTTGATCACTCTTACTCCAAACTTTACCTCCTCGCCGCACCTTTGAAACAATGGACGGCTCTCCTTCAGCCTCTCAACGATTCCCTTGTAGAAGTCGTGAACCAAAGTAGCAATGTATTCTTTTTGTGCACCACAAATTTTTGCCACCAACGCCGCCACGATTAAGAGAAAATCAGATTTGGGGATTTCTTGACTAAAGCCCCTTTCGTGAAGTAGGGCTTTCTTCTTGGATTGGTTAGGTGTTTCAGGATAGGGGTGAAGATGAACTTAGGTCAACATGCTTGCCTTTCCCAGAGGATTTGGTAGCGATTGCTTCACTTTTTGTCATGTTTGATTTCGCAGAAATGGTTTGGAAAGGAATGGGGGTTTTTGGAAATTTTAGGTTTTCTCGAGGAAGCGGGAAGATTTTGATTTCGAGAGAGAGGATTAGAGAAAGGTTGCAGGTGGTGGGATAATGGTGAATGGTGGGATTTTTATGGGGAATTGGTTATGGGGAGTTGAGAAATGGTAGAGTGGAGTAATGGAGAAAAGTAACCGTTGATTAGACAAGTAGGGGAAAGGAGATGACGTCGTGGTCAGTTACCACGTTCGTGATGCAGAGGGAAATCATTTCTGATACGTCATTACTTACGCCTTTGACTTAATTTAAACCTGCCTTGACTGTCCAGACGTGCCCATGTCTAGTGCATATTGAGACGTTACGACGTCTGTCACCTTTTGCCTTTTTCTTTACTTTAATTGTTATTCCTGCAAAACAAAAATTAAAAAGGACACAAAAATTGTTTGTTAACTAAAAATCATTGGGTTGCCTCCCAAGAGCGCTTGCTTAAAGAGTCTTCAGCCAGATTTTCATTAATTTGAATGGACCTGACCATCTTGACTTTAGCTTGCCTGGGAACAGCTTTAGCCTTGAATTGAATAATAACACCAGCTGTCCTTCTGCCAGCTCTCTTCTTTGTATTCTTTGATCGTGCCACTTCTTTGTCTTTTCCTTGTACATTGCTGAGCTTTCATAGGCATGGTGTCTAAACTCTTCTAGCTCATTTAATTGTAATAACCTTGCCTCACCAGCCCTTGTATGATCCAAGTTTAATTGCTTTAATGCCCAGTAAGCCTTGTGTTGGAGTTCAATTGGTAGATGACAGGCCTTACCATAAACTAGCTTGTAAGGAGACATGCCCAATGGTGTTTTGTACGCCGTCCTGTAAGCCCAAAGTGCATCATCCAAGTGTACTGACCACTCCTTTCTCTGGGGGACCAACCATCTTCTCCAAGATTCTTTTGATTTCTCTGTTGGATATTTCTCGCCGACCACCGGTTTGGGGGTGATAAGTCAGAGCAATTCTGTTTCACTCCATACTTAGCCAAGAGGTCCTCAATTAACTTATTGCGAGAAATGAGAGCCTCATCACCGATTATGGCTCTTGGAGTACCAAACCTTGTGAATATATTCTTTTTCGTGAATTTGCTCACCGATTTAGCTTCATTGTTTGGTAATGCCACTTGCTTCAACCCACTTTGATACGTAATCCACAAACTACTGAATATATAGATTTCCATGAGACATAGGAAATGGTCCCATGAAATCCATTCCCCATACATCAAACAACTCAACTTCCATAATGTTTGTGAGTGGCATCTCCTGCTTGTTTGATATATTTCCTGTTCTTTGGCACTTGTCACATCTTCTCACCAACTCATGTGCATCCTTGAATAGTGTTGGCCAGTAGTAGCCTGATTGTAGAACCTTTGCAGCTGTTCTGGTACCTCCAAAATGTCCACCATAAGGTGCTGAGTGACATTGTTGCAGCACATGGAGTTGTTCTTCCTCAGCTAGACACCTTCTTAGTAACTGATCTGGACACAATTTGTACAAGTATGGTTCATCCTAGAAATATTGCTTTATGGTGTGGAAGAACCTCTTCTTCTCGTTGATAGTTTAATCCTACGAGCACAATCTTGCTAACAAGGAAGTTAACTATGTCAGCATACCATGGTGTAGTAGTATCAGACGTTATGACGTTTGACGAAGGTGTCATAGACGTGGTAACGTCTTCAACTATTGAGGCTACTGACAATAGTCTCTCATCAGGGAATTTTTCTTTTATTTCTTCTTCACCTTGCACTGCATCAACATTCTCAAGCCTAGAAAGATGATCAAGAACTTGGTTCTCCACCCCCTTTTGTCACGAATTTCTAAGTCAAATTCTTGGAGGAGGAGAACCCATCTAATAAGCCTTGGCTTTGCATCTTTTTTGAAATTAAGTACTTAATGGCTGAATGATCAAGAAAAACAATAACTTTCGCACCCACTAAGTAAGATCTAAACTTATCAAATGCAAACACAACACCCAAAAGCTCTTTTTCATCCACGAAGATAATTTAATTGGGCATCATCTAAGGTTTTACTCGGCATAATAAATAGAATGAAAAATTTTTCCATACCTTTGCCCCAATACTGACTCTACAAAGATAATCACTTGCATCACACATCAACTCAAATGGTTTGGACCAATGCGGAGTGACTATGATCGAGCGATCACCAAGGCGCTCTTCGCTTTGTTGAAAGCCTCATGACATTGTTCATCAAAGTTGAAGACGTTGTCACGTTGCAATACAATGCATACAAGGGTTTTGAAATTTTTGAGAAATCCTTGATAAATCTTCTCTCAGAAAACCCGCATGTCCTAAGAAACTTCGACTCCTTTGATAGTTGTTGGTGGAGGCAGCTTGTCAATAACATCAATCTTTGCTCTATCCACCTCTAACCCTTTCTTTGATATTCTGTGCCCCCAAAGACTATTCCTTCTTGTACCATGAAATGGCATTTTTCCCAATTGAGTACTAGGTTGGTTTCTTCACACCTTATCGAACTCCTTCCAAATTATCCAGCATGCCTTGTATGAATCTCCATAGATCGAGAAATCGCCCATAAAGACCTCCATGGAATTTTCAATAAAATCGTAAAATAAGGCCATCATGCACCTTTGAAATGTTGCAGAGCATTACACACGACCCAAATGGCATCCTTCAAAGCAAATGTACCATAGGGACAAGTGAATGTTGTCTTTTCTTGATCTTCAAAAAGCTATAGCTATCCGGTTGTAGCTTTGAATAACCATCAAGGAAACAAGAGAAGTCCTTGCTCATGAGCCCGCTCTAGCATTTGATCAATGAATGGAAGAGGAAAAGATCCTTCTTAGTTGCTTTGTTTAACTTTCTGTAATCCATGCATATCCTCCAGCCTGTTACTGTCCTTGTTGGAATTAACTCATTCTTATCATTTGTTACCACCGTAACTCCTCCTTTCTTTGGCACACACTGTACTGGACTTACCCAGGAGCTATCACTAATAGGGTAAATGATTCCTGCATCCAACCACTTGATGATTTCTTTCTTAACCACCTCCTTCATTATGGGGTTCAGTCTCCTCTGTCCTTCAATACTATTCTTGGCATTTTCCTCCAAGACGATTCTATGCATACAGATTGTGGGACTGATACCTTTGATGTCTGCCATTTGCCAACCAATTGCCTTTTTATGTCTCTTCAGGGTAGTAATGAGATCATTTTCCTGCTCTTGGGTGAGCTTGGAAGAAATGATCACGGGCAGGGAATCATTTTCCCCTAAAAAGACATACTTTAAATGATCAGGTAACACCTTTAATTCCAAGGTAGGTGGCTCTTTAATGGAAGGCACATTCTTCTTCAGATTTGACTCCTCTTGCCCTAAAGATTCATACCTCTTTGTCCATGACTTTGGTGCAGGGGGCTCGGGACGTACCACGCCTCGCAATGCGACGCTACGACGCCTAGAGGAACAACTTCTTCTGCCAATAATTCTTGTATTTCATTGTTGCCCAGAATTTTCTCCAAATGATCATTATCCTTGTTGAATTTTTTTTGAACCATATGATCAATGGCAACCACATACGAGCACTCCTCTGTGTTTGGATCTGAATATTTGAGTGCATTGAGGACGTTGAAGTTGACCTCTTGGTCATTGACTCTCATGATTAATTCTCCTTTCTGCACATCAATGATTGTTCTTCCAAAGAGCTAAGAATGGTCTTCCCGAATGATGGGGACTTCTTTATCTGCATCAAAATCTAAGATAACAAAATCCACTGGAAACACAAACTTGTCAACTTTAATCAAAACATCCTCTAATATGCCTTCAGGATAAACTCTACTTTTATCAGCTAAAGTTAGGCTTAAAGAAGTAGGTCTGGCTGTTCCTATACCAAGTTTATCATAAATGGACTTGGGCATCAAGTTGATACTTGCTCCCAAGTCACACAAAGCTTTTCCAATGTAAAAATCTCCAATGGAGCATGGTATAGTGAAACTGCCAGGATCCTTGAGTTTTCTAGGAAGTTTATTCTGCATAATTAAACTACATTCTTCAGTTAAAGCAACAGTTTCAAACTCCCCTAGCCTTCTTCTTTTGGTGATGATGTCCTTCAGGAACTTGGCATAATTTGGCATCTGCTGTAATGCTTCAACCAAAGGAAGGTTGATGTGTAACTGCTTTAACATCTCCATGAACTTGCTGAACTGCTTATCTTCATGAGCCTTCTTCAATCTTTGAGGGTATGGTGGAGGAGGATACTCAGGTACAAGCCTAGGCACAGTCTTGATTCCTGGTTCAAAATTAGACGTCGTAACGTCTGGCTTAGACGTCACAATGTCTGGAGTATCCTTCACGCCACTTGTCCTTGCCTCTTTCCCTTTCTTTTTCTCTTTCTCTGGTACTTCTTTTTGCTTCTCCTGTAATTCTTCCTCCACAGCATAGTTGGTTCGTGATATTCAAGCACCACTTCTTAAAGAAATTGCATTTACTGTCCATTTACCCCATTATTACCATTAGGGGTTGATGATGATGGTGTTTCATGTTGTAGAAGGAAGAGATCCATTCTCGCTTTGAGTGAGAGAGAGGCTTATCTGTCCAACTGATTTTCCGTAGTTTTGATTGAAGACTCATGAGTTTGAAGGGTTGTCTTGCAATCACTTATGAAGTTCTTCATCATGGCTTCCAAGCTGCTATTGTTGTTATTCTCGCATATACCGCTCTGTTGTTGTTGAGGAGGAAACCCCGGAGGTATTGCAGGAGCGATGATATGCCTTGGTATTCAATGCATTGTTGTTTTTCCAACCAAATTTGGATGATTTCTCCAGTTTGAATTGTAGGAGTTGGAATAGGGACCATTTCCTTTGTTCTCGAGATACAAAGTTTACTGATCGAGGTTGTAAGGACACTCCTCATACACATGCCCTTCTTCACAATAAACACACACTACTCCACCAGAGTGGGTAGGTTCAATCTTTGCAATGATGCATACTCGAGACGTGGCCACGCTTTGAAGTACTCAAAGTTTTGATCATGTTGGTCAAGGTAGCCACTGAGCGAGAAAAGAGCATCCACTTCACTTATTTCATGGACATCTGCCTTCTTTCCAGGAGTAAATCTATCAGATGGCCAATGAGAGTTATGAGTGGCTATGTCATCAATAAGCTTGCATGCCTCAGAAAAGGACATGTTTAGAATGACACCACCTGATGAAGCATCAAGTATCAACCTAGTGGGTTGATCTAGACCATTGTAGAAAGTCTCCATTTGGATCACCACGGGAATGCCATGGTGTGGGCACATTCTCAGTAATTCTTTCCACCTTTCCCAAGCTTCAAATAGTGATTCCCCTTCCCTTTGTTTGAAGGAAGTGATATCATTTCTCAGCTTAGCATTCTTGTTGGGAGGAAAATACTTTGCAAGGAACTTTTCTGCTAGCTCATCCCAAATATGAATTGAATTCGGCTCCAAAGAGTTCAACCAATTTTTAGCCTTATCCTTGAGTGAGTATGGGAAGAGCTTCAATCTAAAAGCATCCTCTGAGACTCCAGGGATGATAAAGTTGCTGCACACATCCAGAAATTGCATTAGGTGAGAATATGGATCTTCTTGAGGAAAACCTCCGAATTGGCCTGCAGTTTGCAGCATTTGGAACATCATTGGCTTGAACTCAAAGTGACCAGTATGAAGGGTTGGTCTTGCAATGCCTGTTTGTAAGTGAGCAGGATTGAGCACGGCATAATCACGCATAGGCCTGTCCCTGTCATTGACCATATCTTGTGGTCCTGCATTGATGAGTTGCTGCCTTTGGTAGTGTTCATCATCAACAACTATTGTCTCTGTATGAGTTTGTGGTCCACGACCTTGTCCTCTGACTCCTCTTGGTGTATGTCCACCTCTAGAACCGGTGTTATGTTCAGACATGGTTGGGTGTTGTTCTTGTTGTTGTTGCCTCCTTCTTAACCTTTGTTGTCTCCTTAGTTGTCTGAAAGTTCTTTCAGTTCGGATCAAACTCTCAGTTCGATTCACTCCTTAGTTCATTGAACTAGAGCTTGAGTTGGAACTAAGCATATCTTTCATGCGCCTACTGTTCAAACACGGACACAACAAACAACACAGTAAAATTCCTTCAACTTGTGTTCTAATGCTTTGAACAATAAAAATTATAACAATCCCCGGCAACGGCGCCAAAAACTTGTTGCGTTCGTGTGGTATTCGCAAATATAGTGCAAGTATACACGTCGTACAAGTAATAAAGTGAATATAAGTAAGAGATCGTTCCCACGAGGATTGGTTGTACTTTCAAAGTTCAAGTCTTAAAAACACAAGTGAAACAAGTAACAAATCGGCACTAAAAGTTGGTTTTAAAGCTAGAGATGTAATAAAAACAAGTGAGCAAATGTTGGTTGTGATTATGGATGAGAGGTGAGTTGAGTTGTTGCATGCAGAATAAATCCTTTCTAGTCGACGTTATAACGCTTACACGTTATAACGCATAAATGCTATTTCGTATAGACGCGTGGCCACGCTTGAACGTCATTGCAAAAAGAGCTATGCTTTTCAAAGACAAAACGCCGAGTTTCAAGTATAAGAGGTCCTATGTCTAGGTTCTAAATAGGCCCACTCCTGTATTTTAAACACCCACAGCTATGTTCTATGAACTATTATCCGTTCTATGTCTAGACTTAGATAAAAATGCCTAAATGTCTTTAGTGCACCTTTTCGTTCATATAAATCTTTGATTTCTTTTCATAAACCATGTCCTGCACTCTATGAATCTACCTATTTTAAGAGGCCAGCCTCAAAACAAGTTTGGAAATATTTTCACACAAAGATTTAAAACATGCAACGCCAATACTTTATAACATTAATTAGAAATTCATTATAAGCAAAACAACAACTCAACTACAAAGTATTTAGCTCATGCTGAGCATCTTTACAGAATGATAAGGATTCAGAACCCAAATACCATACATTACAGAAAAGGAACTAAGTGCAAAAGATACACCTAAGTAGCTCTTCAGCATGCACGCTGTAGAGACGTTACAACGTCTGAACCTCACCACAGTAAGTGTGCAGAAAATAAAACAAAGTTCAGAAAAGTAAAAACAAAGCAGAAGTCTGTTTCCAGATCTTCTTTAATGCCTTCTCTGAAGTGGATGAAGGTAGATGATGAACTGGAGTGAGTGGATGAAGGTGTATTCTTGTGTATGAGTCGTCTCCCAAGGATGCAGCTGAGCCTTCATTAAATAGCCTCCTTGCTCACGTGTGGCTGATGTCACTTGCCCACCTACCAGGTCTGTTTCTTCTCTTACGCCTCGACACTGCTCGCTGCTACAAAGAGTTTCAGTCAGACGTCACCATGGGAATAGAAAGATCTTCTGACTTTATATCTTTAAATATCATTGCTTAGCGCGCCAAAATTGAGATCTTTCACCCTTGCTCTGCTGCACTTCAGTAGACGTGGTGAGGGACGTGGTAACGTTCAGCACTAAAATTCCTGCACAAGCCCAAAAAGCATCAAAACGCTCTCAAGGGCACCTCTTGGTGCCAAAATGCACAGATTTATTCAATTAACCTTTCACCCACTCAGAATTACGAAACTAACATAAAATTACTCAAATAAACCTTGTATTGCTAGAGAACTTGCATGATTTATTCTTGAGTGATTATAAATAACTCATATAAATATGAGTTATTAGGACCACAGGTCAATATTCAAGTCAATGTTCCATCAATTCGACAGAAAAGGTATACAAGTGCAAGAAATGCAAGTGAGCTTCGACAAGCTTGGCTCTCAAAGCTATGAAGTAAGCAAGACAAGGAACCTTCGACGAGAGAAGGCTCCACTCTTTGACAAAGCTGAGTTCAACACTTCGCCAAGCGGTTGACAATGAGTTAGTCGAAACGTGCAGAGCAACAGTTAGTGGGCGGTTACTTCCCCTTATTTTTAGGAGGCAGTTATTCTTTTTCCCACGATTGGCCCTATGAGTATAAATACCCTTTTGTAATAGGAAATCAGGGTCACCACATTTTACAAAAACTCTGAGAAACTCAACTTCCAAGCCAAAGCGAAATACGAGTGAAACAGATACATTGTACGTGTTGGTGAACCATTTCTTCTTTCTTTCAATTAATGCAATATTTACTTTCTTTACTTTTGTTACGTTTACTGTTTTACTTTCTTTCGACCATTCACTGTTCTTATATACATCAAAAAACACAAAACTTAAAGGCAATTGTCAAAGAGATTTTCTAGTTTGATCTCACAATCTCAATATTGAAAACTAGTGATTGTTTGCAAAAAACACCAGCAAACACCTATACACCATCCCTTTCATTCTTTCTTATTTCAAAACCTGGAGGTTGTGTAACATATACCTCTTCATGTAGAGGTCCATTCAGAAAAGCAGATTTGACATCTAAGTGATACAACTTCCGGTTTACGCCGAGGCAAGAGCAATCACAAGTCCGATTGTTTCATGCCGAGCCACAAAAAAATACTTCAAAATAGTCCAGACCATGCTTTTGTAGAAAGCCTCTAGCCACAAGTCTTGCTTTGTGTTTTGCAATTGACCCATCCGATTCAACTTCACCTTGAAAATCCATTTTACACTTATAGCTCTTTTTCTTTGGGGAAGCCTAGTTAATTCCCAAGTACCATTTCTTTCAATTGCATTTAACTCTTCTTTCATGGCTTTCAACCAAACCTCTTCCTTGAGTGCTTGCTCTACACTCACAGTTTTTGCATCAACTAAGAGTGCAAAATGAATCATCTCACCTTCACCACAACTTCATGATCGTGCACTAACTAACAATCGACCAACTGGCCGTAATTGTCTCTGCTTTCTCGCCCTCTAGTCATAGGAACAGTGCGCACATTTTGTTCATTATCGAGTTCATGTCACCGCTCGCCCTCTTCCCGCATGCATTGTCTTGCACAGCTTTCATTCTCTCACGATACTACATCATCATCAATATTAACTTCCCTTGTTTCCATCAGACGACAAGGTTTGGAGTTATTCCAATCCTGTGACTCCTTTTCTTTTACTAAGACATCTCTCGCTTATTTCAATTTTATTGGTCACAGATGTAAGCAGCTTGTAGGCTCCAGCTGAATGGTAGCCAACAAATATCATAACTTTGCTCTTGTCATCAACCTTCCTCCTCAGTAGCATCAGTACATGTTTGAAGCATACTTTGCCCAAACACTTTCAAGTGACTAACACTTTGTTTCTTGCCACCCACTTCTCAAGAGGAACCACTCCTTTTAACTTCTTTGTTGGACATATGTTTAATATATATGTAGCAGTAGCTATTGCCTCACCCCACAGGCTATTAGGTAGATTCTTGCCTTTTAACATACTCCTTACCATGTCAAGCAAGGTTCTATTTCTTCTTTCAAATAGTCCATTATGTTGTATGCGTGTATGGAGCGATCACTTCATGCTCAATACCCATCTCTTCGCAATATTCCTTAAATTCTCTTGAGTTGAACTCACCACCACCATCAGTTCTGAGTACTTTCAGTTGCTGTCCACTCTGTTTTTCTGCCTTTACCTTGAATTTCTTAAATTCTGTAAACACTTCATACTTGTTCTTGATCAATGCCACCCATAGCATTCTAGTATATTCATCCACAAATGACACAAAATATTTGTTTCCACCAAGTGAGGGCACCTCAAATGGCCCACACACATCAGAATGCACTACTCCTAGAGCATGAGTTGCTCTAGGTGGTAATTCTGTTGTGAAAGACAGCCTTGACTGTTTACTCTTTAAACACACCTCACAGGTCTGTTCTGGCTTTATTGTCTTTGGAATTCCCTTCACTAATCCTTTTGAGTTCAAATGACTTAAACTCCTAAAATTTAGATGTCCCATCCTTCTATGCCATAGCATACTTTCATCCTCCACATCAATAGCACTGAGACATTGTGTCTCAGTTGCTTGGATACTCACCTTAAAGGTTCTATTCTTACCCAATTTTGATTTTAACACTAAGTTCATCTGCTGATCAAACAATTCCAGCCTATCTTCACACATAGTCACTGAAAATCCCTTCTCTAGGAGTTGACCAACACTCATGAGGTTACACTTCATACTAGGCACATTCCATACATTCTCTATTAACACAGTTTTACCATCTTCTCTTGTAATCAGAATATTTCCCATCCCTTCTGCAGATAAGGTTCTACCATCAGCCACTCTAATCCTAGTTTTCTTGTTAGGATCAAAGTTTATCAACCAATCCTTATTACTAGTCATATGGTTTGAACAACCAGTGTCCATATACCATATGTCAACCACTGTTCCATCTTCAGTGGTTGTTACCATGAGTACAACATGTTCATCCTCACTGTCCTCTTCCACCATACCTCTTCCTTTTTATTATCTTTCTTGGACCAACACTCATCAGCAAAGTGTCCAAACTTGTCACAATTAAAACATTGGATACGTTTCTTGTCAAACTCACCTTTCTTCTTATTGAAATTCTTAGTATTCTTTACACTAGCCTTTGATGATTCAGACTGATTACTACTATTATCACTGTTTTTCTTGTTCTTTTCTAACCATGCTTGCTTCTTTGCTTTCCAATTTGAATCATTACTATTTTTCCTTTCTTAACTACATGAACTCTAAGTGCTTGCTCTGCTTTCTTTCTACACTTCTAGAATCCACTAGTAATTCATGTGCTTCTAAACTACCTTGTAGTGTGTCAATTTTCATTGTGCTAGTGTCCTTAGATTGCTCTATAGCTACTCTAAGGTGATCAAATTTTTCAGTTAAAGAACGAAGTACCTTTTCTACAATCATCTGTTCTGTAACCGATTCACCACATGTCTTCATTTTGTTTGTAATCTCCATGACCTTCACCACATAGTCTGCCACCTTCTCTTCTTCTTTCATGTTCAAATTTTCATATGTTTTCCTCAGTGACTGAAGCTTTACTTTCTTTACCAGTATCATCACCTCCGTAGCATCGCACCAATATGTCCCAAGCATCCTTGGCCGCTACCGCTCTGCTATCTTCTCAAACACTTTCTCATTCACACATTGATGAATATAGAATAGTGCCTTTTGATCTCTTTTCCTCGTATCCCTCTCGCGCATTGCGTTGAGCTTCAGAGTAGCGCCTTCACCCACCGGAGTATAGCCTTCATCCACCAATTCACACGTCCCGTGCACCAAACAATACCTCATCCGAATCGACCACCGATTCCAGTTTGTGCCGTCGAACACCGGTAATTTGGTATTTAAACCACTGTTGCCGCCGTTCATCTCCAATCTCTGTGATTTCACTCAAAAACTCACTCTTTCACTCGTGTTTCCCAACCCAAGAATCAGAAATCTTGATTCTTTTCGATTTCGTGTTTCAACTGGATGTGAATTGAAAAACGAAGATCTTGCACACAACTCACCAACTCTCGTATTTCCCTTTGATCGATTTGCTCTGGATACCAGTTTGTTGGAGTTCAATGATATTCACTCACCATTGAATCTTCCATTCACTCACAATCACAATCTCACACAATGTCAATATCAATCAAGAAGCAAGAAATTACACAGAGAGAGAAAAACGAAGATGAAGAAAAAGTATATTTCTGTTATGTCTGCAACTGTTTTACAACTGAACAAAATATACCTCTAAAACTTTACACATGTGGTACATTCATACGTGTGAGACTAGAGTAGCAAATTACACAAATGACCTTTTCTAAGTAAGTAATTACATTTAGTACAACAAGTAAAACTACACTTAGTAATATCTCAGTAAAACAGTAAAGTTACAGTCTAAGAATTAATTGTTGAAGTGTGAGCTACAACTTCAATAGATTTCGTGATTGGGGTGATTGGAACAGTGATAAAGCCTATTTCATCTTGCTTGTCCCGTCAAATTGACATCTTTTTTTAGTTGAACTGCGTTGTTTGAAATGCTCCCGTTAATTTTTTAAAAGCGTGTTACCCAAATGACAAATTTATCTTTTGGCAGAAGTAATGGTTGTAAGTTAAAAACACTTGGCAATTAGTGTAGGGGCTAATAATGGTAGTTCAAAGATAGTGTATTTGTATAAATAGATATTAGATCGCTTATTCAATGGCTTTATATTCATCATAAAACATATATTTATGTGTTTTTGTATGATTATGCAAGTAGAAGGAATCTATTTGGAGTAAAAGTAACTTTAATAATATATACTGTTCAAAATATATATTTCAAGGAGAGCTACCAACCAATCCAACAATGTATTTCCTACAATACTATTCGACGAATTCGTTAGTCTCACCACTTTAGAATTTGAACCCTCGTATATGAATTTCAATCAATGATAAAGAAATAAACAGTCACTGTTGCAAGAGCATCACATTAAGTATTAGCTTCCTTTAATCTGGGAGTATATCTTACCCTTTCCAAATCAATAAGAGAAGTATATTGCTGTACTTGAAAGGATTAAACTAAAAGAAATTCGGTTTATTGTTGTTGAGAAATGTAAGAAGCCGAAAAATATATTCCAAGTTTTGCAGCAGCCAGTAAAGAGAAGTTACCCAAAACATGCAAGTGCTTAGGTGTTTGTTGACTGTACAAGATGAGATGAGATGCTCAACATGCAACAATATGTGATGAGCACTCAAACTTACAACAGACAAAATCACATAGGTCCCACAACAAATTGTTTTGACAGAAAGAAACAGCAACATAGATTTGTTCAGGCAACATAGTGGTAAAGTTTTCTGTCCTGTTTATCCCTCTCCAAAAAGTCACGATCAATGAGGGAGTCAATTTTCTTTTTAATTAGAACAGGGTCAGGCAAAAATAGTTTCTGCAGCTTCTCTGTCACGTTAATAACGAGACTGTTATGATTGAGAACCCGTCTAGATTTCATGATATTAACAATTGCTGCCTCAACCTGCGGCCCTCGGTTTTGTTCCATTCTTGCTCGAGCCGCATGATATTCTGGTTCAGACTCCATTTGAGCAACAGCAGCTCTTCCTATCTTTACTCTGAAGGAATTGCTTTTAAACTTGTCATTGAAGAAGAATATATCATCTTCAGCTATATCCTTGCTCATTGGCTCTCTTCCAAGAACATTTTTTCCTTTGACACAGGCCAGAGACTGAAGGCACTTTCTCAAGTCCGACAAGGGTATTGATGTAGCCTGCTCTATCTCTTTACATGTCAGCCGATCAGCATTGTTGAAAAGCATGAGTACACACATCTGGTATGTGGAAACTTTCAGCTCATGTATCTTACCGTTGTCAAATGTCGCCTTTAAAATGGCTGACCCCATGTTAGTTTGCCAGGAGAATTTCCTAAGTTTGTTGGTGCGAAGATAGTAAGACTCAAACAGATTACATGGATCAAGGATTTCCAATGGAAGTTTACACTGATCACTAGATTGAGTTGGCCATGAAAGTTTTGAAACCACCTGGACAGATAGTTTAGGCTGACCTTGCAACTCATTACCATGGCGTGCATAGAAATCTTTCATCCTATCTTTAGAAGTATCTATGTCTTTAAGCATATTCTCTAAGTTAACAGTGAAATCTTCTGAAGTCTCTGCTTTGAGCTTAACAATCAAACTTCTGTCAGCATCATATGATTTAGTCTTCCCAGAAAGAAGCCTTTTGCTAAGTGTTGCCTGTAATATTTCACAAATACATCCTTCGCATTAAGGTAACGGAAAAGCATCATGACTTTGCCTAGTATGCCGTCCACATCCGCCTCACTAACCCCTTTACGAAGTTTGTCATCCACAAACAGAGAAATGAACTCTGGAGACCCTGAATTCAAGTTGATAAAATGTACAAATGCGGAACTCAAGGCATTCAAGAATGTCTCGTCATCTTTAAACGCCGATGTAATAAACTTGTCATATTTATCCTTCAAATCCAAGAGACGTTGCACCAAATCCACAGGATCTTCCAACCTATCAGGATCCAGAATTAGTTGCTCACCTGCATTCCGTATTAAAGAAGTCATCTGATCTTTAACAAGTGTGAGCCCATCAGGCACGCTGTGAAACAAGCTATATATTGTTCGCAAGTCCTCATATTTTTCATCCACAAACAGAGAAATGAATTCTGGAGACTGTGCACTCAAGTTGATAAAATGTTCAAATGCGGAATTCGATGCATTCTGGAATGTCTTGTCATTTTCAAACGCCAAGGTAATAACCTTGTCACATTTCTTCTTCAAATCCAAGAGACGTTTCACCGAATCCACAGGATCTTTTCGACCTTTCAGGATCCAGAATTAGTTGCTTACCTGTATCCTGTATTAAGGAATTCATCTCATCTTTAACAATTGTGAGCCCATCAGGCACCCTGTGAAACAAGTTATACATTCTTTGCAAGTCCTCATATTTGGCATCCATGATCATATTAACTAGGCCCGAGTTCTCCATATGAACAATTGTGTGCATATGATTTTCTATCATCTCCTTTTCCACCACTTTAGTTATCTTTGACTCACTTCGAGCATCCAAGTAGTTAGATACTCTCTCCTTTTCTTCATTTAAACGCCTCTCAGCTTTCTGCAAGTAATCCCCACAATCACAAGATTCAATGAATTTCTGGGACTCACAACTGTAAAATTTTGCAGAAACTTCAAGGAACTGCTTCTCAAAGCCCTTCTGGTAGACAGACAAACCCAAATCCATTAGCATCTCTATTACATTTCTCATCAAACCTCTATTTATTTCTGAACCATTTCTTTCTTTAAGCACAAGCTCAAGAAGTGTATTCAGCAGCCTAGACTGGGTTTTGTTGGAATGAATGAAAACATTTTCCCAAAGATTCAAACCGAGTTCATGAACAGGAGTTTTATGGTTTCTTTTTACGAAAGTTTGATCCATGTACATCAATATTCCTCCTATCATTCGCAATGCCTTGTTATGGTCTTCCCACTTCGTGACGAGCTTTTCCAAGAAGATTTCTCCTTCAGCAGATTCAATTGATTGATAAACTTCTCTGAGATGGCCTGTCATGGTCGTCACAAGCCAAGAGTAAAGTTTCTCCCCTTCCCCGTGTGTCGTCACCTTATCAAAAGCATTCCTAAATGGACACTTTATGATCAGAAACATCAGAAATATATGCCCAGATATGAAGATTAGTGGGGAGAAGGAGAACTATAGTAGTTTGATAGTTATCATTTATATCGATTAGGCAATTAGCTAATTCAAATAAAACCAAACTACATGCCTATTGCAAAACATGGATAAAATAAAGCTATTGATTTTTGTTCAATTCTAAATACATGACAAGTTTAATGGAGGTATGTGGAATTGTTTGAGTAAATACAGATTGAGTTCTTAGAAACATGAGTTTTTCCTTATCACTGAATGGAAAGCTAAGAACAGTCTGCATTTTCTTTGCCATCTGAATATGACTAAACAACAGCCACTGAACTGACTGGGAAAATAACATAATAATCCTAGACAGCCAAATAGCATCACAGAGAATGTTACAATATGATATGCTACTCAGACGTAGGAAAGGAAATAAAGAATTCATAATAAAAGTATGCCATATATGAATCTCTGTCAACGTTTACTTGCAACCCCAATATACCCAAAACAGGATAAAAGCAGTATGTTTTGGGGAAATAGGCATTAAGCAAGGCTTTTTTTTTTTTTTTTTTTTTCACGATTTTCACCAAGATCTATACAAATCTTTGGAAATAAAACCAAAGTAAAAACATTAAGACATTTTTATAATTATTATTGCAAACAGGAAATGAAATCAAAAACATTTTTTCCAGATCAAACAGGCCATAGTATAAAACAACCTCAAGCACCCAGATGTAATTGCAGTAAAGAACATTCAAACTTTGTAACATGAGAATGAGTCATCTGGTGCCAAAAGCATGGTTAAAATTGTAGTCCTCAACCACAATAGTAGCATCTAAATCAAGGTCTTTGAAAACTTTGCGAAAGTAGCCAAAATTGTCCAGAATTTACGGCAAGACTGCAATTGCAGCTACAATTTAAAACTTTACAATAAAGCTACTACCACGGAAGATTCCAGGAAACATTAGCCCCACCTAACATTTACAAGAGGCTAATCTCACAACTCAAACTAGTGACGTCCAAACTACACAAAAACAACTGCATTCATCGTGCCTTGGCTCATGTGTGAAACCCAACAATAACAAATAACATAAACCCTATTTGATACTAAAGAGTACAAACCTTCTTACTCCTCAAAATCCACGGAGATTGAAAACTAATTCTAAAACAATTGCACTAAAGATTACACATCTTAAAATACAGTAATAATAATTGCAAGAAAATCGATGTTAAGACACGTAATTATCCAACATAAAAGTATAAAAACTAATAATCGAAAACTGTGTAATCACGTTATTTATTTACAAGATTACAGAAATCTTGACATTCAAGAAAGGTTATGAACGAACCTGTAAAGTTCTAAAAAGCTAAGATTACTGGCATTATCTTCGGAAATTGTTGAATGTTCAAAAATCTCATTAATGGCGCGCTCTAGAACCTTCCACGTTTCCTCACCGGACATCGTATCTCCAACAAAGCGGTGCTTGAACACCTTAATCGGAAACCCTCTTCTGCGTGAGACGAAATTGGAACGGTGAAACAACGAATTTAGAGAAACTGAATGGCAAGATGTGTTAGATTGATCCGTAAATCTTATAGTTAGTTATATGCTGCAATATGGCGCCAAACGGGTTTTTTGTTTTTTTTTTCCTTTTTTTTTTAGTTCCGTAAATCTTATAGTCATATGCTGCAGTATGGCGCCAAACGGGTTTTTTGTTTTTTGTTTTTCCTTTTTATTTATTTTTTGCTGAGTTAGCGCCCTCCAAAAAAATATTCTGATGTGGTGTTCTCACTAAATGACGTGACAGCTGATGCAATTTACACACGTGTGTGTCATGTCATTTAATGATCTAAGCATACATGCCATATCAGATTTAAATAAGTTAAATAAATTATATTATTAATTAAATGTTAAATGTTAAAAAGTGAAATTATAATTACAAATATATAATAGAGAGAGAGAGAGAGAGAGAGAGAGAGACGATGGAAGAAAAGAACCTAAAAATCTCAAATCATCAAACCCTTTACCGAAAATCATCATCTTCTTCTGAGCAAATCAATGCAGATGAGTTTTTAAAATAGGGGACCAAACATTATAGCCTACTTTTTGTAATAAAATTGTGTATTTTATAAAAAATTTACACTATATTTTTTAGTAAACATTATATCCTACTTTTTGTCCCGAGTGGTAAAAAATTTTGAATCCATCACCGGGACCAAATGTCTGAATTTTTCAAAATAGGGGCCAAAAACTATAATTTAGCCTTTATTTTAAAAGATTTTACTTTTGGTGATTACTCCCATACCCATCCAAAGTTGGGTGGGTATGATACCTTCAAGACAAAATATATAAAAATAGGAAAAAAACATTTACTTTTTTATATTTGAAGGAGTACTTTACGGTCCCAAAAATTTTAGATGTTTAAATATACGAAGTTTATTTTTCAATAACCAATCGAATGAAAAAAAGAAGGCTAAATTGGACTTTTAGTCCTTTATCTTTGCTCTAGGTTTCACTTTGTTCCTTTATCTTTTTTGGTCCGTTTTGGTCCTCATCTTTTATTTTCGTTTCATTTTGGTCTCTGCCGTTAGTTTTTCTTAACTAAGCCACACCGACAATTAATCACGCTGCCGTGGCGTCTTACGTGTCATTGCTGACTTGGAATTTTTATATGATGTGGCATAAAAGGGACCAAAATGAAACTTAACAAAAACATGAGGGACCAAATTGACAAAAACACATAAATATAAAAAATCACCCCAATCTTCATCTTCTTCCCCGATGAGCCACCACCATCCTCTCCTCCTCAGTCCACCGCCACACCGCAACATCAACACCCTACATAAATTCCAACACGTCCCTGCATAAATTCCCTTGACAAATCAATCCCACTGTTATCACCCTCAATACCATGCTGCCATCAAATAGTTCCCTTCACATTACCTTTCAAAAACCAACTCAACAATTGCCATTAAGTAATTACATGCCATATTCAGGGTCTTTGCCCCATATGTCATAGCCGGAGTGCTGCTGCAATTAAAACACCTAATTACAAGACTTCCTTTGCAAAACAAAACAATTCCACTGCTACCATAAACAATTCCCCTTCCACAATCAGATCCACATTCATCAATTATACCCCCCACAATAAATTGCCTCCCAATTATACTCCATAAGCATTATCTTCTGCCAT
Organism: Oxytropis ochrocephala; assembly: GCA_020916435.1. Taxonomy (NCBI): domain Eukaryota; kingdom Viridiplantae; phylum Streptophyta; class Magnoliopsida; order Fabales; family Fabaceae; genus Oxytropis; species Oxytropis ochrocephala. Next base: position 86,713,419 of record CM037089.1, on the reverse strand, counting down.
CAACACTTCAATATGCGCTACAACTTCAATCTTCACACCAGCTTCAATCTTCACACCATAAGTGAAAAGAGAGAATTAAGATTGAGATTTGAGATTGGGATTTAGGGATTTAAGATTCAATTTTGGTGTTGTGGAGGTGGTGTGGCGGTGGAGGAGAGGGTGGTGGTGGCTCGCCGGATTAGAAGATGAAGATTGGGGGTGATTTTCATATTTGTGTGTTTTTGTCAATTTGGTCCTCATTTTTTTAAGTTTCATTTTGGTCCCTCTATGCCATATCATATTAAAATTTCAAGTCAATGAAGGACACGTAAGACGCCACGTCAAGATTTAACCGTCGTGGTGTCCGTTAAGTAAAACTAATGGCAGGGACCAAAATAAAACGAAAATGAAAGATGAGGGACCAAAACGGAACAAAAAAAAGATAAATGACCAAAGTGAAACCTAGAGTAAAGATAAAGGACAAAAAGTGTAATTTAGCCTATATTAAATATAATAAACCAAATTGAAGCTGAATAATAGACCAAAGGAAACGCATATATATGACTTCTCTTTATAACATTAACGTTTCAAAAAACAACAATTAAAGGGCTTATAAAATTTTCGTTGGTATAAACTAGGTATCTTGTGCGCGCAATTGCAGAGACTAATCCCTCGAGCCGGGTAAGACCACAATTGGCGGCAAAGCTCTCCCTCAAGAGATTTAACATCGCTTGCATGCCCAAGGTCGATCCCGATCCCAAGACCTTAAGCGGAAGAGACCTCTTACCATCTCATCCAAGTGCTCTTGGGTAAAAATTATTTGCAACGTAAATTGATATGAAAGCTCTAGCTTGTCATTACTTTATCATATTTATCAAACATATATATATATATATAGGTTATATATTATAATCACTCAAACATAAATGTAGATTATTTCCCACTTTTGAAATATCTATTAATAAAATAACAACAGACGAGACTACAGAGGTCGCAGCTAATAGAACCAATGCCAGATTCAGAATCAGTGGTGATTTTCGAGTGGGTCTGTAGAGTTTGAAAGCAAAGTGTCCCATGTAATGGGGAAAACAAAAATGGAGGATGGAAGCTTCTCTCTTAGCAGTTTTTGTAGGTTTTGTGCGAGGAAGAAGAAGAAGGGAGCTAGCAGGTCTTTGACTGGGCCGATCTGTGGGATGGCAATGTGCATGGGCTGTGTTGGGAAGGAACTGGATTAGTGATAGGGATGCGGGAAGCAAAATAAGAGCGGCTGTATAAGTAAAAATGTCCCAATACCCATTTTAATCCATTTTCAAAGCCTATTTAAATTAGCCTTAAATACTTGTCACCCCTTGCGAATATCGCATTCTCCATTTACCCCCTGCAAAAATAAAACTTTTAAAAAACACCTTGCAAAATACAACATTATCCACTTACCTCTTGCAAAAATATAAAAATATTCATTTAACCCCCTGAAAAGAGGGAGGTAACTGGATAATTTTATATTTTTCCGGGTGTTTTTTAAAATAGGAGGGTATTTAGATATATTGACTATATTTGCAGGGGGCTAACAAGTATTTAAGCCTTTAAATTATATGCTCTCCAAACACTTCTATGACCCAAAATAATTTTCAAAATAAACATCACAAATATTTATATTTTGTAAAATAAATTAATCAACAAAAATAATATTTCAAATACAAATACTCAATAAATCAAATAATTAAATACTATTCAATAATATTTCACATATTTTAGTAGCTCAAACACTCAAAAGATCTAAAATATTTAATCTTATAAATTCAAAATAACTCATAAAACAAAAATATATCAAAAGAATTATTTCGCACAAAAACATGTGTTTATCACAGGTTTTGTGTATACATACATATGAAGTCCTTAAATTTCATAAAAAAACGTGGATTGTTAAATAAGTCTCAAAAGCATAAAAATTAATCAACATCCAAAGAGGTTAATTTTTGAGTACCTAACTTTTAAACACTAACTCCAAGGTATGATATATGATGTATAATCATCATTATGGCAACAAAGAGATGGAAACTAAGTATGCCAACTTTACCCACAAAATGTTTTCAGATGCTTGGGTAAAAATCTTATGATAGTTCACATGGCTTTCCAACTAACAAGTAATCTACGTACTTCAAAATTATTTAATTTATTAGGCATCTTTATCATATATTTCACATTTTCTAAATGGTGCGGCTATCAATGTGGATCCTAATTAAAAAGACAAAGTTGAAGAATCACAAGTAATCAGCAACAGATACAGAAGAATACATGTCTTAACATTAAGCAAATAAACTAGCTTACAAAAATTCAAAAACAACCATTGTACACATCTTGTTCTTAAATAGAATATCCACATAATGAAAATAATATATAACAACTAAACATCACATCATAAAGCTTAGAGCACATCAATTAAAAGTTCACATAAAAGAAAGTTACAAAACAAAAATCAACAATACAGAGTCACACAGAGAAAGCATAAGACACACAACACACGACCTAAAGAATAAACCGAACTCGATCTCGTTTGGTATTAGATCTCGAGAATTACCTCGGATCCGAGGTACAAGTTGAGTTGCTTCGTGAGGTTTGAAGATAAACTTCGGTTCTTTGAAGGTGGAGATCGGATGGTCCGAGGTAGCTCGGCGTCCCACGTCGGGTGGGGTGTACTCGCGCATCACTCGATGCTTAAGTCGAATGATAATTGGTGAGAGGAGTATTGTAGCGACCAAAAAAAATCCGGAAAGGATTCTTCGAAAGGTTCAAAGGAAGTCGCCACCAAATTTTAGTTTAAAGGCAAATTCGGACAATCCCTTTGGTTTAGGACAAGGCAAGTTTAGGGTTCGGGAGTCGGAGTCGTTATGCGTGGGGAAGGTATTAGCACCCCACGACATCATTTGTCTAATTAATTATGGTTTATTAATATTTACCCTTTTATTTATAAAGAAAGAGACTTAATTAAATTTTTAATTTTTAGCGCTTGACAAGAGTGGGTTGGTTTTTGAGAATAATTTTTTGAGTTTTTGAGAGAAATTGGTTTGATGTGAGGTGGGTTGGTTTTAGGATAGGTATTCTAGGACTCTTGAACCAGCATGACCCACTGCCCTAGAACGCTGACTAACCCGGTTGTACAACCGACTTAGTCCCCTATTTTGAGAAAAATGATTTATTTATATTTTATAAGTTTTTAGGATTACTGAACTGTACAGCTCATTAGTCCTAGAATGATGACTAACCCGGTTGTACAACCGACTTAATCTTTTATTTGATTTTTAGATGAAAATATTATTTATAAACCTTTTGAAGAGAATTAATTAAAAACAAGAGAAGGGTGAAAATCGTAAAATAGGGGTGCAATTAATTGAAAGGGGTGTATTATTAATGAGTGGGGTGCGATCGCGCGAGTAGTCTAATTCATGCTATTGGGTTAGGAACTTACTAATTGAGCTTGACTAGAGGTGGGAGTTGTATGATTTAAAAATAGGGGGTGTCATTACCAATCTGAGCCCAAAAAGATTAAAATAAAATAAGGCAAGTGGGATATATAAGGCAAGTTGTAATAAAGGAAAATCTAATTTCCTTTTCCCTGGCTTCTCAGCGCCGCATACACCATCAGGTATGAGAGAGAGAAGGTTTTTGTGAGGAGAGAGAAAAAGAAAGGAACGTTGAAAGAGAGAGGGAAATAAGAGAAAGGAAATAAGAGAGGAGGAGAGAAGAAGATGAGAGAGAGAGAGAGAGGTGCGGTGCTCGCCGGTGATGTCGGTTTGTGGAGGTGGCTCGCCATGTGACGTCGCCGGAGAAGACGACGAGCCTTGCCGTGAGCCCGAACGTGTGAGTTCTGCTCATTTTTTTTTCGGTCTGTCCTTCCATCTTCCCCTCCTCTCAATATCCGATCCTATCTCTAGTTTTCACAGTTTAAGGACCTCAACTTTGTTTGAACAACCAAATCACCCTTTTTTACATCTAATCTACCATACACCCTTTCTCTATTGGTTTTCCATTATTGAATACATAGCCTACATCACTGAACAAGCCTTAAAATACTGATGGTGATAATTAAAAACAACACACCTAGATTATGAACATTTGGTATTCACATTTGGTTAGTACACATTTAAATCAGAAAATAGACCTAAATCACGTCCTGAATTACATGTCTACGGATCTGGAAAAAAAAATGAGGTACCTACCTAATTATTTTTAATATCTTTTCTGAAAGGAAACAGATCTGGTACTGGTGTTTTTGTTGATAACTTTGCTGCTTCTCTGCCTGCTTGTTGACTGTTGATTATAACTGCTTCTGTGCTTCCTTGCTTGAACAGCTACGTTTTCTGCCCTCCTGACTGCTGGTTCTCCTCTTTTTCAGATTTAGGAACTCAGAACTGTGTGTTTGGTGGATTAGGGTTTCGATGTGAAACTCTAATTTTTTTTGTGATTTTTCGCAGTATTACTTCTGCCTCTGATTCTGTGTGTTTTAGACTCTAGGTTGACTGTTTATTTATAGGTAAAAATTAGGTTTAGCATTAATCGGTTTTGAGTGGGCTTTTGCAGGTTTTGATAATGTGGGCTTGCTGAGCAGTCTTGGAGAACAAGAACAAGCCCTAGAGATTGCTGATGCTGCTCCTTTTATTTAATTTTTGTTTTTTTATATTTTTTGTATTTTTTATTATTGTTTTTTTTTGTATTTTAGAGATTGGGACATTTTGGACACTCCTAAATTGTAATAAAAATTAAATTAGCTTTTTTTTTTTACACTTTTGGACTATACATTAATCAAAATAAATTAAACGACTAAAACAATAAAAAAGAAGACGGACAAAATTGGGGTATAACAGCTGCCCCTCTTTATTTATATTTTACGAAAAAAAAATTAGTAGAAATAGAAATAAAGATAGAATAGACGTCAATTTTGTTCGTTTAGGGGGGAAATAGAGGGTTTAAGAATATACAGGAAGCGGTTAACACTTGGCGCATTAACGGAGAACAAAATGAAGGATCGCTCGGGATCCAAAGGAGCACTAAGGCTTTGAAGGGCCGCTTGGGGCCTTAAAGGAGCACTAAAACTCTGAATGACAACTCGGGCTCTAGATGCCTAGGCCTTAATAGAGGACCATCGTGGTCTGAAGGAGCGCTACTAGCTACGGTACTAGTACAACGATCTGAGGGGCCTTTATATTCGAGCGGCCAGGGGTCTAGTGCCGAGAACGCTTAAGTGACTGAATGGTGTAGTCAGGTTTGATTCCTAGGTGACGTTGTGGTCCTCGTAGTGACTATGTAGTCCACTACTTTAGGTGGCAAAGTGTCCAGTGAGTTGGACGCTAGCTGTAGAGCTAGGGTATGAGGTGTGGAGGTGTCCAGTGAGTTGGACACTAGCTTTAGAGCTATGACCGAGGTGTCAAAGTTAGCTATAGAGTTGGTGATGAGGTGTGGAGATGTCCAGTGAGTTGGACGCTAGCTATAGAGCTATTGGACGATGTAGAGATGTCAGCCTTAGTGCAGTGATGATGTCTGAGTGATGTTAGCCTTAGGGTTATGAGCAGAGGACTTCGGTCCTATTGATGAGCAGAGGACTTCGGTCCTAGAGGTGAGCAGAGGACTTAGGTCCTATCTATGAACAGAAGGCTGCGGTCTTAATTGGTGAGTTATTGAAAATGCGTTATGGTTTAATTGAATGATGTATATGTTGTGTTATTATTCATTGTTCATGGTGTCGCATAAATCATAAGCATATGGTGAAAGCAGAGGACTTCGGTCCTATGGTGAAAGCAGAGGACTTCGGTCCTATGGTGAAAGCAGAGGACTTCGGTCCTATGGTGAAAGCAGAGGACTTCGGTCCTATGGTGAAAGCAGAGGACTTCGGTCCTATGGTGAAAGCAGAAGACTTCGGTCTTAATGGATCCATCATGCATATGCCCTTGGTGTTTTGGGTCTGCATCATGCATATTCTCATGCACATTGGTGTCTGTTGATGATTAGGAGTTGGTGTGTCTTAACTTGGTGTGTTGTGTGGTTGGTTGAGTCGGAGTGTTTCTAGTTGTCTTTCTCTAGCATAATGTTTATCATACATTTTATTATTTATGAAAAGAGACTCACCCTAGTACTTTTATGTTGCCTGCTCTCGTGGCAACGTGCAGGTGATCTCGAGTGAAGGTTCTACCTTCTTCTGGTCGGTTGTGTCTGGCTCTGATACGTAGCACCGGGTGGGCGAGTAGTCTAGTAGTTGTTTTATTTTAAATTGTTGAACTGTAACTTGGTGATGTATTAGAATTTGAGGGTTCGCCCCATTTAAGTCGTGCTATGTATCACGCAATTATATTTTATTAACGAAAAGTATTATTGGCTAAGTGAAAGTGATGTTTGATGAACGTAGCATTCCCTTGAGGATGTATCTTTGAAAAGAAAAACGATTTTTGAACTCTGATTTTATAAATTAAAGTATTAAGAGTAAGGGGGTGTTACACGTCCACTATGTCTTAGGCTGACACAGCTAGTCTGAAGGACCACGCGGGGTCTGGAAGGTCCGTCGGGCTCGACTACGACATTTGCGACCTGGGCCACTTGGGGCACTGAAGGAGCGTAGTGCTCTGATGGACCACTCGGGGTCTGAAGGATCGGCTTTGTGATCCGTAATATGATATGGGATTAATTTGGGAATGAAATATAGGGACCGACACTTAGCGTGTCAATCAGAACACTTAGTAAGTGCATTCAAAAATGAAAAGGTAATCTCCATTTGGCGTATTTAATAATGCAATGAAATTGATATGCTTGTATGTGATGTATGCACATGTAATGATTGACATGTGGTGGGATGCTGAATGAAATGCGGGATGACACCTTTCTTTTGCCTTTTGATTCTTTTCGGCATTCTCTGTTTTTTGACATTCTTTTTTTTTTTGACAGTCTCTTTTTGACTCGTTTCATCAACTCGTGGAACTTCCGTCGAGATGAAGCCTTCTTGTGTATTTGTATTGCTTTCGATATGCATCGTGATTGATGATTCATTTGAAGTGATCTTAAGTGCATTTGTTCATTTCATGTGATGAGAGATTACGCCCTTTTGTGATTTCCAAAATTTCGTAACGATTGTAATGCTTATGATATGCCACATGTTTCACAACTCAGTATCATTTATCATATAACACCATTTCAAAAACGAGGGAGAATAAGAGAGAAGGGAAAGTGTTTGATATTTCATATTGGAAGCCGAGTATGCAGAAGGCACACTGACTGGAGATTACATCGCAATGAAAGGAAAAGAAAAGCTGAAATGCTAAGCAGATTCGTTGATAGCTAGTGTCCTTGAGGCAACGCTCGCCGACCACCCATACTACAACCTTGATCGCTCATTATCTTGAGGAAAACCCCAAATTGCCCTCGAGTTTGCGGCATTTGGAACATCATCGGCTTGAATTCAAAGTGACCAGTATGAAGGGTTGGTCTTGCAATGTCCGCTTTGTAGATGAGCGAGATTGAACACAAAGATAATCACGCATAGGCCTGCGTCTCTCGCTATTGACCATGTCTTGTGGCCCCGCATTGATGAGTTCTTTGTCTCTCGCGAGTTCATCATCAACATTTGTTTCTGTATGAGTCTGTTGTCCACGACCATGTCCTCTACCTCCTCTTGGAGCAGGTCCACCTCTAGAACTTCGTCCAATGGTACCATGTTCAGACATGATTGGTAGTTGATGTTGTTGTTGTTGTTGTTGCCTTCGTACCCTTTGTTGACTCCTTAGTTGCCTGAAGGTTCTTTCAGGTTTTGGATCAAACTCAGGTGCAGATTCACTTCCTGGTTCAATCGAACTAGAGCTTGAGTTGGGAACTAAGCATACGCTGTAACGTCTACCTGTTCACACAAAGAAACAACAAACAACACAGTAAAATTCTTTCAACTAGTGTTTTAATACTTTTGAACAATAAAAGTTAACTTCAATCCCCGACAACGGCGCCAAAAACCTGTTGCGTTCGTGTTGTAGTCGCAATATCAGTGCAAGTATACACGTCGTACAAGTAATAAAGTGGATAAAAAGTAAGAGATCGTTCCCACGAGGATTGGTTTACTCTCAAAGTTCAAGTTTCAAAACACAAGTGAAACAAGTAACAAATCGGCACTAAAAGTTGGTGTTAATACTAAAAACATAAATAAAACAAGTAAACAAGATAGTGGTTGTGAATATGGATGAGAATGAGTTGGATTGCTTCATGCAAGTAAATCCCCTCTAGTCAGACGTTATAACGTTTACACGCTATTATGCACAAATGCTATTCTGTATAGACGTTATAACGCTTGAACGCCATTGCAAAAAGAGTCGTGCTTTTTCACCACAAAACGCCGAGTTTCAAGTACAAAGAGGTCCTATGTCTAGGTTCTAAGTAGGTCTACTCCTGTATTTTAAGTACCCACAGCAATGTCCTATGAACTATTATCCATTCTATGTCTAGACTTAGATAAAAATGCCTAAATGTCTTTAGTACACCTTTTCGTTCATATAAATCTTTGAGTTCTTTTCATAGACCATGTCTGTACCTATGAATCTACCTATTTTAAGTGGCCAGTCTCAAAACAAGTTTGGAAAGATTATCATGCAAAGATTTAAAACATATAAGCGTCAATACTTCATAACATTTAACTAGAAATTCATTACATGCAAAACAACAACCCAACTACAAAGTGTTTAGCTCATGTTGAGCATCTTTACAAAATGATAAGGAGTTAAAATCCAAATACCATACATAGGAGAAAAGACACTAAGTGCAAAAGATACACCTAAGTAACCTTCCAGCATGTACGCTGTAGAGACGTTACAACGTTTGAGCCTCACAGTAGTGGTTTGCGAAGAAAATAAAAATGGAGTTTTGAGAAAAGTAAAATGAAGAAGTCTGTGTCCAGAACTTCTTTAAGACACTTTCTCTGAAATGGAGGAAGGTAGATGATGAAGGGATTGAATGGTGTATTGTGGGAGAGTGAGCGTGTCCTTTGTAACACCCCATTTCTACCCGATAATTTAAATCAAAAATCGTAGTATATATATATATATATATATATATATATATATATATATATATATATATATATTCTGTCATCTCTTGGTTTAGTGTGTTATAAAATAGTGAACTGATTGACTATGGGATTACTCGGTGTAATCGATACTACTTGCAATGAGCATTGGCCACCTTTGCAAGACTCTCGATGATGCCCTTGTAAATACACCAGTGAAAGAAATTCTGACCTTAGTGGCGAACCACAATTTAGCCATAGTCAATTAGCACACTAATAGTATAACATAAATCATTTTTCACTAAATGGAGCGTCACACTTCTCTCTTAAAACACTCAACGCTTAATTCATCTCGTAAACAAAATCGAATACGTAACACCATAAATCACGTAGTAAACAATCTCATATCATGCAAATGAAATCAAAGTTACATCTCAAGTAATACATAGAGAATCATATGTGAAAGCTCAACAATGAGCAAAACAAAGCAATAACGAGTCTAAAACCCCAACCCCAGGTGCTACGTGATCGAGCGCACCGACTCGGGAGTAGTGAAGGTAGAAAGCCCTCACTGTGTGACTACCTGTGGTAAACAACAACGAAAGGGTGAGTCTCTAACTATATAATAAAAGTGATAATAAGCAATATATATATAATCATAGTTCACAGCATACTCAAACACACCAATCCTCACTCAACAACATTCATGCACTAATGAGAATGTATGCAATGTAAGTATGCATGTGGTACCATTTGCCCTCCGGCGTTCTCAATATTTGCCCTCCGGCATTCTCATCAATAATGGAGTCCTCATGACTCGCTGCCTCCGCCGCCTCGGAGCTTCACAATTATTTTATAAGCTCTCTACGATCAGCAAATTAATGTATGCATGAGACTCCATGTACAACACAAGCACAATCTCAAACAACTCAACACACGCCTTTACTCTTACCTCAGTATTAATCTCATTTTATAGCCCTCCTGGCTTGGCCCTCCGGCCCATGCCCCCATGGCATGCTCAGTCACCTCATTATACACTCTCAACTCAATCAAGTCCCAAGGACTAATCTCATCTAGAGGACTCAACCTCACTCAAAGACCTAAACCACCGTTTAGGACCAAAACAATCATCTAGGGACCAAACTGTCACCTAGGGACCAAAACAGCACACTCTTAGGCACTTGGCAGCTCTAGGCGCCATTTTCCCCACATTCTCGCGCTCGGTGCAACACAAAGACTAGCGCCGTAAACTCAAAGATTTTGGCGCCCGTGGCAACACAACCACTGGGCGCCACTTTTCTAGCAACTGGCGCCCCGGGCAACACGGACCTAGACACAACCTCGACACACGCCTGCACACGCCTCGACACACGGTGCACGGACTAGGCGCCTTGGGCAAAGACAATTTGGCGCCCCTGCCGACTCCAAAGACACTCAACACTTTAAAACCAAAAACCACCCGAGCCAAAATGTTTAAAAAGGTTTTGGGCAGTAAATACAAAATATGGCACTGGTGAAATATGCCTAAAAAAGTAAGTTTCACCCACACCACCCCAAATACACACACATGGTCACCCCCACCGAGACATTTTTAAAATAAGACTTGTACTCGTGAAACCACTCGAGCCAAAACATTTAAAATTGAATTTGGGCGGTGAATACAAAATTTGCACGAGAAAATGTGCCTGTAAATACAAGTTTCACTCCCTGCCCCAAAACACACACAAAATCACCCCACCGGGACATTTTCAAAATGACACTGCAACTAAAAACTACTCGAGCTAAAACACTTAAAATTGAATTTGGGCGGTGAATACAAAATTTGGCACGAGAAAATATGTTCAAATACAAGTTTCACTCCCGGGGCCCCAAAATACCCACATTCTGGCGCCCAGACAGCAAGCACACCCCCACAGCACTCAAACAGTGCACTGGGCGCCAGACACAAAGAACTTGGCGCCTGCATAAAGAACACACTCACTCATCCATCACTCATGTAAGTGACACAGGCGCCATTTCTCTAGGAAATTGGCGCCATGCACTTCAACATTCCTCAGAAACTTCCTGCTACAGTACCTGGGGCGCACAATTCCTAGCCATATGGCGCCCCAACCTCAAAATCCCCAAATTATACAAATCCTCTCAAACCAAATCACATTATAATCATTCTAACACCTCAAATTTCACAAATTAACAAACAATTGCACATCCAAATCATCAATTACATCAAAATCACGAAATCATATATTATAAAACCCTAACTCACGCTCTAAATCAATTTTACCAACAAATTCATCAAATTCAAGAAATCAAATCCTCATGCAATCATCAATTAACATCAAACAAATTTATGATATACATATAACCCATTATCTCCTCTATTATAGAGTGAGACTCCCTTACCTCAAATTAACCGTAGAAGTCCTTTTCACAGAGTCACGCTCAAAACCTCTGCAACAAGAGCTCCTTCTCTTCCTTTCTCCCTCAGTGCGATTGCTCTTTCCTCTTTCTCTCTGTGGGTTGCGCCGCTTTTCCTTTCTCTTCTCTTCTCTCTATTCGCTTCTTTCTCTTCTCTTTCACAATGGTGCGAATTGCACCACTCCAAGGAGCCTAAGTCATTGGGCTTGGGCTCTGGGCCAATCATAGCTTGATTGATTTCCAATACCACTCCCTTCTATTAAAATAAAATACTAAATTATAAACACCATATTACAATTTAATATAATTAAAAATTAGTGCAACACTTAAACAATTTAATCAATTTCTTAATTAAATTATTTGGGGTGTTACAACTCTCCCCCACTTAGGAGATTTCGTCCTCGAAATTCATACCGAGTCAAATAACTCGGATAGGACTCCGCATCTTGCTTTCCACCTCCCAAGTCATACTCTCACCAAAGAAATTCCCACCACACTACCTTAACCAAGGCAATGTCCTTCCTCTCAACACCTTCACTTCTCTATCATCAATCCTCACCGGCATAGTCTCCACGGTGAGGTTCTCACGCACTCTCCACATCATCCATGTGGATCACATGAGACAGTGCGGAATATACTTCCGGCGTGACACGTGAAAAACATCGTGCAAGTTCGAAAGATTAGCGGCAAGGCCACCCTATAAGCAACCTTTCCAACCTCTCGGTGATGCGCACGGTCCAATAAACCTTGAGTCAACTTCTTTGCCTTCGAGCACGCCCAACACACCATATGGCGTGAGCCTCAAGAACACATGCTCACCAAACTGAAACTCCAAGTCCTTCCTCCTCTTATCATGATAACTTTTCTCACGGCTGCTGGGACTCTTTCATTTTCTCCCCGATCATTTTCACCTTCTCCGTAGTCTCCTAACCAACTCGGGTCCAAGAACAACACTCTCACCGACTCATGCCAACACAAAGGAGTTCTCGCACCTCCGCCCCATACAAAGGCCCTCAAAAGGAGCCATCCCAATGCTCGAGTGATAGTCATTATTGTAACACCCCCTTCTAATATCTACCTTATTAGTAATTAAAAATCGAGTTTCAAAATTTTTCGCACATAAGGAAGAAAGTGTCACATTTACTTCATAAATAACAACAACGATTCATGCTCATATATACATATATTTACAATACATAGCACGTAAATCGGCGATACAAACAATCACTGTCTCAATACAAAGACACCATAACATAACTCACAATGGAATACATCAAAATATTAGCAACAACTCTTTTACAACACCAAGAAAGAGTAATACAACAAAGACAAAGAACAATACAACATAATACTACGCCCCCGGTGCTACGTGACGAGCATGACTCAAAACAACCCATCGAGAGGGTTGAACAATCTCAATCTTGATGACTGCGCAGCGTTGCCACAATAGAGCAACATTCCAAGCGATCTAGGGTGAGTCTCTTTACACAAATAATAGCCAATACGATGAATATTATATTCGTGCAAACACCCTACCAACATCAACTTACCACAACCTCAAAGATATATTTTATTTCACAGATTCAAATGCATATCGGGTATCACACGGATAAAACACATCAACAACTCATCACATATCACACCAATGAACAACACCAAATTCATGAGTGAAATGCATGAATGCAACCCCTTCACACCTAGGGCATATGCATGTGGTACCAATAATCATCATATTCCATTGCCATATAGGCAACAACGCCCTTACCATTGCCATAAAGACAACAACATCACTTTTGATGCATATGAATCATGAGACTCGATAAACAATGCATCAATCATCATCATCACCTCATACCTAATTATCATCATCATTAATTCCAACGTCATAATTTATATCACACTGATACGCATACATGAATCTCAAACACCATAGATCCATCATCAATTTAATCACCATCATCAAATTCAACATCATAAGAATCAACATCATCATTATTGCCATCATCAAAAATAGCCTTGTGGGCAACAATAATTTTCACATATCACGATCAATGGATTAAATCACACCAAGGACTAAATTTCCACACAGGGACCAAAAACACACCCTAGGGACCAAATCACACATAGGGACCAAAACAAAGACATTTCAGACCAACAGAACAATTAGGGACCCAAACAAAGCATTTTAGGTTTCAAGCGGCACACTAGGCGCCAAATGCCTAGTAACTGCGCCCACCAAGCACAAACAAAGAATAAGCGCCCACTAGCGCCTGGGCACAAAACGGCGCCCCTGCACAACGCACCTCACATCGGTGCACTCCCAGGCGCACAAGGGGCAGCCAATTGGCGCCCCAGCCTGCCACACCTCCACGCACACACGCGCACCAATTCTGGCGCCACACCAGGCGCCATTTGTACAAGCACTAGGCGCCACCCTTGGCGCCACACACGCACTCACACCACCCGGCGCCACCCTTGGCGCCAATTCCCCTTGACACAGGCGCCACCCCTGGCACCACACGCACACAGGCGCGCAGGGCACCCATTTGGCGCCCGGTTGCGCCCAGCCTAGACACCGAGGCGCCATCAGGCGCCCAGGGGCAGCCAAACCGCGCCTTTCCATCCACACACACACACACACATAGCGCCACCGGCGCCATGGCGCTTGGCTTTGGTGCCTCGCACAGCGCCACTAGGCGCCCTAGGTTGCCAATTTTGGCGCCTAGCCGTGGCACCCCCCACTTGAACCAATTTTTTAAAACTCATTTCCAACATGTTTTCAAAAACCATTTCCACACCAAACAATTCCAAATAACCAATTAACATCTCATATACTCAAAATTCATCATTCAAACCACAATTTCACCAAACTCTAAAACTCACATAAAGCTCAAAATGTGATTTTAGGTCACAACACCATCAACCAATCTTCAAACCATTCCAACAACTCAATAATCAATTCAAGTGCATCACAACAACACTTAATCACCAAGATACAATTCAATATCACATAATCAATCAATTTCCAATTCTAAAACCCTAACCTCATATAGTAAAAATCCTATGAACTATTATAGGTATAAAAAGAGCCCCCTAACCTTAGGAATTGTAGATTATCCTACTCTTCACTCTTCAAACCTTCAACAAGCTAAAACTCCACTTCTTGAGCTTGAATCCCTTTTCAAGGTAGATTCCAAAATAATGGAATACATAGGTTAATACTTACACCAAAAGAAAGAGAATGAAAAACTAGTGAGATTGGCATCAAAATCACTTACCAAAATTGCTAGATGATGAAAACCCCAATCTCAAAACTCTAGAAAACCCACGGCTTCCTCTCCTCTTCTTCTCCGTTCTTGCTTCTTCTTTTTCCTTTCTCTTTTGTCTTTTCCTTCCTCCCTTTGTTGACTTTTCTCACTTACTTGTATGATTTTGCTTCTTCCTTTTTCTTATAAATATCAAGAAGACAAGTCTTCTTACTTATCTTCAAGATATGAAGCCCAACAAAATTAATTATGGATATGGGCCCATTATGGACTATGGGCCTCTAATCACACCCTCCCAATACTCATACATTTCCTAAAAACCATACAATTCTAAGTTAGTTCTTTGATTTAGTAAAAATGTTGTAATCCACAAATAACTTAATTAAATAAATAATTAAATTACTTAGGGTGTTACAGTTATTATAAGTGAACTCAATCAGTGGGAGATGTGTATCCCACGCACCTCCCTGCTCTAGCACACAAGCTCTCAAAAGATCCTCCAAAGACTGGATGGTTCTCTCTGTCGACCATCGATGCAGGGATGATAAGTCGAACTCAACCTCGGCTTGGACCCCAAAGCCTCCTCGCAAGCTCCCCCAAACTCTCGGATGTAAACCGCGGGTCTCTATCCGACACAATACTCTTCTAACCCCATGAAGCTTCACAATCACCGAATGTATATTCTAGCCAACTTTGGCACCGGATAGGTGATGTTGATAGGAATAAAATGAGCGCACTTAGTCAACCTATCCACAATCACCCAAATAGTGTCGCACCACTCTCGCAAAGATTTTGGCAACCCACCACAAAGTCCATAGAAATGCTATCCCACTTCCATTCCGGAATCTCTAAAGGTTGCATCACCCCGCAGCTTCAGTGCTCAATCTTTGACTTCTCGCAAGTCAAACATGCATATACAAATCGCGCAACATCTCTCTTCATACCGTGCCACCAAAATAGTTTCTTCAGATCATGATACATCTTAGTAGCACTGGATGAATGCTCAACTTACTCCTATGGCTCTTCTCAAGTATCATCTTCTTCAACTCAAAGATCATTCTAAATACGATTCTCGTCCCTGAATCTCAACACACCCTAGAATCCAACCTGTAATCCCCCTGCAGCCTTGCTCACCAAAGAACCAAAGAAGTCTACCAGTTTCACATCTAACTTCTGGGCGTCTCTGATACTAACCAAGAAGTCATTCCCAATCCTCAACATACCCAATCTGACACTCTGGGGTGTCACCTCACAAACCAGACTCAAGTCACGGAATTGCTCAATCAACTCCAATTCCCTCGCCATCATAGCTGACATATGCAAAGTTTTCCGACTTAAAGCATCCGCCACGACATTAGCTTTGCCGGGGTGATAGTTCAAGCCGAAATCATAGTCCTTCAAAGAAATTTCTAACCAACGCCTGTGTCTCATATTCACTCTCCTTCGGTCAAACAAGTACTTCGGACTCTTGTGATTACCGAACACTTCGAATCTAGTACCATGAGATAGTGCCTCCAAATCTTCAAAGACAAACACAATGGCAAACCCAACTCTAAGTCATGAGTAGGATAGTTCTTCTCATGTGTCCTCAATCGTCGGACGCAAAAGCAACTACCTTCCCATCTCGCATCAACACACCTCCCAAACCCATCTTGGAGGCGCCACAAGACACAACAAAAGGTTGCTCGCACAGCAACACTAACACTGGAGACGTGGTCAACCTCCTCTTTAGCTCTTGGAAGCTCTCTTCACACTTTGCATCCCACACAAATGCCTTTCCTTACAGTCGGTCCGAGTCAATGGAAGGGCTAGCTTAGAGAACCCTTCAATGAACCTCCTGTAATAACCAACCAACCCCAAGAAACTCCCGATCTCGATCCACGGACTTTGGGCTCTCCCACCGCAACATCGCATCAACCTTGGCCGGATCCACGGCTATACCATCACCGAAATAATATGACCCAAGAAGCTCACCTCATGCAACGGTAACTCACACTTTGACAACTCGCATACAACTTCCTCTCTTTCAAGACCTCTAGCACCAACCTCAAGTGCTCGCATGCTCTTCCTCGATTTTGAGTACACCGAATATCATCAATGAAAACTACCACAAACCGATCCAGTAGCTATGGAAGATTCGGTTCATGTACTCCATAAACACCCCGGTGCATTTGTGACACCAAACGGCATTACAGAGTACTCATAATGCACATACCTCGCTCAATGCAAGCTGGATATCCTCATCCTTCACCTTAATCTGTGATACCCGACCTCAAGTCAATTTTGCTAAACACTTTAGCACCCACCACCGGTCCATCGATCATCTATCCTCGGGAGAGGATACTTATTCTTGATAGTCACTTTATTCAATTGTCTGTAGTCCACACACGCACGCATACTCCCATCCTTCTTCTTTACCAATAAAACCGGAGCTCCCCATGGTGACACACTAGGCCTCACAAATTTCTTCTCAAGAAGCTCCTCTAATCGCTTCTTGATTGCATAACTCGTGCGCGGACATCCCAGTGCGGTGCCATAGACACGGGCCTAGTACTGTGCACAAGCTCAATCCCGAACTCAACTTCCCTCTCAGGGGCACACTAGGAATCTCATCCTAAAACACTTCGTGGAACTCACACACCACCAGTAACCCATCAACTACAGCTTTCGGTTCTCAGCAGACATAGACGCCATCAAAGCAAACAACCGACCACCCTCTTTCATTACTTTGCGCAATTGCTCGTGACAATAGAGAGCGCACTCTTCCTCTTCGGGAAGAAGAAAACTAATGAACATATTAGAACAGCTTGATGTGCACATGGTTATCTACTAACCACCCATGCCCGTAATCACATCTAACCCACCCAAAGGCAAACAAATCGATCAACTGTAAAATCTCTGCGAAAGACCGACAGAGGACACCTAGCACACATCGTAGAAGTAGTTCTGGGACCGCCGCCGGAGTGTCGATAACCATCCTCTCTCCATAGTAGACAACACTAAATTTAACTTTTCAAAGACAAACAGATGCAATAAAAGAGTGCGTAGCACCCGTGTCAACAATAACAACTAAAGGTGTACGGAGATGAAACATGTACCTCTCGATATCATTAGGTCCTCTGAACCTCGCCAATGCAAACACCTCCCGAGAGATCTTTCCTTCTTAGGCTTGGGGCACTTGAAGCTAATGTGACCACTTCACCACGATTGAAACATACGACTTCCTTGCGATCACACTCGGATGCCATATGACCATTTTTCCCACACTTAAAACATCTCTTCACTTCCATCTTACAATCAAAGCTCTTGTGACTGGCTTGTCACACTTGAAACACACAATATCGGATGGGCGTCTCCCACTTGGCTTCTTGCCCTCATGGTACCTCCTACCCTCGTGAGACTGCTTTCCACCATTATACTTGTTACCACCCGAATACCTTTGCTTTCCTCTTGTCGCAGACGTCTCATAAGGCTTACCCTCATTATGAAATTTCCCCCTCGGTCTCTCATGACCCTAGAGCGGGCATTCTTTGTCTTCCTCATAAATCCTGCAGTTCTACCAGATCGGCAAAATACTCTAATCTTCGATACCCCACACCGCTTGATATCGACCCTCACCCATTCTCAAACTTAATGCATTTTGAGAATTCAACCCAAACCTCACCAATAGTGGGGATAAAACTTGGCCAACTCCGTGAACTTGGCGGCATATTCATATGCACATACTTCCCCCTCGGTTCAAGGAATTCCACTCTTTCTTACCTCTCACGTCCTCCGAAATACTTTCTCAAGAATTCCCTTCCGAACACGTACCAAGTGATCTCCTCTGCGCGACTCCTGACCTCTCACCGGTCTCTAGCCACCACCATCGCCTCTTCGGATAAAGTATGAGTACTGTGACGACTTTCTCGCTCATCGGTCGCGCTAATCACTCAAGATCCTCTCAATCTCCTTCACCAAGTCAAGGCACCATCCAGTTGTACCTCCCTGAAGGTAGGGGTTCTCTCTCGGAATGTTGCTGCATCATGAGTCTCGATGTTCATGCGTCCCCATAACTTGTGCTATGGCTTGCAACGCCTCGGCAGTGTGCAAAGATCAACTCTTACGGCCATATCAACCTAACACTGCAAAGATAAACAACCATTCGAACTAATTCAAGACTCCTAACCGTCATACACAACATGACAAACAGACACACTTGGCCTGGACAGACCGAACTTTTTGCTCTCGATACCACTAATGTAACACCCCATTTCTACCCGATAATTTAAATCAAAAATCGAGTATATATATATATATATATATATATATATATATATATATATATATATATATATATATATATATATATATTCGTCATCTCTTGGTTTAGTGTGTTATAAAATAGTGAACTGATTGACTATGGGATTACTCGAGTAATCGATACTACTTGCAATGTGCATTGGCCACCTTTGCAAGGCTCTCGATGATGCCCTTGTAAATACACGATGAAAGAAATTTCGACCTTAGTGGCGAACCACAATTTAGCCATAGTCAATTAGCACACTAATAGTATAACATAAATCATTTTTCACTAAATGGAGCGTCACACTTCTCTCTTAAAACACTCAACAGTTAATTCATCTCGTAAACAAAATCAGAATACGTAACACCATAAATCACGTAGTAAACAATCTCATATCATGCAGCGGAAATCAAAGTTACATCTCAAGTAATACATAGAGAATCATATATGAAAGCTCAACAGTGAGCAAAACAAAGCAATAACAGTCTAAAACCCCAACCCCTAGGTGCTACGTATCAGAGCAGACCGACTCGGGGAGTAGTGAAGGTAGAAAGCCCTCACTCGTGACTACCTGTGGTAAACAACAACAGAAAGGGTGAGTCTCGAACTATATAATAAAAGTGATAATAAGCAATATATATATAATCATAGTTCACAGCATACTCAAACACACCAATCCTCACTCAACAACATTCATGCACTAATGAGAATGTATGCAATGTAAGCATGCATGTGGTACCATTTGCCCTCCGGCGTTCTCAATATTTGCCCTCCGGCATTCTCATCAATAATGGAGTCCTCATGACTCGGCCTCCGCCGCCTCAAAGCTTCACAATTATTTTATAAGCTCTACGACCACGCGGTAGATGAATGTATGCATGAGACTACATGTACAACACAAGCACAATCTCAAACAACTCAACACACGCGCTTTTACTCTTACCTCGGTATTAATCTCATTTTATAGCCCTCCCGGCTTGGCCCTCCGGCCCATGCCCCCATGGCATGCTCACCACCTCATTATACACTCTCAACTCAATCAAGTCCCAAGACTAATCTCATCTAGAGGACTCAACCTCACTCAAAGACCTAAACCACCGCTTTAGGACCAAAACAATCATCTAGTGGACCAAACTGTCACCTAGGGACCAAAACAAAGACACTCTTAGGCACTTGCGGCTCTAGCGCCATTTTCCCCACATTCTGCGCGCCCCAGTGCAACACGGCACTAGCGCGCGAAACTTCAAAGATTTTGGCGCCCGTGGCAACACACGCCCACTGGCGCCACTTTTCTAGCAACTGGCGCCCCGGGCAACACACTCTGCACACAACCTCGATTACGCCTTCGCACACGGCCTCGAACACGGGCACGGACTAGGCGCCTTAAGGCAAAGACAATTTGGCGCCCCTCTCGACCCAAAGACACTCAACACTTTAAAACCAAAAACCACCCGAGCCAAAATGTTTAAAAAGGTTTTGGGCGGTAAATACAAAATATGGCACGGTGAAATATGCCCGAGAAAGTAAGTTTCACCCACACCACCCCCATTACACACACAAGGTCACCCCACCGAGACATTTTTAAAATAAGACCAGTACTCAGAAACCACTCGAGGCAAAACATTTAAAATTGAATTTGGGCGTGAATACAAAATTTGTACGAGAAAATGTGCCCGAAAATACAAGTTTCACTCCCGGCCCCAAACACACACAAAATCACCCCCACCGGACATTTTCAAAATGACACCGCAACTGAAAACTACTCGAGCCAAAACACTTAAAATTGAATTTGGGCGTGAATACAAAATTTGGCACGAGAAAATATGTTCGAAATACAAGTTTCACTCTCCGGCCCCAAAATACCCACATTCGCGCCTGACAAAGAAGCACACACCCCAAAAGACTCAAAGCGAGTGCAGGCGCGCGGACACAAAGAACTTGGCGCCCCTGCACAAAGAACACACTCACCCGATCCATCGCATACGGTGACACAGCGCCATTTCTCTAGGAAATTGGCGCCCGCACTTCAACATTCCTCGAAACTTCCTCACATATTACACTGGGCGCACAATTCCTAGCCATATGGCGCCCCAACCTCAAAATCCCCAAATTCTACAAATCCTCTCAAACCAAATCACATTATAATCATTCTAACACCTCCAATTTCACAAATTACCAAACAATTGCACATCCAAATCATCAATTACATCAAAATCACGAAATCATATATTATAAAACCCTAACTCACGCTCTAAATCAATTTTACCAACAAATTCATCAAATTCAAGAAATCAAATCCTCATGCAATCATCAATTAACATCAAACAGCCCCTATGATATACATATAACCCATTATCTCCTCTATTATAGAGTGAGACTCCCCTTACCTCAAATTAACCGTAGAGAAGTCCTTTTCACAGAGTCACGTTCAAAACCTCAGCAACAAGAGCTCCTTCTCTTCCTTTCTCCCTTGTGCGATTGCTCTTTCCTCTTTCTCTCTAGGGTTGCGCCGTTTTCCCTTTCTCTTCTCTTCTCTCTATTCGCTTCTTTCTCTTCTCTTCACAATGGTGCGAATTGCACCACTCCAAGGAGCCTAAGTCATTGGGCTTGGGCTCCTGGGCCAATCATAGCAGTTCCGGTATTTCCAATACCACTCCCTTCTATTAAAATAAAATACTAAATTATAAACACCATATTACAATTTAATATAATTAAAAATTAGTGCAACACTTAAACAATTTAATCAATTTCTTAATTAAATTATTTGGGGTGTTACATCCTTTGAGAGAGATGAGTCTTCAATATATATAGTCAACTGGGTCACGTGTTTGCTGATGTCATTTGCCCACCTACCAAGCCTGTTTACACTTCTGACTGACACTGTTCAGCGCTACAGTGCGTCATCCTTGTTAGCACATAGGGAAGAGAAGATCTTCTGACTTTTTAAATCTTTGACCATCATTGCTAGTGCGCCAAAACTGAGATCTTTCACTCTTGCTCTGTTGCCCTTCTACAGACGTGGTGAGGGACGTGGCCACGTTCAGCTCTTTACTGCACAAGCACAAGAAGCATCAAAACGCTCTCAAAGGCACCGAGTGGTGCCAAAATGCACAGATCTAGCAATTTAGCCCTTAACTAACTAAGAAACGATACTTTAGTAGAAAACAAATAAAAGTAATCTTATATTGCTAGAGAACTTGCATGATTTATCTTTGAATGAGCATAAATAACTCATATAAATATGAGTTATCACACCCCCAAACTTAAATCATTGCTTGTCCTCAAGCAACCAAGACAAAACAAAACAAAAGAAATGGCATGAAATCAACTACACCAGCAGGTTACATTCTCCTCAATTATTTAATCAAAAATTATTCTCAAGGGGCTAATTCTCTACACACTCACGCACCAATGCACAATTAAATTCTAGATTCATTACTGCATAAAGTGAGTGTGTGATCTCTGCATTAATTCCAATTCTAGCTAGGTTCAGAAGCTATTCTAGCCTATGAAAGAGTGGTTTTCATTTGGTGAGAGCAAAACATCTTTCAAAACAAAGAGTAGACTAACATTTTCACATAAGACATGAGGGTTAATTTAAAGCATGACAAAGGGTCTTAATTGGGTGCTAGGACTAGATTAGTGCAACTATCTTTCTGACTCACACACACAAATGACTGCAACCCCCTCATTACTGAGCAACTTCCTTTGATTTACTCCATTTGGAGTTTGTTTTTTCTTTTTTTTCATTGGATTTGGAGTGCCCAGTACTTGTTTCAGGGTGTTGTAGTAAACACAAAGCACATGTGGATTTTCAACTTATTTACAACAACACACTCTTTTTGGTCTTTTTGGAGTAGACGTTATAACGTTTATAGATGAGACGTTATAACGTTTGAAACACAGGACGCAATACACAAACACACACGGCATACGTTATAACGTTACGGGTAGACGTTACAACGTTGCACTCACACTACACCTACACTAACCATCCTAGAGTGTTTGCACCCAGCCTTAGTACAACCTGATATACCCCCAAACTTAGCTTCTACTGCTACTCTAAGTTTTTAATCAAGTTTTACCATCACCATAGTTCACCAAAACTAGCTTCAGCATAAAATATTCCCTAGCTAACTAGATTTTTCCTCAAAACAGAGTTTGTGTGGGAGCAACAATCAATTCTATTCATCTAAGCATGCATTAGCTACTCACACATACACATTCATCACTAGCTTTAGCCCAAAGAGAATTATTTTTAATGCCTAACAAAGTAAGAATAGAAACTAATTTTTGTATTTGATTTCATGCTTGCACAAAACAGAAGCAAAAACTAAGAACATCGATTCTCCCCATTACTTTAAAGTTGAGCAAAGTCCCCCACCGCTGCTCAATGATGAAAATCTTTTTTTTTTTTTCGTAGGGGAGGAACAATTAAACAGAACATGAACAAAGAAACTAAAAAAAACTAAAATTAAACTACTGCAGAAATTAAAGGGCTGAATTACTTGTTTAAAGTACCAGACCTGAGCCTTCCGCTCTGCCTGGTTGGAATGCCTGCTTGTCCTGTCACCTTCTTCTTTTTCTCTCCTCCTGCTTCTATAGTGGTGGTGGTTGTTGTTTCATCTGATCCTAGCACACCCGAGCTCGCACCAGCAGCAATTGAAGCTTCAGCTTCCTTGGTCATTTTTGCGCTGCTCTCAGCAATCCTCTTTTTGGCTTCTTCCCATGCCTTCATTGCTAGATCTGCAAGATTAGCTTGTTGTGCTTCCTTGGGGTCCATTTGGGCTTTTTCAACCTCTAGCTCTTGAGACGTTACAACGTCTTTGGATGAACCACCAATAACAGCAACCTTTTCCTGGGCTTGCTTCAGGAGATGCTCTGCCAACATCTGAGTAGCCTCTTCTGTAACACCCCGAAAAATAATTGAATTAAATCATTTAATTGAATTATTGATTTTATTGGAAACGTGATTAAATTAATTAAAATGATGGGCATGGTTCAGGAAGTGGAACGAGTATTGGAGGTAATGTTGGCAACTCGGGGGTGGTGAAGAATGGCCCAGGAAGCCCAAGCCCAATAGCTAGGCGCTCCCGAGACTCCCGAAGCTAAGGGGTTAGGGTTGGCGCCTCACTCCTTGCATCGTAGAGAAAGAAAACAAAACTGAGAGAGTGAGAAGAGAGAGCTCGGCCTAAGAAGAAGAGGAAGGAAGGAATCGTCTCAAGTTCGTTAGGTAAGAGCTCTCAATCGCTTCATTATCGTTCTCTCTCCTTTTTCCTAATGATGTAGCCTTAATCTCTAATTTCTGTGGTGTTGATGTTTTCATTGATCATACGGTATCAGAGAGCGACACAAACAGACTTCCCGACAGCTAACAAGAAGGCGGCTAGACCTTCACTCGCGATTACACTGCAGCGTTGCCACAATAGAGCAACATTCCAAGCGTAAGGGTGAGAATTTCAATAAAACATAATCGAGATAGATAATAGAGAAATGAGAGCAGCAATCACATAGCATCATCAACATCACCAATTCATGGTCACACAACAACACTCCAATCACAAACAAAGACAATTCACGCTTATAATTATGTATGAAAGTGCAACTCCCACGGGGGCATAATGCATGATGGTACCATATTCATCACAATTAAGAGGCCAAGCCTATTCTTCATCGGAGGCCAAAGCCTATTCTTCGCAAGAGGCCAAGCCTATTCTTCACATTTATGCACATGCCATGAGATTCTATATACACATGTGCATTTTATCAAAATACTCACCGAGTACTCACCATCATCATCATAAAACACTCAGAGTGTATTCGCTATAGTCATCAAAATCATATATATATATATATATATATATATCACATCATCATAATCACTCATAGAGTGAACTCGTCATATTCATCAAAATCATATAACAACATCATCACAAATCATACTTTTTCTCATCATCATTAAGCATATATATATTTTCGCTTATCTTTTAGCTTAGGGTGTTATAAAATAGTGCAATCGATTGATCGTGGGATTACTCAGTAATCGATACTACTTGCAACAGCATTGGCTACCTTTGCAAGACTCTCGATGATGCCCTTGTAAATACACCAAAAAAGAAATTCGACCTTAGTGGTAAACCACGCAGTCTAGCCATAGTCAATTAGCACACTAGTAGTATAACAACTCACCGAGACTCATTTATATAACATAGCATCACAAATTTTTTGTTAAGAATCGTCACGCGTTCAATTCGGAAAAACACCTAGGGCGTTCAAAAGAGTAATCGATTTATAGCTACTTGTTTTCAAAAGAGGAATTGATTCATACCTTTCATTTTTAAAATGGGAAATCGATTCCTTGTTTTTATTTTAAAGGGGGAATCGATTCCTGGCTTCCACTTTGAAGTGGGAAATCGATTCCTTACTTCCATTTTGAAGTGGGAAATCGATTCCTTACTTCCCTTTTGAAGTGGGAAATCGATTTCTTGCTTCCATTTTCTAAAGAGGGAATCGATTTCTTGCTCATATGTCTAAAGGAGGAAGAATCGATTTCTGGCTTCTGTATAGAGCCCATAATCGATTTTTAAGCTTCACTTTGGGAAAAATTACTCGATTCTTATATTTGTTTACGAATCACAATTACAAACATAACAGTTCAGAATCATCCAGGCACACTCAATCAATCATATATATCAAAACATCAATTTCAGCAAGTCAACATCCAATTCAGTAGAAATTTCGATCTCATCAACTCATCATAAGTAATATCAATTCATCAACAATATCTAACTCACAACACCCCATACAACTCTACCTATACCCAATTATGTTAAACGAAATGCTCACCCTTACCTTTAATATGAACGCTCCGGAATATGAATGAGAACACTTACACAAAACTACAGCAACTCAATCGAACGATCTTCTCCTTCTCCCTTGACAATTTGCGATCTCCTCCTCTATGATCAATGAAAACATCAACACCACGGAAATTAGAGATTAAGGCTACATCATTAGGAAAAAGGAGAGAGAACGATAATGAACGATTGAGAGCTCTTACCTAACGAACTTGAGACGATTCCTTCCTTCCTCTTCTTCTTAGCGCTGAGCTCTCTCTTCTCACTCTCTCAGGTTTTGTTTTCTTTCTCTGATGCAAGGAGTGAGGCGCCAACCCTAACCCCCTTAGCTTCAGAGTCTCGGGGCGCGCCTAGCTATTGGGCTTGGGCTTCCTGGGCCATTCTTCACCACCCCCGAGTTGCCAACATTACCTCCAATACTTGTTCCACTTCCTGAACCACGCCCATCATTTTAATTAATTTAATCACGTTTCCAATAAAATCAATAATTCAATTAAATGATTTAATTCAATTATTTTCCGGGGTGTTACATCTTCCATTGCCTGCTCCTTTACTCTTTCCATTGCAACTTAACGCTCTTTCATCACTTGCAATTCTGCAAGCTTTGCTGCAGCTTCTTTCTCAGCAGACGTTATAACGTCTGCAGGTCCTTCTTCAGCAATGGCAGCAAGGGCCTCCTCAGAACCACTAGCAACAAATGCTGCACTAGTAGCAGTGGCTGGCTTCCCTTTGACACTTTCACCTTTCCTCCTAACCGGGAGTTTTTGTCTTTTGGTTTTGGACTCTCAACTTGTTCTTGCTCTCCACTAGCGTGGGTTTCTTTGGTTGCAGCTGCTAACTCTTGCCTCTTCTTCCTTCCAAATGGGTTTTGGGTGGGCACACTTTTTACTCTTGTCTTTTTGGGTGGGGACATTAGCTGTGGGTCTGGATTACTTCCTACATTGGTTGCCTCAGACGCCGCCACGTCTCCTCCCTGTACTTCTTGAGCTGATGGTTGTTTTTCAGGTTCAGGTTGGGGTGGGGGTGGTTGTGGAATAGGTTGGTCTTGAGGTTTGGATTGTGGGGTTTTGGGGGTGTTCTTGAGGTGGAGGGTTCTGGTCATGGGTGGAGGGTTCTTGAGGTGAAGGTTGTGGTTGTGTGGCTTTTGGTGATGGTGGTTTAGGGTTAGTTGTTTTGGGCTGTTTCTTTGTTGGCTCTTTGACTATTTGGGCTGTGGGGGACTCAGTTTCACTGGTTGTCTTTTCACTGGAACTTCCTTTTTCCTCAGAATGCTCTTCTTCCTCTTCCTCACTTATGATCTCCATGCTTGCCTTCCTCGATTCATCTGCATCATTTTCACTAATATCATCTAAATCAGTTGAATTAAATTCTTCCTCACTACTTACCTTTTTCTGCTTCTTCTTTGCCGGGCTCTTTCTTTTCTCTGGGCTTCTTGCTCTCTTGGCCCTTTCCTTCTTCACTGCCCTAATTTGGATTGTTGATAAGGGCACATCGTCTTCATCCTCTTCTTGCATCAACAGATGTGGTAGCTCCTGCAGCTTTTACCCTAGCCTTGAACTTTGTTGAGAAGGGTCCTTGAGGCTGCTCCCTAAGCTCGGTGGCTTCAATTTCTACTCCGGCCTCCATGCACAGATCAGTGATTAAGCAAGGGAAGTACAAATACCCATCCTTCCTGTTCTTCCACTTGTTCATTTCCCGGTTGATTAGCTTGCCTACCTCAATCTTATCCTTTGACATGATTGCATCAATAGCAATTAACCTCTCCTTGTCTACCCAGGAGGTGTGAGAAGTAGGTATCAGGCAATGCCTAATGAAATGAAACCAGGTGTTGGCTTCATCACACAGATACCTTTTCAGGATTTTGAACTCGTTTCCATGGTCACCACTCCTTTCCCACACAGCTCCTTCAACACAGATCCTCTCCTTGATTGCCTCCATTTCTGCCATTCCATAGGTCTTCTGCTTTGTCTCCACAGCCTTGCCATAATACCCTAGACCAAAATAATCATTGATGACTCTCACACTGAACTTCACTTCTTCACCACGCACTTTTGATACGATTGAGGGCTCTCCATCAGTTCTTTCAACTATTCCCTTGTAGAAGTCATGCACTAGCGTTGCAATATACTCCTTTCGGTGCACTATGAATTTCTGCCATCCTAACGCTACGACGGTTGCAAGAAAATCAGAGTTTGGGCTTTCTAGGCTAAAACCCCTTTCTGGTAATAGGGCTTTCTTCTTTGATGGATTTGAGATTTCTGGAATTGGGGCTGAGGAGGAGCTTAGGTCAACATTCTTGCCTTTTCTAGAAGATTTGATAGCAGCTTGCTTAACCTTAGTCATGGTGGTTGCGAAGGATTTCTTGGAAGAAAAATGAGAGATTTGAGTTTCTGGGATTTTGAGGAAGAAAAAGTAAAGTTACGGTTTCAGAGAGAGAGAAGAGGTTAGAGAGTGGTTGTAGGTGTTTTGATGATGGTAACCGGCTAGTTTTTAGTGATCAAGAATTGGCTGAGCTGAAAAAGAAAGACCCTTTGGCAGCTTTGAAGATCATGCTGAGTCTCCAAAGTTCGTCGAATCGTTTGATTTGCAGTTCTTCGAACACTTCTCTCAGTTCCATCAATCAGGAATCAATCGAAAGCCTACTTCGTCAACTGAAGACTAAAGTTCTAGAGGGGAATCTGGTGGCAAACATTGAAAATGATCCATCTGTGTACCTTGAAGTAAAATCCCTCATTCACAAAATCACCAAGTTGGATCCTCCTCAAGACCTCCTCACCTTTTTCATGGAATTTGGCCCCATCTTCGAGCAACTCTCTCTCCTGATAACCCAACGGTCGAATATCCTCAAACACAAGGCTCAAGAGAATCAACTCTGTGAAGTGGAACTTGCCTCTCTCAAGACAGCTCAAGACGATATCGAAACCCTTGAAACTCAAGCAGCCAATGACGAAAAGGCAATTGCTAAATGGGATGCAGATATCACGCGTTATGACGAAGAGATAAGAATACTCCAAACCAAACTGTCAAACGCTAAGTATCAAAAGGGCTTGGTTGTCGAAAGAATGAATGCTGCCTCTTCGTCAATCAAAGCAACTAAGGCGTTGACAGCCATAGAGCACTTGGAGAAAGCTAATCAGCATCAAGCCATTCTTGCTGAACTTGACAAAGATGTGCACCTTCTTTATACTTCCATTTCTTTGAGTGCCAACATTCTTGAGAGGCTCAAGACCACTTTAACGAATTTCTGAGACCTTGTAATAATTTTAGAATTTTAAATATGGCTATGTAATTTTAATATTGCATTATACATTGCCATTTGTGAACAATTTCTCATTTATTTATGCTTGTTCAATTTTTATCTCAATCAATGTTGGCTTGTATTGTTTTAAGTACTTGCCATTTATTCTAAAGATTCTATTTTCGTCACCTAACTCTTCGATTTCATAAGCACCATTTGAAAAGCATTGCAATACGCGAAATGGGCCTTCCCACCCTGGTGACCACTTGCCTAAAACCCTATCTTTTTTATCCATTGCAATAGGACTTTCCAACCTCTTGGCAATTCTGCTTGCAACACATATTCACACAGTGGTGATATGAAATTAGGCCTATGTAAAACTACGTTAAGGCCATTTTGTGCCATTATGGTTTCTACCAAAGTGGCTATGTTATTTGAGCGCAAACATTATTTCGTTGCACTTGTCGAACAACTTCATCAGCATTTTGGTTTCGATTTACCATAACTACTTCAGGGATATGGTTTCCCATCCCTTGTTGTTCGCCTATAACCGCTTGAGCTTCGACAGTAACTGATCTCTGTGGGGTATTAGGCGCATTATTCCCACAATTGGGTACTTGCCTATTATTTCCCGTAGGAGCCCCAAAGAAATCTGCAATCCTACCCATCTGATTTGCTAACATTTGGTAACTTGTATTGGTGTTCTGAATCAATGGATTGAACACAGTACCAATTTGTTGGGTTAGCATATTAACCATATCATGATTACTTTCGTCTACTTGTTGTCTTAATGCTAATAAGGGCGCATTGGTTAATCTGAGAGGATTTCGACCAAGTGTGCCTTCGAAGAAACGTCACGAAGGAGAAAAGGTCGAAACATGTGGCATTCCAAAGAGGCATGCCATATACCCCAAAAGGGTATGGTGGTAGACTCATGTTCGGAAACGTGTCTCTAAACTGTTCCCTGTTGCCATATAAGGACTAGAAGGAAGTCCTATACTTTGTGGCAAAGACATGGATTGTGTCGACCCAACATTGGTCATCGACATCGTGGGAACGGTTACTGATGTTACTGGGGCCATTGTCCCTGCAACATTTCCAACGCTGACACTTACAGAATCTACGGTTGTTCCTTGCCCTTGTGATACCACAGGGTTAGAACTAGAGGCATTGTTAGAATTGGTACGTACAATTCTACCACTCCTCAAGTGCATACAAGTACATACACAGACAGAAAAAACACAAAATTAATGGCAAAGGTCCCACCGGGTGTGCCAATTTGTTTGCTGGTGTTTTTAGCAAACAATCACTAGTTTTCAATATTGTGATTGTGAGATCAAACTAGAAAATCTCTTTGACAATTGCCTCTGAGTTTTTGTGTTTTTTAACGTACGTAAGAACAGTAAATGATAGAAAGAAATAAATTGGAAGTAAAACAAAAGCAGTAATTGCAACAAATGTAAAAGGAAAATAAATATTGCATTGAATCGAAAGAAAAGTGGTTCACCAACACGTACAATGAATCTGTTTCACTCGTATTTCGCTTTAGTCTAGAAGTTGAGTTTTTCAGAGTTCTTGTGAAATGTTGTGACCCTGATTTCCTATTACAAAAGAGTATTTATACTCTTGGAAACAAACGTGGGAAAAAAGAATAACTGCCTCCTAGAAATAAGGAGAAGTAACTGCCCACTAACTGTTACTCTTGGCATTTCGACTAACTTCGTTGTCAGCCGTTTGGCGAAGCGCTGAACCTTGCTTTGTCGAAGAATTGAGTCTTCTTTTGTCGAAGGAGTCTTGCTTTGCTTATTTCCATAGCTTTGAGAGCTAAGCCTGTCGAAGCTCATCCATATTGTTAGCACTTGCGTACCTTTCTGTCGAATTGATAGTGCATTGATTTGACTATTGACCTGTTGTCTCCAAACATTACTAAATGTGAGGTCAACTCCATTTAAAGCTTTATTTAATGTGCTGTCGAAATTTTGAGGTAACACATATACCAGCTCGATGTTGCCCCAGCTAGGCTGTCTTGGAAGTAGTGAATCAGGAGTTGGTCATTGTGCGCAAACTAAGCCATCTTCCTGCAGTACATGGTCAAGTGGCTAAGAGGACATGTTGCCCCTTGATACTTGTCAAAATCTGGCACTTTGAATTTATGAGGGATGACCACGTTGGGGACGAGGCATAGGTCATACGCGTCCTTCACTCCTACATTGGATCCTTCCACAGCTTTTAGGCGTTCCTCTAGCATTTGTAGCTTATTTTCAGCCTGAGGATCTTCAGCTTGGTAACCATGAGGAAGACTATTCATATTGTGGTACGGACGAGGCACTGGGATCACAATAGGGTGAGTATGATTTTCGAAGCCAGGTTCGAGAACCTAGGAAAGCCCTTGGGTGATGCCAGGAGTTTGGTGCTGAATTTGTTCTGTCTCGTCACCAACATTGTTTCCTACTGTTCTACCTTGATTCTGCGCAACAACCCCAGAAGTATCTTCTTCAAAAATAGCACCCTTGGTTGGAGGTGTGTAATCCGGTGGTAGACCCCAGCGAGGCCATTGTGTGTCTTGATTGTTGTGAGGATGAGGTACATTCGTGCTTTGATTATTGGTGCACCCAATCGAGATGTTTTGCCCGCATTCTTCTCGGTGAGTTAGCTACAAAACCTCACCCATCCGATCCTTCAAACCCAAAGATGTCCTTCATTTGTTCCTTCACTTTTCAATCTCAATCTTCAACACCTGATTGTCTTGGTTTTCGGCCATGTTCCTTGCTTGAGAGCGAGTCCAGTAACGATGTTGATGAACCAGCTTGCCTTTTTTCTGTTTTTTTTCCAATGCATGATGTTAGTATGAAATGTAAATGAAATGGTAATGTATGCGCATGAAATGTATAAACTTTTCATTGGAGAGTAAAGTACAAAATTTAATTTTGACTTCAAAGTGCACCGCTTCTCTCCAAGATAAAGATTTTAATTCACCGACGGTCATAAAAGTGCATGCAATAGTAGATGTTTATTTGCTGTATTTTTGTAGTACAAAAAAGAAAAATGCATGTGGTATATTTTCTAAAAATGTAGTAAATAATGATTTTTGGTTTTTTTTTTTTATTTTTTTCGATAAAAGACGGTATGCATAAATATTTGTTTGAATGCAAGGATATGGAGCTCCTTTGTGACCTAGAAAGGTATCTTACGGAGTGGGTCTAAGGTTTCTTTTATAGTGAGCCTCACAAGGGTAGTTCTAAATAATCCTACACATGGTTCCTAGAGCCAAGGACTCCAGGTCAAGAACACTCACCCCAACAATAGGCAAGCTATTAGAAGGGATAGCATCCTCAAAAGGAATCAAACTCTAGGTGAGATTTTCGTGACTACCCAACGAGACGTACGTCCCGCAGGCCATCACTACACAATCTCGTTCTAACTTAGGCTTGCACTCGAGTCCGGGTAGAGGACTCTTTCTCACAGGTGTGTGATGTGTATAGGTGCAGTGTGTGTAGGAGCAATTTAAAATAAACCCAAAGCTACAAACAAAACGAACATTCATACAAAATATCGTCTTCTATCCTAGGGTTTACACATCAAATAAATAACATAATGGGCAAAAGTAAATAAATAAATAAAAGGGTAAAAATTAAATTAATCCTATATCCAATTAGACTAGGTTTTGACTCTCTAAAGGTTAAGTCCCCAGTGAAGTCGCCAGCTGTAGCAACCGAAAAATCCGGGAAAGGATTCTTCGAAAGGTTCAAAGGAAGTCGCCACCAAATTTTAGTTTAAGGGCAAATTCGGACAATCCCTTTTGGTTTAGGACATGACAAGTTTAGGGTTCGGGAGTCGTTATGCGTGGAGAAGGTATTAGCACCCCACGACATCATTTGTCTAATTAATTATGGTTTATTAATATTTACCCTTTTATTTATAAAGAAAGAGACTTAATTAAATTTTTAATTTTTAGCACTTGACAAGAGTGGACTCTTGCTCCTACGTACTCTCCGGATGCAATGGAGGAATCAAAGCTACGTAGTTCTTCCTGAAAAAGGTTTGTTGGTTGGTGTTTTTTAGTGTAGGGGTCCTAGGACTCTTTGAACTGTACAGCTCACTGATCCTAGGACGCTGACTAACCCGATTGTACAACCGACATAGTCCTCTACGTAC
Organism: Oxytropis ochrocephala; assembly: GCA_020916435.1. Taxonomy (NCBI): domain Eukaryota; kingdom Viridiplantae; phylum Streptophyta; class Magnoliopsida; order Fabales; family Fabaceae; genus Oxytropis; species Oxytropis ochrocephala. The sequence goes on along the minus strand of CM037089.1, from coordinate 86,680,193 downwards.
CTCAACCGACTTAATCTTTTTTTTGATTTTTAGATGAAAATATTATTTATAAACCTTTTGAAGAGAATTAATTAAAAACAAGAGAAGGGTGAAAACGGTAAAATAGGGGTGCAATTAATTGAAAGGGGTGTATTATTAACAGTGGGGTGCGATTAGCAGAGTAGTCTAATTCATGCTATTGGGTTAGGAACTTACTAATTGAGCTTGACTAGAGGTGGGAGTTGTATGATTTAAAAATAGGGGGTGTCATTACCAATCTGAGCCCAAAAAGATTAAAATAAAATAAGGCAAGTGGGATATATAAGGCAAGTTGTAATAAAGGAAAACCTAATTTCATTTTCCCTGTCTTCTCAGCGCCACATACACCATCAGGTATGAGAGAGAGAAGGTTTTTGTGAGGTGAGAGAAAAAGAAAGGAACATTGAAAGAGAGAGGGAAATAAGAGAAAGGAAATAAGAGAGGGAGGGAGAAGAAGATTGAGAGAGAGAGAGAGGACGGTGCTCGCCGGTGATGTTGGTTTGTGGAGGTGGCTCGCCGGTGACATCGCCGGAGAAGACGACGGAGCCTTGCCGGCGAACTGAACGTGTGAGTTCTGCTCATTTTTTTTTTCGGTCTGTCCTTCCATCTTCCCCTCCTCTCAATATCCGCTCCTATCTCTAGTTTTCACAGTTTATGGACCTCAACTTTGTTTGAACAACCAAATCACCCTTTTTTACATCTAATCTACCATACACCCTTTCTCTATTGGTTTTCCATTATTGAATACATAGCCTACATCACTGAACAAGCCTTAAAATACTGATGGTGATAATAAAAATAAAACACACCTAGATTATGAACATTTGGTATTCACATCTTGGTTAGTCCACATTTAAATCAGAAAATAGATCTAAATCACGTCCTGAATTACATGTCTACGGATCTGAAAAAAAAAACAGGTACCTACCTAATTATTTTTAATATCTTTTCTGACTGGAAACAGTCTGGTACTGGTGTTTTTGTTGATGACTTTGCTGCTTCAATGCCTGCTTGTTGACTGTTGATTATAACTGCTTCTGTGCTTCCTTTGCTTGAACAGCTACGTTTTCTGCCCTCCTGACTGCTGGTTCTCCTCTTTTTCAGATTTAGGAACTCAGAACTGTGTGTTTGGTGGATTAGGGTTTCGATGTGAAACTCTAATTTTTTTTGTGATTTTTCGCAGTATTATACCTTCGCCTCGATTCTGTGTGTTTTAGACTCTAGGTTGACTGTTTATTTATAGGTAAAAATTAGGTTTAGCATTAATCGGTTTTGACTGATTTGACTAGGCTTTTGCAGGTTTTGATAATGTGGGCTTGCTAAGCAGTCTTGGAGAACAAAAACAAGCCCTAGAGATTGCTGATTCTGCTCCTTTTATTTAATTTTCGTTTTTTATATTTTTTGTATTTTTGATTATTGTTTTTTTTTGTATTTTAGAGATTGGGACATTTTGGACACTCCTAAATTGTAATAAAAATTAAATTAGCTTTTTTTTTACACTTTTGGACTATACATTAATCAAAATAAATTAAACGACTAAAACAATAAAAAAGAAGACGGACTGAATTTGGGTATAACAAGTATGGAATGAAGACGTACCTGAATTCAAAGATCTGCACCTCTATTTATAGACCAACAGGTCGTGCCTGAAGCGTCGGATACGGGCGTTGAATCCTGACCGTTGAAGGAGGACGTTCATTGCGGGGTGCGAATTGGAACACTCTCCTTGGCTGGATTAGGCCCGACCCAAATTTTGTGGGGTTTCGGCCCATTCCAGAACAGTGGCCCCCCAAGTCGAGGTCGGGTGAGACGTTGAGTACGTCCTCGGCTTGATTAGTCAGAAGCCTTTGCAGAAAAAGTAATAATTGTAGTGCCACATGTTAGTGGATGGTTTGTCATGACGTTTGGGGGAACCGATGCGTTTGTTATAATTGTGGCTCAATTTCCAATGTCAGTGTATTGAATGGACGTACTGATTCGACGTGTCGTTTCGGTTTCCGAGGCTTGGGAGTATATATGAGTTCTTTCGAGGGAGTTCATTTTACCTTTGCGAGCCTTAGTCATGAGTTTTGAGTGAGAAGAGTTCCGTTCACTCTCTGTCCGCCACACTGAGTTGAATCTTCTTCGTTCGTCGTCGCATTTCTGAGTTTCTACTTCATTCGAGATCAACATATACCAAGTCGAGGTGAAAATTTAAGCCGATGTCGAATCTGGAGCAGATGAATCTGTCTTTAGAGGAACAACAAGAGCATTCCCCGCTGTCATCGGAGGCTAGGGGCTCAAATTCAGCCATTGCTGAGGCGACCGATGCTGAGAGCACTGATGTGACATTAGAGGTGGATGTTAGCGGAGGCAGATCCATTCGAACACGCACCGGCTTACAGAGGAAGATGGTCGGCTACTTTTTTCATGGGAGGAGCATGGATACCATGGGGATTCAAGTTCCCCTGACTGAATTCCAACAACGGGTGTTGGATTATCTGCACTTGGCCCCTACACAGTTGTCCCCCAATGCTTGGGGTTACACCAAAACTTTTGAGGCCGTGGTGGCTCACATGGGACGTAGTCCCTCAATAAAAACTTTCTTCGCCCTTATCCGTTGAGGCAAAATCCCAAATAATGTTTTGATGTTCAACAAACCTCAATGATGAGAAGCTTAAGGTTTCTGATCATGTGTATTACTAATGCCTCTTGTTGAGTGTTTCATAAGAACAAGATCACATAACCAATCACAACAAGTTACTTGCTTATGAGAAGCATCATTCCAAGAGAAAACAGAAAAGAATCATTGTCCACACCATTCTAAGAAAGGAAACTTCCCAAGTATAAGAATTACGATCAAGAACCCTTGGTAATCTTCGAAGAATTCTACTTGAAGAAGAATCACTATGTTTTATGGCATTATGAGAAGGATAGACATAGAAGATCAAGGAAAGAGAGTCATGACAGAAGAATAAGTGTAGATGAGAAGCATCACATGAGAAGAATCAAGTTGAGAAGAGTCATGATCCTTAGAAGGGTCATAATAAGAAGAATCATGTTGAGAAGAGCCATCATCCTAAGAAGCATCAACAGAAGATGCATCAACATGAGAAGCATCAACTTGAGAAGTATCATCTTCAACAAGAAAATTACCTGAGAAGAGTCATAGTGAGAAGAGTCACTGTGAGAAGAGTCATGACAGTTGTATTCTGCAGTTGTTAAAGTATTGTTTTCTAACTCCAAAACCAGTTTTTCTACCGTATTCAACCCAAAATTGCCAAACTTCATCTACACTATCAAATTTCATGCCAACAGTGGGTAATGTAGTCATTGTATTTACTGGCCAAATGACATTTGAGAATGAATAATTTTAATAACCATTCATCTACACTAACAGGTAAGATTTTTTAATTTATTTTAAACAAATAAAATAGAGGCATAACCAGATACATTGTTTCAGCTATTGAAATGGATGCAAAATGATCATGGCATTTCTTGAAAGATCAAGTTAATTCTTGGCCAGGTTCGACAATGATCATTTTCTATCTACCAAAAAAAGATCAATTGGTTATATGAGCTATTGAAAAAAAGTGGATCGATTAATCTTCACTTGTAAAATAACAGCTTTTTCATCAACTGATTTCACATTCAAAACTTTGCAAGGTCACAGCAAACTTACAGTTACAAAAATGGATGAATAGAGATGATGATGAATGGATGAATAAAGATGATGATGAATGTTGTGACTTGCAGTACCATGCTATGTGTTTGGAGAGAATGGCGCCAATGTTGTGACTTTTGGAGAGAATAGGAAGGAAGGAAGTGGAACGGGTTGTAAATGTGAACAGTGGGAAGCTGGGTAGTGGGGGCTGATACAATGAATTAATTAATGGGTAGTGGAAATATGAGGTGGCAAAATCTGGTGCATTAAAAAAATCCAATGGTCCAAATTAACTTGACTGGAGTAATTGGAGGCTTATTTGACAGGAGAGGATCGCTATCCCATCAAAGCGGGAAAATTCCTGGGTTTCTGTCTCACCGAGAGGGGAATCGAGGCAAATCCGGACAAGTGCAGAGCCGTGACCAACATGTGTTCCCCCACAAACAAGAAAGAGGTGTAGAAGTTAACCGGTATAATTGACGCTCTCTTGAGGTTCGTCTCTAAGGCGCATTAATCGATCACTCCTTCTTTAAGATCTTAAAGAAAGGGTTCGAATTCAAATGAGCGCAGGAGTGCGAGCAACGCTGTCCGAACTCAAACAAATACTCTCAGAGCCACCAATACTGTTGAGGCCGGCTGAAGGGGAAACCCTATACCTTTACCTCATCGTGACCGAGGAGACTGTCAGCGCAGTCCTAACTCGGGAAACTGAAGATGGACAACTCCCGTATACTTTGTCAACAAGGTCTTACAGGGGGCCGAATCCAGGTACCAGAATATAGAGAAAGTAGCGTTGGCCCTGGTAATAGCCGTCAGGAGATTGAGACCGTACTTCGTAGCACACCAGATCGTAGTGAGAACGGACCAGCCCATCCGTCAAGTACTACATCGACCCGACCTAGTGGGTAGGATAATCAAGTGGCCAGTCGAGCTATCTGAATTCGTCATCAAATAGGAAGCCCGATCCGCCCTCAAAGCTCAGGTGCTAGCCGATTTCATTGATGAAATGACGCCAACCCCCTCTAATTCAGCATCTTTACAATGGACACTCCGTCGATGGATCTTCGAATTCGAAGAGAAGTGGAGCCAAACTGGCAAAGTCCAACGTCGATCTCACTCCCCTCTCAATGTCCGACGTCCACGCCATAACTGAATAAGGATGGATACAACCCATCAAGAGCTACATTGAATCTGACCTCGAACCATCCGATGCCAAGAAAGCTGCGGCCATCCGCAAATGGGCAACCTCTTTCACCGTGGTTGATGGCAAGCTGTTAAGACGAGGTTTCTCCTCCCCCTTGTTAAAATGTGTGGAAGGGGAGAAGGCCGAAATGCGTACACTCACGTAAATCCATGAAGGCATTTGTGGACCGCACCTGGGAGCTCGGGCTATATCGAAGAAAGTCCTCTGAGCCGGATACTTCTGGCCGACGATGGTAAAGGACACCGCTGACTTGGTCAGGAAATGTGACACCTGCCAACGATATGCCGATGTACATAACGCTCCTCTAGCCGAGCTCACCTCTTTCTCAGCGCCATGGCCTTTCTCCCAGTGGGGAATAGACTTACTCGGGTCATTCCCACTAGCTTGAAGGCGAGTCAAATATCTCATTGTTGCAGTCGATTACTTCACCAAGTGGATTGAAGCCGAACCACTCGTACAGATAACTTGCTAAAAACTGCATCAAGTTCGTCAAAAAGAACATCTTGGCCAGATTCGACATTCCAGCCGTCATCATTACTGATAATGGAACACAGTTCGCCGATAAGGGATTCCGACAATCATTGGAAGACCTGAACATAAAACAACACTTCACCTTTGTCGAACATCTTGGACTAGCAGTCGGTAGAAGCGAGGCAACCAACCGTGTGATGCTCAAAGGGCTAAATAAAAGGTTAAAAGGAGCTAAAGGGGTGTGGCGCGACGAGCTACCATATATCCTATGGGCATACCGGACAACGCCGCATTCCACCACTGGCGAGACACCTTTCAAGTTAACATACGACACTGAGGCAGTTATACCTGTTGAATTCGGCGAATCCACCTGGAGAACTTTATATCCCCTCAACAAGGAGGAAAATGACAAAGCCACGAGAGAAGAACTCAACTCGGTCCAAGAGGTCGATAAAGAGCCCGACTAGCCGGCCGTGGTCAAATCCCGAATAGCGCGCGACGCTACAATCACGGGGTTTTCATCGAGACTTCAACGTCCGGGAACTGCGTCTTGAGCACGCCCGACGTGGGAAACAAGAACGCCTGCGACGGGAAGTTGGCTCCAAACTAGGAAGGCCCCTACCGCGTGGTATCCAAGACCGGCAAGGGAATATAGGGTGTGAAACCATCAGAGCATAAACCAAGCCGAACATTGCGTGGATCACTGGCAAAATCTGGATGAACACGATCAAAATGCTTCCAAGCTTCACCATCAGATGGGTGACGTAATTCACCAGAATTGTTTCTATTTTCATGGTGCCACGTCATTTTACCAGCCAAATCATGCAACCCTTCGTCCACGGTGCTTCCTTGTGCGTGACAACTCCATATCCAATAATCTGGCCTAAACCCATTATTGTACAAATGCATTCTGACTTCATCTTCATTTTTTATAAATCGAATTGAACATTTCGCGCACGGACATCTAATTCCCCCTTCTCGCGCAAATCCTTCGTCACACTTAGCACAAAAAATAAACTCTTCTACTCCTTTTGCAAAACGTCTCTTTAAACCGCTTCTTCCAGGAAATAATCGATCATACATCCAACTACGATCCATGTTTTCAAGATCCTAGTACTACGTACTACAATAAAAATTATCATAAACAATAACTATTACTTTTCATTTCATAAATAATAAATCAAACTTTATATTTTCTTACTAACATACTCATACACATACATACGCATACACATACAAATATCATATGATCATATACATACATACATACACATACACATACAAATATTTACATACACTAACAATGTAAACATTAATTAATTATAATATAATAAATAGAATTTAAATAATTTAACACATTTTATATATTATGTTATGGTAAACGTTAATATTAGTCATTTTAACTAACACTCTATTAATTAACAACATAAATAACATTTTAACACATAAATATAACAATAAATTACATATCATAACTACTTAAATGAAAATAAATTACATACACTCTTTGATATATTAATTGACAATATAAAAAATTTCAAAAATATAATAGATTTTAACAACTTAAACAAAAAAATGATAATATAATGAATTTTCAAAAATATAATAGATTTTAACAACTTTTAAAAAATGATAATATAATGAATTTTCAAAAATATAATAATAAACTTTAACAAATTAATCAAAATAATGATGATATAATGAATTTTCGAAAAACTAATATATTCTTGTATTTCACAATTATCTAAAAAGTATTAAAAACATAAATTAATAATTAATAAATAGATATAATTTATTTTTTAACTATATAATTCGTATTTCCTCTAAAATATTAACAAAAATTAAAATTTAATAAATATATTAATTATTTTATTTCGTATTTATGTATTTTTTATTAAAAAAATATTAACAAAAGTTTAAAAGTTAAAAAAAATATTTAAATACATTAATATTTATTTCTACTAATTTATTTACTAATATTAAGTAATTAATTACTAATATTAACTAATATATTATAATAATTCATATTTATTTATTGAACAAATTCTAACTAATAACATCAAATAACGTTTAAGGACAACTAATAACTTCAATAACTAATTCATATTTATCCGATACCTTTTAGTTTCCACTTTATAATCCGCCACAAATGATATAATTCCGCCAAAAACGTCAAAAATCCGCCAAAACGTTTCTAGTGGATTAAATCCCCCACAAATGTCAAATATCCGCCGGAAAATTTACGGGGATTAAAATCCATGATAAGTTTTGCCTTGAATTTTCGCTTTTCTTGTAGTGAGGGAGCGCACCAGTTAGAAACGCTCTCCAAAGAACCGAATTCAAGACCGTGGAACACAACCAAACTTAGAATATATTACAGTTGATTACGCATTTGTCTTTTCAGTGTAACAAATCATATTGTTTCCACTATTGAATGAAATGATTTCCGACTCGAATAACCTTGTTTCTTGACAAACAAGACACGCTGCGTCATTGGCTCCTGACTCACTACAGTGCCCCTCTCACACGAATCGGACACCAAGCTGGCCCATAGGCAGGTCAAGCCCGTCGAAGGAAGAAGTCCTCAACGACTTCCCCCCTTCTTGATTTCGAGTGCTACCCTTCATTTCCAGGTACGCTTTCCATTTTTGACATCTTCCTGCTCACTCATATACTGACTTAGGCATCAGAGTGACTGCAGGTACACCCCACCCGACGTGGAAATCGATACTACCTCGGATTGATCGAACTCAACCTTCAAAGGCCGAGACTTACCATCAAATAAAGCGAAGCAAGACACCAAGTACCCCGGATCAGGTATATCCTGAGATCCAGTACCGAACACAACCCAAAATAATAAAACATAACATTGCAAGATGTATTTATACTCAAGTATCAACATCATATAGAAGCATAAAATGTACTGCAACAAACTCAACTAAAGTACGGTTTACATCATACAAAGACAAATGAAGTTGGGAAGTGGTTCATTCCACCGGTCTATATTTAGCTAAAAAGAGATAAAATCATGTCCCGGAATTTCTACGGCCAACACGAGCAACAAAACCAGCCTTGATTGGTGCAACTGATCTTCAGGATCCACACTGCAAGCAACAAACCATGATTATAAGATATACAACAGTAGAAAGTCCTCTGTCCTTAAAAGTATATTGGAAAATCTTAAAGTCCAGCTTTGGACAAACATGAAGTTTCGGTATTTTGTCATTCCACATTATAATAGGTGAGAAGGCAGATTAATTTGATCTCTTTAAGAGTAGATAAAATAGAAGGGGCTTCTTCTCTGGTTTTCAAAACTAGATTCACGTCCTCCAAGGAGGTCGATAAAAGCTTCCCATACTTCTCCTTCTTTCTCTACTTTTATTTCATTCCAACGTAAATTCTGCAATCCTATTTGCAAAGAAGGGTATTTATCATATTCCACATAGGAACCCGACTTCAAATTTCATACAACTCGTGCGGAGAATAAAAAGCGCCAATAAGACGATATATTATTTTAATCAGGCTTCTTTTTTAAGTTTATGAGCATAAAACTGTAATATAGTTTTCATATCACATAGTTTCTATTTAGTTTTTATTACGTATCACTTTTAATGTATTTGGTTAAACTTAAACTTAATTTTACTGTTATACACCGTGTATATCATACAACACGCACGAGACACGGGTCTATTTTCTAGTATACATTATAGATGGTCTAGATAAACCCACATACCTCTGCCTCAACTAGAGATCCCACTTTATAGTTAGAATTCTTCTAAGTTCTTTTAGAACTAGGTGTCCCATTGACCTCATTAAGATGTAGTAGCAACCTTCCAGATGTTTCAGGGCTTGGAAGAGCCATAACAGTTGCAACAACACTGACCAAGTAAAACACTAAGTATAAGTCCAATGAGAAGCAATAAGTTGTAGAAAACTTCACAAATATATATATATCAAAACGATTATCTTTTTTAAAAATAAAATTACAAGAAAAAAGAGTACAATTCAGAAACCTGAAATATATGCTGCCAGTAGTACGGCTTCCCGTACTCAATCGGTAACATATCTAGTTATCATATCTAATTGTCAGCATACTATGTTAGGCCCTTGTTTAATTCAAAATTAGTTTATTTGTTAAGTTAGTTTCAGTTGTTAGGAGGTTGTTATAGGGTGGTTAAGTTTGTTAGAGGGTAGTTAATTGATTAGTTTGTTAATTCCCTTTTCCCCCTTGTTTGATAGCCTATAAATAATGGTTTTCTCCCCTTATAGCTGTCATTTTTTGGAAATTAATATCTTAGAGTGCGTTTAGTTTTTGTTTGGGTTAAGCCAAGGAATCTAAAGGTGGGTTAAGCCACCACCATTATCTTGTTGTAATCTTCAAGAGATCAATACAGTTCCCCCATTTTCAACCTAAATTCAGTATTTGCGTCTTTAAATTCTGCTCTAAACATCTCTGTTAATTTTGGTGCCTAACATACTACCCAAAGAGGTTCTGATCAACGAAAAGAGGAATTTAAGTGAAGTGACTCAGACTGAGGTGTCATGGAGTGCAGCCGACGAGGACGTCGGCTCTCAAGGGTAACGCTAAAAGGGAAACTTGGCTATTATGGGAAACCTAAGTCCCATATCAAGTAATATGGGATGTTTGATGGAGTACTTAAGTGGTTTAGTTTTTCCCCCTTAACAACTACTACCTCTATCCCATTTTATATGTAGTTTAAGGTTTTGGCACACCCATTAGAGAAATGATTAGTAGTCTAGATTTTATAAAAAGTGTTGTCTAATTTACCGTCTAACCCTTATCTCTCTACATAGATAAATGTGAATAATTTATTAAATGTAAAAAATTGTCATGATTAAGAAGAGCATTAGTGGAAAAGAATATTAAATGCTTCTTTGAAAATGTAAAACAACAATCAATTTGAGACAAATTGATTTTGCTAAAACAACTTATAAAATGGGAGGGAGGTAGTAGCTTTTAAAAGAGGATTCCCCGAGTGCTTGAATGCTTATCAAACTAACTAGCAACAAACAAATAAACCATTGCCAACCAAGTATAATGTTACAAACAGAACACAGATGAAAGAAATGGGAATGGCTAATTTGTATTATTGTTCACAAGTCAGAGGATCTCTCTGAATTGGAATGAGAAGTACAAAGATGATGAAATAAAATGAATGGAACAGTACAAAACTGCTACTGCCCCAGTCCCAGCCAAATCCCAAAACCAGCCTGAAAATGCAAAATGCTCACGCAACAAGCATGTAAAGGGGAATCTTCTCTCTCCAATCATCCAAGATACGCTTCCCCCAATTCAGAATTGCCACGTAGGAAATTCTGTTACTCTCTCTCAGTGAGTGCTAGCAAGTGGTCCCCAAGTGATTGGTTTCCACTTTCTCCTCTCAAACTTCTTTCCAAATTTCCTATCTTGCCCCTCATTACTATTAACCGTATCATATGATAATATTACAAACAGGACTTAGGAATTAGGATTGCAAAGTAATTAACAATCTAACGTACTAAAGGAAGATTTGTAGCCTGATTGAGGAATTGCCTAGGTGGCATAGGCCTGGCAGCTATCAGGTACTAACCATTCTACATTGTGGTTTAAATGCACATTACCCTATTCACTTTACCACCAAAGCATTATTCTTTGAAACCATATTACTTAGACCCGAATCTTTGATAAAGGTTGGGTGATGAGATAAAATAGATGCGAAAAGTAAAGCAGATACTTTTAATCAGCTAATTGTGTGCTACCTCTGTCCATTTAGGAATTTCTGTGGAAGGCCTTGAGTATTATAGTCAGATACCGGTGCATATCCTATAGTGTAATTATTCTCAGGAATTGATACAACCTGCTTCATAGGCAAGTTCAATAAAAGATGTTAATATGTACAAGTTTTACCAGCAGGTTGAAAAATTGAATAACAATATCAACACTTGCCAAGTAGTTTTCTTTCACGATTTCTACAACTGCATTCACTGTCTCATGCAAAATTAAGTCCGCCAGTGCTTCCTGTAGAAAAATATAAGTGAATTAGATTTCAATTGTATTTAGTATACAAGTGCAAGTGATATATATAGTCTATTCTAAGAGACTAAGACTAACCCTAGCGGGCCTTATAAATGGGCCGGATAATTACTATTACAATTACAATTATGCACCGAGAGGATCACTATCTGCCTTTTTGGGGAAAAATGCTGTGCATTAAGATTGGGGCAAAGAGGTGTGGACAGGAAAAAATGCTCAACCTTCTCCTTGGTTTTACTCGTGGAATTTTTTCTCTAGATCTATTAAAGAACTCTGGTTTTAGAGTTAACTCAACAAGCCCTTCTGCCTTTGCAACATCAAGAACCAATGCTTCCACGACAGAGCCTTTCTCACAACAGTTCCACCTACTGAGGGGTGGCATAACAATGAGAATTAGAACTGGCACTTGAGTAAGATAAGAATCATTCATACATATGTATTCATAACACAATTGAAACACATGTAAGAGTGATAGAACGTACACTGGTAACTGGCAATAAAACCCAAAACATCATTATACTTTTCAAAGCTAATATCAATTCCAACATCCTTAACTTCCTCAACCCTCCTTCAGCAACTGTGCCAATGCCAAATATTTCATACCATTTCAAATCAGATGCACCGGGCTCGTGCTTTGTAACTTAGCAATCTAGATTCAAAGATGCAAACAAATTTAGAATTTAAAGAAAAGGGAGATGACGGGATAATAATTCTTGAGAGGAAAAAACTTAAGAGAAAAATTATAATAATAATAGGCTATAAGTTGCAGAATACACACAAATAACTAAAGAGGACACAAGCATTTGGAAGAGGTGTCCGTGCTTCATAGTGCACAACCAAAAGAGAAGAAATTGCAAGAATTTGCAAAAATTCAATGGTGCTTATGAGATGATTTAAAGTGTTACGCAGAAAAAATTAAAAACCTAGTTTTGTAAAGAAAGCCAGATATAACAGCTCGATACGATAAATAAGGCCATCCTAGAATAAATGAACATTTAGATGAACAATAATAGTCAGCAGCTAGACATCAATTTCAATATTTCAAAATATTGGGCATAGACAGGAAATGACTAAGCCGACAAGGTCCTAACATGTTTGTGGGGGGGCATATGATGCTCATCATTGTGGTCTGCTTTTGATTTAGGTTCAAGAATAACACGACGATAGATATATCCATAATACATAAGGTAAAAACAATTTAACAAGTAGAATGATAAAAATTAGGCTATACTATAGTACTATTATAGATATTAGATTTGATAACTGGTAATACCTTTTCATCCATGACAAAGTAGTCTTGAATGAATGATGAATCTGTTGAAGAACAAGACGTCTGCTTCAGAGAGACTGTTACTCTGCTAGATTCACTGCTAACCTGACAAAGAAAAAGAATAAAGATTCAATTATTGTTCCAGCTTGCACAAAGCTTTCACAAATTTAAATTTACAGTCTGAAAATATACTAACATTGGATACATTACAGCGAACTGATTGCCCAATGTGATAGGCTTCCAAAATATTGGTTTTCCGGTCATCTGCAGCCTAAACAAGAGAATAATATTTACCAAACTATAACTATAATAACTAGCAGGAAGCAAGATAAAGAAAAGAGAACAGAGAGAAAGGGGGAGCTAAAATACCTTCTTTCTAGGAGCAAAACCAGTTAAATGACCAAGGAAACGAACAAAGCAGCCTGATTCAATTAGGTTACATATGTAGCCCTGATCCACACACGAATCATATCAAAAGAAAAGAAAAATCACAACAGTAGTATACTTTTTTTGATACAATCAACAGTAGTATACTAGAATCACAAAAGAAATTTAAAAATAAATAAATTAGAAGACTAGTATTCTATCAGTCAAGTACCGGAAACAGCTCATGTATTCGACGTCGTCACTTACATGTACAACTGAGTTGGGATGCATCTGACTAATCTCTGCAGGAATCTGCTGTGCAGATTTGATTAGAGAACTTTTGGCAGACAGAATGAAATTGTTCCCCTTGACATCTATGAAAATAAAACATTAAATTGATAATTATGATACTAGATTTACTGTCACCAAACTGTCTAGTCAGCTTGTAGAGTTCTTCGAGGTTGCAAGTCCACCATGCCTAGAATAGTTAATTTGCTATTTGTCTAGCTTCTGCACTGGTTCGCTTGGAAGTATGTGAATCCGCATTTCAACAAGCAAACGTGCAATAAGATTGATTTTCAGAAAAAGCCCAAAATGCATGGGCCATTTGTGTTGTTAGTATTATTTTTAATGTTGGGTGAACTCTTACTAGTCGAGTTCACCTAAGATCCGCGAGTTTATCTAGACTACACTCGAGTTTGAGCACCTTGACTATATTATCAGCTTAATACATGATACTATGTAAAGAAAAATACCACAAAAAATAATGAGACTAAAGCTTGCTGTTGTCGTGGAAATAGCATCAAAGAAATTATTTTATTTAAGCTTTCATTTCATACACTGCATAAGAGTCTTGATGAAACCCGTTTAAATTAAGGATATTGTTTTATGTTGTGTAATAAGTACCACATTTGTACCTAAAACCTTCAAGTGATAGGTTAATCGATAAAGCCTCTTATATACTATTTTTGTTCATTTTTTGGCAAGAGGGACTACCTCACACTTGGATACCCAACATATCATGAAGCAGAATGGTAGTAGTGTCACTTGTACAATTGTCGACACCTATTTTAACACCATCACTCTTAAGCTGTCTAGGGGTGCTGAGTACTGGTTTATCTCTGGGATCTATGCTAGTCCAACCTATTCTAGACGCTTGGAACTCTACGACTACTTAATCTCCCTCCGTAGCCATCTCTCTCATCCTTGGCTCATGATTGGGGATTTTAACGATATCATTCTTCCTAGCGAGCAACGAGGGGGAATTTTAACTTGAACCGTGTCAATGCTTTGTTGAATGTTTTGGACCAGTGCAATATGACTGACATGCCTACAACTGGAGGAAATTTTACTTGGCAGCAAAATTGTAGGGGTCATATTAGGGTGGCTAGGAAACTAGATAGAGCTATAGTTGACATTGATTGGAGATACTACTTTCCTGATGCGTTTATTGAGGTTTTGTGTCACTTTCACTCTAACCACAATCCCCTCCTTCTCCGATGTGGAGGCTTCCCTGAAACTCTTGGTAGTTGTCCCTTTCGGTTTGAAGCAGCTTGGATCACCCACCCAGACGATGGTAATGTGGTCAGAAATGGTTGGGATCGTGATAAAACTAGCCCTGTCATTGGTCTTAATAATGTTAGAGATGATTCTCTGATATTTAACAAGGAAGTGTTTGGGTGCATTTGGAGAAAGGAGTTGGAGCATTGTATTAAGGGTATCCAGGATACGCTGGAAAGAATTGATTCAGCTAGGCATGTCTATTTGGAGAGGCTACTTAAACAAGACTATGATACAATCCTCCTGCAAGAAGAAATTCTATGGTATCAGAAATCTAGAGAGAAGTGGATTCTCCTTGGTGACCATAATACGAAACTTTATCATGCCTAAACGGTGATTCGGAGGAAGAGGAAAAAAATTCATGGCATTACCCTCCTGAATGGATCCTGGTGTACTGATGACAGTATTCTCCTGGAAGTGTTATTAATATCCCCATTCTTAGTTTTGAAACTAAACATGCAAATCCAGTAACTCGAGAGGAGATTTATGAGGGCATCCATCATATGCATCCCTTCAAGTCCCCTGGGCCAGATGATTTCCAAGGTATTTTCTTTAAACAGTTTTGGGATATAATAGATGAGGATGTGTTTAATATTGTTGCTAATGCTTTTGCAACGGGCTCGTTTGATCCAAATATAGCAACAACCCTTATTGCTCTTATTCCCAAAGTGGATATGAGAAAACATGTAAGAAAAGGAAAAATGCTTTCATATTATTTCCACAGTTTGACACTGTTTATATAGGGAAAAAAATTACAATAGTCACAATGAATAATAATGTCATATAATGACTAATAATAACTCATAATGACTAATAACGACAAAACAAATAGAGAATAATTCTGATTTGATTTTCTGCAGTGGATGATCCAAGAACCTTCAAAGATTTTAGGCCCATTCGCCTTTGTAACACTCTTTATAAAATCATTACCAAAGGTCTGGTCAGTAGATTGAGACCTCATTTGGATCACATTATTTATCCTTACCAAAGCAGCTTCTTACCTAGGAGAGGAACTAGTGATAATGCTATCGTCCTTCAAGAAGTCCTTCACTCTAGGCTTCTCTATGTTCCAAAGGAGAGTTACTAAGACAGACTTTCGATTTATTATTGAAAGAATTCATTTGAGATTATCTTCATGGAAGAAAAAGTTGTTGAATGAAACAGGTAGGCTAACCTTGGCCAAATCGGTGATCAACTCTATTCTAATGTACTATATGCAAGTTGCCTGGGTTCTTCAGACTGTGTGATCAAATTGACAGACTCACTCGTGACTTCCTTTGGAAAGGTTTTCAAGACTGTGGCATCAATCATGTTGTGTGGGATACTATTACCAAATCTAAGCAACATGGAGGGCTTGGAATAAGAGTGGCCTGTGATATCAATTCAGCTATGCTGGGAAAATTACTCCGGACTTGCATTATGGGAAAGACAAACTCGGACCAATTTATTGACCGACAAATATATGAGGAATGAGTCTATTTTGTAGGTCTCAAAAATAAATAGTTCTTACAATTAGAATTCAATCATGAAGGCTAGGGATATTTTTAAAGATGCATTTAAATTCAGAATAGGCAATGGAAACTCCTCTTTTTGGAACTCATCTTAGTCAGTGTTGTTAAAAATCGGTTATGGCGCCGCCATAGCGCTATGGCGTGGCGGATTTTGGAAGGGCCGCCATAGAAAAACAGTTTTATGGCAGTGTGCCACCGTGGGCGCCATGAGCATGGCGGTTGTGGCGCCACGGCGGGTTATGGCGCCACGGCGGGTTATGGCGGACACTAGTCAAGTTTTTAAAAAAACAGGGCCCAAAACATTTAAAAAAACACAACCCGACCCGGTTTGGCCCAAATCCTTAAAAAACACAGAAACCCTAATTCTAATATTCCCTATCTCTTCTCTCGCTCTCACGCTCTTCTCTCTCTCTCTCTCTCTCTCTCCCGCCTCCCGCTCTGTTTCTGCTTCACCAAAGAATCGCCACCAACAACAATGCGCGTGGCGATCGACAACCACCACCACCACCACCAGATTCGCAACCCTCTCATCTCTCTTAACACTTCGCAACTCTCTCTTCTCTCTTCCCAAATCGCAGTTTCTTCCTTCTCTATTCCTTTTTGTTGACTCTGTTTTTATGTTTTCTTTTTCTCGCTCGCTTTCCTCTCGCTTTCGCTCATAGTTCATGCTTGTTTATTTTTTTTTTGTTTTTTTTCTCTTCTCTCTTCCCAAATCGCGGGTTCTATTTTTTTTTTTTTGTATGATTTATTTGTTTGTATAATATATTCTGTTTTATACTATATAGGCTTAAATATCATTTACCCCCTGCAAATATCACCATAATCCATTTACCCCCCTGTAAAATAAAAAGTTTTAAAAAATGCCCCTTGCAAATATAAACTGTCCATACTATATAGGCTTAAATATCATTTACCCCCTGCAAAATATAAATGCTTACTGCTTTACCTGTAGGGGGTAACCGTAAACAGTTTATATTTGCAAGGGGCATTTTAAAACTTTTTATTTTAGTATGATCTCAAACATCCACGACATTGACCTCAGAGTTTCCGATCTCTATGACAGCGATGGTTGGAAGCTTGGAATCCTTTATACTCATCTCCCTCATTAGGTTCTTGGGCATATTAATGGACGATGCTTGGATTTGGGATTATAATTTAGATGGGGAGTACAATGCAAAATCTAGATATAATTGGCTTCGTGATAAGAGGCATCTCAATCCTAGAATTGAGGACATTAGATCTTGGAAGTGGATTTGGTCTCTCCTTGGACCCGAGAAGATTAGATTTTTGATTAGGACAACATCTCATAATTCAATCCCTACTGCAAGCATGTTGCATTGCAGGGGAATGTTGAACTCTGCTTCTTGTCAAAGATGTGGGATTGGAAATGAAACAGTCATGCAATCGCTAAGGGGACGTAATCACGCTAAGAATATTTAGAGGTCTCTTGCTTTGACTCAATCTTGTTCCATAATGTGGTTGATTCTATGGAGTGGTTCATGCTTGGCATCAAAGGCACCAATCCTAATATTTTCCTTTCTTCTGTGTGGTGGCTTTGGAGATCTCAGAATGCAACTCTTTTAGGCGATGAAACAATTAACATCTACTCTCTCAAGTTAAAGATTTTAAACTTTGCAGCCTCCATCAAGAATTGTTTCTTTGGTTTTGTGTCCTCTCCAAGCCTGCCTAGGTTGGTCTCCTGGCACCCCTCTAAGGACAATGATATCATTTTGAATGTTGATGGTAGTAACCTTGGCAATATTGGGAGGTTAGATTGGTGGTTTTATGGCCTATATTGGCATCTCTAATAACCTCCATGCTGAACTCCTAGCCTTGTACAACGGTCTCTGTTTTACGTGGGCAAGATCACATTGTTTGTTGGCTTGCTACTCGGACTCTCAAAAGTCAACATGTGGAGCAAGTATGCACCAATTGTTCAGAACATCAAGGACCTTCTTCATTGAGATTGGTAAGTGTTTGTGATTAATACGCTTCGGGAAGGAAATGTGTGTGTTGATTTTTTAGCTATATCAGGAGCTTCTGACAATGATCATTGGATTGTCTTAGACTCCCCTCCATCTGAGCTCACCCCGCACCTGTTGGCTAATGCCACTAGTGTTGAGTTTGTTCGTGTTTAGGCCTTTGTCTCCTTTCTCTTTTCTTTTTCCTTTTGTTATCAAAAAAAATCTATCCCTCAAAGTGAGTCTCGGCTCATTTGTATGCAACTCGTTATGAGAGTAAGGATTGTTATTGAGTCAAACACCAATGAGCTTTGATTCCACTTGTTGGGTTTTCATATATTTTTTTTGTATCTTGTAATTTATGGTGAGTAATAAGAGACTTAGAACACATTTGTACACAGAAACCACTTGGAAGAGAAAATAGATGAAAGAAATTTAGAACTTGCTAAAAATGTACCTAGAACCACGGAAATGATCAAACTTATGTCCGTGTTTCAATCTCGACTTCATCAAAGTAGCTTCATACTGTAAGTAATTACAAATTACAATTAGAAATTATATTCGGAGAGACAAACAATGGGAAAGCCTTAATCAAGCCTGAGGAATTTTTACCGCGATGATCCGCTGTGTGCTCCAAAGATAATTTTCCTTCAGAGAAACCACTTTTACTTTTGTTGATATCAACAAATATCGCATTAGATTCTATTCTGCCAACAATTCCCGAAACAACGCTACCCAATTTAACCGTATCATCTTCGAAACCTCGCATTTGAATTGTCATCATCACATGATTAGACTTAATTTGTAACAAATGTAATCCTGAGAAGTGCTGGTATGTATATTTTAACCATATATTGGGAGAAACCCAAGTCCCACATTGACTAGTGATAAAGACTCAAAAGAGTATATAGCGACAGGGCAACCCTCACCTTAAAAACCGGTTTTGTGTGTTTGAGTTAGGCCCAACACACATTCTAAGATGGGATCGTAACTATCCTAAATCCTTCGGACCACCCACCATCATTATCAACGCACCAAACCCGATAGTGCTGAGCGTCAGGGGGTGTATTGGGAGAAACCCAAGTCCCACATTCACTAGTGATAAGGTCTCAAAAGAGTATTATATATTGAAAGGACAACCCTCACCTTAAAAGTCGGTTTTGTGGGGTTGAATTAGGCCTAGCACACATTCTAAGAGCCCTCAATATATTTCAGAAAAGCACTAAAAATGTTGTTTAGGGTGGGAGGATGATTAAGGGTCAGTTTGGCTTACAAATATATCTTCAATAATCTGTTTCTATTTTCTATTTGCACTTTTAATTACATAACCACCACCATGTTTTTATTTCGTTTTTCAAAAATTTGTAAGAAACAGCAAATTTTTATTGATATGTTAAACAAAGAGAATTATACACTTACAAAAATTGGTAGGAATATGCAAATGTAGGATACAAATAAAACAAAAAGTAAAAAGAAGCAAACCTTGTGGGCTTTATGATGAAACTAAGGATGATCCTCGGAGAAGTGGGAACGGAACTAACGACTCGGCATTTGACAACTTGCCCAACATTATACACTGCACCTGGATCAGCACCAGGCTCTAGTCCGAATTCAGATCTGTTCTTAAATGAGATTTGTAAGTATTGATGGTAGAATCATAAATGAACCGAGAATAGCAATAATATTCACATCAATAGTGGAATGTAGCCAACATACTGCAGCATACTGTAAATTTGTTTTCAATAACAAAGAAAAAAAAACTTGAAAATTTGAAGATTCTTCCACGCTAAATTAGGCCAACCAACAATGCAAGAAATTGACCAAGTTAATCTTTCCTCTCAAGGGAGAAGAAAACTTTTATTATCACTAAATGAAAGTACCCCGAGGAATACAATAGAAATAAAAATAAGGTAAAATAGCATCCGGGGTCCCTTAACTTATTTTCCGTTTTCCCTTAGGTCCCTTAACTTTAAAAGCTAACGTTTAGGTCCCTTAACTTTTAAAAACGTTTCACCGTAGTCCCATTTAACATTTTTAAACTAACAACGTTAATCAGTCTATTACGTGGCTGTTTAGTTGCTGACGTGGCTTGTATTTTTTTGGCAAAATAGCATCAGGGGTCCCTTAACTTATTTTCCGTTTTCGCTTAGGTCCCTTAACTTTTAAAAACGTTTCACTGTAGTCCCATTTAAGGTTTTTAAACTAACAACGTTAATCAATCTATTACGTGGCTGTTTAGTTGCTGAGTGAGCATGCCACGTCAGGTTTATTTTAAAATCCCAGTGCATTACGTTTTTCCCTAACTATCAGCAACTTGATACTTCCAAGAACAAAAAAGAAACAAAATCAAACTCCCCTCCATCAAACGTGAAACAAAGAAGAACAAAAGAACAAAATCAAAATCTAACTCTAAAAGTGAAGATCAGAGGAACAAAAGAAAAGAAATTGAAGAACAAATGAAATCCACATCTAACCCTAAAACCTAAAACAAATTTGAAATCTAACCCTAAAAATCAAAAAGAAATTGAAGAACAGAACCCTAAATCCCAAATCGAAGAACAAAAACTCAAATCTACATCGATGTTGTTGTTGTTGTTGTTGCGATTCTAAAGAGAGAAGATGAAGACAGAAATGAAACTGGAGAGAGGACATGAAGTGATTCTAGAGACAAATGAAGAGAGAATAGAAACAAATTTGAAAAAAAAAGAAAAAAAGATGAAGAGATGAAGAGAGAGGTGAAAACGAATCTGAAAAAAAAGAAGACATAATGTTAGATAAGACAGAAACGAGAATGGGATCTTGGGTTAAGTTGCCATGGATTCAATCATTTCTCTGTTGCTGGGTTTTGGTGATTAAGAAGAGCTTGATATCAAGAAGGGAAGATGATGAATCTTGGCAGATTTGTGGTTCAAGGGAATTAGCATACAATTTCTTTTTTTAATAAAATTAATTATAAATAATGTGTGCGCAACATAAGCCAAACAATTAATAAAAAATTAATTTTGGAAAAAAACAAAGCACGCGTCGGCAAACTAAACAAATCACATAATAGACTGATTAACGTTGTTAATTTAAACACCTTACGTTAAATGGGACTACGGTGAAACGTTTTTAAAAGTTAAGGGACCTAAACATTAGTTTTTAAAGTTAACAGACATAAGCGAAAACGGAAAATAACTTAAATAAGTTAAGGAACCCCGGATGCTATTTTGCCTAAAATAAATCTGACGTGGCGTGGCATGCCCACGTCAGCAACTAAACAACCACATAATAGACTGATTAACGTTGTTAGTTTAAAAATGTTAAATGGGACTACGGTGAAACGTTTTTAAAAGTTAAGGGACCTAAATATTAGCTTTTAAAGCTAAGGGACCTAAGCGAAAACGGAAAATAAGTTAAGGGACTCCGGATGCTATTTTGCCTAAAAATAATTAAATCATCTTATAAAGATTACCCCAAGACAGAACTAATTATTATTTCAGGGGAAAGGGAAGAACTACAGATATTGAACACAGTACTTCACATTACAATCCAATAACAAACTAGAGTACACACACACGCGTGAACATGCAGAAAAGTCAATTTAAGCATGGCTAAGTTTTTCCGCAACAGAAATCAAAAGCAGAATAAATAAATTATAGTACTAAATAATGACACGTCCTTCAAAACCATTGGACCAAATAAACAAAAGACAATAACTATTGCAGAAAAAATTGCATATCGTGAGCAAAGACAAGAAAACCCTTCATTAGAGTTTTAGAAATTAATTTTGGTCACACAACTAGACTTGTTATTTATCTTGTTCCAGGAAAAGAAATGATTTTGTACTTTTAAAAATACCATGATATACCAATGGCAAGTGAATGGTACATCTTAAAGATGATGTGTCAATCAAGAGAAAGAGATAAAAAAATTAAGATGAAATCCCAATGACTATAAGTTCAAAATTTAAGAAAACATCAAAATATAACTGACAGTGATCAAGACCTAATTATCAATAGTTTTGAATTTGGAGAACAAATCAACAACCAAGTCAGAGACTTGCCTGGGAGCAAATCCTTCGAGATCATTGTAATAAATGTACAAAGCACCCATGATCTTCGATCTTTGTTATCCATCCATGAGTTATCAAACCATCAGTTGCATCGGTAAAGGAACTAATAATACCTAGTTTTGATTTTACCTGTAAAATTAAAATATGTCTGATTTCAAAATTTAATATGGAACAAAAACCCGGCAAATATATTAAGAAATAATCCCAAATTTCTTACTCATTGAGGAAAAAGAAGAAATAAACAAGCACATTAAAAGATGTGCACAAGAAATGGAATATTTGTGCATGTCATTTCTTTAATACCTCCCTACACAAGTACTATTTTACTTATACATCACCTGAAGGCCGTAGTTGAGACATGGAATCTAAAGCTTACAAGAACACATCAATATAATGTGATACAAGATAACGAAAGTTTTAAAGAAAAATATTAGCATTTGGACCTAAGCAAAAAAATGGAAAACGAAAAATGTTGAAGGTTTGGTATGTGTTTTTTTTTTTTTTGACCCAAAAGGGCTTAAAGCCAAAAGAGAGGAGGCACGCAGGCCCAAAACAAAAAACCTAGGAGTCCATACCCTCCCTTTTATCAACATCCAAACCCATGGGTGAGTCCTGGAATGCTCCGTCATCCTTGGACTTTTGCTTTTGTTGCTGCGAAGGAGGCTGGCCTCCCCTTGAGGCCGACAGAGAAGTCGAAGAGGTTAACGGAGTGGTTTCAGTCATCCCCTCCATGGAGGAGAAGAAGAATCTTGGAGCGATTCTTGGGAGGTTATTTCCGTCAGGCTGTACGGATTGGTATGTGTCCCTACTACCCTATTCAAACAAATTGGAGAAGAGTTTACACGTAGAAACATACAAGTGTTTTCTTGTCTGTAACTGTCACTTTTTTTGACTTGCAACAAATCACGCGGAAGACCAATTCAGCTCCCACCTGTCCCAAATCAAGGAAAAGACTTCAGATACAAATGCCTCGCTTATCCCATCTCAGCCTTGCAACAAAACAACTCAACATTGTGACCAATAACAACCACAAAATGACAATTTTAAAATGCATACGTAGCTACAATAGAACCTTAAATTTTTTCCCAGGCTTTGCGATTTCCAATTCAGACATATGTCGAAGAGGACAAAGTGCCTTCACACCACCAGGAATTTCCACTGTAGCACCAAAGCTGTCAACGGAAAGAATCTTGGCCTTCACCACCATCCCAGGCTTGATATCAGAATGAGTAAACACTGCTTCTTCAAGAGCGCTAGCCTGCATGATGTGATAATATAAAGATTATCAACTGAAAACATCCTACCAAGTTTACATTATTCTACACTACAAGAAATCTCACTGTATATGATATCATATCATATCAATGCAGAAATAGTAATACATGGAAACAACGGACTTGCTCAGTTTGGACATCTAATGCTTATTGTTTATCAAAAAATAATGGACGCCAAATATTATTAATTTGTACATAAGGACAATGTTAGAGTTTTAGAGTAGTTCTCAAAGAATAATCATCACATATAATATTAATTTTGTTGACTCTAACTCAAATAAGTAAACGTGCCCAGTTACACCCCAGTCCACATGATTATGTGGCAGACACTCCGGTCAAAAAGTACTCATGAAAAAAGATAACAATGGAGAGCCCACCATGTAGTTTTTGAAATATTCAAGGCCTGTTTCATATAAAGGGCTTTAAACAGGAACAAAATAAAAGCAAGGTGGCATTTCTTCAATTAAAAGTGAAAATGCCAAATGAAAACAAATAATGGAAGCGGAAACCATAGAGACCATAAATGTAGAAGATTAATGAAAAGGCTGGCATCAAACTAAATGGCATTATAAATAAACAGCAAGTTCATTCGAAAAATGAAGTTTTAGCCAAAATGCCAAGAACCAGATGCATTATAGCATTTACAAAGCACTAAAACATTTGTAGAAACCTCAAAATTAACAACTATAGCTACTTAGATTTCCATAAAAGATTAATTTCTTAAACATTTGTTTCGAAGCACTCATGACAATCAAAAGAATTAAGAAGCAGGGAAGACAATCGTAAGAATTAAGCACTCCTGAGAGTGAGAAATCCTACATCCATTGTACGACTAAAGCCTCTAAGAGTACTAAATCTGTGAGGAAGCTAAGTTGATTTTGTTAAAAGAGGATGTGAAGAAGATGACAGAGAGACTAGATAATATGCTTATGGTGTTTGTTCTACATGGATTGCACTAGGAGTTTGAATCGATTCGGAACCAGACATTGACTAATTCGACATCCCCACATTGGGGCGTTATTTGACAGTTTGCTCCGAGTCCCTTCTCCAGAAGCATCGGGTAGCACTAGTACTCCATCGCCAATAGAGTCTTCAATATTGATATCTAATGTTGCTGACCGCGGAGGTCGAGGACGTAGTCGTAGAGGTGCTGGTCGTGGCAGAGGTGGTAGAGGAGATCTCCATTCTCATATTGTAAGAGCGATGAACACACTCAAGATCGTTGTTATTCTCTTCATGGATTTTTGGACAAAACAACTAATGTGGCCCAATCTTCAGGGTCTGAGGGAGACAGTCTTTTCTCTGCCAGTGAATATAAGGAGTTCTTTCAATATAAGGCACCACAACAAGCATCTTCCTCTTCATCTGTTGTCGCTTCTGCAATTGTAGTTCACATGGGTAATTCTACGCTCTATCTTTCCCATTCTGAGTCCCTTGGACCATGAATTTTAGATTCTAGTGCATCTGATCACATATCTGGTAATCTTTCACTCCTTTCTAAATTATCTCCTCCTAAAACACCTCACACCATTACTTATGCTGACAGGTCTAAGTCACATGCAACCTTGGTCAGGCTTCACCTCCTCAGGATCCTGTAGCTCCTTCATGATTTGTTTAGCATTAACCTCTGTTAAACTTGATATCAGAATGTGAAAATTTCATTTGTATATTCTATTGAATTGCTTTGATACATTGAGAGGCACTATATATAGTGCAGATTACAAGTGAAGTAGAATTCTAACTAACTTAGTTTCTAACTAACCTATAGTTAGGAAGTTACACAACTATAACTGCACAACTGAAAACATAACATACAAAGAGATATTAATCTAACTAATATTCAATCATGTGTATTCTCTAACAACCTCTCTTCTAGACAATAAAGGGTCCCCCTTCAAGCATAGGCCTTCTCCACCAACCTTCACTTTCAATGTCATGTCTCTGAAGTTGGCTTTAATGTCCCCCAATTTCGCTAGCCAATCAATCCCAGCACAATATCTTCTCCATCTAGTGGAAAGACATAGCAGTCCACCTTGACTAGCAATCCCTGTGGAGTGATCTCCACCCCTCTACACACTCATCTAATCATGATTCTTTCACCATTTCCAATCTTCACCCAGCATGGAGAAGTATCTTCAACTGTTAAGCCCTATGTTGCAACCAATTTGTTAGACACAAAATTGTGGGAGGCACCACAATCAACCAATACCAGCACTTCCAACAGCTCTATTGATCCCTTCAACATGAAGGAGCACTTGGAAGGTAATCCTGCCATACTATAAAGATGGAGGCTCTTCATGGTAACTTCCCATACAATTTCTTCTTCCTCCTCTTCCTCCTTCTCTTCATGGCCAATCCACAAGAGCACTTCGCTTTTCGCCTCCCACCACTGCATCCACGATTACGCTTCTCCCTCCATCGCCATTAACGCAGCGTCCAGTTTTTCACTTTCGTCAATCTTGCAAACCTTGAAGAAGCGTTCGATTTTGGTAAGCCAACCGGTTGCATCATCGTCGTTGAACATCAGAAGATTGATCTTGCGTAATCTCTGCTCCCCGTCGCCGTTGCATCCACCGCTAGCCCCTTTCTCTTTCTGTTTCGGGTCCCCGGGTTCCATTTGACCCAAATTCCTCAATTGCACCGTTTCGAAAAATTCCTCCATGCAGGCGATTGTTTCGTCCAAACGACGCTGATTGCGCGCCTCGGATTCTTGAATCTTCGCTCCAATTTGTCGAATCTTGGATCCATCGTGGTTGAATCGTTTTTCTGGCGCACCCTGAATACTTGTTAGATCGAATTGCTTTGATACCAATACCAGTTGATAGAATCAACTAATTCAAAGGGGGAAACTGTTATTGAATCAAAGAATCTACAAAGGAATAGCAATCATATCTGGTTTTGAGTTTCAGTGTTTGTTATAGCTGTCAAAAAACTAATTCTGTTATGAGACTCTACTTGCTATTTATTTATACTACATGTATTCCCAGCTGTTTTTACAATAATACCCTCCCCCTAAGTGGTATTTGTTAAAGATGATAATCTCACGTGCATGTATTCCCAGCTGTTTTTACAATAATACCCTCCCCCTAGTTTACAAGGAATGATAGTTTACAATTAGAGATGCTTATCAGTTATCATCTTTAACAAATTAATTAAATATAATGGAAGTACGATTACAACCTTCAAAACTCCTGTAGCAAGTCCTTCCAAGTGCCTCAACCCAAGGATCCGCACATGCACGTGATTTCCTTCCTTGTACTTTTTCTCAAGCTTTTGGATCTCCTCTTCAGCAATATCTGATATCTGTCAAAATAAATTCAACTATCATTCTGATAACTAATATCAAAAGGAAGTAAATATAGAATGAAACACTGATTCTTGTTCATAACAGTAACAATCTTACAGAATTTCACACTCAAATACAGATTAATTACACAGAAATAACACTCTTGACAATCCTACTACAAGGATTTGAGAGCCTTAGCCTCTCCTCACAATAGCCGGCCAATAACCATTCCATAACCTCCCTCCCTGACTCTTTCTCTATTTATTTATTTATTCCTACAGCAATAGACAAATAAGTGACAACACACAAACCATACCTTCTAAATAACGGACAACAACATAAACCATAATTGCCACTGTTAGTTTTAATTAACAGCAACATATACTAATTCCTACAATTAAAACTAACAGCAACTATGCATACTAATGTTCCACCCTCCTGTTGTATTGTTTCTTAATAAGAGGTCTAACGCATTCTTATGCTGTTCTGGTAGGGTTAGGCTTGATTTTTATTGTAATACTGTTGACCATTCAGACATCATACTACAAAAGGTATGCATCGTTAAAACTTATAGAGAAGATACATACACTGACAAAAGCTGGGGTTGACTCTGGAATTGATGGAACTTCAAGCAATAGTCCTGATCCTCTATCCACCCTGACAACTTTTGAGTTGTCATATATATCTCCAATTTTAACATGCTGCACAACAAAGTCAATTCCTCAGTCTAACATGGCATACATGATTATTAACTTCAATAAACAGAATACCACCTTAAGAAAATATTCAAACCAACAGTTGTGTATGTTCGTGTGTGTGTGTGAGAGAGAGAGATACAGAGAGAGAGAGAGAGAGCATTCACAAAGAGAAGAAAAGCTTACTACAGACAACCCAAGGAACTTAGCAATGCAGGTATAAACTACTGCTTATATCGGTACAGCTAAACATAACAGAAACACCAGGAACTAAAGCGTTTTCAGACTATAATGACGAAATGAAATAGAAATATTATTTACCATGGAAATCCTATGTTCATATGATTATTCAAATCACCATATCGGTAAGGCTCAATGAGGTTTTAGAGGACACCTTTTATCTGAGAACTCGGCCTTCTTTTAGGCTTCTCATGACTTAACAAAAAGAATAAAGACATTATAGCTCGGGTCCTGTGTGTACTGGATAAACTGGTTCATGAGAAATGACAGATTGTTCTAGTAGAGACCTGTGAGGATCCTCTACCTTGAAAACCCTTCCAACTTAATTAAAGACGTTAGAGAATTTTCTTCCGTTAATACATTTGTGTGTTTGGTTTGGTCATTTAGTTTTGCTAGAAAGTGGGACAAGTTTTCATAGGCACCATATTATATTTTGCTTTTCATTGCTTACAAGAGACGGTCCAAATCATATTCAATAACAATCTAAATTTGGAAGCACTAGGCACCAAATGCAAAAATAGTCACATCAAATGATTATTACTGGAACAATTGAAGAGAAAATAGTCTATTTCATTGGATGTACATCCCAAACTTAGAGCGCTACCAATTTAAGACTACAATACTCACAGAAGGAGGGGCTCTGTTCTGAATAAGATGTGGATTCAGCGTCAAACCAACAGCTCTACTTGATGGATCAATGAATAATATCCGAGCAATAACCTAGATAACATAAAAAGGTGCTTAAGTTAAGAATAGAAATGAAACTTCAAAAGAATGTGATCCACATAAGACTACAAAAGACAGCATCAGTTGAAAATATATAAACAATATCTCAAACTCAAGACGTGCAAAGGTTTTTAAAGGTACAGTAGATTATTAGAAATTTAGAAGGTAAAAACAACACAAATAACCAATGTTATAAAACATGGACTAGTCATCAACTCGGTCAAGATATTAAATCACAGAGATGTCAAACCAGTGAGTAACCGCTAAATCAGTAAATATCAAAATTTCTATATTTTATTCTCAAAAGAGGGAAACATCTGAAAAAGGATAATAATCAAAATAATAGTAATAGTAATATAAACATATACAAAATTAATAAAAACTTATTTTCTATATTTCATATTATTGAATTGGATATATTAATGATTTTTAAATCCAAACCTAAATTAAACATGCGAAGAGAGAAGATGAAACAGCTTTAAAGCCATGTAGTTAGCATCAGTTGAAGAAGAGAGAAGATGAAATGGCTTTAAACTGCAAGAAGCTTCTACTAAATTGCTTTTATTCAATAACAGATCAACTTCCCTAGTCCCTGTCATTTTTAAAGCTTAAATGTTGTTTCTCACTCTCCAAAAGAACATAAGAGATATAAAGTTGCCAATGCAACCTATTACTATACATGCAGAGACATCAAAACGGTTTTTCCACTTAAATATCAGAGTATGTATACATGCATGAAAAGTCTTGTGCTAAATAACTTTGCAATATAAAACAGATACTGTGCAACAGAGGAATTAAGGAACATCACGCAAATAAATAGGACTGCGTCTGCAATCTAATCTGCAACTTTGACTTCAGTCCAAGTTGTAAAAGTTGCAACCAAAGGTAAAATTCAGAAGTACCTTGTGAGATTCACCATACTTATCCTTCCAGTTTGCCGCAGGATATATGTTTTGCAAATGAAACAAATCAACCTGCAATCAAAAAATTCCAAAAACTAATTGTGGGCACATTAGGTTTGTTAAGAAACATTCTTTATTTACTCAAACTATCAGACAGACCCCAGATACATGTGTATACGAGGAAACAAAGAAAAAAAAAAAGAACACGGAGTGGGCTAAGTGGAAATATTGGGTCACATGTGAATGAAAGGAGGGGCAATAAAGGAATTGGAGTAAAAAAATCAAAATGCCCCCTGCAGAGAATCTGCCATGGGAAGGGTTAGTTTGGGGAGAAAGAGAAAGTGGTAACGTAGAAGCATTAAGTAAGGATTGCAGTGGGCGGGACTATTCTTTTCACTGCAGAATACATCCACTGCTGCACTTTCTTTTGCATTTTGCATTAACAGAGGCCTACCTCTGCTTCAAAGGAGCTTGGTCTCCCATATTTCCTGATATGGTTATCTATCTAGTTTCTATAAATATTCTTAATGAATTCATATTACAACAACAGCAGGATACACTTACAGTTCCAGTAAAGTATGTGAGAAATGATAACATTACACCATTCTCAAGAACTGACTTCACACGGGCATTAACCATCATTCCTGGAACCAGGAGATCAATTGACATACCTCTAAGATCCTTGGTCTGTGTCAAATGCACAAAGTAATAGAATAATCATAAGGGAAAATGAGAAAAGAAAAAAAAAATACACCCATTAGACAACTTAATACAGAGAAAGCATACCACAATTTTGGACATTGTATCAGAGTCGGAACTCAGGTGAACCACTCTCCGAACTTTATCAATACTCTTAACCAAACCCTGCACTTGTTGCCCAATTTTAACTTCATCACTGCAGCCTTCTGCAAACATTTAAACAAAAAGGGCAAAAACCCATAGATTTAGCGCATGCAAGGCAAGATGAACCAACACGAATTCGCAACAGTTTACTGATGTTCAACAGAAGAGCTACCTTTAGGTAAGAATCCCGTGAAAGAAGGCGAACCAAAATGAAGAATGTAACCATGGTCTTCAATGCTTTTCACATATGCAGCAAGGACCTGCATATACATAAGTATGGTATACAAAATCAAAAATTTCATCCTTCGAATAGGTCCTACGACACTTAAAAGCTGCTGAAAATGGCATATGGATAAAGAACAACACCAAACTATAATTTGAAACACATTGCAATTGTCATTATGGCAATGTTAGAATTCAATAAGCTGATTCAAAAGTTCAGAATGTTCTTGGAGCGTTGGACATCTATACACAATATTGCATACTTCTTTATTAAAATTAGCAAACACACAATATCACAGATTTAAAAGGTTTGTTTACAAACAGAAAAATCAGAATCCAATATTTTTTTATGCAAAAACTTCATTTTAGGAAGCAAACATCAGCAAGAGAAGAAAACATAAAACAAGTCATCAATACATAATCTACAATATATAAATCATCAATAAGCCAATGCACTGGGTATTAAATCCTAATAGTAAGAGACTAGAAATCAATTTGACTATGGTATATTCAAAAAAAATCTAAGCTCAAGAGTTTTCGCCAGAGTTCTTAACTGTTGTTGAAAATATTGATCATTCATATGTATAAAGATTTTCGTAACCTTTTTCCATACCTTGAGAATTGAGATGCATAGAGATGGGTCAAGGAATCAAAATCCTAACCTAGATTTAAAAAAGTAGCATTAATTACAAATAATTGGATACATAAAATAATGACATACCATGCCTTCCTGAACAACATCTAAGTTGAAGTTCTTGTGCAATAAAGAAAGACGCAAAGAAAGCCAAATTGTCCTGCTTCCTTTCTCTTTCTTGTCATCATCCAATCTAAGTACAACACAGGAAACTAGCTTCCCAACACAAAATACACGAGAAAGGAAACCTTCTACAGCCTGATGATAGAGAGGGATACAGAAACAGAAAGGTGAGCCAAAACTGATGCACAAATTAGAAAAGAAAAAGAAAGAAAAAAATACTTGGAAATTGTTGTTGACCCATTAAAAATGAGAATTCGATGGAAAAACTTATTGCAAACCTGTGTCTTGTCATCAAAAATAGGATCCAGCGCATCTGAAGCATGAACTATGCCACGCATACCCCCGTAAACTAACTACAATGTCTTTAGCATTTACTTCAGCAACGACTCCCAAAGCTTCATACCAGGAGTTATATTCTGGCATACATGAACAAGCAGAAAAGTTTAAGCCCAGGACGCACACAGGAACAAATAATCTCGAGGCATGACATCAATAATCCAAATAAAACAAGGGAATTAAACTATTATTAACAGTTTATTTCATATGTCATGGAATAAATATAACCAGAAATTTCCTAGTTCTATACTCGGTGAAAAAATATAAGCAAATTTGGCTCTTTAAGTTATACCAAAATATAAGCAAAATCCGACTCTTTGAATCCCACTTAATGATAGTATGCCAAATATACCCTTCATTTAATGAAGAACATGAAGAATTAAAATTAAAAATCAATTCTTATAATAAAATCAATAAAATTAATTTTTTTTAATTCATTATCCAACATGGCATGACAGCTTGTCACGCCACATAGTTTAAGTGAGTGACAACTCAGCAACAAGTTTGACCAAATTAGGGAGGGACTTTGATTTTAGAAATTCGGAAAATAGGGGGACCAAAATCGTGAAAAAAAAAAAAAGTTTTGAGACCAAATTCACAAGTTGATCATAATAGGGGACCAAAACAGTAATTAAGCCAAAATTAAATAAAGCTGATAACTATACGAAGTAGGTATAAAAATAACAAGGATCGTCCATTTAAAAAATAGCTGCATGCTACCTTGATAGTAATTCTATTCACACGCCGCGGCAATTTTCCGGTGATACCTTCACCAGAAAGCGAGCCGCAGTCACCTGCAGAATCATCACTCTTGCTGAAAGTTCTTTTCCCCTTTTTCGAGTGATTCTCTTCCCCAAACTCATCATAATCACTTCGCTTCACAAAACCTAAGAGGAACACAAACCAAATGCCATTTTAAACTTGTTCAAATCAAAAAATTAGGAATAAAGAAAATTATTATAACAAGAGAAGGATTATTGAAAACCTGGGGGAAAGTCGGGAACCTCATCTTCGAGTTGCAAAGAGAGTGCTTCTGTCTTCGCGGTGTTGTTTTGTTCCCTCTTTGGTTTGAATATTTTCTTCGAAGCTTTTCCAATTTTTGGCTTATCGTTTTCTTGTCCTTCTGCGATTTTTCAGAGCGCGGTGCCATTACTCTTGTTTCTAAGTTCTTCCACTTTTCAGGTAGAAGAAGCTTGCTTGCGTTTTTTTCACAACCCCCATACCCCACATAATATGATATCCCTAAAATATCCCTTTAAAAACTCTTTTTTTAAAATAAATAAATAAAAAAAAAAAAAAACTAACTATCACTAACTTTAAAACATCAAACAACACTAAACTAATAATGCAAGTCACTCTCTACTTCGTTATAATTACAAAGTAAAGTGCTCATATTACCAAAAGCAAAATGATAATACACAGTTGCAAAAGATACACTCTATGAGCTTCTAGTCATGAACGACTTGATGACGCTATAGCATTTGCTTCACAGCGTCAAAAATGATGAATTATACATGAAAAATAAAAGCTTGAAGTGGGGGATTAATGGAGGAAAATGGTGTCAAATTTTTCTCTCTCAAAACTCTCCAAAGCTTCGAATGAGTGAGAGATGTGGAGGAAATGATAGATGTTCGGTACCTGGAACTCGAAGAGAGGAGGATCAGGCCTTGGTGGTTGAAGATGAAGCTCGGCCAGTCCGAGGTAGCTTGCATATCCACGTCGGGTGGGGTACCTACAAGACACTCCGATGCTCAAGTCAGTATGAGACCGATTTAGGGAAAAAGAGAGAGAGTGTTATGGAACGAGAAGTCCATAATGTAGAGTATGTCCAACAATACCGGGATAGGAGGGTTGGATCTCTATTTATAGAGGAAGAAGGTGTACCAAGAGCGTCGGATACGGGCAGAAGATCCTGACCGTTGGAGGCGGGAGTCCGTTGCGGGGCGCGCGTTTGGGCCGTGCTCTGGAGTTGTATTGGGCCGCACCCAGCTTCTGAAGGGACTTTAGCCCCGGTGGCCCCCCAAGTTTAGGTTGAACATTGAGGTCGGCCTCGGCTTGAGTCCGTCGAAGTCAGAGAGTCGTGATGATAATGCCACGTGTCTATTTGTGGATGGCGCGACAACGATGTGACGTTTGGGAGGTGTTGTTTCGCAGGTCTAGAGCAGTCTTCTCGCGCAAAATGGATGAAGTGCGCTGAAGAGAGTCGTTCTTTCGCCTTCCTGTGAAGTGGCGCGCTCATTTGCCCCTTTGCCTGAATTTTCTTGAGATTCTTTGCCTATAGCTTTGCTGAGAGAGAGAGAGAGAGAGAGAGAGACTTTCCGACCACCGTCCGAGATTAACCTCATCGCGCGAGATCGTCCTTTAGCGTTCCGAGTTCATCATCCTTCGCGAACCAAGGTCTTTCTGCAAAAGAGGTTAGTTTCGTAATACTTTAATTCTTAAAGCATTAGCTTTTACCTTAGATTTTGGCTTATTTTCCTAGGCTGACTTCGCCTCCGGGGAGTCGCCTTGCGTTCTTCGTGCGAATATGTAGCCTCTGAAGTCACCAGTGTCACAAGGAAGAGGGGTTGGAATTGTGACCCTTTTAAAATTATCCTGAAATACAAGAACTCTGATTCACAAGTGTTGTTTGAGAATCAAGTGAGTGAGTGTAATAAGTTATACAGAAACAATCTTCCTAGTTAAGTAGATGAGCCAAGAAGGCTGATTAAACTGTCTTCACAGTTATGCAGAACTGAGAAGGATCAGTCAATACTTCCTTCACTCTTCTCATAGTTATTTCACAATTGTTTCAAGTAGAGTTTTGTTGTGTATGATGTATTATGTTTATAAACTACTTGGCAAGAGTTTCAAAACGTTTTATAGTCTTTAGAAAGTTCTGAGAAGGGTTGAAAAAACTTCTTGTTCTAGTTGTCTCTAAGAAGGGTCAAAAGTGACTCTTCTCAGGTTTTCAAAAATCTCTCCACAAGAGGAGTTTTTCTCAAACAGTAAACTAAAGACTTAAAGCAGTAAATAACACATGGATTTATAGTGGTTCACCCAAAAATAACATGGGCTACTCCACTCCTCACACCCAATGAGATTTTCCACTATTTTCCAAATAGTTTACACCGTTTCACACTTCACACAAGTTGAAAGCTCTTGGTTGTTTTCTTCTCACAAACTCTACCTATCAGATACTCCACTAATAGACTTCTTCAAAGCTATTAGACTGCTTTTAACACAAAGCACTCACTTCTCAAGTCCTACAGCAACACATGCTACTTGAGAAGGTTCCCTATTCAATGTGCTTTTGATTACAAGGGTTTTGGGATTACTTAGAGCTTGGTTGACCTATATAGGATATACATGAATGTATTACAACACAAGACTTAGAACATACTCAGAGATTAGGTGAATCCCTTCTGGTTTAATTGCAATTTGAGTATGGAAGAGAGAAAACTTGAATATGTGAGAAGGTTGATAGCTCGAATTTAATTCACTCTCTCAAGATCAATGAAGACCAGTGAGTCATTGTTATATAGAGTTGTTGTAGCCCTTTAACTCTTAGTCCAAGAAATAGAGTCGTTGCATCAACAACTAGCCGTTTGGAGCCGTTGGAAGATGCTTCTGTTGTCGTTTTCTACTTTCTACAGAAACAAGCTGTTTACAGCTGTCATCACCCTTCTCACTGTGACCCTTCTCACTGTGACTCTTCTCATGACTTGTAAAGTTGAAGATGATGCTTCTCAATATGAATCTTCTCATGTTGATGCAGTACTTTAGGATGATGACTCTTCTTGTCATGACCCTTCTCAGGTTCATGACACTTCTTAACATGATTCATATGATCATGACCTTTCTTGAGATCATGACTCTTCTTAGCTTGATATTGCATTCCATCTTCTTCAATTTTCTTCGTCATGACTCTTCTCATGCTTGATCTTTCTTAGATGTTCTTCTCATATTGCCATTACACATGATGATTCTTCTCAAGCAGAATTCTTCCAAGATTTCAAAGTGGTTCTTGACTTCAATCCTTTATGCTTGAAAAAGCTTCCTTTCTAGGAGTAGTGTAGGCAATGTTTCTTTTCTGTTTTCTCTTAGAAGTGATCATACTGCTTGTAAAACTGTTTTTCTACCAATTGATCTAGAGAGAATAAGGATGAACACTCTTCTGTATCCTCTGAAGGATACTTCATAGCATTCATTACATTGAATTTTATCTCTTGATCATTCACTCTCATAGTGAGTTCACCTTTCTGCACATCAATTATGGTTTTGCCAGTTGCTAAAAATGGTCTACCTAGGATAATAGGCACTTCCTTATCTGCATCAAAGTCAATGATAACAAAATCTACAGGGAATACAAATTTATCTACCTTAACTAAGATGTCTTCTATGATACCTTCAGGATAGGCTATTGATCTGTCAGCTAATTGAAGTGTCACAGTGGTTGGTTTTGCATTCCAATTTCTAACTAGTCAAAAATAGATTTAGGCATCAAGTTGATGCTTGCACCTAAATCACATAAAGCTTTACCAGTATAGGATTTTCCTATAGAAAATGGAATTGTAAAACTACCTGGATCCTTCAATTTCCTAGGAATCTTATTTTGCATAAGCAAACTACAGTCTTCTGTCATGGCAACTATTTCAAACTCTCCTAATCTTCTTCTCTTAGTAAGCACATCCTTCATAAACTTTGCATAGTTTGGCATTTGTTGGAGTGCTTCTACTAAGGGAACATTGATGTGTAATTGCTTTAGTACCTCTAAGAATTTACCAAACTACTTCTCCTCATGTGCTTTTTTCTTTGAGGATAAGGAGGAGGAGGGTAGTCAGTACTAACTTAGGTAGTGGACTTTGAACTTTCTTGTGATGCAGAGCACTAGATGCTTCGCATTGGTTTCTTTTTGATTTTTGGCTTTTTCTCCCTTTTCTACACTTTCCTTCCTAGTTAACTCTACAAGATCCTTACCACTTCTCAATGAAATAGCCTTAACCTGCTCCTTTCCTTTGTTTTGGGAAGGAGTAGCTTCAGATTTGAAGATAAGGCTCCTTGTGGCCTTTGATACAGTGTGGGCTAATTGACCAACTTGATTCTCTAAGTTCTTAATGGAAGCATCTTGGGTTTGTCTAGCGCTTCTAGATTCACCTATGAATGCTTTAAGCACTGGATTCTAGAGAATTCTCGGTGGTAGGTTGAGAGTTTCTTTGGTTATTCTGAGTCAGGAATCCTGGTGGTGTAGTTGGTGTAGTTGGTGCGCTTCTAGGTGCAGATGCACTATTGTTGCTCCATCTAAAATTTGGGTGGTCTTTCCAACCAGGATTATAAGTGTTGGAATAAGGGTTGTTATTCCTATTATAACCTACATAATTTATAGAGATAGGGTTGCTAGAACACTCCTCATACAAGTGACCTCCTCCACAAGACACACAACTAGGTGTGCCCGGAGGTACTTGTTCTCTCACAAGCATGATCTTTGTCGGTGATGCAAATTGCATTAGATGCAGTAGCATTGCCAAAAGTGAATTTTTTCATCAAATTAGCTAGAGTGGCTACTTGAGCAGATATGGCAGATATGTCATTAACTTCATGTACCCCTGATGGTTTCTTTTGGGCACTTACCCTCTCAGTAGGCCAACTAGAGCTATTAGCTGCTATTCTATCAATTAATTCACATGCTTCATTGTATGATAGATTTAATAACACTCCAGCAGATGATGCATCAAGCATTATTCTGGTTTGAGGTTCTAAACCATTATAAAATGTTTCCATTTGAATAATAACAGGTAAACCATGATGAGGACATTTTCTCAAAAGTTCCTTCCATCTTTCCCATGCTTCAAATAAAGATTCAAATTCTTTTTGTCTAAAAGATGTAATATCATTTCTTAACCTGGCATTTTTGATAGGTGGGAAATATTTTCCTAGAAATTTTTCAGCCATTTCATTCCATGAATGGATAGAGTTAGGCTCTAAAGAATTTAGCCAAGCCTTGGCTCTATCTTTCAAAGAATAAGAAAATAACCTTAATCTAAATGCATTTTCACTAACACCAGGTAAAATAAAATTACTACATACTTCTAGAAATTGCCTTAAATGCAAATGAGGATCTTCATGAGGAGATCCTCCAAATTGACCAATAGTTTGAAGCATTTGAAACATCATAGGCTTAAATTCAAAATGCATGGCATCAATATGAGGTCAATTTATACTAGTTTGCATGTTTTGATGATCAAACTGAGCATAATCCCTCATAGGTCTATCTCTATCATTAATCATACCTATGTGATCCATGTGGATGAGATTTTCTCTATGAACTTCTTCAGTAGCATGCTGTGAACCAGGGCCTCCTCTCATTGAGTGTGGCCTTGAGCTTTGTTCTTCACTGAAAGACATGTTGCAGACTTGTTGATTTTGCTTTTGGAGTCTTAGCAATCTCCTGAATCTTCTTTCTATTTCTAGATCTAAACTATATTCTGGTGTTCTGTACATATACTAAGTACCATGTACTTCTGTTGACAGAAACTATAAATACCAGAATTATATACAACACTAAATTACTATATATCAGAATTTTAAAAAGAATTTACTTCAATCCCCGGCAACGGCACCAAAAACTTGGTGTATGGAAAAACAACACTTGTGTGCAAGTATACACAGTCCAAAAACAAGTAGTAAAAAGATCGAACCCACAGAGATTGAAAAACTCACTTTTAAAATCAATATAAAGTAATAAAGTGTAACAGTAACTAAGTAACAAATAATTTTGGAGTTTATGTGATCACAACTAAGTTAGAAAGAAAGCAAAGTATAAGTGTTGCTAATGCAAATGAGAAAAGCTAGTTGGAATGTCTTCATCAAGTAATTTACTTTTAAGTGTTTGATGTAGTATGTAATGCAGCTGCACTGAATGCTGTTGCATTAGTTATGTGCCTTTCAGTCACTTTTCTTCAGAGTTTCATTACAAGCTTCCTATGTCTAGGCATGCTAAATAGGTTCACTCTTGCCTTTGAAAGTACCCACAGCCACCCTATGGACTATACTATCCTATGTCTAGGACTTAACATGGTTTTCACAAAGTTTCCTTTATGTAAAACACTTACCCATATTAGTTCTTGAGTTCTTAATTGTAAGCCATGTCTGCTCTTACAAATTTACTTATTCTAAGTGATCAAGTTCAAAATAAGTTTTGAAAAGATTATCAAGCAAGAACTAAAGTAAAAACATACATACATGCAACATACTTACTTAAAAGCTCATTAAATGATTAGAACATTCCAACTAAGAGAGGTTTAGCTAACAATAGACATTGCAAGATATATATAAACTGAATAGACCATGTTTATATAATTGAAATCACAAAAGAGAAACAACAAGATAAAAGTTATACAAGTTGAAGCTGATCGTACCTTGACCAATAAAGTGTAGTTGTTGTTGCTTCGTCTAATGGGCCGGTCGTTGAGAGGGTTGAAAGGACCGGTCCTGGCTTCACGCGTTGAGCACCTCGGGTGGTACCTGCAAAGACACTCCGACGATCTAGTGAGAGGTCGCTCGGCGAGATAGCACAAGGTTAGAGAACGTGCTGATGCCATGTGCGAATGGCGTATATATACTGTGAGGTCCGACCGTTACGCGAAGATTTCGGCCGGCGAGAATTGCGCTCCAAGCAGCGTATTTGGGCCGATCGAGATGGGCTGGGCCGCAGGTCCAATTGCTGTTGGCAGTCCTCGTATTCGCTAATACACCCAGGAACAGTTGCCCCCCAAGCCTAGGTCGCTAAGAGCGGGCCGAGGCTTGAATTGATGCCCCGTGAGTTCTTCTTGAAGAAACGCGCGCCGCTCGCTTCGCTCTCGTAGGGCGGTGTCGACCGCTCGTCAACCATCGGCCGTCTTTGCCGCGACGGTTTTTCCGCACATTTAAGACGTGGCGTTTGGTGTTTCCGAGGTCGCCGAGACAACCATTGGTGAGAAGACGAAGAGTTGTGACTCTTCGCATCCCTGGCCCCTTCGCGCCAGTGGGATCTGTGCTATAAATAGCCCTTCTGCGATTTCATTTCTCACACTTCCAAGATTTGCTCGCCCACGACCGACTCGTCTCGCGCCGACTTGCATTCGGTCGTTCTGTCTACTTGCGACCGATCTTCAACATCCGCTTAAGGTATGAATCGATCGCTCCTTTACTCTTTTAACTTGAGTTTTTCTTTAAAGTACTTCGTGCTTTTCCACGCCTCGTGATAGGGGTGTCGGTCGAGGATGGCCACTCGCCTCTCTCATGAGTGCTTTGCTCGATCGACCGACTCGATCCCTTTATCACAGTGTCCGTATGTATGCCACGACGGTTAATCGCTCGTATTCTGGAAAACCGCCCGCCTTTTGCCACATACATGTCGAGGCGGGCGAGCGCCCTCGCGTCTTCGGGCGACAGTGGTCTACCTCTTCCAGCCAGCCTCGAGCGGCACGGGCTCGAGCTCTCATGACTTCCGGCCGGGATCGGCCACTCAAGAGCACTGGTTCCCGTGTCCGTCCACTCGCCGAAGCGGCCGAGCAACTCTCCACCGCCCGAGGACGTCGTATCCCGAGTGGAGGAGAAGAAGAAGACGCGACGGCGTGATTATCATAGATGATGACGAGGCGCAGAGTGCCGCCCCGCCGTGGGCGAGGAGATGGTGTCGGCCGGCGCGCCGAGCCAAGAAATCCAAGGAGAAGAGGTGGTTCAGCCAAGTCAACATTTCGGTTTGGAAGCCAACATCGGAGGGTCGCATGAAGGGTCGGCCGAGGTTCAAGCGAGGCCGAAGTCCAAGCTGACGTGGCTCGAGATGTGTCTGACATGTCGTGGGTGTCGGAAACCCTTCGCTCTAACAGAGCATTCTTACGCCGGCCACGATGCCTTGCCCGATCTTCGAGCCGTCTTGAAGACTCACCGGCCGGAGGATAAGAGGCATGAAGGAGGCGAAGATATCGCGACTTACTCTTCCAACTTCAAGTTCACGATGTATCGGCTCGTGTTCGAGAAGATGAAGATTACCCTCCTTTTACCGATTCCACGCGCGGCGTCTGCGCCACATTGGGGTCGCCTTTCACAGCTTTCATCCAAACGCATGGGCGTTTTAAAGACTTTTGAAGTTTTGTTGACTGCCGGGTCGGGTCGGCCAGTATCGATGATGCTTTTCTTCGCTATCTTCGAGCCGAGCCGCTCGCAGAGAAAGCCAACAAGGAGAAAAGGGAGCAAGTCTCCTTCAAGATGCGTAAGACTCACCACCGCTTTTTTCAAAGCGCCCAGAGTCGTTGGGAGCGGCTGGAAAAGTCAATATTTTGGATCGCTCCCACCGAGGCAAACTGGCAAGGCCGCTTGCGAGGTTCAACCGGACGGGATGCTGGGTCCCCCTTATTTCCCAATTATGTGGAATGAGGCCCATTTCTGCAGGTGGCCGGGAGATTACATCTATACAGTGAAAGATCTGGGAGAGGCCGACCTGGAGACTTTGGAGATGATAAAGTCGCTGGCGGGCATGATGCGTCCAGATCCTAAGGGCGACATACCTTGCCTACCTTTGTCTTATACGGAGCGCTATGAACCGGAGGCCGAGATTGGTTCGCTTTTGCACTTTTTCGTCCTTATATTCTGTTGTTGACTTTCTCTTTTTTCTTTTAACTCATGACTCGTTATCTTGCAGAAAGGATGGCCGGCAAAAGTTGGGAACCGCCGCCTCCAGATCCCAAGCTCAAGGAGGGGCTAAGGACTCGCGCTTCTCGGTCGGGGATAATCCTGAACCTTCCTCCAAAGTCCACCAAACTCCCAAGAGCCAAGGGAAGAAGCCGGTCGGAAGGCCTCGGTCGCCTCCTCCCAGTACCGATCGCTCACCCAAGCGGGCCAAGCGTGATTGTCGGGTCTCGGCCCCTGCAACGGAGGAGATTCCCATCATTCACTTCGAAGCTTGGGCGCGCCGATCCGAGCGCGACTCTGAAGAAACCCATGGCGCTCTGCGCTTCTCTTTGCATGGGCGTTGAGAAAGTCATGGCCGAGCTGGTGGCCGAATCTGATGGTAATTTTATTTTCTTAGTCTTGTACTCTTTACCTTACCTTTGTTCGACCGACTAACCAACCTTCGACCTGAATTTCGCAGGGAAGGGCAAGGCTTTGACTGAGGCGCAGCAGAAATATGACAAGCTTCTCCAGTCGAAGAAGGAGGCCCTGAAACGGGGGGAGGAAGACCGGGCCAAGCTGGCAAAGAGGAACAAGGAGCTTGCCGGCCAGGTGAACAATCTGAAAGCTGACCTTGAATCCGTCGAGAAAGAGAAGGCCAGGTTGGCGGCCGCGAATGCCGAGCTGGAGAAGAAGATCCTAGTGGTGGCCTGTGCGGTCGGGAGAGGCCTGTCGAGCAATTTTACAACGCTCTTGGCCAGGCGCGGGCGTTGAATGCCGATCTGCAGATTAATTTTGATGACAAGATGATCAAGCCGGCGCACTATGTCGACAACAATAAGATCATGTTGCCTGCAGAATACGACGCGGAGGGCAACGTCGTTCGCCCGGCCACCATTCTCTTTTGAAGCCCGCCTGCGGCGGTGTAATTGTAACTTTAACTTGCCTTCGGGCTCGACAATTTTTCTCGCGCCGTGCGCTTCTTTAATTGTGGGGCGCGGCGCCGCCAAGGCCCCATATTTGTAATGACAATCTTTACTTGTTTTTAACTATGCTCG